>JAQMRL010000022.1:0-2400000 GCA_035578175.1 Catonia carolina | reverse complement strand
TAAATTAAAATTCTTTAAAAACATTTTCACATCAAAATTTTTAAAGAATTTTAATTTATTGAAGATGTGTACAAGATACACGAAAGCGCTATAAACATTAGTAACTGTTTTCTGTTACCGTATTCTGGTGGTTAGAAATATACATTCAACTTTGAGTAATGTGTACCAGACAGTACATATTTAGTTTCATACACTATAATCTTTAAAATACAGTATGCTGCTGGTTACTTTGCCTCTGTAATGAATGTATAAGCACTGTGCATAAGACTGCCAGGTAGTAACTAAACCTACCTATCATATTATTAAAACCAAAAATATTGTTAGTCAAGACATGAGGTGGTCAAACCAATCACAGCAATGGATTGACAGAGTGGCATACAAGACAATTTTATCATAATGAACAGTAGAAATCATGGTTACTACAGCCATTTTTTTCTTCAATCTCCAATTGACAATAAATAAGACAAAAATAAATCCTTATAATGCACCCTGCAGCATGAAATCAATTCTATTTTATATAAAAAATGTATACAATAATTTTCACTAACTTTTTTATGCTGCCTTGATCTCTACTATACACTACTTACACGTGTTTCGGTGGATCCACCATCATTAGAATACACAATATCATTTAAAACTTAAATTTTTTATTTAAAATCTAAAGAAGATATTACACCTTCAGTCATCTATATAAAATGTTTTTAACAAGAAAAGTTTAAATGAAACACGTTTAAGTAGTGAATAGTAAAGACAAGGCAGTTAGTAAAATTTATTGTATAAATTTATTATATAAAATATAAATAAAAGACAAGTTGAATATCAAGCAAATGTTGTATTACAAAGTTACGTACACTTATGGCTACTTTTTGATATAACCATTCCGCCGATTTAAGGCATTAATTGTACCTGTGGACAAGCTTTTAAATACCCTCTTCATTAAATGTTGACACCAATGAATTTAAATGAAACTTGAAGTTCTTCATTAGTTTGAAAGCGCTGCCCTTCTAGCCACTTCTTCAATTCAAGGAAACGATGGAAGTCACTCAGTGCTAGATCACGACTGTATATCGGGTGATCAAAAATATCCCAATGAAATCACTCAAGGAGCCATTGGGTTGCACCAGCAGTGTGAGGACCGGTTTGTCATAGATCAGAACAATTCCAGAATTCAGGATGCCTCTTCTTTTGTTTTGAGTGTCTCTCCTTTGTGAAGTTTCACAATAAACAGCTGCATAAATTCCGCAAGAAACACAACAATGAGCATCAAGACTCATTTAAATTCATTGGCAGCAACATTTAATGAAGAGGATATTGGGAATGCTTTCCATAGGTACAATAAATGCCTAAATAGTCAAGGTGATTATGTCGAAAAGTAGAATGTGTTCATAACTTTTAATAATAAAACATTTTTTCTAGATCTACTTGACTTATATTTATGGCCTATCAGAGGTAGAAAACAAATGGCCCTCGTATAATAACATAATGAAATGATTCATCCCTCTCCTTTACCCAACAGAGACAAAGTTATGAGCGGTAAAGAGTATGTAAATACACCCAGCAAGTTAGTAAATAATTATTAATCTAAATCACCAAAAAGAAATGGAAAAATGTATTCATAAACAAAATTAAAATTGCCATAAAATCCAAATGAAATCAAACAATTGTTACTAATGATGTGGTAAATCGTAGGAGACTACTATTTTTGGCGATACAAGTGAGTACTAGTAACGTACACCGAGAACCATTAAAACTTCATAGTATATTCAATATGAGTTGCAAGTTACCGATTACACTTTCAATTGAGTTCCGTAGTGTACTTAACAGTGATATAACAACCAATCACAGAACACTAAGATCAAAACCAGAACTGAGATTTTCTTCTGTCTGTTGTAATAGTATTGTCCATGTACATAGTATAGTATTAGTGCACGTATTAATAGCATTGTATGGAAGAAATCATATATTTGAATTAGATTTTAAGATAGTTGAATAGAAGGACACACAGAATATAATAATTAAGACACGCCACATCACACTTACTACAAAACTTCATTGCAGGGCTAAAATAAATACTTCTGTTTCTTATTACAAAGTCAGCCAATTAAATGACTGAATCATTTAAGAACAGAAGAGATAGAGGTGAAAAAGACACTAATCACAGTTATCTCCTCTGAAAGTAATGAATTTTATTATACAGCCAGACCCTGTGGTGAATGAAGTGAAGGTGTCATTTGCTGAGTGGAAAACATGTGCTTTTCAGAGGGCCTGGCATGCTGATAAGCATATTTTTCCACTCAGTGAGGAAAGCAATTGCAAACCATTTCAATCCTTGTTTTATTTAGTAAAACCTCTACAGGTTCAAACCAGCATTTCAGCTGATGACCTAAACTACAACACTTCAAAATTATTAGTAGTACATGCTTACTAATAGATGTTAAACAACCACCTGTATGGTTTACCCCAAAAAAAGTGCAGCACAGTTCAGTAAATAATACTTCAGTTAACTAAATAATACTTCTTCTGTACACAAGTGACTATACACAGCCGTAATATCACAATACATCAGTTATATGGGTACAGTTGGATTTAATTACTAGATGAAATTGTAGCACGATTCATTTCATTCTGAGCGACAAACTGTTTATTTACCCCTGATACGTTTTAGCATCTCTATTCATTAATGTACAAAAAATCTAAATTATTAGTGTGTTAATGGTCTTACTGCTAGCTTCTATTTTTATTTTCTCATTTTTCCATCATATCTGGTTCGTACACCAAACTTACAACTTACACAAAAAAAACTATATGCAAAAGCAGCAAATGACAAATTCATAGACAGGGGTATTTCATATACGGATATCAAATGCACAATATAACAAACACATGTACATGCATGCACAGGGAGGTCATTTCCACAATACCGTAAAATAAATTTATATATTGAAAGAGTTTGATATCTATAATTAATTAACTGTGCATACATGAAAGTGTATAGTCTCAAATAAAATTTACTTTAGTAAACAGAAAATTTCAGTAACATTACTAAAGAAAACATACTGCCAAAAACTATTTATTAACTTAAAACAGTGATTCTCAACCTTTTTTTGCTCTGCAACCACCAAATAGTAAAAATAAATAAAATTAATATTTTGCGAACCCCCCCCCCCTGAAAACAATAGTAAGCCTTACTAATAACATTTGAATTTTGACTGTTATCATAAATGTAAAACTTTTTTTAATATTATATAATCAAACTGCACTAATTTTATGTCTAAATAAAATACAGACAGTAAAAAAAAATGGAATACAACTATTGTTATTATTTTATATTGCTGCGTTTATACTTTTATAGTAGCGACATGTATGAATATGCGCATATGATGTGCGTGTACTGAGCAATTTACAAGTTCCAACGTCTTTTCTTTACAAGTAAGTGTACTTATTCCATGTAAAATGTTTATAAGTGAGTTTATAATAAATAATTTTTTCTCATAAAATGATTAAATGATTTCAATATTGTTTTGCAACCCCCCTATAATATCACCACGACATTCAGGTGGAGAATCAATGACTTAAAAGATTACAAATATAATGTTAAATACAAAAAATATTTATCTTGTAAACATTTCCCTCCGCTCTAGGAAAGACATTTTAATATAAGCGTACTGTTTTCAGAAAAAGTGACTTCATTATTAAGAAAGTATAAGTAATGATTAGAATTTTCGGGGAGCAAACCTACTTAGGTAAAATAGCAATTCAAAAAAAAATTTACTTCCAACCTCTAAAAAAAAAAAAGTTTGATTACAAAAGGACTTAAAATATCTCTTCAATAAAATTTTCATGGAGATTTTTTTTAATGCTCTATTAACTATTTTATCAGTAACTATAGTGAAATAAAGAATGGTGCATAAATCTCCCAAGCCACAGTCAAACACAAGATATTTGACTTAAAAGTCAACAGCAATAAACCAAACTACCGAGATAGATAATTATAATTTTTTAATTAACATTTACATGCTATAACTAACATTTCAAACAACTAATAATTTCTAAATTTTGGAAAATTTCTGCTATTGATATCATATTATTCAATTTAAAAAGTGCCTCTTTTGAATATACCACAGAAATAATATGCAAACATTTCTAAAATATAAATATTCAGGAATAATTTTGTTAATCATACAAGCTGAGGTTGGAACATTCACATTCCATGCATTATTTATTTAATAAGACAGAAGGTAATTTGTAGTCTTGTATAAATTTGAAAATTTATTAAATTCAGTACACAAAATGTTACGTGATAGTTGGGTAGACAATTTATTTAATTCACTTCTAAATTATGAAACAGAATGTTCTTTAGTACAAAAACTATTTCCCACAGTATTAAAACAGTAACTCAATCATGAATTAAGAAAAATTATTTTATTTCATAGTCATTGAAGAAATAAAACTTCATTGATGAATTTATTTCACTAAATATATGCATAACAAGAACATCTAATATGACGTCTACAAACATTTCAGAACATTCAAAACAAATTAATGTGTAATAGAAATTGATTTACAAGCACATTATAAATTGCAAATCCATTAAATTTGTAATTAAAAGCACCAAATTACATCCGCTCCACCAATTCATCCTAAAGAAGCCTTAATTCTTAAATAAAAATGTTTAATCTAATAATGAAATCAGGTTAAAAAAATTAAAGCCTGTAACAGACTAAATACTTTTCTATAAAACATTATATATCTATCTGTACATAAAACACATAAATATATTTTGTATTATCCTCTTTAAGCAGTAAAGTAATTGATAATACGAGCAAAGGTAACTCGTAGCAAAGGTAAATATGAGGAGGCAGCATTCAAAGAAAATTTAGTCATCAAAAATTAGAACTTGAGCTTACTGTATATTTTTGCATAGTTTAGCATTTCTGAGTTGATTTTATACACAATTCAAGCAAAAAATTAAATTGTATCAATATAACGTCTTTTAAAATTTGTGATGCTGTGAAAAAAATGTTAGTCTACAAGTTTTTTATAATTTTTGGCAACAAATAAATTTTGAAATGCGTTAGTGTAATTGATATATTTAATATGATAAAATGAAATAGTGTGATGAATCTATAAAGCAGTAAATGTTATCGTTAAGTGTAAATTAATTTAAATTAAATACTGAAACAGAACAATCAACCTAGCCAATGTAGCTTTAGACAACTTTCTTTTCATGCACGGGATCTAAATAACATTCAGTCACTTAATATTATTAAATTAAATTAACCAAACTAACTTCTTTAAATAAAATTAACAGTTTTCTAAACACATAATTGGTTAACAAACATTAGACAACTATTATGTTAACAAAATAATTCACAACATTAATAATCGATTTGGTTTTTTCACTTAATAGGGTACAATTCAAAATGCAGAACAAGGACAAATGGTAAAAAACAATTTAACAATAATTTAAAAATCATTGTAAATTTAAAAAGGTTGCACAAAACTGCTGATAACAATGATCTTCAGACCCAACACACAGAATATTTACACAGACAATGGTAGTCGACATGTTGTTCAGAAAGTAAATTCTGTTAAGAAACCACAGAAAGTAACAAATGTTTTAAACTTAAAATATTTACCTTGCAATAACTACTGTGAAAACACAGTTTCCTACTATCAATAAAAAATTCAGTTAAATATAAATTCAAACATTTTTGTATCAAAAGCAATCAGCCACTGTCATTAACTTCATATTTCTAAATAACTTTTGCTTCGGTAGTCTGTTGCATTAGTGTGGTTTAATTCTTCACAATGTAATAAAGACTTTAAAATTGAGAAAAAGTATGTTGTCGAAACCAAACTCCTTATCTCATGTAAACAGTTTTTTAAGGAGATAAAATTGCTTAAAGTTCCTTCACTCTATATTTACAAGGCAATAATGTAAGTTAGACAGAATACCTTTTTACAGATTTAAATGTTCATTATCACAATATGAGAAACAGCAGAGAATAACACTTCCCAAACCACAACACTGATCTATTTGGAAAAAACTTCACGTGATGTTCAAAAATCAACATCCTTTCGTAACAGTGAATAAAATCTACATATTTTTTTTACATTTCTACATAATTTCCATTATGTGAGGAGCATTTGTCCCAGCAGCACACAAGTTAGTGAATACCTATCTCAAGAATTTTTCTTCCTAATTGCATAAAAATATTTTGATAGCTTTTTGCACTTCTGTCATCAACAAAATGCATAGCTCCAAGATGTTCCTTTCATTTCCCAAATAGAGGAAAATCAGATCGATCAAGTTCAAGAATATATGGAAGATGGATTCATTACTTCTCAAAGTATGATTTCAAAAACGAGATTGAAGATTTTGTGACATGTGTGCATGCATTGTGATGTTGAAAAATGATGTAACTCAAAAGGTTTCATGGGCACTTATTTTTTAATTCATGTTGAAGTTTTTTAAAAGTCACTTTGTAATGATTAACATTCTAAGAAAATCAGGTGATTTTCTTTTTTGCCCCAAAAAGAAACAATTGAACGAACTTCATTTTGGATCTAAATTGACAAGAGTCATTATATTAAGCTGTTTCTTTAATCTGAATAATCCTACTGAGACCTACAACAGCTCTTTTGATGGAGAACAAAACAGGTTTACATCCCACCTCTTGACGAATAACACCAGAACAGTCCTAGTGGCAGCAGATGGAGACGAACATTTCTTTTTAAACAACCCTCTGCCATATGTAGAGAGAAAGTATAAATGACCATAATCTTCAAAATTTGTCTTAATTTATATATTTTTGTTTTTTAAAACAGTGGAAAAATTACTTGAAAGATGAAACATGTTATAGTAAACAAAAGTTCCTTTCTAAGGTAAATTGACATACTCATTGGAGTAAAGGTAGGCAAGTCGGCAAATTAATAAATACAATAAGGTTTATTGGGCTTTTCAGTTAAATCTCACATGTCCTATACTCCGTTTTGGAGTCTCCTCGATCCAGTTAACACAAAAAACAATGAAAATAGGATGGATCTTTTTTTGTATCTATAACATACAGTAGAAAACTATGAAAGTACGGCAACGGCAGTTATTACTAATACAAAAATAGTTTTCTTATATAAACTTAATGTTCTTTTCTCTAAATATCAAATTATATTACTCATCATTTTCATCTTAACCTTCAAAAAGATTCAATAAATTTATAATACACCGCACATTGCTACTATTAAAACAAAAAAATTTACAGGATTTGATAATTGGTGTACCTTTATTCAACTTTAAAATATTATTACCTACCACAAATACATGCATATCTATAAACAAAACAAATCAATACAAGTGTTTGTGACTTGCCATCAATTAATACGAAAATACTGCAAAAAATATGAAATGCCAATTATCAAGAGACTGTCAAAACATGTGCTGAACAGAAATTACTTTCAGAACAACACTCAAATAAAAATACAATTAAACCAATCATGCTAACACAACTGCAATATGTAAAAAGGCAATAAATCATTAGTAATAAGATAAAACACGAGAGTCATTCGCAAAGTAAAAAATGTTTTCTATACCTTGAAATTTTTTTGTTACAGCTAAACAAAACTTTATTTAGAACATAACTGATATTTAAATTATCTTTCTACATAATCACCAAACAAATTTAAACACTTTGCTATGCCCTCTGCATACTCAGTTGCCATCAAGTTGTTTAAACACTCACTTCCGACAAAATTTGAGGGACCCACCTTGCACACACTTTATTGTAACCCAAATCACCACTAACAATTTCATAAAGAACAGTTCGTGAAATTTCAGGAGCAAACAAACTTCGTCCGTCTATCATGAAATGTCTATCCTGTTGAATTTGTTTTATTCAATCTTTGATTTGAGTCCCGTCAGTCACAGCCGAAGGTTGGGCCGAGCACTCAACATCAAGAACATTCGTCTGACCAACATTAAATATAATCCACCATTTTCGAACTAAAGCTTCATTCATCACATTACCATAAACCTCCGTAATTTGTCTGTAAATTTCGAAAGGTCGTGGATATCTCCAAAAAGAGCATATTACACTACAAACCTCACACTTAGCTGGATCATTAATTTTGTCACACATTTTAAAGACTCACAAATAATCAATACACGACTGTATCGGCTTGCTGTTAGCATCAGACTGGGCCAAAATGAGTGGAAGGTCAACAACTCGGCAGCAGAGGTGGTGAGGGAACTGTACCGCTTGTCAGATCAAAACGTTCTTTACTTTCTGAATGACCCTCGTATTTTAAAATGTATAACATAAATAATTCTAGCTGTAATTCTGTAATATACCGTATTATTCCGAAAACAAGCCGCACCCGAATTTAAGCCGCATCGGAAAAATTACGATCAAAACTAGGAAATAAATTTAAAGTACAGTAGTACTTGTATGTTTTTGAAAGTATTTTATTTTTTAAAAAGAAAATACCGTACAAACAAATGAACTTACTACTTAACTAGCATTTAGAAGTTTTTGTTTATTTTTTGTTCAATGCCGAACACAAGGATTCATCTACATTATTTATGTGTTTTCTTCCGGCTTCTTTGGTGGATGTCTTTTCCGCGTTTTTACCCAAAAAGTAGCGCAGGACTTGCGATACCAATAATTCGAAATTGGTATCGCAAGTCCTGCGCTACTTTTTGGGTACTTGTATAGACAAAGTACACTTAACCTATAACATCACTCATGGCGATGTATAAAATACAACAAAAAACAAATGATCGGTTAAAAAACAAAATGAAATATAAGAAAACTGCTACCAAACATTATACTGCAACACCAAACTGATCAAAATGACTGTACACGCACTACGTAAGGAGTGCGTCTCTCTCTCTCTCTCTCTCTCTCTCTCTCTCTCTCTCTTCTCTATTCATACCTATATAAATTATATAAGCGAGTTTGATCTACAGCTCCAGCTGCTTCTCGCATCCCATCTGCCATCTCTCTCGGTTAATCCAGTCCCCCCTCCACAAGTACCCTCCACAACCTACTTATGCTTAATAAGAAACGATTATTATTATTAAAGCGCGAATGCAAGCCACAAGTCAAATTATGGAACCGATTTTTAGGAAAAAACTGCGGCTTGTATTCGGAACAATACGGTAATCTAGAAAAATTTTATTTAGCAAGTGAAGTAGTATTGAATCATTTAGCAAGTAATTATACAAAAAACACACCTTAAATGTACGTAATGATATGATTAATTTTAATTAATCGCCTCCTTAGAAATGTCTGTAATATACTTCAAATGACACCAGATACTCATGAATAAATATTATTATTTAAAACTTAAAAAAGATGTTAAAACACACAATTTCTTTTAAACAAAAATATAATATTAAATAAACTGATAATTTAAAAAAACTAAGCTCACCTTTATCATTTAACCAACAAGCAACTTTGTAATATGCTTCATCAAGGAGCGTAATTCCAATAGCTAGCAATATCTTTGGTAAATAACTTAACCAGAAGGCATATCCACGAGATTCTATTTGATTATCCCACCAATCCTTCAGAAATCACAAGGAAGAGAATGATTAATTATACCTTTTTAATTTAGACTGTTTAACAGGTTGACTCCCATGAGACACTTATACGTCTCTCACCAGATCTGTAAAATTTACTTTTGAGAGACTGATCTGTCACTCACGTAATAGAGTTTTTAATAGAATCATAAGACAGATTGGATGCTCATTTGCATTGAATTATATACTGAGCTGTTAGAAATGAGTTCAAAAAACATTTCCCCAGTCATGGTTTGTGATTTACTTGATCCGATTGAGTCAAATATGAGTTGGTGAACTTGACAGCTTATTATTACAATAAGACTTCATAATATTGACTATTATTATAGTTTATTATTGCATTATTAAACATGTTTTAATAATATTATAAATATAATGAAAAATTATTTTATCTTTTAACTTTTTAAGGTTTTCATATTACAATATTTTTTGCATTGTAAAAGTTGACTCTGGTCAGTGTCTCTATGTAGACAACTGATACTCAAGTTTTCAAACTCGCTGAACAACTGCTTGTTAGAGACAGCCGCATCATCAATATTTATGTAGTTTTATTGAAAAATAGCCCAAAGTAAACTATTTACAAAATAAATATAATATTTTATAGAAATACAAGTAAAATTTCAGCGAGACACATAGTCTTTCACAGTAAACTTAATTTTTTTACTCTTGAGAACTTGATCAGTCTCTCACCTAAAAAACAGCACCAAAACAATTTAAGCCTTACAATACTCTAGACTTGAAAAAAAATTAATTAAAAAAGCAAAGGAACCATAAAATAGGTATGGGCTTTTTAAGCAAAATTGCAAACATTGACTTGGAAATCAACCTGTTAATTTATTTATCAAACATGTTCAGTAGTTACTCAAAAAATTACTAACATGAAATTTAGGTTATATATAGGATTAAAACACCATCCAGGTGATATAAAAACTTCATCCTGCCAATTTTTTAATTTAGGGACCTCATTAAAGTCCTTGCATTTTAAATATGATGGCCAATGCAACTGTACAAACAGTATGAGGGGGTCAGTACATGTGGCTTCAATAGCAAGGGCACCATGTTCACGCTTAGGTCTCTGGCATTTTTTCATCTATATATATATATATCACTATGTATGCATAAGCCAATGCTTGCATAGGCATCATCACTCAATAAATAATGTCAATATTTATTGACCACTGGTACAACTGGCTTCTTTAGCAAGGATCCCAGATTCGATTCCTAGTCATGTCAGCATGTTTCATCTTCATATCACCTTAAATCATTACCTAGATAACCCGAGGCTTACATAGGCATCATCATTCAATAAAAACAGTAACCACTGGTAATACCAAAGCATGATGGTTTATTTTACATTGATTTCACAAAGAAAAGTAATTACTTTTTAGTAAATTCTATCAAAAAAACTTTTTAAGAAAAAGTTTTTTACTATAAAATGTGATACTACAATAGTTGTCTTTAGCGAAGGCTTGCTTCAGCATTTCTCATTCAACATTAATACTAATGATCTTATATGTCATATAATTGTGAACTTAGAAGTCGATGGAGTAACTAAAGTATTGTCGGATCGCATTCCCCATGCTCTATTTGTTTTATTTAACTCAATCATTCAAGCACATTAAAGCGAGGGAACGTATCTATAAATATGATATACTACTTTTATTTAGTTTCTCTTTGTCTATTATTGCATGACACACATTACATTATGTATCTATATACACAGCAACACTGGAAGATAAGGGGTGAAGTGAAGCTGTTAGTAATGCTAGATGTTGAAGCACACAATAGTTGTCCTATTACTTTTTTCATACAATATACTACATTATTGTCAATGAAAATTAATTACTCTAATAACAAAATTTGTATACCTGCAATTTTAAGTTGAGCATCATAACAACAAATACAACAGCAAGGCAAGTGGCAATGATGGGTATACTGACAAAATAACGAAATATGTTTCGTTTCCAAGCAGGATAAGTTGGTTCAAGACGCCCTGTAACAGGACTAACTTCAAGAGATCCCTGGAAAAATTCACAAGAAATGAATTAATAAATAATAATTGTTGTAGTTTTATACAGGTGGAATTTGATTTTTCAGCTTTATCACTAATTTGATTCCAATCTGATGATCTTCATCATTTGCATTAGCATTACAACGGGGTACCCAAAAGTAACCGGAATAGCATTGCCGTGGGCGGTGCTTGTGTAGTACACATTTCTGCCGCACAGACGTGTACAGCGCAACTCATTGCGAGTTCAATATTCATCTGCAGTGATTGTTTTTGCTAGTGCTGATTTGTTCTTGTTTCGTTTTTTATGACGGCCAGTTTAAGTGAACGTGTAGCTGATAAATTTTGTTCTCTACTCGGTAAAAGTGCTACTGAAACTGTTTTAATGTTGAAAACAGCTTACAAAGATGACACTATGGGAAAACGCCTTAAGTAAACGAGTAGTTTTCTCGGTTAAAAAATGGCGACATGTCGATTGATGACAAACCTCGTTCTGGACGTCCATCAACTGCCCGAATCAACGAAAATGTTTAAAAAATTTGAGAGCGAGTGCTCTCAGACCATTGACTGACAATTTGGAAGTTTTAAGAAGATTGTGCAACAGAGTTTGTCAAAAAACAAACTGATTTGAGGCAGACAGGAGACTGGTTCTTCCACCATGACAATGCACCTGCACACATAGCCATCTCGGTGAAATTTTTTTTTGACTAAAAATGGCATGGTTCCGCTGCCCTACGCACATTACTACATGCAATTCCAATTCTGACTATTTCAAATGGCAGCAAAACTTGAGCTCAACATGGAGAAGTAAACAGAAATTGGAAGCTGACCAGATGCAATTTCGCTGAAGTTGAAAGGTTGTAGTGGGAAGACAGCAATCAAAATTGTGATGTAATACAAGAATTGGAAAAAATTAAAATGTAACTGAGGAAATCAGTTAAATCATAAAAATGGAAGGAGCATCTTGAAACAATGAAAGGAGTTAGAATTCTAAAAGGTTCTGCAAAAACTCTACAATACTGGGAATATTGTTCTAAATTAAATACAACTTTTTGAGGCCAGAAGAGATGAGCTATGCTGTGAAGACAAGAAGGAGAACTAATGGAACATTTCTAATTCAATTTTAATTATGAATTCCGCTACATTTCTTGTTCTATTAACTGTATTGTAAATTTTATGCTAGTGCAAACATTGAAGAGTTACAGATACAAATAAGTGATGAAAAAGTCAAACCTGACCAGTTTCAATTCCTGGTACTTTCATCACTCATTTTGAACTGTCACCCTTTAACATCTGCATCAGCATTATTGCATGAAAGAGCCATGTATAAAGAAATATACTATTTTTTAAATTTTTATGGTATTAAAAATAAACAGTAATTTACTTACAGTAAATAATGGTCTTGGTTCAAGTAATAATTCATCACGTTGATCAAGTGTTCCCCATTTATATGCTAATTCTGCACAATATCTTTTCCAAGCTTCTAAATAAATACTGAACCATAAAACATTAAAAAATGAGAATAAGACGAAACCAACATCCTCAGTTGCTTGGTCACCCCGTCCGAACCCCACCTGTCAAAACAAACATACAACTCTGTTAGAACATATTAACAAGAAGTAAATTACACTACCATGAGAATTTGATACATGTAAAATAGCTCCTCGTCATAATGGACTAAATGGGGGAGACACAGTCCATTGTCGCGAAAGTTCATTACATGCATTATATTGATACAGCCAGTCAAAGCACAAATTTTTATGCAGCTGTAAATTTTTACTATAGTTAAAATCATAGCTTTTTAAATGTTTTATAACCAAATAAAGTAATCATTAAAATATTTCTTACTTAACACGCTTATAGACAGGGGCAGTAACGGAAAAACTCGTCTTAGGAACGGTATTTAGATCTCAAAAAATGGGTGTAATAATCAAACATGTGTATATTAAGAGAAGTTAATACAGTTCTATAATCTTATTTTTCACACTAATAATGGGGTTCTTATTTTACACTTACAAATTAAGCTACATTTACATTTTTACACACTTTAGGCTACATTCTTATTTTACAGTTGAAATTAAAACAGAAAATACAGTAACATATAAGTAAAAAACTATTTTAACCACTGATATAAAGTGACGGGAAAAAATTGCTTATTTTAAACTGAGTGCCGAACTGATGTTGCTTTCTAATTTTAAGTTCTTTAAATTGCCTAAAATGTTGGTTCTCTTGTTCTTCCAATAAATCTATGTACATCAATGGCATCACGTACACTAGAAAGTTTGAGTTTCTGTTCCTAATTATTGTTTTAATTTAATATGTTTTATTGTTGTGGGTTTTTCTAATTTGAAGTCCGTTACAGTGAAATTCTGTTGTATCACAAACCGATAGAGCAAGGACCTACAGTATTTAACAATCCATATTCTTAATTTACATATTACACAAATACTGAATAACTTAAAAATTGTACAAGAAAAACTATAAAAACATAAACCAAATAAATTAAAAAATAATCATAATTTGAATCCATTAATTATATAATATCATGCTCTTTTACAAGACACTTTCTTATACCATTTCCAGCTGGTTTATAACAGTCCTGTTAATCAACTCCAGTAATCAAACCCCCATCTAAACCATCTTACTGTTACCCAATTAACCGATAAAAATTCACTGTTGAGAAATATGGCTGTTGAGAAAGATAGAGTATCAAGTTTCCAAAGGTTGAGTTTGTGGATTGGTTACATGTAAACATAACTAAAAAAATAAAATAATTATTAATAAAACTTACCCAAAAAATAAAACCAACAATAGCAGGCACAATTAGGGCAAAGGTGTAATGACCCAACCATGCAAAATACATTGCAATTTTAACTCCAAAGTAGTTACATACAGAATCTGAAAACAAATCACCAAACTTGCATCACATAACATCATTAAAAAAAATGGTACTTGCATAACGTACAAACTTTTTCCCAACCTTCTACCATATTTTAACCAATTTTAATGCAGTAATCATAAAAAAAAATTTAAGTGATTACCAATATTGAACAACTCAAAACAGAATGGAGAAATGTTAAAGCAGTTTTAACAATAAAAATTCATAAACTGCCTACAAACTAAAGTGTTTCACAAAAAATTATTATGTAAAAAAAGTTGTAGACTTTTTTTTGAACTCCGTGACATTTTATTCATATCAGACAGTTCATCAATTTTTTTGCAACCATCTTCAAGGACAAGAGTGTTGGTTTGTTCAATGTTTTCATCGGTTCTTGAGTTTGAGGGGCGCCCAGAACGAGGTTGGTCTTCAATTGACATTGCCCCCTTTTGAAATGCAAAAACCAGTCGTAGACCTGAGCTTTACTCAATGCATCTTCCTTGTAAGCTATTTAGAGCATTGCAGGAATTTCCGAATCCATTTTTCCCAACAGGAAACAAAATTTACCACAAGTTGCTCCAGAACATCCACCACAACATGTTTTCGCTGAAAGGGGCAATCTTGTTTCACTTAAGAATTCACTACAGATTCACAGTGACTAGGCTTGCATACTGACACACAGGAAGAGTTTCCCTATAAGAGCCCACCACTGAGAACTCATTCTCCCACTATCCCTCCCCTCCATAGCCCGCGTGTCGTTACTTTGGGTACCTTTTATATACATCTAAAACATAGTAATTCTAATACAGTAAGTCCTCGACTTACGAACATTCGACTTACGAACTTTCGAAGATACGAACAAAGCTCTAGACGAAACGAATATGCCTATGTAGTGCGGCCTTGTGGAACGGAAGGGCATTGAACCCGTAAAGTGTGATGTTGGGGGAGGCTGATGTTCGAGCTGGTTGTTATGTCTGTTGAGCTAGTACTTTCATAGTGTATGTGTCGTGTGCGTTCTTATAGCCTATCATATTTTTTTTCATTTAAAAATTAGTTCTGTTTTTGTGTTGTGAAGTTTTTTCATAGTGTATGTGTCGTGTGCGTTCTTATAGCCTATCATATTTTTTTTCATTTAAAAATTAGTTCTGTTTTTGTGTTGTGAAGTTTTTTCGCTATTTTAATATGGCTGGAAAACGTAAAAGTGGTGAGAATGTCAAGTGCGGAGAAAAGAAAAGGAGGACAATCACAATGGAGAACAAACTTGATATAATTAAGCGTGTTGATCGTGGAGAGAAGATGGCGGATGTTGCTCGCGTATATGAAACTAACCGGTCTACTATTGCAACAGTTATGAAGGATAAAGTTCGCATCTTAGAGCATCTTAAAAGTTGCACAGCTATGCAGTCAACAATTATTACAAAGAGAAGAGATACGATTATGCTAGAGATGGAAAATATGTTGCGATTATGGATGGAAGATCAGCAACACCGTCGAATCCCTCTTAGTCTTCTTCTCATACAAGAGAAAGCAAAAAGCTTGTATGAAGACTTAAAAGCAAAGAAAGGCGATAACGGCGTAACATTTATAGCGAGTCATGGTTGGTTTGAAAGATTTAAGAAGCGTAATAATTACCACAATGTCAAAGTAACCGGTGAAGCTGCCAGTGCTGATCAAGTCGCCGCTGTGGAATTCACAAAAACTTTTGAAAGTATTGTAAAAGAGGAAGGATACTTGCCACAACAAATTTTTAATGTAGATGAGATGGCTATATATTGGAAGAAAATGCCAGATCGTACGTACATTTCAAAAGAAGAAAAAACCATGCCCGGCTACAAGGCCGCAAAAGATAGGCTGACGTTAATGGTTGGAGGCAACTGTAGCGGAGACTACAAACTAAAACCTCTTTTAATTTATCGAGCCGAAAATCCAAGGGGTATAAGAGGCATTTCTAAGGATTCTCTGCGTGTTGTATGGAAATCTAACGCTAAGGCCTGGGTTACGTTATCTGTATTTGAAGACTGGTTTCTCCATTATTTTGTGCCCGAGATTAAAGAATACTGCAAGAAATCTGATATTCCCTTTAAAATTTTGTTGATCCTTGATAATGCACCAGGCCATCCACCAAAGTTAGACGATTTCCATACCGATGTGAAGGTTGTCTATTTGCCGCCTAACACAACGTCCCTGTTACAACCCATGGACCAAGGGGTTATTGCAACGCTCAAAAGGTATTATTTGCGACGCACATTTCATCAAGCAATCAAAGCGACAGATGGCGAAAATCAGATCACTCTAAAAGAATTTTGGAAAAATTATAATGTTTATGAAGCTGTAATAAACTTAGCTGCTGCGTGGTCTGAAATAAGGACGTCAAATATGAAAGGGGCGTGGAAGAATCTGTGTCCTCATTTCTTTACTAATGTAGTACGGGATATTGTTGTAGAGGAAAATGAAGAACAAGAAGAAGTGAATAACATTGTCGATCTGGGGAACCAGCTACATTTGGAACTGGATGAAGAAGACGTTCACCAGCTACTAGAAAGTCATTCACGAGAGCTAACAAATGAAGAGCTAATGGAACTTACAGCTTATGAAATAGAACCAAATGAACATAATGCTGATGTAGAGGAATTAAAGAAATTTACAGTTAAGCAATTAGAAGAAGGATTTAATTTGATGGAAAAGTCACTCGCTTGTTTCGAGACACAAGATTCCGATAATGTCAGATTTGCCAGAGTGTCAGCAGCTGTATACGAAGCTCTTACATGCTACAAAGTGATATTGGACGACAAGAGGTGGGTAACTTCTCAGACTTCCATTAAGCAGTTTTTTAAAAAGAAAGATGAAACAAGTTATGTAGAAAATTTAGTTATACCATCGACATCGAAAAAGTGAATAAGTGCCGTACAGTACAGTTAATGGAACATGAAGTAAGTACCAACAGAACAATAATCTATGTAAATTAAATCAACAATAAATCAAGAAACTGTATGATATAATTTTTTTAAACTGTAATTATTTTTGTGTAATATTCTCAATGTGTACTGTAATTTAACAATTTTTTTATAATTAAATTCGTTTGAACTGACGTGTTACAGATTAACTTATTTTTTTTAACCTAAAGTTTGGTAATTAGTAATATGTTATTTTATTGTACAGTAGTATTAAAATGTTTCATATAGGGCCTACATATTGTATGTAGGCCCTAATGTATGTTTTAGAACGTTTCGAGAACATTACTAATGCATATTACCTCAATTTTCGACTTCCGAACTTTTCCATTTACGAACGTCTGTTACGAACGCATTAAGTTCGTAAGTCGAGGACTTACTGTATTTATTTGACACTTTTATGGCTTTTTTAAAATTGATTTTTTTTTGTACAGACAACTGTTTCAGTTCTACTAAGGGAATAATTCTGGAACTACATGGGTAATAAAAAACAAGGTTTAGTTTTCTAGTTCCAGGCAAAACAGAAGGGACAGAGAAGAAGACATGAATATCTTTCTCAAGAAACTACTTCTTAAACTTCTCAGGGTCAAGAAAAATTAAGTTCAGTTGACATTCAGGTATCAGTTTTACAACATTTCAGTACTTTCCTTAGTACCATTTAGTGTAGGATATTTCACTGTAAATATGAACAGAGTACAAGTAAGTAAAAACATCACTCATTTATTTTATACTTTTTAAAATATTTTGTAATACATACCTAAAGGTTGTTTATTAAAAAAGGCACGAACCCATGAGTCACGTAACTCTTTTAGAGCTGGTAGATCATGCAGTGGAAATACTTGAGCTATAACTCCTGCTGATACACACTTTGGCACTGAAACCAAAGAAAAATATTTATTTTTTTCAAGGCCTTTTAATGAACCTGCAATAAAAATTAAAGCTCTTAATAATGAATGATACCACACTGGATACAAATAATACAACCATACTGGAAAAATATTTAAAGAGTGTAACAATACAAGCTTGCAATATCAATATGAAGAAAGAAGAACTTCTTTTGAATAAAGTTAAACTGATTCATAAGACACCCAAATGTGATTTAATTTTTAACACATACAATGTTATTTTTTAAATTATATATAAAAATAACCACATCGATCTGCAACATAGAAATCACACAATGTTTGACGACTGATTAAACAAATTAATGTAAGTTCAAAGATCAAACTAATAGTTAAAATTATTCTTGAGAATTTCGAATGAAACACATTTAAATAAAAATAGATGAATATATAATAAAAAAGTTAAAAACAATAAGAAAAAGTAAGCATACAATTATTATTACCAATTGCTTGTCCTTCAATTAGTTTGAGTCCAGGCAAAGTGTCACCCTGAACGGCTCTTAATGTTTGTAAAAGATGTAATACTAATAACTGCCGTTCCTGAGTAGAAAAAAATAGTCCTTCTTCTTCAATTCCTTCGAAACAATTCATTTCTGTTTGTACAAACTCTTTCAAACCACCTCCTCGTTCAGGACGTACTGCTTTCGGTAAATGTACTTCTTCTGCAGCTTTCAATAATCTGAAAAAGAAAAACAGTAAACATAAAAATAGAAGAATTGACTGAAGATGGATACATCCATCTTTAGTCCTGAGTGACATGACATGCAGGTATATCTGTAAATAGAACTGACTAAAAAATTGTTTGTACATTGAATTGTAGAATAAAATGAAAAAAAAATTGTTTAAAGAAATATTATTATTAAATTTGAGAAATGTAACACACATAAGTATTAGAGAACAGAGTAAGCACAAGTGATATGTAACACAAGACCCCATGACAGCCAGGAAACACTAGTGGACAGTACTGTCAACCCACCTTCTGCAGGTGTAAATTTCATGGAATATTTAGATCTTTTTGTATAATTTTGATGACTATTAAGCACATTTTAGTCAAAATTTTTTTGATTTAATTAGTAAATGTGTGGATATACCTCAAAACAACCTGTAAGAAAGATTTTTGGGGGATATATCCATCAATAGTCCGCCAAGAGGTAATGAAAATAAGGTGTAATAAAATTAAATGTTTCTCATTTGTGGAAGGATACTGTAGCTATTAAATAAAAAATTACTAATATCTTTTAATATAATAGAATGAATAAAAACTAATAATAAATAAAAAAAATAAAATAAATATTATAATTCCTAATAAATACATTAGTTTTTTCCTTTCATGCATTGTAAATCAGTATGTATAAAATTAGTCATATTTATTTATAACTTTTTATTAAACTAATTTGGATCTCTAAGACTTCATTACTAACTCCGCTTCATCTAGCAAGTGATGACGAAAGAGGACCAGGAGTAACAACCTCATTAAAAAACCTGGGTCTATCTGGCCCCGCATAGTAGCACCCAGTTATAGGGTTTCAATGGTCCCAATAGAGATTAACACAATACTGTTCATCCTACTACTTTCACAAAACCAACCCTCAATATTTTATAAATTTATTACATAATTTTAAGTATATTTTCTAATTGAAAAAACTGACTAAAAATATCATGTTCTTTATAAAATATGTAATTAGCGGTTTTCTTTTTCTTGTCTAGCCCATTAAGAGTGTATTAATATGTAGTCAATTATTTCTGCATCTTCTAGATATTTCGCTGAGTTTTCTTAGGGCATAGATTTCCTTTATTCTCACGCTAAACGCCCTCTTCCGTTCCTCATGCCAGGCTTGCCCTTTTGTTTTACACTTTCCAACCGAAAATTTTCCAAAAGCTTTAATTTTGCTTCTATAAAGGCCTCCCTCTAAGATACTTTCTTTTATAATTTTTAATGTTTTGAGGTCAGTTTCTACTTCTTTAATCAGTTTGTCTTGCTTTGAGATTTTGTTGAGTTTTATTAATTTGTAGGTCTCATTCTTGTTATTTCGCTGTCTCATTATTTGTCCATAGTACAGCAGCCTTTTCTTAAATTTAGGTATCAAGGTTTCTTCTAGGAATTTTTCTACCGCTTCGTTGGATCTTTTCTTGTAGATTTTACTTCCTTGGTCACATGTGGTACCTAGACCAAGGCCTAGTATGGTAACCTGACCAAATCTTCTGTGTAATTTGTTTAACGTCTCCATGTTCCCTTTTCTGTATAAGGTTAGGGTTTCTGCTGCATATAGGACTTGCGTAAGTATTACTGCAATTAAATACCTAGTTTGGTGTTTTTTGATATGCATTTCTTGTTATAAAATTTCCTCATTTCTTCTTCTTATTTTTTTGAACATAGAATACACTCAAAACATTCTCTTATAAATATTAAATAGTATTTATTGAACTACCTACAAAAATGTCAGCATATGCAAACATACACAAAAATTGTTTAGTTACTCTACAATACATAGCTTTAAAATATACAAAACCATAAGTTACAAGACAGTATAAAAACTCACACTTGAAATGGTGCAGTTAAATAAAAACCATACGTGTCGGAATGTGCATGATGCCGAACATGAACTACTAGTCCAGGGGTTCCAGCACGTAATCTTGACAATAACCACATGAGAGTAAAATCCTGAGCTCCAGGTGGAAACATAAGCACAACATCGCATTCCTAAAAATGGAAACATGTAACAAAATCAAAATTTTATGCACATTGATGATATAAATACATTAACTTTTCTTTGTTAAACATTATCCTGGTTTTGTTTAGAATTATAAAATACAGAAAAATTTTCTATATTGTATAATACAATAACTTATTTATTTCAGAACTGTGAAAACTACATAAAAATTTATAATAACAAAATCAAATTTGTTAAAATTTATAATGCAACAAAAGGAAACAGACAGGCAGATTAGTCAACACAAAAATTAATCAACATCATTATAACACAAACTTATCAATGCTGTGCACTTACGAGTTAGCAGGTGCAACAAAAAATATCTTCATTTGATGTACACTGTAATAGCGAAATAAACAATTAATTGATTCGACAATTTAATTGACAATAGCCTTCTAAATTGTTTTGATTTTCATAACTTAACTAACAGTCTAAATTATTTTAATTATCTGTACTCTGTTATAAGAATCTGAAGTTACTTTAAGTAATGAAGTTGTGCTCCAAACTTCTTATTAAATCCATTTTATTAGTTTTTTGTTTCTAACATTTAACAGGAAGTAAAAGCGGATAAATTAAAATAATTGATCAGAAAATGCCAGTCTGTTTGAACAAATGAGTTACATGTTCACTTAATTATTAAAACAAATGTTTTTAACAAGCTTTAACTATTGCAAAACTAACCCTTAATTTACTTTCTTGTGGTTTTCTTTAAACTATAATACACTTCCCAGTTTTAGCAGAGACAAAGAAAGAACTAGAGGATACCTTAAATGGAATGGATAAGATCATGAAAAAGGAATACTTCATGAAAATTAATAAGAACAAAACAAAAATGTTGTGCAGTAGCAAGTGGTTTAGAAGAAACGGGGAATTTAAAAGTAAGCAATGAAAACATACAAGAAGTTAGGGAATTCTGTTATCGAGGGAGTAAAATAACAAAGGATGGTAGAAGCACAAGTGATATCAAAAGTAGGATTGCTCAAGCTAAAAAAGCCTTTGAAATGAAAAACAGCTTACTGACTACGTAAACATTGATTTACAGATTAGGAAAAATTTCTTAACACACTATGTTTGGACTGTAGCATAATACAGGAGTGAAATGTGATAGGGGCTGTAGGAAGGAAGAGGATTCAGTTTGGAGAACTGCATCAAACCAGTCGAGAGTCTGATGACAAAAAAAATACTTCTCAGTGATAATATGTAAAATATTACAACACAAAATATTAAACTTAAATCATTAGGTTATAACAAGTAAAATAATCCGTAATACTGTTTATTTCTAGTGCTGTCTAACAACAACTGAAGAGTTGTATACAATCTACATGCATGTACTTATATGGAAGTATGAACAGGACAGGAACGCTACAAAAATTATCTAAGAGAACATACATTTACAACATAATGGAATTACTTTTTAAAAAATTGCAAGTGAAAATTTTATGTAACCGAATAGTTTTATTTTAATATGATGTACTAATGTAGGCTAATAACATTAATATAAAAAGTGAAGATATATATGCACTCAAAAATAATTACAATCTGCACAACCGCACATTGTTTAAACTAGTCATATCACAGACAAAGTTCTTACAGGAAAAATATCATAAATTCACTAGGTGCCAGTTACCTAAAAATCTACAAATCAGTTTAAATATACAATACCATACTGCAATTAATTTAAAAAATGAAATGTACCAAAATAATCCAGACCAAAACATTCCACTTAACACACAAACTGCTACTGTATCTTACATTATTCCACGATTATTTGTATTTTTTATACAGTTAAAATATATTTAATTACAAATTAACTGAAATACATAAATACAATCGAATTAAACACTATAAAAATAGTTATATTAAAAGTGACAACAGATATGCTACTACTGTTTATTATTCGTGGTGTCCTTCAAGACAGCTAACAATAACAAACACATCTTCTCTTTTCAATATATTATTTAGGAAACTTTATTAGATTGAAATAAAGTAAATGAGCCTTCATATCAAGCAAAGTTCATACTCAGCGTACCAACTAATATATTTGTAACACTTGTCAAATATACTAAAGAAGATCAAAGAGGCCAAAACAACCTTCAGCAAAATTTGAAAAATATTAGGAACACATTTCATAACAATTAAATATTATTGATGAGGAAACTGTTAACATCATATAAGAATTTTTGGTCCATCATTATTAAAAAAAGCTAAACCCATATATGGGCATGAAGTTAATTTCTTTTTACATTTATTTACATAAAATTCTGGACAAAAGAAGATATTGCAATACACCTTTCTCTTCTTATAATTATTTAACTTATTAGTTAGCATCATAGCAGTAGAATCCATATTAATATTTTGTTTTTTTGTATACATAAAAAACTTTGTAATTAATCTTATACTGCTTTCAAAGTTCTTCTTACGAGTACTTTCGTGGTGCACAACGCTTCTTTAGGTAATGATACTAAAAGTTCTAGAATATTATGAAGATTGCATCTTCCTTTGTGTTTGATTCAAACCATTGACAAAATAAGATGCAATCTTCATAATATTCTAGAACTTTTATTATCATTACCTGAAGAAGCGGTGTCCACCGCGAAAGTACTCGTAAAAAGAATTTTGAAAGCAGTATAAGAAAAATGTTAAAGTTTTTTTATATACAAAAAAACTTTCTCTTCTTCTTGCAACACACTGCAAAACAAATGACTGAGAAACTCAATTCATACACAAATTACAAAAATTCTTGCAAAAGAAAAACTGGATCCATATTACACATTTAATGTAGAAGACATCACACAGACATGGTTCTATAGTCATACGGAACCAGATCCATTAAGATCTTACTTTTGATGTAGTGAGAAAGGTATTGACAAACAAATACACTTGGCATTAACACTCTTGGTTACACTTAGTAACATATCAATAGGTTTAAACCAACCTTTTGGCAGTGAATCTTAACAACAAAAACAATAGCTACCATTAGGTTACAGTATAATCAGCGGTTTAGTGATCATACTGACTTGAGATATTTAAATCTGAACTCACATAATGAACATGCTATTAACCAGTTTACTTAATGAGCTAATATAATTTATCTCGAAAACATCAAAAGAACAAATGCTCATTTTAACAAAACATTGTGTCGCATAATAATTCCTAAATTATTATTATTATTATTATTTAATATTTTGTTTTTTATGAATATATAAAAAACTTTGTAATTTATTGTGCAGTTCCAAGCTCTGTGTAGTTGCGGGATGAAGAGTAAGGGTGAGGTATAATGAATGAGTGACGCATGCTGGGAGAACGATTGTTGTATTACTCCGATACGAAAGATTCGTTTTCAAGCTCTAAGTATTTATTATTTTTATTTTTGTATTTATTACATACATTTATTTACATATTTTGATATAAATTAGCAAGTTAAATATTATGAATTCGACCAAGTTAATAACCCGGTGGGTATTTGTTAAATTAATGCGCCGGATGATAAGAATATTTTTTTAGTCTATTACTTGCTACCACTACAAATGCATCAGCTGTGAAACACTACTAACTCATTCATTCTCCAACTACTACAACAATGCACTGCATTCCTTCCAACTACATGGAGCTGGGACTCAAGCAATAACTTACATTGCTTTTTATAAATCTTTCTTACAAGTACTTTTGCGGTGCGCACCGCTTCTTCAGGTAATGTTAATAAAAATTCTAGAAAAGCATTTAAAAAACATTATCAAGAACATCTGCAAGCATATAAATATGGAAAACAGAAATCTAATTATGCAGAACATGTTTGATTAAATAAACACAAATTTTCTATATTAGAAGACATTACTGGTCTGGAAATAAATGACAATAAATATAACATTCAAACTTAAGAAAAAATGCATATTTAAAAAAATGTTAATAATAATAATTTGATAAATGAATAGTTTGACAATGATAGTTGGTTAAAATCTATTATAAATTATAAATAATAAAATTTATTTCCAATTTATGACACAGATAGCAATAGCAGTAGATTTTCCATTTTATATTCAGTTTGATTTAAAACCATTGACAAAGGAAGATGCAATCTTCATAAAATATTCTAGAACTTTTATTAACATTACCTGAAGAAGCAGTGCGCACCGCAAAAGTGCTTGTAAGAAGGATTTATGAAAAGCAGTATAAGGTAAATTACAAAGTTTTTTTATTACATAAAAAACAAAATACTAATATGAACTCTACTGCTATGATCCTAACTAATAACTTATTATAATTCCAATTAATTCTATTTTATATACTAATAAATTTATACACAGATAAATTAAAAGTACAGTATGAAAATTTTAGCATTATATGGGAGTGAAACATGGGTGATAAAGGCTGTAGAAAGGAAGAGGATAGAAACTTTTGAAATGTGGTGTTATAGGAAAATGTTAAAAATTAGGTGAGTGGACGTAAGTAATTTAGAGGTTCTTAGACGAGCGGATAAAAGAAGAAGTATACACAAACATCTCACCAGAAGAAGGATATGCTATTGGAGTACATGTTAAGACATCCAGGTATTACTCTATCAATAACGGAGGGTAATATTTAGGGAGTGAATTGTAGAGGGAAACAAAGGTTAGAATATATAAAGCAAATTACAAAAGATGTGGGGTGTTACAGGTATGTAGTTATGAAATGACTTGCGCAAGATAGAACAGCTTGGAGAATTGCATCAAACCAGTTGAGAGAACTGATGAAAAAAAATGTTAATTTTATCTTAGCATATTTCATATAATGAATTAATATAATAATTTCACTAACCTTCTTTTTAAACTGCGTCACCTTTATTCTATTCCTACTTACACGTGTTTCGGTGGATCCACCATCATCAGAGTAAATGAAAAATTGAAACTAAAAATTTTTTTCATTTACCTAAAATTTACAGAAGATGATACATCTTCAGTCACTTGTATAAAACTCCACCGAAACACGTGTAAGTAGGAATAGAATAAAGGTGACGCAGTTTAAAAAGAAGGTTATAGAAATTATTATATTAATTCATTATATGAAATAGAAATATTTCAAACTGCAGGATGCATTAAAAAGATTTATCTTAGCATAGTTACTACGCAGGTAATAGGGTAGTACAGTATTAGTACAATACTTGTAATAAATTAAAAGTACAGTATGAAAATTTTAGCATTATATGGGAGTGAAACATGGGTGATAGGGGCTGTAGAAAGGAAGAGGATAGAAGCTTTTGAAATGTGGTGTTATAGGAAAATGTTAAAAATTACGTGAGTGGACGTAAGTAATTTAGAGGTTCTTAGACGAGCAGATGAAAAAAGAAGTATACAGAAACATCTTACCAGAAGAAGGACATGCTATTGGAGTACATGTTCAAGACATCCAGGTATTATATTAAGGGAGTGACTTGTAGAGGGAAACAAAGGTTAGAATATATAAAGCAAATTACAAAAGATGTGGGGTATTACAGGTATGTAGTTATGAAACGACTTGCGCAAGACAGACCGCTTGGCGAACTGCATCAAACCAGTCGAGAGACTGATGAAAAAAAATGTTAATTTTATCTTAGCATAGTTACTGCGCAGGTAGTAGGGTAGGATGGTACTGGAGTGGGGGAGAAGTTAATTGGGTCAGAAGTTACCTGAGCGAGATAACGTATTACTACTGTACACCGAAACCTCACCTACCAACAATATGAGTTATGTTACAGCCCATTCATACGTTACACTAAGTTAAATTTGACAGGGTATACTCCTTAGTTCAAAATGATAATTTATAACCCCCAACCCTCATATTGTTTTACTGATTCTACACTATATTCTCGAGTAAACAAACAGCAGCTACCGAATCAGCTGATAAAACGGTGACTCAGAAAAAATGCAACACTTCTAACAAAACCATCACAATGATAACTGATACGTACTTTTAACCATATGCAGAATTAAACGATAAATAAAAATGAAAAAACAAAAAATACTACAATACTAAATACCTACTGGAAAATAAATTATAATGCATGTACAAACGATGCGAGACAATACAATGTCAAAGGCGAACTGGTAGTATAATATAACGATGACATGTTCTTTGTCAAAAATGTGGAGAGAGATTTATGGGTTTGGATAAGTCATCATCAAATTCAATTGTGAAATAACGAGTACTAACAAAACTAATATTAGATGACTAATCATTAAAATAAAAAAAATGTTTACTTTCAAAGTTCTCTTTTTTGTCATACAGATCAGAGTTAATACGTATAACTTGTAACCACATTTATTTATAATAAAGAATGGAAATAAAGTGTAGGCCTAACATTTTTATAAATTTATTGATCAATACTTAAAACATCATTCATGATATATGATGAAGGCCTAAGAGTTTCATTTATAAAAAACAAAATACTTTTGAAAATATTTTGTTGTTACTTTTTAATCACCATGTACACATATTTAAATAATGCGCATGCTCAGTGACGTCATTATTTGTTTACTTGAGATATCTTTTTTACGGTGAACAGAGTATAGAATATCTAAAAGTTTTAATGGCTACTGTTTTTGACAAGTAAACCTGTCACATGCAGGTTTAAAGATTTACTAATCACTCTAGACTGGTCAGCCAGTTGATGTAGAGATTAGTGCAACTAGCTTCTATGCCAGAGGTTCGATTTCTGGTCAAGTTGTTGGGAAAACAAGATTGTCAGACTAGAAGCAATAGAGGTGTAACTATGGACATGAATACAGAAGATTACCTGAACCAGAAAAATTTTTAATATAATTAAATACCGTATTTACCCAAATATAAATAAGGCGACCCTTAAAACTTTAATAAAAATTGTAGTAAAAAAACAAATTTTTTAATGTTAATAGTTTAATTAAAAATGAAATTAACACTACATTATATAAATGAAACACTATACACAAAACAAACTTAAAATTTTCAAACTACTTTTCAGCTTCACAAACATCTTCAACGCCATTCTCATCGTCTTCACTACTTAAACTAGACTAGGCAACTAACATGGTAGGCCAATACGGAAGGTTACCCTGTGGTGAGTATAGGAAGCCATGGGCTCTAGAAACCCCTATAATTCATTTTATAAACAAGATAGGTCTAAGTTTCATTATGTTTAACTTAAAAATCTTCTGTGCATCAACGTAAATGATATCTCTCATCTTTGAACAAATTGGGTTCTAGGCAATCCTATAACCCACTCTACCCAAAAGACAGGTAATGTTTTCCTAAAACATGTTTCAGTAGATATCATTTAGTTTATCGTATATGTCCATTCCAAGTACAATCATTACTTACCTACTACTTTTACTATAGGCCTATACAACATTTTTAAATCTTTAATTTTTACATCTTCGTAATGACTTATGTAAATATTCGAATATTAGGCAACCTGTAATCTTTAACGAGAAATCTCGAGAAAAAACCTCCCCTTATATTCGGGTAAACACGGTATTACTGTGATATAAAAGAGACCTCACTGTAAGCTTGAAAAAAATAACGCCAAATGTATTGGCCACATAATGAGTTCATTAACAAATATTTTTGATGATTAAATGATGGGGAAAAAAGGAGATTAAAGACTGACGAACCACTACTTGAGAATTACTGAAAAAAATTCATGGTTGCAGCCTTCAGAATATGAAAGAATTACCATTTTTAGATTAAAAACAAATGTGAATACAAAACTACTTTATATATTTTATGATAAAACATCAGAATTACAATTTTTTATACTTCTACATGCTCAAGAAAATCAAAATAATACCTGAACACAAATTGTAATTCAGAAAAACAACCATACATAACTAATAATATTTATTTCTGCTGTGGCATGCAATGTACCATGTAAATTACACTAAGATTCTTAATATTAAGAATAAGTGCACAAGTGTACCTAAAAAATAACCTGACATTATGTACTAAAAACAGCTGAATAAATTAGTAATAAACAAAACGGTACTAACATTGACAGGCTAATGTTCGTAGACAAATAAATCTTTGAATGCATCTAGCAGCTTGTAATCAAGCTACTGGACTGACAATGAACAATAACTGATAACATAGCAGTTTTATAACTATAACATTTTATATACCAACAAATCACACTCATTCAAAAAATTACAAAAACAAAACTACTCATAAACATGACACTAAAACAAGAATAAATTCAATAAATAACAAAAATTAAACAAGTGCAACATAATGACTAATAGTTTAATCCATCTGAAACATTTCTCCATGCTGCAGACACAAAATTTACCTACATAACAGTTATAACATCAAACATAAATCATTCAATTCTACCAACTTACATGAGTAGGTACTGTTTGAATCCATAATCTCCTAGGAGTCATCAAATGGCCAGTACATGGAATTTTACGCCGCAGCATTCTTGATGCTACAGTGAAAAAAAGAAATACTTCTTCTAATTGGCTTTACGTTACCAGTTGAAATAAATAAATTTAACTACACAAGATAATAATGCCTCAATATTTTCAAATAGTAGGTATTCAACTTTTCAGTATTTCACACCAAATTTATTAATCTTTTCTTATTAAACTTGGTGACAACTAAATATTCTACATAAGTCATGTTCTTCAATGATACCACAAATTCATTCACATATTAGCCTATATCATTTGTTGTAAATAAATAGGCTAAAAAAACAAAGA
Organism: Catonia carolina; assembly: GCA_035578175.1. Classification (NCBI taxonomy): domain Eukaryota; kingdom Metazoa; phylum Arthropoda; class Insecta; order Hemiptera; family Achilidae; genus Catonia; species Catonia carolina. Next base: position 2,370,286 of record JAQMRL010000022.1, on the reverse strand, counting down.
ATAGTTCTGTGTGCATATTGCATTGCTTAGATTCACTAATTATTCATTATCAACAATAAATTACCAATTACTATAATGATTCTATTGAAGAATGGCATGATTCTAATGCTAGTGACAGCAATAATAGATTCTCTTCAAATTGCAAAACATATTTAAACAAACATACTGAAATAAGAATAATCCTAAATACTGACTAGACTTCATAATCAACTAGAATTTAAGTAACATGCAACTAGAGTTTAATAACATCTTTACATTCGTATCAAAAGTTCTACAATTCTAGAACGTGTTAACTTTACTATATGTAAATCCCGAACATTCAAGTCTAAACAAACTAAAGTACCTTATTTTCCATGTGACTGATAAATAAACAATAACATAATACCTCACCAATTACCATATTAACTACAAAAAAACCTCAGAACACTAACCATTTTCGATGGTTTCTTTGGCACAATCAATAATTTTTCGATGTCTTAAATTGAATTCCTCATTACAATTTTCCGAAAACACTTCATCTTCAATAGCCGATTCGTCAATTTTAGTTTCTTCTTCCATTATGAGATCCTTATATCACAATATGAAAAAACACAGTTGTTTTTAAACAACAAACTTCATTGAAAATAACTGCGTTTCGAACAAATCACATCATGGCAACCAAACACCATCAACATCAGCTGTTTTTAAAATGCAGAGATTAGCGATAACTATAACACCTACACATTTATTTTTAAGGGTTCATCGTTCTGTATTATGATTAACGTAGATAAGTACTGCTTTTCGCAATACTGCCTCTACCGGAACTTCTACGAACTATCGCCGCTAACTAACCGATAAAGAAGTGGTCTGTAATTTCGTTGTTGATTAAGGCGAATTTCTGAAGTACACTTTAAAAAGTATTCACTTTTTTCTTTAAAAAAAAGGATACACTTTTTTGTAAAAGAGGTTAATAATTATGAAAACTTCTTTCAACCCTTTGAGTGCATTTCAAAGCTTCAACCCCGTCCTGACATCTCGTTGATGCATTAAAATGTTAAACTTAGCAGAATATTATACCTCTCGATTTTCGTGACATACAAAGATAATTGACATAAGAACTAACTCAGATTCATTATTCAACTTAAATTACAATACAAAATAATATTGTGAAATTCAAAACAACTTACATGAAAACTTGTCGGAATTGCACATACATTTAAGGCCAGTCCCCGACGCAATGCACGTATGCAATTTTGGTTGCGTTTAGTGAAAAAGTGTGACGGGACAAAATAGTTCCGCCTTCTTTACTCTCACGCATTGTTGGTTGGCTGTAACATTGTCCCCCTTCAAAAATAGCTACAGACCTCAAACATTACTCTCATGGTATTGCCGGTTGCCTGCGACATTGCGTCCCTTCAAAAATCACCACACATCTCAAACATTACTCTCATGGATTACCGGTTGCCTAACCCATTGTACCCCTTGTAATACCTCCGTGTAATGTGGTTTGCCTGTTAGGCGAGTCCCTTTTCATCAGTTACGTAGATCTCAACCAATTTTAGATCCGTGCAGGGTGTATAGTTTGACAAGCGCGTTCGCAAGTAAAACAATATAATTTAATATATTATATGGGACGTGCACAGTATAATTTCACAAATATTTAATTTTAAACAATGTTATGTTCTACATTATTTGAATATTTTGACAGTTGGAAAAAGCAAACTTGAAAAGTGATTTCTGTAATTAAAAATGATATAGATGAGCATTTGACAATTTTTTAATGTGGCTTTAGCCTCTATTTGTAATTTTATGTGAAAACCACATTAACATGATTCATTTTATAATATTAGGGCTTAAAATGCATATGTAATAAAAATTAAAGATAATTAGAAATGCTACATCATGTTTTATGTATAATATTTTTGTCCAATACTTTGATTAGCTGCAGTTTTAATTCTCTATAGTGCATTGCTCCACTCCATTGACAAAAACCCCTATTGTTGTAGATATAGGAATTAAATCAGTCATAACTAGAGTATAATGTAACAGAAGATCCTGCTTAAGATTATGAGAAATATACTGTACTACAGCTAACTGACCATTTACTTGTTTTAACTTCACGCCCAAAACTATTATTACTTATAATAATTTTATAGCTTGCCCATAACAGGCAGGTGGTGTTAAATTATTGCACTTGATTTGTTGGTTCCAGGGCTACAAACAATGGTTCTGTTTCTTGTCACATTATCAGCCAATTTTATAACTACACTATTCAAGAACAGAAGAGGTAGAGTTGTAAAAGATACTAGTCAGAGTTATCTTTTCTGAGAGTAATGAATTTCACTATACAGCCAGACCTTGTGATGAATGAAGTGATGGTGTCATTTTAAGGATGTAAAGTACTGCTTTTCGAAGGGCTTGGCATGCTGATAAGCATATTCTTTCAATTTGGTGAGGAAGGCTATAGTCAAGCCAGCTCACCCCACTTTTTATTTAGTAAAACCTCTAGACTAGAGATTCAAACCAGTCTTTTAGTTGTTGATCTAAACAACAACTATTTAATAACAATTTTTTTTAGTTTATTCTAACTCTTCTCTAAACTTACCATTTATTGAAAAGTATACAGAGTCGCTTCTTGATTTAGTGGATAAATAAGGAGTCGGTAGTGTCCAGTGTTGTAAAAGTGTGTTATTTGAATGTATTTTTGAGTATTCACAAATTTATGCTTAAGTAGGCCTAAAAATACAAGCATTTAATGCTTACTCAAATAATAGAAACCAGTTATGACAATAAAACTTACCAATTTTGTATATACAGTAGCTGAACAAGGATAACTACAATAATCTCTCACTATTTGCATTCGTTATGTTCGCGAACAGCAATCAAACCTACTAATTATATGGGAATATACGGGTTGTGATAATAAAATACAAAAATTAACAACCATTTACGTCAATTTTATAATTGGGATATAAATGTAACTTTTGCTGACTGAAAGTGTTTTCTTTTACACTTGCTGTAATGTTTTCTTGCTTTCTTTTTAAAGTAAGAAACTGATTCATTAACTCAAAACACCTTGTCATTAAGGCTATACTTTCATCACATTTAAGCTGATCAAGAAGTTCAATGTTAGAATTAAAGGTATGACAATAGCCTTTTCTATTCAGTACGTGTAGACATTCTACAAAGTATGTCTTGAAAAATTAAATAACTTTTTCTACGTAACTTGAAGCAAGACAAAATTCCTCTTTTTAATTGAAAAACTAAAGCAACAGGCACATCAACTGAAGAAACAACACCATATAAGAACACTGGTCTAATTCACAATGTTCATTGCAATAGTCAACAACTTTTACAGATATCTATTGAAATATACCACTGGCCTTGATGTGGACAAGTCTAACAGTACACATTATTGGGAGTATTGGGACATTGTTGGATAAGCAAAATGTTGGATAACCTGGCATCACAAGATAATTTAAATAAATAGTACTTGTTGGATTTTTTAAATAAATTTAACGAAACAAAATATAAGTTTTGCAAAATTTACAATAATAATTTTAAGTTGTAAATAATAATGTAGGTGAAAATAACAAGTTAAAGTAATACTGTCAATTAAAAAAAAAAAAAAAAAAAAAAAAATAGGGCCTAATAACTAAAATACAAAGAATACTTAACACATTTATCAAAATAGCATAGAAATGTTCAGCAGTAGAGGTACTTTTGAAAAGATTTACAACTTTTGGGAAAACTCTATTATAGACAATTGATTATGTAACGTTTGAATTAAAGATATGTGCCTCTTTCTTGGCAGCAATATCAAGCCAGTGCTACATCACCATTATGTCAGATGGGGTTGTTTTTCAGCGTAACTTATTTAGTCTACGTTGAAGTATTGAAGGCATAATAAAGTCCTGGACAAAATTAACGCATCTTGTAAGATTTTGGGCTAAGTGTAAAAAACATAGTTTTCTTCAATGTGCCAGGTTCATTTCTGTTACTGTTATTCTTCGTATCATAATTTTCAGCAATATTTAATATTTTTCAACAAAAAATAATAGAGTTGTAGATTTGATTTATGGTAATTTAATGAAAAAATAAGATAAATTAGCTTTAAAAACAGGAAGTTTTATTTAACAAAAACGGAAGGGTTACTTACAGTATTGAATGAAAGTTTTCCATATTTAATTCACACATAATGGGAAAAATTAAAAGTAAATTATTAATATGTGATTTATAACGAATTAATAATTCAGTAACAAATACAGCCCCCTCATACCTTAATTACAGCTAGCATCTGTCTCGGCATTCCTTAAATCAAATTTTGTTTTCTTCCTGGTCAATTTTCTCCCATTCTTCTTTCATCACATGACACAGCTGTTGAAGATTCACTGCATTACGTTGATTAACTCTTTTTTTAAGCATAACCAAAACATACTCAATAGGATTTAAGTCTGGGTTGTTGGCTGGCCAAATCATATGGTTAATACATATTCATCAAAATACTGTGAAATCATTTTTTTTTTTTTTGTTTAACGTCCGACTTGTGAAATCATTTAAAATATTTTAAAGTCATGCGTTAAGTTTGTCCATGACTGTATTTTTATGCCCTCGCTTATCAATTTACATTTGTCACAGTCGGATAATCTGAATGTCGGATGAGAGCAGATTGGACAGCCGTGATCTTACTGTATTATTTAAATTTTACAAAAGGGATCTGGGATAAATGAAATCAACTTTCAACTCCTATAGTCACGATGAGATTAATACATCACATAAAATGATTACATCATTTTTATTTTTCAAAATTGAACACTTTTGACAAAAAAACTTATATACAAAACCACATTGTTTTCTTTTCTTTAAGTTTACAAAAGCTAAGACGAAGAATAATAATTTTTAACTAAGAATGTAGAGCACCAATCAAAATATTTTTCCTAAATGTATGTACAATAAAAAAAGCTCACATTTTTATTTGAACAAAGAAAGTAATTATTAATTTAATAATTATTATTGCGAGTCAATGTGCTGACATCCATTTCATATGTCATACAAAAAATATATAAAAATCACATATTCAAATTTCATTGTTTATGTATTTTTCCTTATATCAGTGAACTTCAAAATAAAATTCTTTTAGTTATATGAACAACATTACATTATTATTTAATTTTAATAAGTACAAAATAACAGTACTGAAAATATTATAAGTGACACAACAAATTATCTTTAGTAACATGTAATTATTTTACATAATTATTATTTAAATTTCAAATAGCTACAGACCACTGAGACAAGCTCTTGAGCTCCTGCTTAAAAGAATTTATCAACAATAATGAATCAAACATAATTTTATAAAACAGAGTAAATGATAATACAAATTAATATTTATATAATCACAACAACAAAATAAATTCATATGTAAGTAGTGTGAATTTCAAGGCTGAAAATTTGATTTTGACACTCATAGTACAAAAAAAAATCATGAAAATTTTTAGTTTATTTCAGCTCTAAATCTCTTGTTTACTTATCCTCAAAATTAAAATTTTTAGCATATATTTACAAAAAAAAATTGTTCATTGTTATAATTTAATAAAATAGTAACTTTTAAACACATTTTGCTTATAAAAAATAAAATAAAAATGGAAATATTAATTTTGAAAACCAAATTGCATTCAAGTTATAATAAAAAATGTTAATGTTGCTGAACATAACGAAAAATTATGATTCCTGGTATAGAAGAAGTATTATTAAAAAATTTTGAAAAAATTGTAAATTGAATTGTGACTTAAAAGTTTCTTTGTGTATTATACATTTTATATTTTGTTTTGTTTTTAACTAAGTAACTGTGAAAACTTAGTCGCCCACATCCGTAGCGGATAGGCACTCAAAGAAGAAGAACTATGAAAAACTCTCAATTTCAAGTTTCAAAAAGATCAAATATTAAACCACAGGAAATGTATGCATTAAAAAAATAGATTGTACAAAACATGAAGGCTTTGAGGACAGCATCGATTTGATGCAATGACTGATTTAGTCGTAGTTATGCATAAAATGCAAAAAAAATTTGACCTACGAAAGACAAGATTCTAAGCAATACTTACATTTTTTAAAACAAATTAACAAACATAGTTTTGAATAATAAAAACGTAGAACAGATACATATATTTAATATGTATACATGATTGCATGTCTTATGAATTTTTTTTTATTCCTAATTTGTGTACGTTGCAATCTGTTCAATTTAGAACAATAAGCAACCCCATGACCCAATGAGATGAGGATTTTTTTTTTGTTTAACATCCGACTGTTCTGCAATTACTGCTAATGAGACGGTGAAGAATGAAATGATTTTTTGTAACGTATGAAAATATGCCGAGCCTGAATGGGATTCGAACCCAAGACCGCATGATGAGAGGCGAGCACGTTACCAACTGCGCCAATGCAGCCGACCGAGATGAGGATGATGTGTATGACGTGTAAATGAGGTGTAGTCTTGTGCAGACCCAGGCCAACCATTCCTGAGAGAATATGGTTAATTAAACCCCAACCATCAAAGTACACCGGTAACCACTGTCTAGATTCAAATCTGTATAAAAGTAACTACCTTTACTAGGATTTGAACCAGGAACCTTCGTCTCCGAAAATCAGCTGTTAAACAGCTGATTTTGGCCAACTGAACAAGGTATTGGACATCAGAAGGGATAGGCATACCAACTTCTTTAAAAAATAGGACATAACTTAATTTGAAGTGGGGAAATGCCAAGAAGCCAAATTCATATAATTAATGATAATAAAATTACCAGCAGCTTAAGAATAAGAATTTCAAACCACAAAAACTGACCTGTTGAAATGCAGATTTACCAACAAACATATAAAAGTATAATCTTCAGACCACTTTTATTTTCAGCAATTTAAATAATTAAAAATACTGGCTCAAAAAGATCACAATATGCAACATTTTTTTATGGCTGACTGTTTTGCAATTTCTGCTAATGCAAATGGTTAAGAATGATGATACATGAATATGAGTGATGAAAAAATGCCAGACCTGACCAGGAATCAAACCCGGGACTCCGGCATAGAAGCCAGTTGAGCTAACCATTATGCCAACAGGCCGGCCGTAGATGCATCAGGATGTTACAAATCAATAAACTAGGAACAACTCAATGATGACTTAAAAAGTTAAGTTCTGCGTAAAAAACATTTAAAAATCATAACAAAAACCACTGAGTGCCAAAATAAAAAAGTTGCAGTTATTATAAATAAATTTCAAATTATTCCTAAAATCAAACAAACCAAACACAATTATTACTTCATCAGAAAAAAATCATGAAACTTTTATGACATAACTTTATTTGTATGAAATTTAAAATATAATTTTGTTTTACAAAAAAAGTAAATCATAAAATATATACAAAAATTTACATTGTAATCATATATTATTACAATTACTACAAAAATTTAAACAATAATGGTATAAACTTAGTATCGCTAACAATAGCACAAATACTAAACTAAATTTTTATAAAATTTAAAAAAAATCAGTGGTGTAAATTTCCATATAAAATTATGAGCAAAATACATTATTTACTAGTATATCTAATCACACTAAGAGAATTTATTACAAAACTAATATTTAGAATAAATATACGAATACTATTATTTTTACAAAACTGTATGATAAAATTACATAGAACATAATTCGATATTAACATGACTTGACTAATTGATTTTATGTCACATTGTTTTAGTAGAAATGTATTCTGAATACATTACTACATAAAATGATACCACGTAATACATGATGGTTTTAAAACCTCAAAAAGGATTATCTAGTTTTTCTCATTACGATTAAATTTGGCTGATACTTTTACAATAAAATTCAAATAATTAGACGGGATATTAAATAAAGTTTTAAGATATATTATTTAAGGTACTATGCTTAAACTGTAAGAAATTAGTGTCAAATGAACTGAGAAGTTTATTGGATTAAAAGGTTTGCCACAAGCGAGTTGTTTAACTAGACATGTAAAATAATAAAAACTGGTTGATGCACAATATTGATGATTAATTAGCCACCTACATGGCAAGAACTTCTGTGGAAACTAAACTTGAGTACATAATTTCAGGCAAAATAATATAAAGTATAGGATGAGATAGAACAAGCAACTTTTAAAAAATATGGATGAAATCATCAGTTAAAATAGTACCATAAACTCTAAGTACTTTGGGTCTCTCTATATCACAATATCCAGTTGACAAGGGTAGGTCAAAGCTTGAACTCATTATTTTTATATCTGGTATAGTGTATAAATTGATGTGGTAGTAATCTGAGAATGTGGTACTCAAAACTACAACACAGCCATTTTGACCAGCAGTGGATAATGATCAGATTGTTAATATGGTGGCCAACATCCGGAACGGATAGGAACCTAAAGAAGTAATTGGTAGAATATTCAGTAACAAAGTTTAATATCTTAGATTAACTTCTCCAGATAAAATCAGAGAAATTTAAAAAAAAAATAACAAAATAGGACCCGAAGTGGTCATATTAATAACATAATTCATGAAATTAGGAATTTAAATTATGATTAAATTTCTGTTAAGTTAATTTGTAACAGTAATAATACAATATCTGATAGAAGTAAATAAAGTGCAACTAACAGTTACAAAAGATTGCTGATAGTATGCCTGTTTGTTTCTTGATGATACAAATTCTTCAATTAATTCAAACATTTTAGTGAACTACTACGTTTAATGTGATCAAATGAACAAAAGAGGCCGAAAAATTTCAGTTCACTCTTTCACCGCAATGTTATGTACAGTAAAACACTGATTATCCAAATCAATTTTTAAAAACATTGATTTTTCTGAGTTTAACATTTTCTATTCTCAATAAACATGAATAGTAAATTTTTTAAAAGAACATGCACAGTGCTTTTACAGGCCTACCCAACCTGGGTTCATAGATAAAATCACTGAGTTATTGTATATGATACAGTAATTATGCATATTATTGCAAATTGTATAAACACTACATGAAGAAACTTAATTTCCAAAACAAAGTAAAAGTAATGCTGTATATTGTAAAATATTAACACCATCATTGTGCCCTTTTCTGGTGATTCATTCCAAAGCAATCTATTGGTCATTTTATTTAATGAAAAACTGAATTGAGATGTGCACTTCAAAAGATGTATCAGATAGTTTTGACATTTTCAATATCATCATGGAAATTTGAATTTCACTGAGTATAAATATTGTCAAGATACACATACCGCATATGTGCATACTACTTTAATATTTTTATACATTAGGCTAAAGAAATAGTATTATATTCAGTAGGATAAGATATAGCATGATTTTTGTAAGGAGAGCACTGAGCAACACATGCGTCTGTATTAGTTTAGTCTCGTAATAGTGCAGCGTATGTAATCAACAATGGAACAGCATGCCTACAAAATACAATGAACATTGGCAATTTTCAACAACACTCTGACTGTACATCTAACTGTAGGTCGGAGGGGTATGCAGGGTCAAAGTCAAGTATGCGCATGTGTAACCCACCGCTCACAGCAATTGGCTTGGCCTTTAGTAATTAAACTTACGTTAAAAAAATGTTCTGAGTTTTTGTATTTTTCAATGTTGGATGGTACACATTGAAATATTGTGTTTAGGTCATCAGCCGAAGGCTGGTTTGAACCTTTAGAGGCTCTACTAAGTAAGATGAGGAGTGAGGTGATTTACAATTGCCTCCCTCACTGAGTAGAAAAGCATTAAGCTTATCACCATGCTGAGCCCTCTGAAAAGCAGCTATTTTTCACCCTGCAAATGACACTTTCACTTCATTCACCACAGGGTCTGGCTGTATAATGAAATTCATTACACTCAGAGGAGATGACTAATTTGTGTCTTTAACACTTCTACCTCTTCTGTTTTTAAATGCTTCAGCCATATGATTGGCTGACCATGTAATAGGAAACAGAACTATTTTTTGTAGCCCTGGAACTAGCGGATCGAGTGCAAATAATTTAACACTCCACCTGCCTGTTATGGGCAAATTGAAATATTAATGATATTTAAAAGTTATCAAATATTAGCATAGGTTGGTTTGTCCAATTATAACTGAATTCTTGACTATCTGAATCTAAGTTCACCCTTTCAGTGCCGAAACAATATTTAAAAGTTTGATGTAAAGGGCCATTTAATTAAAATAAGGGTGTACAAAAAGTGCCAGCCCTTATTTTGAAAACTTGCAGGCGTAAGCCTGCCATTGCTAACCAAAATTTCAACATTACAAAAAAAAATTTCCTGTTAAAAATTAATTTTTATTCTGTTCATAAAAAAAATCATTCTAACACTATATTCAAAATAAATTTTTTTAGTTTATTTAAAGTTGTATCGACAACTTGGTCATTAGCAACTACTGTGGGTTTGGTAACTTAACGGTGGGTTTTCAAGTGTCAAAATTTCCTGACCCAAGCCGGGAATTGAACTCGGGATCTTTAGCTTTGTACCCTAGCGCGCTAGTCACTGCGCCACGAAAGCGGTTTCAAAATGCATTATTCCATTAATTTTTGTTAAAAGTTTTTTTTAAATGTTCGGTTATCCGGACGTTGGCATTTTATGCATAACTTACGGGCGTCCGGTAAACTGGATGTTACCACTACGTAAAATATATCGACGTCCTGTTTTCCGGACGTTGGTACTGAAAGGGTTAAATTAGGTTAATTCAAATAATCGCTGTTCAACTGGCATGGGAATCATCACACTATTTCTTCTATATACTATGTTAATACAGTTATATTTCACAAAATAAATATACTACTTATGTCTCCTTACAAAAAGATTAATTAAACTTGATATTAATACTTTCTCACTTAGACAGCTTTGCAATTCCAACGACAATAAAACAAATTTATTAACTCTGCATAACAAATTGTGAATACAGAAGGAAATACTTAACGTAATTAAGTGAAAACATATTTTATAATTATTCGTTTGAAGAGTTGCAAAAACTGTGAATGTTTAAAATACATCAGTCTTATAATTGTAATTACTATAATAAATAATTACAATTAGAAAATATTTGCTTAATTTTGAAGTCACTCAACAATTAATTAATTACTATAATAATAAAGATAAACTTATACAAGAAAACCTATTATTATAAATATTTACAAAATACTATTGCACATAATTTATAATAATTTAAACTATATACTTTACAATATAATTTTATTATAACACATTAATAATAATATCAATTATTAATAATAAATATCGTTTATCATTTTTTTATTATTATTAAATTTATAATACAAACAACATTTAAAAAAATTATAAAATTTAAATTTACTGTATTCTTTTATTTATAATATTTACAAAGTATAAATATCAATTTAACTACACAATCATAATTGTTAAAAATTATTTAATTATTATTACCTAATACACCAATATCATATTAATAGTCGATGTTATTGCAACAATTCATTAAAATTTATTTAAATTTCATTTACACCACTGATTATACATCATTTCCAATAGTTAATATCGTAATAACAATATATTTTGTAGCAAACTATAATCTTTTTTATTGCAGAAAGATTTTGTTTAAAAAAAATATGACTAAAATGAGAGTAATATTATACTATTAACCACAAAATTGCGAGCTTCCTAGTAAACCAAGCAATCGTGTACCTCCACCCATCCTGCCTTACAGTGTTGCAACTCCACCCGCCCTGCCCATGGCATTGAAATTATTTCACTCAGTCAGTTCAATGCAAGTGTGACATACACAACATTTCGTAACATTAGTGGGCTGTTTTTTAAGTCATTTTCGTTATAAAAATTTGTTTATTTTATAGGCCTACCGTAGTTGTTTAATACAGTCTTTTGTTAAAAGGTTTTAAAATTTTATTTGTTATTTTTCAGTCTATTAAATGTATTTTTAGTTGTAAATATGAATAAATTCAGTGATTTTGACGAAAAACCTCGTAAATTAACTCCGGACAGCAAAAGAAAGACCTTAGAAAACTAATTATAGAAATAATCATTAACGTTTAAAAGTTTTTTAAAAATTTGACTAAAAATCCTGAAGCAAGAACAAAATTAAATTTATTTAAAATTAAAATAGAAATAAAAGATAAAAAGTTTGTTCCCACTACGCGAAATAAGGCAACACTGCATTACTGTCTAACTAGATACAGGCTCATAATTTCATGGTTACTAGTACAGAATTTTATTCTGGTGAAATTTAAAAACTATATTAGTTCTATGTGTTTATTACAAATACAATTCACACAACAACCTTTCGTAAATAGGGCATAACTATACCATAAAGGATCAAACAGAGAAAAATGTAAATACTATTAATTTTCTTTATATATTTTAAATTTTAGGTGCATAATTTGTACACATGTACAATAAAATAATCGCACCCTTTCATTTTCAAGCTTGTCTGTTGAAATTATGTTTTAAATAATTATTTTTAAAAAAATCTACAAATTATAGAACTGCATCATGGTATTAATGAAACTATCAAAGAAAAATAATGCAGATTAATTTAGATATTTAATTATTTTGTTCCCTGTTATTTAATTTCCATTAAATTTAACAGTATTATGGCCATTTACAAACCCAATGATAACAGCACCAGTAAATAAAAAACTTCACAACAATTTTTCACTGATAAAAAAATTCCTCTTATATAAATCACGTTTACAAATTAAAGAAAAATAAATCAAGAGTTACAGCCTTCTGAACACAAATATGATGATCAGAATAAAGCTGAAAAAAAGACTCCAGTGGTAAGTAGCAGCTGTTATCATAATGAGAAATTTGGTGCAGTTATCAAAACAAAGATCTATTACAATACTCACGCATACACACACCACAAAACACTAACACAAACCAGTTTTTTCATGGTTGGTAGTGCACCAAATAAACAAACATCCATTCTAAATACCATCACTATTTATAAATCCTTGTAACATCCATTCTAAATACCATCACTATTTATAAATCCTTGTATTACTTTGTTTTACAAATTTTAGAATGTGAAATAAGTTTAGCCCTAATCTATAACTGACACTTAATTGTATAAACAATTTATTGAAATAAAAAGTCACACAAGCTGTGATTTTAAGTACTTGTTATGATTTTATATGTGTGCAGCCAAATAATTTTAATTGGGATTTTTGTATAGCTAAGTTCTGCCTCATGATGTTTAAAAGCAACAAATTTGTAATTTAAGATAAATATTACAGGCATTCAAATGTATAATTCTGTACCAGTAAATAGAAATTTAAGTTAAAACAATAAATTTGTTCATCAATCTACAAACCATTAAAAGGTTACCTATTACCGATACAGAAATCTAAAAGTTTTTATGCATTAAAGAATGCTTCATACGAACAAAACTAACTGCTTAATTTACCCAACAAAATTTTCAATTTGAATACGATGTTTTACTATGATAAAAATCTACTTAAACATATCACAAAATATTTTCCTGATCATATTAAAATAATTTCAGCTGAATGATGATGCTTAGAGTCAAATAACAACAAACATGTCAATATAAAAATTTACTACATAAACGGTCAATATCCTTTAATAAAATTATGTTAAATACAAAATAACTACGTTCCTTTTTAATTGGCAGAGGAGAAAAACTAAAATTGTAAAATAATGTCTTGTTGAGCTAGAATCAAGTAAAACCTAACATACCCAAATGAAGTAATAACAACATGAACAAATTATTTTGATTTCAATGATTAAAATATTTTTTAATTTAATACCTAATATTTACAAAATTGTATTTTTAAATCATAAAGTGTGTCAAAACTAATTTTTACAAAATACATAAGCAACACGATATTGAAAGGAAAGTTACATTAAAATTAAATCTGTATCAATTTTGTACTTATGAACAGAAAACATATTTAAAAAAAATTATTAAAACAATAAAAAATACACACATTGATCCAAAATTACTCTCAAAATATTATTTACAAATCAAATAGAAAATTCAATTTTGGAACAATTTCTTTAAAATTAAAAACAATTTTGGTATATCTAAAACAAAACGTAAAATATTGCTTTTTAAAACATTGTGCCGTTATTCAGTTTTAATTGAAATTTGTACTAGTATAAATTATTTACAAAGAACAGATAAATTAATGTAAATAAAAACGTAATGCCAGTTAGATTACTACAATATTTCATTATAATCGAATACTTTAAAAAAAATATACATAATGGAAAATCTGTTCAAATAATAAAATAAGTACGACGAGAAAAGTAAATAATAAAATGAAACCAATAACTATTAATCATAAAAATTTCTATTGTAGAAATATGATAAAACTAATGTAGTTCTTCAACAAAGATACAGAATTAAAGAGATCAGAAGATGAATGTCATTTAAAACTGAAATGTATTACTGAATTACATAAAAAATTATATAGCAGGAATGGACCCTAATACTAATCATAATTATTACAACACATTACTTCTTAAAAACAACAAATAACATATTTACTTAAATGTCACAAATACCACAGTAGGTAATATAAATACATTGAATCAATCACTCATACATTCATTTTAAATGCACAACTCAACTTTATACCATCAAAAAAAATTACCTATTGCCCCACTGACATTGTAATACAAATTATGCAAGGACAAATATTACAGACACGATTACTAGATGAGCACAAATTCCTTCCTTAATAGAATAATATATATTCTTTGCAATTATTATCGATACAATAATTACTCGATAAAAAAGAAAATGGCTAAAAATGCATAATTGATCAGATCACCTTGATATATAATCATCAAACGCTAGAATAAATAAATTTAAGGTGAGATACATCACGTCTTCCAGTTATTCAATGAATGGGGATGGGAGCGTGATGAAGTCGGTGTCGGTGTGGGTATCATATCCAGAAGATACTGCCGCTGTAAATCTGCAGCTTGCCGCTGCAGTTCAACTAAATTCGCAGCAGCGGCTGCTACTGGACCCTTACCACCAGCCGCTTGTGCCATCGCTAATTGGTATGGATATAAAAGCGGTGAAAACGGCAACATGTGAGCGGGAAGGGGTGATGGTTGGTGCGGAGACAACCCTCTAAGAATCTGCTGATGGAGAGCAGCAGCTGCATGATGAGGGTTAAACTTGCTGGTTTCAGCAGCAAGCTTAGCCAGAGGGTGCTCTCGAGGTGAAGGTGGTGTTGGGGCAGGGGGTGGAGTAGGGGCATGTCTTGCTGGGGGAGGTATGGCGGGAGTTGGTGGTTTTGGGGGAGGAGGAGGAGGTATTAAAGCTGGCTCTGGAGGAGGTGGTTGAGGAGAACCCTGAGCCAATCTTTGCTCTATTTCTTGTTCCTGCTGTAACGCTTTAACGAATGCAGTCTTCAATCGATTTGTATGCTCTGCCTTCAAAGCCTTTTTCACATTTGTTGTAACACACTGCTCACATATCACTTTCGGATCTTTTCCTGAAACAAGCGCATCTGATATAAAAAAATTGGATAGGATCATGTACAATCACTCCGGTTTAAATATTTTAAGATCCCATTTCATTACAAGAGTAAAATTTTAATCGATAATTGCTACCTCTGAACAATTTTCTAATCTTAACTCTCAGGAAAGATACAATTTTTATATTTTTTCAAGACTTTCATACATCCTCCTTTACTAACTAAAAATTTAGTTATCCTTTAACAGATAATTTTCCCAAAAATATATAATTTCAAAACATGAAAATCTAAATTATAAGAAAAAAAAACAATAACAAACTCCTGCTAATTTATTGATTGTTTATAGTTAAGCTAGAAAAATTCAAAAGTTTAGAACAAGATTAATTTCCTGCAGAAATTAATTTCTCTCTAGCAGAAATGCAATCTTATACGCCAGCAATTATACCTTAACCTTGGTAGATTATTACACAACCATAAATTTTTTTAAATATGTGTAATCTATTTTATTTGTAAACCTGACATTTTGAATTTACACAGGAACTATTAAAGATATCTACACATTAAGTTAAATACACTGGTTTCACAGAAATTTTCTGTAATTGATCCGTTGAATGCTGTTTGGTTTATATATTTACAAATAAATATCACTAAAATATACAAATATATCACACTATTCCTTAACCAACTTCATTTAATCATTCGGCAATTTACATAAACTACCTCAGTACCATAGGCTGATTGCATCGGCTCACAAGTTTTAATGATCGTAGTTCAAACATTTCTGTACAAATTGGATTGTTATTTACACAATTTAAATTTTTCTATGTATATATATGTATGAAATATTATCCTTTCTGACCAAGAACAACGAAGGTACAAGGAATTGATTAGGCAGTTGTTAGTTACCATAAATCATGGTAGTCGTACACATGTGCTCATGTATAAAACCGAATTGTTACAAAAAAGACCAGAAAAATATTTAAAAAAAACAACTTACCTTTGGATGAATTCTTTTCCCATTTCCACACAGGAGTAAAATTAGTTGAACACTGTGAGCATTTGAATGGTTCAGGTGGAGGAGGC
This sequence comes from Catonia carolina, assembly GCA_035578175.1. Lineage (NCBI taxonomy): Eukaryota > Metazoa > Arthropoda > Insecta > Hemiptera > Achilidae > Catonia > Catonia carolina. Next base: position 2,353,730 of record JAQMRL010000022.1, on the reverse strand, counting down.
GATTTATGCTCTTTAGTAATGTAATCGACAATGTGCTCAAGCCCCAACAGATATATAAATTCCGTATTTGAAGGATTTGGAATGAAGTGCATTTCTGGTGGCGGTGGCTTAGGTGGAGGAATCTGTAAACAAAATAAATATTAATGCATCAGTGAAAAAGATTAAGAATATATTTACGGATGTGGGAAAATTTGCTAAACACAAAAACTCCAAGGTTCAGACAGAATTTCATACGCGGGAAACACTGGGCTAGTATTTTTTTTCAGGCACCCTGTCCTCTGGGAATGTTAGCTACCAAAGCCAGTTGAGTTTTGTTTACTGCCCACTGAAAAATGGTAACTAAACTTCCACCATACCACTCCAGAGATTCTTTAACAACAATGTCCTACATTAACCTGCATCATGCTTTCTTTCCCAGTATGATAATTTGCAGCATTTCGTATGTCTCACTTCACATCACGAGACTAAAGTACTTTAGTTTTCTATAATTCAGAGAACTCATAACTTTCACTTCCTAATTCAACTTCACCAAGACTTCTACGTTCATTATTTTATACGTCCATGATATCCACAGCAATCGCACAGTAACACTACTTCTCAAATACCAAGAGTCTTTTATCTAATTTTGGTTCAGCATCCAAGCCGCTACCCCATACAATAACACCGAACACACAGCACCAGATCAATCTGATTTGAAGGAGTCTAAGATTCTTACTGCATGAAATTTTAGCAGTATTGCATCATTTTCAAGTGGGCTAATACAGGGAGCGGCAGAAGTAACTCTTTAAAAGGCCATTACTGTGGGCCCGGCGCTAGTGGTGGTAGGCAGACTCAGGTTGTCTTATTATGCAGGAACACTGCTGCCATTTCAGTCACCATCATGGCATGGACAAGTGAACATTGTGCGTTCATTAATGAAATTTATTTTAAAAATGGTGATTCTGTAATCACAAAGCACCAATTATTTCATATGCACTTTGGGATATATCAGCCTAGTGCAGTCACTGACTGGAAAACCGTTCTAACATGGATTAAAAATTTTATAGTCGCAGGTTCGACTTTAAAAAATACACTGCCAGGTAGACTTTGCAGCGCTCAAACTCCAGTTGTCTATTAGTAGGGCCTAGTAAATTAGTAATTTAGTACTCGACTTGTTTGGACACGTCGTTTTAGTCAAGTAGAACGGCCGAATATATACAGTTGAGTGCACAGTTTAGTAGCATAACCCCACCAATACGCACAACGTACTTTACAAGTGAGATCCCGCCTCCGTGGAGCCATAACAATGCACTAAATTCGCTGTCTACGTTACATGTGCGAACAGTTACTAAATCACTCAACCATTGCTCCTTGACTAAAATACTCAACCCGTGTAAACTACGCTTTACATTGTTTATTGTAATACAAAAATGGGTCACATGGCTCTGAAATGTAAAATCATTACAGCAGGCCACAAAATCCAAAAGTGTGTCACAACTTTATTTTACAAAAAAAAAATAGTAATTTGTTATTAAATAAAATAAGTAAAATAACAAAAAAATAAAAAAGTACGATGGTCCTGCTTTAGGTGTCACAAAATTTAATGTGGCAGTAGTTAACATGTTAATCATCCATCATACATGTATAAAAGAATACTTTTCTATGCTTACCTTAGACCAATTCTACACAATTTGGTTATAATATGAATTTTAACCAACCTGTAATAATGTCTTCTCAAGTTGTTTACGTAATGCTAATTTAGCGGCCGCTTGCCGTTGAGCTGGAGTCTGTGCATCCTCTATACTCCGTACTCTTTCTCTATCACGTTCCTGAAATCAAGATGTCCATGTAAAATATTTTTTCAAAACCTTCATTATTAAAAATAAAACAATTCATAAAGATGTACAATTCTTTTTACCCTAGTGTGTGTATCTGCTCAACCATTCCTGAAAGAGTATGGTCAATTGAACCCCAGTAACCACTGTCAAGTATTCAAATCCGTAAAAAAGTAACTACCTTGACTAGGACTTTAACCTTCATCTCCGAAAATCAGCTGTTGAACAGCTGACACATGATGACGACTTTACCTCCAGACTAACCCGTGGGTTGTAGAATATTTACAGTTACAAAAACCATTTGTAAACAAAATTTCTAAGCAGCAAATCTACTATCTTCAAGAAAAAAACAATACATTGAATTATCTGACCAAAGAGGTTCTGAGTTATTGGTAAGGAGATGTATAAAATGAATCAGAATTGTCAAAAATATTATTTTTCAACATTAATTTAGTTCGTTTTTATAAATATTTGATCCTGGACAAGGACAAAAAATTAAAGTAAAGGTATTATCAAAAGTATATATAAAAATTATCAATTAAATTTTATTTAATATAATTATACTACATGACCATACTAATATGAATTCAGTTATATTCAATAGGTATGCACATGAATTTAGATTATAAAATATAACTATTGAATATCTTGACGCACTTTACTAGCATTATACGTAAATGTAATAGTGGCCTTAGATAATCTGACAACAATAATTCAAAACCATTTATTGTAGTTAAATGATCAAAGGTTTGCAACAACTAATTGAAAAAAGGATAAAAATTGGACATCAAATCAAAGTTACGCTTATAAAAAATATTTTAACAGATTAAACAAAGAACTACAAAAATTATTTTTTGAGAGCAATCAATAAATTCTAAACCAATAAAAATTAACACAGTGTAACTCTCACTTAAATGAGTTCTTTAACCTGAAAATAGTTCACTAAAATACAGTTGAACCCGGTTTAAACGGCCTTGGACTTTACATCATATTTTAGGCGTTCGTCAAACTTCTATCTCAAAAACCCCTGTTTTAACATCATTAATTCGGCTGTTGCGTAAAAATGTTTGCAATGAAATAATTTTTTACTTCACGTACAACGATTGTGAACTTGCCGTTATTTATCAGTTCAAACGGGTGGCTCGATCGTTTTGAAACTCGACATTCCATCTCTTTTGGAAAAATTATTGGTGAAGCGAAAAGTGTGGATTTGAGAACGACAGACAATTGGGTACGAAACACGGGGACAGTTACAAAAATTATACAAGGATGAAGACATATTTAATGGGGATGCGTTAGGTCTATTCTACCAATTAACACCGGAAAAGACTTTAAAATTTAAAAATGAAAAATGTGTAGGGGGAAGCTCTCCAAAGTGAGGCTCCTATGGCTTCTATACTTCAAATAACTCTTACAGTTTTTCAATAATAAGTTAAGAACTGTTACATCAGTTCATCATTCCACTACAAAAATTAACCCCTAAAATAGTTTTGTTCAGCTACCTCATTAAACTATTTATATTTTCAAGTGTTTTTACAAGTTATCTTGAATCATGGCGACTTATGATTTAGACAATTACTTAACAAATAATTAATATTATTGTAAAAATATTTAATTTTTTACTGACCCAATTACTCTAATATATCAATAACTTCTTTATTTTTACCTTTTTTTATATAATCCTACCTACTGATGTGTGTTGTGGTGGATCCACAATCATCAAGCTTATAAAAATTGAAACTAAATTTTTTTTAAATTTATTTAAATATTCAATGTCGTATCTTCAGTTACTTGTATAAAACAGTTTTATCCTACAAAAAATTTATTAAATTTTAAAAAGTTCAGTTTCAATTTTATGTACTCTGATCATGGTGGATCCATCAAAACATGTCAGTACAAAGTAGGATTATATAAAAAAAAAGGTAAAGAGCAGGTGGAAAAAGAAAAAATAAACCACGTTAAGAGGTTAAGTTCTGGGAAGTCCCAGATTTGTAGTTCAGGGTATTATACTCGAATTTAACACACTAAACATTTCCATAGTAAAATCATATCATGTAGAAAATCTTTAAAATGCATTACAAATTTAGTAATTTCCTGGTAACAGGCCAAAAGGTTAAGACAAAAATAATTTTTCGGCTATTCAAACAAATTGTGTAAAAATGTAATGTAACAAAATTATATTTATTGACCACACTAAATATAGCCTACCTCGATTACAAACAATCAACTTATTAAATAAACTACAAACAAACTACAGTACTTGATACTTTATGCAAATGCACAAATACACCACCTGTTCTGTCATTGGTTGAATTTGCATACTAACGCCAGATCCAATTTTATTATCCACATTTCCAGGCAGCTTGTAACACAGTTGATGATTAAATTAATTTTTAAATAACAAAACATGAACAATTTACAAGCTACAAAATTAAACTCATAATAATTAAATCCTAAAATAATTATTTCTAAGGAACAACGAAGAATATGACAGGAATAATCAGTTAGAAAACAGCAGTTCGTTCAGTCATCCAAATAAGAACAAATAACCAACACATAATAAAAACGTGTTTTAAAAACATTAATTCATTGCATATTAGAATAGACAGTTTAAGATCTTCAATGAGAAACTATTTTAATAAACTTATTCAGTAAGACAAAATAACTATTCTCACTTAAAATATGAAATAAACTGTTTAATCTATATTATATTATTATATAAATTTTAAAACATATAACTTTGAATGAATCCCAATGATTATTTCTTTTCATTAAAATATTTGATACACATGTAATTTGTTAAATTAATATACTGATTGAATATACAAATAAATGGATCCAGGAAATAAAGTACACCTTGAAGGACTTAAACAAAACTGAAGAAATAATTCAAAAAACGAGAAGAAGAAAAAGTCTTAAAAGAAAATAAATTAACCCAACTCGTTTTCAAAATAAGAAAATGACCTAACATCATAACAACAAAGAAAATGAGGACAGCCAGATCAAAAAATATAAACACAATATGGGTGCGAAAAAGTCAACATCAAGCTACTAACTCTGTAGCTTAAAGATCTAATGCGCATTAAATAACGTGAGTGCTCCCACTTGAGCTAACAAAAAAGTATTGGAAAGAAAAAGAAAATTATTTAAATTCATGATGAAACAATGAGAAGCACATAATACTACATGTTATGCGTGTTTACAAAAAGGAAGTAATTTTTTATCGCATACTGAACATGACGATTTGTCAGACGCAACAGTAACAGTGACATTAAGCTGCCATACAAGAACAAAAAAATGTTTTGATACATAAAAATATGACTAATAATACATTAATGTTACCTGCTGTGCTGGTGAATGAGTAGGTGCTGGCGAGTGCCGTGCGTCTTTTGTTCTATCTTGACTAGTTGGAGTTGAAGGTGCACCTCCATAACCCATTACAACATTTGGAGGAGTATTGATCATATTTCTACCAGATAATACACTGCTACCACCTGAGAATAAAACACCACATATTAAAATAACGTTTATTATAACCATAACACAGCATACATTATCAAATTCATAACCATCACTGCATATTTTTCTTAATCATTTATTTTTTTTAATAAATGAACATCAAACATTAGAAAATGGTAGTACAACCAGATATAACGTATGGGTGCGAAACATTATTTATGCTGAACCAGAAAAATAGAACAGATAAAATCCAAAGACTGGAAAGAAGAATCCTTAGAATGTGTATAGGCAAAAAACACAACGTAGAGGGTGAATGGAGACTGTTATCCAATGAAGAACAAATCTACCAAGAAAATGAGCCAATAATAGACTCAATGAAGAGGAAAAGAATATTGTTCTTGGCCACTTAATTAGAATACCAGAAAATAGAATAACCAACAGCATAATAAAGAATCTTCATGGCAAAAAAGCGGCACCAATTGGGATTAATGAAGTTAAAGAGGATATGGAAGAATCAAGAATAACATTGGAAAATCTAGAGAATAAGACAGAAAAATTAAAAGTACTAAAAGATAAATACATAAGATTTAAAGTAAGGATAGACAATAGAGGAGTGAGTAGTGCAATTGTTTCAGATGAAGAAAGATGAACATGATCAGTCAGAATGAAGATACTGAGACAAAATCAAAGAAAAGAACCAGAGAAGAACTTCCAGTAAACTTGACTTAATTGATCCATTGCAGTCTCACAAGATAAAAAAAAAATCATAAAACTTTACAGTACAATCTACCGGATACATTATACATTTATTTTTAAATTCAAAAAACATAATTTTTTCATAATTATGTACTACACTACTATAATTGAGACAATCAGAAAATAAAGACTGAAATTCTACTGACTCTTGTAGAGAATTGATGACAAAATATTAAAAAAACAAATTTTTTGGTCACTAAACACCAGTTCTAAGATCCAATAAATATTTTAAAGAAGTTAAACTGAAAAAGTTTCAACAAATCAAATTAAAAGGAATAAACTTTAAGTGAAAACAGTATAGATTGATGACTTCAACGTATTCAATTAAGAGCAAAATTAGAACAGTGGATATATGGAAGAAAGAATGCTGAGAATGTGCGCTACAAAACAAGCTTAAGTGACATGTACAGATACAAATGTAACTAAATAAATAAAAATTTCTTTTTGAAATACTACTTCAATTAAATTATTTTGGACAATCGATTATCAAAATAAATTTAACATAAATTAATAAATTCCTAAGTACATCTCTAAGTAACGAACTATACACTTAGATATTATAAATCCTGGAAACCAAGTGAACTACTTATTAGAAAAGCGAATGAGAGGGTTGTGCTAGACACACCTTGTACAGATATGGACAGCATAGTCTTTTCTACAACATTTGGTAAATTATAACAAATTAATTTATTGGATGATAATGGTCAAATGTAAACTATCCATATATTTAAAACACAAAATCGCTTCCAATGTATTTTAAATGGGAATTCTATTAACTCCTAAATACAGAATTCTACCGAACGGATTTTTATCAGTTTTACATGGTTTTAAAGAGTATTCTTTCCTGATTTGCCCAAAAGTTCTAAACTTAAAATTCATGCTAATATGAGCTTCATTTTCCAAAATAAAACTGAGTTAATTTCATACAACGTAGCGGTAATATACTAATGTACAATGTGGTTCTCCCACGTTTACCCCTCCATAGCAATTTCCTTAAGCATACAGAAAAGACTGTCATTTTACAACACACTCAGCTGGTATTAGATATTGTGACACGTCCTTTCATTTAAAGTTCCAGCTGTTTAAAACCGTTCTTTTCAGGATGAAACTATCGTACTACTGAATGATTATATTATAATGACAGTTACATTACGTAGATTTCCCTAAGTTGATTTAGTTGTTACTCATGTTCTTCTAAGAAGGGTTAAGTTTGTCGTTCACTTAAATAATTTATTTAATGATAGGGCTTTGAAACCCAAGAACATTGTGCGAATTTATTCACACAGGTCCACTATGCTAGTTTCATATATTATGCAACTTAACTGTTATTTACAAGTATGTTAATAGATAGATATTGAAGCAAACAAACCTCTTTGTAAAGTAGGTGTGGTTGGATGCATTGAAGGAGGCATACCAGGGGCAAGACTTCTTCCTCCACCACTTTGAGGCATCATTAACGGAGGAGGCGGATGTAAATTGGTTGTACTTCTTGTTGGTGCTGGTTGCTGGGGAGGAAAAAACAATACAATATATACACTATTATGGTTTTCAAAATTAAACTTTATTTATTGGACAAAATCAAAGTTTTCTTCCTAATTAATCGAAAGAAAAAATAATATCAATAAAATTTCAATTAATATTATTCTTGGTCAATAACGATCAAGACCACAAAATTTAATTAACATGCCAAACCAACCAAAAAAATTAATATTCAACCTGACCACCACAGATTTTTATGAAAAGTTCATAAATTATTCTTTTCAAAGATCTAAACACAAATGTATTTTTTGAATTTCTACCATATTCAGTTTAGAGTAATTAATTCAAAAATTTGGAAACCATTTTGCCTATTCTTGTTTTATAAAAAGAGCATAACTCCAGTCCTAAAAACCCTAGAAATCTTTTTGATATCTCATTTTAAAGAGAATTCCATGAGCTTTAATTTTATATACTACTTAAATATGTTTGGTAAAAAAACCTTTTCTGGAGTAAACTCAAATAAATTTTGATAATGTAATGAAAATTTTAGAGTGAGACTGCAATGGGATAGGAGTTGTGATAATTAAGTCATTGTATATAACAGCGTAAATTACGGAAATATGGGTCAATCCCCATATTAAGTGCTCCAGAGGTAGTTGCTGGACCATTTCTATTATTTATTTTATTAGGATGATCCCAACGGTAGGATAGTTCAAAACTTTCATTATTTTTTCCTTTCTTTTTTCTTTAAAAAATAAAGGCTATTTTCTATTATTCCATGACAAAATTTTTTTTTAGGCCTGTACGCATTTGTATTAAATGCATTATTAGTTGTATTCTAATACAGTAAGAATCTCCTAAAAATTTCAAGCCAGGAGCTTCAGTAAGTAGTCTCTGGGATAAAAAAAATATACTACAAAATTTCACATGTTTAAACTAAAAAAAACATTCTTCTTAGAATAGAATCCAATGATACGATGCTACTATATTGTTTATCCATGTAATAAACAGTGTTGCCATAAAAGTACTAGAAACAAAATTTACCTTAATTTGCAAAAATTAATGGAAAAACCACAAAGAAAAGATTGTAAATGAATCTAGGTGTAACAGACTCATCATCAACATTAGGCTCGGATATTAATAAATTATTCCTCACTTTAAAGCTGAAAGATGAGGGTATTTAATGGCAAATAAAATTTTGATTTAAAAATTTTTACTGAAATCCACTGTGATCACCCTTAAAAGATTCTAAACTACCCAGTTTATCCCATAACCCTATGGGATTAGTTTATATGCTGAACGAGACTAACAAAGAGTTCTATGGTTCCATAAGAACAAAACTCAGTCACTGTATCAACTCAGTCACTTACCCCTCTTAATAGATGTGGAACGCTAATGGTAGATGGTTGTTTATTTTGGTTTGCTCTTAATAGCGGAGGAGGAGGTGGAACTGTAGATGGTATCTTCGTACTTAGATTGAGATTATGTTGCTGAGGTTGTGGCTGGACGGGAGGTGTTTGTGGCGTTGTTGAAGGTGGTACGACTGCAATATTTTCTTTCATTTGCTGTGACTGGCGTAATTTTTTTAACAGAACTAATTTCATTTCTTCATTTCTTAATTCCTCCTGTGCTCGACGAACTAATTTTTCTCGCTCTCTCACTTCAGCAGGACTTAGCTCCTAAAAATACATAACAAAAACATTCAATACGATTATACAACATAAAAATATATAATTTAATTTTTTAATTTTTTTTTTGTAACAACATTTAACAACTTTGAGCGCTTATCACATCATTTGACAGAATGACAAAACGTTTACAGATTGCAGTTTACGTCATTTGACAGATTTTAACGTAGTTATAATATCTAATATCATGTTAATAGATACAGTACAATCAATTTATCTGAATCTAATACCATTTTAGTCAATTGGTAAACCGTCAGAGCATTACTAAAATAGTGTGCTTTATTTACTTATTCTGAAAAGTAAAAAATGAGGTTACACGTGCCTTTTAATATTTATCACAATGGATTTGAGAACATTGTCAGATGATGCAAAATGACTACGAAAATATGGAGTCTGATGATTCAAATACTGATTCTGATTACGTAAATGAAGATGCTAGTGAATAAATTCTTGTATTTTTTTAAAATGTGTATTGAAAAAGAGGATAGTATGGTTTTTAAATACAATAATTTAACAATTTATTATATACAATTATAAAACTAGAAAATTTGATGTTTCCAACTATGTAAAAACCCTTTAATATCTATCAGTTTTATTTTCATAACAATTTAAAATATAGGCAAAAAAATGGCTAGCATTCTATAAATGACTTTATTTTTAACTCTAGGCGTTTAAAGTATTAAATAACTAATCAACAACTAAGTTAAACTGCCTACGTTACTGACAGCATAAGATGCCTAATAGCAAAAATATTGCTATTGCCATATTGCAATATGGTGTTATCATGTATGAACAACTGGAAACATTATAATAAGCAAATAATTGAAGGTTACCTGTTGACCAATATCTGTAGCTCATATAAATTCATTAAACAATTAATCACATGATGACCAAGGGAATAATTACAACATAATTTATGGATAGATGAAGCAACATACACACAACAGAGAATCATTTATAGCAAGGTTTATCAAATTAAATTAATGGTACAGCAAGCCGCACCAACCTTTAAAACTTGTATATCCACTAAAGCAAAATTGTAAATTAAACATAAATCTAAATTATGCACCAAGTAATATAATTTATTAAAGAACTTTCGATTTATGTTGAATGCAATAAAGAAACACAGTTTGTCATGATAAAACAACCAATACTGCTGAAATCTGATATATCTAATTAACCTACTTGGATAATTTAATGTCCTCCTCACTCAATTATTTAATTTTATTACTTTTTAACAAACGTACAAAAAAGTTCTCTAATCCAGCAAGTTTTGATCTTGCATAATGCTGAAATAGCGAGCACCAGCAATTTCATTGTGACTTAACAGAACAAATCCTACAAATTAACAAAGCAGATAGCCACAATTTAAAACTCTCATGAGTTCATTACTTGCACAAAGATTGAAAATATGTAATAAGACGACTGTGTTCCATAAAACAACACGGTGAATAGTTTTTTATTGTCATTAAGTAGAATTGGAAAAGTTACATTTTAATGACTAACAATACTTTTAAAAAATTTACATAAGAATAAAAGAGCCACACTTCCTAATGTGTTGGATGTGAAACTAAAGAACATCAATTATTTTAGGTGTAAAATAAATTACTAAACAAAATACCTTAATTGGTGGAAGTGGAGGCATTTCACCTTCATCACTATCACTTTCGTAACTCCCATTGGTATATCCATTTAACCGAGGTTCATCATCGGAAACTACTACTATGTCAGGGCTCTCAGCATAACTACGTAGTTCGGTTCTTGGACGAAGACTCCGTCTTGGACCCCATCGTTCACTTAATTCTATAGCCCTTGGGGCAGGAGCAGTTGGTGGTGGTAAATCTCTCCTGCTTCTGTAATTTAAACATGGAACATGTGAATCTACATTCTGATCCATAACCTAATTTAAAAACCTTAATATTACCATGAACAATGTAATAAAACTTACTACGCAGAACTCGTGGTCTCTTTACTACCACTATAAAATAATTAAATAATGATCATTATACTATTACAGTCGCCCAGACGAATATAGAAGCTCGGTCGATTCATTTGGCGAAGCATATAAAACTACTGTTTCCCGAAACATTAAACTTGGTTAGTAACCTTGTATTTGTGCGCATAGTTAATTTTACATTTTCTCTTATGTCAATGATGTGAGTCAAGTGACATTTCTGATGTCATTTACACTATTGATGTCAACATTGATAATTACTAATGATGACTAAATGTATTATAAATCAGGCAAGTTTATTTCACAAACCTGTTAGGGCTACTCATATTAAATGTACAAGTCGTATTTCAAATAATAGAACGAAGATAATTTTTAAATTATTAGTAGGATCATTATTCTTCAAGTAGAGTATCTGAGTTAATATCTGTAGGTTAGACAGTAAGGCACTGTCGGGTCGTGACGTCACAAGCAATATTCATCCATCCAGTCACAATAATCATCCGGAGTACTGTACAACGCTGTAAGATACCATGGCAAACTCATAAACAGCCATATATCTTTCTCATCAAACACAGTAAAACACCAGATTCAAAACACAATATACATTTATCTGCATTTACACAAATTTCCATTCACAAGTGAAATATAACTTGATTTCGATGATCATGGATTTTATATATTGACAATCCAAAAAGATACCGTTCAGCGTTTTCAATATCAAGATATATTTTTCTTTTTTAATTTTCATTAAAATATTAAGACCTTTAAGTTTGTTCAGATTTTAATTATTGCAAAAACTAATAAGATACGGGTCAATCCATATGAAGTGATTCAATGAAGGTTGCTTGACCATTTTAAATATTTTTTATTTTTTTATATGATTTCCATATGTACTAGAAGTACAAAAATGATTTTATTAAATTTTTAATGCAGCCCACTTTTTTGGTGGCAATTTTTGTTTTGCAGAGCGCGCCAATTCCAGGGCTTGGAGACGTTCACGTAAACTTATTTTTCTTTGCACTGAATAGTGCTAGAATACTGCAACAAAGACCATTTTATTCAAAATTTCCTCCTCCTTAATTTTTTTATGCAGCATAAGAAGCCTTATTTGTTAAATGCCTTATTATAGGTGAAAATGTTCTTTTAAGTTTGGCAACAGAATTTACCAAATACCACTTTTTGGAGCCTTGTTTTACGATGAAGGAGAGGTATGCCACACTTGATTTTTTTTATTGCAATTACATAAAAACCCTTATTCACTGTAGTGAGAATTGTAACTCTGATAAATTTGTCCTTTAATTTTTATGATTTTTTTAAAAATTGAAAATTTGCAATTTTCGCAAAGTTTGAAGCACAATATCTTTGGTAGGACATGGGATAAAACTTAATATTTTTACAGTGTCTAACAGTATAAGAGGAAACTACAGTAAAAATTTCAACTTTGATATTTTACTATGAAAAAAGTTATGAATTTCAAAAAAAGTGTAAAACAAGCACTGAAATTGCGTGTCAAATGCATTAAAATCAAATTGGCTTAATTGCACAGAACACAAATTTGAATTTCTATTTCCACAGACATTTCAAAGGTATGTTTTTTAAATAAAAGGAATATACAAGTCAACAAAAAAAATTATTATTGAACTTAGATTAATGTAGTTATTCGATCATAACAAAATTGTGAAAACGTTTAATTTTTTTTTAATCCGTATGACTGTTTAGAAGCATGCTTATTTCTTCAGATAGATTTCCTGTAATGTTATGTGATCTTCAGTGGCAGTTGCAAGTTCAAGAGGTGATATTTTTCTTTAAATATTTTTAGTAGGCACCCACATTTTTTCACTATCAGCCTTCTTAAATGACATTCTAGGCCCTGCGGGATGGTAAAAAAAATAAAAAAATCAAGTGTGGCATACCACTCCATCATAAAACAAGGCTCCAAAAATTGGCTCTTAGTAAATTCCGTTGCCAAAATTTAAGGAACATTTTCACCTATAAGAGTACAAATAAGGCTTTTTATGCTGACATAAAAAATTAAAGAGGAGAAAATTCTGAATAAAATGGTCTTTGTTGCAGTACTCTAGCATTATCCAGTGCTAAGAAAAATAAGTTTACGTTAACGTCTGCAAGCCCTCAAATTGGCGCACGCTGCAAAACAAAATGGCCGCCAAAAAAGTGGGCTGCAATAAAAATTAAATAAAATCATTTTTGTACTTCTAGTACATATGGAAATCATATTTAAAAAAATTAAAAATATTTAAAATGGTCAAGCAACCAAAATTATTTTTTTTTATCACTTCATATGGATTGACCTATTTTGGAACCATTCATATTCACTTTACAAAGTAAATGCCTTTTTTACAGAATGTAAATGTTAACAATCAAAATACACGAAACAGAATTGATTACAGTGTTTCTAATCACAATACTAAACTGTTTGAACAAACACCGACTTAAAGAGGTAGAAAAAATATCAATAAATTACCACAAGCTATGAAGAGTAGTAAAAAAATAAAATTGTTAAAAAAAATACTTGATTGCTGAAATATTTTACAGTACATAAGAATTCCTTTCTTGCTAGCTTGGTGAAAAATACTTAATAAAAATCTTGAGTATGAGTAAAGGCAAATTGTGTATTATTTGACAAAAATTATAGGATGACACATATTGAAGTAAGCATGTAAGCAATGGCAATAAAAAAATTGGCATGTAATGAATTTAAGTTAATATCAGTATTTACAGTATACGAAAATACAGTATATTAAGAAATTATAGTTATTTAAGTTACTATTTAGCATAATAGCAGCAGAATCCATATTAACGTAATTTTTTTATGTTTATATAAAAAACTTCAAATATTTACCTTTTTACTGCTTCTTTTACTTTAATTAAAAAATTACAGCTTCTTTTTTTGTCAAAGTTTTGAATCAAACTCCAGTTCTTCCAGAGTTTGATTCAAACCTCTGGCAAAGGAAGATGCAATCTTCACAGTAACATTTTCTAGAAACTATCATATTATTACCTGAAGAAGCGGTGCACACAGCGAAAGTACTCGTATTATCAAAGAAAAAGAACCAATAAAAAGGTAAATATTAAGTTTTTTTATATGAACATATCTGTACCACAGAGGTAAAGGATGTTAACTACAATTTTGCTAAAATTACATTAATTGGCGAGAGTTAAAACTACTTTTAAAATCACAAAGAAATGCTCTAACGGTAAATGAAATTAACTCCTCCCTGCCTAACTTGCAATTTTAGAGCTTGTAATAACCATATAAAATTCAATTTTGTCGTTCGTGTAAAGGATTTTCAGTAAAATCACTAGATATTTTTCATCTGTTACTAAACAATACTGAGTAAATTTTGAATTTTCTTTTAACGTGTATAAAATGCTGCTCTTTATAAAATTAGTAAAGCACTAGGTATTTCAGTAAAGTTTTCACTTTACATTGGAGTTAACACTAATGTAGAGCGTAAAAAAGTGACAAATCCTGTTTAGGTGGGAATAAGTATAGAAGTTGACAAGGTTATTAAATCATAAATCTGTAGATAAAAAATATTTTCAGTAGAAATTGGGTGTAAATTTCAAGTTTCCAACACCTACTAATTTTTTTTTCACAGTAATGAAAAGAAAATATTTCAACATTTTGGCTCTCTTAAAATATCACTAAATTGGATGGAGTTAACATCATTTACTTCTTAGGTACAAATATAAAAACATTATATTAATAAGTACATTAAGACCTATCAATTTTAACTTGACATGTCCTATACATCCTTTTTGTGTCTCCTGGATACAGAACAAATAACTTCATACATCCTGCATTCAGTTGCTGTTTAGGTCATCAGCTGAAAGGCTGGTTTGAACCTGTAGAGGCTTTACTAAGTAAAACGAGGAGTGTGATGGTTTACAATTGCCTTCCTCACGCATTAAATTATGAATTTTTTAATATTTTTCAAGATTTTAACACTCAAATTTTGTAATGCTCCACTATTTTACACAATAATAATGTCGGAGATGGTGAAGGTAGGTAGATGGAAATGAGCGATGAAAAAATCTCACACCTAACCAGAAATTAAACCCAAAACCCAGATCGTAGAACCCGATCTGTTGACATATATTTCACGGTTTTGTTTAAAATCTTGAACACTCCCATCACCAGAATTTAAAATCTATAATGTGCTTCGTAAAGGTGTGAATGTATTTGAAGTTCAATTAAGCAGCAACCAGGTAAATAAAATTATTTTCACACATAATTATTATTTTATAATGTAAACAAATTCATTAGTTTTATAAACAGCTTATTAGAAAAATTTAATTGATTATTAATGCCAAAATATTTACAAGTTAAAGAAATCCTGATCTTATTATTCCACTAATTATATTGTGTTGCCAAATATAAAAAGAAATGAACATAAAATGTTGTGTTTAACTTTTAGTCATTAAGTAAAATTGCTCGTGGAAATTTTGTTCAAGTACTTACCCAGCACTCAGATCTACCACACATTCCTCATCCACCTCCATTTTCTCCATGATAATCTAATCAGCGTCTGGAAAAAAAAGAAAAAGGAAAAATTAAAAAAAAAAAAAATTTAACTTAAATATTTCTAATCAGTTGATATGTCACTAGAACTAGGAAAATACATTGTGTCCAATATTGAATACTATTCTGTAATCTATTAAGCCTACATTATCTAACAGGAAAGCGCCTACATACAAAATCTAACAGTAAAATGAATATTAGATAGCAATTAGATAATTCTGATGATTACCGGAAAGAGTCAACCGCAACTAACAATATAAAAAGTTTATCATAACAGAATGAAGAATTAATAGAGTACTGGTTAATTTGCTTATTAATTGATAAGAAAAATAAATTATTACAATCCTCGGGTAACACGTAAATCTTATACAAACTAAATAGCTTATTCAATAAAAGAATTACAAGAATCTAGAAAGCAAAAATTATCAGTTGATAAATATTAAGCACTTTTTTTTTGTTGATGTGTAGGCTTATATATGTAGATAAGCCTTCACTCATGTATTAGTAATTATATGAAATTACAAATAAATATAAATACACATTATGTATAATACTTCCCAACAAATTTTCATGCAGGGAAAATAACATTGGGTAATATACTGTCAACAGTAATCTATAAAGGTGTAATTTTACTTTTATTACTCTAGTCGTTTGGAAACAGAATAAAAATGAGCCTCCAAAAGATTTTAATAACTTTAATGCTTTTGATCCTTTAATCACTAAAAATATAAAACTTAACATCCTAAATTCAAAAAGAGAAACCATCTAATTTTCCAGGAAAGCAAATAAAACAAGACAATTAAAATTTACAATTAGTTTTTCATAGAATACTGTATATTTTTTATTAAAACATTGTGACATACACCGTTTGATAATGTAAAATACAGAACTACTAAAAAACATTAATTAATACAGGCAATTCATAATAATACTATAATATAAAACTATTATGAATATCCTTTCAAAAAATCTCATTAAGTACACATCAATAGTGTTTACTGGCAATTAGTTTATTTTATTGAAATACAAAGTGAAAGGTCTTGGGTTTGTTTGCCAGACAGGATCAATCCTGTTCCGTAACACTCACATTAAAGACTAGTTAATGATAATTGGTGCAAATACATTTTTTTATAGAAAGAAAAGTTATTCACAATCCTATATTCCTAAAAGAAATAATAATTTTTTTCTATTTATAATGTGTTCTTAATAACAATTATAACGTTTGTCAAATACATATTTATCTAGTCATTACAATATAATAACAATACAGAGAAAAGAAAGAAAAGAGTGTGTGTAACATGGAATAGTTAAAATTCATACAAAAGCGACTAATAATGACTAGAATAGTTAAGCAGACGCAGATAACAATCTTGACAGGAAGTTATAAATAATGTAACAGGTGCAGTTAGTTACTTTCTTAACCAAGCAGCCAACCAGTGTGAAAACAATAATACTGTCCTATTTTTAGTTAATAGCTATTCTTTTTGATTGATAGTTACTAGCGTATTACAGTAAAATACTGAAACAAATTTGTTAAAAACTAGATCAGTGTTTACTTCATTAATCCTTGTACGATTCAATTGAATCGGTGAGTAGAAAAAGGGTAATATTCCAAAATCCGTATTTTCGAGAAATTAAAAAAAACTGTTTTGTGACTTTGTTTTTGGTTTAATGGTAAAATGTTCAATTGGTCATTTGTAGTACTATATTAAACCTTTTTAATGGTGACTTTAGAATTTGTTTTACAATAATCATGGGATTGATTTTTGATTATTAATATGTTGACTATTCACCTTTTTCTAGATTTGGTACAAGTGAATGGGAAAAATTAGGTTGAAAAAACAATATAATGTCCCAATATGCTACAGAACTTTATTTTTATTTCAAAATAATTAACAGCTATATTTTGATAATAATAAGTTTTGATAATAATGAGTTGGACCAGTGGTCCAACTGGTGTTCGCTATTGAATGGAAGAAGGGTAATATTCCTGGAATATAATCCTTTTTCCACTCTACTAAATTTTTAATGTAGCTTAGCTGCTTTTAGATAAAAGGAATATTTCCCTTTTATCAACCAATACATGCGCTGAAGTAAACTTAACGAAACTGCTATCTTCGTTCAATTTCGCATTTTTTTGGAATATTACCCTTTTTCCACTCATAGATTCAATTGATGTATTAAATTTTTCATAAAACAACTTCAATTTTATAATTATTATTTTCTTTTTACTCGGTTAAGAAACTACGGTTATGAATCATTTTGCAATGAATTTGTTATTAACATAACCAAGAAACATACGCGAAGAACAATAATTTAAAAGAATTTGTCCATAAAATCACCAAAAAAAATTAAATTAAAAAAAACTACAACATGTTACTTCATTCATATACGAAAATTACTGAAGCATTTTAAATCATTATAGGTAATCTCCCAAATGAATTTTTACCAAAATGAAACAGAACCTCCATAGTCATATACTTAAGTAAATTTTTAAAAAAATCACTAAAAATATTTTTATGAAATTCAATTTATAATCATCTATTGAAATTGAATACAATTACAAGTACAAATTATCAAATGACCTTTGGATTCATACTTTAATACACCAGTACTTAAATTAATTCAATCATATTAGGTAAAAGAAAAACTATTTTTTTTTAAAACAATAAGATATAAAAGTGGAGAATAAATAAAACAAAAAATTGTATTTTTAAGAGAAATACATAGACTGAAGTATAAAAATTAAAGAAAGTGTTTAAATAAAAATAAAATCAGAAAAAATTTGCAAAGACTACATAAAAGTACGGATATAGTATATATTTTTTTCACTTTAATTCTTTATTTACAACTGTAAAATTTTACAACAAGCAAATGTGTGATGATTAAGATAATAATGTAAATGCATGATAGGCATGAGAGGGGTAGGGCCCCCATTGGTGCCTCCCCAAGAATAAAATTTATATATCAAATTAGCAGGTCTCTACTCCAACGTCTTTTAAGGCGTCTAGGGGGATTATCAGGTAAATGGAACGTGGAAAGTGAACGCACCAGGGGGTTCTCGTGTTCATGTGACTTGTCGTGAAAGCGTTTGTATAGGTATTCGATGGAATTTTTTACAAGTGGTGTTTTTAAATCTGTATGTAAGCTTTTGTTGCTAACGTAAAGAGGAGCTTTTGCTATAAGGCGTAATGTTTTTGACTGGAATGCTTGAATTTGTTGCAAGTTAGAGGATTTGGTTGAACCGTAAATTTGGGACCCGTAGGTCCATATAGGTTTCAAAAGGGAACAATAAATGCGTAATTTTTGTGCCATTGGCATTTTGATTGTTTGTGAGGTAGGGAATATAGAAGTTTAAATCGGGAATTCAGTAATAAACGTTTCCGTTTGATATGTATGCTCCAAGTTAGTCATTTATCAAAAGTCAGACTGAGATACTTGACCGTATCTGTTATAGTATATAAATTTTAAATTAAAAATAGTCACACATAATCAGCCAAAGAGTTCAAAATTTTACGGGCATATCTACTAACTGAATGAGAACAGATTAATTAAGAAAATAATTAATACTGGTTTAGGGAAGTTGAAAACGACTTAAAAATATTGAATACTTTAAAAGGAAGCTAATCAAGAACATGGAAAAATTTAGGAAATTAATTCACAAGTCTAGATTCCTAGAGAAAAATGAAAGAAATAATGAATCGAAGAAAGGAAAAAGGTAACAGAGTAAAAGAAATCTAAATGAAGTAAAAATTACCCCTAATGGTAAAAACCCAAAAACCTATCAGTAAAATTTCAAATTACTATTTTTTTAAAGGCAGTGGCGGATTTAGCATCAAGTTTGGGAGTTGGTTTGGGGCGTATAAAATACTCCCCAGGAGAGCAGGGGTCCAACCCCCAGGGAAAAAAATTGAAATTACACATCTTTAAAACATGTCTTTTCGCATTTCTGAGCCTACAATTTTCAATTTTTATACTTTTACAACAGACAAAATGGAACAATTTTAGACATTTAAGAAATTCAACATTTGGAAATAGATTACTACTGTCAATTTGAAATTTAAAAGACTTTTATATCATAATGCCTCATACAACAAAGAAAATATGAAAATGATTTATTGGTAAAGCTTTAGCCTAAAGTAATAATTATAAGTAATTATTTACATAAAACTATTTGTTATGTTGGGTGATTAGTTTGATGTATCATTATCGTGTAAGAAAATAAATTATGATAAACATATAATCAAATTTGTTACATTACAAAAGAGGGTAAATTAAGAAAAGAATTACATACTACACATTAGTTTATTTGTGTATTATTTATTTATTTATGAGCTTATTTCCTGACAGCAGGAGAAGCACTGTGATTCAAACATCCAAAAGTTCTATTATGTTTAGGACTTAGTGGCCATGTAATTGCATACATACACCCTTTATTCCTTTATAAGAATACAAAAAAACTATTAAAATAAACAAAAAACAAAAATTTAGAAGGGGTTATGACTCCCATGATCCCCCCCTCCAAATCCGCCACTGTTTAGAGAGCTCATGAAGAGACTATTAATATAATGCAATATTAATGAAAAAATCTGGTATGAAACACTCACAAGACTTTCTCTTGCCAATGGAAATAATGAACAATATAACCTAACATTAGTAAAAACAAAACACTAACCTTAAAAAACAATCTAATTTTAATCACGAGTGAATGATACAAAATGAAAACCAACCTTAGTTCAGCTTAATAATACGGAAAATCACTCTTTTGACGCTAAACTAGTCTCAGTAGAAAAAAATGTTTGAAATAAAAGTTGTAGATATTTTAATTTCCTATAAACCTGATAACACACTTTTGTCATAAAATGCATACTACGGCCGAAATCTTAAAAAACCATTTTTTACAGATTTTCGTAAAAATAAAACAGAAACTCACTCATAACCGCTAAACTAAGCGTTGTACAAAGGAATGTTTAAAATAAAATTTGCAGGTTTTTAACAACTTTGATTTTATACACTTTTGCTGTAAAACGCATATTAAGGCTGCAATCTTAAAAAAAACTATTTCTTTTCTTTGAGAGCATAGCCTTCCCAAGAATTTCAGCTGACATGGTGCCTACCCGATAATGTAGAGCATAAAAAATATAGCGAAAGAGGCAATTTTTAAAAAAATTGTTGGAGCCGCATTTTTTGAGAAAATCATAAAAAAAGTGAAAAATTAACTACTAATTTCAATTGACTGATTTTTATGAAAATGGTTGTGTCGGGTCCTCTAGTAGTATCTAATTTAAGTTTCAAGTTTCAACGTCATATAATGTTCAGTTGTTGAGACATTTTCACACACAGATCAATAGCTAACATGTTTTTTGGGTTCAGGGGGTCTGAAAACGTGTGAAAACTCGACATGAAAACAATATTTACCTTCCTATACATTCTAATAGGCAAGAGAAAGTAAAAAAAGAATAACTCACCTTTGCATGGCACCAAAAAGGTAGTTTCTAAATATAGGCAGTATTATTTATTTACCTTTAATAGTGTTCTTTCAAACTTTATATTATATCTTATGTATTATTAATTAATCCACGACAAAAAGATATTAATATTAAGATATTATAAATACGATTGTTATTCAATAACATACTACATTAAATTTTCTCAATTAAAGTGCATGTTACTTCAGTCTACGTGTACTGTGATAATTTACAACCACATGGTAAGCCTACAATAAAAAGACAACTTATAAAAACCTGCTGACACATAAAAAAACAACCGCTACACTTCAAGATAAAATTATTGCTATCAAAACGAGACAATACCATCAAAAATCAATACTGTTTCTTTAAGTGTTATCCACGCACACATTTACAATTTGAAATAATTTCCTTTGAAAATTTAATAAATCCAGTTATTTTTTTGTACTTGAATCAATAAACACTTTATTTAACACAATCAATGTCATGAATTTTTAAAAAGTAGTGACTACTGTACTAACAGAAAGTAAAAATACTACTGACCATTCTATTAGAAAAATTTGATGCTATATTACCTGCGACAACTGAGTAACCAAAATTTGAATACTAAAACCATTTTAACATAATAGGGGTAATTTTTACTTTAAATTTAAATCTAATTCACAAACTAAATAAATGTTTTAAACGAGAAAATCTCTTCTTCATAAGTTGTTTGTACACTACAATCCCCTTAGTTTTAAATTATGATATTTTCCACCAATTTAATGTTTTTCCCTCATATAGGGCCAATTATAGACCACTTGATGTAACTTTAGACGTTTCTGGTAGCTCTTTTTGCATCCCACATTTTCAGCATTCACTCTCCGTAAGCTTTTCTCCTTTCATCTGTGTTTGCTCTTCATAGAAGTTCTTTAAGTCTATAATTAGTTATCTGAATTTGGTTGGGTTCATTAAGTTTTCTCGGCTGATTCCAGTTTCCTCAATATCCTTTCTGACTTCATTAAACCATTTATTCGACGCCTTAAAGCCGGAAACACACTTACTGTCATGATTCAACGTCATGTGATACTACGCCAACGCAGATGTGATCATCATTTTCTCATAATAAACTACCAACATTGAACACACTTCCCTGACGCCCCAGTACACTACACCATGCCACGCTGTTTGTCATGATGCAGATCTACCAGCTTATATTTTCGTGGCGTGGCATGTGGACTCATTGCAAGTGTTTGTATTTCATTTGCTATCAAATTTCTATTTTATATAAACATAAATAATATGAAATTCACATGTTAATATTTTAAATATTATTAATTTAATGATGGCGACCAAATTAATTGATAGTGTAAGGGAGAATTCTTGTCTGTATGACATAAAAGTTGAAATTACAGGGGCAATAGATGAAACAGCTTGTGGGAACGCTGTACCAATTTTCATTATTCTATTCTCAATCATGCTACGGTGATAGTCAAACTGGTTTTTTGATATATAAAAATATATCCAAAACTTGTCATCATTTCCCTCTTTTTCTAGTAAAGGTCCCTACTCATTAACGTATTGTATTTACCATCTTGTTCGCGATTTCTATTAACTTTGTGGACCCAAGTGCGTCTGTTGACTCTAGACTGAATGCCTATAGCAGCTGTTGCTATAACCTCCATCTGCTCTTCATACTCATCAAAATCCATTTTGGACTGATGTTACTTGATCGGAGGATTTCTCTAATCTAAACTAAAAACTTGGCATCAACTACCGGATGTGCCCTGTATGTGCACAGCTAGAGCCACCAGACACCACGTGTCATTATGCGTTTCTGGCTTTAGTCTATAGTTTCGTGTCTTAAAAAATTGGTTTTGTCAACCGGTTGTCATTCATTCTATACAAGTGTCTGTAAAATTTTAGTCTTTCCATTAATTGTTCATGTTTAATGTATTTATGAAGACAAACACAGAATTATATTTTTGGTGAATTCTACAGAGTGATTTTTTAATCCTGTTACCCAATTGTTAATGTCTGGTCATTTTTTTTATGAAAGGGAACTTTTGTTTTGTAACACGAAGTTGGTAGCCTTACTCAACTGGTATAGATACGGCAGTGTGAGTTGATTCTCCTTTGAACTGTGTAAAATTCTGTCCCGTTTCCAGTCAAGTTACAAACTAGTTTGTTAGGTAAAAAATTACCAGACATTAACAATTGGGTAACAGGACTAAAAATTAACAATTGGGTAACAGGACTCTGTACCATTAATATTCAATTTTGAAAAGTACATATTAAAACACTGTACAATTTAATAAAGAACAATACAGTTCATTAAGGTAATAAGGGGAGTGTGGATCCCTATCCTAAAGTAATGTTAATGTTCGTACCTTTTCTCAGCAACCACTACAGCTAGAGCTACAATTTTTTTTTTTTTTTTGTAAGAAAGGCCACTCTTTGGTACATAATTAGAATGTGTAGCATTTAATTCTGGTACGAATTTTGATTTTCACAATTGTTTTAAAAGTGACCATTTTTTCATCAGAAAATCACCATAAAAATTTTTTTTCACCCACAATTTTCAATATTTTTAAAAACGGAAAATTCAATCAATAGAACTGAACGATTAACATACTCTACAAAAATTTCAGCCTTGTACCTTTTGTGGAAGCTGAAAAAAGGTACACAAAGTTCTAAGAATGTTTTGAGATATTCATGTTTAAAGTTTGAGAAACAAAAACACGAATGTAAACAAAGACAGACCACAAAAAAAATAGTGCAGGTTATAAAATTTTAGGTTATACTGCCAACCTATGAATAAATAAAAGAGAGACGGTAGTGTGAAAAAATAGTATAATAAATCACAGTAAAATATAAATCGAAAGGGAAAATTCATTTTGTAAAATTTTGTGACAGATAGCAAAATTAGCTTAAACATACAATCACAAAAAAATTAATAAAATATTTTCTAGTTGGCATAGCAACATGATTCAAACACCATTTGAAAGCGCACATTCAAACTATTTCTTTAACCAAAAACGAAAAATTGATTATTATTTTTTTCATTCCACACTCCCCTCCATAAGGTATTCACTGATGCTTCAAACTCACGGCTCTATAGTATAGTATTGTCTTTATCAGAGCATAGCTTTAAATACCTGTAAATACGATTGTATACATTTGAGCACTGTGTAAATAAACAGTTCCAAGAAATTATTAACAAATCAAACCAATTTACTAGAAATCACATTTTATTAAATAAAACTATACTAGGCCCTACTCTGTTACATGACTGTGATAAAATTGTTTCACAAGTAAACAAGATTTACTTAACAACAAAACGTGAATCACCAATTCAATTCAATTTAGTCACCAATTTTAAGCAATTATTTAATGTAGGTATTGTATTATGAAAATGTTACATTCATACACAAGATAATAAATAACTGAAGAGATTGTTGTAATAAATACATTGATTTATAACATCCTGGATTAAATTAACTTATTTGTTACAAAATAAAATGTTTTTGAATTTATCTCAAGTCAAATAGAGGGTGATATAGAAATAAGGAGGTTAAATTCCACACTGAATAAGTTTAACACAAAAATAACTACATGGAATGGTATAGAAAACTGAAGAAATCATGAATACACCACTCAAAAAACAAGTGAAAAATACAGGGGACACAAAAGTAAACAGGCCAAAAAACAACAAATCAAAATCACAAAGTTCAAATCTTTATATAAACCACCACCAGTTTTGTTTATGATCCTTATTCTATAATACTTCTATTAAATATTATAGCATTATAATACTGTGATAAAAACTGTATCTGTACACAAGTGAATGCCTTAAAATGACTGGGAAGGCTGGTCTAAGAGAAGCAGAGTAATTTGAGAGAAAAATTCTCCGCAAGATAATGGGCCCGAAGATAATAGATGGGCAATATAAGTTACGAGGTCGAGAAGAACAGTACAAAGAAAATAAATGATATCGAAACGATTAGAAAAACAACTAAAATTTTACATCTTTATACAATGGATGACAACCAGTTGACAAATAAATTTTTTAAGCACTGAACAATACACCAAAGGTGTCGGATAAATGTTTTAAAGAAGTCAGAAAGGATTTCAAGAAAACTGGAATAAACCAAGAAAACTATATGAACCAAACCAAATATAAATAGCTAATACAGACTTAAGGGCTTCCATGAAAAGCACAAATAACAACCAGGAGGACAGAATTATTTTTTATTTATTTGTTTAAAATATACTATTATAAAGTAGTATATAATTTATAGTAGTAGTGTGTATCAGAGTTTTTGAATCATCTCCAATGTGGTGCGTCCCCAGGTGGCGGATAGGGGAATGCCCTGTAGATATACAGGGTAGGTGGGAGATAACGTACCACTCGTGGACCAAAATTATTTAACAGAAATTCACTGATGTCTGTCTTGTATCAAGCGTTCTAGTGGTCAGTGTCTGTTCACAGATTGTGCAGTTGAGATTACACTCTACAAATCACATTTGTAGTAGTAAGCTCGGGGATTTATCCCCACTCAGGAAAGATACATCCTAGAAAGTTTAAAATATGGAAAACACTGACCATCAGATCAGCTAACAAACATACTCCCTAATTAACATGCACGCACCGACAAATGATGGTAACATTCGAACCACAAACCAGAAGAGTGTACAACAAGGTGTTTACCAATGACGACCGGAAACATAGTTCGGAACATTTTAAGAAAATGTGGCCCTAACAAAAGGAAGCCATGCTTAGGAGAGCGCGCTTTTCAAAGAAACCCAACACTGGAACAGACCTAAACTTGAACTAGAGTGATCCTATGAGGTCTCAAAGGTAAAAAAATTATTGATATTTGTGTAAATTTAATTGTATTCATCATTAATATTCACTGTTTTTTTAAAATAATTTTTATTGTAATTTTTTTAATAATATTTCACTATTTTTCAATAGTATTTTAGTTATAAGTATACATGTAATGGTTTTTAATTTTTTTTTTTGTATTTCCGTATACAGTCGAAAATATTTATGAAGAACAGTTCTACATATTTTTATACAGTATATAGAGCTTAGTTTAGTAATAAACTGTAATGTATATTTAACTAAATAAAATAAAAGGAGAAAGGCCTACAGTGAGCCAATGCTGAGAATGTGGGCTGCAAAAAGAGCTTCCAGAAACGTCTGAAGTCACCTCACGTAGTCTAAAATAGGCCATATATGAGAAAAAATCTGGTGTGAAACACACACAACTTTCTCTTGCCAATGCAAATAATTTTAACAATATAACCTAACATTAGTAATAAAACATTAGAAATAAACAAAAAACTTACCTCAAAAAAACATAACCTTATTTTAATCATGAGTGAAAGACGGAAAATGAAAATCGACCTGTTTGGCTTAAAAATATGGAAAATCACTCTTTCACGCTAAACTAAGCTCTGTACAGAAAAATGCTTTAAATAAAAGTTGTAGATCTTTTAATTTTCTATAAATTTGATTAAATAAACTTTTGTCGTAAAATGCATACCTACTAAAGCCAAAATCTTAAAAAAATTGATTTTTCACACATTTTCGTGAGAAAAAACAGAAAATCGCTAAATACCGCTAAACTAAGCGTTATACAAAAAAAATGTTTGAAATAAATGTTGTAGAATTTTAAATTCTCTACAACTTTTGTTATATAAATTTTTGCGCTAAAATGGATATTAAAACCGTAATCTCAGAAAAACAATTTTTTTACGTAAAAACAGCCTCACCAAGAATTTCAGCAAACATGGCGTCTACCCTATCTTGTAGAGAATAAAGAATTTAGTAAACCAGGCGATTTTTAAAAAAAATCGTAGGACCAGTTTTTGTGAAAATCGCAAAAAAGTGAAAAATTACACGAATAAACTACTACTTCCGGTTGACCGATTTTGATGATAATGTTCGTGTCGGGTTCGGTAGTGGTATGAAACTGTTTCAAGTTCGTACGATGTTCCGTTTTTGAGATATTCTGTTCACACACACACACACACACTCACAGCCCAATCGCTAAAAACATGTTTTTTGGGTTCAGGGGGTCTGAAAACGTGTAGATCCGGTGAAAACTCGATTTCGAAAAATCGACATGAAAAGAATACTTTCCTTCCTATATATTCATATAGGCAAAAGAAAGTAAAAAATTATGGTAGACCAACAACAGACATAAGATGTAAAAAATATAGAAACAAAAAATGCAAAAATCCAGTATGTTATCTATAAAGTACCAAAAATTTAGCACAATAAACAAGTACTGTAATTTAAGAAACCACAGAAGTCCTATTACAAACAGAAGATGAACAGACAAAACAATATTATTAGAAAAAACTGAGACAAGCAACAAAATTCAAACTAAGTCAATAAAATACGTAACTGATACAATATAATTTTATACTTCCATTTCTAAACAAATTTCATTAAATTAAAAACTATTTTACAATCACTTTCATCCATAAAACCTACCGTAACAGGTTCAAAGTATTTTTAAAAGTCACACTTTTGCATTTAAATGTTATCTACCTGAATATATGAAATAAGGAGTGGGACCAACTAACAAAAAAGGAAAATCAATCCAACTACATATTTTTAATACCCAAATAAGAAAAGAAATATAATAGTAACAAAGAGGAAAATTGGAAATAAATATTTCCTGAGATTGAATCATAATTTTGAAAACTGTTACTAAGTGATTGCAATAAGAAAAGAGCACCAAAGTGACGTAGATTTTAACTTTCAGTCAAAAAGAAAAATATAAAATACAATGACAAGTCTGCCTAAATACGACCCGGTCACATAACTTCATTTACAATTATTCTGAATGAAATCATGAACAATTAATACATTACTCACACTGATGACAAACGTTAAAAAAATAAACGAAAGTATTCACCTAAAATAAAATACTCACTGGCGTATATTTAGTTAATTTAAACAATTATTTAATGACTCATTATAAAAGGTTCACAAATATTTTGGGAATTGTATTCTGTCACACTCAACAGGATATGACGTGGAATCGTTGAAAGGCGCAGAACCAAGAGATGTAATCTAAAGCGAGGAAATAATAACGATTATCCCGTAAGACATTTGTAAAAAAAAAATCGGGGTGTAAATAAAATTATGAACTGAAAATAACAGAACGAGCATTCAAGAGATTAGGTAAATAGTAAAATCTGGTGTAAAACACACTCACACACGACGTTTTCTTGCCAATATTAATAATGAACAATATAATTTAACATTAGTAATAAAACGTTAGAAAAAAAAACAAAAAAGTTTTAGATCTTTTAATTTCCTATAAATTTGATTATCTGCAATTTTGTCAAAAAATATATACTAAGTTACAGCTGAAATCTTTTAAAAAATCGGATTTTTTACAGATTTTCTTTAAAAAAAAATTGAAAATTACCAATTACCGCTAAACTAAACGTTATGCAAAAGCACGTTTGGAATAAAAGTTGTAGGTTTTAAATTCTCTAAACTTTTATTACACACAATTTTGCGCTAAAATGCATATCTTTAAAATAGGCCGCAAACTTAAAAAAAGAACTTTATTTTCTACGAGAGCACAGCCTCCCAAAGAATTTCAGCAGACTTCGTCTACTTTATCTTGTAGAGCATAAAAATTGCAGTAAATGAGGCGATTTAAAAAAATCGTAAAAGTCGTTTTTGAGAAAATCGCAAAAAAGTGAAAAATTACACGAATAAACTACTACTTCCGGTTGACCGATTTTGATGAAAATGTTCGTGTCGGGTCCCGTGTAGTAGTATTTAACTTAAGTTTCAAGTTTCAACTTCATACGATGTTCCGTTCTTGAGATATTTTGTTCACAAACCCACCCACACAGGCCAATCGCTAAAAAATGTTTTTTTTTGGGTTCAGGGGGCCTGAAAAGCTTCGTGTAGATCCGGTGAAACTCGATTTCGAAAAATCGACATGAAAACAATGCTTTCCTTCCTATACATTCATATAGGCAAGAGAAAGCAAAAAGTACCTAAAAGTCTTAGATCAACCGCCCTATTCTAAGGCCCAAAGATAATGACTAGGGACAACTGGTCAAGCCATTTAGGCTTGTTGGTGGGAACAAAAGGGAGAACTATAATTAACACATTACCCATCATGACAAGCTAAAGATGCTTCATAGTTGGTTGGACGTCATCCGCCCGCCAGAGACACAATATATTGAGATAAGAAACAAACACGTGTATCGTACAACTGACGAGGTCAAAACCTCGGAACACGAAAGTTAATTATTAAATCTAGTATTGCAATACGAAAAAATCCGTCAAGTTCAAGAACCACAAATATCACATATTTTTTGTAACAAGCAAAAAAAATCTGGAATAAAATTTCGTAAAAAAACAACAACAGCAGAACACTTAAATAACATGTTACATGGCTAATACATTATTTAATAATTTGCGTTTGTTTTATTCGTTTCAATAATCAACATCAACTATTTGAGACTTTGCATTTAGCCTAAAGAGAAAGTTGTCTAACCACCTTATTCTACCGCATTTTGTTATACTAGCCTAATAAAATTGTGTAATAATAATGACCCACGATTTTAATACAAAACTAAAACCCAATCATAGATACCGAACTAACCAAAATAGTCACAAAAATAAATTTAACGTTTAAAAAAAAAACAAGAGACAATAAAATAAAAATCTGGTGTGAAACACTCACACGACTTTCTTTTACCGATGCAAATAATGACCAATATAACCTAACATTAAAAATAAACAAAAAACTAACCTCACAAAACATAAACTAATTTCAATCATGAGTGGAAAGACACAGAAGAAAATCAACCTCAGTTTGGCTTTAAAATACGGAAAATCACTCTTTCGCGCTAAACTAGGCTCTGTAGAGTAAAATGCTATAAATAAAAGTTATAGATTTTTTAATTTCCTATAAATCTGATTATAAACACTTGTCATAAAATGCATACACACTAAGGCTGAAATCTAAAAAACTATTTTTTACACAATTTCGTGAAAAAAACCAGAAAATCGCTAACTACCGTTAAACCAAAGCGTTATACAAAAATATGTTTGAAATAAAAGTTGTAGGTTTTTAAATTATTTACGACATCAGGTATATACATTTTTGCGCTAAAATGCATATTAAAGTCGCAATCTTAAAAAAAACGTAAAAAATCGATTTTTTTTTTAAGATTATAGCCTTCGTATGCATTTTCGACAAAAGTGTATATTCAAATTTATAGGAAATTAAACGATGTACAACTTTTATTTAGAGCATTTTTTCACGAAAAAGCCTAGTTTAGCGTGAAAGAGTAATTTTTCGTATTTTTAAGCCAAACTGAGGTTGATTTTCATTTTGCGTCTTTTACTCATGATTAAAATAAGGTTATGTTTTTTTATCCCTATTGTGTGTACGTTGCAATCTGTTCAATTCAGAACAATAAGCAACTCCATGACCCAATGAGATGAGGAGATAATGTATGACGTGTAAATGAGGTGTAGTCTTGTACAGACTCAGCCCGACCATTCCTGAGAGGTATGGATACTAGAACCCCAACCATCAAAGTACACCCGTAACTACTGTCTAGCACTCAAATCCATATAAAAGTAACTACCTTTACTAGGATTTGAACCAGGAACCTTCGTCGCCAAAATCAGTTGTTTAACAGCTGATTTTGGCGACGACTTTACCTCTAGACCAACCCGGTGGTATGTTTTTTGAGGCTAGTTATCCTTTTATTTATAATGTTTTATTACTAATGTTAGGTTATGTTGTTCATTATTTACATTGGCAAGAGAAAGTCGTGAGTGTTTCACACCAGATTTTTTTGTTAGATTTCAACAGCTAAATATTAAAATAGCTAAATAAACTGAAAAAAAAACAAAAAAAATAAATAAATTGCTGGATTAAAAAATTAAATTATATTGTTTGTGACCGACACAAAATGGAAGGACGCGGTAGGTATAGTAGATGATAAGCGAGCGAAGTATTCAATGAAGGAAAGAGTGAATGCGTTTGTACTGGTCTATTGTATAAAAGAGGAGGACATGGATACAGAACGTACAACAAACAGCAGTCCGTACACAACACAAGAGCAACGCGCACTGAATAGGCTCGCTTCTTTTCTATTTGAAGTTCATTGACCTGTAATTAAGTAAAACTAACTAACCGGACATACACCTCACCAGTTTCTTAAACAAAATGAAATTAATATAAACTACATTCAGATTAATAAACAAAAATATCAAATAAGTTACTTACAAGACACAAAATTGTTTAAAAGAAATAATCGCAAATTGTGAACCACGAACTGAGTAAATTTTACGAAAAATTTATACACAATTCCAGAAGTTAAAACAAGAAATTTAATAATGAAAACTTCATCAATGAACTAATTCAATATGGCACGTTAACAAATACACTGTTATTTGTTAATTCGTCTACATTTTGTGTACACATCAGTCACTGTATTTTAATTTAACAATATGTTATTTCTTATTACATATTTTAAAAGCGAATTATACTGCGTATTAACTGTACTACAAGATGTTAATTTACGGTCGGGATGAATTTTTATCCAACAGAATACGTTGAATTAATTTGTGAGTTAGTAGAATTAAAATTACATTACGCTGCGCGCTGACGAAATTTTATAAAATTACGAATTGCTCAGTTAATAAAATTAAAGTAAATTCAAACTACAACTGCAAAAAGCAAAACATTATAATTACGGTGTAATTACAATTATTATCTAGCATTAATTACAATATTATTTTTATTTAAAAAGGATTAAAATTGAACATTACATAAGTTTAGTATTTTTCAGGTTTGTAATTACTAACTTATTAATAAGAACAAAACGAAACTATTGTGCAGCAACAAGAGTGCTTTAGAAGAGATGGGATATTTAAAAGTAGGCAACGAAAACATACAGGAAGTTGGGGAATTCTGCTATCTAGGGAATAAAATAACAAAGGATGGTAGAAGCACAAGTGATATCAAAAGTAGAATTGCTCAAGCTAGAAAAGCCTTTGAAATGAAAAATTTCTTAAAACACTATGTTTGGAGTAAAGCATTATAAGGCAGTGAAACGTGGGTGATAAGGGCTGTAGAAAAGAAGAGGATAGAAGCTTTTGAAATGCAGTGTTATAGGAAAACGTTAATGATTAGGTGGGTGGACAAAATAAGTAATTTAGAGGTTTTTAGACGAGTGCATGAAAAAAGAAGTACTGTATATGAAACCATATTACCAGAAGAAAGGATAGGCTAGTGGGGCATATCTTAAGACATCCAGGTATTGGTCTATCAATAATGGATGGTAATATTGAGGGAGTTAATTGTAGGCGGAAGCAAAGGTTATAATATATAAAGCAAATAACAAAAGATGTAGGGTGTTACAGGTATGTAGATATGAAACGACTTGCGCAAAATAGACCAGCTGGGAGAGCTGCATCAAACCAGTGGAGAAACGATGACAAAAAAACTACTAACTAGGAAACCTGTAAAACAATTAGCTGATTGTACACGTTTGGACACTAACAAAGCATTCAGGTCCTAAAATTACACTTATAAAAACACCGTAAAGAAAATAAACAATCAAGCCGTATAATCAATAAAACCCGTAATAATCGAATAAACAGAATGGTGCGAAATAACAAATAAATGTTGATAGAATAAAAATGTCAAAGAAAAAACAAGTAAGGGTGCTAAATAAGAACACCTGAACGACAAAGCAATAATAATGTTCCAAAGTTATACAATAGGTAGTAAAAAACTGTATATAATTACTGAATAATATGCCCACAACAATCAGGTGGAAAGTTAAATTAATAGCGCTCGATCTGCTATTCCAGGACTACAAAAAAAAAACAGTTCTGTTCCTTATCACATAGTCAACAAATTCTACGACTGAAGCATTTATAAACACAATAAGCAGAGGTGTAAAATACACTAGTCAAGAATTATCTCCTCTAAGAGTAATTAATTTCATAACACAGATAATCCTCGTGGTGAATGAAGTAAAGGTGCCATTTGCAGAGTGGAAAGTAGATGCTTTCTAGAGAAACGGGGATGCTGATAGGCATATTTTTCCACTCAGGAAGGCATTGGTAAACCACCTCACTCCTAGTATTAGTTAGTAAAGCCTCTAGTAGCTTTAAACCAGAACAATATAATTGTATTAAGTGAGTTTTATAAACAAATTTATATAATATTTTTAGCAACATTCTCCAGAGCAGCGGTTCCCTAACTTTTTTTTACCACGCCTCCTTCTATCAAGAATAAAACCACCCACGCCCCCCTATATGCAGTTTTATGTGGTAATGAAAAAAAAACAAATAGGTAGGCCTACAATTGCAAATTTACAAATAATAGGCCCAAACAATTGGTGTTTTTTTTTTACTATTATGATGTTAATAAAAGTAAAGTACTTCCTCCCACCAGTTCACAGAATCTTTCCCTCGCCAATAAACAAATATTACAAGCAGCAATTTAAATTGAAGATAAAAAATAAATCAGTTATATGGATGACTTTGCATTTGTTTAAAAGATTCCCCATTCTTGGTTGATTATTAATAAAAAGTCCACAACGTAATAATTAGCACCATCAATTTTACCCCGATACTAATTTTTATTGTAAAAAGACGTGCGGACAGCAAAGCTATCTCGAGGTCTCGCCCCTTGACTTGTCTTCACGCCTCTCTGGGGGGGGGGGGGCACTTTGGAAACCTTTGCTCTAGAGCTTTTCTCGCCCAAACAATTGGTGTTTTTTTTTACAATTATGATGTTAATAAAAGTAAAGTACTTCCTGCCACAATATCGAAGAATCTTTCCCTCAGGTAAACACGTTACCATTCTTCAAAATTTAACCGAGCTGAGACAAATAATATTATAAGTCCGATGGTTAGCGTGCTATGCAGCAAAGAGATGGTACCAGATTTGGTTCTGGAAAATAATTACACTTCAAACCCACCATTCCTTAACCCAGAGAACATATGATATACTGTACAAGATGCTGATGCGACTTTAAAAAAAACTAAAATATAATATCTATATAAAATTATTCTTAATGTCAAAATACACGAACAGATAGATTACTGACAATACAAATTTGACAATATTTATTTACAACAATTTATTACTAAATTAAAATTATTTATATAATTTGTATAAACACAATACCTACAGTTAAATCAATCTTGTTCTGGTCAACACCAGCATAATCAAAAAATTATACTGGTGCCAACCGCATAAACTGAAACGTACAATAACACGATAAAACCAGATGTCCTTTTGTACCTTAAGGTGGTTTTACACGCATAAAAACTTAAACGGAGTCGATTACACTTCAAAAATATTTCCTTAAAACCGGATTTTCAACCCGCTTTGAATATATTATATCCGGAGATTCCAATTATTAAAATACAAGTTACAAAAAAAACTATTTTAATTACAACCAGCACATCATAAACGGAAAAGCTTTCATCCACACAATTTAAATCTTACAACAATAAATACTATTTTAGTGATTCCTGTTTACCGGTTGTCAAGAAGAGTGAAAGCGCCTCGGAACCTTGAAATAAAAATTCTGCACTTCATTCTTTATTGAGAAAAAAAATCAAGAATACGATATTGTGTAATACAATATCTTGTTTTATTTAATAGTAGCTACAACAACACAAACGTAATTTAAATAATACAGTACATTGAATAAAATCAGCAATTTTATCAGACGCATAGTGAACAATTATGATCTAATCGGTGTTTTAATATGTGTATTCACGAATCACAATCGAGGGAAATAACATACATTTTATGCCGTCATCATTTTTTAACATCACGTAAAACAACCTTCACCATACCATCACAAGCATAAATAATTTTATTAATCACGAAGGAAAAACATAACTATTTACAAAAAATCTGGTGCGAAACACTCACACGAGTTTTTCTTGCCAATGTTATTAAACCACAAAAGCTATGTTAAATCATTAGTAAACAATGTAAAATTAAAAAATCTGGTGGCACTCACACAACTTTCTCTTGCCAATGCAAATAATTAACAATATAACCTAACACTAAAAATAAACAAAAAACTAAGTTCAATAAACATAAACATAACCTAATTTTAATCATGAGTGAAAGACGCAAAATTAAAATCAACCTCAGTTTGGCTTAAAAATACGGAAAATCATTCTTTCACGATAAACTAGGCTCTGTAGAGAAAAATGCTTTAAATAAAAATTGTAGATCTTTTAATTTCCTATAAATTTTATTATATACACTTTTGTCGTAAAATGCATACTAAGGCCGAAATCTTAAAAAATCGATTTTTCACATATTTTGGTGAGAAAAAAATCAGAAAATCGCTAATTACCGCTATACTAAGCGTTAAACAAAAAAAGATTTTGAAATAAAAGTTGTAGGATTTTTAATTGTCTACAACTTTTATTATATAAATCTTTGCGCTAAAATGCATATTAAAGCCGCAATCTTAAAAAACGATTTTTTACGAGAAAACAGGCTCTCCAAGAATTTCTGCAGACATGTCATGTCATGTGAAACGTGGCGATTTTTTAAAAAATCGTAGGACCAGTTTTTGAGAAAATCCCAAAAAAGTGAAAAATTACACGAATATGTTGAATAAATATGTTCCGTTCTTGAGATATTCTGTTCACACACGCGCGCGCGCACACACACACAGACCAATCGCTAAAAACATGTTTTATTGGGTTTAGGGGGTCTAAAAACGTGTAGATCCCGTGAAAACTCGATTTCGAAAAATCGACGTGAAAACAATATTTTCCTTCCTATATATTCATGTAGGCACGAGAAAGTACAAAATTAACCTAATTTTAATTAGGAGTGGAAAACGAAAAATGAAAATCAACCACTGTTCGGCTTAATAATACGGAGAATCACTAATTGACGATAAACTATGCTCTGTAGAAGAAAATACTTGAAAAGAAAAGTTGTAGAGGCCGCCTCCGTGGCCCAGGGGTTAGCTTGCTACACAGCAAAGCGGAGGTCCCGGGTTTGATTCCCGGCCAGGGCCTACAACAAAATTATGCCAAGTTCCCACCCCAAGTGAAAAATTGCATAAATAAACTAAAACTACTGCTTCCGGTTGGCCACTTTTGATAAGTCGGTCCTCGTAGTGGTATCTAACTTACGTTCCAAGTTTTATCTTCGAACTAAATTCCGTTCTTGAGTCATTTTGTTCACACACAGACAAATAGCTAAAAACATGTTTTTTGGGTTCAGGGGCCTGAAAAGTGAATATCCTGTAATAACTAGATTTCTAAAAATCGACATGAAAACAATACTTTCCTTCCCTATGTTTAAATAGGGCAACAGAAAGTAAAAATAATGCTTGCCAAGCAATAAAATAATCTTATATTTCATATACAAACACATCGGTGCTCCAAAAAACAAAACGTGACGGATATTTTAATTTACCTCAATAGCCGATGAACACCGTTTGACAAAGATGTAAACTGTGATGGTCATTCCAATAGAAATACCGCGTACATACACAATCATCTACACGGGTAAAATTACAACAGGCTGAAACCAATTAATACATCAGACTGTCACCTCAACCTGAATGATCCTTTAGAAGTCCCGACAGTGACAAGCATCTAATTCTGATGACGCTGGTCTGAACTAATTTCCCGCCATCAACAAACATCACGCCGAAGTAACACCAATATCGATTTTGAAAAATAACTATCGAAGATCTTACACCTAATACAGTAATATTACTATTTAAATTTAAATACATTTAAGTATTATTTCAGCATACATTCTCTTGCACTTTTGAAATACAGGCAAGGAAAGTAACGTTTTCATGTTGATTTTTCGAAATCAAGATTTCACCGAAAATCCACGTTGTCAGGTCTCCTGAGCCAAAAGAAAATATGTTTTACCGGTTGATCTGTGCACGCGCGCGCGCGTTACTAAAAACGTAAAATCGTACGTAGTTGAAACTTGGAACTTAAGTTAGGGAACCCGACACGAAGATACTCTTACTTATCAAAACTTTAGTCAACAGGAAATAGCAGTTTATTCGAGCGATTTTCTTCCTAAAATAGGTTCCAACGATTTTGTTTAAAATCCCTCATTTACTACATGTTTTGTGTTCTAAAAAATCCAGTACACGGAATGTCCGCTAAAATTCTCAAGTGCAATTTTTTTTTAAAGATTTCAGCTTTAGCATACATTTTAGGGCAAACGCCAATAAAATCAGAAATCTACAACTTTTAATTCAAGCATTTGTTTTACAGTGCTTACTTTAGCGTCAATTAATGATTTTCCATTTTTTGCTCCTCAAAATCAAGTCCAACAGGTTGATTTTCAGTTAGCGTCGTTCTTTTATGATTAAACATTCGCTATGTTTTCGTACGAATGTTTCACGCCTGATTTTTAACCTAAATAAAAATGAGTTTAGATATCAAATAAGCGTACAGACTTCTATCGCAAAAAGTACCTATCTGATTATAAATATATTCATGGTGGTATTATGTATTTGGCATCTAAGTAACTGCTGGCTTTACCAAAATTATTTTCCCTTTTAATAGAAAAATACAGAAACTTGTTTCAGAAAAGTCTAAGGATTACATATAATACGTAAATAAACAACAGAAAACATTTATAATTTGAGGCTGGGGAGCACTAGACTTCCAATATCTACTGTTAATCGATTCGCCGCAAATACCGTGTCATTCTTTTTATGATGCAACGCCCACTGTCCAATCCATCAATAATGAAAAATGTTAAGATAATTGTAGAACAATAACAACTGTTCACGTACTTATTTTATACCGCTACACAATCAATCAAAACGTTATAACCAACCAGTACAGCAAGGTCGATGGGTCTAGAGTTCAGATACACGGTGACACAAATCAAACCTCACGGGCGAAATCTCCAGATTCTGTTTTCGTTCTTGTTTTTATACGACCGTCTCATTCTCAACTATTATGTATTTTTTGTGGAGTGTATCCACATCCATTTATTCCACTGAAGAATTTTAAATTGTCCTACCAATGTTATTACAGTAGAGTAGAGTCTCGATTATCCGACAAAAACGGGACCAGGAGATGGTCGGATAAGCAAAATATTAGATAATCCGGGACTACAAGGTAATTTAAAGAAATAGTAGGCCTACACTTGTTGGATTTTTGAAATAAATTTAATGAAACAAAATATAAGTTTTGCAAAAATTACGATAAATAATTTTAAGTCGTAAATACTGTAGGTGAAAATAACGAGTTAAAAGAAGGTACCCCAAAAATAATACCAAAATTTAAAAAAAACAGCCTAGTAAGTAAAATACGAATAATATTTAACACATTTATCATAATAGCATACACAAAATATTCAGCAAAAGGGGCTAGTTACAAAAAGATTACTACTTTTGGAAAAACTCTTTTATGACGACTGCTTACGTGACGTTTACGTTAAAGATTGTGTCATTTTCTTGGCGGCAATATCAAGCCTGTGCCGCATCACCATTATATCCGATGGGGTTGTTTCTTGTGGCTTTTCAACGTAGGCTAAATCAACCCACATCGTCACAGTCAGCCTGTCAGTCACGTCAGATAATCCGCATGTCGGATGAGCAAAGGTTGGATAACCGGGATCTTACTGTAACAGATTGTGGTGATAAACTACAGTCCTTATAAATTCAATTTAGCAGCCGTGTTTATGTGTAGGTTAATCTGGCGGACTGGTAAAACATTTTTGAGTTTCTCTACTGTTCTATCAGTTTGGCAAATGTCATATGCTTATTGACATTATCTAGACTATAACGATTCGCCGAATCGTTATTGTACTAGTACCAAAGTGCTTATGGTTAACCAGTAGAGCATGTCTGACGGCTCGAGTCGGCTGCACAAATAATGCGGGATATTCTGTTTTCCTACACACTAGAGTTCTTTTCTAAAGTGGCATAAACTTACGAATTTTGTTGTCATAACTTTAATGTCCCTGTTATTGTCAAAACACTAACGGTGGTGATGTCATCTCGATAGTATTACACCATTTTATACACCAAAGACAAGAAAGGTGCTAAAAAAAACAACAATCATAAATGTACGTTAAACAATCCCAATTTGGTTTTTACACGTATGCAATTAAATAATCGTTAGTAAGACAATGTACGAAAACCCATAATGACAAAGAGACAAGCAACCGTATAGATATTAAAAGTAATAATAACCACACAGATAAATAAGTCTCATGGAGGAAGCACAATTCAGGAATAAACTAGTCTACATAATAATGAAATGACTACTCAGAATGGATAAACACGCAGTGAACGGCTTATCTAATTTCCAACGGAGCTGACAGACAAGCTTTACTAAACTGCACTTTTTTATTCCTAATTTGTGTACGTTGCAATCTGTTCAATTTAGAACAATAAGCAACCCCGTGACCCAATGAGATGAGGATGATGTGTAAATGAGGTGTAGTCTTGTACAGACACAGGCCGACCATTCCTGAGAGAGTATGGTTAATTGAACCCCAACCATCAAAGTACACTGGTAACCACTGTCTAGTATTCAAATCCGAATAAAAGTAACTAACTTACCTTTACTACGATTTGAACCAGGAACCTTCGTCTCCGAAAATCAGCTGCTAAACAGCTGATTTTGGCGACGACTTTACCTCTAGACCAACCCCGTGGGTTAAACTGCACTTGATGCTGATTATTACTAAACAAACAGGCCGCTCTAAATTTCGTTATGGTACAGGAAAATCATGGTAATTTTTTCGAAAATACAATATTTTTAGTCGTCAGCTGTTCAACAGCTGATTTCGGATATGAAGGTACAGTGTTTCAATTACTGGTAAAGGCAGTTACATTTATACGGATTTGAATAGTAGATGGTGGTTACCGGTGTAGAACTACTACTACTACTACTACTACTACTACTACTACTACTACTACTTCGATGATTGGGGTTCAATTTACCATAATCTCTCAGGAATGGTCGAGCTGAGTCTGTACAAGACTAAACCTCATTTATTGGGGGTTGCTTATTGTTTTAAACTGAAGAGATTACCATGTGAACATACGAGGGTAGGCTGATAAGTAATGCACACATGCTTGTAGAAGACAACTAAATAAACTTCAGTAGCGCGCCTGGTGGCATGTGGAAGTACTATTTCTCCTCTACAAGTCTGCGCAGTTTGAAGGCGTTGCTTTCATTCAGTTTGTTTTGAGTAGTGGAAGTATGGCGTCGTGTTCTGGTGCTATGTCAACGAGAATTAAACAACGCGAATTGAACAACTTTTGAAGCGCTACCGTGACGAAGGAGACGACTTTCTTTTGAATATTGTGACGGGGGACGAGTCATGGGTTCATCATTACGATCCCGAAGAAAAAAGGCAGAGCGCTGAATATCGTCATCCACATTCTCCTGTTGTGAAAAAGTTCAAAACACAACCGTCCGCAAAAAAAATTCTTTTGACTGTGTTTTGGGATGCTCGCCGAGTTTATGTGACTGATTATCTGGAACGAGGGGCAACGGTAAATTCTGCTCAGTATATACAGACTCTGAAACACCTCCGACGTCGAGTTTGTCGTGTTAGAGGCAACCTGGCGCCAATAATTTTGCAACACGACAATGCTCGTCCACACACTTCGCGTGCAACTGGAGAGGCTCTGAGAAACCTGAAGTTTCAACCAATTTTACACCCTCCGTATTCTCCCGACCTTGCGCCTTGCGATTTTTATTTTTTTCCTCTACTGAAGAGAGACCTTAAGGGTAATCATTACAGCTCGGACAATGAGGTGAAGGCAGCTATTGCGTCCTGGGTTCGAGGAAAGTCGGAAGAATTTTTCAGTGACGGAATGAAAAAACTTGTTAAACGTTGGGAGAAATGTGTAATGCTTAACGGTGACTATATTGAAAAATAAATAGATAATTTGGTAGGTTAAGATTTGTACTTTAATTTGTTATTTACCCCATCTTGCTATTTCTTTTTGTTCGTCTTCTACAAGCATGTGTGCATTACTTATCAGCCTACCCTCGTATTAGGGATTAAAAAAACCATTATTTCATTATTATTATTATTATTATTATTATTCATTGTTTTGAAGAAATTCAATTACCGACAGGCTCTAGAAAATGTTTACAATACACGAAGCTCAAAATCTATGGCTCGGTATAACTGACAAAGGCCAATAATCTGATGCAGCGTTAAATAAAAATTAATGAGAAATTTAAAAAAAATACTCAACTGTGTAGAGATTTACAACCTTTTTATTACAGAGCTTTACGAATAGCATTAATAACTATTATTATGTATCCTATTAACTTATGTCCCGCCGATGCAAAATAATATTATCCGGTATACAGAAATAATCGTAAAATTCGCAAAGAGAAATAGTTTTAACAGAAAAAGACAAATGCAGCGGCTAACGGCGCAACTACGTTGCTTCTCTCGCACACTTCACTGACCCATCCAAATTCTGTTAACAGTAGAAATCTACAGACACATTTACTGAAATACAGGATATACGTATTATTGTATAATACAATTTAATGTCTTTATTCGAGTGAAATACGAAAATATTTTAAGCGTAGGTCTATTTCGAAAAGTACTAACATATCGTCAGTAGGTCTTTATAATTCTACATACTAGTGTTTTCATAATGTGCAAAAGATCATTCCTGCTATCACTTAACTTCCCTTTACAAGCTGGACTGTTTTCCCTTCCCTATGCTCGATTGATTTTTCTCCCTAGCGAGACAAGTCTGAATACAACAACGCACAGCAGAGCCAAGTAATTTGTGTTGAATACGTAAGCGAGCGAGTACCCCGCCCCCGATTCCACCTACACGAGCACTCGATGTGTTAAATCCGACATTTAACCGGTGCACCTATGTTATCACATAAAACATCCTAAAAAAACTTCACAACTATTAATTACCTGCAAAACTTGAGCATTCTTTACATTACTTCATAAAAATGTATTCTAAACGTATAACATATTTAATAATCATACACAAATAGTTTTATTTAAATAAAAGATTTTATTTTCTTTAAAATATCCAAGTAAAACTTCATCACAACCAAATCCTACCCTTAACTTATATTATGTAAATTAAAGTACACCGGAAACATGCTACATGAATCCTTTACAAAAAAAATCTAACGATACACATTCGACTACGAAGATCTGAAAGTAATTTACTGAAATTATAAAGATAAAAAACAAATCACCAAAAAATCAAATCAAATCGATTCGTGTGTATACGGATCGGACTGGATGAGATCATCCGAACAAAAAAACGCATCAATACTTTCTTATAAGGTGTGCAAAGAAACATCTTTAGTCAACTTGTAGAAACCAACTTAAATGAAGAATCAATATTATCAAGAATTTTTTGACATACGTAAATTGATGTTAAAAACAAATAAAAGAAAAATAAATAAACAGAAAGAACTCTACTGGTCGCCTTCACGGATCATGGCGCAGAAGTTTAGAGCACTAGATATGTTGAACCGCAAAAAACGCAAGATCCCGGGTTCGAATTCCGGCCAGGATCAGAAAAATTATACAACATGTAACTAACCCGCCGACACTAAACCTTTACCCTATGCTTTCACTAACTTGTTAGAGATTAAAACCAATAAAACGCGGTGAGGTGTAACTATTAGTTACACATAACCCTATCGCTAATGACTAAGCCATAAATGCGATTTTAAATAACTAAAAAAATTGTTATTTCTTTGTAATTAAAAATTTAGACCATTAATTTTTTGGTCACCTCCGTGGCCCAGTGGTTAGCGTGATACGCTGCAAAGCGGAGGTTCCGGCTTCGATTCCCGGCCAGTGTCTGGAAAATTATTAAAAATTCAAACCCATCGTTCCTCCCCTAACGTAGTCGCTAATAACCAAGATGTTGACGCGACTAAAATAAATAAATAGGCCTAATAATTTTTTTGTTATTAGTGAACAAAAATCATAATACAAGACATCATTTTTGGTTTAAAACGAGAGCTGTAATACAAAAATTACGGAAGTTAGGAGAGAGATGTTACTAATAATTTAGATATGGGAGACTTCAAGAAAAATTTACGTTACTAAACTTCACAGATATCGGTGTTGGTAATTATTTAAATTTAAAATCACTTTAGAAAAGTTTGGTAATTTATTTTGTATGATTTTTACCTGCCCATAACAGACAGGTGGAGTGTCAAATTT
Source organism: Catonia carolina (assembly GCA_035578175.1). Classification (NCBI taxonomy): domain Eukaryota; kingdom Metazoa; phylum Arthropoda; class Insecta; order Hemiptera; family Achilidae; genus Catonia; species Catonia carolina. The sequence goes on along the minus strand of JAQMRL010000022.1, from coordinate 2,310,337 downwards.
ACACTCAATCTGTTCGTTGCAGAGCTAAAATAAACAGTTCTGTTTCTTATCACATGGTCAGCCAATTAAATGACTGAATCATTCAAGAACCGATGAGGTAGAGGTGTAAAAGACACTAGTCAGAGTTATCTCCTCTGAAAGTAATGAATTTCACTATACAGCCAGACCCTGTGGTGAATGAAGTGAAGGTGTCATTTGCAGAGTGGAAAATATGTGCTTTTCAGAGGGCCCGGCATGCTGATAAGCGTACCTTTCCACTCAGTGAGGAAGGCATAGGTAAACAACCTCACTCCTAGTTTTACTTAGTAAAACCTCTACAGGTTCAAACCAGCCTTTCTAAACAACAACATGATTTTTAAGTACTGAATAACATTTAAATATTATAAATTAAATAAAAATATCAGATTGGGTCGGAAGCTGTTCATGAACGTTGTTTGACCGACATTTTGAAGTGTCGTTCTTTTGACAAAAATAGTAGTTCGTAAACTACTGCTGACTAAAAATTTGATTTTATGTTCTTAAATTCTGTTTTACCTAAACGTGAATCAAATTTTAAAGATCAATACCAATCCGTTTCCAACAACAGAAATTAATATATTTGTAGACAAATAACAATACAATTAAAAACATGGCTTACCTGAAACGTCGACAACTTATTGTTATAACCATTCAACTTAAATAAAAACACTTAATTTGCTTAAAAAACCACGCAAAAATCTAAATATCAATAAAAACAACGAATGATTATATTAAATAAAAATTACATCATTTTGTTCTAAAACAACCGAGTTTGTCATGAAACATAAATTTCAAATAAAATATTTTATTACAAAACGTTTAATTAACTATTTTTTTTTTGTTTTATTTTACTCGACACATCGACGGATTCGTTATGAACCCATTTAAGATTGGAGCTAATGAATAAAATACAAATGCAAATGAGTTGTAATAAATTAATATTAATCAGTATTCGTATAGTAATTATTTTACTTTCGATAAAATGACGTAGATCCTTTAGCCATTCCAATAAACTTCTTAAGGCTTGCGAAACAAGAATTTGGAAAGAATTAATTTTAAACGACCAAAAAATCACAACAATAAACCTAATTACTATTTTCTAACTTAAAATATAACCTAATGTCTTATTAAAAACAAATACCCCGTTAATTCCAAAGGCAAATTAGATACGTAAATAGAGATGAATCCTAGTTTTACAGAGAGGAGGCGCAAACGCCTGATAGAAAAGGCAGTTGAAAGAGAGAGGATTTAGAAATCATGTTATAATACTGAATTTTAAGGTAAATTCAACAATACAAAAATTATATTTAAGTCACACAATTATACGTTTAGTTTTACTCCTGACTGTTTTGCAATTGCTGCTAATGCAGACGGTGAGAAAGATGATAGGTGAAGATGAGCGATGAAAAAATGCCAGAACTGACCGGGGAATCGAACCTGGGACCCCGGCGTAGAAACCCGTTGCGCTAACCACAACGCCAACGGGCCGGCCCCTTATACGGATTTAAATACTAGACAGTAGTTACCGGTGTACTTTAACGATTGGGGTTCGGGTTTTTTCTGTTATTCCCCCTCCCCCAGCACAATTTTTCATATTTTGTGAATATTTCGTATGCAACCTTACAGTATTTTTAACGATAAAAACGGAAAAATATTTGAAAAATCCTACACCAATATTCTTCAAGTTAAGGTTAACACTAAATGTAGAGTAAATTGCTTTTTCTCAATATTGTTATTGTAGGATAGCCTACATAATAATGAAAAATAAATTCATTGAGTACATGACGTCATTAAATTAATTTAACATAATAAAATTAAATATTATTAAATAATTTAATAATTACCAATAAATAGTTAAAATTAACTTAAAAAAGGAAAAACTTTAACGTTAACTTGAAAAATATATATTTTTTTATTCCTAATTTGTGTACGTTGCAATCTGTTCAATTTAGAACAATAAGCAACCCCATGACCCAATGAGATGAGGATATGTGTATTACGTGTAAATGAAGTGTAGTCTTGTACAGACCCAGGCCGACCATTCCTGAGAAAGTATGGTTAATTAAACCCCAACCATCAAAGTACTCCGGTAACCACTGTCTAGTCTTCAAATCCGTATAGAAGTAACTACCTTTACTAGGATTTGAACCAGGAACCTTCGTCTCCAAAAATCAGCTGTTAAACAGCTGAAAAGTATTGATATGATTTTTTTTTTAATACTTTTCCCGTTTTTACTGTTAAAAATACTGTAAGAATACCTACATACGAAATATCCACAAAATGTGAAAAATTATGCTGGGGGTGGAATAACAGAAAAACCCTGGGGTTCAATTAACAATTTCATTTTAAGAATGGTTGGTCTGAATCTGTACAAGACACCTCGTTAACACGTCATACATACCGTATTTATCTCAGGGTCATGTGGTTGGTTATTGTCATTAAATTGAACAGATTGCAACGTACACGCGTTAGGGGAAAATACACAATTGTAATTTTAGGCTCGTACAATATATTTGTGTAGATATATTTTTCTATACATGCTCGACGAGGGGCCTTGCTGGATCCGTCACTGCGCCTAAACTTTTAAACACAACAAACAGGTGGTAAAAAAATTAACTTATGGATTAAATAACTAGCACATTACTAGTAACATTTAAATGCTTTAAACTTTTTCTCAGTCGCATTTAAAAATTAACTAAGTTATACATGAATTTATATACGCAGAATTTTTACATTTTTTTGGGTTCTTAATAAATTATTATATTAATATCAAATTTAAGCCAACGTATCTTCATACCGACATTACAATAATGTGACCAAATCTAATACTGGCCAAACTTTTCATAACCTGCACATGTTCCTCTAAATACTGCAACTACTTTTTAATTGAATTAAACAATAGCGTTTTTGAAAAGAATAAATATTTTTGAGTTCAAACGCAACTAAACAAAATACTAACCTCTGAACATGGAATTACTTTAACTTTTTTATATACATAGAAGCGAAAGAAAGCCCTCATCTACTTACCGATTGTTTAATCCTAGTCCTCAAATCTCTCGGAAACAGAAAGGTGAAAATTTGCACATTTTCTATTTAAGCAATGATCAGAAAAACTAACAGCTGGTTATAACAGAAAAAGGACTACTAACGCCAAAATTACATCTTCCTAAAGAGTTACAATTCTGAAGATTGAAGCGATACCAAGAAAAAATAAAGCAACGAGTAAAACCTGGAACTCTGACTCCACCAATGAACCCGCGGAATCGCAGATAACAAATCAAATTGAGAATTACAAAACACTAATAAACTATTAAACCTCGGAGTAATAATGACTGTTTAACAACCACCAGTAAATTTTATAATTTCAATACAATGTAAATGCCTGATATGCGCCAAATACGAATATGAATAAATATCTTTCGCAGATTACGTGGGCTTTTAATGTAGGCATTTTACATTAGTACGGGTAAACTTAACTATACTATTTTTCAGGGCTGATGAGCTCTAAACATACGCATTGCCCCCTACCCACTTCATAGCTAGAAAAAAAATAGCCAATAATGACTTGCCAATGATTGCTTTCATACTATCTGTCTATAACTTGATGGCCTCCCGCAGAGAGGAGCAGAATCGGCCCGCTACTAGCCTTCTTAATAACATTTCATTATGTACTACTACTAACTAGTCTGCCCATAACAGACAAGTGGAGTGTCAAATTATCTACTCTCAATCTGTTCGTTGCAGGGCTAAAATAAATAGTCTGTTTCTTATCACAAGGTCAGCTAAATAATTGACTGAATCATTTAAGAACAGAAGAAGTAGAGGTGTAAAAGACAATAATCAGAGTTATCCCCTCTGAAAGTAATGAATTTCATTATACAGCCAGACCCTGTGGTGAATGAAGTGAAGGTGTCATTTGCAGAGCGGAAAATATGTGCTTTTCAGAGGGCCCGGCATGCTAATAAGCATATTTTTCCATTCAGTGAAGAAGGCAATGGTACACCACCTCACTCCTCGTTATAGTTAGTAAAACCTCTATAGGTTCAAACCAGCTTTTCAGCTGATGACCTTAACAACACTAACTAGTACACTGGACTTCGAACACAATAAAGTGTTTTTGAGAAGGCTAGTAGCGTGCCGATTCTGTTCCTCTCTGCGGGGGCCATCAAGTTATAGACGGTCAGTAGCTCTGTTATAAATTTCGTCAGCCATTTTTTGGACTTTCAATAACAATTAAAACCATCTGTACAATCTGAAAACGCCGGTAAACGTTCTGATTGGTTTTAACGCGTCCAACAACAGAGCTCATCAACCGTGAAAAGCACTATAAATCTAATTTAACATTGAAAAAGTACGACAAAAAAATCGGGAAAATTTGTATTACAAAGAGAACCGTGATTTATTATAGTTGTTGATTTGTAGCACAAAAAGGAAACTAAAAATTTCATTCAATACACTCTGAAATAAATAAATTTATATTAGGTAAAACTCCATGATCTTTGGAATCAAGGTTCTCATAAGTTCCATACCCAAATCACGGCGACTGATGGAAATATTAAACAAAAATCTAGATATCATTACGCGAGACACAAGCTGATAAATGTTCCACTCTTGAATCCACAAATAAACAGTAATATAAATTAAAATATTAAACGAGAGTTTGGTATATTAACTTAAAACAAAAATGAACTGACTGTAGGAATATCATGTAGGAACATCCACAACTACGGACTAAATCCATTGTCTAACATACTGATGTTAGAATAAAATTAAAAACTTTAAAAATTACTGCAGATTGTTAACAATTTTTTGGTGCAGATAATATTATAATATTGATATTTTAATACATTATAGCTAACAACTAAGCAAAGAAAAATTGATCAACACACGTAGAACACGTACGCTCAATGTAATAGGTGTGTATTTACGCCAATGATACTAAACGTCATGCGTCATCGGAAACATTTAAAACGTATTACGCTACATTGAGAAGTACACTTTACCAAATATCATTCTTTGTTTGGTTTTTTAGAACTTTCGATATTATACCTAACTTACCAAAAATGTCTGTAATTAGGTATTTGGTGTACTACCCAAAAAAGATATGCCAGAATCCTGGCGCGCTTAAATTCCACTGTTCTGGATTCATATATAATAATATATAGCCAAGTATTATTAAATTAAAACTTAGGTTACTGCATGACGTTAATCATAAAATTCACGGAGTCTATGTTGTAAATTTTTTAATTTCATTAATTGCATGGGCAGGAAATCGGTAAGCGTTGCCCCAAGCCTCAACGTCTTCAGATGGCTGAAGAGCCTCCGGAATCTTACACGATAATCTGCGTAGGGCAGATCGTGCGCTTCGTATTAATGTAGGGGTCTGAATCACGAATATTGTTAATGGGGCTCCGCCACAGAGATTAAGATTTAGCAGGGAAACCTCTGTTTACTTCACCGCCCCAAAGATAACCTGTATTAATAAAAACAACCCGTAAAACTTGATTTTTTCCAAATGATTTCTGATACCTACCATTAACAATGCAGTTTCGACAATGTAAATATGAAAGTGTTTGAAATACAGAAACATTAATTTTGTTCAATTCAAGGAAGACACATAAGAAAATGCGCTCAGATAGAATGAATGCTTTTAACAAAACGAAACCACAAATTATTTTGCTCCTATATTGATATCCTTACTTTCTTTACTACCACCAAAACGTCCTTTAAAATATTATTTAATTTAATAAAACATAATCGGTGACAAAAGATATTAGTAGCGGATGGACATTTGAAACCTTGAAACGGACGCAAATCAAATGGGCCACAGCACAGGCTTAAAAACTGAAATATGAAGAATGAATTTAGACTTTTTTTATGAGACTGGTAATAACGTTTATTAATATTAAAGGAAACATTCAGTAATAAGTACAATACTATTGATTGTATTAAATTATCGTTATTACATTGGTAAATTGGTACGGAGTTTTATAATATGATCATTAATTATTGTGGAACTTTTTCAAACAATTAATACTCCAACCAAATACAGTAACTTGAAAGAACGTATTTTACACGGGATTCGGAATTCAATCCCTTGAATGAAATATTCATCTTTACTTCAAATGAAAATTTTTGAAAATATTTAAAAAAAAAATCACTTTTACCAAACAGCAGCGAAATTTGGAAATCGATCATACTGAAATGGCATCCATAAAATGATACAAACGAAAGATCATGTTTTTCTTAGATTATTTATTAAAGTAGTTAAATAAACGAATATTTTAATGAAATCGATTAACATAATCGACCACCGTGACTTCACGCTGATTAATTTCCTAATGCAATTGGTCCGTTTACTATACGGCAGGCCATCGTTTATAGGTGAAGTAAAACACCGCTTGCATTCCCAGTTCGATTTAAACTGGAGTATTAATTATTCTACGAAACAAATATTTTCGTGCGCATATACGAGATATAACTGTTTCTGTTTACAGTAACAAGATTGGTATAGTCACTTGAGTCACGAGTTTGCCTTTGTTTGCAACGAGGGGTAAAGGGGAAAAACATTGGTGAGCATGCGCGACTGCTTTAATTTCATCACAACCAACACAACACCGTATTTTTACTTTCTCTTGCCTATATGAATATATAGGAAGGAAAGTATTGTTTTCATGTCGATTTTTCGAAATCGAGTTTTCACCGGATCTATACGTTTTCAGACCCCCTGAACCCAAAAAACATGTTTTTAGCAATTGGTCTGTGTGTGTGTGTGTGTGTGTGTGTGTGTGTGTGTGTGTGTGTGTGTGAACAGAATATCTCAAGAACGGAACATCGTACGAACTTGAAACTTAAGTTACATACCACTACCGGACGCGACACGAACATTTTCATCAAAATCGGTCAACCGGAAGTAGTAGTTTATTCGTATAATTTTTCAGTTTTTTGCGATTTTCTCAAAAACTGGTCCTACGATTTTTTTTAAAATCGCCTATTTTACTCAATTTTTTATTCTCTACAAGATAGGGTAGGCGCCATGTTTGCTAAAATTCTCGGTGAGGCTGTTTTCACGTAAAAACGTTGTTTTTTTAAGATTACGGCTTTAATATAAATTTTAGCGCAAAAACTTATATAATAAAAGTTGTAGAGAATTTAAAAACCTACAACTTCTGTTTCAAACATTTTTTTGTCTAACGCTTAGTTTAGCGGTAATTTGCGATTTTCTGTTTTTTTTTCTCACGAAAACGTGAGAAAAATCGATTTTTTTAACATTTCGGTCTTAGTATGCATTTTACGACAAAAGCGTATATAATTAAATTTATAGAAAATTAAAAGATCTACAACTTTTGTTTAGAGCATTTTTCTCTACAGAGCCTAGTTTAGCGTGAAAGCGTGATTTTCCGTATTTTTAAGCCAAACTGAGTTCGATTGTCATTTTGCGTCATTCACTCATGATTAAAATAAGGTTATGTTTTTGAGGTTAGTTTTTGTTCATTTCTAATGTTTTAATACTAATGTTAGGTTTATTGTTAATTATTTGCATTGGCAAGAGAAAGTTGTGTGTGTTTCACACCAGATTTTTTTTTTGTTTAACGTCAAACTGTTCTGCAATTACTGCTAATGCAGACGGTGAAGGATGAAATGATTTTTTTGTAACGTGTGAAAATATGCCGGGCCTGAATGGGATTCGAACTCAAGACCGCATGATGAGAGGCGAGCACGTTACCAACTGCGCCAATGCGGCCGGCGACACAACGTATACTATACCCAGAGCACATACAGCATATCGCGGAACCTTTTATAGGTTTACTGTACGAATATAACTGTTTGTTACCATTAACAGAAATGTTAGTTTCTCGAAAACGTGGGCAGACTATCCATAGTGCTGAACGAAATCTAATATATGCGGAGTAATAATGCTGTGAAGTTGAAGCTAAACAAAAATTCCTTTCCCTGCCTCTTAACAAAAGCCATGTGCGAGTGGCTAACTACTACGATGTTTCTCTTTCCGCAATTCGAAAAGTAAAGAAGGAAATTAAGGACGTGAAGTAACTATTCTTCAACAGTTTTGTTGACAACTAGTAAAAAAGGAAACGGTTAGGTAGATCCTAGTGAAGACGACAGAGACAGCAATAGTAAAGAAGGCGATTCATTCGTAGAAAATTTTGTTCCAGTGGAATAAGGTAGTTGGTAATTACAGTAAATCAAAGATTTCTAGTCATGTAATTAAGCTATACGCAATATTACAGGTCACATTTATTTCTTATAAGGTTTATGAAGAAAACATTTTCTCGGAATACACCACAGCTTAAAAAATGTATGTAGAAACTGCTCGGTGGTAAAATGTACGAGTAGTGCCTCACTGTTGAGGTTCGCAGCACTGTTGTATTTTCAATTCCCTTCCTCACAGCCAATCCATACGCAAAAGGCAATCTCGTGACTACAGTATCAATAACTATCAAGATACGTTGGCACAAGCTACATGAGCAAACAATATAGGCGAAATTGACATCGACAATATACTGATGAAATCGTTACACGAATCCATATTTGATTTCCGGTATACGACAACCAGATTTCCTCTAGAACAATATTCTATGTGTACTCCCGATTTGTAAATTTTTAATTATGCATATAACATGCAGATGGATCGTTATATTAACTGCACTTGGTATGCTAATTCCGGAACTAGGTCACTATAAAAACTTTTATTTTCTTTCTCATTCGTGTGGTTTATTAATGACCGAAGTTCATCTCGAAATTGATGTTTTGTTACTTTCTCTGGCCTATATGAATAAATAGGAAGGAAAGTATTGTTTTCATGTCGATTTTTCGAAATCGAGTTTTCACCGGACTTCACGTTTTCGAACCTCCTGAACCAAAAAAAAACATGTTTTTTTTAGCGATTTGTCTGTGTGTGAACAGAATATCTCAAGAATGGAACATCGTACGAACTTGAAACCCAAGTTAGGTACCACTAGAGGACCCGACAAGAAATTTTTTATCAAAATCGGTCAACCGGAAGTAGTAGTTAATTCGTGTCATTTTTCACTTTTTGCGAATTTTTAAAAAACGGGTCCTACGATTTTTTATGCTCTACAAGATAGGGTAGGCGTCAAGCCTGAAATTCTTGGAGAGGCTGTTTTCACGTAAAAAAATTGTTTTTTTTTAAGATTGCGGCGGCTTTAATATGCATTAGCGCAAACATTTATACAGGGTGATTCATGAAGTTCTCCCCCCACTTCTACAGCACATTGTACTAGTAAAAATAATGAAAAAATGTTATATAAACATAGGTCCGAAAACGCTTCGTTAGCGAGTTACAGCTAGCGAAAGTTTCGCCTGGATTTCAGTTCACCAGGTGAAATGAGGTCTTCCTGGAATTGTGGTAAGGTAGATTAAGGGGCGAATTCAATCATTTCTTATGGTTTTTGATCTGATAAATTGAATAAAACAGGTCCCAGAACTGTAAGTTAAATAGTTTTTGAGAAAACCAGTGTCAAATGCAAAAAATGGAGTGAAAATCACATTTTTTCATCTTTGGGCAAGAATAACTTTGTTATTTCACCAAGAAACAGTTAAAAATTTTCAATAAAAAATGTAGAAAATTTTATTCTGAACAAACCGGTGTAAATAAAGTACACAGAAAGCGAATAGTTTTTGAGAAAACCAGTGTCAAATGCAAAAAAATGGAGTGAAAAAAACACATTTTTTCATTTTAGTTTTTCCGGTTAATTTTACTTTGTACTCTTATGAATAAAAACTCATTTAATCAAACATCTATTCGCTTTCTGTGTACTTAATTTACACCGGTTTGTTCAGAATAAAATTTTCTACATGTTTTATTGAAAAATTTTAACTGTTTCTTGGTGAAATAACACAGTTATCCTTGCCCAAAGATGAAAAAATAAGTTTTTCACTCCATTTTTTGCATTTGACACTGGTTTTCTTAAAAACTATTTAACTTACAGATCTGGGACCTGTTTTATTCAATTTATCAGATCAAAAACCATAAGAAATGATTGAATTTGCCCCTTAATCTACCTTACCACAATTCCAGGAAGACCTCATTTCACCTGGTGAACTGAAATCCAGGCGAAACTTTCGCTAGCTGTAACTCGCTAACGAAGCGTTTTCGGACCTATGTTTATATAACATTTTTTCATTATTTTTACAAGTACAATGTGCTGTAGAAGTGGGGGGAGAACTTCATGAATCACCCTGTATAATAAAAGTTGTAGAGAATTAAAAGTCCTACAACTTTTATTTCGAACATTTTTTTGTATAACGCTTAATTTAGCAGTAATTAGCGATTTTCTGTTTTTTCCTCACGAAATCGTGTAAAAATCGATTTTTTTAAAGATTTGCCTTATTACGCATTTTACGACAAAAAAGTATAATCAAATTTATAGGAAATTTAAAGATCTACAACTTTTATTTAGAGCATTTTTCTCTACAGAGCCTAGTTTAGCGAGTGATTTTCCGTATTTTTAAGTTAAACTGAGGTAGATTTTCATTAAGCGTCTTTCACTCATGATTAAAAGGTTATATTTATTGAGGTTAGTTTTTTATTTATTTCTAATGTTTTTCTTATTTATTTCTAATATTACTAATGTTAGGTTATATTGTTAATTATTAGCATTGGCAGGAGAAAGTTGTGTGAATGTTTCAAACCAGATTTTTTTTTAATAATATAAATGTAATAGAATCAATCCTGATATTTTTTTTCAGAGCCGATTCTGGAAGACATGCAGTAATTTGCTAATTTCATAAGCTCATTTCTAGCATAGATCTTAGAAAAATTGTAACAAAAAAATACTTATACAGATTTATTAACCTGACAATTATGTAAAATCTGAATTGTGCATACATTAACACTCACACAACATCGTTCAATAATATGATTACACAAGAATACAAAATACAATTCACAAACATAAATTATGTAGTATGGGCCTGTGATCAGAACCAAAATTCAACCTATCGCATCCAAAAAAATTATAACAACAAAATTCAAAATAATACAATAAACAATCCCATCTAAACACATAATCACAGATTTAAAATTCACCAAATTCAGTTGCATACTAATTAGACTTCTACCAACAATTCCCCTAATTCTTCAATTTAAAAATACTTTTTCAATTTAAATTTTTTTTTAATTTAAAAAAAATTCAATTTTTATCAACTTGGCCTTCGGGCCAGCCCAGTCAGTCAGCTGGTAGAAAGTCGCTATTATTAGTTAAGTAACACCGGTTGGGCAAGCGACTTTGTATGGTGACCAGCTGACAGCCATCCATGAACAAACTCCACTGGGGGTTCCTGTTCAAACTCATGTCTAATCCACATCAAAACAAAATACAGCAAAAAGCAGCGATCAAATTGGGTAGTTGTTAACAAAGTACAGTTCCCGATAACAAATAAGGCTTAAAAAAAAATTTATAAACAATTTTCCACTTTTTCAACCAACAATTTTTTGAACAGACTTCTACCAATAATGGTCAAAACTGCTCTTCGGACAACCTCTAATAACACCAACCACTAATAGCACAGGATCAATTGATGTTCAATCTAATAATATATTAAAATATACTGCCTAAATTGGAAAGTGTACCATAATTATTAAAATTAAATGTTTGGAGATAATACAGTAAATGAAACAGAAAATGGATCTAAATTCAAAGTACACAGTATTAACAACAAGAATATTTTGTTATGTAACAGAAAATGAATGAAAAACTCAATCAGCCTGACTAGAACTGATTATACTACTCGAAGTTTAGCCAATAAAAAAAGTGTACATTTTCTTTGTGAATCATGAGTGTATAACACAGAAATAAATGCAAATGTTTAATGGCATAAGGCCAGCAGTTTTAATGTAGATTTCCTAAAACACAACAAAGCAATTTCACGCAATTTAAAAACCAATTTATCATGAAAGATCACGCACAATTTTCCATGATCTTTATTGAAATATTATATATCGGAACATATTCCCAATATTTCATGAAAGACATTGGATATGGATATACAGAACAATGAATGAAATAACATTTGAATCTATTTTAAGACTTTGGATTATTAAGCCATAAGTCCATCATAATGTAACTTTATTTTAGATTATAAAAGTGATAATAACCCATAAAATTAAAATTGACCCTAGGTTAAAATTAACTTACACCATGAATTACGTTGATGATTAAATAATAACAGAACAATGCACTCATTTTTTAAGGGAAACAAATATCTCCACCAATTTATGTAAGGTAAAAATATGGTGCCAGACACTAATTTAAAAGAAATAAAAAAAACTAATTAACTGTACCAGTTAAGACGTATTACACCAATCAGCTGAAAAGAAATACTTCAAAACTGATAATACTGGGGAGCTGTACCATAAGGTGCAAACGAATCTCCACCACCATGGTTAGAAGAACCAGGCATGGGAACGACCAAGAGAAACTATACCCCAAAAATTAAAAATTACAGTATAGCAACACACAAACAATAATTGATTCATATATTAAGACAACCCACCGGGTTGGTCTAGAGGTAAAGTCGTTACCAAAATCAGCTGATTTTCGGAGACAAAGGTTCCTGGTTCAAATCCTAGTAAAGGTAGTAACTTTTATACGGATTTGAATACTAGACAGTGGTTGTCGGTGTACTTTGATGGTTGGGGTTCAATTAACCATACTCTCTCAGGAATAGTCGACCTGGGTCTGTACAAGACTACACCTCATTTACACGTCATACACATCATCCTCATTTCATTGGGTCATGGGGTTGCTTATTGCTCTAAATTGAACAGATTGCAACGTACACACATTAGGAATTTAAAAAATATATATATATATATATATATATTAAGACATAGACCCAGCACATATTAATACAAAAGACTTAAACTACTTTACCTCATTCATGAACAAAATGAACAGTTGCACATCCTTAATCAGTTCACATTATGCCCATAAAGGGCAGGTGGAGTGTTAAAATAATTGCACTTGATCAGCTGGTTCCAGGGCAACAAAAAATAATTCTGTTTCTTATCACATCGTCAGCCAATTATATGACTGAACTATTTAAGAACTGAAGAGGTCGATGTGTAAAAGACATGACTCACAATTTATTTCCTCTGAGAGTCAAGAATTTCATTATACAACCGGACCCTGTGGTAAATGAAGTAAGGTGTCCCTTTCAGGATGGAAAGTAATGCTTTTTGAAGAAGGCTTGGCATGCTGACAAGCATACTCTTTCAACTTAGCGAGGAAGGTAATAGTAAACCGCCTAACTCTCTCATTTTTACTTAATAAAACCTCTAATTGCCCATAACAGACAGGTGGAGTGTCAAATTATTTATACTTAATCTGTTCGTTGCAGGGCTAAAATAGTTCTGTTTCTTGTCACATGGTCAACCAATTAAATTACTGAATAATTTAAGAACAAAAGAGGTAGAGGTGTAAAAGACACTAATCAGAGTTATCTCCTCTGAAAGTAATGAATTTCATTATACAGCCAGACCCTGTGGTGAATGAAGTGAAGGTGTCATATACAGGGTGGAAAGTAGGTGCTTTTCAGACGGCCCGGCATGCTGATAAGCGTACTTTTCCATTCAGTGAGGAAGGCATTGGTAAACCACCTCACTCCTCGTTTTACTTAGTAAAACCTCTACAGGTTCAAAACCAGCCTTTCGGCTGATGACCTAAACAACACACAAAACCTCTAGAGGTTCAAACCAGCCTTTCGGTTGTTGACCTAAACAATTAGTCATAATTGTGGTTTTAACAGAAAATAGAACCAAAACATGATTTCAAGAGTTTGATAACATCTCCCAATCAAATAAAAAAAACAAACTGCATTCACACGTGATTGAATTTAAACTCATTAGCCAAATAATACATCTTAAATAAGCCACAAAATATAAATTATATACATTTCAGTAAGTAAAAGAACAAGAGTGTCTTCTTATTTATCAAAAATTTTTCATTAATAGAAAAAAATTAGACAAAATTTATTAAAAATTTAATAATTACATCCTAGTAAATATAGTAACTTTTAAACGGATTTGAATACTAGATAGTGGGTTCTGGTGTACTTTGATTGAAAGTAGAGTTTCAATTAACCATACTCTCAGGAATAGTCAGCCTGAGTCAGCACAAAACTACAACTCGTACTTACCATTCTCATCTCATTGAGTCATAGGGTTACTTATTGTTCTAAATTGAACAGATTGCAACATTCATAGGCCTATACACTAGGGAATAAAAAAAATATTACATAAACTCCTTAGGAGCCTTCTTAATATGTAATATGCCGACTCAATTTTGTACATTATACGTCTTAATTGGTAAACATTCTGTATGAAATCACTGACACTAAATAAAAATTACCTCATTAATTTAAACTCCCAAAAACTAAGACCTTGTATTGGGCCATCTGGTAGACATGCTAGAATACACAGCACGAGAACCCAGGTTCAACTAGGGTCTGGAAACTTCAACACATTAAAACCAAACATTCCATAACCCAGAACAGTCACTGATGACCTAGCTATTTTAGGACTTTAAATTAACAAAAAAAAAAAAATATTCCAATTAACTACAAAAAATATCAATTAGCTGATTTTTTTAAATTACACAGTCATAAAGAAAAAAAAATCAGTCAACTCATCTTATCAAGCCCTACACTGCAAAACCTAACTACAAAAAGCACAATACTCTTAAATTTTGTTTGTACATAAGCACTAGGTTTAGTTTACGCTTTAAATTTATTGCAATAACAACAAAAATATCAATAACAGATTGTTGTTAATTAAGACATCACTGAAAGGTTGGTTTGAACCTCTAGAGGATTTACTAAGTAAAACAAGGAGTGAGGCGGTACCTTCCTCACTGAGTGGAAAAGTATGCTTATCAGCATGCCCTGCCCTCTGAAAAGCATCTACTTTCCACACTGCAAATGACACCTTCACTTTATTCATCACAGGGTGTGGCTGTATAATGAAATTTACTCTAATAATTACTGTTATTATTGGCTGACCATGTGATAAGAAACATAACTATTTTTTGTAATACTTGAACTAGCATATCAAGCACAAATAGTCTAACACTCCACCTGCCTATTACGGACAAATAACACAGGTCCTTTCAGATATCACGTATCATAATCAGTTCCAATTTATATACATCAAACTTGATGTATTTGATTGTATTGATATAGTTTTATATTTCAACTGATTGTTGTTTAGCCAAAAGGCTGGTTTGAACCTCTAGAGACTTTACTAAGTAAAACAAGGAGTGAGATGGTTTACCATTCCATTCCTCACCAAGTGAAAAAGTCTACGCTTATCAGTAGCCAGGCCTTCCAAAAAGCTAGAAGGTTAATCTACTTTTTACCCAACAAATGACACCTTCACTTCATTCACCACAGGGTCTGCCTGTATAATAAAATACATTACTCTTAGAGATAACTGTGGCTGGTGTCATTTACACCTCAACCTCTTTTGTTCTTAAATGCTTCATTCATATAATTGACTGACCATGTGATAAGAAACAGAACAATTTTTTGTAACCCTGGAATTAACAGATCAAGCGCAAATAATTTAAGACTTCACCTGCCTGTTATGGACAAATAACAGATTACGGTACTTTAATTCATCAAAACATTAACGAGAATATAATTTTATATTGATTGATTGTTTTTTGAATAGAATATTTCATTTTTATTTACACAAAACAAATATATTAAGTTAACAAACAGCAATCCATAAAAAATGAAACACTGTTGAAATAAAAATATTTGATCACTAATTGTCATTTGTACACTAGTTACGAAACCCATAGTCAAACCTTTGAATTATTCATATTTGTTTTATGAGGTGATGATACTTACATAAAAATTGGCTTGTGCGTAAGTAATTACTTGAGGTGATTAAAGCTGAAATATAATTTTTGAGGTGGATGTTAACATCAAGAGCTTATAAGGGTTTTCAAAAAAACAAGTCAAAAATAATATTCTTGGGATAAAAGATTTTGATTGTATTATAGAACTAACTATAGAAAAGCAATTGATGAGTTAAGTGACTTTCAAGCAAGTCTAACAATCGGAAGTAAGTCTCTTCTGAGGAAACTAAGAAAAAAATCTCTGATTCAGAAAAGTTGTAAACAGTAAAAAAAAGAAAAACGGAATGCATGTTTCAAGAAAAGTGAGTGTGTTTTCTAATTGAGAGATTATGATTTGGTCTACCCTACTCACAAAAGAAGATAAAAAAATGACCTGACTGGATGAATTAGACCCAGGAATCTTGACACAGAAGCCAAAATTGTACACACCTCTTCATTAAAGGGCCAGGGGCCCACTGAACTTTCATAATAATATGAATATAATAAATTTAATGAAGAACACAGCCATTTTAAAATAATTAAACTGAATTATTTTATAGTTTCCCAAACCATTTGTTTTACCAAAGAATGATAAATGTTGAAAACAACTTTTTCTCATACAAATGAATTTTAATCACATAAAAAATTTTACTGAATGTGATTTAATACAAAATATGTACACTTTATAATTATCATTAATCTAATAACATATTAATACAATAAACTGGGCAGAGAAAAACACAACTGTTAAAAATTACACATCTGTTTGACTATAGCAGAATAGACAGAATTGCATCAAAATTTTTAAGTTTTATAAAAAAAAGAAGTTAAAATAAACATTTATAAAACGAACAAGCTATTTTCAAACTGAAGGAGCATTTAAAAAAATATTTCTGTGAAACTTAAAAATACACTTACTGCCAGTAACCTATTTGTATAACCTAACCCACATACTTCAAACCAACATGCTCAAAAAAGTGAAACATAATAATACACAAAATTTCATGCTCAATCCAAAAATTTAACAATTTTTTAAAATCTATATAACTTTGATTACATATTAACACCAAACATAATTATACACTTTACAAGATGGTGTTTGAGACAGTACATTAACATTAACTATTAACTCAGAAGAAACTTTTAACTGTAAACAAGAAAAATAGTTATTGGATTCCAATTGATCTAATTTTACTACAAATACAGTTTAAAAATACAGGCAATTCCTACTAAAATAATGTAATTTCAATCACAAATATTTATTTTCTGTAGAATAAATACATTATAGGATGACTTTTAAATTAAAGCAACAATCACCATGCTTTTTAAATAGTCTTCGACTTATTTGTCTGCATAAGGAAACTGTCAATATCAACATTATTTTAAAAATAATTGTATTACATCTGTTCACAATTTTGTTGATAAAATTTGTCTAAATACTAAAGAATTTGAGATAGATCATGACTATAAATCAAACTAACATTATTTTAGAGTAACTAGGCTATATAGTTATTGTGAAGCAACAAACATCAAAGAAAAAGTAAATAAATAATACAAATCAAAATACAGGACTACATTCAAAGGAAGAAATATTTAGAAAAACATTGAACTAGAAATCAGTTCATGTTAGACAAATGAAGTTTACACGATTTTAAAACAGGCAGTTCATTATCACTAACCTAAAAATATTCAACTAAAGCTACTACATTTAAGAAAATATTTCGTTACTAGTCAATTCTTTATACTAAAATTACATTTTTGCTACTCCATCACGCAAGTGTTCTGAAATTGGGCAAACTGTAGAATTTATAGGTTATTAACACTTAGGTGATACTACATGAAGCCACAACATAAAATTATACTTTCTTTAGAAAATAAAACACATCTGATCTCAAACAAATACCATTCAGTAGGGCGTACAATAGTTAGAACCCATATTTTTTTCTAACTTAGGCCTACTAAGCCAAACGGAAAAATATAACCTGATTACTATAATACGCTTACCATTTTATAAACGTTTATGCAATTGTACAGAATAATAACGTTTGTGCACAAAAATATATTTATTTAACTTGCTTAGACTAAAAATATTCAACTGGAGATAAACCGAACGAAAAGTAAATTTAGTTTTTTATAAATTCAAGTTCACTACAAGATACCGGTAACCTATCAAACCTCTGTAGAATAATTTTCAACAAATTCAAAAATATTATGCGAACAATCTAACCAAATTTCTAAATCAACTTTAAGTAAAATATTTACTACTAATAAATTCGTTCGTATTTATTATCAAAATTATATAATTAGCATTCAGTTAGCAATAACCACGAGGCGAAGTTTGTTTATTTACAAAATTAAATTCAAAGAAACTTATTTAGAATGTTTGTAAATAGATACAAACGCTACAAAGGAAGGCAAGTAGATAATCATGAAGACAAGAGCCATAATGACAAGTTGATACTAATTATTACGTTAGACAATGTCCTAAATAAAACTTTCACAAAATCCAAAAGGTTACATAAGTTAAAAATCGCTACTTTCATTATAAAATACATAAATACGTACATAAAAAAGTTTATCGGTGTTAACGACTAGAATTTTTTTTAATGAATACGTTGATACGGTTACTAACACAGTTTTAGGAGGCCATCGGTCTAAGAGTCTGGAGATGAAACTGATGTGGCTTCCCGACGTATCATTTAGCATGACATCTTTTATTAACATACCACGCATCGAAAATTAACCTGACATTAAAAAGGGTAGCATATTAAGAATCTACAGAAAATATGGATTTTTTTGATACCCAACAAGCAATACTTTTTATTAAATTACAAAACATACCTGGGGGGTCAATCAAGGACGTTCCCAATTTGTTAACTGGCTGACAAATCGATTACAAAAGTACCGACAAGGTGTTGTTGATTGTGGCATTTATCCAAAAACACTCTTTAACACACTTAATTTCAATACTATATAACATCATTACCACTAACTCTTAGATAAAATAACTGTTAATTAACACTTTTAATTAATACTAATACCGATCAAAAAATTTACGTTCCACGCAAAAATTAACAACTGATTCAATATGGCGTGGCCTTGTTTTTCTCTCATTCTCCCCTGTTCACTCTTCCTATTCGCTCTCACTCACATACGCTCTCGCTCTTGCATGCTACGGGGTCTCCTTGTGCAGTACAAGGATTCCGTACACATGAAAATGACAATAAACAAATGCACGTGACCCCTACTGTCCTCTCGATTGGCGGCCAGATTCAACCCCGCCACTTGACAATCGTTCGAACAGTGAACCCAAACGTACAAAGAACCAGACCAATATGAAAAAAAACATACTTTTGTATTTTTCAAGATATGTAAATTATTCATTTTTTTAAATTATGCTGATAAGATAAAGTTACACCAATATTCGTATTTAACTATATTAAAAATTAGGTTACAATTCCAGGTATTAAAATATAAAGATTGATAAAAATGCTTAACAATATTTTTCACCATCAATGATTGTAGTGAGATAATTTATTCTTAAATAAATACTAAATGTAATATTATATAAATACAAATGTATTATTAGTACTATAAAAGTAACTAAAGGGTTTTTTAACCTAATAACATTACATTTATAAATAAATTAGAATTATATCACATAAATATACATATAAGTCATATCCTCATTGTTGCATCAATATTTTCTCTTGAATAACGAACATCAGAGTTAAATCCCCCTTCTCCCTTTAACAACATAACTATTTATTTATACAAGCTGATTTTAGAATATTAAGTCTGTGGGGCTCACCATGAAGAGGAGCATGCTTAACACCATAATCTTTAAGTAATCATATCGCCATGTTTACTATTATTAAATAAAACATAATTCTTCCTTGTATTACTTAGTGTTTGAAGTAACTTCTTTTCTAGTGTTTACAAATGAATTGGTAGAAAGACTACTATTCTGATCAATGTATGTATTCAGGCAATTTATAGAAACATAAACTAGTATTTCCACCAGAAAAACTTTTAATGTCTTGAACAAAACTCACTTAAAACATATTCACCTATGTCAAGCTCTTCCTAAAAATATTATGACTGTTTTCATAAAAGATGCTTAACACAAATTAGCTTGAAGGAATTTAAAATTTTACATATTCACCTAGGTAGATCTCTTCCAAAAAATATTACAACTATTTGTATGAAAGATGCTAAACATAAATTAGCTTGTTGAAGTAATTTAAACTTTTCTTGTAAGACAATTATCATATCTAATTAGTAGTAAATTTCACATGCAAAATTTACATGAACTAATAGAATTCAAGTAGCAACTAGCTTACTATTATGAAAATATTGTCATACTACCTACCCAAAAAAAAAAACAAATTTTTAAAGATTACATTTTTGTGTTACTTTTCTTTGGCAATTATCAGAATTTTGTTTTAAACATATGCTTAAAAACAGAATTTTATTTTAACAGTATGCATATTTCAATGTTGGATTTTTAGTTTGACAGGAATCAGTTTAAAAAAAAACAGTGTTTATCCACTATTAATTATTTTAATTTTAGATAATTATATTTTTACTTATCTTGAATCTTAGGATAAGGCTTCTTGAATGTCATTACAAACATAATTTCTCTACATTCACCTTCTTTTTCCCTATTTCCTCCCCCAAAGTTGATCAGAAATTTAGAAAAAATTAATGATAATATGAATTTAGGATAAATCCAGGACTGTTTTTGAAAATAGGTTATTAAAGAATCATTTTAACAATCATTACATTTTTATTAAAACAAAACTTGAACAATCAAATAAATACATTTATAATCAATAACACATTTTTAACAACAGTCAACAATAACATTCTTTAAAATATGAAAACCAATATTATTTTTCATAACATGAAAAACTGTATACAAAAATTTTAACCTGTTATTTGTTTACCTAATCAACATAAATTTTTTTATAGATAATACAAATAGCCTGCACAAAAATTAAGGAATATTTTCCCCCTTTTTTGGGTTATTACGCCTCATGTATTTCAAGTTAAACTGATCTACAGAAATAAGATTTATTCTAAATATTTCAATTTTATTGATTATTACTTTAACATTATTAACATTAACTAGCTATCACAGCTAGTTTTGATCTGTGTAAACTTCACAACAGGTAAGAATTATCTTTCCTAAAACTACAAAATGTGAATAAATGAACATATACTTTTAAATTCATTATAATTATTATTAAATGACAAAAAAATTATGATTTCTTATATATTAATTAAATCAGATGCAAATCAACTTTTTAATTTATTCCAATATCATGTGACAGTGATTTATAAAAACAAGATTTATCTAATTGAATAAAACCTACCTTCCACGCTGGCAAAATGAATTACTTAACATATTCATCTGAAAAAACCCTCAATTTTCAAAAATTCTTGTCCCAAATACCATAAACCAGGTACTGTAGCCCATATTTTACAAAAATAATTTATATTTATTTTCTATACTCCGAAAAGTAGTTGGGGGGGGGGGTTACCAAAAAACCATCCAAAACTTTAAATAAAATAGGACATTTTAGTGCACAAGAAACACAAATTTACATACCAATTTAAAGTAGTAATATTTAAAACCCATTGTTGATTATAGAATAATAAAATTATGATTTAGTTAATATGAGGTTTCTTGTAAGGTTTTCTTTCTAATTTATGAAATAAATAAATTTTAAAATTATATTATGATTTTATTTTTACCAAATTACCTCATATGTGGTGTTAAATTAGCCTGGAGTTATAAATTTTCATAATTTAAATGGTAGTACATGTAGGTCAATGTAGTCCTGAAATTAAGATAAGATTGACCCAAACTTCAAAAAATTGAAATTTTTACTAACAAAAATGATTAAGTTAAGTCATAAGCCTTTATACCTATTATACCCTTACAGTACAAAAATAAATAACCATTTTACATTTTTAATTGAAAAAATCTGGTGTGAAACACTCACACAACTTTCTCTTGCCAGTGCAAATAATTAACAATAAACCTAACATTAGTAATAAAACATAAGAAATAAACAAAAAACTAACCTCAACAAACATAACCTAATTTTAATCATGAGTGAAAGACGCAAAATGAAAATCAACCTCAGTTTGGCTTAGAAATACGGAAAATCACTCTTTCTCTCTAAACTAGGCTCTGTAGAGAAAAATGCTTTAAATAAAAGTTGTAGATCTTTTAATTTTCTATAAATTTAATTATATACACTTTTGTCGTAAAATGCATACTAAGGCCGAAATGTTAAAAAAATCGATTTTTCTCACGTTTTCGTGAGAAAAAAAACAGAAAATCGCAAATTACCGCTAAACTAAGCGTTATACAAAAAAAGTTTGAAATAAAAGTTGTAGGTTTTTAAATTCTCTACAACTTTTATTATATAAGTTTTTGCGCTAAAATTTATATTAAAGCCGTAATCTTAAAAAAACAACGTTTTTACGTGAAAACAGCCTCACCGAGAATTTCAGCAAACATGGCGCCTACCCTATCTTGTAGAGAATAAAAAATTGAGTAAAATAGGCGATTTTAAAAAAAATCGTAGGACCAGTTTTTGAGAAAATCGCAAAAAACTGAAAAATTATACAAATAAACTACTACTTCCGGTTGATCGATTTTGATGAAAATGTTCGTGTCGCGTCCGGTAGTGGTATGTAACTTAAGTTTCAAGTTCGTACGACGTTCCGTTCTTGAGATATTCTGTTCACACACAGACACACACACACACAGACCAATCGCTAAAAACATGTTTTTTGGGTTCAGGGGGTCTGAAAACGTATAGATCCGGTGAAAACTCGATTTCGAAAAATCGACATGAAAACAATACTTTCCTTCCTATATATTCATATAGGCAAGAGAAAGTAAAAAAGGAAAAACACTAGACAAGTGAGCGTAAATAACCATGGTTTTTAGTAAGACTAGTTTCACCCTGATCGGAAATTTACACTGCATTTCAGTTTGTCTTTTAGTGGTACAGTGATCCCAAGTTACAATGCCCTTTCGGATTAAAAACGGGTTGAATTAATATTCCTCGCATAATATTTTTTACAGAATTTAAAAATATAGTACTGTATATATTTTTTTATTTTTTATTAAAACATATATTTTTGAAACACATAAAGTGACTTGAAACTTGTTCACAAGATGTATTCTAAGCTACAATGGAAAAATTAATGTCTACAAATACTATGGAATTGATCCAGCCACTCAATCAAGGGATAATTTGGCGTTTCAAAATGAATTATAGGCGTGAGCTAGTTTTACATTCTTTCGACCATAAGATTACAGAATTTAAAAAAAAAAAATTTGAAAGATGTGTTCTTCGTAATTTAAATGTGCTCTTGTATTATGCATTCTTTCTAAACAAATTATTTTCTATTTTAATACATTACGTACAGTAATAAAGTGATGTTTTTGTTTATTTGAATACGTACTGTAATGAGTCATGTAAAATTACGTAAAAGTTGGATGTACAGTACAGAATTTTCTTTAGTTACAAACTTCAAAATTGCACCTAAATTTACCTTAGTTTTACTTGTATGCAATATACAATTTTACGATTTTCTAATTATAATTTTGATGATATTGGCTGTATCAATCATAGGCGCAAAGTACGTTTTGTAGTAAATATGAAAATTCATGACTTTGTTTATACCGCAGTAGGTGACATAACTTAGTTTAGTGAATGACATCATACACCCGCGTTATAATTGGGGACCACTGTATTATAAAAACAAACCAAATTTAAAACTCGAGTAATGCACTTACATGAAATTTCATGTTGACTAGTTATTGTAAGTGAAATCACAAATAAAATCTTTTCATTTGTTGATAAAAATTAACGGGAATGATGGCAAGTGAAACTGAACTTCAGAATTTATTATATCGAGATTGTCATAACTGAATGGTTGTCTGATGGTCACATTATCAACCTGGGTCTTTACAATGAGATGCTAACAGAAGTTCAGAAATTCAAAGAAAAGATAGCAGATTTGGGAAAGAATGTAGGGTGGGTTTTGCATAACAATAATACACCAGCTCAAAGTACTTTTTCCAACTAAGAGTTTTTGATTATCTAATAAATAATGGTGTTTTTAAACATTAACCTTGTTCCTTGTAACTTCCATATATTTTATTAACCCTTTCAGTACCAAAATCCGGAAAACAGGAACATCGATACATTTTTCGTAGTGATAACATCCAGTTTACTGGACGTCCGTAAGTTATTCATAAAGTGCCAACAACCGGATCACCGAACATTTCCAAAAAAACTTTTAAACAAAAATTAATGGAATAATGTATTTTTAAATGGCCTCAGTGGCTTAGTGATTAGAGCGCTAGCCTCCAAAGCGAAAGGTCCCGGGTTCAATTCCCAGCTAGGGTCTGGAAATTTTAACACATTAAAACCACCGTTAAGGTACCAAAACCCACAGTAGTTGCTAATGACCAAGTTGTCAATGTGACTTTAAGTAAACTAAAAACAAATATTTTTAATATTTTTAGTGTTAGAATGATATTTCTTTTTATGAACTCAAATAAAAATTAATTTTTAACAGGAAATTTTATTTTTCTGCAATTTTGAAATTTTGTTCAGCAATTGCAAGCTTCAAAATACGGGTTGGCAGTTTTTGTACACCCTTATTCAAACTAAATGGCACTTAAAATCAAACTTTTAAATATTGTTTAAGCACTGAAAGGGTTCAAGGTATTGTCACTAGATACTCCATTTCAATATTATTTTAAAGATGGCTGTTTTATTTTAACTATTTATCGGTACCAACTGGTGATATTTACTCAAATTAAAAAAAAACAATAAAATGGATGTTGTAAACTAAATTGTATTACATACCTATTGTTTTAAAAATTAAAAATAAATATACACATATCTAATACAAAATGAACAAATTCATAATAATTTTTAAGAAATTAATAAAAACAAAACAATTTTTTTATTTTGATTTTAACAATTCTTTAAAAGTATCTTTGCTTTTAGCAGAGGTGGACATTCAAAGAGATCTGGGTAATCTAAGAACTATGAATATCTCATACCTAAAAAAAATATTATAAAAATGTAGCAATTAATGGCATTAACCCACCAGGTTGGTCTAGTGGTAAATTCATCGCAATTCAGCTGTTTAACAGTTAATGTATGGAGATGAAAGTTCCATGGTTCAAATCCTAGTAAAGGTAAGACATTTTTAAGGGTAGGTACTTTTATACAGATTTGAATTCTAGGCAGAGGTTACCGGTAAACTTCGAAGGTTGAGGTTCAATTAATCATACTTTATCAAGACCTCATTGACACATCATACATACCACCCTCATCTCATTGGGTTGTAAGGTTACTTATTGTTCTAAATTGAACAGATTACAATGTACACAAATTAGGATTAAAAAAAAAATTGATTAATGGTAAATAACCTAACTTTGTGTTTAATAATTATTTATGCTTGTAGAATTTTGTTAGGTAGGATGATCTGGTCTACAGATGTTGGCCACCTCTAACAAGATGTGATAACTTTTTTAGTATGAAAGGCGATGTGGTGCATTATAGTAAAGCAGTACAAAGCTAACACTGCACTCAGCTGTTAAGTTAAAATAGGCATCAAGCATAAACGATGCTGAAAACCATCTCTGAAATTGTAGATCCAAGACCGAAACACAAGCCAAAGTACATGTCTTTACACATTTACATTTAAATATTTTTGCTGATTGCTGATAACATTTCACACTTATGTAGCAAACAGGGGTTATAGCTCATAATTTAAATTTATAAAAGAAATAGGGGATTACTTTAGAGAGATTACCCATTATGTAGATCCACTATTTAGAACCACCAGTGGCTTCTAGCAAAATTAACTATTTGGCACTTAAGTAAATAAAATTAATTACAAGAAAACATAAACAAATGAGATCACAGGACTGAAAAACAGTACTACACATAAATTTTCTAAATTACAATGATTATTTTCTACAATAGTTAATAACACTAAATTTTCTTAAGCATTTAGTATTGTTTATTAATTTGTTGATAAGAAACATAAATCAAGAGAATTTTTCTGTAAAATAATGCAATACAATAGCACTGAATTACTTCTATTAAATGCAACTAGTTGTATATTCGTAAAAATGTTGTATCTGGTTACATTTTTCATAAAAAGAAATTTAAATACAATTTATATTTATAAATTTCAAGACCTAGAACTAAATAATAATGCACACAGTCAGAAGAAAACATAGAGTGTAAATATTTACTTTAAAAATTCTGGAAGACCAATATTTATAAGGTTAAATAATTAAAATTCCTTAAAAGAATATTAAAGTAATGAAATGGTACATACAAATTGTTAAAAAAATGATTTCCCTGGGTTTTTTTATCGTAACATTTTCTGTCCATAACTGGTAATTAAACCAAAGACTCATAGCAGTGTAGTATGCTAGTCACTGCACCATTGAGGCAATCTCTGGTTAAATTTGAGTATGTAAATAAGCACGTACCTTTCCTCTTCACAAATCTGAATAAAAAGGATTTAATGATTTGTAATGAACCAAGATAAAAAAAGTGGTCTTAATAGGTAACTTTCTCTTTGAACATTTTGTTATGTTGGTGTAACAAAAATTCCAGAATAATTTATTTACACTATAATTTTCTATAAATTTTATATTTGTTTTTTTATGAACTCTTTTGTCCAGGTAAGACTGTTGTGTTACCTTCCTATATAATGTACTAACAATCTTGAGCAAATCAGAATAAAAGTGTTGGTTGTATAACAACTACACAGACATGTTTAAAAAAGAAATGAATACAATTTAATCATAAAAATAAAAAATATACTATTTATAAGGTAATTAATCAATGTTCTTAGAAAATCTACTTGTACCGGACAAATTTATGTTAAATCTTTCTTTGTACATAAAAAATCAGTCTGTTTGAAGCAATATGTGATATATTAATAAAAATTTGTACAATAATTTATCACATTTAAATCTTGTCGATTATATCAGCATCTTGGCGACAAAAATGTAACTTGAACAAGTGCTGATAAGTTTAGATTGCAAAAATTAAAATCAAATCGTTTTAGAAACAAAGATTAAATCTACAGAGAGTAAGAGAGTAAATATAAGAAACAGTAAGTTAAAATATATAATGTAACAAATAAAAAAAATGTAATAGGTAACTTACAATATAATTCCTGCATCAAATACAATATTATTTGGCCGTTTTTATATGTACAATTACGATTGTACAAAAACAGGAAACAAGAGGGAAAGAGGGAGAGAGGAGAAAAAAGAAATATAGAGAGCACAAATTGAACATTTACATTTCTAAGAATACTACCCTAAAATAAATTAATAATTAAGAACTACAACTACTATGAAGAAGTTTTATTCGATTGCATATTTCTGAAAAACTAATACGAGTATGTGAATCATACTTCCAACATGGAGCAATAATATCTACATATATTTCCTGAGGACATGTGGTAGGACATGGTAATCGTGCACCATTTTTTAAAGCTGTAAGTAATTTCAATTGATCTAACTCAGAATCATCTTCAAGTACAGTCAGACACGGATCATCCCCATATGAAAACATTTCAAATAAAGTCACGCCATACGACCAAACATCTGAGCGTGTTGAAAATTTTCCATTTTCTAATGATTCTGGTGCATACCTGAAATAAACCCAGTAAACAAGTAATTTATAAACTGATGATGTACATATAATGTATTCTAAATATTTAATGTTCAGGAATAGATATTAATAACTTGTGTGAGTAATAATGAATTATCACCATTAAAATCACAGGTAAGAATAGGAAAAGGGAAGGATCAAGAGGAAGTTAGCTGTTAAGAATTAGCAGATGATCTTGCATTTTCGGTTGAATAAAAAAAAAGTGATCTCACAAACTGAATGGTTACAAGAAATCGCTGAAAAAACTGGTCTACAAATTTCTAACTAAAAAAAAAAAACAGAATAAATAATAACTGATAACAGAAATAAAAAAATCACTATACCCCAATGAACTGAAGACTGCAGATGAGATCTAGCCAATAACAGCCAAGATCGGGTGTGAGGTTGCCCCTTTGCTAAGTCACACTTTGTTCCACCGAAATCCAGCTGACATTTCGTTTGACTGTCATCCCCAGCAGGACCACAACGTGACAATGCAGGATGCGATTAACGAAAGTCAATTGGCTCTGTGCTGTGATCTAGGTCACTATGCTCTACCTTCATCAACGGTCTCTAGTTCATTAAGGTATAAACGCGGTCTCTAGTTCATTAAGGTATAAACACGAAATGTGGTAAAATTTGCATTGTCAACAAATTAGAATATCAGGAGGAAATTATTCAGAATGATGAGCACTCAAAATCAGCGATGAACTCTTGAATCTCTAAATTACAAAACCTGTTCAATCTGACCAAAAATCTGTACACAAAAACGAACATAAAAAAAATTCCAAACAAAAATACTATCAAACAGTTTTAAAACCTGCAATACATAATGGAACAGAAATATTACATTACAAAAAGAGTGAAATTAGTAAACTCAAAAAAATAGAACAAAACATCCTCAGGAAAATTAGAGGACCTCCCAAAGAAAATGGAATACCTAGTAATATAAAGAAACTATAAGTAGAAAAATAACCAAAATTTTAGACACATGATTAGATGGATAAACGAAGGTTGAACAAGATAATATTCAACAAATTGGTGAGTTTCAAATAAGTTCCTGGTATCCTGTAAAAACAGAAAATTGAAAATTCAATATTGGGAATAATAGAAAATGGGTGCCTTGATCAAGACACATTCAAAAACAAATATTTAGTTTCAAAGTCAATTTCACTGAAATAAGTGAGCCCAAAAAGAGAATATACTCTAAGACAAGAGGGAGAGAAAATTCAAAATTATGAAAGAATAATGGGCAAAGACTAGCAAATAAAGAAAAACTGGACAATGAAGAAAATAATATTTAACTTAATGCATAGTTGATATGGCTCACCCGCAAAAAAAAGGATTATCAACTGGAAAGTGGTTGAAAATATTAACAACATAATTTTTTATAAACTGAATCAGCTAGAAACAATAAATAGAATTAAAAGTCTAGTAGATTTTGTTTAGCCTAAGTACATAAAAGTAGTTCATTTTCTCCGTTTACTCATCCGTTACAGCCCATGTGTTACAATTCAACATAAAAAATTTATAGTTATTTGTGCAAAACAGTTGCACAGTTTAATTCACAAGAAGAAATTCCATACCCAACAACTGTGTTTTAAATGCGCGACAAAGTTTCTTTAAAAACTCAGGTAGGCTAAATATACTGGGACAATTTCAATGATAATGGTATTTATGGTGTTATAATTATCTTATAAGTTAATTTTTATAATATTATAACAAAGAACACTTATCCCTTTTCTTAATGGTGGGTGGTCCTGCCCTTTCATATGTTAGTTTTATATAAAAATCTGGTGTGAAACACTCACACAACTTTCTCTTGCCAATGAAAATAATGAACAATAAACCTAACATTAGTAATAAAATATTAGAAATAAACAAAAAACTAACCTCAAAAAACATTAGTGAAATACGTAAAATTAAAATCGACCTCAGTTTGGCTTAAAAATACGGAAAATCGCTCCTACACGCTAAACTAGGGACTGTACAAACAAAAGCTCTAAATAAAAGTTGTAGATCTTTTAATTTTCTACAAATTTTATTATACACACTTTTGTCGTAAAATGCATTCTAAGGCCGAAATCTTTAAAAAATCGATTTTTCACACGTTTTCGTGAGAAAAAAAACAGAAAATCGCTAATTACCACTAAACTAAGCGTTATACAAACAAATGTTTGAAATAAAAGTTGTAGAATTTTACATTCTCTACAACTTTTATTATATACCATGTTGCGCTAAAATGCATATTAAAGCCGCAATCTTAAAAAGAAAATGTTTTTACGTAAAAACAGCCTCACGCAGAATTTCAGCAAACATGGCGCCTACCCTATCTTGTAGAGAATAAAAAATTGAGTAAACCAGGCGATTTTAAAAAAAATCGTAGGACCAGTTTTTGAGAAAATCGCAAAAAAGTGAAAAATTACACGAATAAACTACCACTTCCGGTTGACCGATTTTGATGAAAATGTTTGTGTCGAGTCCGGTAGTGGTACGTAACTTAAGTTTCAAGTTTCAAGTTCGAACGATGTTCCGTTCTTGAGATATTCTGTTCACACACAGACCAATCGCTAAAAACATGTTTTTTGGGTTCAGAGGGTCTGAAAACGTATAGATCCGGTGAAAACTCGATTTCTAAAAATCGACATTCATATAGGCAAGAGAAAGTAAAAAGTAGTTCTTTTCTATCTATTATGCTTTCTTTTATTGTCATTCTAGTCAATTCTATTTATTCTGGCTAATTCTAAAGTTATTGTTTATTTATTCCTTTCTTGGTCTTGCTAGAAATTCTGAGAAATCCCAGGGTGAGTATATAAATAGCTAGCTCCTTTGTGGACTAGTTCTAGTTGTAACTCGGATTGTTAATGAAGGCATTGCTGCTATGAATTGTTAGTTTGTTAACCAGTTTATGCATTGTAGAGCGGGCGCCAAATAAGCTTGCTGGTGTCGCTGTGCAAACAGTTCGGATTCAGTCGGATTTTGTGCCTTAGTACCGAATTGCCTATTAAATCACAGGCGCTGAACGATGTAAATTATCATTTATCAGCAACGATAAAAACATTCAATTTCAAATATTGTATACAACAATTAATGCTTACCATATACAACATATTACAGACTAATGTTTTCAGGTCAGCTGAAATTTAATGCTGTGAGAGCGATGTGATTCTGATCACAGCTAGTACAGTACTGACCCCCACCACTCGCTGAGGCAACCGAGGGCACCATTACCAAAATAAAACTTCTGCACACTTCAAAAAACCAGCAAGCTTATTTGGCGTCCGCTCTAACAAGTATGTTAAGACAAACAGATCTATGTAAGGGAAACATTGTATACATTTTATTGTAGGTAAGAGTTGATTATTGTGCAAATAACTTTTTTTAATTATTAGTTTAGTTATTTAATTGTAATTTACAGTAGTGATAAGCATAGTAATTTAATATTCTGTTATTAAATAGTTGGTATAAGTCTAAAAAAGGTTTTTATATCATTTATTACAACCAGATCTCAAAAGAACCTGGATTAAGTGTTACAATATTTTTAAATTGTCACTCTTGGAAGCTGGATAGTAGCTAAGTTTCCATTTTAATTAATGAATTGTAAGTGGATATATTTTAAGTAAACCTGACAACACCAGTTTTTCATGTCACAGTAAGTTTCTTTTGTGGGGTTCTTTATAACAGAATTTTAACATTGACAATGGCCAGTCAAAGTCTGATCAAAAAACCTACCATTTTACTGGAAGTTCACGATTTGTTTTTAAAATATAATAATTGTTGCTACCCATAACTTGTGCTAATCCAAAGTCAGATATTTTCACTTGAGTATCACTGGCTACTAAAATGTTTCTAGCAGCTAAATCTCTATGTACGATATTCTTGGCACCAAGATATTCCATACCCTTAAAAACAAAAAAACAAAAAAATAACAAAATTTATCTTTGGATAATTAAGATTAATAATATTAAAGAAAATATCAATAACACCTAAATTATCTCTACAAACAATTATATCACGGAATTTTAATCAAATTTGTTCAACACTACATTTAAAATCAGTAAGAAATGCTCAGTCTAAGGGCGTGATTATAGTGGAGCGTTGCGGTTAGCAGAGAGGCCCAAACAAACATGTACTTGTTATAGGGTGCGTTTATAGTAGAGCTGCGAGCAGAGCGAAGAGGAGAGAGGTACATAAGAGCGGCACTGAAAGAACAAAATTGTTTGTTTTGCTAGTGGTGATGAACGCGGAGGCTAGCGCATTCGGACATATTCAGCAGCCTACGGGGGTATTCGTTCCATTAGTACTGTACATCCATTTCTTGTGATTTATTAGTACGGTATTTTCGTGTTGTTGAACTTTTGTTTTCAGCTACCTGAAAATTAATTTTTCGTAATAATTAAGGTAGGCTTACTGAAGATAACAAACATTTCTTTTTCATTCTACATACTCACCGCAAAGTATGAGCTAATCATTCTTCAGTAATAATAGGATTGCAAAAGAAATTCGACCTTGTTGGTAGAATTTGTGAGCTTACTTGACGCAAAATATAGTCAAAAGTGCAGATTGCCATTCTAAAGTATTGTATAAAGTTATTCGGGCATAAACGTAATTTTAAGTACAAGTGATTAAATTCTACATTTTCTTCTCTATCAGTATTTATTAGATGAACGGACCATCTTCTTGACAGTTTTCTTGGTTTACTAACGATTGTAAAACGTTTGATTTATAGCAGTACTTTCCAAATACACTCGTTTACGTTCCTTCGACACAAACATTTTGAGATGTTTCGCCTTCCGCGTCATGCTCCTTGCGGCTCTACTATATGTGTTCACCTCTTTGCAATCTCTGCAGTCAGTGTTTGAAGTTGGTTAACCTATTAAATACTTGAGTACAATGTTTCTTTGTTAAGTTCTTAAATGAAATAAATTCTTTATTCTGAGCATATTGGTAGTTTTTTTTATTTCTCAAGCTATTTCTAAATTCATTTTTCATCATAATGTTATCTGCCCTGATGCAGGTCCACAGCAACATGTTTTATTTTCCACTACGGTTTTAATTTTTTTCATAGTTCATACTTAGTTTTAAATCATATAGAACCTTTATTCTTTGATGTCCATTTTTATTTTTGCATTCTACTGATGCATTTCTAGCACTGATATAAAATATTTACACTTATTATATTTATTACAATTAAAAAAACTCAAAAGATGATAAGAAACATATTTGATACCTCTGCAATGTCGAGTGCAAACTTAAGTAAATTTCTATATGGATTAAGATGTTCTTTGTGAATTTTCAAATAACACTGCAATGATCCATGTTGTACAAATTCCATGACAAGACTAATTTCTGGATCCTGAATAACACCTTTTATCTCAACAATATTTGGATGCTTTAGTCTCTGTATAAAAAAGTAACAGATAAATTATACTAATTTAATACTAATGAAATGTATAAAAGGTTTTTCAACAATGTTTTGAAATACAATACAGATAGTGTATACAAAAGAAAACTGTGCCAGGTCAAATGTCAGAGAGATGGAAAAATTTCACTTTTGTATTAGAAATACAGAATCCCTTTAATAAAAAGTGTGACAAATTATTGTTAAATCATTCCTAAATGTTATTTCCTTAAAAAATAATCCTTGTAAATACAATTTCTAGAATAAACTTTCACATATTAATGGTTTTAACAATGTGAGAATAACTAATAAATAACTCATCCATTTTTGTAACAAAAATAAGGTGAAGAATTGTTATGATTTTTTCTTGCGCCTTTCAGTTGTGGATTAATACAATTTTGTGTTATAAATTTTTAGAATATCCTATCTACACATCACAGAACGATAAACTCCGTACAACTCAAAAAAATTAATCATAGAGTTGTATATTATAAAAATAAAGTTTTATCATAACTAGTCTCTGATAAAGATACAAAATGTAATTTGCAGAAAACCGAAAAAGATGTAGGGCATAAACAGAACCAAAACTACCAAAAGGAAAACACATAACTCATTCCTTTTCTGCTATCTGACACAGAGCTACCATTACACAGGAAACAACTGAAACGAATAGTGCACATTTAAACTATAAAATGCAAAAAAATGATTGTACCAGGAACCTTGTTTTTTGTACTATTCAAAATCAAAAGTATGGAAACTTTTTTACCTAGGTTAGCTTTTATCATAAAATAGGCTTATGAAAAGCCAATTTTCATAAATTTTCAAGGGATATATTAAAAAAATGAATACATATCCAAAATAAACACATTATGATGATGGAAAGATAAAAATATTTTTTATACAAAAATCTACAAAAACCAATTTTACGAATAGACTGCCCACTAGTAAGAAGTCAAGAAGTGGCAGTAATGATTTAAAGCTGGTAATGATTTTATTATCATCTATACTGTAAAATCAGAATATTCAGTAAATATAAATATTGTGATACAAAAAATACAAAAAGTACCTTCTAATAAGCAAACTCTGTTTTTTGTACAAACGAGAAGATTTTTACTTACAAAAATGCCTGAATCTTCGGTTTCTTACCTTCATAATAGATATTTCTCTTTCAAAATCCTGAAGAAGGCCAGTTTCTATTGAACCAGGTTTCAATCTTTTAACGGCAACCATTTCTGGTTCATTATCTCTATCAAAATGTTCCATAGTTCCTCTATATACTTCACCATAAAATCCCTGTTTAAAAAAGTGCTAAGTTATATTTTACATAAAAAGATTAAAAATTATCAAAATTATTTATTTATAAAAGCTATATAAGATAATAATGGATAAAATACTGCCATTCTTGATTATAAATCATAAAATCAACAACTATTCTTTAATTCAAATAACTTTTAGTTATTAAAGAAGATTTTTATAAATAAAAAAATTATAGGTATATTAGTAAATTAAGAATCAAATTGTAGTCATAAAATACAAGGCAAAAATATTTCAAAATCTTAAAATACAGACAAGAGTAATTTATTTCCAACAGATACTGTCAAGAAGCAGAAACATGGACAGGTGGAAGGAAGGCAAGAAGAGATAAAATAAGAAATGATGTAATTGGAGAACTGGCGATGTACAGCCTGATAAGAAGGTTGTAAAGACAAAGCTATCTGGTAAAGTCAATAGGTTGGAGGAGAGTAGACTAAAAGGATGGTGTATTTAGAGATGGAGGGAAAGAACCAAGGGAGAGACCAGGAGTGAAGTGAATGGGTTTCATTATGGATGAATTGGGAAAAAGATGCGACATCAAGAGAACAATGGAGGAGAGATGGTTCAGCGAAAGAGAGATGGACAGGAGTTGAGTTGGGCTTAACCCAAGAAAATGTCGAAGAGGATTAAAGAGGATCATTATGATGATTGTAAGAAGAAAAAATTTCAGATTTTTAAAAACTTGAATGAGTTTAATCTACAAAGTGGTGGCACACTGACAAAGTATGGATGAAGGGCTTGTTTGTTGATAGAACGGCAAAGCTTAGTTTTCATGAATTTAAGAATGAAGTGGTAAATTCAAAAGACTGTTTTACCAATTTTGAGTTGGTGTGGCGTAAGGTTACACAACACAGAAACAGAAGAAAGAGTATACAATGAGATTTTCTGGCGCCTTGGACAAAGAATTTAGTGAAGACCACAAAGAATCAGATCAGAAAATAATTTCCGTGTAAGAAAAATAAGATTTTTTTAAGGGTTTCGTATGGTTACATCTTCCATTTCTCAACCTCTGCCTTCATGTATCCTTATCCATCCAATTCTCTTCTTTAGGTTCTCTCTCAAAAGTCTCACTGACAACATCTGTTAAGGATCACAGGGATCTCCCTCTCTTGCACTTTCCCACTGGACTCCAATCTGTTACCCGGCCTAACTGCTTTTATCCACTCTTTTCACAAGCCCTCACCACATCAGCCTCTTTTCCTAATCTAACTCAATGATGTAAAAAAATAAATAATTTTTAAATAATATTAAAAACAGATGTTAAATTTTTTATTTGGTAATGATCGTTTTTGTCCATAACAGACAGGTAAAGTGTTAAATTATTTGCACTCAATCTCCTGATTCCAACGCTACAGAAATAGTTCTGTTTCTTACCACATGGTCTCCTAATTATAAGGCTAAAGTATTTAAGAACAGAAAAGGTAGAGTTGTAAAAGACACTAGTCAAAATTTCTCTCTGAGATTAAGGAATTTCATTATACAGGCAGTTCCTGTGTTGAATGAAGTGAAGGTATCATTTGTAGGGTGAAAAGTAGATGCTTTTCAGAGAACCTGGCATACTGATAAGCATACCTTTCCACCCAGTGAGGAAGGGATGGTAAATCTCTCACTCCTTGTTTTACTTAGCCTCTAGATTCAAATCAGCCGTTCGGCTGTTGACCTAAACAGCAACAACAATGATCGTTTACAATCTGCTGAATGAGTTAAACAGTTTATTTAAAAATTACTAAAAATACATTTATTAGTTGTTATTGGTTATTGATTATCTTATAGTTTCTATCTTCTAAGTATCAAATTCTATTATTAGAGCTAAAATATATAATTCTGGGAAAAAATTCAGTCACGGACTTATATTTACTAACAAACGGTTGCTCTTGAGTCAGCAATGACAACCCTGTAAAGATATCCACATAAAACTTCAAATCAACCTCTAAGAAAACAGTAAGATAAACTGAAAACCATAAACCATAAAGAAAGTAAATATTTAAAACTCATGCAATATTTTCATACATTTTCATACAATATTAGTTTTTGCAGACAAATAACAAAAAGCACACTTGGAAATATTTATATATGTTCTTTAGTGATCAAAAGATTCTATATTATCATTATTTTTACAACACAGCAATTAATGAGTCTAAAAACTGGAATTTATTAACGACTGAATAACATTGTAATTATTAAAACAACTTCAAAATTACTCTAATTATTCTAAAATTACTCTAATTACTGTACTACTCCAATTTACTCTACAAATGTTTAAATAATAAACAATAGCTTACTTCTCCAATTCGTCCTTTTAATACAACATTATATTCTCCATCTAACTCGAATATGCTTTGAAGAGATGTCATGCTGTCTAAAGACGTTGTAGCAGTAGGAAAGTCAAGGTTGGAAAATATCATTGACATATCTGGAGAAGCCATATCACTGGAATTACTGTCGTCCTTTACAGAATCAAAACAAAACTATTAATTTTTTAGATGCATTTAAAAAATAATTATATATAAATATAATGTATGTAAAACAACACCATGGATTACACAAGTGAAAATAGACTTACATAAGGCACAAATAGACCCAACAGGTATTGGAGACAGAAATACATTCAGAAACAGGATAATTGAGTAGAATGTGATGTCAGAGAATGAGGTCCTTAGGAAGACAGGGACAAAGTGGACAGAAGAGAGGAAGCAAACCCATTGGGAAAGAATGAGAGAAATATAGAAAATGAGAAAGAATTCCCAAAAATGAGTCGGAATGCTTTGCGCGATCATCAGGGTCCATACGCACATAATAATAATAATAATAATAATAATAATAATAACATAATGTATGAGGATTAAGAAATAGCTCGACTAATATAATTCTAACTGACACTGAAATTATTATCAGGCTCAAAATATTAAACCGTTACCATTGAATAACAACCAAGTATACCTTGGACAAATCGAATTGGTACAAGCAGTTTCGGTGTTTATCTACTCCACTCTTTGCCCCTCGCCATGCAACGACAGTACAGTCACAAAAATACACAATTGCTACTGTAATGAGCAACTCACGCACGGTCACTACGCTTTGTTTTCACTGTTGTTATTAATAATAATCTGTCAGACATAATTATGTGACTAATTTGTTTTCATATATGATTTTCTGTTCGTTATTTATATTCAGACCGATTTGTTTAGTTAATTGCATGCATCTGTAGAGTATAGTTAAGTGAGTTTTTGCTGTTTAGTTCTTGTAATTTATAATTCAAATTTTTGCTGGGACAAATTAAATACATATTTTAAAATGAAATAACAATTTGTATGTTTGTACTATATTGAAATAAGGTTGTAGGCATTTGCGTACATTACGTAAAATTTGTAGACTTTGTTGAAAGAATAGGTTATGGATATACTTTATGTGGAACTGTGTGTACACGTAGAGCAAGAATCGTGCCAGTTCGAATTGTCCACAGTATAAGGTATTCTTACTACACCTTTAATGAGTGAATCATAATAAAATTACTTAAAATTTTTACAAACTATAGATGCTATAATTTTTTTTTCTATGAAATTATTTTTCCTAACTTATTTATTTTGATGCACCCACCACAGTCACAATACATAAAACTTTTACACAAGTCTGAAAGAATTTAAAAAAAATTAAATAAAATTTAAAAAAATTACATGTCTAAAAAATGTTATGAATGGTCTAATATATTGGTATCCAACAATTGAAACAAGGTCACTTGCATGCCTATGCATACATAGTCTGGAGCTGTTCTCTGTCTGCAATTGCATGAGGCTCCTCATATTATATTGCTGCATTCATTTCAACAGAGTGCTTTGAGCAGTATGCGTTGAAAAGCAGTAAAGTTGAAAAGCGTTGAAAAGGAGTAACGACACAATATTAAGTTCTGCTTCAAATTGGGTAAAACGGCGACAGAAACCCATAAAATGTTGGTGCAAATTTATGGGCAGGATGCTGTAAGTAGAAAATGTGTGTATGATTGGTTTGTTTAGGGTAAGCCAAATAAATATTTTCATCTAACTAATAAAAAATTCATGTTAGACCTAGTTAAAAAAATCAACAAAAACTTTTTGAGTGTATTGTTTAAGACCACTTTAGACTACAATAAATAACTTCAAACAGTACAACACCTGTTACTTAGAGCTTTTAAAATTATTAATAGCCAAATTTTATTTACCTTGGAGCCAGCAAGAAGCCAGGTACTCTCACTACAACTATCGTTTCTGTTAACTAAACCACCTCCCATCCAAAATGGTACAGTGTTACCATTTCTAGCACTGCTGTCTGAAATCAGAGAATTTTACTCAAATTTTTGTTAGACAAACTGTTATTTTTTTGCTAAACAATACAACAATAAAATATTTAAAATACAAGGGTTGTTAAATATTTTAATAAGAGTAACAACCACAGTGTTTTTGTAGATGAACATATCAAGCTTATTTAAACATTCTAGTTGACACAGATTACAGACTAATTAACCATAACCTAATTTCCATGAGTGAGTAAAGCTAAATGAAAATCAACCATTGTTGGAAAGATTTTGATGAGCAAAATATATAATTTACTAATTGATGCTAAACTAAGCACTGCAGAAAAGATTAGTGAAATAAAAGTTGTGGGTGGCCGCCTCTATACCATAGTGGTAACGTGCTAGCCTGCAATGCGGAGGTCCCAGGTTCGATTCCCAGGTAGGGTCTGGAAATTATTACGAGCCAAAACCCACCGTTTAAGTTCATAAACCACCATAGTTATTAATGACCAAGCTGTTAGTGCGACTTTCAAAAAACTAAAAAGAAAGCAGTAGGTTTTTAATTTTTTACAACTTTAATTATAATTTTGTAAAACATTTTTCTGTGTCTTGTTTAGACTTATATAACACAGATAAAATCATTAAATAAAAAAATACTAATTAGATATAGGTATTAAATGTAGCTTCTCATTTAATTACAAATAAACATAGTACAACTTATATAAAATAAGCTAATAATATGGAAATTTTGCAAGTTTATAATTATAAAAAATGGCTCTGTTGGACAAATTCTATAATTATAATTATAAATTAATAAAACACCTGATAAAATTTGAAAATGCTGAACTATACGTTGGTAAACTTGATTGCGTATTTATCTATTTCTACTCAATATAATTGTTGGTACTGTAATGATAGACAGACAAACATGTGCAAGTATTGATGTATTTATATAACAACTAATAATGGATTCATGATATTCAAAAGGACCTACAGACTTTTTTTAATACAGAGTAATCTTTTGTGTATTTGGTGGTATTTCCAATGTTATATAACTTTAATTATACACAATTTTGCTCTAAAATGCAGATTAAGGTTGCAATCTTTGTCAGTATTGCCTTAACACACACCTCTGTGAAATATACTCAAAGCACATTTAGCGAACTAACTAGACCAGATCTCCACAACTAATTATTATCAATCCTAGTTACACCTTGCATCTATCCAATAATAAAATTGGGCCACAGGCAATTAATTTACTAGGCCAACCAAGAATGAAAACGGTTCACAATTTATTTATTTGTTTAAACTTGGATAACGCATTTTATGTAAATATTCAATGTGACGATAAGAAGCATTACCTCCAAGTGAAAGGAAACTACTAAGATCACCCATTGTAGAGGAACTACTATTATTGTTTTGGGGAACAGCTTTTTTACTAACACCATTATTCAAAACAGAAGTGTATGCATGAGCTCTTCTAGAGTTGAAAACTGAAACACAAAAAGAAATAACATTAGTACTCCTCTAAATTACCCTTTGAGAATTAGTTACATTGTAATTACAAAACAGAGAAGATAAAAATGAAAAACAGTAAAAGTAGAATCACACAGACACAATGAAAAACAAGAACCTACAATTTTTCAAAATTTAGTATCTAGTATAGTAGTATTTGTAGAAAAGGAAAATAAATTATATTATTTGTTATTGTAGTAGCATACAACTTCTTCTTCTTCATGTACCATCTCCATTTCGGAGGTTGGCTATCATCATTGCTACTTTAACTTTGGAAGCCACAGCCCTGAAGAGATCAGATGACCCGACATTAAACCACTCTCTCAAGTTCCTAAGCCAAGATATTCTCCTCCTTCCAACAGATCTTCTCCCTACAACTTTTCCCTGGATTATGAGCTGCAGAATCCTGTATCTTGGACCTCTCATGATGTGGCCGAGATATTGCAGTTTCCTGCTCTTCACCTCACGTAGAACCTCTAAACCTTTGTTCATTCTCCTCAAAACCTCCACATTTGTCACATGTTCTGTCCATGAAATTCTCAATATCCTGCGGTAAGTCCACATCTCAAAGGCTTCTAATTTCCGCTAACACTGTACATTGAGGGTCCAAGTCTCTACACCATATAAGAGAACTGGGAACACATAGCATTTGAGTATTCGAATTCGGAGGTCTAAACTCAAATCACGGCTACAGAGCAGCTTCTTGATTTTCACAAAAGATGTGCGTGCTTTCTCAATACGACTCTTTACCTCCGAACAGAACTCCACAGAACAACTGACACTTGTACCCAAATAATCATATCTCTCCACTCTTTCCAGCCTTCTGCCCTCCACATAGAGATGTTCATTGGGCACTTCAGTTTTGGTGACAATCATATATTTGGTCTTCTTAACATTGAGTGTCAGACCATATTCCTGACTAGCTGTGATAACCTTATCCAACATATTCTGTAGGCTTTGCATGTTTTCAGCAAAAAGTACTGTATCATCAGCATAGCGCAAATTATTCAGCGGAATGCCATTAACTCTTATTCCACCCACCTCATTTTCAAGGGCATTGGCAAAAATTTCCTCAGAGTAGAGGTTGAAGAGGAGAGGTGAAAGAACACACCCCTGTCTGACACCCCGCCTAATTTCCACTGCCTTTGTCAGCTCAGATTGGATGCGGACAGCTGCACTTTGATTCAGATATAATCTTACAATTATTTGTATATCTTTTGTGAAGCAAAAGCATACAACTATTGTTCTATTATTATCTACAACAAATGTAAAACATACACAGATTTGTCAAACAAAAATTTAAAAATACATACCTTGGTATAAAATTTGATTAATGTCTCTCATGGCTTCTTGTGGTTTTTTACGTCTGTAAGGATCTGCATCCCAGCATGAAAGAATCAAATTGTAAACATCAGGAGAACAATCTTCCGGTTTAGGCAATCGTTTTCCGCTACTGTAAAACTACATAACATGAAGTATATTAATTATTTATTTAAAATGCACTCTTATCTTGTAAGGATAAAACATAAAAATAATAATTGTTTAATATGGTGGTGAAAAGTAGTATCTTTCAAAAAAAGACCAGACATTACTGCCATAGAATAATGGTTGACCAAACCTAGCTCATCCAAAATGACAGAAATTATTAAATTTTTGATAGATGTAACTTACATGAACAAAATGAAAATTTAAAAAAAATCTGGTGTGAAGCACTCATACGAGGTTCTCTTGTCAATGTAAACAGTAAAAAATATAACCTATGTTTAATCATACATAAACAATGAAAAATTCAAAACATAACCTAATTTTAATCACGAGCAAATGACGCTAAAAGAAAATCAACCGCTCTTGGACTTAAAAATACAGAAAATCACTAATTTTTATCCAATATAATATTGTATTTCAGTTAAAATACACTGAAAACTTATTAAAGAGTTTTTTTTAGTTTAATAAAAGTGATGTTCTTAATAAATTAACCTTACATTCCTTTACATTATGTCTATATTCTTTAACCTACGTTATCCAAAATGGGTCCACTCTAATCATTTCAGATAAGTGAAATTCTACTGTACCAGCAAAAAGTTAACAATTCAGAAACGTAGTATGAAAACAATAATCATGAATTGTGTGCCAGCAGTATAGTAATATACTCCATCCCAAATACCTTAAGTTGTTGTTTAGGTCATTAGCTGAAAGGCTAGTTTGAACCTGTAGAGGCTTTAGTAAGTAAAATGAGGAGAAAGGTGGTTTACCATACCTTCCTCACTGAGTGGAAAGGTATCCTTATCAGTATGCCACGCTCTCTGAAAATCATCTACTTTCCACCCTACATGACACCTTCACTTCATTCACCACAGGATCTGGCTGTGTAATGAAATTCATTACTCACCAAGGAGATAACTGTGACTAGTGTCTTTTATACATCTACTTCTTCTGTTCTTAAATGCTTCAATCATAAAATTGGCTGATCATGTGATAAGAAACAGAACTATTTTTTGTAGCCCTGGAACTAACAGATCGAGTGTAAATAATTTAACACCCTACCTGCCTGTTATTGGCAAATTTTAAGTTATTGTTAATAATTTTTTATTCAAATAATATCTATTATTATTATTATTATTATTATTGTGAAATTATTTCTCAAATAAATTTTTGTGCAATTTCAACATGTCAGTCTAACTTAATCTGTTAAATCAAAATAACAACACACTCTTACTTTATACCAACCTGTATTGTTCTTAACGCTGCTATAATTTTTCTGTTAACATTTATTTTTACTAACATGTTTTAATGATAGTAGATCCATTGAAACATGTTACTAAAAATAAATAAATAATAAATAAGAAGACAAATAAAGCCGTGTTTAGAAGAATACAGTTGGTGAACACTAATAAAGTGTCGTTTTAATTAAATAAAAGCTGGTGGATGCATTTTAAAAATTAATATTATTTCAATTACAGTAGTTTTGCTCTAAAGATTTATAAAAAAATACAAGCTGAACTGATGAACATTTTCATGAATGTTTAGTTTAGTTTGCACTAATTGTTTTCTTTGTTAAAGCCTATTTGTCCAATAATGGACATAAGCCTCCGCTAAATTTTCTTTACGATTTCCTGTGTGTAGTAAAAACTCCATCACTCTTGATATCATCTTCCCATTGCATCTGTGGTCATCCATGTCCCTTTACCTGTCCATAGTGTCAATTTCTTAATAACACTATTTCATCTTCCGTTTGTACATCTCTCATTATGGTCTGCCTACTTCCATTTTTGTTGAATTATTATTTTGTATGATGTCTTCCATATTTTTCGATGTTATAATGACATCAAAAATCTCTATTGTAACCCCTCTATAACTCTATTACAAATCTCTATTACCGACTATTCTATGGAATGTTCTGTTCTAGTTAGTTTGCTAATATTTCTCTTAGTACACCCATGTTTGCGTACTGTAAGCAATTAATACAAGGAATACACATAGTTTGGTCTTTAGGTTTGTGGGATGGTCTTATTCCTCAGAGTACCATTCAATCTCTGAATTGCTGCCCATTTCAACTTTCACAGTTAGATTAAAATTAGGTAAAACTTAATTTTCAAATTTCACAAAATACCTGACAATTCTGATAGGACTTATTATTCTTTTACTTAACTTAAGATTTTTAAACATACCAACGGCAACTTCTCCAGTGGTTCATTAGGT
The DNA here is from genome assembly GCA_035578175.1 of Catonia carolina. Lineage (NCBI taxonomy): Eukaryota > Metazoa > Arthropoda > Insecta > Hemiptera > Achilidae > Catonia > Catonia carolina. Next base: position 2,266,507 of record JAQMRL010000022.1, on the reverse strand, counting down.
GGTAACTGGCCATAAGAGAATATCTCCCACAATGTAGTACCAACAGCCCAAATATCAGCAGTGGGTGATCTACGAGCACCTTCCATATTTCCCCAACTATGCCATTCAACTGGGATCCAGTGTATACTGCAACAAGATCGAAGAATCAGATGTATAGAAACATTTACAGTAATTTCAGGTTATAAATTGGTAACATAATAAAAAATAAATTGTTTAGTTTTTATAATACAATGAAGAGAAATAAAAACCATAATATCATTCTACAGAGACAAACATTTCCACGAATACTGTAATAAGATTGATTAGAGTTTGGTCCTCATATCCAATTCATACCAAATTTATATCTCTGTCGGTAATCAATTTTTTTCTAAAAAATAATTATTTATGAAAAAATGTAAATATAATTAACATTTACTACATTATTATTTGTTTTAAAAATTGTTGTCAAACAAAATTAAATAACATTACTCTTTAATATACATTAAATATTAAAATTATAGTAAATTAACTTTATGTTGCCAATTCACAAAGTTTATTACCGACAAGTTTTTACACATCTGTAAGAAAACAATTTCTGTTGATGTTATTTTAAGTTATTATTATTGCCAATACTTATTGTAATATTAGTGCTACATACTCATATGGTTTATATGAGGTAGGAAGCCCAGGATCAGAAAGACGAACAGAAAAGGAGTTCTCAGTATGTGCTGCCACTAGAAGTTTATGACACCGGATATTTCCATGAACAATCCCAGCTTCTTCCTAAAAATATAATTTAATAAAAAAAATAATCAAAAATTTTAAAACACAGTTGAACTTTTGTGTACAAGGAACAAAGACTTACGTGATGTGATGTCATGTCACAAGATATAAACTTAAATTGGGAAATATTCAAATGCTTATATTCACTTTATGGAAAACTGTGGTCAGAAAAGAATGGAAGGAGACCATTTTAAAGTTTTATCACACCTTGTTTCAGTCACTTTTAATGTATGGTCCTGAATGTTGGACTCTTGACTGCTCAGCAGATGTCAAGAATAGAGAAGAATCATCTATCTCCCTTCATCAAATTCATTAGCAGTAATAAAACTTTAAACTTTATTTCCAAATTTTCTACAATAGTAACCCATACACATTCTTTTCTAATACTATATTGCATTTACAATTTACAATATACGAGGTGGAGGAAATTGACCTACCCAACTATGGCTAAAAGTCATGTCCTAGGGTGCAAAAGTCAAATTAATAAAAACAAACACAACTTACAAGCCAACTGGACAATACGGCACTGGGTGACCTCAGAAGAGATGGGCATCCCAACTTCTTTAAGAAATGGCACACTATATTTGAAGTTGGAACAGGTGGCCTAATCCGTTATCATTTATCATGATGAATAAGACCTAACTTTTTGAAACAGAATATACTTCTAACACAATGACAAAATTCTCTCTCTTGCCTTGCAAATAGATCCAATGTAAAATTTCTTGCCTGTGTAAGAAAATACCGAAAATATAGAAGTAACAGCATTGAATAAGCCTGAAAGCTAATAATAAATTTTGCATGTTTAATAATAATATTCAACTACAGTAGAATAAAAAAGAAAAACAATTATTACCATATGCCAAACAGCTGTGGCCAGATAAGTAGCTGCTTCAACAAGATCCACTTCTTTTATATTGCTCCGATTCTCATTAAGATAAATATCTAGGCTTCCTAGAGGAAAGTATTCTGTAATCATTGATACTGGAGAAATCAATGTTACACCAAATAATTTTACGACAGCTGCTGACTCTAAGAATGCCCATTTTCCAGCTAACTCCAACAAATCCTAAAACAGGAAATATCAGTTTTTAAACTTAGGTAAGAGTAAAATACAACAGATTAACAATAACTACAAAGTAATGAAGAAAAATTATAACATAACTAAATCATCCAATCGAAACCGCAATGGGGTCCTGGGTTTGATTCCCAGTCAAGTCTGGCATTATTTTGTAACTCATTTTTATCTGTCACCTTTCATTATCTGCATTAGCAGTAATGCACAAAATAGTCAGAAATAAAACAGAAAAAATCCAAACTGTAATACAGAATTATAATGCTTTTCACGGTTTATGAGCTCTGCTGTCCCATACATTTAAACCAATCAGAACATTTGTCAGCGTTGTCAGATTGTACGAATGTATCAGCTTGACACACATTGTGCATGCATATAAGAGCCGCAGTAGTTCACTCGTGTCTTGCATTTCGTACTGAACACATCGATTACAGTGTGTTAACATGCAATACTTTATAATATAATCAGCTGATTTTATGTTCATAGGTTATAATTGTAATTGAAAGGCTTAAAAAATGGCTGATGAAACATATAACAGAGCTATGAGAGCAAGTATTGGCAACGTTGCTGGCAAGTCATTAGCTACGAGGGTAGGCTGATAAGTAATGCACACATGCTTGTAGAAGACAACTAAATAAACTTCAGTAGCGCGCCTGGTGGCATGTGGAAGTACTATTTCTCCTCTACAAGCCTGCGCAGTTTGAAGGCGTTGCTTTCATTCAGTTTGTTTTGAGTAGTGGAAGTATGGCGTCGTGTTCTGGTGCTATGTCAACGAGAATTAAACAACGCGCTGTTATCGAATTTTTAACTGCTGAGAAAGTGAATCCTAGTGAGATTTATCGTCGTTTAAAGGCTGTTTATTGTGACGATACTGTTGATAGGTCTACTGTGAATCGTTGGGTAATAAAATTTCGTGATTGCCAACCTGGAAAAGCCTTAATTGTTGACAAAACACGCAGTGGACGACCAATCACTGCCTCAGACGATAATCGTCGCAAACTCATCGATGATTTGATTCAAAATGACCGGCGAATCACTCAACAGCGTATCGCAAACCAAATTGGAATATCTAAGGAACGTGTTGGCTTCATTATTGAACAATTGGGATACCGTAAAATCTGTGCACGATGGGTACCACGCCGTCTGACAGACGAGAATAAACAGCGTCGATTGGAATGCTGTGAACAACTTTTGAAGCGCTACCGTGACGAAGGAGACGACTTTCTTTTGAATATTGTGACGGGGGACGAGTCATGGGTTCATCATTACGATCCCGAAGAAAAAAGGCAGAGCGCTGAATATCGTCATCCACATTCTCCTGTTGTGAAAAAGTTCAAAACACAACCGTCCGCAAAAAAAATTCTTTTGACTGTGTTTTGGGATGCTCGCCGAGTTTATGTGACTGATTATCTGGAACGAGGGGCAACGGTAAATTCTGCTCAGTATATACAGACTCTGAAACACCTCCGACGTCGAGTTTGTCGTGTTAGAGGCAACCTGGCGCCAATAATTTTGCAACACGACAATGCTCGTCCACACACTTCGCGTGCAACTGGAGAGGCTCTGAGAAACCTGAAGTTTCAACCAATTTTACACCCTCCGTATTCTCCCGACCTTGCGCCTTGCGATTTTTATTTTTTTCCTCTACTGAAGAGAGACCTTAAGGGTAATCATTACAGCTCGGACAATGAGGTGAAGGCAGCTATTGCGTCCTGGGTTCGAGGAAAGTCGGAAGAATTTTTCAGTGACGGAATGAAAAAACTTGTTAAACGTTGGGAGAAATGTGTAATGCTTAACGGTGACTATATTGAAAAATAAATAGATAATTTGGTAGGTTAAGATTTGTACTTTAATTTGTTATTTACCCCATCTTGCTATTTCTTTTTGTTCGTCTTCTACAAGCATGTGTGCATTACTTATCAGCCTACCCTCGTAGCTATGAAGTAGGTAGTGGGGCAATGCATACGTTCAAAGCTCATCAGCTTTGAAAAATAGTATAATACAAAAAATATGTTACAATCGTAATGGAAATCACAGTCTAAAGTTTAATTGGTTCCTTATGGCTCTAAACAGCTATCTTAAACCTATTAAAAGAATTTAGTCATGTTAATCCATTCACTAGGAATTCAAATTTATCATCTAGAAATACCTATCTCGATTGGAACTCAGCAGTGAGTTCTACTACATCTAAATAAATATAAATTCAGTCTGTTAAACAATTTACTTATTTAAGTTAAGTTTAACACCTAATTTACTTTCAGAAATGTCTGCTATGTCTTTTGGTGAATAAGAGTAGACCTGTCTTTGAACATTCTGAATTAAAATCAGAAACTTGAAACTAAATAATACTAAAATATCTTTTATTACAATTACGTGCTAATGAGTAGATTAGTAAGGAAATATTCTTACAGGGAGATTTGATTCACGATGGTTTGTTTTCAACACTTTAATGGCAACATCAACTTTTTTATTCTTTTGATAACGCCAAACACCTCTATATGTATCAGTCAAGTCACACAAGCTTTCCACCTTGCGACCTGAAAGAAAAGGAGAATTTATTATATTTCATTTTTAAATGTACTGAACAGCAACATAATAAAGAAAAACTGTTAGGAATATAAAAAACTATTGTTGTAAAAAAGAAAATACAGTAATTTCCTGTTCAACTAGTTTTGATGAGACTGGATCCAGTCCAGATAACTAAAAACTGAGAAACACTATTTAAATAGTAGATGCAATATAATCACTATTATAATTATAGTACATGAGAGTATGGTATTTTCTTGAAATTTACTGCAAATTAGGTACTTTTCAAAATATTCCTAAAAAAAATCAACTCTCATAAACAGTTGGTGTTCACTATAAAACTACTATCCTGAGCTAAAAATTAACTATGAAAACTTTGTAATGAAAAATAACAATAAAATAACTGTATTTGTGTTAAACATTTTCCTGTGCATTGTTTAGAATTATATAATATAGAAAAGAAACCACCAAATACAAAACAGATGACTCTCACCTGATTAAAAAAATCAACAGGTCCTTTTAGATATCATGTATTCATCCATCAGTTGCAATATAAATACACCAAACTTAATGTATTAGATTGTATTGATTGTTGTTGTTTGGTCATCAGCTGAAAGGCTGTTCTGAACCTCTAGAGGATTTTGTAAGTAACACAAGGAGTGAGATGGTATACAATTCCCTTCCTCACTGAGTGGAAAAGTATGCTTATCAGCATACCAGGCCGTCTAAAAAGCATCAACTTCCCACCCTACAAATGACACCTTCCCTTCATTCACCACAGGGTCTGGCTCTGTAATGAACTTCATTACTCTCAAAGGAGATAACTCTGACTAGTGTCTTTTACACCTCTACCTCTTCTGTTCTTAAATGCTTTAGTCATATAATTGACTGACCATGTGATGAGAAACAGAACAATTTTTTTAAAGCCCCAGACATAGCAGATGGAGTGCAAATAATTTAACACTCCACCTACCTAGTTATCAGCAGCAACTGATTATAGACACATTATGTCCAGAAAATACCTATTTTAGCTCTATTTAAGTTCTACTCATAAAATTTATCTTTTACACCTCTTTGAATTATTTTTAAGAAAGCACAAAAATGTAACTAATTATTTTTCAAAATCCCTAATGTGTCTGTACGTTGCACTCTGTTCAATTCAGAACAATAAGCAACCCCATGACCCAATGAGCTGAGGATGACGTGTATGATGTGTAAATGAGATATAGTCTTGTACAGACCCAGGCCGACCATTTCTGAGAGAATATAGTTAATTGAACCCCAATCATCAAAGTACACTGGTAATCACTGTCTCGTATTTAAATCTGTACAAAAGTAACTACTTTTATTAGGATTTAAACCAAGAATCTTTGTCTCCAAAATTCAGCTGTTAAACAGGTGACTTGCGGTTACTACTTTACCTCTAGACTAAACCAGTGGTTTACAACTAATTTAACTACTGAATATCATTAATTTATCTCATACCTTTATATACTTGCAGCTGCTTTGTGTCAATGCACTGAGGAGGTCCAGTTACAACACTAGAAGCATTTGAATTAAGGTTTGAGTTAAAACCATTAGGTGTAGAATCATCAACTTTACAGAGTAATAATATAGACTGATCTGTAAAACAAAAAATATATAACGATAAGTAATATTCAAAATTAATTAATTTAATTAATTATTAGTGATTTAAATTAATTTTTATTAATAACCAAAATTCCTAATTTGCCAGGTTATGAATTATCTCTGGTTGTTATAGAATACTTAAAAATAAACATATAAATAAATATTAAACACTAAGAGAATAATTTATAGAATGTTGTTGTTGTTTAGGTCATCAGCCAAAAGGCTGGTTTGAACATCTAGAGGTTTTACTAAGTAAAACGAGGAGTGAGGTAGTTTACCATTGCCTTCCTCACTGAGTGGAAAAGTACGCTTATCAGCATGCTGAGCCCTCTGAAAAGCACATATTTTCCACTCTGCAAATGACACCTTCACTTCATTCACCACAGGGTCTGGCTGTATAATGAAATTCATTACTTTCAGATAAGATAACTCTGATTAGTGTCTTTTACACCTCTACCTCTTCTGTTCTTAAATGATTCAGTCATTTAATTGGCTGACCATGTGATAAGAAACAGAACTAATTTATAGAATACCAAAAAGAAAAAACAAATGACAAAAATTACAATAGAGAAATTAGATATAACATACAAATTAATGTAGAGTACATATAAAAATAAATCTTTCATGGGATACAAAAATCAGGCAAATGAAACAGTAGTGTTATCAGATAGTTACCAAATCAAGATGATTCAAGTATACAGAAAAGTAGCTAATGACACTATAGTTTAGATAAATATTTAATAGAAGATAAAAATAATTTCAGAAAAACAATTGAAGAATACCAGGATATTCCAGAGGAAACAGTTAAAAAAAACATACCGAAGAGGAGCAATGACAGAATGAAAAGTTAAAGGATTAACTAACTCTTCCACAATTAATGTACAGGTAAGATGACTGAAATGGAAAAAAGTTGTTAAAACATTTGCACACATGGCAAATAAATCCAAATAAGTTCCAAGATAAATTTTATTACGACGCTGACCAACAATCTTGACTGTCTTGCCACTAAGTGCACTTGGGAAGAGCTTGGCAAAATTCTTCCATTTTTATTAATTGATTCATACAGATCATGAAAAAATTGTACTTGCTCAAACTACTGCAAATTATTTACTAGTTTTTAATATATTTTTAAAAATCACTTTGTTCCGAAACAGAACAGAGTTGGTTTACAGTATTTGAAATCTTTTTAAATTGTAGGTACTCTGCTGTTTGAATTAATTTCATTATTATTACCACCAATACTTTTGTAATTTGCATTATCTATGTCAATTAAACCACATACTACTAAATACGAAGAAGAGCACGTAATCTATAAGAAAAATAAATTAGAAGATCAATAAGCTTACGTAAACTTAATAGAATTATATGTTACTACAACTCTCATTAAGGATGTCGTTCTCCTTTTGAATTCAATAACATTTAATTTTGTAGATCAAACAACAAATTTAATGTTAAAGGAATCTTAAACAGAGAACACTTCAATATTTTTGATAAATATTTACAAAACTGAAAATATAAATTAATCAACAATTCATACATATGAGAAATATAAAATTTACCATATTCAGAAGGAGGAAGACATTCTTGAAGAGGAATTGGACTATCTGTTGCTCTCAAATTCATTAACAATTGAGGAATAGATGGGTAACTCTTTTCATCACCACTGAACACAAAATTGTCTTCAGATACTTTGTCTATTTTGTAAGTAGTCGGCTTAGAACTAAACATATACAAAAAACAGTATTTAAAATAACATTCTAACAAAACTTAAAAGAATATTAGTAACACTACAAGGGTATTTACTACATGTCAAATTGAAATCAACCATTGCACTGATGATCAGTTGATAGGAAAAGTAGGAATACAAATCACTCTCTTGAGATGAGGCGTCTCATGGCAGGTGACACTTTTTAAAAAAGCTGACCTTTGACTTACAGCAAAAACCATTAGTGATTACTACTCTTTAAGAGGAATCGAATGAGTATTTTTGTTTCCAATTTCCGACTTTGATTTCTTGACTTCTAGTTTTAGCCACTTCCGGTCAAAACCAGAACTTCAAACCCAATGATTTCTGTATCTACTCTTTAAGAGGAAACTAATGGCAGTATTTTTGTTTCTAAATTCCGACTGATTTCTTGATTTCTGGTTTTGGACCATTTCTGGTTGAAACCAGAACTTCAAACCTAATCCAGGCCAACTAACTTTTTGTGTAGATTATGAATCCAAAAACTGTTTGTTGCTACTATCTCTAGTAGTTTCTGACTGATTTTTTGACCTCCGGTTTTGTTTCCGAATTCCGACTTTGATTCTTTACTTCTGGTTTTGGGCCATTTCTGGTCAAAACTAAAACTTCAAACCCAACTTAGGTCCACTAAATTTTTGTGTAGATTATGAATCCAAAAACCATTTGTTGTTATCTCTAGTAGTTTCTGTAGTAGCAGTTTCAAAAGTAAATAATTTATTGGTCTATTTGCTTCAGCATGATTAAAAGCACAAAAATTCTGTTTGATTTACAAAAGTACTTTATATTAAGAGAACATTGTAACCTAAACATTAAAAAGTAAGATTGTACATTAAGTAAAACAAACTAACAGTTAAAATGATAGCATTCTGTGATACATATGATTTGTACCATTTTGTCTAAAAATGTATTTGTACTAAAAATTATACTACATTTTCTTCTCCAACTAAAAATCTTAGAAGTCTAAATAGAAATTACCTTTGATTAGTGCAAACGTCTAAATAATATGCATCATATGCAGTCTCACTTTCTCTTAAAATAAAACAACCAGGCTTATTGTTTCTTTTTTCTTCTAATTTTGCATATGAAAATTCTCCACTGTAAAAAATATATTGTAAAATAAATAAACATAAATTAGATTAAATTCACTTGAGCAATTTAAATTGTAAAAACATGATTCTGTATAATTGTCCAGATTTCACTGTACAGCTGTAGCACCCTGACAGGCTATTTTCCCTAATTTTTACCTGTTCTGGAGGGGTATTTATATTTTCATTTACAATCCATTTACTCTCACGTTGAGGATACAAAATTTGAGGAATTTCTGCCATGACAGTGCACAACTAACAAATGGTTGAGTATTAACAGTAATGCTGATAGTCTAAGGTTTAATTCTTAATTTTTGCCTGGGAAATTTCAACAAATGAACAGGCCACACAACTAAGCTAGTCACTAAGTCACAGAGGTAGTTTCAAAATACATTATTCCATAAATTTTTGTTTAAAAGTTAATTTTGTAAATGTCTGGTTATCCGAACATTGGCACTTTATGCATAACTTTAGGACGTCCGGTAAACTGGATGTTGTCACTATGTAAAATATATTGACGTCCTGTTTTAAGGACGTTGGTACTGAAAGGGTTACGACAGGAACTTTATTATTGATTGTTAAGATCTGATTATTTTGTACCTTTTTTGGCTTTTAGTTGAATTTTAAGTAGCCTACAACAGGAAAATAATTATGATCTGATTCTTTTATACACACATAAGGTCTAATAATTTGTATACTTAATAACAGTTAGCAATAAGACTTTAAATGGCTTTTAAAGGCAAATATCCCGTTCGTGCACAAATAGTTGTTGATAATACTGGCATGGAGACATTATCTCACTTTTGTTATTTAGGGAGTCACAAGGAATTTGATTCTGATTTAGACTAAGAGAGGAAATTGAGCAAATTCCAGAGGATATGTGGAACTGACTATAAGCAGAACTTTGGGAAATAGAGCGAGAAGGGTCACAAAACTAAAATTCTATAAAGTTATGGCGGTTTCAATTATTCTGTATGGAAGTGAGGCGTGGACAACTACAAAAACCCAACAGCAGAGATGACATTTAGGACTAACGAGTGTACATGCTTGGACAGAATAAGGAATGAGGAAATACAGTTAGAATTGGGTATTTACAACTTGAACGAAAAGATCAGGGTTATCACCAAAGTTGGAGACAGCACATGGAAAGATGTCAGATCACAGGATACCTCAGCGGGGGCACTGGTATGCTCCAGAAGGGAAAAGGGATGTTGGTAGACATCAGAAAAGATGGAGGTAGATGATATGGTGTGTGAGTTCAGAATAGTTTGTGGCTCAATCCTTGTTTGAAAGAAGAAGAAGAAGAACAACAACAACAACAACAAGAAAAAGTAATAGTAAATATATTATTTGTGTTTTTGGTTATTAACAAGTAAGTATAATGACAAAATATTCTCAGATAGCCTGCAGGTCATACATAAATGTAAATAATCCTTTTTTACTCACGTTTAGTAACTGATGGTAACCTCTGGGTGATACCCTTTGAGGTGCCTAAATTCCATGAATATAAATGTAATGTACTCCATTGTACATGCTTAATAAAATGTATGTAATACTATAAATTATTACGTAAGCATTATATGATATGTGTTACATGATGATAGTGTTGTACACTGATCACCCTATTGGTTATTGTTATAATTGTATTTTTTTATTACTTTTATAATAATATTGTAAATATAACAATACACGGAATTTGAATAAAAAAAAGCTACACATTAAAAATAATTTATGTAACTTAAAACGGTCATAAAGAAAGGTATTTTGTTGTTTCTATTTCATATAATGAATTAATATAATAATTTCACCAACCTTCGTTTTAAACTGCGTCACCTTTATTTTTATTCTTACTTACATGTGTTTCGGTGGATCCACCATCATCAGAGTAAATAAAAAAATTGAAACTAAAAATTTTTTTATTTACTCTGATGATGGTGGATCCACTTAAACACGTGTAAGTAAGAATAAAAATAAAGGTGACGCAGTTTAAAAAGAAGATTGGTGAAATTATTATATTAATTCATTATATGAAATAGAAATAATTTCAAACTGCAGGATGCATTATAAAGATTTATTTTTGAATGAAGGTATTTTGTTGTCTTATACTAGTAAATTATTTTTGTTACCAATAACCAGCAAAAATTTAATATGGAAAACTATAAAATACCCATCATACAACAAGACAAAAAATTATATTGGCTGCCTCCGTAGCGTAGTAGTTGGTGTGGTAGCCTACCACGCAGAGGTCCTGGGTTCGATTCCCAGCCAGGGACTGGAAATTTTCACAACTCAAAACCCACAGTTAATGATGCATTACCCACCGTAGTCGCTAATAACCAAGCACTTGAACGAATTTAAATCAATAAATAAAAAAAATTATAATATTAAAATTCTTTAGAAAGATAGAAACTCTAGTAATTACAGTGCTAGCAAAACTGTGTACAGGAACAGTCACTGAACATGTCCTAACACATATCAGGAACATGTCCTAAGTTTTACTCTGATAATGGTGTGGAAAGTTTTCAATTAATCATTTTTAACAATTACAGTGAAAAAGAAAGAAAGTATTTATAATACTTGGTCATTATAAAATGGACTAACTTTCAAACATAAACTTACCCAACAGGTCCATGACATTTCATTGAAGACAATCGTTGTAAAGATGGTGTAGGTAAATCTTTACAAAGATTAAAAGTCCATTTAACACCAAATCTGTAGTAACCATCTAACAAACTAATGAATGAGACCATAGAGATAATTGAATAAAATCTTAGGTATACAGGAATACCAGTCTTTCTTGAAATTTCAGTCGTTCCATCATTACGGACGGATATATAACATAATTCTTCAATTGAGCAAAGATGATACCACTGAAAAATATTTAAAAACAATCAGATGTATACAATTTCAAATGATTTTTGTAATAAATCACATGATACATAAATCTGTTAATTGGTTTGTCAAATATTTTCGGGCAGCCACCTTGATGGCTCAGATTATAATTTATAATTGACAGCTAAAGTAAATATATTATCTGAGTTCCATTCCTGGTTCAATTTCTTAAATCCTAGTGAATTTAAAAAAAAATATTTACAGCTACATTATTTTATCAATTATCCTGTGCAGGATTATCAACAGCCGAATTATTTAAAATTGAAATATATATTTTTAAACCACCATTTTACGGTAACAGTAAACACATACCAATGTTTGAAGTGCTTTTGTATATCTTGTACACATCTTTAGTAATGCCTTTTAAAAATTTTACAATCAAAATTGAAAACTTCCTACTCCTGCTATGGCAGATATGGATCCTTATCTGTCATGGTAGGAGTAGGACGTTTTCAATTTTGACTGTAAAAATTTTAAAAGGTATTACTGAAAATGTGTACAAGATACATGAAAGCGCTTTAAACATTGGTAAGTGTTTACTGTTACCACATTCTGGTGGTTTAAAATATATATTTTAATAACAGCAACATATATTATTTGTTTTTGATTCTTATTAAAAAAAAAGAGAGCTGCCTCTGTGGCATAGTGACTACCACGCTAGCCTACAGAGCGGAAAGTCCTGGGTTTGATTCCCGGGCCAGGGTCTGGAAATTTTAACATGTTAAAACCCACCGTAACAGCACCGACAGTAGTCACTAATGACCAAGCTTTAGATGCGACTTAAAATAAATTAAATAATAAAAGATAAAAGGTTAATAAACTTTTACACAAATTAGAAAGAGATAAACAACTCCTGTGATTTAGCTTTACTCTGTAGAGCTTAATATAATTTTTTCCTTATGCATAACTATTACTCTTTTACACAAACCATAAAAATACAAAACTTAAATTTAAGGTTCATTGCATTTACTTATTTCTTTTTTTTTATTTTGTTTTATAAAGCAAATTTAGTTGCCATTGGTGAATTACATTATATTGATAAAATAATAATTAGAAAGAAATTAGTTAGTCCCACAAGTATCAGTCCACTTAGTTAACTAGTAAGCTTTGAACTGTTAAGTTACACAGCTTAGGTAAGCAACTTGGTATGTATAGTGACTAGATGATAAACAGACATGAACAAACACCAGAAGATTCAAATGCAAGCCAAAAAAGACCCACCAATAAAATTGGGTGTTGTTGCAAAGGACAGTCCCAAATAATAAAAGAAACTAATCAAGAAAAGTAATTAGTAAAGAGATAAATTGAATAATTTTAGCACACTTATATGAAATACATGAATACAATTAAGCATACAAACATTTTTTAAATAAGATCAAACTTTAGTTGACCAATTATGGAAAGTACATAATTAACAGCTATCATAAAATATGTTTTTTATTTGAATTATTATTGTTTTAATTAATTCATTAATGAAAATAATAAATGTATATTTATCACCATCTATCAGTTTATATTGTCAATCAGTTTTACTATAAATGACGTCTATACACGATAATAGATGTTTTAAAGTTTTCTTAGAAAATATATTAATTTTGTTACGCAATAAAAAATGAATGAGAGACTGATGATCAAGAAGATTAAAATGGAATTTTTTTACACAATACACTTCCGCATTTAACAATAAATTACTGAATTATAATTTTTTTAATATTCGTCAAACATGAAAATAATAATTGTTGTTGTTTAGGTGATCAGCCAAAAGGCTGGTTTGAACCTGTAGAGGTTTTACCAAGTAAAACGAGGAGTGAGGTGGTTTACCATTGCCTTCCTCACTGAGTGGAAAAGTACGCTTATCAGCATGCCGAGCCCTCTGAAAAGCACATATTTTCCACTCTGCAAATGACACCTTCACTTCATTCACCACAGGGTCTGGCTGCATAATGAAATTCATTACTTTCAGAGGAGATAACTCTGATTAGTGTCTTTTACACCTCTACCTCTTCTGTTCTTAAATGATTCAGTCATTTAATTGGCTGACCATGTGATAAGAAACAGAACTATTTATTTTAGCCCTGCAACGAACAGAGTGAGTGTAAATAATTTGTCACTCCACCTGTCCGTTATGGGCAGTAAAATAATAATAATAATAATAATAATAAAGGAACTTATTAATTTGAAATCTTATGACACAATCATGTGTTTCTTTTGGCAGCGAGCAGTAAAATTTCAAATTAATGTATTTGATTTCGTAGTCTCTTCATACAATGGAAATCACAAACAAAAACTTCAAAATAACTAATATAAAAAATTACCCAAACAGATGCGATAAAACAAAAAAATTGTGATTAAATCTGTCAAGAGTACTAATAACATTATATCGTATAAAATGTTCAATAATTCAAGCAATTCATTTTGCCTATTAGAGGGAGTGGGGTTATATTTATAAATAATCCATTTAAACATCCTTAATCATCTAGTAAGAAGTTGTTTTGGAAATTAAGTTTATGTAAATAGCACTTAGTTATTCTTTGGGTTCGAATCCCATTCAGGCATGGCATATTTTCATAAGTTACAAAAAATCATTTCATCCTTCACCGTCTGCATTAGCAGTAATTGCAAAACAGTTGAACATAAAACCAAATAAACGCACTTCTTTGTTATTGAGTAAACATTGAGGCAATTTATCTACAATGTAGCCCAAAATGTGCTCAATTAAGTGGTTTTGTTTTAAATTTTAATGAAAAATCTCAAAAAAAGTTTATTGTATTTAATACAAATGCTAACAGGTGTAAAAAGATGTTTCTGGCTGTAATAGAAGAAAATGGCAGTGATTTTTAAAGAGAAAAGAAAGGAAAAAAATAATAATAGTTTTGAACTCTCCTACCACTGATATCATCCCGTAAAATAAATAATAAAAATCTGGTGTGAAACACTCAGACGACTTTCTCTTGAATTTAGTTAATTGGTATCAATAGCCTCTAATATTAAGAATGGACTAAATTATTTAATAAGAAACCATTTTGTGTTTTCTACAAAGGGTCAAAGGTTGTATTGAAGGAAGGCAGGGTTTGAAATTGTGATATAAGGAAAGAGTTGCTGACAGTGTAAGTTAAACAAGCGAATCAGTTATTATCTCAACCAATGGGTGGAGTATCTTCAGAGAATGAAGCGAAATAAGAATACTGGGTTTAGTTTATTGTAAATACATCTTTCGGAATATTTTATATAAAATATTTTGATGAAATAAGAATACTGGGTTTAGTTTATTGTAAATACATCTTTTGGAATATTTTATATAAAATATTTTGATGAAATAAGAAAACTGGGTTTAGTTTATTGTAAATACAACTTTTGGAATATTTTATATAAAATATTTTGATGAAATAAGAATACTGGGTTTAGTTTATTGTAATTACATCTTTTGGAATATTTTATATAAAATATTTTGATGAAATAAGAATACTGGGTTTAGTTTATTGTAATTACATCTTTCGGAATATTTTAAATAAAATATTTTGATGCCAGGAAACAGGCTGGATGGCCTATGCCGTGAAACGAAGTAGAAGAATGCTGAAATTTTTGGGGGCAGTGCTCTCATGGTTATTATTTTGTAAGATGTGACCTTAATATTAGGTTTAGGTTGAAATTGTATAAGTTATAATAAAATTGTAGAATATTAAAAAAACCTGCAACTTTTACTTCAAGTATTTTTTCTCTACAATATTTAGTTTAGCATAAATAGTAATTTTCTGTATTTTTCTCATCAAATTTGGTAAAAAAAAAACAGGATTTCTTAAAATCATGAAGTTAGTATGCATATTACAATAAAAGTATACATAATAGTTATAGGAAAAATCTACAACTTTTTTAGTTCAATCATTTCTTCCCACAGAGCCTAATGTAGCGTCAAAATTAGTGATTTTCTGTATTTTTAAGTTCTACAGAGGTTGATTTTCATTTCACAAGATTAATTTATGATTAAAAATTAGGTTATATTTTTCATTATTTACATTAGCCAGATAAAGTCGTGTGAGTGTTTCACACCATATTTTAGCTTTTTATTGGCTAATAGAATTTTTTATTGATATATTTCATTGGATCTACCATCATCAGAATAAACAAATTGAATCAAAACTAAACTTATTAAAATATGTATCTTTTCAGTCATTTGTATAAAATTTATTTTTAATTTGTGTAGCAACATTCTGATAGTGGATCCACTGAAACATGTCAATGTAAAAATAAAATAATGTAGCTAATAAAAAGGTTAAAACGAGTGATACAGCAGCTGTAACAGGTCAGTAAAAAATATTAAGGTATTTTACAATACAAATTGTTTGTAGGCTGCAGGATGTCATTATATAAAGATTGGTTTGCTTCTCACAATCAAGGATTAGGCTTCCGCCAGTTCCGACTCACAACAGCAACAAACTACTGAATTATTACCATCTTTTGTGTGGCCTCCCAATATCTCTCCTCCCCACTGGTCTGTATTGCAAAACATTGAGGAGGATCCTTCCCTCAGGCATTCTCTCTCCATTGATTATAACATTCTGCCATAAAGATTTGTTTGTAAAATAATACAATTAGTATCAACTTAATGGTCGAATAAGTATCATGAATTCAATTTAAATTATTATGGTCTGGTAACTGTCCACATAAAATGATAACAAGGCTTATTCAAAACTTAATTTTTAAACAATTCTACGGTATTTATTTACCATTCAGTAATTTACTATAGATCAAGCTTCAAATCAGTCATCCATTACAAGAAATACATACATTCACATTAATTTTCAGTTGAAACAATACACACAAATATTTTAAAAACTTTTAAATTACATCTACAAATTCTCAATAACTTACCTCCTTTTTTCCTTCATAACAAAATCTAACCCCCGGAAATTCCTTGTTATAAGGATCTACTTTAATAAGGACAGACCGTATTGTACCAGCATCATCCATTACAGCCTTATATTCTTCGCTGAGGTAATTTGGAGCCATATCTTCAAATTGTTTTAAATAAACTTTCATAACATACCTAGCATTATGAGCATTACTTTGAATTATACTACTTAAACCATTGCGGATTGGTTTCTTAACAAAAAATGAGTGATGTTTAAGAATTTCTTTTGGAATATATTTCTTGTAATCATCTTCTATAACACCCCTTTCAACACCTGTTTCTAACATAACTCGATACATATCCGTAACTCCTAAACCAACTAATTCATCCTTATTTTTAACATAGCTGATATCTGGAATTTTATTATCCATCACATCAGCACGCACTTGATGAAAGTAATAATTATATGCAGAAAAATCTATTTGTTCTAATCGTTTGGAGGACGATACCTTAAACCGTAATCTAAAATCGAAATCACTAATGTTGGAATCTAAAAGTCTTACTCCCGAACTAACGTATTCATTTCTGTTCCGAAAACGTAAAGCAAATAAATGTCTAGCAACAGGTCCAATTTCAAGGGTCCGACAGCATTTCACTATTATTTCTTCAGCTGTAGTTTCTTCAAAAATTAAAAATTTCTGAGGAACGCTATCTAAAATCGTGAATACATTTACAAGTTTTTTTGTTTCCATTGCTGTAGTAAGTAAATGTACTATTAGTGAACAACGGCAGTGAGTGCTTCAAGCAGTTTACACATCCTAAAGTAAACAAACACCAGTAACACAGTTTGAAGGATACTCTAAAACTACTGTAACAACTGTTTGTGAATCAGATGTTCACTCGCCACGGCCTTTCCAATAGTGGTTACTTTATCCGTTGTCACTATCTCTTGTATCTGTGCTTCAACCGCGCGGTTATGGAACGCACCAAAATATTGTCATGTCCATAATATACGTACGTAATAGATGCCACAAAATTAATATAAAACGTTTAATATACCTGTAAATGCATTACTGTACAACACACTTCGTAGTTGTACTGAAGTGTCATTTGACTGATTAGTTACATATTCAATCTGTTATTCTCGCATTAATTGTAACCATAAATGAATGATTAATGTTGGATATACAATACATTTCGGTCACGAAGCTTATACTGGCAGCGATAAATGCAAATTGCATAAGAGCTCTAAGGAGCCAAAAAGCTTAATTTTAAGAATCCTTACATCTCCGAGTTAAATAATTGTTTTCCTGCTTTACATTGATGAATAATACTAAAAACCTGATGATTTCATAGCATAAACAAAATTAAACCTACAAATTACGTGCTATACTTATCTTATCTAAGTTATTGAAAAATTATTAAGATAATGTGTGAGGTTAATGGTTGCTGCGATCGCGACTAACTAATTACAGCTAGGGACCGAAGGCCGAATCTATAATTTTAGACCGTGGTATTAACCAGCGTGTTTGTCTGCAAACACAACATAACCTAAAATTTATAACTGAAACGCAGTCTAAAAAAAACATTCTGGTTCGCGTTTTTTTTAGTATGAGTTCGGTAACCGAAGATGTTAACCGATCAGACATATACAAACTGATCGAAGAAGCTCGTTCAAGCAATAATTTAGCCACAATCGAAGGGACTGTAGACACTGGATTTGAATTTCTGGCTTTAGCTGAATGCAAGGAAGTATTTGGTGATTCAGTTAATTCCTGCAAAAGTAGAGGAAGAATATTTTTCAATGTTCCTTTGGATTCTATTCACAAGGTTTGCTCTTATTAATTTACTCTAGTGTTTACAGAATATTATGGGCATTATTTCTTGTGAGAATTGAGTAAACAGAAAACTTAAAACTCAAACCCAATATCTTATCTTGTGAAGATTATTGTGAGAGTTCTGAAAATAAAACTAGCAGAACTTATCTCATTTAAACACAATGCGAATGCATAGGAAATGTACTTAACCATAAGGAAGCAAATGAATGGTAGCTGTAAGACTCAATAGAATTCAAAACTGGTTTTATCTTGCAAGATTAGATCACATTTTAATGATGGCGTAGAAATTAGAATTGCAACAAAATTTATATGTCTCCCAAGCTTGGCATTAAATAAACAAGTTTCTATTTGATTTGGACTTCATAATTTAATGCATTCCTAAAAGTATTTCACAATTTTGTCCCTTCACATTAAGATAATTGCCTCAATTTGTCTCAACAACTTCATGGTTTTACCTCATCCACACAAATTAGATTTCAGGTACCTCCATTATATTTTGTACTGCTCCAGTTCATGTTTTATTCTTACGCAATAGGATGTGAGTAGAATTATAAAGTTCTTTATCTGGCCAGATAAAAAATTATTTTAGAACAGTGTAACATAAAATAAAGAATATAAAAAAAACAGTACTCAGTTTATATAAAAATTTGTAACAACCTACCAAATAATCTAAATGATCTTCCACTTTAGATTTAAAAATTTTCTGCTAAAATAATCCCTTTTTTTACTTGTTAAGTCAGATTGGAAGCCTTCAGTTTTTGAGTGTATTCTGTGAGGTTCTCCGAATGCTTTTTGTAAACTTCTGAACAAACCCTGACTGCTTTCTTAGGTGCATGAGTCGTAAGTCGAATATTGTGGACTTTGATTGTTTGTTTGTATTTTGGTGATTTTTCGATTAAGTTCAGTTCTTTCGTGTCATTTAGCACTTCTTTATGCCATGCGTATTGGGTCTGGGATTTGGATTTCAACATGTGTTTAACTAATTTATAGAGAATTCTGTCAGGTGCCATTCTGAGGATGTGACCAAAGTAGGATACTGGTTTCTTTCTCATTGTGACTGTGATGGGTTCTATATCTTTATAAACTTGGTCGTTCGGTAGTATTCTGAATTGGTTGTTGATTTTGTGTTTTTTACCAATGCATGTTGTGAGAATTCTACGTTCTATTTTTCTGCAGGATTCTTTGATTCCTTAACCATCCATCCAGGCAATAGTTTCACTTCCGTACAAAATTTGTGTTCTTAAAGTGGTCTTGTAGTGTTTGATTTTTGTGTTGACCGATAGTGATTTTTTGTTGTAGGTATTTCAGGTAAGTTTCTGTCCAATTTTCAGTTTGTTCAGCTTGTCGTTCCAGCAGATTTTTTCTAGAAGTCTGTGTTCTTCCAAATATTTAAAGCTATTCATTACATCTATTGACTGGTGTCCTATGTCTAGTTTGTCTTCATGTTGTGTGCTCAATATCATGCACTTGGTTTTTTCATATGATAAGTTTAGACTTATCTTCACGGAAAGGTTTTCTAAAGAAGTCAGCTGTGCTCTGGCCTCATTTGCAAGTAAGACAAGATCGTCAGCGAAACCCAGATAGTTGAGCTTGATGTTGTCCGAGTTGTGTCCAATTTGGGTGTTTTCAGGATTCTGAGTGATCCATTACCTAATGACAAACTCCAGAAGAAATTATTAAAAAATCCTTTATAATATTAATAAATTTTTAATTTTTTCTCAAGAACTATTTTTGGAAAATTGGGTTTAACAGGCTCATTTGAGTGTGTACATGTTTATTGAGTAAGTTTGTGGTTCATGAAATATTTTCCTTCTAATGAAATAAAAAAAATCTTGTAATATCTTTGGTTTTGTTATTCTTTACTGTTATTTTCCAAATTTAAGTTTCTTATCAAAAAGATCAATTCTGTTCAAATTAAAAAAAAAACGATAGTCTATATTAAGCTGCGCAACTGATGTAAACAAATCATATTAATGTAGAGTGGGAAGAATGAGAATAATGTGATCAACATTAAGTATCGAATAGCTATGCACCAATGATGAATCAATGTTAACAACATATTTATGTTTGTCTGCTTCTAGCGCAGTTATAAGCTACTGCGGTGTTTCATGTGAGTAGTTTAGTGCTATATCATAAAAATTATCACATGGTTAAATACAATCTCAATTAGATGCGATTTTTCTTTCCCCATTGGGATGGCTCGCACTAAACAACAATTGGGCATTCAGCTAATAGTAGAGCAGAGCGATTGTTTACAACCGTTCCAAAGATGAGTGGAATGTACTATATACTTTATATTGTTATTTCATTCAATTGTATGTTGTTTTTTTATAATGAAAGTGCAAATTGTTAGGAATAATCTGTAATTAATTAATTTTAGCACATCGTAACTTAAGCTGTCCTGGTATGTTTTTGTAGTTTCCTTGACCTCGCCGGCCGCGTTGGTAACATGCTCGCCTCTCATCATGCAGTCTTGGGTTCGAATCCCATTCAGGCACGGCATATTTTCATATGTTACAAAAAATCATTTCATCCTTTACTGTCTGCATTAGCAGTAATTGCAGAACAGTCCGATGTTAAACCAAAAAAAAATTAACTTGACCACTCCAAGTTAATGCCTGGTCTGTCTCCTATTTACGTTCTGTGCTGCATAACCATCATATTTCCTACTCCAAAATTTTTGACTTTTCATTTATATAACATTTGTATTATTTTATGTGACAAGGTTTATTTATTGTAGAGTGACATTTTCTTTACCTGTTGATGATAAAAAAATTTCTGAATAGATAATATTTGGCCAGAGCCAGACCAGTTTATTTTACCTTTCTTATCGTGAAATTTTAATTTATGTCTTGAATATACCTCACCAATATATTAAACTTCCTGGTTTCAAGCTGCTTCCAAATATTTATGTTGCAAGCCTCATAAGTTAATCCATGTTTGACACTTTAATTATTTCTTTAGTTCCTTTAAATATAAATCTTCCAGTACTTTTTTTGCTATCTAACAAAATATTCTTTATTGTATGTATTCTTTATTCTTCTCTACATCCTGTCGTAATGGTATTATTGTTTTAAGAGTGTTTTTATTTCCTGAAATTGATATTTCATCTTTTAATTAACTTTTCTCTACTATAAGAGAACAGTGAAAAGTAAATGGAAAGGTATGGGAATAAATGTTTTATTTAACAAGATGAAAATTATTTACAAGAAGTATTTTTTTATGAACGGTTTTATTTTTATTCCAGATAAAAGAACTGCGATCATTGGATAATTTATTTTTAGTTGTAGATGCAATTCAGAACCTCGGTTTTGATAAGGAATCGAAGGTAAGTTGAAAACATTATATTTTACAAAAAGTGGTAGTAAATGTTAGAGTAGGAATCATACTGAAAAGCAGTATTTCTTTATGTTATAGATGGTAGGTTTTTGTTATTGTCTACTTTTGATAACGCAAAAAAACTCAAAATTGATATCTAAAGAATACAGGATTGTTTGTATTTACTTCACTAGTTTTTGTTAGAAATCTGTTTAGACATTAATGTTTAGCTTCATCTTTCCAATATTATGTTGTATTATGTTATTATAGTTTGCATCAAATCATCGTGAGCTTCAAAGTCTAGCATTATTAACAGCTCCAATCCATCCCTCATTTTCCAGCGCTGGCACTTTGGAAAGATGTGCTTACACAGTAAACATTCATAATCATTCTACATGCTTCTTTGTTACTGACATACGAGGTGTAGCTATTAAACAATGAGACTGACGTAAAAAATTTTATTTTTATTTTATACATAGGTTAATCACTTATTGTCACCTTCAATATACACTCCTTCTCTATCCCTACAATGCTCCATGTGAATTTTCCATTGTTGGAAGTCATCTTCTGTCAGCTCCCTCAGGACACGTGCCACTTTCTTTTTTACAGCTTCCACGGACTCAAATCTTGTCCCTTTTAATGCAGATTTCACCTTAGGGAACAGGTAGAAGTCACATGGTGCAAGATCTGGTGAATAAGGTGGATGTTCTAACACTAAAATGCTGTGCTTGGCTAGGAACCTCTTGACAGACAACACAGAATGAGCTGGCGTATTGTCGTGGTGGAGAACCCATGATTTGTCCTTCCACATTTTGGGGCGTATTTTCCTTACTCTTTGACGTATTTTAGAAAGTACCTCAAGGTAGTAATATTGATTAATTGTTTGAACTTCAGGAACCCAGTGAAGGTACACAATCCCATGGATATAAAAAAATCATCATTCCTTTAAATTTTGACTTGCTCATTCGAGCTTTTTAGGCTCTCGGTGAAGTTCGGCTCTTCCAGTGCATGGATTGGAGCTTCGTTTCCAGATCATAAGTAAAAAACCACTTTTCATCACATGTTATTATCGTGCGTACAAAGTGTCAGAACAAACATTTTTGCGTGCTTCATTTGAAACATTTTTGAGCGGCACGTGTCCTGAAGGAGCTGACAGAAGATGACTTCCAGCACTGTTTCCAACAATGGAAAATTCGCATGGAGAATTGTAGGGATAGAGAAGGAGTGTATATTGAAGGTGACAATAAGTGATTATGTATAAAATTAAAACAAATTTTTTTACGTCAGTCTCGTTATTTAATAGCCACACCTCATATGCTCTATAAATATTACTTTTTCTTGCTTCTTTTTGGGATTTTATTTGTTCTTATAAATTATATGTTTATTGAGTTTTATTTTATATAGTAAATTATATCGGTAAAACTACAACAGTAATAAATAATTTAACCATCTTATTAAAACCGTTGTAATAAATGCCGTTAGTGAGTAGATTGTTGATGTTCCTTGCATTCCATCAAAGCCTTCACATGGGTAGTGAAAGAACTGTGAAAAGGAGTTAAAAACAAAGTGCAAATGCATATACATTTATTCAAAGATTTATTGACGTACCTGTTAAAGTACAAAATTGTAATTTTAGAAAGGTTCAAGAGCTAGCATGCCGGTCAACATGTGGGGTGAGCCAAAATAACTGTTCAGTCAATAAAACAGGAAAGTGGAAATTGTGAGAATGGTGAAATGAAGTTTCATATACCAAGAAAACTCTAAAAAAAAGTGAATCTGTAAAAATTTTAACTGTGAAAGTGCAATCCGGCAATACTGCGACTTCATCAACCGTATTATGATACAATACATAATTTTATATAGTGAGGTTTATCACCTTTTACACTACAGTAAGACAATATCTCGTATCTTAAAATACTTTTCAAATTGTCTGTCCAGAGACCTCCAGCCTGAAGTAAATAATTTCTTTAAACTAAAAGAATCAATCTTTAAGTTTTAAAAGATTCTCTAAAAAGGTTTTTGGAATTATTAATCTAACCCTAAAGTCAAAAATGAACTTGCTGCAAAGATAAAATGAATTCCCTATTCAACAGAAGCAGTCTTAATGGCTTTAATTAAATTAAACCAAAAAGTCTGTTGTTATTGCAAGTGTTTCTGGTATAGATATATCTTGAAAAATGTCTGGTGGCACAACAATAACTATATCACAAACATTTTTCTCCGAGGTCTCAGTTTGGTTAAAAGGTTGTCAGTGTAGAGGCTAACAAGCTATAAAATTTAGGTAAACAGGTTTGTAAAGTCCAGCCTTCCTTAGTTTGCTCCTACAGTGAACAAACTTTGTTTACAGTAGGTTTATTTAATGACGTCACTGATCATGTGCATTACTAAAAAAAAAGTAACTACAAAATACTTTTAAAAGTAGTATCTGTGTATCGGAGGTATAGTACAACATGTGCCATAATCAGGATTTTACAGGAGAGCCATTTAAAGTTTTAAAATTTAGTATATTGTTCATATTTCTTTCAGCTTTTTATTAACTCAAAATATTTTTACCGATACTTACTCATTTTAGTATACGCTAATTAATGTGTATTGAATAAAATGAAAATTGTTGTTTTCCACCTGGAAAATGGACATAGTGCTTTTTACTTCTGAATCTGCTTAGTTTTCCCTACACTATGTCCAAGTGAAATAATTTAATGTCAGAGGAATTAAGTGTTAAATTTAGGAGTAAGGTAGAAATAGCTTGAAATATCATGTATTAAAATAAATACATAAATAAAAATTAAAAGAGATTATTAAAACACTGAAAATAAATAAATAATTTCACCAGAAAATAATAAATTTAAAAAAAATGTAGGCTGGCTAATACAAAAAATATGAAGAATGATCACTTATCAATGCAAGATTCTCTGTTTTAATCAAATAAATGACTAATTTTTTTAGTTTATTTAAAGTTACACCAACATCTTGGTTATTAGCAACTATTTTGGGTTAAGGAATGGTGGGTTTGAATGCGTAGTAATTTTGTAGGCTCTATACGGGACTACTAGAAAACGCAAGCGGCCTATATTTCTACAAGAATTGTTTTACGAGCATTCATTTATTATTGCGTCACCAGCGAGATTATTGGCGACCACCGTAAAAGAAATGCATCTTTACACTAAGGTTACATTGTTTAAATAAAATCAAAAAAAAATAAACAATACAAAACAAAACAGTACAAAACATAAAAGAAACTTTTACAGAAAAGTGATATTTATTTTATTTAAAGTCGCACCAAGTGCTTGGTTATTAGCGACTACGGTCTGGAAATTTTCACGTGTCAAATCCCACAGTTAATGTTTCATAACCATGAAACATTAACTGTGGGATTTGACACGTGAAAATTTCCAGACCCTGGCCGGGAATCGAACCCGGGACCTCCGCGTGGCAGGCTAACACGCTAACCACTACGCTACGGAGGCGGTCCAAAGTATTTTTAATTATTTAAAAAATTGATTTTTATTTCACTCAGAAGTTTAGTTAGTAATATTATCCAATACAATTATGAAAATTCTTCATTTTTCTCCAGTAGACAATCTTCTGCATTATTTTCTAATTGGAGTTATTTTTAAAACGCGTGACATTCTGTTGGTAAGAAACCACGAAGAGATATTTATAATGTCAATATATTTCTTTACTGATATAGGTCCAGGATTATCTCTGTTATTACCTATTTTTATTTCCTCAGGCATTTCAATGTTATCCTTTCTTGTGCTCCTTCCACAATAACTTCAACAAAGTAATTTTTCTCAAAAGGGTTCACTTTGTAAAGGTATCGAATTTTTTCTTGGCTAACTTGTAGACAAACACTACGGAATAATAAAACTGGCTGCTTAGTAACATCAGATTTTCGAAAAATAAAATTGGAAATACGATTGTAAAGCCATTGTTTTGCCATCATTCCTTGGAGTACTTAGTTTTTTGCAAAACTCCAAGTGCAATTTATACAAACCTGTAAGAGACAAATCTGGGACTGAAAATGGCTCTTTTAGTTTTTTCTAGCGAGTAGTGACTCTCGTACGTTGGTGTTAAAGAGATGTGCTGAATATTATTATTTGTAACTTCCTACAGGGTTTTGGTTCTAGGCGTAGGTCTATTCCTTCCACATTGGTCTGACTGAATTATTCACTTGGTTCTTCTTTCTTAAATTTGGCTGTCTTTTCAGTTAGATATTTTAAGGGTGTTCAAGAACGTGGTTTTACATACTCTTACTTCAGTTCTATGAATTCTTAATTGTATATTAAAGTACGAGGGCTATTCAGAAAGTAGGGAACGTTTTGTAAATAAACAAAAACTATGTAAAAGAAAAACTTTTTATTATATACATCTGAAAGAGTGACTAAAATACTACTTTTCTACATAGTCACCAAGCAAATTGAGGCACTTGTCATAGCGGTGGACAAGCTTCAAAATTCCTTCGTCATAGAAATCCGCCGCCTGCGACCGCAGCCACTCAGTGACGCGCGCCCGGAGTTCCTCGTCGTCGTCGAAGCGCTGTGTTGCTTGCCAGTTCTTCATTCTTGGAAACAAGTGAAAATCACTCGGTGCAAGATCAGGACTATAGGGTGGATGAGGGAAAACCTCCCATTTGAATGAATCAAGGAGTTCTTTTGTGCGGTTTTCCGTGTGAGGTCGGGCATTGTCATGAAGAAACAAAATTTTTGACAACTTTCCTCGGCGCTTGTTTTGAACTGCTCTCCTAAGGTTGCGCAATGTTTGGCAGTACCGATCAGAGTTTATTGTTGCACCACGCTCGAGAAAGTCAATGAGCAGCACAGCCTCGAGAAATGTTAAGGCTGCCCCCATTCGCTGACGCTTATGGTTGTCAGTAAGCATTTTTGGCACCCATCTTGCACAAAATTTGTGGTAGCCTAGCTTTTTAGTGACAATTTCAAACATCAAAGTGCGTGAAATTTATGGGAAGGAAAGTGAAAGCTCCGTTATCGTGAATACTCCGGGCGCGCGTCACTGAGTGGCTGCGGTCGCAGGCGGCGGATTTCTATGACGAAGGAATTTTGAAGCTTGTCCACCGCTATGACAAGTGCCTCAATTTGCTTGGTGACTATGTAGAAAAGTAGTATTTTAGTCATTCAGATGTATATAATAAAATTTTTTTCTTTTACATAGTTTTTGTTTATTTACAAAACGTTCCCTACTTTCTGAATAGCCCTCGTATTTGTTCTCTCTTTGATCTCACCTTTGCTATGTTTCTTTCGTTTTGTTTCACCTGTATGCATGATCGAATGAACGGTTGTTTTACATCGTAATCTTTCTAACCATCCCAATACAAATCAAAAATAATTTTTCTGTAATTTTATAAAAGCTTTTCAAAACATTTCATTCGGGAATGGTAAGGTAGTTTCATGACTCTTGCACAACCTTCCCTTTTTGCTTATGGAACTTTGCCCTGATAGAAGTCTCTTTTTTCGTGGTTGCATTTCAATTTTTCTGGATCTCTTTGCCATTTTCTACCTTCTTGCTTGATGTTAGCTTTGTTCACTACCGTATAAGATATTTTCTTTATTTATCTCCTTTGTCTCTACATTTACATCTTGAATAATTTCAGTTCCCTTCTGTCATTACTCATAAATTAGCGTTTATTGTGTGGTTCTGAAGCAAAGCCTTCATCTGCTGACGTGTCATCTGTCTCGCTACCACTACTGCGTAAATAAGTCTTGATGCAATAAAATTATTTTATATTGTCCTCCAGTTTGAAAACTATTGTCTATGTAAATAGAGCAATTGACTTCTCCAGTTGAGTTAGGTATGTCGTTGTTAATGGCTACTGCAGTACCTTCTTACCTTCACTACCATCACCATTACCAGCACTACCATTGCTGGTTGCAGTACCTTCTTTGATTAGTCTGTAAATGAGTTGGGCGATTGGTAATAAAACTGATTGATACTCATGTTTTTAATAACAAATTCTGTTAAATAGGATTTTAAAAACAAAACGAAGAATTGAGGCGTGCGTGAGCCATGCTGTAGTAGCTGAACAGTCCGATGACCTCATCAGTTTATTCATTGCATTGATATTATGACGGAGTCTAAAGAACTGCGCGCATGTAATGCACTAAAACGTTTATTTTTTGTAAGAATGAAGATATAAGTGGATATGGTGTTGTATAGTTCCATACTTTTTCAGAAGTCTAGAACACCATGTGCATATAGTACTATATACCACAAACGAAAGAACCACATAGTGTAGTTTTAAGAAGCCTTATTTCTGTTGTTATTACGATTTTAACATAGTTCAGTATACCACTGGAAAAAGCAGAAAAAGTTATGTAAGTGTTAAAAACTCAATTTCGATAAAAATGGACATAGTGTAGTATACCTCCGACACACAGAGTTTAGTATTTTTATAAATAAAACTGTTCAGTCATATCAACTGTTAATCATAAGCAACTAAGTAGTTGTAATGAATGAATCTATAAGTAATGAATTTAACATTTTGTCAACATGGTGGCTTATCAATTTTATCTTGACATGCCCTATACTCCCTTTTCAGAGTCTCCGCGATTCAGTTATATAAGAAAAGCTAAATATTGAGATGAAAGTGTTAGATTCAACAAAACATAGTTCAGTTAATTACTTGCACTTTAAAGCTGCCAACTATTGGTTGTATATTGCCAATAGCTCAAACAGTAATTGAACGGTGCCATATTATAAAAGCAACACTGTGGTTGAGAAAGCAAAATATTTAATCATATTGTAGACAGAATTTAAGTACACAGACATTTAAGATGTATGTAATATAGATTTAGCCCTTAGTAATTTGAGATTATAAAATTCACAAACAAATTTTTGAAATGCATCCTGCCAACCATTTACTATAAATTACAGTATAAATGAAATTTATCTTTACCTTACTTATGTTTGTCTTTTTAGTTTAAAAAAATTTACACACATTTCAGTGGTATTGTTCAGTAGAAGGTGGTACCACAGAAACAGTTGAAAGTTTTTTTTTTAAACTGAAAAGGCAACCAAAGGTAAGGTAAAGATAAATTTCATTTATACTATAATTATAAAATTATTCAAGTAGACTAATAATTCACTAAAGCATCTGAGTTCTATAAATCTGTATTATATCCAGTACAAATAAATATTTATAATGTATGTAGCGTATACTTAATCCTATTGTAAAAATACTGTTATTTTCACTAACTTTTTATAGCACCTTATTCACCACCATTTAAGTTAACAAACTAATCTTGTTGAAACTAATTGAAACTGTTGTATCGAAACTAATTTTGTAAAAATCTTTTCAGAAGAATTTAGTTGAGTATTAGTAGAAAAATAAATCTTTATAATGCATCCTGCAGTTTGAAATTATTTCTATTTCATATAATGAATTAATATAATAATTTCACTAACCTTCTTTTTAAACTGCGTCACCTGTATTGTAATTTCTACTTACACGTGTTTCGGTGGATCCACCATCATCAGAGTAAATGAAAAATTGAAACTAAAAAATTTTTTCACATTTATTTAAAATTTACAGAAGATGGTACATCTTCAGTCACTTGTATAAAACTGTACAAAAAAAAATAATAAAAAAATAATATATTATAATAATAATAATAATAATAAAAAAAATTTTTTAGTTTCAATTTTTCATTTACTCTGATGATGGTGGATCCACCGAAACACGTGTAAGTAGAAATTACAATAAAGGTGACGCAGTTTAAAAAGAAGGTTAGTGAAATTATTATATTAATTCATTATATGAAATAGAAATTAGCAGAAAAGTTTCAAAAGGATGAATTCAAATGATTGAACAGTTTTGTACAAATGACTGATGATACAACATCTTTTGAAAAGATGTTTCAATTTTTATTATTTATATAGTCTTATTATGGTAGATATGTAAGTTAAGAAAAATAAAATCATTGAAAAAAGAATATAACAGGTATAAAAGGATAGAAAAAGTTACAGTATTACAATATGTCCAGTAGAACTAAATGATGCCCATAACGAGCAGGTGGAGTGTTAAATTAATTGCACTCGATCTGTTGGCTCCAGGGCTACAAAAAATAGTTCTGTTTCTTATCACATAGTCAGCCAATTATATGACTGAACTATTTATGAACAGAAGAGGTAGAGGTGTAAAAGACACTAGTTAGACCCTGTGGTGAATGAAGTGAAGGTGTCATTTGCGGGATGGAAAGTGGGTGCTTTTCAGAGGGCCTGGCATGCTGATAAGCATACTCTTTTAGCTCAGTGAGGAAGGCACTGGTAAACCACCTCACTCCTTGTTTTTACTTAGTAAAACCTCTAGAGGTTCAAACCAGCCTTTCGGCTGTTGACCTAAATAACAACAGAACTAAATATGAACAATATTTTTGTTTTTGTTTAGGAAAATGATTTAAATACAGTAAAAGAACTGGTGAATCAATTGGATCTAAAAAGATCATTAGAAATATGGAAATCGTATGCTGGGTTTACGGGGATTACAAATCCCACGATCGAAGCATCTTCAATAGCTCAAGAAAAAATAAATAAGTCAGTTGAAAAACGTAGGCAAGCATCTGAAAATAATAAAAGTGCCGATGGAGATATTAAAGAAGTTATCAGTGAGGATGAAGATGATTCAGGTATTTTAAGATTTCGAGCAACTTGTCATCGAGCTGGAAAACATTCATTCGGTTCAATGGACGTAGCTCGTGATTTTGGAGGACAATTACAAGATAATTATCACTGGCTTGTAAATCTTAGTAATTATGATTTAGATGTTGTATTCTACATTAATAACAGTAAGTAAATTTTGTATTAAACATTCATTGTAATAATTGTATACAAATATTATATTATTATAAATACAAAATTATAGCAATTCTGTCGTCTATGCTGATGACACAGTACTGCTGTTAGGCAGAACAGACCCTTTGCAACTGGAAGTTGCATCATACATATTCCTGAACATGGCCATTCAGTACTGCCACAGCTGCAACCTGTTAGTGAATGATATGAAGGTAAAGTAGTCTAGAACTGAGAAACCACAGGAAGGCTACTCAATGTAAAGGTGGCTACCTCAAATAAATACCGTGGTATAACAGTTGACGGTGGTCTTACATGGATACCCTAAATCAATTCCCTATGCAGCCAGCTCAGCAAGGGGTATATTTAATAAGAATTTTCCAAATTGGAAATTCAACAGAAATAAATTACTCACTGTTGTAGAGGGAACAGATTACTGAAGTTAAAATTCAAGTTGCAAGCTATTAAAAAATCATAATGGTTGACATTATCTGTATTAATTTGTGTTTTAATTGAATTTATAGTATAAATTTTTGGTTGTGATTACCTTGACTATGGTTTGTGTAAACTTGATAGCTAAGATAAACAACAAATTGAATACTTGTCTTTTAAAACCACTGACTCGTACAACAAAAGTTATTATTCTTGTATCCTTTAATGTTTCTGTATTGAGATGAAAATATTCGAAAATTATTCCATTAAAACTATCATTTTACATATTTTCTGTTTTTGTTGCAGATGAGGGTTATATTTGCTTTGCATTAACAAAAGAATCATTGCATAGAAGAAACATTACTCATTTTGGACCAACAACACTCCGAGCTACGCTTTGTTATAACATGCTAAGAATGGCTCAGTTAAACGTTGGAGACATTGTTGTAGATCCTCTTTGTGGTGGTGGTTCGATAACAATAGAGGTCTGTATTTTTTATGATAAAAGATGTCAACAAAAGAATTACAAAATCTGAAACTGTGCATTTCAGGTGCAACTATAGTATGTGGTCTACCTACTATAACGTGCAGTCTACCGTGATCATTGTCCATATGAATGATTGGTAGTACTCTTAGTTGATAAATTAGTCTCAGTGACACAAATTTCGGACAATGATGCATGCAGACTACAATGTATGTTTCTCTCAAATGTTTATAATCTTTTCTGCAATTCCTGTCCTGTATATTTCAGTAGGACATGAATCTGCCTGACCAAACCATAAACAATAAGTCAGCAAGTCATAGACCATAGTCTGAAATTTGGCACGTGAGTATAATATAAATTGGAGGGGAGTGTGTGTAAGTGAGCTTCAAAAAAAAAAAGAAGAATGTATGTTCCTGTAAAAATGAAAGTGCAGTTTCTTCCGATAGAATCACATTTCCATAGAAATCATGTAACAACATTCTATGCTAACGAACGAAAATTACAACTGAATAAAATATTTCTGTAATAGTGGGTGGGGTAATAGTAGGTTCGCACGCAAACCCTTTGGTGTGTACTACCACACACACCATGGTAATGTGAACCCGAGTAGGTAGATCGCATACTATAGTAGCACCACATTTCATGTGTTTCTTGTTTGGTTTTACATCTGAGTGTTATTTACATGAAGGCTAATCCAGAAGGTGAAGATAGATAAAAATAAGGGTGATAGATAAAAATAAAGGATGAAAAATGCTGGATCATCTGGGAATCAAACCCAGGATCCCTGGCTTTACCTTGTTCACTTAACTTTGGAACTAATGTAAACAAATCATATGAGAACGTATGGTTGGAAGAATGTGACCAATGGTATGTTGTTTCTGGTACAGTAATGAGCTACTTCAATGCTTTGTATGTGTAGTTCAATGCTTCATCATAAAAATTATCATAGGTAAATATGATTTTTCTCTCGCCTTTGGGATAGCGTGCGCTAAACATTTTCTGTAACTACAATTATGCATCCAGCCTGGAGCAAACTGTTTACAACAGTTCCAAAGATAAGTGGAATAAACTGTAGTTCTGACCACTACACCACCAGCATGTATTTAATTAAAGTACCACCAGCACCATGTACTTAATAAAAGTATGTATGCGATGAACTGATACTTTGAATGGCTTGAGAAGTAGATAATATCTAAACCATCCTTGTTAGAAGAATATGATTTTTTCAGCAAGTAAATGTAACACTGAGTTGAAAATTAGGTACTGTGTATAAACTCAGGGATATATTTTTAAGTCTTAAGATTAACATAAAAATTTTATGAATATTAACGTGTTCTACGCATGCATGTATGAGTCTAACACAAACTTCCCTTTGCCATACACCCATTGAATAAATAAAAGCAAGATATTTTAAATGAACAGGTTAAATTTAAAACTGACAAAGTAATACTGATTGCTGTTGCCATCTGCACAGTTAGTGAAGGAAGTTACATTTGAATAATTAAAAAACAGTTTTCTAAGAATGCCTGAAGATATAACATGTAAAGATTTTAGTAAGTTTAGGTGGATCCACTTCATGTCAGTAAGAAATAGGTTTATGTAATGAAAAGGTAAAAAAGAGTGATATAGCAGCTATTAAAGGTTACTGGAAAAATTAAATATCTTTACAATAGAATTGAAGATAAACTGCTGGATGCATTATAAAAATTTATTTAAAAATGAATAAATTTCTTATATAATGTACTTACATAAACAAAATGAAAATGAAGAGCTATTCGAGTTATATAAAATGGGTCTGCCCCAATCATTTCTAATAACTGAAATTCTACTGTAGTAATAACCCTTTAGTTTTATTAACTAATCATTCCAATACCTAGTTCTTATTTCAACTGGTATTATGTTATTTTATGAAATAACATATCTTATCTATTGAATGTAACCAGATGTGATTTTACTTTTATTACTCATTTCAGGGGGCACTTGCCTTCCCAAAATCTTTTCATGTTGCTGGAGATATTCATGAAAAAGCTGTTAATCGCTCACAACTGAACTATTCTCATTTATGTTCTGTCAAAGGAAGTGCTATTCCTTTGGATATTTTTCAGTGGGATGTTGGAAAAATACCACTGAAGACAGCTTCAGTGGATGCATTTGTTACAGATCTTGTATGTATTATTTATTAACATTTTACTGAAAAAAAAAGATTATTTAAACTGCATATATGAAATATTACACTCAATCTGTTCATTGCAGAGCTAAAATAAATAGTTTGTTTCTTATCACATGGTCAGTCAATTAAATGACTGAATCAT
Source organism: Catonia carolina (assembly GCA_035578175.1). NCBI lineage: Eukaryota > Metazoa > Arthropoda > Insecta > Hemiptera > Achilidae > Catonia > Catonia carolina. Next base: position 2,232,759 of record JAQMRL010000022.1, on the reverse strand, counting down.
TTAAGAACAGAAGAGGTAGAGGTGTAAAAGACACTAATCAGAGTTATTTCCTCTGAAAGTAATGAATTTCATTATACAGCCAGACCCTGTGGTGAATGAAGTAAAGGTGTCATTTGCAGAGTGGAAAATATATGCTTTTCAGAGGGCCTGGCATGCTGATAAGCGTACTTTTCCATTCAGTGAGGAAGGTAATGGTAAACCACCTCACTCCTCGTTTTACTTAGTAAAACCTCTACAGGTTCAAACCAGCCTTTCAGCTGATGACCTAAACAACATATGAAATATAGTTAGATTAATAATGTTTTATTATATCTACTGTTACTGCATATCTTTGTTTGAGCAAGATAAAAATAATGAGACTGATAAAATATCATTGATCGGATAGCATCCATAATGGGTTCTCATGTTTTCAACAGCTTGACCAATTTGAGCTGAAAAAGGCAAAATAATCGCTAATCTAATTAATAATTTCGCTAATTTTATGCCGCAGCCTGATTAGTCAGTTTTGTATTAGTTCCATGATTAACTATAAAAAAAGTTTATGCATACACAGAAATTTTTTTTAGACATTCCATAGATTACACTCTTGTTAAAATAGTTGAAAAGAGAAACCATTTTTACAGTAGCACTCTTGTGTACAATTGTTAAATCTAAATAATAATTCCACAAAATTTCTTACAACTGTTGCAAGAATCTGTTCTGAGACAGAAAATAGTGGTTGAAATTACTAGTTTTTAAAGTATCACCATGAGAGTAAATAAAAATAATTTATTTTTTGTTACTTATTTAAAATTGTAAACAGAAAACAAACTATCAGTATCAGTCACATACAATACAAAACACAGAGTCAAACTCCATCGTTTGTAAATTCCTGCACTATATAATGACTTTTCAGCCAGGTTAAGACTTCAAATCTCTTTTAAATCTTTTCTCACAATCAATCTTTGTGGAGGATGGGAAATCAGTTCCATCTTCCACAAACATTGTTCCAACATATGATGTTTTATTTCATAGAGAGCCAAACTACGAAATTCTGTTAAATCAGAACGGTGCCTACTTGTAAGATAGCACAAGGCTTTTCCATCAAACCATCGCGTTTTACTGATTTTGCCCATAGTACAGATTCCATTATAAATAAGCAAGGTACAGTGAGAATTTCATTTTGCTAAAAGTATTCTCTAAAGACTTCTCTCGACTTATCCCTATTTATGTACCTCACTACTCGTGTATCTGCATCAGAAAGATCTCCTCATGCATACCACTATACAACCCCCAAAATATTATGGAATACACAATGTGTGTATAAAAGAAACCATAAAATACATTGGTTTTAATAGTTTCATTAAGTAACCATCTTTACAATGAAAATTCTTTTTGACAATGTAAGTTTATGGTCCTTACGATGTTCATTCCGGCTTAATTGACTATCTATTCGAACTCCCAAAATCATGACTTTCATGAACACTTGAGCACCTTCTCACACTGAAATCATATTAATACTGTTCACTGAAAAAACTTCTTGTTGTAACTATCTGGTTCGGATGTTGGCAATCATCACGGCTATTTTGACCTTATTGGTTGCAATCCGAAACAATTCCATAGAGCTCTTATTGAACCAAGTCCTCAAATTGGCGAGCCAGGAAATTCTTCTTCTACCAGGATTCCTCTTTCCCTCTATTTTTCCCTGCAGTAGATCATATCTTTTTTGATTTCTCATAATATGCCCAAGGTACTGCAGATCATGAAACTTAAAAATTTTGACCAGTTCCAGACCCTTGTTCATTCTCAACAAAACTTCAACTTTAGTGATTTTTTGCATCCACAAAATTCAATATTCTCCTATACAATCACAGTTCAAAAGCCTCAAGCCGACATGCAGTCACCCTGTTCAAGGTCCTAGTCTCTACACCATACACAAGAACAGAGAACACGAAGCATGTGAGGAGCTGTAATTTGGTACCCAATGTCAGGTCATGGCTCCTAAACACTGAACCCATTGCATTGAAAACTTTTCTGGGCTTCCCAATACGACATCATATCTCCTGCGAATTGTTCCCTCATTAATAACGATGCCCAGGTATAAATATACCTGTGAAACACACCCTATTCTATTCCCTTCTATGTACAGATACATGGCATGCTTGTCCTCTCTGCTAATGATCATAAATTTAGTCTTACTGGTTTTGATGTCCAGCCTGTACTGTTTGCTCACTTAAGTAATATTGTTCACCAACTACTGAAGTTCTTCCATGCTATCAGCAAACACTATAGTATCATCTGCATATTTTAAGTTAAAATACCTTCAAGATGATGTAAGGCTGTCTTAAATATGTGCTCTGCATAAAGGTTGAACAGAAGGGTGATACTATGCAACCATATCTCACTCCTGGAAGGATTTTCACCTGTTCCATATGCTCACCAGCCACTCTCAATTCAGATTGGCTATTATCCTTTAACCCTTGCCATTAATCCCTGTCTGCGCATCTTCATCATTTGATCATGCCGCACATGGTCGAATGCCTTATTATAGTCTAATATAAATGCAGAAACGTTACAGCCGACATCTCTGGTAGAGGATCTGCATACCAAACAAAGCCTCTCTTGTACCACTGAAAAACTTAATTAATGAAATTTCTATTAAAATAGTTAAACGGACTACCTAATCCATAAGGTCAAAGTTTTTCCACACTGCTTCAGCTTTAACTGTCACAAATTTTAATGCTATTAGCATGAGTCATTAAATTTATATGTTCTCTAGTTATCAATTAATTTCTAAATCATTGATTGATTATATTCTATAAAATTCCTATTATTATTTTTAGTATAAGGCACTGTAATTTTTGCAATTTCTTGTTTCAGCCTTTTGGAAAACGTAGTGGTAAAAAATCAGACAACAGACCATTGTATACAAAAGCTTTAAGAGAAATGGCTCGTGTTGTTCGCCCAGAAACTGGTAGAGCTGTTTTGTTAACACATGATAGAACAACATTTATAAAGGTACAAAAATTTAGTACTTGTTTCTACATACAGCATGAAACTCACAAACAGAATGAAATGTACCTCGCATTGTAACCTGTGCGTCTTTTTCTTAATTATAAATTACATAACAGAACAATTGCCAAAAACATGCTTTTTTGGGTTCAGGGGACCTGAAAACTTGTATTTCCGGTGAAAACTTAACTTTGAAAAATCACCATGAAAACAGTCCTTCCCTATATTAATATTTAATCTTAAAAAACAGTACATGAAGAATAGTTTTAAAATAGTACAGAACTGAAAAAAAACTGATTTTTTTAAATTTTGCCCTGTATTCATACAGGGCAAGAGAAAGTAATAACATTCAATCAACTAGAATATTGAGTTTGGATTTCCATGGATCTGGAGGTTTTTCTAGGGAGATACACACTAAACACATGGTACATTTTTATTCATAAATTGTCAGAGATTTGGTATAATAATACAATAATACTGATGAATTTTCAGAATTATTTTAAAACCTGTTTTGATAAATTTGTCATAAAGAAATTCAAACAATTATTATTATTGTCCCAAATTATTTCAAACATAAATTCTGCATCTTTCATAACAGAGGCTACAAGCTTAAGTCTTTTTTCCTAATCTTTGTTAAGTTCTTTCTTACCGTGCCAGATAAAGTTTAATGTTATCTATGGTTGATAATATAGTAAAAATTTGGCTTTCTGTTGTACTTTTTCTTTTCTGAATTATACAAATTTTTTATTAACCTTATTTTATTTCAGGTGTTGAGAACGTTTAGTAATTTTTGGAGTCAACCGAGGCCATTTAATATTAATCTTGGAGGACTTGAAGGTGGTGTATTTTTACTAAAAAGATCATGTCGAATTTACTTGTAATTTATTAAGTATTAAATACTACAGAGCATGAAGCAAGACTGGCCGAATTATTATATGGTGGTTTTTGTAAAAAAGTTTTTTAATATGTTATCAATAAATTTTGTGGTGAAATTAAATGTTCTTGTAAATATGTTACTTTCTTTCTTTTTGTTGCCTGATTTTCTGATGATTCAACAAGTAAAGTTACAGTATTCAGATGAACTAATGTCCCCTAGCCGTGGGAGTGAGAGGATGCATAACGCTTTCACTCGCACAACCCATACGCGCCGTTCCAATAACATTGTCTTTAATTTTACTCATTATTATAAGCAAGCGTTTATCTATGCAATAAACTAACAAGCAAGATAACGGACTGTAGTATGTTTTCAGATTTAGATTATTATGGTAAAGATTTTTGAGCGCATGCATAGTTATGCCACATATCTCCCTCTCACTTGCTCGGCTATGGGACATTAGTTCGTCTGATACCTATAGAAATATTGGATGGTCCTCCGAATTCATTTTATCACATAACCAGATTCCCTATAATGCTTTTCAAAGTTGATGAGCTCTGGTGTTCCATGCATTTAGACCAATCAGAATGTTTGCCAGTGGTGTCAGATTGTACAAAATATGTATCAAGCAAGAGAAACATTACACACGCATGCATATAACAGCCGTAGTAGTTCACTCGTGTCTGGCATCTCATTCTGAACCTATCGATTATAGAGCGCGTTAACATGCAATACTTTATAACATAATCAGCTGATTGCATGTTCATAGGTTATAATTGTTATTGAAAGACCAAAAAAAAAATGGCTGAAAAAATATATAACAGAACAAAAGCAAGTATTGGCAAGTCATTGGGTAGCTATGAAGTGGGTAGGGGGCAAATGCGTACGTTCACAGCTCATCAGCTTTGAAAAATAGTGTAGTATCTATACCAAGAGACTTTAGAATGTGAAAAGTCTAAACAATACACACACACACAAAAGAAATTGAATGAAATTCGATTTATAAGTCAGGTAATAATATGATAATAAATTGTATTTGAAAAAAAAATCAGTATCGACAGGGGTAAGAGTATTGGGAACAATCCAGCCTATTCCGTACTATAATAGCTATCTGTTTTCGTTTACTTACTGCCAACAGAAAAATGAGAAAATCTATAAAAGAGAAATATTTTAACTTAAACTCATAATAAGAAAATAATAATATACAAAAGGTAAAAAACAGGATCTTTCCCGTTATTTCTGTCAAGAAATATAAATTTCCAAATATTATTGTTTATTCAATGTTTCTAATAACCTAAGTTTTTTGTAAGAGACTATGAGAAAAATTGTATAAAAATTCTACGACTATGAATTATTTAAGTATTTTTATTAAAAAAAATACTTAAATAATTAACATAATCCTACTTAGGCCTACCATTAATGTGAATGATTCTTACTTCGCAGGCCAAAATGCTGTGATATCTTTCAAAATTTGCTCAAACAGACCGCGGTTTTGGTACTTCCTACGCCACATAAATTAGCATACGTATATACCTAGAAGTTGTTGGTTCGTGCCGCCTTCAGCTTTATTCCTCTGTTTTGCCAATCTTCAAGTACTCTCAATCATTTGTGTGTTAGCACCTGTTATTGAATCTGTGAAGTTTTCAGCGTAATTCCAGTTTGATGGATATTGTGATGTTATACATGATTTCCTTGCTTGTTACATTTGCAAAGTTAAAAAAACGTTTTTATTTTGAAATTTACATTTTCTGTCAGCCGCATTGGCGCAGTTGGTAACGTGCTCGCCTCTCATCATGCGGTCCTGGGTTCGAATCCCACTCAGACACGGCATATTTTCATACGTTACAAAAAAAAAAATCATTTCATCCTCCATTGTATATAGTTACACCCCAATGTCGTCGCTAATGACCTTTGTAGTTAAGCGACGTTAAATAAAAATGAATTAAAATTATATTTCTTGACAGATAACAGGAAAGATCCCAAAATTGTGACACTAATTTCAATGAAAGTAAAGAAGTAGCATAGAATAATAAATAAATACAGGTTTTACCTCAGTGAGGGCAATAAATGCAAAAGTGGAATTTTCCTCTTTTTAAAATTTTACATCAACAAAAAACGTATAAGTTGAAAAAATCAATTTTTTAATTAATCCTCTGTAAATACAAAACAATATCCATAAAGTCGTGATAAAAATTATATGAGCAATTTATTTCCTTGAAACTAAAAAGTCAGCATTAAAAAAAAAAGAATGAGTTTTTTAACCAACTGTAATGGAGAATAATATGCTACTAAAAATGTATAGCTGAAATACTTTAGTCAAGACAATTGTAACAAAATATTTCATAGTTCATTAACAATACAGCTAGTTATTGTCTGGCAACCAGCAAAATTACACTTGTCTAAGCATGTGCTAATTGCTGGCGGAGAATAACTTCCCCCATTATGTCTTGATTGGTCTGTAACATTGCTTGTGTATTTGTGTTCACATTAAAAAAACATATAAGCTTATGGTTTCAATTTAAAATGCATATATTCAATTTTAAACCCACTATTCGTAACTATGGTGGGGAGAAGCACCAAACGTACTCCAAGGGATGAGTAACGCCTGCAGATTATTTACTAATTTGTTGAATAATAATAACAACTTTTTTTATTTACGTGAAAGCTTACTTAACAGTTTTAAAAACAATTTTCTGTTCACTCAGTACACCATTTTACAACAATTACTTTAGTAGTAATACAAGATAATATCTTTTGTTGTTGTTTAGGTCATCAGCCAAAAGGCTGGTTTGAACATATAGAGGTTTTACTAAGTAAAACGAGGAGTGAGGTGGTTTACCATTGCCTTCCTCACTGAGTGGAAAAGTACGCTTATCAGCATGCCGGGCCCTCTGAAAAGCACATATTTTCCACTCTGCAAATGACACCTTCTTCACTTCATTCACCACAGGGTCTGGCTGTATAATAAAATTCATTACTTTCAGAGGAGATAATTCTGATTAGTGTCTTTTACACCTCTACCTCTTCTGTTGTTAAATGATTCAGTCATTTAATTGGCTGATCATGTGATAAGAAACAGAACTATTTATTTTAGCCCTGCAACGAACAGATTGAGTGTAAATAATTTGACACTCTACCTGTCTGTTATGGGCAGAATATCTTTTATAGATTTTTAATAAGTATTTTAAAGTTTCAAGTGATATTGTGTACTTTGATGATAATAGATCCACCAAAAATGTGTAAGTAGAAATAGTTGAGATCAAGGCAACTTAAAATGTTAGTGAAATTTATTGTATACATTTTTTATATAAAATAGAATTGATTTCAAGCTCCAGGACGGATTATAAAGATTTATTTTTGAATGAAATTACTTTAGTTTTGCACATAAACTTAAACTTGAATTTCTTCCAACATGTGACATTTTCCTCCTCAACCTCAGCCCTTCTACTATCTATTTCTTTATCTAATAAATGTTTAAAAAAGTTCAGAAACTCAAACTCCCTCCAATCTTACCTACAGTGTTTTTTGATCAGCTTATTTACTTCTTAAAAAAAATCTGTTGTGAAACACTCACACAACTTTCTCTTGCCAATGCAAATAACGACCAATATAACCTAACATTAGTAATAAAACATTAAAAATAAACCAAAAAATAAGCTCAAAAACATAACCTTATTTTAATCATGAGTGAAAGACGCAAAATGAAAATCAACCTGTTTGGGTTAAAAATACGGAAAATCACTCTTTCACGCTAAATTAGACTCTGTAGAGAAAAATTCTCTAAATAAAAGTTGTAGATCTTTTAATTTCCTATAAATTTGATTACACTTTTTTGTTGTAAAATGTATACTAAGGCTGAAATCTTTAAAAAAAATTAAGTTGTTACACGCTTTTGTGAGAAAAAAACAGAAAATCGCTGATCACCGCTAAACTAAGTGTTATACAAAAAAATGTTTGAAATAAAAGTTGTAGGAATTAAAATTCTCCACAACTTTAATTATATGCATTATTGCGCTAAAATGCATATTAAAGTCGCAATCTTAAAAAAACAAATTTTTTATGAGAAAACAGCCTCCCCCATGAAGTTCAGCAGACATGGTGCCTACCCTATCTTGTAGAGAATTTAGTAAAGGAGGCGATTTTTAAAAAAATCGTAGGGGCCGTTTTTGATAAAATCGCAAAAAAATGAAAAATTACATGAATAAACTACTACTTCCGGTAGACCGATTTTGATGAAAATCTTCGTGTTGGGTTATCTATTGGTATCTAACTTATGTTTCAAGTTTGTATGATGTTCCATTCTTGAGATATGCTGTTCACACACACACACACAGACAAATTGCTAAAAACATGTTTTTTGGGTTCAGGGGGTCTGAAAACGAGTAGATCCGGTGAAAACTCGATATCGAAAAATCGGCATGAAAACAATACTTTCCTTCCTATATATTCATATAGGCAAGAGAAAGTAAAAAAACTCATTCAGAGTTATGTATTAGAAGACGAGATGAAAAAATATTTTTGAAGATGTAAGAAGTGTAGGTAATCAATATGAGTCACATCAGACAATGCATACAGGTTTATTAAAAACAGAATAGACAATTTAACAAATCAAAATAAAATACTCTAACTAATTTAACTAAATAATAACTATGTAGTGGCCTCAGAAGTATTATAAGTATCACTATCCATACCTACATCATACAGAAGTACTTTGCCACCAAGGTCATCTTTTACTTCTAACTCTACTCTTTTTACTAACCAATCATTTTCACTTTTAACTGCATTAAAGAATAATTCACCTTTAGCCTTAGATCCCTTTAATGGTATGAATAGATCTGCTTTCATAGAATTTGCACAGTTCTTACCAGAAAACACATCAATGTAACCAGATGTTATAGGCTTACCAAGTAATAAATCAGAAGCTTTATGTTCATTAAGTATTTTCATAGCTTCCTTATAATACTGAGCATTTTTTAACTTTAAGTTTAATTGTGCCTGATAAGCTGAACCTGCAATGACACATGCTACACCTCCATATGAAGCATATTTTAAAAGATCAACCATTAACACCATTGCAAATTAGAACTCTGCGGGTACAGAACCTGAAAAATAATACATGTTACTAATGCTAATTAAACAAGTAAACTAATTAACAAGTTTTGTTAATAAACCTGTTCATTTCTCAACATCAACAATTAACAGCAAAAAGCATACAGGCCTCACATAGACATACATTGTGTCGAGATAATAGTAGTGTTAATCAATTTTTACACTCTGGAAAATTTTAAATTACAGTACGTTCTATTACAAGTGGGAGAAGTGAAAGTCTAACTAACTTTACAAGATTTCAACTTCTACACATTTCTTAACTGTCAGGTGTTGAAACTTTAACTGGGATCTAGAATTTAACTTCAAGGCTAGTTACTGTAGGCTACAAAACATGCATGGAAGAGCAACAGCTATGGCCACCATAGTGCTAGACTAAGTACCGGTATAGTTACTTGAGTCACGAGTTTGCCTTTGTTTGCAACGAGGGGTAAAAGGGGAAAAGTATCAGTGCACATGCGCGACTGCTTTAATTTCAGTACAACAAATACCACAACTTATACTATACCCATAGTGTATACAGTATATTGTGGAACCTTTTGTAGGTTAACAGAAATGTTAAGTTTCTCAAAAATGTGGGCAGCCTATTCACAGAGCTGAACAAAATCTAATATGCAGTGTAATAAAATGCTGTGAAGTTCAAGCTAAATAAAAATACCTTTCCCTGCCTCTTAACAAAAGCTACAAGCAAGTGGCTGACTACTGTGATGTTTCTCTTTCCACAATTCAAAAAATAAAGAAGGAAATTAAAGACGTGAAGAAGCTATTCTTCAACAGTTTTGCTAACACCTGGTAAAAAATGTAAACAGGTAGATACTAGTGAGACTGATAGTGAAGACACTGGTGAAAGCGATAGTAAAGAAGGCAAATCTCAAATAAAATTTTTTTTTAGAAAATTTTGAGGCAAATCTCAAATAAAATTTTGTTTTTAGAAAATTTTGTTCCAATGGAATAAGGTAGCTGGTAATTACAGTAAATCAAACATTTCTAGTCATGCAATTAAGCTAAAGGCAATATTACAGGTCACATTTATTTTATAAGGTTTATGAAGAAAACAATTTTCCAGGATAAACCACAGCTTACAAAATGTATGTAAGCACTAGAAATCGAGTTAACAGAGACCAAGGTCCTCTCCAAGTGAACGGTCAATATTTTGAAAAAGTAGACTCTTTTAAGTACCTAGGCGTCGTCATTTCTGAACAAAATACAGAAGTGACAGAAATACAAAATAGGCTAAATCTTGCAAACAGATGTTTCCACGTATGCAACAAACTTATGTCTTCAAAATTGTTATCACGTACAACAAAAATTAAAATTTATAGAACAATTATCAGTCCAATATTGCTCTACGGAGCGGAGACATGGAAATTAGATAAAAGAGAGGAAAGGAAATTGATTGTATTTGAGAACAAGATCCTTAGAAAAATTTACGGACCTGTAAACGAGGGAGGAGAGTGGAGGAAAAGACACAATAGAGAACTTAGAGACCTTTATAGGGAGCCAGATGTGGTGTGTGAGTTCAAGTGTAGGAGAATTAGATGGGCTGGGCATGTTTTAAGAAGGAAAGAGGACAGTAATCTTAACCAAGTGTTAAGAAGAAATCCTGAAGGACGATGACCGAGAGGAAGACCACGACATAAATGGTGGAGTCAAGTGAAGGCCGATATGGAAAGAATTGGAGCGACCGAGGAAGACGCGGGGCATCGAGAGAGGTGGAGGGGCTGTGTTGGTGCGGCTAAATATCTACTTAGATATGTGTGGCCCTGGCAGCAGTAAGTACAAAATGTATGTAGAAACTTCACGGTTGTGAATTGTACAAGTAGTGGCTCACTGTTGAAGTTGGCAGCACTGTCAAATTTTCACTTCCCTTCCTCACAGCCCATCCATACGAAAAAGGCAATCTAGTGAGTTCAGTATCTATAGGTCCTGTGTTTGACTCCCCAGCTAGGTGGCTGAAACTTTTAACACGTTAAACCCACAATAGTTGCTTATGAAGTTGGTAATACAACTTTAATAATTAAGGAAAAGTTATGAAATTAATATCTTTGTAGATTCTGGGTTTCGTCTTTGGTAAAAGTTTTGGCTAACGGCTGTAAACAAACCCAACTTACCCGTTAGGTCTACGTCCTTTAGCCATGCCTTTTGCAATATAGTTTGTAAAGCCGGTTACAATCCCGGTAGTATTTACCAATTTATTACTAATTAAGCACCTAATAAAACCACTACATAGTATTCTGTAAGTTATCGTTAATTAATCTCAATCTGCTAAACACAACTACGGTGTCGCGCTTGAGACTGAAGCAGTTAACTATGCAGTACTTGAAAACAAAATAAATTTATTAATAGTGCTTACCTAGTTGTACACGAAAATGATTGGTTTAAGTTCAGTATAATACAAATTAATTACACTTTTAAAACCTAAGAATACCACATAAAAACAGCGCTGAAGAGTATCTATACTTTACATTAAAAATAGTCACAACATAACCTTTACTTAGAACTAGAACACAACTTTTTGAATTGAGTGTTCTTTCAACGGCGATCTATCGATATCTTATCAAATGTCGTTTTTTCATTAATCGATTAATTTTGATACCTTGACTAAACTGAGAAACGTGGCTAATTTATATTTGTTTTAAATAACGTAAAGCAAATCCTGTACGGTGAATAATCTGTGATTATGGGCTAGATCCGCCGTTGAAATCCTAGTAAAGGTTACTTTTATACTGATTTCATAATATAAAGTGATTACCGGTATATATAGGTACTTTGATGGTTGGGGTATAATTAACAATACTCACACAGAAATGGTCGGCCTGAGTCTGTACAAGACTACACCTCGCACACATCTTCATCTCATCGAGTCATGGGGTTGCCTATTCTTAAATTGAACAGATTGCAACATGCACACATTAGGGATAAAAAAAATTGATTAAAAATTGTAGATGTAGAAGGATCATACCTAACCATTCTACCAGGTTTATTAAAAAGGGCGTGCCATGGATAACAATGGGAGGGGTAACTTATTTTAGTTTTGTTGAATGGTGTTAAGTGGAAACATTTCTCTAAGATCAAAGGCTTAATTTATCGTCTAGGTAAGTAGCTGCTACCTACAGCTAGGTACGCCCTTGAACATTAATTGATAAGGCTCCTATTCTTCCAGTTGAAGTAAATAAAAAGACTTTAACAACAGCTCAAGGAATAGTCGCTAATGGAAGCAGCCTCCAGGAAAATCATGTACTTCTTAATATGTACCTAGATATTATATTAGATAAGAAACTGTGCTGTATTACTGCCTCTTTGATAGCAATAACCTAAGGTACTGAATCTGCAGTAATCACTTGGTATACATCAGGAAAAGAAGGAGAGTGTTTCCACTTGCTGTTTTTCTAGGAATACTTTGGTTAAGTTTAGAAGTGGAGCCACTGCTACATTGTACCCAATGTAAATTAATAAAATGTGAGTTTTTACCAAAGCTCACATTTTATCAGTTTTCTGGGTTGAAAGTGTTTAATTGCCTTTCGCAGCCTTATCAAGGTTTATGAATTAATTTTAGACAATTTTAGTATGTAACGGGTGATTCAAAAAGAGCGCCGGTTTTTAAACGGCTGGTAAATTTTTGTTTATCGGTTGGCAACATTGTTAGACCTCATTTCTATTTCGGAGAACATTCCGATTGACGATTCAGTTGTAGTTTTTCTTGTTCGCAGTGTAGTACTCTCGCAGTCTGTGTCTAACCATGGAGAAGTTTACAATTGCACAACGAGTGTTAATCGTCAAAACATTTTACCAGAGTGGAGAGAGTTATGCGGCTACTGTCAGGCGACTTCGCGGTACTCTAGGACGTAATGAAGCACCGAATGAATCAACAGTTCGCAGGCTCATGAAAAAGTTTTTTGAGACGGGTTCAACAGTCGACCTTAAAAGTTCTGGACGTCGTCGTTCTGGCCGAACTGAGCAGAACGTTGCATTGGTTCGTGACAGTGTGGCTGTTAGCCCAGCAAAATCAATACGTCGCCGTTCTCAACAGTTGGGTTTACGATGTTCTTCTGTACGGAGAATTCTTCGGTACGATCTCCAATATCACCCGTATAAAATTCAGTTGACGCAACATTTGAAAGTGGCAGACCACCAGAAGAGACGACAGTTTGTTGACTGGGTATTGAGAAAACGGCAGGATGATGACACCTTCGCAAACAAAATCATTTTCAGTGATGAGGCACACTTCCACTTAAACGGTTTTGTTAATAAACAGAACTGCCGTATGTGGGGTTTAGAAAACCCTCGCGTCACGTTGCAATGTCACACTGCACGAGAAACAATGTTGTTGCTCCGTGAACGGTTCCAGGATCGCATCATTTCTCGTAATTCCGACCATCAATGGCCACCAAGGTCATGTGACTTGACGCCTTGTGACTTTCATCTTTGGCGTCATCTGAAGTCATTGGTGTATGCCAATAAACCCCGAAACATCAATGACTTGAAGGAGGAAATTTGACGGGTTATCGGGCAAATGGAAGTCGAAACTTGTCGTGCAGTAATATCCAATTTCATGGACAGAGTTGATGCGTGCCAGCGCAGTAGAGGAGGACACATGCATGACATCATTTTTCATACATGAAATCGGAAGGTAAGATGAACTTGTTGATGTATTTATTTTCAGTTTTTCAATAAAATAAATCTCTTAATTTGATATATCAAAACCGGCGCTCTTTTTGAATCACCCTATATTTAACATGCTCTGAACCTTGGTTGTTGTAAATGGTCAACATATACTTTTTTCCTGTAAATAATTTCATTTGTGTATGTAAATCCCCTTGTCCAAGAAAAAAATTGAGTCTCTGCACAGACGTTATGGGTGCTAATTACTCATTCATAGTTAGTAGTACAGACAAGATTTAACAACTATTCATTCCTTGTGAGAACTACATTACGTACCTGATGAAAGAAGTTTTACCATTTTTAACAAGTTTCATAAAAAAAAGTACATTCAGTACTGGAAGGTATAACAGACCAAGATTTTCACTAACTCTAGTTTAGAAGTGTTGTAGATGTTTCAAAATCTTGATAAGCAACCCTTAAATTATATTACTATAATGTATTAAAATTACAAAAGCATTTCTGACTTGCCCATCACAATGTACTCAGGGGTTCAGCAAGTACCATATTGCACTGCTAAGGTGACGATTCTGAATTCAATCCCAGCTAGGGTTAGAAGTAAGTACTATATCATTTTTTGCAATTTATTAAGTTTTCTAACTCAGTGTATGTTACAAACACCATAATACATTGATAGAACTAAGTGTGGATAACTAACAAGTTTAAACAAAAATTGAACAGCAATACAATTCACTTAGCATTATAACTAAATCAACACTTAGCACAAGAAAATGAGATACCAAGAAATACCGAGTAAAAAGTTGTGATACAGAGGAAACTCACATTCAATGCATGCCATTTCCACTAAGTTACTACTAGTTTCACAAATCAGATTCTTTTAGTAAATAAATTTGTTTCTTTTTGTGTGGTTTCAGCAATTCTATCAGTTTTACTAACTATTTTTTATAATAATAATAATAAACAGCTTTGAACTAATTTCCTGTGTTCAGACAGAACTGCAAAAATCCATCTTCATTTTCATCCTCTATTTTTATATTATATTACTAATTTACCCATTCTTCTCTGATTGGTTCCTGGTCTAAGAGTAGAAATTTTAAAATCCAATTTCCCAAACATAATATTCTTCATCTGAAGAATTTATTTTACTCAAATCCAGTGAGAAAAATTAATTTTTATTTTATTTAGGTTGCATCAATTAATTGCAACTATTATGATTAAGCTATCCTCGTATTTGAGCACTGTAAATGCACAGGCTTACAATTTAGGTGTGAGAAAGGTTAAAAAATAAATGTATGAAATACTCAAAATTGTAAGTTTTATTTTATAATAGTTTATTTACAATATTTAAACATTTCATGTACTAGCGTAAATTTATTACGAACGTAAATTAAAACTAAAGCAATTTACAACCTAAAAATATACATTATTATAATAAAATATAGAACATAACGGTTTTAAGAGAATGAGTGAACTAACTTATAATAAAAAAAAACTTACAAAGAATTGTTTTTTAACTTCTGTACAACTAAATCTTTTACAATAAAATAAATAACAAAATACAAATTTTTGGTGTCGTTACAAAGAAAAAAATTTTAATTGGCTAATTATTACAGATATATTATTCTATTTATTTTAAGACATTTTTCATTAAAAAACTAATTTTGAAAATAGTTGATTACTTAAGAATAGCTTAGTAATTAAAAAAAAACCATTCAATGATTATGACCTGATCCGTATAATGAAAATTTAATAAAATAATAGTTTACATATAAATGTCATCAAAAATAAACTAAACCTTACCAATGTAAATAACGTTACACAAAACTATAGCAAATACAAATTGTACGCGATGATATAGCACAAAGTTATGCACACTCTAAACAGCAATAACTCCTAATTAAAACAAAAAAAAAAACAACTAAAAACTTGTTATTGTCAGAATTATGAAACACTACTGTATTTCAAACATTGTACCTGTGTACACACCCTGAGGTAAATATAAATTAAATAGTGGCGATCTCCGTGGTGTAGTGGTTATCATACTAACCAGTAAAATGGAAGATCCAGGTTTCAAGTCCTGACTAGGGTCTGGAAATTATCATAAATTAAAGCTTATTGTTTCAGTTTCATAACCCACAGAAGTCAATATTGAAATATCTATTGATGGGCCTTAAAATAAACTAAACATTTTTTTAAACAGCAATGTAAAAATGTATAAATACAAGCACATTCTGTACCTAAATAAAAGTGTCTTATTCCTTTTCAATAAAAATAAATTTTAATTATTCTCTGATACCGTTATACAATACTTAAGTAAAAGCAAGAATAAAATTTGGCGTTTCATTAAATGATACACACACTCAGTAAAATCTAACAGATGTAGGCCCTAAATTTCTGTAATAAATTTCATGAAAATCACTTAAAATTGGTACTGATAACAAGAAAAGTTAAATCAAATAATGTATACATAAAAATATAGATACAAACACAAGTAAACCTAAATATGTCTGTTGTAATAGATAACAATCTGAGTATCCCTGCCAGGAAATAAAAAATTTAATATTTCATTGATTAAATCAGTAAAAGTACCACATAACATCTCATATATTATAGTTCTAATTCTAAGTTAAGCACAAATATCATTGAGCAACCTAATTATTTAAATGTTTATAATTAACAAATATTTTTGGGGGGATCATATTGTTTTATTACAATACTAAAAAATTAAACCAAATTTAATGTGAAAATAATGGGTAGCTCAGTTCAAGTTATTTTAAGAGATAAATAACATGGAAGAAAAAATAAAAAAATTTGCATTTTTTATAAATGTAAAAATGTATTAAATTATATTGAAATATTATAACATGGCCTGTGAAAATAAAAAAAACAAATGGTAAAAGAATGTTATTATAACTGTTTAAAGTAAAATAATTAACAAGGATCTAAGTCAAGGTTATTATGAGAAACATACAAAGTATTTAATCACTAGCAGTGCTGTTGTTTCAATACAAAGTTGACAGAAAGAGATAGAAATACAAGTATGCATTTTAGTACAAATTATGCATACTACATGATTTGTACTTGTATATCAAGTGCAGTCGCTATATTATAGTATTATTTAAACCATGACTATAAGTACAGTTAATTCCTATTACATTCAATTAAATACTTCACTTGGTTTAATTATAACCAGATATAACCTTGATAGTTATAACAATACAAAGTGTATTCTTTAAAAATGTTCATGATATTCAATAAAAATACAATGCATCTGACTCAGGGTGAAAATATAAAATAAAAATAATATTAAAAATACTTTGTGGCTTTATACCTAATTTAAATCATGTGTTTTCCAGCTTTCAGTCACCCAACAATAAATAAAATATGTTGAAGCAACATTTACTCAAATTCAAATTAACCTTTGTTGTCCATAAAGTTAATGTTTTACAGGAGTTAACACATTTTGTATTCACAATGGATTTGTGATGATATGATAGCACCTATGTGATTTACCTACCCATTGAAAATCATACAATTTATGTAACTATGAACATTTAATGTTCCTAGCACCATAAATTATAAATTTAAGTTGTCAACTTGGGGAACCCATAATTCAGGACCAACAAAAATAAAATTCAAGAACGTCGATAGTATTATTTATATTAATAAGTTCTAAGATAGGTATATATAATAACCTGTTATCTTTCAAAGGATGATTAGCTGGCCGCATTGGCGAAGTTGGTAACGTGCTCGTCTCTCATCATGCGGTCTTGGGTTCGAATCCCATTCAGGCACGGCATTTTTTCATACGTTGCAAAAAATCATTTCATCATTCACCGTCTGCATTAGCAGTAATTACAAAACAGTCGGACGTTAAACAAAAAAAAAAGGATGATTACATTCCTGTTCAGAGTTTTAAACTTTCTCAGCTCTAGCTAAACTGTACTACAGTAGAAGACCAACTATGTATGCTCTACTAATTTTTTAAAAGAATGTTATGAACAATACTTAAAAATATTAATCGCAGGTTCTATGTATAATACTATTATGTAATCTCGCCACGCATAAGCAAATGTCAGCATTAAAGCAGGTTTTACTGGAGATATTTTCAAAACGTACTGTACCTATTTACCAATATTGAAATTTTTTTGTAATACTGTAAATTTTAGGGCTAATTTAAATTTATTTTTAAAACTTGATGTCTGTCAATAATTTTATCATATATGAAGTATTTGTTGTGATTTTTTTATTACATAATCACATAATATATTTAACAATTTTTTTTTGTTAATTACCTTCTAAAATTTAAGAATATGAAAAAGATAAGTCAGAACATTTTTGAATTTTTATATTTTTCAATGCTGCATCATACCCTTTGAAATATTAATATCTCATAAGAAATAGTCATAAAGCATTAATTGATTTGCCTAATCCAAATTCAAGTTTATTAAGGTTTTTTTTGGGTTAATTGATGTTCTACTATAAACAGCAAAAATAACTCTTGTTTTATGATTGTTAAGTATTCTCATAAGTATTTTAACATTGGATGCAATTTGTAAATTGATACCCTACTACTAAAAATAAATTGTATAATATTGTATATTGTATTCACTTCCGATAATTTTTAACTTTTTGATTAAAAATTAACCTTTTTACTTGATCATTCTTAATGAAGAACAAAATTTATTTAATCACTAAATTAAATTGATTAATTATTACTGAAGTTAGTATTGCACTACACACTGAAGAGTGTCACTTTTTTCAACATTATTATTGTTTCACAGATTGTTGTCAATAAATCTGAAAAATTACATTATAAGTTCACTTCAATTAGAAAAACTTAATACCTAACAATTTGTATATCAGTCAAATAGTACACCATAATAATAAATTATACTATAAAGGCAAAGAAAAATTGGAATAATCACTTTTAATTGATTCAATTAGTGAAAATAATACTATTTCTTTAACCAAATGAAAACAGAATTAACACAATAGCTTTTAACGAATAGTTTTAGCAGTAAACAATAAATAAAATTAAAGGTTCAGAACCATAAAAATTTCTTTGAATAATCATTAAATACAACCCAAATAAGGTACAATAAATCACTCAGTCTTCAAAAATTGCAAAAACCTACTTTAAATACTTCTTTGATTACAATAACGTTCAATTGATTTATTTTTTCAATGGTTTAACTTCTTAGACCAATCTATTATTGTATTCCAGAGAAAAGTTATCATAAATAGATACCTACAGATAAAATTTAATATTAGTTTCAAAATTAACAATAATTTATGAGTTAGATTTACTTATATTATAATCAGCCAAGTTCTTTAGCATAAAATATTTCTAATCCACTTGGGATTTGTATTAAATTATTAAGTTTGAATAGCACAAATGTTCGTAGTAAAGCATTTAAAAACTTGAAATTTGTAATTACATGAGTTTATACGTATCAATTAATTGATCTCACCTGTATTGATGATTATTTTTAGTTCTAAAATATATTTACATAATGCTAGGCTAAAAAATTAAAATAGTGTACTTGAAACTTATTAATAGAGATTAATACTTTCCAATTTCTTAATATGTTTGACAGCTTCATGAATGTCAAGTAAAAATTAAGTAGTAAACTTGCCAACACCTGATTTAAAGAAGAGAATTCAAACAAAGTATTTCAGTAATAACCATAACTGCTTCAATTTA
Organism: Catonia carolina; assembly: GCA_035578175.1. Classification (NCBI taxonomy): domain Eukaryota; kingdom Metazoa; phylum Arthropoda; class Insecta; order Hemiptera; family Achilidae; genus Catonia; species Catonia carolina. Next base: position 2,213,461 of record JAQMRL010000022.1, on the reverse strand, counting down.
TCACCACATTTCTCTTTCAGACACAGTATTTGGTCCAAAATTGGCAATTTTAGCAATGCAGACTTTCCTCAGATTAGTGACTCAGGATGTACTTCTATAATGTCCTTGAATGCTCTCTTAAACTTACCATGAATAGCAATTTTAAGAGGTCTGTATAATGGAGAGATGACTTGAATGCTAATGTGAGTCGAAGCCTGCGTTGTTGTTACTGTGACAACCCACCGCTGCGCTATTCAACCTGCTAATATTCAATTTCAGTCCTTTTTGAACATCAACCTGTTGTTGTATTGTTGCTATACACTGATACAATTTTCAGTTTCAGTGCGTCTAGAGTGGCATTGCTTATTAGTATTTACACTTTAAACAGTTTTCTTTTAGTTTCTAAAAAAGTAATTAATTCTTTTTTGATTAACCATGGAAGCAGTGCGAAAGCGAAAGAAGGGACAGAATTCACAGTGAAGCTAGAGAAGTGAAAAGACGCGTATTGAACAATGTGATGACAAAGCTAAAGAAGGTAAATTTAAGTATGCAGTCAAAGTAACTTGCGGGGTGCAGATTACATAGGTGTTTCTATTAGAAGTGTCACAAAAATACGGAAAGAAGGCGTTGAAGCTGGTAAATCTTCTATAAGCACTCCTGGTATGAAGAGGTCTTGGTCAGAAGCGAAAAAGTTTTGTTTTTAAAGTTTATAAATTTGAAAATATGTTTGTGTATAATATGTACTTCAATATTTACATATTGTGCAATTCCAAGCTCTGTGTAGTTGCGGGGTGAAGGGTACGGGTGAGGTATAATGAATGAGTGACACATGCTGGGAGAACGATTGTTGTATTACTCTGATACAAAACATTCATTTTCAAACTTTCCATATTTAACATATTTTGTTTGTATTTATTAATTTATTTATGTATTTTGATATAAATTGGTAAATTAAATATTATGAATCCAACCAAGTTAATAACCCGATTGGTATTTGTTAAATTAATGCGCCGGATGATAAGAATATTTTTTTAGTCTAGTTAGTACATGCTACCACTACAAATGTATCAGCTGTGAAACACTAATAACTCATTCTCCCACTACTATAAAAACGCACTGCATTCCTAACAAACACAGAGCCAGGACTCAAGCAATAGGCCTGTACATACTCTGTAATATTATTACATTAAACAACGAATATTAAAACTAATGATTCATAATTAGGGCTATTATTATACATAATTTTGTTACGGCCCATTCATGCAATGATTCATAAGAAACACACTATTAATGTGAGTTGTTTTACAACACTAAGTACTTATTAGTAGCTGCCTAACACACTGCAGCCGATATCTTTAGAAAAGACGATAGTGCCAGTGTATGCACGTTGTTGCAACCACTACACGCAAGATTTCCTAGCCTCGCATTCAAGTCATCTGGCCACTATACTTGTCCCTGTGTCTCATGGTTCATCCAAGGTACCAAACCAAACTGTGGTTGTTAATCATAAACAACAGCCCAGGCTGACATTCCATTTTCTGAAACACCTTCTCATTATCAATGCGATCAACCAAATGGAATTTCAAAATACGCAATCATATTCCAAAAGCTTGAATCTTCTTTTAGCATTGACTAACAACAGGACCATTGCTTCAACATCATACAATAATGGAGATTATTATTTTTAAGACTATTAATTTTTAGTTGCAAGCTGAGGTTCTTGCAGCAAGAGAGCAATTTTTTAGATGCCATTCAGAATTTTAATCTCTCTGGAATGACCCCAGCTGCCATTCAATATACACCAACAGTACTAAAAAAACTAACTCGCTCAATAAAATCCCTGTTGACAAGCAATGTGATTAGCTGAACGCAATATGATTTACTAGTAACCATATCGGAAGAGACCAATTATATGATTAATAAACAAACTAGATTAACATTTTTCTTTACTTAAAATTTACAGCAGCACATTTATAACTAATTATTATTAGGAACTGAATAACTTTTTTTTACTTGAAATACACAAAAGATGCAAAACAGATAAAAAAATAAAATGTTTCTTCAAAAAGAATCAGTAACTATTTTAATAAATAACTGAAACAAGTTTTCCTGTGATAAGAAAACAGGGATAAAAATAAAATTAAGCATCTCTAAAGCTTAAATCAGGAGTTGTCAAGTCAATACAATTGATACATTTACTAGGGATGGGTTGATTCCAAATGTTGATTCTCGATACAGATTCTCTAGTTTTCTAAATATTAACAGTGTTGGATAATTTTGGTTAGGGAGAGTAAAAAACTACAGTTTCTTTTGAAAATGTTTTAAACTGTTGAATTAAATAACTAATTCGACAAATTTTAATTCATATACCAGAGTCTGACCGCCCAATTTTATACAAATATGGCTATCTGAAAAAGGAACAAATGAGTCACTTATCAAATGGGAGAAATCAATCATGATTCGATACAACCAGTTCACGAGATTGGACTTTTATGATGAATAAACTGTAAAATGTTACAAGTTTATACTGCTAGTGATTTTCTTCATTTTTTCAATTATTTTATACCCTAAAAACAAAAAGTGAATTTTCCAAAGTGCACTCAATAATTTAGAGTGGTTTCAACTGATTGATCCACGTTGTTGTATTGCAGTAAGAGTAAAATTTCCAGATATGGATACAAACACGAGGTTATTGGAACATACTAACTGGTATTTCATTGCATGAATTGTTAAAGATATAAAAAATAAATAATTTTTTAGTTTTAGTTGGATTATATTTTGTGATTTTAAGTTTAATTAGTTTTATTTTATAAGTGGTACTAATTTTTGATATCAGAATTGGTATTGAGAATCGAAAAATATTGGTATCAACACATCACTAATATTTACTAAATTTCCACATTGAACTACAATTTTTACTACACCTTTATTCTTCAACAAATTATACATACTTTCTCAACAAAAAAAAAGTTACTATACAGTGATTTAATGACTCAATAACATAGATTGTTTAAGCAATTATTCAAATGTCTCAACTATTTTAAAGAAAAACATTTTAGGCTACGAAAAATCTGTAAAATTACAAATAATGGAGTGAAAACGAATACCAACTGCCTTAATATAAATAGCAGAAGTTAAAACAATCAATAAATTCTTATATTACATTGATAAAAATCAATATCATGTTAATAACACACAAATAAAAAACAATATATAAATTAGAAACTGTATCACAGAAAATAAATACAGTATGTACAAATTAATATACATAACTCACAAATTTTATATTTCAAGAACAATGAAATACATCTAAAAAAAAGTTTTAAATTAAAAGAAAAACCTACTTATATGTAGTATACATTACATAGTAATATATTTCAGTTACATCTAATAATTTCATTACGACATAATACGTTATGTAAAATATAATTTATGTGTTTTTTTTAAAAATAAATAAATTTATTAACTAATTATTATATTTATGATACAACATATGGACTGAGTTTCGGTGAAATAATTAATTCTGCACTTACATTATAGAGAAGACTTAATATTTGTATTTTTTCTTTTTTTAAATAAAATATAAATACTATATGATTTTGTACAATAAATCCTATCTACCAAGAATAAATTCGTCACAACAATATTTATTGTAAATAATACAGTACTGCGTGACAGTTTACAGTTATTTTTATAATGAACAACTTTAAAAACAATACGATCAAATGTGATATAAACAATTCCACTTCTGATACAACTGTTCAGTGTATTTATTTATATCTTTAATAATTTCCATTCTTTGTTAAAAGTCCACACAATTTCATACATAAAAAAATCCATGAAATTTATTCAATTATATACATCATTTTACACATTTTTATCACTTTTTTTCCTACATCAACTAATATCTGGAACTTTACACGATAGATAGTGAATGCAAATTTTATCATATTTTTAGCTACACCAGCTATGATGCATTTGTTGGCGGTCTTCTATTATCATAATCTCTTCTGTTGTAATCCTTTACATCCGGTCTTCCTCCTCTGTTCCAATCTTGACCAAAACCAGGAGGAGGTGGTCCTTGGTATCTATTATCTCTTGGATACATTGGTGGCATTGGACCACCTCCACCACCACCATGATCAAAATTTCCAAAACCAGGTGGAGGACCATAATGGTTGCCATAACTTGGAGGGCCCTGATGAAACCTGTATCAAGAAAATATACAGAAATAAAAAATTATGATTGCAATAAATTTGAATTAACACGGACAATAAATTTATACATCGATCAGATCTATAAGGATTCTATAAGGGTCGTGAAAGAATATAAGTTGTACAAGTGTACAAAATTTGAATACAGTTAAAATTTACAATGTGTAGTTTCATAAACTCATAAATTTTCTTTAACCCTTTAAGTGCCAGGATCCGATGCTGTCGAATGTGAGGGTCTTCTGAAAAGTGCCAGATCCATTCAGATCAGATATCAGTAAACTGTTGCGTAGATGGCTATAACTTCCGTACACAAGCGTTGAATTTTGGCTTTATTAATAGTGTAAAGTATGAACTTTCATTGCATGTCAATAGATTTTGCTGTTATTTAGTTACATATATTTTACGAAGAGTTTAGTATTTCTTTATAAACATGTCAAATGGCGGCTTCGTCATACAAGTGCAGTGGCGATATTATTTTTGGTTATGTTTGTCATTTTAAATAGTGTTGTATTATATATCAATCTAATCAGAACAAAATTGTCTATAAAATGAAATAACACGCGATGGTAAAAATATTTTTAGTTTAAATCACAATGGATGAAGAATATTACATGAACATCAATTCTGGTGAGTTAATAAAGATATTTTAGTAAATGAAAATAAATTATTAATAAATAAATTTGATACAACAGTGCTATTTATAGAGTAAGGTTTTCTGCAAAAGAATTAAGCTAATAACATTATTACTTCTGATGAAATAAATTTTTAAAGAGAATAGTGTCATTAGCCTGTTTATTGACCTGGCATTTTATTTTTCACCAGTTCCCAACTACAAGGCATGACACTCAAAGGGTTAAAATAGTGTAACTTACTACATTTTTGTGTTTACATGATGGGGGTAAGCGGCATGTCCCCTGAAATTCATTGGGGGGCTGTGGTCTTGTAAAAATTGCTTTTTTTATTGCAGTCTTAATGAATTTTAGACTTAAAGAGTATATAATCAAAGTTACAGAAAATTAAAACCCTACAACTTAATTTCAAGCCTTTTTTCTTCAACTTATTTTAGCATCAGTTAGCCAGTGATTTTAATATTTCGCTCATTGAAATTGGTAAAAAAAACGGGGCTTTTTTAAGATTGTGGCCTTAATATGCATTTTACGAAAAACTTGTATATAATATTAATGTTATAGAAAATTTAAAATTCTACAATCTGTTTGTCAAGCAGTTTTTCTACAGAACTTAATTTAGCGTGAATTAGTGATTGTCCACATTTTGTCTCAAAATCGAACTCCAACAGAGGTTGATTTTAATTTTGTGTTATCCACTCACGATTAAACATAAGTTTTGTTTTTCATAATTTACATTGACAAGAGAAAGTTTTGCAAATGTTTCACACAAATTTTTTTAGGAAACAAACAACAAACAGAGAGCTAACAATCAATATCAATGATTATTGGAAAAGACGAATTGAAAGTAGTCAGATTTGAGGCTGCATTTTTATAAACAGATATTATTAATAATTATTATGATTAAAAATTATCATAACATAATAGTAATAAGAAAAATTTTCAAAATTCTGAGTTTATAAATTTTATAGTATTTTTTTATAAATTTTCATTCAATCATAATATACATTGTTATTCTAAATTTAAATTTAACATTTATATTAAATAAATGAAAATTTAAATGTTTTACAAAAAAGAATAAGAGTTGGAATGTTGGTCAGTATTAAGTTACCGTGCCATACAGATATGTTTGTTTTGTTGCTAGATCATTTTTTGATATTTAATAAAATCTCCACGATAATAATTGATTGTATATTAATTTGATAATGTACGAGTATTAAGGAAAATGTTTCCACTCACGTTACAGAAGAATTAATAATTGACATATTTATGAATAATATTATTTTTTGTATGTCAAGGGAGACATTTTGAATTTTTGATACGTATGAGCACAGCTCAAATTTATGAATTTTGTTTAAATATTTGAATTGAATTGAAACAGCAAGCAAGATCGCCTAGGGAACCTATCGATCAAAGTAAATAAATAAATAAAAATTGCTACAAAGTTAATACCTTCGTTTATTTGAACCTCCTCCACCTCCAGCCCCTCCTCCTGTTCCTCCACCACCGCCGCCGCCACCACCACCTCGATGGTTCCTATCCCTATCTCTAAACCCTTGGCTTTGCATTCTGTTCTGGTATCCTTGTTCATAACGATCTCTATCCCTTTTATGATCACTACTTCCACCAAACCTGAAACAAAAATACTAGTTTTATTAAACTATGTTTAACTGGGATTCAGTTCTGATAATTAAAAAAACAATACCACACTTTTTGTATCCTTTTTTACATATCCTTGGCAATATTTTGTTACGATCTTATCTAATAATACAACACTCAACTCACAAAAATCTGTTTGTTAACACTTGGATGCGCTGTGACTTCAAAATTATTAAATCTAAGCAATACTATTTCATTGTACAGAACATTAAGTTAACACAATGAACAAGCAAAATGTTAGTGGATAGATGAAGTATTTCATAAACAGTAATAGATTCATGTGGAAATTGCTCAGAATGTTTATTTCCCACTAATAACGCAGTGGAGAAACAGCTTTACAGGCATGACCTATTTGCAATAGATGAAAACTATTAGCATAAATTAAAGATTGTTTTTTTTTAAATCTCACAAATTTTTCATCTGTAAGTTTTCCTTTATCACTTTTACAATAAACTACGAATAAAATCAATATTCGACTTGCTGAATCCGAGTTTACTTTCAACTCAATTTGAGAAAGAACATAACAAAAAAAAATCACCTGTTTCCAGTCCAGCGATCACCACCAGCATCTGTAGGTGGTCTGTTATGGGGGCTGTTTATGCTATTACGATTACTGTTATCACCTCCAGGTCCTCTGTATCCAGGGCCAACTCCTCCTCCTCCTCCTTGAGATCTTTGTAAGTTGCTCCCTCCACTACCACCACTATCTAACCTGTTCCTTTCATGTCCTCTACTTCTATCTTTCTCCTTCAGCCTTTCTTTCTCTTTTCTTTCTTCTTTCTCACCAGACCTGCAAAATTAAAAAAAAATAAACAAATAACATCAACTTTTTAGGGTGAAAAAGAACTTAATATAAGGTACAATCAGCAACAAATAATCTTACTGCAATTTCACTACCAACCATTTATTTCTTTACATTAATAAACAAATTTATTGAAAAACTGTGATCAAATTCCATTTAGGTAAAAACTATTTTAATCTTTAAGACAAATTCTTAATTTTTGGGCTGATGAAGATTTCAAACAAATTAATTATTTTTATTATAGTATTTATATCTTATAGTATTTATGATCTATGAAAACAAAACAAGAAAATCACAAAGATTTTATCCAGTACAATTTTATTATCTTTAAATAACAATTATTACAATGGAAAAATATTATATTAAAACAGAAAGTATAAAATTGTTTTATTTACTTCAGACTTGTCAAATAACTCATATTACAAACTTCAATAAAAAATAAATTAACTTACTTTGGTTGCGAACCAAGAAACTGTTTCTTTGATGGAGAATGCTGGTTATCTCCTGATTTATCATCATCAGGCCGTCTTTTTCTATGTTCATTACTTTCTTTGCTTTCTTTCGTTGAACTCTACAACAGATAATAAGTACATTATGATTTCAATGTGTAACATACATATACTTAACATAGAATGTACTGATAAGTTCTACTGTATTTGGAGCCATGTTTTTATAATGTCAACAGATAAGGTTTATATTAAACTAATGTCCATATTGGAAACAGATTGTACATTATTTCCTCTACCATGAAGTAGCTACTGTAGTAGAAAGATGTACAATGATCATTTTACCAATGGATACGTAAGCGGTATAAAATATAGTTTCAGAACTTAAGTCATGAGATGGTGTATCTTATAAAGCGTAATATTTACTACAACCCAAGTGTGTATTTGTTTTTTCCTAGTAATATAAAACACTGTTTTTATGTAGTAAAGTGTGTACTACTAATAAATTATTCGTTCTCACTGTGATTTACGGCTAAGTAAACTTAAAGCGTTTAACTTCTCACATGCTGAAAAACAAAATGACTATAAATAAAACCAATTGGTACTGTTAACAGTAATTTTGTTAACATCAGTATGAATTACCAGTGGAAGGGGCGAAATATGACCAGAGAAAAAGTGAATATTTGTTATAAAAAAGTAAAATCTAATTCTTAAAAAAATGGAGATCTTTTTGGCTTTTGAAACATTTATATTCTTTCTGTGGAGAAATCAAATAAGACATTACTTTTTGGATACCTGTCCCATAAATATTCTCATAGGGTAGTACGGTACCGTGATACCTGATCACATAATACACTACATAGTGAACAATAGATGGTAGAATAGCATAGAACTGATGTAGACCTATAGAATAGATAGACAAACTAACCTTCCCAAATGAGAAATAAGATTACTTCATTTTACCAATCACAAATTTTTTCAAAATTTAACGTTTACTTAATGCTACATAGTAAGCATAATAGCATACTTAACGCTTCTTTCCAAATGAGAAAAAAAATAAAAAAGACTTTTTCATTTTTATCGCAATTTTTTCAAAATTTAAAAATTACACAATACTGTACAAGCCTATGTTACTTAGGAAGCTCTAAGCTTTCCACTAATAAAAGAACTTTTGAAATCGGTTTGGCAGTTTTTGAAATTACCTCATACAAATAAAATGTTTCTTTTTATTACCATAGATTTCTGACCAAGCTAGAAAAATAGATACTTATAAAAAAAGTCAGATTATAGCAAAACATGGTAAGGTGTTAATTTTTTAAACTAAATTAAATATTTAATTATATTTGATTAAGTTAGAAAATGAACACCTTACCACCAATGACAATGAAATGATGCCCAACTGTGTCGGTACAATAAAACATTTAAGATTATCTACAGCATGTGTGGTAGGTTTCATATACAAATACCTACCAATTAAAATTTTCATTTCCATTGTTAAACAATGTTAATCATGACCTTCTGTATTAAATTCCTATTCACCACAAATAAATAAGTTAAAATGAAAAATTATTTTTTAAATTAACACAAAAAATTTATATTATCTTACAATTTGAGTAAGTAACAAATTTTACTTTAAATAAGTATCACTTTGTTTTATAAAAATAAAATTTATATAAATATACAAAACAATTATTTAAACTGCCGGCCGCATTGGCGCAGTTGGTAACGTGCTCGCCTCTCATCATGCGGTCCCAGGTTCGAATCCCACATACGTTACAAAAAATCATTTCATCCCACATTGCATAAAGTTCCACCCCAACGTCGTCGCTAATGACCATTGCAGTTGATGCGACGTTAAATAAAAAAAAAAAAAAAAAAATTATTTAAACTATAAATTTTGGAAAATCATTTTTAAAACATGATTTGAATAATCAGGTGTTTTAAATGTCAACAGGTGAAACTAACTGCTACAATCGTAATAAAATAAAAACAAAGAAAAAACCTATTAATATTAATACTAGGCCCTGTGTTGTTTGGAAGTAACAAACAATAATGTATATTCATGTGTTGAAAGTATTGCCATGGCAGCTGAATCATTTGTTCAAACATAAAGAAAATATAAAACTAATTTTATTCTTTAAAAAAAATCAAATTTGTTAAGTTTTAGAATAAAATTACTGGTTACCTTTTCATCATCCCTTGATGGTTTTGCTTTCTTCACCGCATGCTTATACAATCTGTACAATTTTTTGGCATCAAATTCAGTGAATTTAGATACAAAATACCACAAATTTCTGAAAGAGAAAATAGTTTAATTAATAACTAATTTTTAAAAGAACTATATCTTAACAGCATTATTAATTACAATGAACATTTTCAAAACTTCTTGAAATATTGGATTACAAAAACTTGGACACACTAAATTATTAGAAATCTGGTTAAATAGGATGTCAAAAATTCAAGAAAATTTATATTAAAAAATGTAGATGGCTTCAATTAATCCAAGTAGAATACAAGATTTCATAACTGCTAGTTTTTTTAAACAGTTTTGGGAGCAAGTGTGTACGTAAAACATGAAATTATTAATTTACTATGGAAGATTGTGATCGGACAAAACACGAGCGTCATTTTACATTATTCCAAATATGTTTCCCTGAACCTACATGACTGCCATCTTTTCTAAAGTGTACTTTAACACACTGACAAGTTACTTGTAGCAATAGTTTTGTTTTAATGATTATATAAATTTTTCTACATATCCATGAATTAATAACGCTTTGATTATACTTGCCACCTTCTTGTTAATACACTTAAGTGTCTGCTAATGTCATGTTGTGACAGAAGCGCTGTTACAGAGAAAATATTTCTTAAATTCTGGAATGAAATTATAAGTTATCTTATACAAATGATTTTTAAGAATGGAAATGGCTGCATACTGCATATATGAGAGCAATTTTAAAGCAGAATTTCCAAATCGCTGGATAGTTCATACAGGAACCATATAATGGCCTACCAGGTCCCACACCTGTCTTATCTAAATTACAGTTTTTGAGGTACAATAAACATAATGTTTACGAAACAAAATTTGTAGATATTAACGAATTGAAAAAAAAAATTGACATATCTGCTCATGTATCAGCAGGCATGATACAAGAAGTTATAAATGGATCTTACTTGAGGTTAGCGCGTTGCCAAACTGTAAAAGCGAAGCATTTTGAACATTTATTTTAAATTTTAAAATAGATATTGCAATTTACAGTAAATAATAGGTTTATCAGTTGATATAGCTGGTTCAGTTGTTGTGCTTATAATTATTAGTAGTTGTTTATTATTTTTAATATTATACCACTGCTTACCAATAACTGCCTAGTTATTGGATGAATTATGACTGTAAAATGCAACAAAATTGTTTATGTAGTGCGTTTTACTTTGTTTTATTGATAACATGATATTTCCGCCATTACAACTTTGAATGATTACAACTCTATAACGAAGGCATTAATGAAAAAAAAGGTTTCAATATAGGTTTTCTTATAATATTTTATATCAAAATCATGTGACACATGTCTACATTTTTATCTTTTCTTAATTTAACTTTGATTCAAAATGGTAGACAATATAACCTTTTGAGGACTACGAATGTACGGGTACGTTTACCGCTCTGCGATCGTAAAGGACTATGCACGTACGGGTACGTTTCATGTTTTTCGGTCCAAAATACTACGAACGTACGTTTGCTTCTGTTTTTATACTTGTGCTGACATCTATCATTTTCTCCATGTACTACGTGTTATAAACGAATAATTAATTTAGTAGGCTTTGTTTTATGCGATTGAAACAGCACGTGTGTTTTGTCTAACCTCACTTATGAGTTCCGAAACGTTTTTATAGTTGTGTTAGCTTCTTGCTACCGTTTGTTTACTAATACAGAATACTTATTTATAGTTTACTAATAAAGAATTTTTATTTCTTATGAATATAAGTGAGTTTTATTATAATGTAAATCGTGTTTCGTGTATATATATTTTTTATTTTGAACGTTTCATTTCATTGTGTATTTTGTATATTATACGAGTGGAAATGGCTAGTTTTAGTGGTAGGCGTCTACGGGATGACGATATATTACAATATATAACTAATCCCGGATTCAGATATTGAAAATTACAATGAGAGTGATAGTGAAAATTCATTTTATGTACGGCACGATAAATGTGCACATGATGTGCGCGCGCATGCACGTATGAGCGCTTGACTGTGCATGTGAGGGTTATTTACGTGTATAAGTATTCAAGGGGTGGAAGTTTGTAAAAAAAAAAATAGCAGAAAGATAATAAATAAGGGAAGCAGAAATAGACAAAAAACCTAAAAAGAACTCAGGCTGTCAGCTGAGTTCTAGGTTGGAAAATATAGTCCTCAAAAGGTTAAAACCCACCATTCATAACGCAATTTTTTTTTAACTATGTAGAACTACATTCATCTGCCAATTAGATAAGCAGTACAAAGCCGTTTCCATACATAAATTCCCTGTATATTTGTGTCCTAGCAATTGTTTATTGTAATGTAATGTTCACTACAATTGCGAGTACAATGCACGCTTTCTGAAACACGTAAATAAAAGCAAAATTTTTGTAGTTAACAGGAGACTTCTTATCACGCCTGCTGACTTGATGCAAGAATGCATCAATTTTCTTTATACAAAAAAAGGTATTGTTAATTCACCAAATTTTGTATAAGTATTATTATAAAACATATTTAAAAGAAAAAAATAAATCTATCCGGTTTGGAAGAAGTTTTCTTAGTTTTAGATTTGGTACAAATGTGTTAATGACCAGTAGTTGAAACTTAAAATAACTTAATTATTCAGAGCAACTTACGTTCTCCATTCTTTGGTTGTTTCGGCGTCCTTATATTCTTTCAAACATTTATCAATTTGATCACCAATTTGTACAAGGCACTGCCTTGTGTGATTTACTTGTTCTTGTTCACTCTGGGTACGGTCCGGATTGTCTAGAGCTTTAAGTGCTTTTTTGACTGGCCTCATCTTCTCTTTACACTGTAACATCACAAAAATTTGATGTGAAACTTTATGACTTTCTCTTTTTGTTCCTCATGTAAGACCCAACGTAAAAGAATTTATTACAATTACAAAATCTAATTATGTATTAATAAAACGATTTTGTCATTAAAGCAAAGGACAGTGCCACTGGCATCTATGCAAGGAGTTCCAGGTTTGATTCCCGGACAGGTCTGACATTTTTTAATCTCACTTCATATCATTATGCTTGAATTTGAATTGAAATGACCAAATTTTGCTGTACAATGGGTGAAAAGATATTCTTGTGGTTTTTCTATTACAGAAATAAACCCCCAAAATGGACAAACAGGAAAAAAAGATTTTTTTTTCTTTCTTACACATACACACACACAAATATTTGTTCTGCGATTGACCTAAAGGCAGTAGTACCTAATTAATGTATTTTACATAAAATACAAATTTTAATAGACAAAAAACTGAAGGCAATAACACCACAAAGGAGGCCAATAACAAAAAAAAAGATAAAAAATCTGGTGTAAAACACTCACACAATTTTCTCTTGCCAATGCAAATAATGAACATAACCTAACGTTAGTATTAAAACATTAGAAATAAACAAAAAAACTTAACCTCGAATAACAACCTAATTTTAATCATGATTGAAGATGCAAAATTAAAACCAACCTTAGTTTGGCTTAATAATATGGAAAATCACTCTTTGAACCTAAACTAGGCTCTGTAGCGAGTAATACTTGTAGATAAATAAATGAAAGTTGTAGATCTTTTAATTTTCTACGAAGAACAGCTTCCCCTAGAACTTAAGCAGACATGGCGCCTACCCTATCTTGTAGAGCATAAAAAATGTAGTAAATTAAGCAATTTTTAAAATAATCATAGCAGCTGTTTTTGAGAACATCGCAAAAAGTGAAAAATTACACGAATTAACTACTACTTCACGTTGACTGATTTCAACAAAAATATTTGTGTCGAGTCCTCTAGTAGTAACCTAATTTAAGTTTAAAGTTTAAACTACTTACAATGTTCCGTTCTTGAGATATTTTGTTCACACGCGCGCACACACAGACAAATCGCTAAAAACATTTGGGTTCAGGGGGCCAGAAAACGTGTATATCCGTTGAAACCTTGATTTCAAAAAATCAACATGAAAACAAAAACTCTCTTCCTATATATTTATACAGGCAAGAGAAAGTAATAACAGAAAGTTTAAAAGTAACAATGACTTCACAAAATCAGATTTTACAATAATATTGAACGTTACTGTCGTAATGTATGTACAAAGGAATCTTTCTAATCTAATATTTTTTGTTATTATTATTTTCAGTTTATTTAAAGTTGCATCAACACTTGATTAGCAACTACAGTGAGTCATGTAACTGTCAACGTGGGTTTTAACTTGTTACAATTAACGAAGACCCTAGCTGGGAATTGTACCCAGGGCCTCTGCATTGTAGGTTAACATGTTACAATAATACTTACTATACTAATGCCTTGTCAGGTAAATAATTACCCAGTACCACGAGTATTAGTTCATGATCATTACATACAGACTACTTTTGGAGAAATATATTTTCTGTTAAGTTATTGATAACATTTAAAATTACTTATGACATACAAACCTCATTAAATATTGCAGGATCAAGATCACCAATTACATCCAGTGCTCTTGGTTCACTGTTTGCAGTAAAATGCATAGGTCCAGTTTCCTTCTTCTTTCTTTTCTTAGGTACAGCATCTTTTTTCTTTTTTTCATGTTTTGCTTTATCTCCAGTTTCCTCTTCTTTACCTGGAGTCGTGGGACGAGACTTTACAGTATTTGCAGACACGTTGTGATTTGCATCACCTGCACTCAAATTCTGAGGTTTATTTGAGTTTTCATTTTCGTTTCCTGAACTATCATCATGATCAATGATTTCTTTGGAAATTGCTTTTGCTGATACTTTTGGAACTTTGAGATCTTTTTTTCTTGGACGTTTCTGTTTAGTCTAAACAACAGAAATTTAATTTGTGATTATTAAAGAGGTAGTCTTGAAATAAATAAGTGAAAGGTGAAACAATTAGTTCAAAGTATACAGAAACACTAAAAAAATCCTTATCCTAAATTTTTTAAAATCACAAATATAAGTAAAGCAACTTCCACAACAAACTTGCTTTAACAATTAATTTTTTCTAAGTTTACTTTGCCTTTTCTTTAACAGAACTTTTCAGAATTGATTAGTAATCCCAACTATAGTCGAACCCTGATTATCTGAATTAACCTAAATAAACTAGGATTTGCTGAGCAGGAATTCAGATGATTTGACACATCCACAGTATGTTAATATTTTATGTCAAACTTAAAGGATGTCATTTTGGTTTCTGTTCAACAAAATGTACTAAAATTAGTTTTCTATTCTTAATTATAATTTCCCCCCACTTATTTACCTATAGCAAGTCATAACATACATCTTCAAGTAAAAAAAGAAAAAATTTATAAAAAAAACATCAACTCTTGTTAGATAAATGAAACTGGCACGGGGTTAACATAGACACTAAAATTATTATCATACAATTTAACAATTCAATGTTTTTTTTAAAACAAGTTAAAGAGTACTATTAAGAATAAATTAAAATTTTTAAAATCTTTTTTTTTAAATCAACAATAGCTAACGACTAGGAAACAACATTATTATTTATAAAATTCTGAAATTTTTAAGTGAAAATGTTTTACTGGTAATAATACTGTTGAATAATATTTTATTAAAGAAGAACTAGTAATAATAATATTACAAATACATATGATTTGAAATGTAAATACTGACTGGTCAGTAAATATTTATTCTCAGTTTCTATAGAAATAAAATATAAACAATTTTATACAAATTTATAAAAATAAAAACTTAGTGAATTCTGAAATTATTTTTTTGTTCTTTCAAAGAAACCTAGTAAATTTTGAAATCTGTTGTTGGTTTTTTTTTAAAGAAAAACAATATTATATTTAACAGTACTGTTGTGCATGCTGTACAAGGATGACAACAGAGGTTTTAGAGCCAAATGAGTTAAATCTAACAACAAATTATAATGAAGAAAAAACTGAAATAGAAAGTACTGACAATGTAGAACCTGATAAAAAACAAGAGGAAAAATTAGAAAATGCACTAAATGAGTTTCCACTGGTATCTAAAAAGGGTGGACGACATCAACTTCATCCATTTTCAACAACATCAATGTTATCTACACAGGTCACTAATGAAACACCTGAAATGTTGCTGAAGATTGAGCCACTGGATGCATCAGTGAATTGCAAAGATAATTTATCACAAAAAAATTCACTAGATGAAGGAACAATGTCTGACTCTGCACTGTCAAATTTCCCGATCGTTACAAATAAACCTGGACGCCATCACATACAGCCGTATACAACAAGTTCAACAAGCGATACTGATGTTCAAAAATCAGATGAACCATCTAGTAGTAACAAGAGAGGTACTTTAAGTAGGATGTTAAAAAATTTAAAAAGCAGTAACAAATTTTCACAAGATGAAAAAAGTGAAAGTGTAGCCAAAGATGATAATGAAACTAGCAAGCAAAAAGATGTACCAGATCAAATAGAAGGAAGTAATACAAAAAATTCAGGAACAATTGGAAAGATGTTAACAAAAATGAATAATGTATCTAAGGAGAGCAAAACAAATATATCAAAAGCCATCCACAGGATCAGTGATGTATTCTCTAGTTCATCCAAACACAAAACTGATGACCATGCTGGAGAAGGAAAATCAAACATGATATTAACAATGAGTGCAAGAGAGAAATGTGCTTCGCTAAGTAGAAAAGTTCAAAGTTTAGGATCACACTTTTCTAAACAGAATATAAATCAGAGCAGTGAAAATAAACCAGAGCAAAAAAGTAAGGCCGAAGAGGATACAGAATTGGACGGGAATAAAGATTCATCTGGAAGTTTAAAACAGAGTATCATAGAGAAAAAATCAACAGTGATAAGAAAAATATCCAGCATTGGTTCACAGTTGAAATCAAAAAGTCTTCAAAATACAGGCTCAGGGGAATTTGCGGATGTAGGTATTGAAAGTGATGCCAACACAACAACAACAAAGCCTGTTTGTGAAGCTCAGCAAATTGGATAACTCTTCATACAAAAATGAAAATTAAGTACTATTGTAAATGAATCAATCCAGTTTGTGAGAATGGACAGAATGAATAAATATGAAAAATAATTTTAATGTGAGTAATATAAAATTATTTCTGTAAATTGTTTAACAAACATTTTGTCTATGTATGCAAAGTATGCTACAATAAATTCCTAATTGTATATTTTTGAACATTTATTCTTTAATACTTTGTTTGATGATAAACAAATGAGACCTCTTCAATCAGTAAGTAATAACTGAATGGCTTTTTAGTTGGATGGTTAATTTCTATAAAAATATTGACTCTGACAATATCTGATATATCGATTACTTAAATTATTATACTTTTAATTTGTTACCAAGTTTGTTTCTGAAGAGTAGTTAATTTTTTGAGTATTTTATTTTATAAAACAATACAATGTTTGTGTATTTTGGCCAAAAAGATCAAGTAGCGGGTGTCAATTCCAAAAAGCAAAATAAAACTATGAAAAATATGATCATGAACATTTTCATATACTTGTTACACCATTTTTGAAATAAATCCCATTTTTAGCTTCTCCAGAACTTCAGAAGAAATGTGTTTATATGGTGGCACTCAAAATCCAAGCGATTCTCTCAATAACATGATCTGGTCTCGCATTGTCATGCAGAATACACTTGAGTTTGGTGAGTACGAAGCTATAGCTTGTTTTAATTTGGAAAACATAGCTAGATGTAGTCTTATCAAAGCTAGGCATTGTTCTGAAAGAGAACTGTATTATTGTGCTTGGAAAACCTGACAAACCGAGAATCAAAAAGGCTGAAAAAGCTATAAATGCATAAGAGAAAAAAGTGCCGGCAAAGATCTATTTTAGCGAAAAGGCGGTTGGAAGACGACTACAAAGCTAAGACCCAGACAACCCAGCATATGGGGCTGGAATACACTGAAATAGGGTTTTTTTATTAGTCTATTTTTTTTTTGGTTTAACATTCGACTGTTAGTCTAGGCTAAGCTACTTTTAACTTTAAATAAATTTACCGAAAATTTTTAATTTTACTGCTTATATACCTTTTTCTCAAGACCACTCAAGATATCTGATATATTTTTTAATTTGCAGAGAAAGTTAAGATGCACACTTTGACCCAGGCTTTTAGCAAAATACTAAAGAATAGATTTTTAATTAGTTTCTTAAAAAAAAAACTAGCTTTTTTGGATATTCTGTAAAAAAATCCAAAATCATACTAATTTTTCAAAAGCTTAAAAATATCATATATAACATATTGATATCTTATATAGTTTCTGAGAAAAAGGTTCAAAAACTTCAACAATTTAACATTGGTGGGATAGGGTCATCCGACCTCCCCTTCATTTACAAACTGAAAATTCTGTAAACAGGAATAAACAAACTTTTGTCCAACTTCATGAAATTAAACTAGTTATTCACAAAATTTCATAAGTAATTTTTTTAATAATAATTAAAAAGTACTTGTTAACACTTGAGTGCTGGAATTAAAAAGAGGTTGTTTATAGAAAGCTTGCCATTTTTGCCTATAATTGAAATTATATAAAGATAAAACTGAATTTTAAAATAGTATTAATGTGGTAGGAAACATAAAATCTTCTGGTTTTCAATGGTACATAATAAGCCATTAAATTATTTTATTAAAAAGAATACGATCATTTTTTCTATCACATTTATAAAACAATACAAGAATCTATTTGTTAGGGGGTCTTCATTTACATAATTAGAATCATTATCTGAATCATCATAAAACTCCATAACTTCATCATCACTTTGCATCATCTGACAACGGTCTTGAATGTTTTTCAATGTTTGCTGATCAATCAGTTGGATCTCACGTCGAATCGCATCTTTAAGTTTCATTAATGTGCGAGGTTGTCCACATAAATACGAGATTTTAGGTAATCTCCGAGGAAGAAATCCCACGTACTGAGGTCTGGAGAATGCGGAGGCCAAGGCACATCTCCATACTAGGAAATCGACGTGGATTATGTAACAGCGCTGCTCACCACAGTGTTGCTCAATATTGAAATGACACCGGAAATGACGTTGGGTTGTTGTCACTGACTCACCAGTTTTCACAAAACTATTGTACGCAAATACGCGATGTTGTAATGTCTGCTGCTCCATTGTGACTGATACGACATACGTTAACCAGCTCAAGGCCATTAACCCACTCTTTCTACCACCTCTATTGTCAAGTACAGTCCCAAACCAAAAACGCCCTATTCCTTTTGGTCACCTTGTAGTTGAGTAGAACACTATCCTAATAGTGCTCTGATGGTATATAAATTTACTAAATGTTACTTGATTCAGAAAAATCAACTGGACTTCACCTACTAACAAGATATTAGATAGTACAGTAGTCTCCAGTTATAACAGTCAGTTATACCTTGCTTTAAGATAACAGAAGGTCAACTCTACGTCAACCAAACACCAGTAGAACGAGTAAAGCACTATAATTATCTTGGAACCATTATAAATGAGGAATGGACCAACAACCAGGAGATAAGAGCGCGCATTGGAAAGGCTAGATCCACCTTCAACCGGATGAGGGCCTTCTTCAAAAGCCACTACCTCTCTCTTGGTATAAAAGTGAGAATGGTGCGATGCTATGTATTCTCTGTTCTGTTTTATGGTGCTGAATCGTGGACCCTGAACGAGGATATGTGCAAGAAATTGGAAGCGTTTGAGATGTGGCTGTACCGGAGAATACTGAAGATCCCTTGGACTGATCGAGTGACAAATGAAGAGGTTCTCAGAAGAATGGGGAAGAACCGGAAGGTACTGACCACTATCAAGTCTCGAAAGCTACAGTAATTTGGGCACATTATGAGAAATGCAACCAGATATGCCCTCCTGCAAGCCATTCTACAAGGGAAACTTTTTGGAAAGCGGGGACCAGGTAGAAGAAGAACATCCTGGTTGAAGAACCTCAGAGTCTGGTACAATACAACTTCGGTACGGCTTTTCCGAGTTGCTGCAGACAAGATGAAGATTGCCATGATGATCGCCAACATTCGTAACGGATAGGCACATCAAGAAGAAGAAGATACCTTGCTTTAGGATATAATGCAGGTTGAATTATGTCCTGGCATAATTTTTTAAATTTTTTTTTTACAGAATATTAAAATACGGTACTGTACATATTTTTTAATTCGTTTTTGAAAACATATTAAGCGAATTGAAATTTGTTTAAAAGATGTATTGTCAGCTATACTGTAATACAGAAATAAATTTTTATAAAGTTGTCATGGAATTTTTGGAAGGACAAAATTATGTTTAGCTCATCAGACTTCTCCAGTTATCGTTGATTAAAACTCTGCTTTTACAAAAAAAAAACAATGTGGACGTCTAAAACACCAAAAAATCACCGATTTTTAAAAAATTAGTGTACTTTTGTATTGTGCATTCTTTTCAAATTATTTTCAATTCTAATACATAATAATGTACTGTAATGAAGAGTTTTTTGTTTATTTGAATATGTACTATAATGAGTCATGAAAAAAATACAAAAAAGTTGCGTAAGTTGGGTATACAGTACAGTATTTTCTTTAGCTACATAATTTAAAATAGCACATAAATCTACCTTAGTTTATAAGTTGTAAGCAATACATATTTTTAGGGTTTTCTAATTACAACTTTATAATTGGCTGCTGTATCACTCATAGGCACAAAATACGTTTTGTAGTAAGTACAAAAATTCTTGACTTCATTTATACTGTGGTGGGAGATATAACGCGAGCCAGTGAATGACTCTCAACATCCACGTTAAAACCGGGGACTACTGTACAACCATGTATGTACAAATTCTGTCAAATTATATGGTGTTAAATTTATGTTTTTTGGAAAACAAAATTTTTATTAAAAAAAGTTTGACTTACCGCTGATGAATTATTCTTCTGATCTAAATTCTTTTTAAGTACTTTCAGAAGGTATTCTGTACGAGACTGTAAATGTTTAGCTTGAGGTTTCTTGTCATCATTTGGTAATATCTTCTCACCGATACCTAACGAAGGATCCATTTTTACAGCTTCCCATGAGCCCATACCATATTGATATATTCCTCTAAGTAACGCACTGTCCTCTGCTTTGTCCCATTCTACATCGAAATTTGCTGGCTTTACTCTAAATAATAATGAAAGAATTAGTCTAATACAAAATGTGTAAGTTAGGTCTATTAAAGTACCTTAAAATAAAATTTAACAGATTAAAGAAAAAATCTATCCCTATAAAATTTTCTAATTATTTAACATTTCTTAACATACAGATTTGCCCATAACAGGCAGGTGGACTATTAAATTATTTACACTTGATTTGCTAGTTCCAGGGCTACAAAAAAAAGTTGTTTCTTATCACATAGTCAGCCAATTATATGACTGAAGCATTTAAGAACAGCATAAACAACAACAACATACTGATAACACAAAGTTTATCACTAAATTAAATTACATAAAAAAACTTTAAAGTTTATTAGTGTAAGGAGCATAACTGAGCCCACAAATTGTAAAATTATTCCTTTTTTTAAGAGGAAGGGACTGAGGTGAAAGTATCAACTTCTATAGTAATGGTCTTACGTTATTAATTTTTTTGAATTGTAGCAACCTAATGAGATTTGGAATTTCGGAGGCGATAAAACTTTTTATATCCATTATTTTGGCTGTAATCAATTAATTTATCAAGAAATATTAAGTTAAAATGACTCTAATCCTTCAATTATCAATTTAAAAAATTTCTTAGGTTACTCATTTATCAATGAACGTAAGTAAATCTTATACCGTTTTGATGACCAAATTCTAATGAACATGAATCAAAATTTAACAATTTTTAATGAAACAAAATAAGTAAACTAGTCACTACGCCGCCTCTGTGGCATAGTGACTAGCACGCTAGCCTACAAAGCTGAAGGTCCCAGGTTCGAATCCCAGCTAAGGTCTAGAAATTTGAACATTAAAACCCAAACATCAGTTGCTAATGACCAAGGGGGTTGATGTGACTTTAAATAACACTAAAAAAAAAATCAAATATTGCTACCTTTGAACATGGGAAAACTCTGTGCATAGACAACAAATTTCCACTGAGCTTATTTTGGCCATAGGACATATTTTGTTGGAATTTGAAAATAATATAGCCTACTTATTTAAAATACACAATATTTAATACATAGTGAAATCTATCAAATTTTCACCTCAGTCATTCCTTAACTGAATAGTTCACAATGTTTACGGCCTTTTTTATTCGGCCAACATTCTCATTAAAGACTTTGTATTTAACAAAATGTACCTTAATTCTAATGTCCATTTACTCCGTTCTTCTGGGTTTGCTGGTAACTCAATATCTAAAGGTTCTAATTCTTTTTCACATGCCAGTAAACTCTTTGGATTAACAGACACACCACCCAATTTTAATGATGGACCACGCCCTCGCTTCTTAGCTGCAGGTCCTAAAACAAAAATAAAATATTTTAACTAAATAATAAGATATAACAACAGCTTATTACAACTTACATATTTTAAAGCTAATACAACTTGCAGCTATGTCAACAAACATACAACTTTCAATAACAGGATCATTACATTTTCTTTAAATTTCGTTTGCTAAAAAGTGTATGCGAGTATATAGCATAGCTACAACGAAAAAGTTTCTGACAACACAAGTCTCAACAAATTGAACTAGGTATTTATATTTTTAATCCAAAACTTGAAATATTAACTACATTTTTTGTCAAAATGAAGTACATTAAAACCATAACAAATTTTTGTTTTAATTTGACTTCAAGTTTTCATAAATCTTTTCCATTTCCCAAGCGATGGCATTTCACCGTTTTTAAAGCTGTTGGTGGATAGTTTCTTTCAGAATATAATACTTTTCTGTATCTATGTACTAACTGATTGTCTCTAGCAGACAAGTAATAAACTTAAAATATTATTGATTGACCTAATAACAATGTACTAATTACCTTGTTGGCTGTCTTCTGTTTCATTTTCCTTTTGAGCAGTCTGTTCGCCGATAGATGCCAAACATCTTTCACGTAGCATTTCCCCTAATTTTTTTAATTCAGGCAACGGTTTTTCCTGTAATTCTGCATCACATGCTACAGCTTCCAACCTCTTCAATGGAACTGCAAATTTCTTGTAACTTCTGATAAATCTACGTATCTGAAATTTGATATAAAATATTTCTATCATCAAAATAACCAAATATCCCAAACCTTTTTTAATATTACATCAGTAGAATTTTTCACAAGGTACTATTCTAAATATATCTTATAACCCAATGAGAACTGTGATTCTAATGATCACTCGGGCTGAGATTTTATGCCTAATAAAAACTCCTTTATTTTATCAGTTTAATTCCTAATAATTAAAAAATTACCATTTATTTATAAAGAATTTTTTAATGGAACCACTTTCGAACCAAATTTTTCCGTTTTCATTTACAACCAGAACAAAAATTAAAATTAAAAAAAAAGTTTCTTTCAGAAATATTAATTTATGTATGAAAAAGTGTCACTAAATCACTAAAAAAATATGTTTAGCTATATACTTTAATAAAGCAATTCATTGTAAAAATAATAACGTTTAGATATTGCAAATTGATAGATGCTTTCAAAAGATATCACACTTTTTATTCAACAAAGAAACATGCTGGATGAAAAAACACGCCTCAAAAATATGTCATCTCTTTTCAATTTTTATTTACTCCAGTTCTATGAAAGTTTCTATTTCTTTTCTGCACTTAATTTTTTGTATTATCCTTTCCTAAACATGATAATATGTTTTCGTTTATTTTGACTCTAGTTTTAAGGTTTAACCAGGGATAGGCGAGACGAGTAGTGTTAACTTCTCTGTTCAGTTTAGTCATAAAATTTGTCACTGTCACTTATAATTTATTGATTTCGACCACAACAGTATGAGCTAACCGATGAAGTCATTTTCAAACAAATACCTTTTTTTGTTGAAAAGTTATGAACGAAAATGCTCAGTTTTTAATACTGGCTTGTCAAAAAAAAGTATCTTTCTTTTGCGTAACACCACGTCCTCAATTTTCATCGCACAAATATGCAAGATACATCAGATCAAAGAAAAGAACATTCTCTATCAAATGCAACTAAACCCATTAGAAAATAAAAAAAAATATTTGCAGAGTAACTTGAATTTAAATCAAGGTCATGGCACAAGCATGCCTGATTATTGGCTTTCAGGTTAGCAATGGATAAAGATGTTTTACTTCAAAATAGTAAAAAATTATCATTAGCAGTTCTGACTGGTAATAAACACTGCTTACATCAAATTATTTTCACATAATAGGACTTGTTATAGATACAAAAGATGCATTTAAATTGACATACTACTACTAAATCTACGTTAACCATATCTGGCTTGATTTTTTGAGCAAGTATTTAGGCTGAGGCTTTAAAAATAAGACAACTATTCTATTTATGATAGTGCTACAAAGCAATTGTCCATCACATTATTTACCAATTCTGTATAGTCCCTTGGAATTTATCAGTAGTCATAGCACACTACAGTAATTTTTATTTTTATGTTAACTAACCAACTTTGCTATTTGTCATTGGGGAACATACCTCAGCATCGGTGAATCCTTTAATAACTTCTTTCTTAGCACCACCGGGAGGACGTCCTCTCTTTCTTGGCCTTTCATCATCTGATCCTTCTTCACTTGATTCAGATTCTTCTCCTCTTTTTCTCCTTTTACGTCCTCTTCCACTTCCTTCTCCTATTATAGAGAAACCATAAAAATACCTTAAATAAAAACGCATATCATATACAATACAATCTGATCAAAATACTGAATACGTAACTGAAAGTTAAAGCATGCCTTACTCATAAGATGAAACCATAATAAAACATTAGGTAAGCTGGTAAATAAAATGTTTCAGAAAATTAGTTCTATACACCAAATCAACAAAAACAATTTAATTCACTGTCAGGGATACTTTACAAAAAGCTTACAAAAGGTAAACTAATAGGGAAAAATAACCCCGCCTGGATCTCTAGAGACGACAAATGTCATCAAATGGAATGAGTTTCAGGGGCAGTGATAACCTTAGAACCGGTACATCCAATTATTCATTCAGGCTGTGATTTCTTATGTGCAATTAAAGGCTTAATACAGTTTTAAAGTTTTATCATGCCTAGGTTCTGCCAGCTTTAATGGCAATTAAGAGTTTGGAACCTGCTCAGCAGATGTCAAGAACATAGATAGTCGAGATGAGATTGTTAAAATTGCTGGATCATAGAAGAAATGAAGATGTTAGGCACACTAAAAAGTCAATTGGACGACCTCCGAAAATATGGGCATCCTAACTTCTTTAAGAAATGGCAGATTACCAAGTTTGAGATTGGAATAGGCCAGAAGGCCTAATCCCTATCCCTTATGAAGATGATGAATAGGGGAAAATTAAAAACAATTTTTTTCCGTATTGAGTAAAAATTTCTTGAAAATATAGCACTAAACTGAAATTAAAAGTAGAATCTGAATAAGTGAATATAATATGGTTGACAAATTTTTGCTGGTTTACATTAGAATTTAAATTACATAACCTGAAAAACACAGGGTATGGCAAAATTATTTCTAATGGTTATGAAGTAATCATAATAATGTAATTATCATTACGAGGTTTGTTCAGAAAGTATCTGACCTTATTTTGAGGTACACAACCGACAGAACATTATACACTGGCATATCCACTCAGGAGTCTACTTAAACTACATGCATAGGCAGGTAGGTTATGTAACCACAACAATGGATTAGTTAGCTGTACACAGCTGAATATTAAAAACTGTCTCATGCAGTGTGATGGAACACATCATTATTTTGATAAAATTTGGTCATTCTCAAGTCAAGATCATTTAAAAAAATCCAACAGCCCTTTGTAAAAGTTTTCAGTATCACATAGATAGAGGTGTCATACAACAGGTTTAATAATGGCCGCACTTCAGTGGACAGTGAACCTTGTTCTAACAGACCAACAAGTTATCCAACCAACAATGAAATTATCAATTAAGTTTGTGTTTTAGTGTTGGAGGATTGCCAGATTACCATCTGTGAACTAGAGATAGGATTCACTACTGATTCCATTCATTATTCAATTTACAGATAAGTTGCTGCAATATAAGTGTTAAAGAATGTGACAACAGAACAGAAAGGAACATCAACTTGAAATTACTCAGAACATGTTAAGACTGCACAAATACTAGACCTAACTTTTTCCAAACTATCATAATGGGTGATGAACCATGGGTTTATGGGTGTGACCCAGAAATTACACTTAAAGGGTCCTGAATTGAGTCTAAAAATTATATTAAGCAAAAGACAGTGGTTCAATTAAAGTTAACTCTGAAAGAGACCTTTTAGAGTAGCTTCCAAGGAAAGTGTTTTGAAAGAGACCAATTGTTAAAACATACTTATGAGTAAAAATAAGCTATTTCAAACAAAAAATGAATACTTTTTGAACAAACATTGTATTACTTTTTTATTTTTAAAACTTGATTAATACTTCACCAATATAACTTATTACACTGTTTATTCAAGTGTGGCTGTATTTTATCATGTAAACAGAAACTAATAACAAGCAAAACATTCACCATATCAACATTTCTAGAATTCAACTATGCATAATAAATACTTTCTCTTTTCTTAAACGAAGTTTGAAACGCTTTTTAATATTTAAAAGAACATTCTAATCACCATTGCGTACACATTATCAATAACCTGGCAGAAAAAATTTTTAAATAAAATAGTTACTATAATAAAAGAAAGGTTATGTAAATTACGTGTCAAAAATAAACCAAACATCTCATTGGTTTTTAAAAAATAGAATACAACCACTAACTTCAAAATTGTTTTATCAAAATTACATTTTATTCTTAAACATTCCTTTATCACATTGTAGGTAATAATCACACAACTCACAGTGCAACATTGTTGGTGAAATAAATAAATTAAGCATCATTATAATAGTTTTCACTATTTTATCCCCACTTAACTGACCTCAGAAGGGTTAAGAGCAATGCCAAAGTACAAATACTCTTCTCATCCAAATTTTAAGAATAATGTTGGCCCATTTCCAAATTCTGTTCATATTACATTCAGTTCATTAAAAAAATTGAACTACTTAAAGGATTACAATTAAAATAAGTTTTTACCCTAAAACAGATGGATCATATTTCGATTAAATATGTTTAACATGAGTACAAAAGTTTTATACCAAAAGATATTACTTCCTAAAGAAACATTTTGGGTTATATAAGAAACAAAATTAATTTTGTACACAAACATTGAAAGACATCTAAGTTTTTTTACATACATAAAAAAATTAATTGCAAGAATTATCCATTGCAACCGATTAATAAAACTGTTTTTAAATTTAAAACTTATTAATGTTTACAATAACAATTAAGTTAAACAACACTAAACAGTAAAGGCATGTTTACTATTAATATTTTGTTTTTTATATACACAAAAACCAAAATATTAATATGGATTCTACTGCTAACTAATAACTTAAATAATTATAACTGATTACTGTTATGTTAATAAATTAAAGATCAAAGAAAGAAACATATAAATAAATACCATCGCTTTCAGACTGATTAATTTGCTGGAGGGTTTTTCTACTTCTTGGTGGAAGATACAAGTCTTCCATTTCTTTAGCCTTTTCTTCTTCTTCAACTTTTTGTCGGAAAGCCTCCGGTATAATTTCATCCTGAAAAATCAAACTGTAGTAAATAAAAATGTAACAAAAAAAAAGTTTCAGTTTTGGGACAACCTGAATAAAACCAAAACTCAACTGTAGTTTGTGTTGTGCATCTGGTAACATCTGTACATATGAATTAAATACTTTACAAAAGCTACTACAGGTAAAAGCAATAGTATGCAGAACTTCTTTGTTCTCTCGCATCTTAACTTTCTACTTTTGTCTAAAATCTCCGTTCTTATGGTCTATTTGTTTGTCCTTGAGTCTCTTAATTCTGTCTGTCTTGTTTTTCAAACCTTCTATTGTAATTAGTGGTTTTCCAGTATCTTCTTTGATTTCTGTAATCCACTTAATGTTGCTCTTACCATGCAATAAGTTTTCTAATATTTGTTACCGATGTCCTAATTAGATACCAAAATGAGATCTGTCTCTATTTTAAAGTGGTTCTTATTAGTGACATTTCAATGTAGACAGTTTCGTTGAAAGCTAGCTGCTATGTCAATTTTCTTGGTATTTTTTTTTAAGCACGTTCTCACTATTCTTTCTATTATTGGGGTGACAGTTATTTTTTAGATGTTTCATTTGTGTAACTGGTTTTTTGCAGTGTTTTAACTTTGCGGGTATCGAGATATTTTTTGTTCAATATCTTCTTGGTGAAGTTGTTTGTTATGATTTCTCCTAAATATTTACATTTTTCTATAACTTTAATTTCCTGTTCTACTGTAATTTAGTTTGTGAGTAATGGGTCAGTTAACATGAGTTTTGTTTTATCAAAAGATATTCTCAGGCAATTTTCTGTGCCATTTCCTTTAGTGATTTTATCTGTTGTTTGGTTTCTTGATTATTGTTGGTCAACAGAACCTGGTCATCAACGAACCATAAACAATTAAAAATTTTATTGTCTTTGGATCATCTAGTTATGTTCTTACAATAAATCTTCTAATATATATAAAATTTGAATTTTGAAAAAAGGCATTTCATAAAGCTGTCAAAAAAGTGAATTGTAAGTCTGATCAAATAAGACCGATGTTTAAAATACAAATACTGGACTCTGTAAAGAATACAACATTAATTACACTAAGACAGTTTATATTACCCAGTCTGGTCTCGTTTCTTCATCTTGTTCTTGTTCACTCTGTGTGTCTTTATCTTCTTCAAACGCTGCAAAACTTGCTACTTTAAAAGCTGAAAGTAGTTCATCTCCAACAGTAGCAGGTGCTTCGTCTCTAGTTTCAGCTCTTCGCAAAATTTCATCAATATCACACTAAAAAAGACGATATAAAATGGTAAATAATTACTAACTTATAGTAATAAACAACAGACAGTTAAGATAATATTGCTGAAATCTTTGTATGTAACTTAAATCAAGTACATTTCACAAACATGGGACAGTGAATTACAAACTACAAAACCCATTTCAAATTATAATGGTACATATTTATATTTTTAAGTCTTGGTTGAGTTTATAAAATATGTCGTAACTAGAAAAGCACTACTTTCGCTAAATCATACAATTTAACAAAATTGATTTATTCACAAATATTACCAGCGTTTGAAGCACACTTCAAACACGAATTGTTTAGAACAGTAGTTTTATAACAAAAGAATCATAATGGATGTTACTACACATTGACAAAGCATATTATAACAATGCCAATGTAAAAAAATCCCTTTTATGAGACATGTCTCATGGCTCGCTGTAATTTTTAAAAAAGGCTTACCTTCGACTTATGGCAAAAACTATAAATGATTTCTGTATCTAATCTTTAAGAGGAGTTGAATGACAATACTTTTGTTTTCAAAATTCCAATTTTTATTTCTTGACTTCTGGTTTCAGGCTACTTCAGGTCGAACCGGAACTTCACACCCACTAATTCTTTTTGCAAAGATTATGAATCTGAAAACTGTTTGTTGCTATCTCTTGTAGTTTCTGACATCTGAGTGTAATGGACGAACAAAACAAAATGATAAAAGACGACAATTTAAAAAATTGCCACCAACAAACTGTTTCTTCTTGTGCTTAATAGCTCCCGAAGAAGAGATACAGTTCAGGTAATAACTATTGCTAACTAAAAATTGTATGGTTTATTCAGACTAAGCAGCCTGCCATGAATACATGCAACAGGAGTTAAAAATATTTTGATAATTTTACAAGAGACCTCTTTCTAGCAAACTTTTTTGGTTAGTATTTCAGTGACTAAGAGATAACATTACCATAATCAACAACATTAAAAATATTTATGTACTCATTTGACTACTGTTATCGAACAGTAGTCAAGGTATTTAAGTTACCTTATTATCACTAACACAGAAGATGGCAATGGCGTTCAGGGGGAAGCATCCAGTCAGGAGCAAAATTGATAGAGAACATTATTCTGGAACAGGTACCTCACTTTCAGTATCTGGATTGCAATGTAACATATCAATAAGATAAACCAATTTCAACAAATGTGTGGGCTATCCACAGAACCTTAAAAAACAACGCCAGTAGGGATATGAGGTTGAGATTTTGTAAAATGATAGCAATACTAACCCTACTTTACGGCAACAAAACTTGGGTGCTAGCAAAGACAGAGGAGAGCAGATTGCAGACATCTAAAATGAAATTTTTATGGCAAACATATGGATAGATGTAGTAGAGAAGACCATTATAGAAATGCATAGATACGGAAAGAACTAAATATCTTCTCCATAAATTATAGAGTACTGCAAAATACACAATAAATAACGCATGTGGACAGGATACCTGAGCAGGTACTGGGTTACAAACCGGAAGGAAGGAGAGACTGAGGATGCCTAATACTTGAAGGGCAAAAGTAGATCACTAACACTAAACTAACAACCAAAAAAAATACTGCCAGATTTCAATAATCCCAAGATTACTTCTTAACAATGTTTATCTGGTCATAATTACGGCTAAGCAATGTACTAACAGAAAGATTTCTTGTAAAAAAAAATTAAATAGGATAAAAAGCAGTTTCTTACGGTAGGTAAAGCTTCTTCGCCATCTTCTTCATCTTTAAAAAGTTCCTCTGCACCAAATTTTAAAATGGCTGTTAGTTCTTCTTTGTTAAATGGAGTACTAGAGCTGGTAGATTTTTTATCTAAAACTGTTCGACCAGTAGTGTCCATCCGTTGAATAACTAAATGATCAAGCACCATTTTCTGTTTTGCTCTTTCAACAATATCTTCTTCTACTGAGCTTTTAGTAACTAACCTATAAATGTTTACCTGCAAAACGAAAAAAAATGTTACTCTTTTAAAAAAAACCTACAAAATTAATTGTTTACTAAACCGCAATTCTTCATACAAAGCAATTTTGTACATGAGCAAAATTGGAAAGCTGATGGCAAAAATCAAAGTTTAGATTTTGTATTTAAGTTTTTACATTGTCAAACATGTAAAACTAAATTTTATTTTTTATTCAGTCACCAAACATAACAAACATCTCTACTTTGTTTTTAGCTTACCAATTTTTATGACCTGACAGAAGTTTTTCACAGCTCACAACATGTCTGTCTTTAATTTAAAAAAAATTATATATCGTCAAATTCAAAAGTATGTAGCTCTAATCTCCGTAAGTTTTCTTTCCGTGGTGTTAAAAAAGACCAGCGATTGAAAAAATTGTTTTTGGTAATTTACAAATCAAATAAAAACAATTTTCTTATGAACGACATGTAATATCAAATTTATACAAAAAAAATTCAATATTAAGACATGATATTATAAAACTGTATTTCTCTCTTTATAGTGTAAAAGTTAAACATTTTTGATAAAAGTAAAGTAGAAAAGAAAATTCTAATAAAAATTCATGGACTGAAATATAAACTGGAGTGTATACATTAAAAAAATCAAAGATATTAATAAAACTGTGAAAAAATAGACCATTATCAGATCATTGCAGATATCTGAATTCAAACAAAGAACGATCCCTAGAGAGAAGTAAGCTGATCTTTAATGGCAAAAATAGACAGAAGAAAAGAGGAAACGAGTGAAAGAATAAGGTAGATTTGGAAAAAATAAATAAATGCGATCCCAAGTGGCTAGAATGTATAACAAATACATCAAGTCATCTCTCGACTTTACATTACTATTCTTTAACTGTCAAAAGAAACAACTAAATCATCGAGATAGAACCAATTTAAGTACCCTGCTATTAATGTACAAAGCAAATAACAGATAGGATGTTTTATTACCTGATTTTTCTGTCCAATTCTATGCGCTCTTGCTTGTGCTTGTAAATCGTTTTGAGGGTTCCAATCGGAATCAAAAATTATAACTGTATCAGCAGTAGCTAAATTAATACCCAAACCTCCAGCTCTAGTAGATAACAGGAAACAAAAATCAGGAGAGTTTTCAGCGTTGAAATGATCCAATGCTTGTTTTCTTAATTCACCTTTTATAGCACCATCTAATCTTTGGAAAGGAAAATGTCTCAACTGAAGGTACTCAGCCAGAATGTCCAGCATCCGTACCATCTGAGAGAAAATTAGTACTCGATGTCCAGTATCTTTTAATCGGACCAACAATTTATCCAATAACACTAGTTTTCCAGAACCTCGAAGTAATTGCTGAAAACAATGTAAACTGTTAAATTCTGTATTTTTTAATCTATAACATATTTTAAAAGTAAAAAATGTGAGAAATATTCTCAGAGAACTACAAATTTAGTAATAATGAGAAAAAAAGAAAAAAAACCATCATTAAAAACCAAAGTCATGATTTTATAAATTACCTGTCAAACATTATCATACATGTAAAATCAATTTTCATTTTAAATTCAAATAAACTTTCATTACCATATAAAGCTTTTTCATGAAAGCATTATCTAACTCTAGAAACATGACTTAAAGAAATTATTCACACACTCACCGATTCTCATAATATTCTAAATATCCTAAATTTTTTAACAGTTAATTTAAAATTGATGAATTCACATAAATAACCCACTAAAAAACTTAATAGATTTTAATAATTTTAATTTTCACTGTTAACTGTTCGCAAATAAAACTATCATAAACTAAAAATTGATCTAAAGTTAATAAAATCCTTTAAATAAAAATGTTCATTAATTACCTGTATATGATCTTCTTGAGTCGTAAACGGTTGCTGATCATTAGGTTTCGTTAGTAAAGCATGATTACAGCATTTTTTTAACTCTATAACTATATTAAGGAATGTAGTAGGCGATCCTTTAACGCCCTTTCTTAAGGCGTTGTAATTCTTTGTGAGGATCCATTTGTAGTACTGTTTTTGAAGTGAAGTCATTTCTACACGTAATATCTGCTCCACCTGAAAAATATATCACAAAAAATGATGCTAAGAATAAAAAACAAATACATGATCTAAATCATTTTAACCAACCACCAACAATTTAGTTCTACAACAAATAAAATAATTGCTTAGATGATTCTTTACAGTCACTGTAGTTACTGAAACATCGCACTATTGGATAAAAAATGTATAACAATTACACATACCTTAGCAGGTAGTGATTTTTCAACATCTTTCTTAACTCTTCTTAAAATAAATGGCTCCAATTGTTTATGCAACTTTGTATAACCTTTGTTGGCAGCATGATCATGTTCCTTTTCAAATATCTCCCATGATTCAAATCTAAAAAAAAAACAACTCATTACACACTTGCACATTATTTTACAAATTAATAGCAATATAAAAAATACTACTGACCTGATATTCTAAAGTTCACAAATATTTTTTCTTAAGTCTTAAGTAACTACATTTTTTACAATAGAAAATAAATATCACAAAAAATTTATATTCATAATATTTCAATGTTATTTATAACAAAAATTTTATTAAATTTATTTGAACAAATAGTAATCTGGAATCAATAATAAATAATATGCTAAAATTATAAACAAAAATAAAAAAAATCTGGTGTGTAAATCACACGACTTTCTCTTGCCAATGTAAATAATAAAACATAAGCAATGTTAATCTTAGTAGGCCCTAAACAATGTAAAATAAAAAAAAAACATGAATGGAAATGATATTCCTAATCATATTAGATTTTAATCATGAGAGCAAAATGAAAATCAACCTCTGTAAAACTTGAAAATACAAAAAATTACTAATTGATGCTAAACTATTGATGCTATCTAGAAAAATAAATGTTTGAAATAAAAGTTGTAGATTTTTTAATTTTTCTATAACTTTAATTACATACATTTTTGTCATAAAATGTCTAAGGCCGCAATATTAAACAATTGATTTTTTTACAGATTTTGATTAAAAAATACAGAAAATCACTTATTGCCGCTTAACTAAGTGTTGAACAAAAAAATGTTTGAAATAAAAAGTTGTAGGGTTTTAAATGTTCTACAACTTTTTCTACCAGAGCACAGCCTCTTCAAGAATTCCACCGGATATGGTGCTTATCTTATCTTATAGAGCATAAAAAATGAAGTAAATGAGGTGATTTAAAAAAAAAAAATCGTACGAATAAACTACTACTTTCGGTTGACCGATTTTGATGAAAATGTTCATGTTTTTGTTAGGTTAAGGAGGCCTGAAAAGGTGTATGTCTGGTAAAAAAATCTACATGATAACAATACTTTCCTTCCCAATATATTCATATAGGGCAAAAGAAAGTAAAAATAGAAGACATTATCAGTTATGCAAGGTGTGGCTATTAAATAACAAGACTGACGTAAAAAATTTAATTTTAATTTTATACATAATCACTTATTGTCACCTTCAATATACACTCCTTCTCTATCCCTACAATGCTCCATGCAAATTTTCCATCGTTGGAAACAGTGCTGGAATCATGTTCTGTTAGCTCCTACAGGAGCTGGCGCATTGCCTTTGTGGAGAACCCATGATTTGTCCTTCCACATTTTGGGGCGTTTTCTCCTTACTCTTTGACGTAGTTTAGAAAAGCACCTCAAGGTAGTAATATTGATTAATTGTTTAACCTTCAGGAACCCAGTTAAGGTACACAATCCCTTGAATATAAAAAAAAAACAATCATCATTGCTTTAAATTTTGACTTACTCATTTGAGCGTTTTTGGCTCTCGATGAAGTTCGGCTCTTCAAGTGCATGGATTGGCGCTTTGTTTCCGGATCATAAGTAAAAAAACCACGTCTTATCACATGTTATTATCGTTTCCAAAAAATTTGGGTCATTTTCAATCGCCTACAAAGTGTCAGTACAAACATTTTTGAGCGGCACGTGTCCTGAAAGAGCTGAAAGACGATGACTTTGTTGGGAGTGTTGTAGGGATAGAGGAGATTATATTAAAGGTGACAATAAGTGATTATGTATAAAATAAAAATAAAATTTTTTACAACGTCAGTCTTGCTATTTAATAGCCACACCTCGTAAATACACAATATAAATTACTACTATTAGAAATAAAATACATACTTGGATGGCATGATGAAATGCAGGAGTGCCCAAAGTTCTTTTAAGCTATTCTGCAATGGAGTACCCGTAATCAACAATCTATGATTTGTATCAAATTCTTTCAATGTCTTATAAAGTAAAGAATCGTCATTTTTTAATCGATGAGCTTCATCTACCATTAATATGGCCCAACTAAGACTACCTAGGAATGCTTTATCTTTCAGTACAATTTCATAAGTAGTAAGAACTGCATTTAATTTTAACCTGTTTGAGCCGAAGAACGTCCATTCATGTTCTCTTATCTGTGAATAGAAAAAATTGTTAAATTAATAAAAAAACACTTTAAAATATACAAATTTTCCAAATAAAACTAAGAAACAAGCAAAAACACATTGATATACTTAATGCAAATCATAACCCTAAAAAAAACAAACAAATTATGTAAATTATTGACTAACGACTTCGAACAACATTATTTTACTAATCTAACATAATAATTCTCCTTCAGTTTATCTTTTTTAGAAAAATTGATAAAATTAAGTACAAAATACTCTGGAGTAACAATTGAAACTTCAAACTCAAATGCAAACTTTTGTTTTGATTATACCTACTTAGAAAATAAATACTTTCAAATATATTAATATGATAATAATATATAAATAATATATTTTTCAATTTTATATGTCAGTTTGGTTAAGGAAAA
Source organism: Catonia carolina (assembly GCA_035578175.1). Lineage (NCBI taxonomy): Eukaryota > Metazoa > Arthropoda > Insecta > Hemiptera > Achilidae > Catonia > Catonia carolina. The sequence goes on along the minus strand of JAQMRL010000022.1, from coordinate 2,177,754 downwards.
CATTCAGATGCATTTATATTATTATTTTAATTTTGTTAAACATTATTATGTGTACTATTGTTTAGAATTAGACAATATAGAAAAAAACACTAAATAGATGACTCAATCTTTGGGGTTTTATGAATTGGACTATATCTCTACCTTCGATAGAACTAATTAGGGTTCTCATTTTTCATACTTCTCCAGTCATTCATTTCCTTCCCTTACCGGCCCAAAGATCCTCCTTAAAATTTTTTTATTTAAACCTCCTTAACATGTAGCCATCTGACAAAGACCGCGTTTTAAAACCATAGATAACAGAATGTGAACACAAGTATATCTTCCTTATGAGTTTCTATTTTATTCTTACATAATTCTGTATTGGCAAAGTAGGCTCTATTTCTCTATTTAATTTGTTCTAGAACGGAGTCGCCCTCCAGTACAACCCCACCACCAAAAGGAATATTGAATGCTCAAGAAGAAGAAAAAAATAAAAGAAGATTGTAATAGAACGTAAACTAATTAAAATTAAAGATAATTACACTTACAATATTTCTAGAATTTACATCTCCAAGATATGTAACAATATTCATGTCTGGTGCCCAAAGAAAGAATTCTCTTTGCCACGATGTCATTGTTGATAACGGTACTACTATAAGGAAAGGTCCATACATCTGATACGTATTGAAGAGGTAGTACAACATACATATTGTCTAAAGAAACAAAAAGATTACAAACACAGTTACTAAAAAATTCTGTTAAAACATTTAAAGCAGTCTATTATTTAAAAAAATAAAAATAAATTTATAAAAATTTTAAACCCTTTTTTGAAAGTGAACAGCATCATTAAATGTTGAAGCACATTTATGAGGAAAAATCTACTTAATTAATCTGAATTTCCTCTCAAAAACACATGATTTTGAAACATTGAACATTACACTAATTATAAATCTAAATCACAAGTCAAAAAATAAATCACTTCCTGCTAGTGATTTGTGCTTTCTACATTTATGAGTGATGTTTTGCAAATATCCTCCATTTTCATCACACTACTGAAGTCTTGCTTTGAAATTCCGTCTTGACATCACAAAGCATGTTTATCCGTATTGCTCTAATTTCACGTTTAATCACAACCTCTAGTTCTCCAAAATGCGTAGTTTATTATGAAATCTTTGACTTCAGATAACCCCACAAAAAACAGTCACATGCCGAAAGATTGGATGACCGTGCTGGTCAAATGATACCTCCACAAAGTGAAATTAGGCGTTGTGGGAACATCACTTGAAGCAGCAGTGCTATGGAAACCTGAGGTGTAAAGGGGGGGGGGGAATTTCCTTGTATGGCTGAAACCACAATTGAGAACTGTTCAATTGCATACTTCCAATTTGGGGGTCTAAGGAAGTTTCTTAACTTCAAAACACAACAATTGGAATTCACTGTAACAGTTTAACCACCCTGGTCGAAGAAATATGTGTCAATGACCCCGAAATTTATCATCCCACACCCACAAAATACTGTTATTTGTTGAACGTGAATTTGTCTCTGGTTCACTGCAGATCAATAGTGACAGTTCTGTTCATTAATGGGCTTCATCAGACATGATTACATTAATGTCATCAGTCATCGTTTCAGTAAAAGCAAATCATGCCACACAATCACCATGTTTTAAATGTTCAAAGGATTGGAATTCCGACAAACTTAATGCCTAGATGACCCACAACAAAATCATGTTGCAAGAAGACTGACATTGATGTCAATTCATGATGACGCTGGCATTGAAATGACGATGTATTGCTCTGTGTTTGCACAATAGATTCATTGTTTTTTAAAAAAAAAAACATTTTAACATGAAAGTGTGATGTGCCACATTCCAATGCTCCATGAATACTGAAACGACAATAACTGACACGTAGAGAGACCACTTTCTATCCTCTCTCCGGCAACCCCATTCATAAACACGCTCCCTCCTAAACCATCAGTATTTCTGCTGCACCCTGTATATATGTGTAACACACAAATCGTTGAAACAGGTTAAACATAACTCATAGACTCTAAATAAACAAATAATACTCAACTAAAATGTATACAGTAAAAATATACAAACCTGGATTGTTTTTCCTAAACCCATTTCATCAGCTAGTATGACTGAGTTCTCTTTGCACCATGAATGCACCAACCAATTCAGTCCACTTATTTGGTAGTCTCTTAATACTAATACCTAGAACAACAGAAAAAGTTTTTGTACTTTCCAGTTACATTATCAAAAATTCAATTACCATAAGAAGGTGAGCGAGGGAAAACAAGTTTACTACAATCACAGAAAATTACAGTTACACCTAGCAATAGCTCATGATATGACAAGATTTTTTTATACTATTCAATGAAATTTATAAAAGAATAGAAGGACAATTCATTTCTGGATTTTTCTGAATTCAGAAAACTAATTTTAATAACCCTGGATTTCACTGCTATGCATTAGGTATTAATTTATTGGCATCTGTTGAAAAAGTAATTTTTTAATCGAAGAGAATGAGTGAGCAGGATATCAGGGTAGAGCTGCTCTTTAATGACTTAATGCTATGCTTTGGTCTAGTAAAATACAGATGAGGAAAAAGAAATTAAAGGTTAATCTGTATTGGAGCCCGTAACTACATATAGAGCTTAATACTGGTAAATAAGCTCCAGGATTAGACATAGCTTGGAGGCATTAGAACTGGGCTGGTTGCAAAGGTCGTACAGAGTCTCCTGAGTGAAGCATGTTAGAAATGAAGAAATCAGGCAACGAACTGGTTCTCAGGATACTATAGTTGACAGATTAGAGACCAGACAGTTGGTATAGTTTGGGTACCTCTAAAGAATGGTAGTGGAACAGATAAAGAATGTTACTTTTTCATTCCAAAAATAAAAACAAAAGAGGACGCTCTTGGAAATAAGACATTATGGTAGCAAGGAATCTCAAAGAGGATAACTGGCAAGACAAGAGGTGGTGGGCTGTAGGATATGGGAGCAGAGATATCTGTAGGATCCCAGCAAAAAAGTTAAAGAAAAAGAAGCTTTGAAGTTCAAAAAGTGATAGCAGTACCTCATCACCACCCATATATGCTGGCTGATCATGGATTGTTGAGAATTTAGGACGAGACTTTAATGCTCTACAATGTTTTGAAGGAGTCTTCTTTGATTCTTCACGTTCTCTAAATTCCTTAATTTTCTTTGGCCATTTCCTTTCTATCAATGCAGCATCTTCCCATGTTGCTTCCGCGTACGGCAGAGATTCCCATTTAATAAAAAATTCATTGGGTTCTTTTCTGTTTGCTGAAACAAAAATATTAAATTTAATTAACACTTTTATAAAACAGCAGTATTTTATAAAAATAGCAAAATTTAATAAAGCTAATACAAAATATTTGAGAAATTTTCAACATATCATTATATGTTAGAAATTCAATATAAACTTTCTTTCAAAACGGAACATGGTTTAATGCACAATCTAATTGAGAGAATATGAAAGGTCCTTTAATTTACTGGGTACAACCTTGATATCATCCCTGGCTAGGGATGCTGTATAATAATTTGAAGTGATGAAGAATATTGATATATATAACAATACAAGACAACAGCCATTCCTGTAATTGTTTACGATTGAAAAACATATGTTAAGCTAGCTCAAGCTGAACAAAGATTCTGTTACACTAGGACTGATATTGCTGCAGTTTTACCACTACTGATTATGTGCTACTTGATCATAAAAAATGAACCATTAAACAGCTGCACATGGAAAGCATACTTTGAAAAAGCACCAATTGAGAAAAAGCAAAGTTTCTAACATATAAAATCTATATCAGTCACTAATATAATCACCGTAATGTGATTATGAATAACAAAATATTTATTACATATAAAGGAAAAATTATTCATTTTCTTACAGATAATTCTTTCTACGTGGTTGTAACTTTTCAACAATTCTTGCTGAAGTTCTAACTGACACTCATAATAATCAATATCCTCAGGAGTTGTATGTTGCTTCCAAAATCTAATTTCTTCCTCTTTTTTAACAAAATTTTCTAATTTCTTCAAACCTTTCGCCTAAAAAAAATAACAAAATAATTAACCATAAAATAACATTCTAAAAGAAATACAAAAGTTTATAAGAAAAGGAAATTTATAATACAACTACAGTGTAAATGAGCATCTTATGATTATAAGCAAAAGTTGCCTCCGTAAGTCGTTCTAAAGCGTAAAACTTTGCCAAAAGACAATTTTCACCGTGGAGTAATCATACGTGTTCAGGAAAAAGGTTGAATGGAAAAAATCCTTATTCTGGACTGGGTTGAAACCGTTTAGAACCGCAGACCTAAAGGATTATTAAAAAAGAAAAAGCTTTTAGTACGAGACAGTTTTAGAGCTCATTTAACTAACAGGGTAAAAGATAGGTTACAAGAATTTAAAGCAGATGTTGCTGTAAAACCAGAAGGGTTAATGTCAATTTTACGCCCTTAGATGTGTCGATAAATAAATCTTTTAAAAGAAACTTTAAAAAATTATACTGCGACTGAATGAGCAATGGGAATCATTTTTACACGCCTTCGGGTAAGACAAAAAGACCTTTTGTTTCAAAGATAGTTGAATGGATGGTAGAAGTATGGAAAACAGTTAAACCAGAGATTGTTGAGAAGAGTTTCAAGAAATGTGGGATGTCTACCAGTATGGATGGTTCGAAAGACAATGCCCTATGGGATAACAGAAGTACTAGATCATCTGAAGAATCAGACAACGATGCTAATTTACAAGACATTTTTTCAGAGTGTGATGAAAATGATAGGGATTAGAATAACCAAGTGCACACGTAGGCAAATTTTTTACATCTTAATTGAATAATAATGTAATTTTTTATTAAAACTTCTTTAATAATGCATTTTTGTTCTTATTGTAGTTATTAGGCTCAACTATTTTGCCCTTCATGCAAATTAAAAAAAAAAATGAAAAATATGTTTTGAAAAATAAAAGCATAAAAACACAAAAAATTAAAAAATACTAAAATCGTCTTCTGAAAGTAAGCGTGCCCGCTATACACGCAAAAATACGGTATTCTAAAAGCTTTTTGAACTAAACAATTAATTAACACAAGCCGGCCGCATTGGTGCAGTTGGTAACGTGCTCGCCTCTCATCATCCGGTCCTGCGTTCGAATCCCACTCAGGCACGGCATGTTTTCATACGTTACAAAAAAAAAATCATTTCTTTCCCCATTGTACAAAAAGTTACACCCCAACGTCGTCGCTGATGCAACGTTTAATAAATGAATTAAAAAAAAAATTAACATATTCTCTGTGGGACCAAAACACATATGACACCACTGCACAGCTGTTTTTGTCTGCCACACAGTTATTTTCTGTTGCATAGCTGTAGTGTAAGGAAATTAAGATTATGTTTTGTTTTCTCACAGAACACGATATTTATGAAAGAACTTCCCTGAGATAAAATCTTTTCAGTTTTTTAAAAATTAAAATAAATTGATTTTTTAAAAATCTTTTTCAACCTTAAAACTACTAATTAAATTTCTTAATTAAAGCTACTTTTGTATTTCGTAGACTTTTTTTCACAACAATCTGATATCTAAAACATAACAATATCACACTTAGTAACTAAGATATGATGCTATTGCCAAAACTGTACATTTATCTGCAGTTCCAGCTCTTGTATTCTTCAAAGTATTATGTATGTAAAACTTATTTCCCACTAAATTTTTTAAGTTTTGATCTGGGGTTAAAAGGGTTACGAGAAACAAAAACTGAATTTATCCACGAATAATAAATACTCCCAACCTTTCCATGACTTACTTTTTGATCTTTGAGAGACTGTTCAGATTCCCAAGTATTATGTATATGAGACCATCCTTTCCATTTAATAAGGTACTGCATCTCTGTATTTTCCAAATCGGTGGGATCACATCCTTCATTAGGATCTCCGTTTTCCTCGACAGCATATAAAGTCGTTGCATTTCCAACAACTAAAATCATTAAAATTTCAGTGAACATAATGATATTGATAAACATAATATACTATATTACAACTTACTATGTATTAGAAATTTGTTATCAGATAAATTAGCTTGATTTCTATTATGTACTCTCAGTAAAAACAGAATACACTGAGAAGAATCATTAGGTATAAGATTTATTTAGTGTGACTAAAATAATGCAACGGAGTTTTGAGTATTCTGTATTAACAAAATTATCAACAAAAACAGAGTTTAGTATGAGAAGAGCAAAAGTAATTTCATTTTCCAAAATGCTTCCTTTACCTTCATTTGAAAAATGTTTTATTTAAAAAAAATCAACAGATGATTCTTATTCGACTTTCTGAGTTGTCAAAAAACTATTCAATTTTTTATACGCTTATTTTTACTACCACTTAATCTTGTGATCATTCAAATATTGACAATTGGTACAAATAAGATGACACAAATGATACTTTTAATAGACTTTTAAGTAGACAATGCAAACAGATAGCCAATGACTCCTTTAACGGTGAAATGAGGACATGTACATCAGCACACCCATGTATTCTTCCCACCATGAATATCAGGATTAAAAATATTTCGATACCAAGCACAAACTTAACAGATATTACAAAAAAGCAGGCCAATTTACCAATTCTGAAATCTGTACCTCAAATGTAATAATTTTAAAAGCTGTACTCTATTCCATCAGAATTATGACATATCCCTTGGATCTTAAACAACTAAAGGGTGTAACCAGGATCTGAATTATAGAGGGGCAGCACAGCTTGTCACGTGTAACACAGCATACACTTCTAACAAAATGACCACACAGTTTTTTGAAAAACTATGCTTCTATTGTTATTATTTAGTTTAATATACAAGTTTTATTTTTGTAGTTTTTGAGCTTCAAAGAGGCAGCTGCCTCTCCCCTCCAACCATTCACTGGGTACACCCATGTTATAACCCATTAAATTCTCACATAACTAAGAAAAAATGATGAATGGATCACTGAATGTGATGTATGAAAATCTAAAAAAGTACATGGTGTACAAAATAAATGTGTGAACACCAAGGAAACATTCATAGTATTTTAAATTTAAAACACAAATATCAATGATAAATAAAATTCTTAAATCAACTCGTACAATACAAATATACAACACACCACCATATAAAACAAAAAATGAAAGGTCAGTATATATTTCATTCAATTAATAAAAAAATTAGCCTTACAATGTGGGTCATCAAAATTAACAAAGAAGATTTATGAATACATACACAAACTCCTCTATAATAATTACAAATGTATGTAAAACATTGTTTTGGATTAACCAAATGAAAAAGTATATTAAAATTATCATTACTGAACTTGTAGCATACCATGTTTTATACTACTGTAGTGTAATTTATATAAATATCATGATCAAAAATAACTGTAGAGGGTGTATAATTATAAATAACACTTATTTAGTTCGTAAGATAAAAAAATTCTACAATGAATTTAAAGCAACACATGTAATAGCCATAAAGGGAACAAAAATATATAGAACAAACATGAAATAATTAGTAATGAAAGTGATAAAATTCATAAGTTTCTTTTTTGAAAAATACCCAGCAACATTTAAAACTTTTGATTTTACGTAACACAACATTTGCTTTACTAATAGTATAATTAATGAAACTGACTTTCAACAAAACATCAAGTCTGTGTTGCAAAATTACCTGATAAAGTTCGTTCACACTGAGCTGGGTTCTTTGGTACTGAAAAGAAATAAATTGTTCAATACGTTTAGAAAACTTATTTAAAATATCAATGTTTAATTTTAATCCTCAATATTGTTAATATATTTTTCCAACTAAATTTTTTTTGTACTTTTCACACGAATATTATAACTTCATAAGATTCATTAACAGGTAGATAAAAATTCATCACCCTCAAAAATTAATTTTTGAATCTGTAATCATGATATTAATATCCTTTTTTTTCGAAACAATGATAGATTTTTAACTTTTCTAAAATTACACTTTTTAACGTCTTGGATCATTTTTATAAATTTAACTCTTGAAACCTTCAATATTATGAATTTATTGATCAATTAAAGCCCTCTATTGCATTAATGCTGCAAGAAGAAAATAAAACGTTACTTTAAAATAATACAAGAAACACTGACCTCCTTTTTTACCCCGCCGCTGCGCTAAAACTTTTTCAATTGTTTCAGCTGTGTCTGCTTCTGCTGGCACTTCACTTGTCTCGACCCAAGTCGATTCTCCTTCTGGATCCTCACTTCCTTCTTCACTTTCTGATTGCTCTTTGTAACTGACTTGGGTGTTTCCTCTTCGTGATTTAGATCTAGACAGCAAAACAATTTAATAACAATGAAGCTCAAGTTAATAAACAGAAACACTGCCTACCCTTTATACTTAATTATTGTGAAACGTTCTTATTCCAAAATATTATTGCAGTTGTTATAATAAACAAGTTAATGTTTATTTTTAGTTTGATTTGTATTTTTAGTATTTGCCACCAACTCTTGTTGGTGCTAAATAACTAAAAAAGACACTAGCCAGAGTTATCTCTGTTGAGAATAATGAATTTCATTATACAGCTAGATCTTGTGGTGAATGAAGTGAGGGTGTCATTTGTAGGGTGGAAAGTAGATGCTTTTCAGAGGACCTGGCATTCTGATAAGCATCTCCACTCAGTGAGGAAGGTAATGGTAAACCACCTCACTCCTTGTTTTACTAAGTAAAGCCTCCATAATGCTTTTCACCGCTGATGAACTCCGTTGTTCCATGCGTTAAGACCAATCAGAACATTTGCCAGCGTTGTCAGTACAAATGTATCAGCCTGACAAACATTACTCATACGCACATGCGTATAAGAACTACAGTAGTTCACTCATGACTTGCATCTTGTACTGAAAACATCAATTATAATTTTTATTGAAAGACCAAAAAAAATGGCTGATAAGATATATAACAGCTACAAGAGCAAGTATTGGCAATGTTGCTGGCAAGTCATTGGCTAGCTGTAAAGTGGGTAGGGGGAAATGCATACATTCAGAGCTCATGAAATGCTGAAAAAAAGTATGGAGGTTCAAACTAGTCTTTAAGCTGATGGCCTAAACAACAAACACGAATTTATTATTTTTTAAATTTATGATTACAGATGAAAATTTATCAGCATTGAAAACAAGAATTTATATTTTATAATTAAAATATTGTAAATAAAATTATTAGTATTTTGTTTTTTATGTACATATAAAAAAACTTTGTATTTACCTTATACTGCTTATCTTATGTCCTTCTTACAAGTACTTTCGTGGGGCGCACCGCTTCTTCAAGTAATTTTAATAAAAATTTCTAGAAATATTTCATAAAGATTCCATCTTCCTTTGTCAATGGTTTGATTCAAACAATACCAAAAGCAGTATAAGGTAAATACTAAGTTTTTTATACATACATAAAAAACAAAATATTAATATGGATTCTACTGCTATGATGCTAACTAATAATTAAAATAATTAGTTCTAATATATGTAAATAACTAGGTAGGGTAACACACAAAAACTTGATTTAGCTGATAGAATCCCTAAATAAATAAGGAAGATAGTTTGCATGGATGAATAATGCAAGTTAGCATCATCCTAGCTTTTTACTGAAGTGCTGTACCCGAAATGTTAGTGCAACCATGGTTCTTACCTCTGTGTCGAATGTATTAATTAACGCAATAACTACCTTAAGGAATTTGTAAAATACATTTTAAGTAAAGCCGTAGTTAATTAAAGCAACTAACTTATCCAAAAATATTTTTGGATATTTTTGGATAAACGACTCCCTTAAAATTATATTTAAAACTAAACTTGACTACTCTGTTTACATACCTTCTACTATTTTCATCATCACTTTCGTAACTGGATTCTGATGATTCTGAATATTTAGATTTTGTTTTAGTAGGCTTTCGTTGTACACGCCTTGTAGGCTTCTTACTTGATTGTGTATTGACTCGGCGTCCTCCTGGAGGTTTGCTTCGAGGTGCGATCTCCTTATCGGTTGAGCTATCATAATCCGACTCTGAGTCCGTATTTGAATTCCAAGTACTAAATTAACAATAAAAATTCTGTTCAAGTAATTTATACAAATAGTATGATGCACATAATCATAGTGACCTTTTTTTTAAGACCAACGAAAGTTAATAAAATGACACTTGTACACTGTTGTGACGAGGCAAGTCGTAGAAGACTGATACTTTGTACCTGGTACAGGTTACCAATTACTCAAAAGTGTGACTTACATACTGAAATAATTTAACACGGCAATGAGAGATGAGACGAAAACATATCTGTATTTAACCCTAGAGCCAGCAATCCTCGATTTTGAGATAATGTGATCGCTTCTTGATCCAGTAGCGTCACAAATCGTATTTGCTTTGTAGCAATGCAATGTTGTTGTTTTAATTTTAAATCCGTTGTTGTATTATATGTTAGTTTAGTAATGTATAAGGTAAAATTTTTACGTACAATACAATAGTTTTAGTAGCATATTTTACCTATGCTTCTGTGTTGAAACCAAGGTATTCTAAAGCGGATTTTGGTTAAGTTTCTTGGTTTACGTGATGTGTTTTCGTATATATTTTCGTTATTTTTGAACATGGAATTGTTTTTCTGGTTTTATTATCAAATAAACATTATGGATAATGATTTGTACGTAATGAATTTTAAAAGTAGAACAGTTTTAAAAATTTTGAAATACATTTGTCCAAAAATTATCTTCAAATAGCTTCAGAATTCCTAAGTGTCACGTAACAATTTAAAAAAAAATATATACATTTTATTCTCCCAAGTTTTCTTGTTATTTTAAAGTATAATATGACAAGATTTGTGTTTAAAAGCAAATTTTTAATGAATTCTTTACGGTTCAGTGATCCATGAGATAAAAATTCCCAGCCGATTTAGAAAAATGTTATTGTCGGCTAAAGGGTTAATATCTATTGACTGTATGTGTAAATCAGTTTTAAGCTGGTAAGGAAGAAAGGATAGACAAAACATAATTTAAGAAGTTACATAGAGTTTTATGTTACTACAATATTATTGTTATTTAATACATGCTTACAGCACTGCGGATGAGGGTAAACAGTACAGTTGATTAGTATGAGAGTAGGTAGGGCATAGACCACAGTAGGAACAGCAATAGCATTATTAGTTGAATTCCTAGTATTCGCTTGTATTAAGTCCAAAACATCGGTTTCTAATGACTTGGCTCATCACTGATTCTGACTAAACTGTGTAAACTGAGAATATTCATTTTTCTTCACTGAGTTAGTATTTCATACCGTGCTGAACAAGGACCAGAAAAATCGCTTTCCAAATCAATACTATTATACAACTGAATCAGCTAATAAAAGGACAGCATGATAAACACAACACGGTTTTATTTTCCATACCATCATGGGTTTAAAATAAACTAGATAGTTGAAGAAAGCTTCCTACATTAGCTTTTTAAAACTTATCAAAGTATGAAAAAGGGATTTAACTCCCAATTTATCACAACTTGTAAGAAACAAAAAAAAAAAAATTAGGGCTTTTAGCAATTGACACGTATAATGACACAGAAGAGACCAGCAAAACCAGCAATGAACTGAATATTAGAAAATGAAATAAATAAAAATGAAACACTAAGTGATAGACAAGAACACAACAGTGATTATACTAATTTACAAACAAATACAGAACAACAAAAGAAAAGAGTGAAAATTAACAGAAAAATGTACAAAATCACAGTTTAAAACTACGACCCAGTAACGTTTATTAGCGGCCTCAATAAATTATGAAATATTGGCTGCATTTTATTTAACTAATCATGTGAATTTCCTTTAAACACTTAAGACATTCATTAGACATTAATATACTACTTGCAGTTTTATTAACTTACTTCAATTTTCAGACTCCTTTTGTAAAAAGAAAATAATTCAATGTAATGACAATAACTCAATTCTCTTAACTTATGTCATGTTTAATTCAGTTTAATGTTATAACAGCAGGAAGTTCAATAATAAATACGAGGTGTGTCTCAAAAGTATCCAATCTATCTTCAAATCTCCCCTACTGAAGTTATTCTTAGTCATCCGGATCGTGGCATCCTTCAAAGTAATCCCCATTTGACTGTACAACACACTCCTAATGGTCTTTCAAATTTCTGAAACAGCTCCAGAAGTCAGTTTTTGGAATGGCCTTTAGTGCACTCGTCGTATTCTTCTCTATGTCGTCAAACCAGTGATCTTTGAGTGAAATTTTCAGTTTTGGAAACAACCAAAAGTTACTTAATTTAGTGCTTTATCAAAAACTGTTGCACAATGTTCAATTAATGTGCTGGCGCATTATCGTAGTGAAGAAGTTTTGTACACGCAACTCATTCCCAAATTATCAAATAAAATAATTTTCAAAATACTTGTTTTTGGAATTTCAAGATCACTTTCTAGTTCATATACAATCGAATGATGATCTTCAATTGCACTTGCTCGACATTTTCCAGTGTTATTGTGATCGAAGGTCAGCCAGAACGCACGTCACTGTTAACAGATGTGTGGCCGTTTTTAAATCGCCTGTACCACTCTTGTATGTGTTTTGCCCATACACTTGTTCCCAAAGCCCTGTGCATCAGTTCAATAATTTCTGGACAACTCTTTTCAAGTTTGAAGCAAAACTTGATGGAAATTTGTTGTTCTGATCTCTCCGTCATTTTCAGTAAAATCCGACGAACATAACCAAAGCACTCTACAAAAAAACACACTGTGTGCAAATTAACAAATTCTGTTGATAACTGTGGCATCTGACAAGTTTGTGAGAAGATACTGGTTACGCTTGTACCTCAGAGAAGTAGTTACAAATGTTGGTGCGAAGTTTAAAAGGTAAGCCGAATACTTTTGGGACACACCTCATACATACCATAATAAAAAGTAAATAAATAAATATAAATAAAGTAAGTAAAAAATAAATATCTATGTTTAATACAGAATTACCACTGGACAGACATTGATAAGTCCTTATGACCATTGTAACAAATTTCACAGTAAAACTACTTGCACCAGTAATTAATTTCTTTTCACATCAAAAGAAACATTCACTCAGAAATTGGAATGAATGTTAACACATAACACAGAATCTCCTAACACTATTATCATTGTTACTGTTTGGAGTTAAGGGATGAAAAAGTTTACATAGTGCAAAATCAATCACAAACAATTATGTGATAACTAACCAACAAGTAGAATAAATGATTACTACCAGCCCAAATTGCAAGTTATTGCATTGGTTTAGACTGCATGTCTAATAATTTTAAAATCTCTTTAATAACAGAAATATGGTGCATTTTTAAAAAAAAATTAAAAAAAATCAAACGAAAAATGAAAGTAACAATTTTTAGCAGCTGATATTTTTATTTCTGCATCATACAGTACTGTTCTTTTTAGTACGGGTAACTGACATTCATTCAACAAGGATAATATTTGTCACTGCTTTAAAATACAATTACAAAAATAAACAGGTAGTCAATTATTAAATAAATTTTTCACACATAATGATTTGCTACAACCATAAATGTTTGCTAAAATAAACATACAAACACAACATGATGAAACTCTTCAAACATAAAAAAAAGAAAACACATTGTGCCATTCAAAATGATTAGGTTTTACCTATCCGAGTTTCTCTCATCAAATTCTTCAAAATCATCATCAAAATCACTGGAAAAATCATTAGAATACCATCAGTTATAATTTTATAACCTACCGTGTTTTCATTGTCATAGATAATAACTATAACAAATGTATTGAGTTCCTCTTTTTAGCTATTATGAGAAATTCTGTAAGCGGTGTCATTTAGTAAACATACCAAAATATCCAACAAAAACAATAACAGCTCACATTAACAAGCTTGACAAACACAAAAATGATATTATACATGAACATGGACAAAGCTAAAAGCATGAAAACCACAGTCAAAAAAGTACGCTAACAGCAACCGATCAATAAAATTATTAACTGTATGGATCAGCATAATAAAAACATTATTTACAAATGTACAACTAGAGACATTATGTACAAAATACGATATTTCAGATTAAATTTAAACTAATTCAGAAAGAATAGATATCAGTATTCTATTATTGTTATTAAAAAAAATACAATACAAATACAAGAACACCGCTTCTCCTTATAAAGAGTATAGATTTTTTTGGAGATTTAAGTTCAACAGTTATGCTTGTTAAGGCCTACTCCCATGATGCTTGTTTACTAGCTGCTAGTACAAGCTGGACCTACTAGTGCGTAGGTGACAGTTCCCACAAAGCTAGTTAATTAATGCCAGTGATCTAAAGACACACGAGTAGTGCTGTGTGTTGCTGTACAAAGTTCAGCTTACAAGCGCTAGTCACAATCACATAACCTTCTCTCCCCTACTAGTGCTAGTAAAATTAAACATGTTCAAATTCACTAGTGCTTTAACTAAAATAGCTGCTAGTTGTTTGTTTCCAGTACGCTATTTTTCTAGCTGCTAGTCTACTAGCGTAATGGGAATAGGCCTTAAAGGTGGTAAATCAAAAAGCAATGAAAAAAAATGCCAGGCCTGACCAGGATCACAGGCATAAGAACGAGTTGTGCTGACCACAACTCCAACAGGCTGGCTTAGTATACAGTTCGGCCGTCCTTAGTTTGCTCCTACTGTCAACAAACCAAAGCCAGCTACTACATGGTGCACGCTAGGGTCCACGACTTTATGGATGTTGTATTCCTATTAAGTTAACTATATTTTAAATTATAAGTACTTCAAACATTAGTCATGATATGATGTTGGCCTAACAATTTCATTAATAAAAATACTTTTGAATGTATTTTGTTGTTACTTTTTAATCAGCGTGTACACATTCTTACATAATGTGCATGGACAGTGACGTCATTATTTGTTTACAGTAGGAGTAAACTAAGAAAGGCTGGACTTTAGGAATAATGGACTAGTACCAAATACGAGTTATAAATTAAACCCAAATAATTGATGGTAATATCTGTGTGATATACACCGATACAGGAACCTTGAAATACCATCACCACTGAAGATTATGTGGGTATTCAATCACTCAATTTTGAAAATACACAAGTCTATACCTTCTTGGCGATTTTTTCGGACTCCTTGTCTTCCCCTTATCACTGGAATCGCTTTCTGCGACTTTTAACCTTTCAGGTTCCTTTCTTGGTCTGACTGATCTTCTAATACCATATAGATCTGTATTCTTCTCCCAGCACTACAACAAATAGTTACAAGAATATGCAAAAATTGTGTCTCAAAGAATACATCTTAAAAAAAATGCTTACAAACTGAAGTAAAGACAAAAAAAACTATCAGGTTTTCTGTAGTCAAGTTAACAAAAATTTCTAAGACTTCAGTACAAAAAAGTCACAGAAAGAAAAATTAACAATTACTCGCTGGTGTTGAAAATTAAATGCTCATCTCACTCACTTAATAAGCAATTCATGCTCACCAATTTATCTTCAAAATTCACACTAAATTGGTTAAAAGACTTTGATGTATGACTAGAACCATTACTGTTCACCTCAGGATTAATTACTTCAGTTTCCACATTAATTAGCGCAAAATGCAAGTGCTAAGAAAAGTAAATTTTATAACACTAAAAAAACATTGCATACAGTTCTTCATCCTTAATAAATGACAACACTGCTGTGGCCACAGCACTACTTTTAATAGCTGTATTCATCACGTATTATATCTCGTTAAAGAAACATGCTATCATTAAATTTGCAACATTACAAAAATAAAGTCACCTCTAAAAACATGTTTTTAGTGACCAAGTTGACTACATTTTCTCAATCACTCTTTAACAAAAGTCTGTTACAACAGGATATCACAGACTACTGTCTGTGAATCTCTGAACTCATAGCAGGAACATTCAACAATGCAGCAAAGTAATAGGGTTGAGCCAAGATCTTAAATATTATCATTAAAATGTGGGATTTTTTTAACCAGTTAGTTTCCAGCAGATGTTAGGTTTCACAATTGAAACCAATCCCTCATTGGTGCCAACAGGGAAACATGAGTAGTATATTTTATAATATTCAGATTTTAACATTTTTAAATTGTTCAGATAGGTTAATACCTTTCAGACCAAAAATAATACAGGCTCAAGCCTGAAGTTAACTGCAGTGTGAATCTGCAGAAGTTCAGTTTCTAAATTAAAAGTACAATTTAATACACAAACGTGACCAAATGATAAAATTTTAATAGAATGAAAGAACACCAACACACACTTTAACTGAATATTATTAAAAAATTTAAAATTTGCATTCCTGCAGAAATTTTTCCCCTCAGGGATATTTAAAATTTATTTTTATTGTTGTAATTCATAGTATAATGTTACATAAAATATTTTAATAAAGTTTATTTATCTCACATAAAGTTTTCAGAATGATTTAAACTATATTTTATTTTGGTAACTAAAGTCTTGTAATATGCGGTATAAATAAATCGATTCTACTTTAAACAGCTGATATGGTAATATTTATGAAATTTATGCAATTATGAAAAAAATCCCTCTAGTGATAACGAATGGAGTATAATAACAAAAAATTTCCCTCTTTAAAAACTTCATGCATTACCTATTCAAACAATAATGTCTTAATAAATTGAACCTAGTGTAGTAGCTTGCGAAAAAAATCAAGAAAATCCATGAGAATTTAAGGATCCACAATTAAAAACACAGCTACAGATTAGAACAGACCTACTCAACAATTCTTAGCTCACAGGGGATAACCTGATGATCTTATCTCATCAGGCCTGAGTATTAACATATTATGCCACATGTACAAATGGCACAAACTACTTACTTGTTTTAAATCACTTTTATTTCTAGTAGTAGCGTTCGTTTGTGAAGATTTTGATTTTCCACTGCACGATGATTTTACAGATGCTGATGATTTCGAACTAGACCCTGAATCACTGTAATTAAATAATCCAGGTAGATTAATGATCGGAATAAAATTTGTTTAAGTTGTTAATTAAATCGGGATTTTGGTTACCTTCGCAGAAGGGCAATTGAAACTCAACATCAAACTCCCAAAAGGAGCACCTGCCTCTTTAGATGAAACGTAATGTTCTGACATTTGTGTAACTTAAGAAACACAAAAAACAAAACAAAATAGAAATACAATTTTAAATTCTCAATAATTTCTGTACCAACTTCGAGTATAAGCTGGTGACGCAAATCAAAGGATTTAAAAAATAAAACATTTTCTGAAAACTACTAAGTGCCTGTTGCCCTATCATAACAAAAAGTATTTTCTTTTTTTATTAATGAGAATTCACTAAGTGATTAATTTGTTGATATAACTATTGTCGAATCAATCATTTCACTTACAACATCAGTTCCCAGAATATACCAAAATTTTATTCACTAGTCTCTTTTGTAATCTGATCTAACAGTAGAATATGAGTTATCAAAAACGACTGAAAATGAATAAATTTCTAACGTATGTAATTTACATGAACAAAATGAAAATTAAGTGCACATCTGATTAGGATGCAGCATACTTCTCTTCACAATCCGTTTTTCTTATAGTGCACGAACACTAGACCTAAATAATGTGTGTTTTGTTTCTTTTAAGCAGAATATCATGTATTAACAGGTTGTATTGACTGTAGATGAAAAACTTACGAGCATAGAAAAGACATAAATCGGTGACTTATTGCCACAGAACATGGGGTTATTTCATCCATACCAGATTAAACAGAAAATAAATAAAAACAAAAACAGGATACAGTTGACACCAACCAGAATTAACAACAAAAAACTTGATGCTCAGTAGAAAATATGATTTAAAAAACAAACAGTAGTAAGGTTTAATTTGCATTCCAGTTAAAATGTACTGAATGCTTGTTAGTCGTTTTGGTTAAAACCAGCGATGTTAATAAATTAACCATTCATTCCCTGATACATCCACCATATTTGTTAAATCCAGGTTATCTGGAAAGAGGTCTGCCCAACTGCCCTAATTATTTCGGATAACTGGTATTTTACTGTAACTGACCCATCTCTTGGGTTATGGGTTTCCTTTAGAAAATAAACTATAATTTTTCAACATTCCAAACAAATTTAAAACAAAACCACTTACACCGGGAAATCAATTTGAAAAACGAGTTAAATTTCTAGTTATTTGATGTTATAAATAATTCTAATTGATTTTTTGAAAGGAAGCTGCGAGTTCAATAAATAAATTCAATAAAAAAACTGTTCATGCCTTCTGATTTACTAATACAAATTAAGGAATTTGTACATCAAGTGTAGTACACCATGCATCACAAGTTCAGGAATGCGATTTAAGTGATACGGCAATCACCGATTTAGTTTCTTGTTATAGGTGTCATAGTAATAACTGAACCAAGTGAAGTATTTATTCAGCAGAATTAGGAACTAAATGAGTCATGTGGTGTAACAATATTGACTGCTGCTGTTGCACTAAATATGTGAGTATATGTATATATAGCACTATTAAGTGCAGAATGTACACTCCTGTTATAATTATGAACAACTCTTTCTATTAATTATCACCCACACATCAAAACGAAACAGTCCTGGTAACCATCAATTAATTTGCTTGGAACAGTATACCTCAATACCATAATCTGAAAAATCTTATTAACTTTGTTGTTTTTAAACATTCAGAGCTGCACAAGGTAATTTCACTAATGAGAAAGCTTATCACACAAAATTAGCGGAGACTTCATTAAAAACTTATAAGTTCAAATTTTTTTAGACGATGTCATAGTTATAAAAATGTTTTATAGTGATCCTTACATGGAAACAAATGTGACTTACAAAAAGAAGGTGGCACCTTAAATAACTTATACTTTATATATTTAATTATAGAACAAACGTTTAAACCATAAAGTGAACACCAAGGTATTAATTTCATTGCAGTAGAATCAGAATACTAAGATGCAAAGAATTTAAAGTCACACCTTGGTCATTAATCCATCCTAGTACATAGTTTTGTCCATAGTTGGATGGGAAAATTTCCACCACCTCTAGCGAAATAGGATAATAGTATACTGTAAGAAATTTTGTATTATGGTAATTTATTTTTTTAAGTAATGTGTAATACCATAGGAATAAATAAATAAATAATAATAAATTATTATTATTATTAGCAAACACTGTAAGTTATGGAACTGATTTGACAAGTAATAATTTTCAAACAGCCATGAATCAAACCAGAGACCTTTTGCTTTGTAGGCTAGTGTGCAAGCAACTACGCCACAGATGTGACCAGTAAAATTTTAATTTTAGTAAACAGTCATCACAAAAAACCAAAATTGTCAGAGAAGTTATAATTTAAAAAAAATAGAATGTCAAGACATTCCTTAGTTTTCTTGAGCATGACAAAAACTTGTTACTTTTAAAAAAATATAAGTACACCAACAAATTTTCAGCAATTCCGATTAAAAAGATGCAAAATTTTGCTTTAAATTACAGAACATTAAAATCTTCTAGCTATTATGGTCTCCAACAGGACTGATTTGTCAGAAGTATCAATCAATTTTTTGCTTTACTTTCAAAAAACAAAATAAATTATTTTAATATTCACATAATATAAAATATGCACAATGTTTATTTTTGTTTATGCATACAAAAAAAAAAAATATTTTAAAACTGAGTAAAAATTATCTGTAAATTTCAGGTGCCACATAATATGCACTACAATTTAAAAAAATAAACAAACATTGTGAATAACTTTTACTTCCGTTATAGAATATTCCTATCTACAAACAACACTGCTGTACAATAACAAGGTACTCAATAAAGTAAGGTGCACAGTTTTTAAATATGAATGAAGAGTTCAATAATTCCAACAAATAATAAAAAGGATGAAGGTGAACAAACTCGATCATATTCCTTGCTACTACAAATATTATTTTTATAAAAAAATCTATAATCTATTTATATACTGGACAGAATATGTCTCTTCTTTGGATATTTCATTCTCAGTAAGATCACATTGCAGATTGTATTACAACCATATAATTCTTGTAATAACATTTTATCAGATCACATTTTAACTAACAAGAACAAGTACAAACATTTTTTTTTAAATGTTGTAGCCCATTCAAATTAACAATATACAGTTCAAATCAAATCCCGAAATCAATAATTTTTAATAAATGTTGGGTCATCCAAATCAATACAAAAATAAATCACTTTGTTCGAAGTAGAATCCTCGCAAATAAAATGAGAAAATAATTTGCACTTCAAAATTTTAAGAAATAATGGTCAACAAAATAAAACTTAATAGAATGGGAACTCTCTTTAAAAATTAAACCTAAGGATTTTTTAGTTAATTTAAAATCACATAAACATCCTGTTCACTAGTGACTACTGTGAGTTATAATAGTGACAAACTTCAGACCACAGCTGGGAATCGAACCCAAGACCTTCCACTTTGTAGGCTAGCACGCCTAACCAAACATTGGCAGGTCACATTTATTTTTAATGAACAATAACATCTGATTTAAAGAAATGGCATTCTAGGCCTACCACAGATAAACTGGTAACAAAATCACATGACTAAAAATAAAAACAGCTGACTTAGAACATGTAAGAAATCTACTTTCAAGGCCTTTATACGATTAACCTAGATTCACCCATTTAATGAATCATCAATTTAATTGTTAAAAATATGTCATATTTTAAAAAATCAGTCCTTTTTAAATAATTTAACTGGGTTGCCACTGTCATCTAAATAACAAGTTTATGTTCTACAGCCACGTGGCATATTTTTTAAATTGATTTCCTCCTAAAGGTTACATTAGTTTATATCCTACAGTCCTTAGACGAACTGTACAAAATATACGCACACTTACAGTTATTGTTTGTTACGAGTGTGACAGTTCAGTAACTTAGTTGTAGCTATTTATTGGTAAATATCAACCAGTACTTAATTTATAAATTTACCTAACCTAACATGTTGATGTGCACTCATAAAAAAAAACTTAAATTACATAAATAATCATAATGAGCTTACCTGTCGGACCCTGATCCCGAACCAGACCCGGATGCGGCAGACCCACCCGAACCTGATCTACTACTAGAAGCCGATCTTGCAGCACTTTCACTCTTGTTAGATTCATTATCTGATCCATCATTTTTATCGGATCCCGATTCAGAACCTGATTTCTTATCAGAATCTGAACTAGAATCCTCCGAATTATCCTGTTAAATAAATACTTTAAACTTAAAATTTTCAACGCTAAAAAATTCTAGTCAATTTTGGGAAAACATATTTAATAACACAATTAATTGGTAGCAAATACACACTAAATGACTCGCATAACAAAAATATCAGCCATGTATTTATCAATGTATGAAGGCAAGTTTACAGAACATTTTTGTTTGCAGTTAGCAAGCCATCTGAAAAACCAGTATACATTGTTCATGAAATTATTGCAATATAATACGCTGGGCAATGCTAAATACGTTTTGTATTTTGTAGTTTTCCCAAATTCACTATAGTTAGATAATGCAGCTATTAAATTCACAAAAAACTTTTCTGCCAACTCAATACTGTTCTGCAATTATCTTGTCTAATTATTACAAAATTATTCAATTTATGTATTAAAAAAACTGGAAAATTAACTTCTACATAGAAAATATAATTTTGTGTCAATTGGTAACATGGATTAACAATTCCCACAAGTTGTAATGAACACTTGTATTTTAATCCAAATAAATAAATACCTAACTGTACTATAATTTAATACTAGGTAAAACAATAGTATCATTCATTCAACATATGTTTGTATGTCACCAAGAATTAATTATTAATAATTAATATTCAACTGTTATAAAAACATTAGTTGTCAATGCTTAAAATTTTCAAGGTCAAGTTCATTTTATCTATCAATTAAATGTGCTGTACCTTTTAATTACAGACACAAAATTATCTAAAATATTAAAATATCTTAAATATTTAGGTTAATGACCTATTCCAATACGATAGGAAACAAAAGCTATTAAGATACTATTGAACTATAATTTTAAACTTAATAGATATATCTTGGTGCTGGTTACAGATGTTTACCCAACATATAATTACTTGGCAGTTTTTGTAAATATATTTCAAGGTTAAAATAACTAGTTTTAAACCTGAACATTTTTATATAGGGCATGGTATAAATGGAAAATAAATTGTAACAAATATCTGAAAGAAAACCCAGCTAATATTCATTAACAACAATGAATGAAAAGGAATAGATAAATAAATGTTCCTGAATTTTTTTGGTTTGTCCTATCACTCACAATGCCTTTATACAATTATTAACATATTTCATGTCATACCTTAATGATTACATAAAACTACTTCCACAGTTTCCATTCTAATCAGGCTGATTAAACCAGCACTGTTGGTGTGTGAAGCAAAACAATTATTCTAATGACACTAATATAATGTTGTTTTAATACTATTTCATAACAATTTAGGAAAAACAATGAAAAAACTATTTTTCCTCAAGAAAACAAAACATTTGGAGAAAATAACAGACATTTCTATTCTGCAGATCATAATATAGGATTTTACAGAGTAAAACCATACATATACGCCTAGTAACACTGCATAAATCTGAATTTTAAGTCAATTTTAGTTTCTAACCTGATCTTAACACGCTTTTTAGGAAACTTAGATCAATATGTTCTGAAAGAGGGCAAGCTGATACAACCGCCCAACTTTTTATTGTAAAGGATTTTAATTAAGAGCTACTAAAGTGCATTACTCTAGCTAAAGATCCAAAGACTGGAAACTGTTAAAACATGTGTAACTTTCATGTTACTACAGACCATTCCTAGGAGCTAGTAATGGCCTCACTTAACAAAACGTACATGTGTCAGAAATGTACTCCCTTATTTATTTATGCACAGCCATCACCAAGCAGTTTTCCCAAAAAGTTAATATTACTGGCTTTAAAATAAACCTTGTTATTTCTTCAACGTTCCGGTTTTTTCTCATCATGAAATTACATAAGTCCACCAGTATGTTTCTTACATGCTTCCTCATGTATTTTTTTAAACTTTCCTTAGAAACTTGATATCCAAAATGATCAGTAGCATTTCAGATTCAACTAAATGTCACACATTAACTGATAAATTAATTTACATAGGCCAACAAATTCAAAAGAATGAGTGGACAACCTCATAAACCTTGACCAAAGCTAGACTTACCAAAATCCTTACAAAACTTTACACCTTTTTATTAAAATTGTTTCAGACTAGAATAAAAATATTTTATTCTAGATCCATAATCAAGAATTATTGCCACTAGACTTGTCAGACTATCGTATTCATTCAGTTAAATCACAATAAATACCCAATCCTATAAGATTCCGAGCAAAGGCTGGATTGATTACTAGTATTGACAGACTTTAACATCATATGACAGTGAGCTTTAAATGTATAGCATTATTAACAGCTCCACCTCACCCCTTGTCTTCCAACACTGTCGCAAATATAAAAGTAAAAGTAATGTAAGATTACACCACACAACAAATAGACATAGTTAACCATTTTATGATCTGTAAATTAAAACATATCATTTTAATATGCTTGTTTTAAGCAAGGTGATCATACAAGCGCACATGGAAAATGCGATCTAGCAATACTGTGGGTAAGTAACTCAAATTAACCTTCAAGCTCACAATCATGACGAATACTGTTAATTACTTTTGGTGAATTTATAATGTAGAACTTGATCAGTTGCACAATATTACTAACAATCTACTTAGCAACAACACTACAATTATTAATTTTGGTCATTCATGAATGACCAAGACGTATTGTAATGTCACATAATAAAAAAAAAATACCAGGTAAATGTTTGTTCCAAATGCTAGTGCAATTCATTGGGCTTCTTTTTGTGTAGGTAAGTTAGAATACTTCTCAAATTATTGGTTCATATGTTCTTTTTTAACCCTAGTGTGTATGTACATTGCAATCTGTTCATTTAGAACAATAAGAAACCCCATGACCCGATGAGATGAGGATATGTAAATAAGGTGTAGTTTTATACAGACTCAGGTCGACCATTCCCGAGAGAATATAGTTAATTGAACCCTAACCACCTAAGTACACTGGGTAACCACTGTCTATAGGCATACAGTAAGGAAATTACAGTGCGAGCGTTCAAAGCGTCAACTTTGGCATGGAAGCATTATCCCCACCATTGTAGTAACTTAGAAACAGAATGTTTGATAACGTAGTGAGGATTCACCCCAACTTCCTGACGCATGTGCACTGGGACTGCAACATCTTACCTACCGGTATAGCTACAGTATTCAAATCTGTATAAAAGTAACTAAGGTAAATATACCTTTACTATGATTTGAACCATGAAAAGCTTAGTCTCTGACAATCAGCTGACTCACGGCTGCGACTTTACCACTAGACCAACCCAGGGGTTAATTTAATGGTCATCACTCATGTTTTAGCAAATAAAGGAAGTTACGATTTGCATTATGCTAGGAAAGTACAATCCCCACAACCTGAAATTCTGATTGATGTATCAATTTAGTTATAGCTTACCAAAGTCCACTTAAAAAATGCAAATGCAAAAATAAGTTAAAAGATTTTCTTGCTGAAGAAATGCCTATACATAAATTGGTTGAAGACAACACTATTTATTGCTGTCCAATACCAATACATGCATCGTATCAGCAAGTAAACACACATGCTGCTTTTTGTTGCACTTACATCTTGCCATGATACCTATGATTTTGGTCATGGTCATGTACTGCAAGCCAAGAACTAATGGTAATGAATAGTGCTTTAAAAAGTTTCAGAAAAAAGATAATTTATGTAAAGTAACTCGTATTAAATACAGAATATTATGGATTCACTAATAACTGTACATATTAAAGGATGGCAAGTTTCTATCTATGAATCTTGTATCATTTCACAGTAATAAAATGAAGTTAAAGAAATTTTTTCTTAACTTGTATTCTTTACTTGCCCTTTTTTTCAGAAACAAGTAAATAAAAATAATTTTTATCTACTAATTATTAGTAATAATAAGTGGGAAAAAGCCATAGGAATCACTCATCAATATCAATTGATTGATAAGAGTAATACATGTCTAACACCTCTAATCAAGGATAAGCAACCGTAAGTGATTAGTTTTCATGGCTTTACCGGTTTATTTTCATGCAAAATTAAAAATTTCACTTAAAACCCTAAAAGTCACTAATATTAAGTCACTTAATATATAGTTTCAATTTTCATTTAATTACAAGCAATTTCTGAAACTTCAGCATTATTCAGAATGTACAAAATTTTTTAATTTCGCATTAAGATAATGAACCTAACTAAATTTGATATACATCACCTGGTTTGAAACCCAACAACCAACCGCCAGCCTTTTTCTTCAGATGAAATTCAGAACCTACCATATCTTCGTCATCCAATCTGGTTTAGACCAGTAAAGTTGTTCCCAAGCAAGGGATGAGTTTCTCATAAAATAAACTTTAATTTCATGACAAAATAACTAGTGAAAAACTATTTAATACAAACAGATTGTGCAGATTTCACAACTGCAAATCACCATTTCCTTAGTTACTTCTGAGTTGTTAATCAGTTCAGGAACAAATTAACTATTCACTAATGGGATTATACACTTCACCTTTTCTTTTACCTTTACACTAGGTATTTTCTCGGATACTTAATTAAAAATGCAATTAACATCATTAACAATTTTGATAATGATTGAAAGAGCTATTGAAAACAGAACTAAATAACAAAATAAAGGATGTTCCTGATATAACAATGTAGCTAAATCAGTAACTAACCAAAATTGCATTTAGTCTATCGACAAATAGGCACTTTGTGACTGGAACAAGTAATTTTAAAACAAGACAATAGTGTAACACCAAAAACCACACCTAAACTGGTCAAGTATCCATGTTTATTAATAAGTCATTTGAGCCTAAGTAACACTTTTCGATTTAGAACTTGATGCTCAATTTGCAACACATTATAACGTATTGTCGAACAGTCGTTTCCACAAAAACTGAATAGTATGGAAGAAATCTCCATTCATTAGCTACTCACACCATTGCACATAAATTTTCTCTTAAATTACATAAACTGCAAAAAAACGATTGAGTAACAAGAACAATTTAGCCCTTTAGTCGTAAAACTTTTTATGTAAATCAAGTAAATTGGGTTTAACTAGGTTGCCTAAAACAAGCTATGGCAATACAAATTATTATATAAAAATTGAATTTTAACACGCCTACATTTAATACTACTATAATTAAAATTGTTTGAAATTCAACTAAATCGTTAAAAATTAAGCCTATTATCAGAAATTTACATAAATCCTGCATTTTGAGAAATTCAGAAGAATTTCCAAACATAATCCTCTTAACAGTGAACTTATAAGTTTTCATGATGTACGACAAGTTGTTAGCAAAAACTAGTAGTACGTCCAAGTTAAAATATCACTTTTAACCATATTTAAGAAAAAAAGATTTTGAAAATGTCTCATTCCCTGCACATTAACAAAAACTGAAATATCCAACAATTAACTGTCTGTACCTGCACAAAACAGTAAATTATAACCTCACTCACATGTTTATAGTAAACAAACCACTGTGCAATGGTGAAGAAGTGCTGCAACTCAACTTTTAAGCTAAAATTGTTAAAATGGGTACCTCTTAGATTTTCCAAAAATTAGTGTTGGTGGGCAGGAAAAGGGTTAAAAAATACAAATAAAACATAAAATCAGTGGAACACTCATTATTATTTATATTTTTTAACCGTTTTGTGATTGTAAACAAATAAAAGCTCCACCACTAGGCTCACAAAAGTTTGAAAAAACCAACTCTCCTCAGCTCTCAAATTCATAATTATGAAGATCATAGTAAGAAATAAACATTTCTAATGATACAACAATAAAAACACGCGCATTTTTATTTAAAAAATAGTGAAAATTGAGCATCAAAACAAAAAAATCAGGTGTTCTAGTGTACTGAAGTCCAATGAATGAGCACAGCGTTATTTGGAGGAAACCTATTTCCAAAATAATTATTTTTCATTAAGCATATTTAAAAGAAATAAAAAATAAACCAAATTTGTATACTAATAATTATTTAATTAAATGAGAAATTTGATTACCTGATGCATGTTTAGACGACGGTCAACTTTTTACGGTAACACAAGTTTCGGGCCGAAATACGAATTTATTCCCTTGCATATAATTAAATGAATGTTTACAAAATTAAAATTTCGCGAAAATTTAGTCCGAAACTAAACACAATCGATTAAAACATACACTGATAAGCGTTTGTTTCGTGTCTCATTTTCTACGTACGGCTGCCATTTTGCCAACTTTCTTCTCGTGTTCGATTGCTATCACAAAACGTAAATTCATTAAATATATATATGTTTCACAAGAAAATTAATCAACAATAACAAAAATATATCACATGCTTAACAATAAAACTTCACATATTTCGAAAATTGATATTTAGATAAGGTAAAACAAGAACAGCAATAGCTAACTCTGCAGAAAGAGGGACCATACAAAGGTCAGCCATCTTTGGTTTCTCTTCCTCACGAATAACTACTACCCACAATGCAACGCGCGTATTACGTGACACATTTGAAAGTTGTTTTCGCTCAAAATAACGCTCATGCTCAGTTTAGAAGGAACAGGGTTACCATTAAAAAGAAATACAAAAATTTAATTTCAATAAAAAAATAAAATATTTATTTTACCAATAAAATCAACATTTATACACAGAAATAACAATAACAACATGTATAAAAGCAGTAAATTTCTTCGCACATCACGAAAAAATAACCGAAATATCGTTGAAAATGCAATTAAAATTGAATTAAAAAGACACATATTAACAGTATTATTGTAAAATTAATCATTTCAAGCTGTAACAAAACAATAACACAATTTTTAAGTAGGCTATAAAGCTAAATACTCATTAAAAAGCGCCTAAAATTCGTCAAATTTTAAAGAATTCGAAGTACGATATTTTTCAATAAAACGATGTTAAGTTGGCAACGCCTTGATACGCACAAAGAATATAAAATATCCACGTCTAAAAAAATATATATTCTATTTTAATATATCATAATTTTTGTTAATACACAATTCTGTACTAGTCAGCAGAAAATTTGGGATAAATAAAATACCACATTTGAAAACTTAACTGCAATATTTTATTACTAACCATAATGCTTAACATGTTCATCTAAATTCAACATTAATCAATAACATTACTATTGATTAACTTCCACCATGAATAGAAAAATTCTGTCACAGAAGAGCAAGGAAACAATAATTACGTTTGGAGCACTGATAAGAACATCAATCTTGTGGGTTTTAATATGTGGTCCTTAAATGAAAGTATTTGGGCGGGGCAAATAAATTTGAAGAGTAATAATAATCTATCTACAGAGGAGCACAAGAAAATTAAGATATACAAAGACATCCCATGCAAAATTGTACACACTGTTTTACCTAAAGAACCCATTTCACACAGATAATTGTACAGCACGCATATCAATTCATGAATCACAAAAAATAACAGGCATTTTAGTCACAATGAGTATTACAGGTTTCATGGGCTATTGACATCATTTATATGTATAGCACAAAATAAACGTGAAAAATATATAACATGGATTAGACAGAATCAATCTCTGCCAGGCATCAATAGAAAATGGTGAAAAAAATGTGACATATCTCAGATTCCTGGCATGTATGTAATGAACTTGAAACAATTTCAGACAAATATTGCATGCACAAACAACACAGAATCCTAGCATTAAAGTACTCTGATATAACAGTAGCAATAAGAAAACAATATATAGGAATAAAGAAAAATTATCCGTTAAAACAAAAATACAGGAATCAGGGAATAGAGGAAGTTATTAATAAACCATATAGCAGATACTAAATACAAGATACCTGCCACAACTCGTACAGAAAACTTGAAAAAGCTCATAGCAACAGGAAATTAAGTGAAATATTGAAATAATATCAGGAAGTTGGAGAAAGCTTTACAATTTTTTGCCTAACTTTTATGGTAAGTGAACACCGTATTCCGAGGAGAAATAACATCTGATAAGAGAGATGATAAAGCCCTATTAAACAAGAAGACTAACTAAACACCCAGATATAACAGTCTGCCAGGAAAAATTATAAAGGAAACAATGAGTATCATCATACTAGAATTATCTTTTTTTAAATGCGAAACATTTGAATGACAAAGAGGTACAAGTGTACCAGAAGCAATATCCTTAACAGTGTATGGATAAACGTCTAGAGCTGTGAAGAGACTGACATGAAGTATGAGAATTAAATCATAAAGACAAGGGTTAAAATTTAATCAAAAGTAAACAGAAATTGTAGACAGAAGAGAGATGTCAAAACTGTCCTGATACTTGTAATTGGGTACCCACTAAGAAAAAATCTTTTTCAGAGAATTGAAACAATGTTTTGTTAAGTTTAATAGAAATGAACAGGAGTAAAATCTTGAGATGCAGACATGTGGCCACCTAATTTTTTTTGACTTTTACACTGAACATTATGTATGTACAAAGCAATATCTATAATTTTAATATGCAGTTTGTACACCAAAATGGATTTTTGTAACCATTAAAACTTAAATCTTGGTATCCATTAAGAAAACACAAAGAAAATAGCTAAATTTCTTCCAGAACAAAAAAGAAAAATTCTAATTTAACAAGTGGCAAAAACTATAAAAAGAAAAACAATCAGATGCTTAGTACATTAGGCTCAAAAGATAATAATTGAACTATTTTTATATAAGGGCCCTTCATTCATTGTCTCATTTTCAACAGTTTCTGAGAAAGATCTCAAAGTTATAGAACTTTGCAACATAATAAAAGGGCATTTATAAAATGAGAAGAGTATGGAATAATTTCAAAAGTAACAAAAATTACACAATACATGAAATAATTTCTATACTTTTAAGCTGAAAAAGCGTACGTAAATATACTAATGCACTATAAATACTTTTACAAACATTAAAATAGTATGGGTACTCTAGGAAATTAATATTATTTTGCCTATCTGATTAAATCATTTCATTCTCATCAAAAAAACAACAAACTAACTAACCATAAACACAATTATGTTCACTCGCAAATTAACTCATCATGTAATTAATGTAACATTACTTGGGACTGAGCTCAGACATAATATACTGTTGTGAAAATAGGATTCACAAATAACAGAAAAATGATTCAATACTATCAATTAACAAAAAGATAATTCAAATTTAAAACTGAAAAACTAAGATAATGGAATTTTTTTTCAATTTGAGGGCAGACTGTAGAGAAAAAGTCATGGAGATGTTTTAATTCAAAGGTCACAGAAAGACAAGTTTAGATATTTCTAATTTTCCTTAAAAATGTCCTTAATACACATTAAGGTTTTCACCTTTCCCTTACATTTAGCACAAAATAATTAAAACACAAATATTGTACAGAACACATCTCACACTCATTCAGGGTTCCAAAATATTAAATGGACTAAAAAATAAAATTTTATTAAATTTGTGACATAGGATCACAAGTGTATTTTTTTTAATGAATAGAAAAATACATACAATAAGCAATAGTGGTATACAGTTGAAAGCAATAATGTTGCTCAATGTAATATAGTACTAATTAACTAATTAATTAATTATTAAGATATGGTACATGTACTACAATTGAGTCATTAAAGAAACTAAGACTACGCAAACGGAAAACCATTTATCAATTGATTTGAAACGAAAATAATACACCAATGGTATTTTATCTCGTTAATTATGTTGCATTATTTTATATCAAACAAATGCAACTGGTATTAATAAGATCACAACCTAATCCCATTATTTTTGATTCATACTAAATAATTTCAAAATATACAAAATACTAATACGTAAAAATTAATGCCACAAAATATGGTATAAATAATAAAAAACAATAATTATCATTCTTTGTGGTATCAATCTATTAGAATACCATTTCACGATTTTAACTTTTATTATACCATGGACATTAAAACTTTTCTATAATGGAAAAACCAGACACCTCAAACACGCATTTTTTGTTAATCACACAGACAATTCACTCGCAAGCAATGACGCACTTTTACAAAAACAAGAACTGATGTGAATTACAACTGTTGCAAGAAGTTAAAAACAAATATTTAAATACACTAAAAAATGTCCTAATGATTTAAATGACCAAAAACAGTTAATCATGAAAAGTTGAAACATACATCTGGAGATTTAAAAAGAAAAGAAAAATACTGAGTAGGTTACAATTCCATAAACTGAAGTTATCTGCACCAAAATGTTGAGGGAATCCCTTGCAACTCATAATTAGTATTAAATATACAAATAAAACAAGTTCTCATCCAGAAATAATCCAACTTTGTCTTAAATTTATAGATCTCCTGGAAAATTAATTAAAAATTTATCAATAAATAAAATGGAAGAATGGTTTTGGGACAATATAGCCGTACTAACTGAAAATTTCATGGCTCATATTGAAAAATAATTTTTAGAAGAAACCCCCAGAATGCAACTGCAACTGTTGAGGGAATCCCTTGCAACTCATAATTAGTATTTGATATACAAATAAAACAATAGTTCTCATCCAGAAATAATCCAACTTTGTCTTAAATTTATAGATCTCCTGGAAAAATTAGATTAAAAATTTATCAATAAATAAAATTGAAGAATGGTTTTGGGACAATATAGCCATACTAACTGACAATTTGATGGCTCAAATTGAAAAATTATTTTTAGAAGAAACCCCCAGAATGCAACTGCAATCGCTAGAACCCTAATGTGATGAATATAAGATTACAATGAATAATCAAATTAGCAATAACCATTGTACAGGTGATAAAATGTAAATTGATCAGAGCAATTACTTAATCTAACTTTAAATACTACCTCACTTATTACAAAAAACAGCAATACACAAATGCCTAATGAGTAAGAAAATAACAAAATGTCATCAGTTTATTGTCTTCACTAGTTACTAGAAAATAACTGCAAGCCATTGATTTTCAAAGTTAAAAATATACATTGCATTAATGAATACTCCTGATTAGCGAAGGTAATTGTGGAGTCACCAGCCATTTAAGCAGATCAGATAGCACTAAAAATTTTGAAGACTGAGTACAGTGTAAAGTTTATAGAAAATGTACTGTGTGTACAGTACCACATTATGAACAAACCAGTTGTTCCAGACCACTGTTTCAAATAAAAATGGACTTGAAGGTTAAAAATATCTTTCTCTACAAAAACACTGGCATGGTAGAACATACCTTAGTATAAAATATACAAAATTAATTCAATCAAGAAACAAAAATGAAATTTATGACAAAATTTTGATCAATGAAACCAAGAGTTATAATCAAATAATTACTAACACTACAGAATAGAGCACAACACACTGAAATGCTGTTATATCGGGAATATGATCAACCTACAAATGAAATGAAAAGGATACTGAAGCCATGGTAATTACTGGTTACTATGTGCAAAATTAGATAGGTTAATTAATTGTTAAAAAGGCAAAATAAAATAAAAAAGAACACTAAGTTATGATTAAAAACAACTTGCAACAACAAATTCACAAGCTAATGAATGAATAAGGTAAGAATGGTTTTTCTACTGACCTTGCAGCGCCACCTTCAAGGAATTCACAGTTCACTCTACTGAAACAAACTTAACATTGCATGCACAGAAAACAGCAACAGCTTGGCAAATCATACAATAACTACTTTACTATATAATTTAAATAATAAATATCATAATTTTATGTTTCCCATTCCTATATACACTTTAGGAGAACTAAAAATTGGATAAATGGGTATTTAGTTTTTTAATTAAATTAAAAATGAGGAAATTTTATTTAAAAAAAAAATCCTATAAAATCACTATAATGTTTTTCAAATTGCCCACATTTATAATTAAATAACATACTTGGATAAATTCAAATGAACCATATTCCAAAAGGTCATTTTTAGATTACATCCACTAACAAGCCCAAAACATCATAATCAGAAAAATGAAAATAAATAATAAAAAGGGTTAATATTAAATTAACACACAAATAATACAGAAGGTTTTTCACAGTTTCGAAATTAAATACCTCTCTTCGGAAAAGCCCTTTTCAATATTTAGGTGTAGAAGTAAAGTACGTACATAATTAAAAATTAAATGAATTTATAACAAAAAAAATTAAAAATTGAAGGCTTTTCCTCAAGGAAACTAAATTTATTGTTATTATACAAAAAAAATTTCTGGCATAAAAGTAGAGAATTTATTTTGCTTTTCAATGGATCAAAAGGTAAAAACATTTAAAAGCAACTAGTTTCTTGCATGCTATCACAACAGTTTATCAGAATCGAATGTTAAATACTAAGTACAGTATAACATGTTATATAAAGTTGGGCTGTTGGTTTTTTGGTATGATGCCTACATAAGCCATACCTTACGCATAGGTAATGGTGATATGAGGCGATACAAACATAAAAAAAACTACTAGACCAGACCTGAGCTGACTGACCAGTGCTGACCACTACATATCAACAGACCATTTAAAAATGATCATAAAAGTAAATGCGTTTTAACCTATAAAACTACACATTATACTTTATATTACATTAAGAAGTATGAAACTAGAATTAAGGATGTACTAATGTTTCCTCGAAAGAAATTTTAATAAACTTAATTTTTAATAAAAAAATGAATCAATGATTTAATTTTCATTTTTTGTAACTACTACAACTTTAAGAAATAAAATAATCTTTAAAAAATAAAATAAAAATTACCACAATTAAAGCTGTACAACAATCATTATTATCTTATAGGATCTAATTCAAATGCAGTGGAGGGCTTTTAGGGATAGGCATTTGCATACACAAGAGTTTTGTAATAAATCACAATCTAATTTTTAAAACTCATATTAAAATACATAAGGGGAGTTTAGAAACTGTATAAAAGCGAACTATGTATTAAATGTAGTCCACTAACAAAAACAAAGAAGAACGTATATGTAAAATCTTACCTATCCAAAACAAAATTTCTAAAGCCCCACCCCCTGTCGAAATGGTTATCGAATACCTATATAAGTATAGGCATTTCATCTGGCGCGTGGAGGCTTCGAATGAATCAGCTTACAATATACTACATCCACCCGTCCCTCACCTATTGTTATAGACTGTTCATAAAACTAATGTGTACATTTTTCTAGATTTTATAGTTACACTCTTTTATTGTAAATACAGTACAAAGCGAATGGGGAGTGATGTAATGTTATTTATAATTAATCATCAGTTATTATTGTTATTATACAGCAATAGGCTTATGTATGCATAGTTTATTTACAAATTAAACTGGTTTTAACAGTCAAACTGGTGTTTCCGTCAAAAAATAAATAATTTTTACACAGACGAAGGTGGAAAATGCTTACTAACAATAAATAAATTATTAATAATCAATTAATAATTAAAAATAGTATTAAAGACTATTAATAATCAATTAAAAAATTTAAGTAGCGCTGTTTCAAAACTGTTAACGAAATTTTGTTTAAGTATAAATATATTCTTAGAAATAGCTTTATAAATTATAATAGGGTCTATATGAATATTATTGTATAAATGTACGCTTTATAGAAAACTGTCATGAATTTTGTTTTGAAGTAAGCTTTTTTGATACACCTTATAGTATTATAGGCTGAACTCTTTGCAAGCCAGATGAGACGCCTATAGCTATACAATTTAGACATTTTTATGGGAGGGGGATTGTTGAAACGGGGCAAAAACATATTTGGTATATATGAGTAAATAAATGCTCTTCAATCAAAATTAACTGTTGCACAGTGACCTTCTAGCATTAATACATGGTCCAAAGCTTTAGAAATTTGTTCACTCTGAAATGCTATTATATTTTTTACATTATTTTTCTGGTATAGAAAAATGAATTTTATCTTTATCCATATAATTGTCACATACATCAACTCTTAATAAAAATTATAAAAGAAATTGAAGTAAAAATCATATGCTGCATTTAAACGTCATGGAAAACCACTGCTGCAATAGTAGTCATTCTATCAATTTTATAACTACAATAAAATTAATTATTTTACATCACCTAACACTTCTATAAGTCCTATTTGCAGCAGGACTGCCTCAAGCACTAGAATAAACAACATTCTTAGTGATCATGAAAACACCAGGATGTGTTCTGTTTAATAATGAACAATCATGTTTCAGTCTTTCAGAATCTGAGATGTATTTATGCAAATAACATTTTAATGTAACATAATATTATTGAAATTCAAAAGTAAACTGTAAGGTAGGATATTTATAATAATAATCAAATGCACAAAACACTGAGTACGCAAATTATTTGCAACGATTTATTATAAATCATATTTTAATTATAAAAACTATAAACTAAATAGGTACGTTTCGCATTTCTTATTTTATAGCTTAAAAAAATATTTCTACATACGATTACAATGACTTAGGTCTTGGAGGACGGGGTGGATTGTCAGACACAGGCGTTGTATCAGAAACAGATATGATATCTAATCCTCCCATTTGTAACCCTTTAATGGCAGACTGGAAAAATAAAAATAAAAACAATTTAATACTATTCTTCTTGTGAAGCATTCATATTTATAAAAAATAATAATCACAAGTTAAAAAAGGTTCAGATTTTATATTTATTTTAATTTAATTTTATATACAGATTTTATTTTAATGTTTCACAATTCTAAAAACATGTATTTAAAAATATAAACACAATTTATCCTTGAATCCCTTTGTTCAAGTTCAAAAACGCCTTTAAATCATCATAAATTATTAGTACCAGAAAAAGAAAGATAAGTTTCACATTAAAAAGAAATTATCTTAATTATTACAAGGCAGGAGGCCAATCCAAGAAACGTTTATATCGAATACAATAATGCTTACTGCTAATGCATTTGGATAAATTATAAAATTTTTAGTGAATTTATTGAAATTGTCTCCCTTTACTTCCAAAAATTCTTGAGATAAAAAATGGTGTAGAATTTACAGACTCCAGTCAATTGGAGTCTCTTTACAAAACCATTCTACATTTTACCAGTAATTCAATGTAGGTAAAAAAAATGTAGTTATCTAAAATGATTTCACCAGTATTTAGTATTTTGTAAGGCATAATTTTACTCCATTAAGTAGACATAAAAAGCACTACAGGATCTTGTTTAACCTATGTACATGCTCCTGCTCCTAAAAGAAAACTCCATACAGCGCAAGGTCTATTTATTATATAAAAACCAATTATTTTAAACTGCTTAATTAGGCGAGCTATAAAATACCTTAAAAAAAAACAATGTTTGGCTAATGCACAACATATCAGCATGTAACTTCCACTTTCTACATACTAACAAGAAACCAGGTTGATTTATATTTAGTACACACTGATTGTTAGATGTTTGAACAAAGATATACAGAATTTGGAGAGCATCCAAAAATCTAAATTTATACGAGTTCACAGTTTTCACAGACTTAATTTTTATTAATATAACATGAACTAACAACGTGATTAAATTTACTATTAACTTAGTGATCAGCAAATGAATAAAACTCACCATTCTTCCAGGGCCAAGTCCTTTTACAACAACTCTTACAGTCTTATATCCTTTATCCAATACAAGCTGTAAACAAAACAAAAAATGTGTTATATTACAAAAAAAAATAAAAAGTTAATAATCATTAATACAATTCTGTTTTCAGAGCTAACAGTTAGCATTCAATATTAACTTCTATATCAACTAGCGTATTGAAAACAAATTTTTTTATGGTTTTAATCTTAATGTTTTAAATACCCACACTACTACCCTCCTTAAAAATAATAAATAAATTTCAGAAAAAATTTGTAGATCTTTCTTAAATGCGAACTATTAGATCAATGATCTATTCTATTATCTATTTTATTATCTAATGATCTATCTTCTCTACTAAAAATGGCCGGCCGCATTAGCGCAGTTGGTAACGTGCTCGCCTCTCATCATGCGGTCTTGGGTTCGAATCCCATTCAGGCACGGCATATTTTCATACGTTACAAAAAAATAATTTCATCCTTCACCGTCTGCATTAGCAGTAATTGCAGAACAGTCGGACGTTTAACCAAAAAAAAAAAAAAAACTACTAACAATGTAGCTCAGCCAATGAAATTAATATATTCAATAAACAAGTGCTACGTATCAGTCAGCAACGTCATCACACATTCCATAACATAGGTATTCTTGCTGGGCTTTAAAATTCTGTTAAAACGCATTAATGTGCTTGACTAAACTGTCAAGAAACTTGACTAAACTGTCAAGAAACTTCTGTGCAAACAGCACCATTTGAATGACACTTGTAATGGTGACAAATTTACAATTGAATGGCTCAACAGAAAAACGTTGCAACTGACAAAATTAACAAAATTGAAGTTTCAGTGGAATACGTTCTATAAATCCTATATTAATAGTGAATTCTAACGGGTAGAATTGTAACTAAAATCTCAGAAATTCTTGAAACAAAATCATCAAAGTGAAAAAATTGTTACACAGCTAAGAATCAGATGGTATCTCTCACTTTCTGTAAAAATTTGTTTTTGTTACTTGCAACTTTTTCTGTTGACCCATTAAATTAGATTCACTAAAAGGATACATCCGCGTTTCTTTACTGAAAAGCATTACAATTTATAATCCACTAATATATTTCTCATATTTTAATGTACTGTTAATATTGAGGGCATAATAGTCAACTTTTTACGTGTGTGATGATCTGAGTAAAACATAAAAGAAAAATGCCAGATTCCCAGACCTGACTGGGAATCCAACCCGAGACACTTCAGTATGAGCAGATGTTAAAACAAACCCCAAACCACTACGCAAAATGCCTATATTAATTTAAAGCCATAATTTTATTTATCACATCAGAAGTGATAAGCTTCCTATCCTTCTTCTGAGGAATTTTCCATTCAAGATTATCTCCCTCAATTGAAATGTGTTACTGATTAAATTTAAATAGAAAAAAATCCCTCTTAAAATTTATGTTAACAATAAACGGCCAAGAACTTTAGAAAAAAAATCACAACTTGTAAGTTTTTTAACTTAATTTATTCTAAATTTGATATAATCAATTAACACTTACCGTACTAAAACTTATGGCAGTGGCTTGGGCTGCTACATTTG
This sequence comes from Catonia carolina, assembly GCA_035578175.1. Lineage (NCBI taxonomy): Eukaryota > Metazoa > Arthropoda > Insecta > Hemiptera > Achilidae > Catonia > Catonia carolina. Next base: position 2,139,450 of record JAQMRL010000022.1, on the reverse strand, counting down.
TTCCTTTTCTAGTGTTCTTAAAACCTTCAATTCCACATGATCGTATTATTTTAACCGCTCCTGAAACAAACACAAAAAATCAATTTATTATAATTTTAAATCAATCATAACTTGTTCCAGAAGTATAAACAACTGGTAAACAAGTATCAACTTCTTCCATAACCTAGACCAATAGTAGATGTTTATAAATTTCTAGCAATCTTTACATTTACTAATAATTAAAATCACAAGTTTACTACAAATTGGTGATAAAAGTTTTGGAAAATTTTTAATCTTTTATCAAATGACTATTTTGAAAAATATCTAAATAAAGACAAATGCCGGGGTCCTGGGTTCGATTCCATGTCAGATCTGCCATTTTTTCATCACTTATTTTCATATATCATCATTCTCCACAGTCTCCATTAGCAGAAATTTTAAAACAATCAGATGTAAAACCAAAAAAAGACAAACGAATAAATTACTCACAAACCAGTTTACAGGCTCCCAAGCAATTTATAAATCAGTTTGTGAATAAAATAATTTCACTGTCACCATTCACAATCAAACAAATAAAAATTAACATGTTTAATTACTTAATATGCCTAAAAATCACCATTTCATGGTTTGTTATGCGTATTTCTGTGGATGGTATATTATGCAAACCACACTGTCACAAGTAGGAGCAGAATGGGCAGAGTTTGGATGTTAAAGAACATAGTACAACATAGTAGAGGAAAAATTAAGTCACATGAGTGAGAGGGAAATTGAACAATACCAACAACCAAAGCAATGTATTCATAAAAAGAATGAATAAACTGGATTTATTTAAATAACTTCATATGTTATGAATTCTGAAGACTAAATAAACAACATTCATGGAGTTTTGTAGTGGCTAAAAACTTTAATAAAATAAAAGGTTTATTAAATAAATATTTAATTATTAATTTGTCTCATGTCTAGTAATACTAGTCCTACACATATTAAAATTTCATTTCAGGAACACGATTAAATTCCAAATAACAGGCAGAACCGAACATTTTAATTTAGTGTCCTATGAAACTGTAAGATTCAACAGCTGACAACAAAACCTGTAGAACATACAGAAACTAAGTTCTTACATTTTACTTATTAAATGTTGGTAGTATTTATAATCAACTAGAAATATTAAGCTACCTAACCATGCCTAAATAAAAAAAAAACCTGGCTGATTTTATATAATTACTTCCAACCTTTCTACCTAAATTTTATTATATTCCACGCATGAAATTTTGTAAGGCCAACATACGTATAAAATACTAAGCTACAATTTTAATTTGAGTAAAATATTCATGTAACTGTGAATTAAACTCACCAGATTTATCAGCTAAAGAAATAATTGTGTTGTTTGGTGATACCCTTATATAGCATACTGGTACATCCTCAAATGGGATCCCATTGAATAACATGTTAGGAGTATCCTCACAAGGAATCATGTCTTCACGACTAAAAATAACAAAAGACAAATGTTGGAGAACTACACAAATTTAAAAAGTACACAGACAAAACTATTTTTATAAAAAAATTAAATAATCAGGGCAATTTGATTCAGTATGCAAATTCATTTAAAATTTTAAAATAGACTATTTTTGAAAACCTTTAAATCTGTTTGAACAAAATATACCATCTCTTGTAGTATTTCATGGTCCACAAAACAATACAATTATTAAATTAGCTGATACGCTAAAAATAAAAACAATTTTCCTAAATTAATAAAATAGGCCAAGTTCAAAACATCCACGTATTTTTTAACACCCACATATCATAAATAGAGTACGAGTATAATACTAACTGTGCAAAAATTCTTAATATTCAAAACGTTATCGTGGAGCATAAAATATTGCATTTCAATGGTTTTCTGTTTTCTATCAGACTGATTTGCACATAAATTCTCATGCAGACAATGATGATTATGGATGAAAACTGCCAGACCTGACCTGAAATTAAACCCTGGGTCCTAAATTCAATATGCTTTCTAGGCAACATTGCCTAAATATGGGCACAACCACAAACAGAAGAAAAACCATAAATCTAAAAATTTAGGCTACTCAGGATGCTATAATGATACATCATTCACATCTACAATTTTGAACAGTGGAATCTCACCTTTGTTATTCAGCTTAAGCAGGATTATGTAAAATATGCTTCACCAGAAAATCCTAATAATGACAAAAAAAATACCATAACTTTGCTAATACCAAATAAAAATCTAAAAATGGAAATAATCGTGCTCTCCGCACTATATGGGCTAAAAGTAAGCCTGCAACATTGCAGGGAGAAGAAAATCAATTTATTTGCCACGCCCTTACCCCAGAAAAAATCGAGCGCTGCTGGGCAAGTCGTTAACAGTTTGGACAATTAAAGCCCTGCTTAGACTTGCAACCATAGAAAAAATTATCGAAAAAATAATAAGTTACGAAAGCTGGAAACACTTAATCTTGCTCAACTTGTTAAGAGAACAAAGAAATAATTACAATGCTAATACGGAAACATCTACCTTTGCTAAAACAAAATGTTACTAGTCTTATTTCTTCTTGATCTGCAGAATAAATTTAATGACACAGAAAAATGAAATAAACGATTAATTGTGCATTATAATTTTAAATATAAAGGTCACCTTTCTTGAAAGTTCCACGTAGTATAAAATGGCGATCAATAATGTGTAAAATAACTAACTGTTCGTGCCTTACAACTAATTCAAATAAATAATTTATTCGTACCTTTTAATAGAATCTACGCCAAGTGCCAGTTCTCCTTCTGTTCCTTCGTCCTTTATCGGCATTGAAGCCACCATTGTCCTACGATCTTCTATTCTATTACGTGGCAGACAGACATGAAAATGCCTAGAATGGCTTGTAGCACAACCAACAGTTAAGCGAATATTTTCAGGATTAAAAGCATTATGGAACATCATATTTTTGCTTCGTAAGTTCAGCATTACGAGCCTCTTACAAAGTAAATTGAAATGGCTCATATTCGAGGCCATTTTAACGAAATTTAAAAAAAATTTTCAGAAGTAAACTTACTGTACAGCCATCAACTTCGCACGACTAAACAAAAGAGAACGCTTTCTACACTACTGCGCACAGCGAATGAGCACTTCCTTCGTTCTTCTAAATTGTTCAGGGAATGCTGGGATAAATTACGGGTGGCGGGGAGATTGTTATTGACGATGTCATAGGAAAATAACAAAAATAGGCTGATGCTGCTATCGATTTTACAAAATTTGAGTGACCTTGATAAAATATTATTATTTTCCTTCACAAAATCCGCTCTTTACAGCATTAAAACAATAATAGATATCACTCAAACTTTCAAATAACTTTGCGGATAAATACCTGTATTAGAAAGTTAAAATCTGGTTGGATGTTAAATAATATATAACAGGTATCCACCCGTTTAATTAAGTTTCTTAATAGAGATAATTGTTCGAAATTTAGTTTGTTGCGACAGGTATGCAATTTTTTTTATATATAGAAAGTTTGAGGTAGGCACTGTAGGGTTAGTAAGAGGTTCTTCATGCACTGAACTGTAATCGGTGTGTAGCCTACAGTTTAAACATAATGGCGCCACTATCAATCGTGTTCAAATTTTCAACTCTTTGAGATTACACTTTGTACTGAACGTATTTAACATAGATTCTCGTTTCTATTGTTACAACTATTTTGGGTATGTAAAATTATATTGTGCTAAATTTATGGATCAACCATCATTTTTGCGACAAAAATCAGAGTTGAATCAGCAGACAACCAATATGGAACTACAGTTATTTTGTCTTTGTGGGATTGTCCAGTCAATGTTAGAATTGGTTAGCCTTGTTCTTTTTGACAAGGAGGGGATCCAAACTTTGAGGACATTTTTAATGACAATAAGAAGATACATGAAAAACTATATTTTCATGAAATTGGAATTGACATTTTTGAGTACCTATTTAATACATGCCAACTGACAGAGAAAGTTGATATTGATTGATATAAAGCATTATAAGTTCACAAAACTAATGTGTGTATAGAAGGCACTTTCAGTATGTTTTAACTAATTTCTCAGGCAAGCCATTTAAAAATTCTATTTGTAGTTATTTTGTTACAAGTCATTTACTAAAAAAAAACCAACTAAACATTTTAATCAACTAAGTAAGTTCAAGGGGTTCATTGATAACTACAGTGACGTAATTTTCAGAATTTATAACAAAAGTCTTTAGTTATGTTTATGGTTTTTATTAAAACCTTACTGTTCAGATTTTTTCAGTGTTAGTCTACTCCTTCTTCTTCTTCAAGTGCCGTCTCCGCGTCGGAGGTTGGCGATCATCATTGCTATTCTAACTTTCGAAACAGCTGCTCGGAACAGTGACGTGGAGTTGAGACCAAACCAATCTCTCAAATTCTTCAGCCAGGACGCTTTCCTTCTACCCGGCCGGCGCTTTCCTGCTATCTTTCCTTCCATTATCAGCTGAAGAAGTCTGTATTTCCCGTTTCGAAGAACATGGCCGAAGTACTGCAGTTTTCGTCGCTTGATGTCGTATAGCAGTTCCATCTCCTTGCCCATCCGAGTCAGTACGTCCGTGTTTCGTACTCTGTCGGTCCACGATATACGGAGCATGCGGCGGTATAGCCACATCTCAAACGCCTCCAGCCTCCTTTCTAGAAGTTTCGTTAGTGTCCATCCTTCCTGCCCGTAAAGAAGTACAGGAAGTACGTAGCACCTCAGAATTCGGAGCCTCGTGTTGAGACTAAGATCACGCTGGCACAATAGATGTTTTAGTTTCGTGAACACCGCTCTGGCTTGCTCGATACGCACTTTAACTTCCTGACCGTAGTCCCATTTGTCATTTAGGCAGCACCCAAGGTATTTGTACGTGTGCACCTGTTCAATGGCGGAGCCAGCGAGTGTGATTCCTGCGTTGACCTCCTCCTCACCGATCACCATGAACTTGGTTTTACGTATATTCATCCGTAGTCCGTATGCATTGCTAATTGTGTTGACGCGTTCCAGCAACACTTGGAGATCTTCCTCGCTATCTGCAATCAGCGCTGTATCGTCGGCATATCTCAGGTTGTTGATGCCCTCTCCATTCACTATAATGCCTTCTCTGCATCCATCCAAAGCTTCCGACAAAATGGCCTCCGAATATAAGTTGAAGAGCATCGGTGAGAGCACGCATCCCTGTCTAACTCCACGGCAGATTTGCACTTCCTCCGACAGCTCCTCCCCCACTCGCACCTTGGCACATTGGTTCCAATATAGGTTGGCGATAATTCTTATGTCGCGATCGTCGAGGCCCACTCGTTGCAAAATTTCTAGCATCCTGTCGTGTAGTACTTTGTCGAATGCCTTCTCGTAGTCAATGAAGCACAGGAATACGTTCTTGTTCATATCTCGGCATCTCTGAACGAGGACATTCATGGCAAACAAGGCGTCTCTACTACTCCTAGAGTGTCTACTCCTAGAGTGGACTAATTATTCACTGTTATTGTTTACACAATTTTATTCTTAACAAGAGTTAAGAGTTAATGTTGATATTTCAAAAACAAGAGTTTTTACTTTGCATAAGACCATCAGTTTCCCTTAATCATACTTTGTTTTTGTTGTCACTGACATATCACTTAAATTATGCTCTTCATGGTTTTTGCACAATCAATTCTTAAACAAGATATGGTGTATCTAACTGTTTACACACCATAAAATCTGATTGATGTTGTGTAACTTAGATAATGGTGCTGTTAACTTTAACATATACTATGAACTAATGAACTGCTCTTTATTGTAAATTAGCATTAAGTAAATTAGTCAGTGATTTCATAAGGGCTGAGTGAGGAAACTTCCCCGCAGTTATATAACTGATAGATTTTCGTTAAAAAACTTGCTATCATAACATGATTCTTAGGATTAGGTTTTATCTAAAATTAAAATGAGAAAAGGGCACGGTTTTTTCCTTTATGTTGTCAGAACAGACAATTTTTCATTAAAAACCAGTAGCCTAAAGCCTGTGTTTGTTGTAGAAATGTTCTTCTGTTGCCTCTATTTGTTTAATTTCTTGGGTAAGGCTTTTTATTAAGCTATTTACCACCAAAATTACAGATGGCCCCAAAGATCATTCTTTTTCCATCCAGAAAATTGTAGAAACAGAGGTCACCCTTTGAAAAAATGGATAGTGTCAAAGATGCTATGGTATTAATCTCAGGGCGAGTGACTGGGAGAACAAGAAGAAGAAGGATTGTAGGATGTAGGAAGCAGAGAAATCTGTAGAACCCCTACAAAAGTGTAAGTACCACCAAAATTTGAAATTACAGTAAAATTGTAATTATCTTTTGTACTATTTATCCATCATGGGACAGAAGTATTTTGATAAAACCTCAACGACTATGAAAACATTCATGAAACAATGAAACAGAAAGCAGTTACAAGGGTAAGGAGGTATGATGATATTTCTTGATACAGAAATGGAATTAATCTTATAGCAAATAGATAAGTATTACAGCATTTATCCACAAACAGTAAAGAAATAAAACAGGAGTAGAACAAGAAGTATTGGTTATCATAACTGGCTTCTATGCGATGAGTCCCAGGTTTGATCTCAGTCAGGCCTTACACGTTTTCATCATCAATGTGTATAGATTGGATAGCGCACTGTGTAGTATTGAAAACGGTTAGGCGGGTGATGGGACTCCCCCCCTGAGATAATTAACTGCATTACTCTCGCCAATAACTTATTTTGTGTACGACTGCTTCAAGAATATGAATAAAATATTACTTCAACAAAGTTTGACATTTGACAACTATATTTCATCACCGGTTCATAAATATTTTACATGTAATTATATAAACTGCCCATAACAGACAGGTGGAGTGTTAAATTATTTACACTCGATCTGTTAGTTGCAGGGCTAAAATAAATAGTTCTGTTTTTAATTACATGGTCAGCCAATTAAATGACTGAATCATTTAAGAACAGAAGAGGTAGGGGTGTAAAAGACACTAATCAGAGTTATCTTATCTGAAAGTAATGAATTTCATTATACAGCCAGACCCTGTGGTGAATGAAGTGAAGGTGTCATTAGCAGAGTGGAAAATATGTGCTTTTCAGAGGGCCCAGCATGCTGATAAGCGTACTTTTCCACTCAGTGAGGAAGGCAATGGTAAACCACCTCACTCCTCGTTTTACTTAGTAAAACCTCTAACCAGCCAAACCAGCCTTTTGGCTGATGACCTAAACAACAACAATCATATAAACTCATGTTATTTTTGAGATAAACAATAAAAATACGTAGGGAAGAGAACAAAACTAGTCTTAGTTTATTTAACTTAAACATTGCTGAATAAAACAATTTTATTTAGTTTGTTGTACTCCAAGCATTAAAAGAGTAGATTGTAATGTTCATTTTTTAAATGCTGTGACACGTAACTTTACATAACAATAATCCTATTAGTTTTATTAATTTAATTCCGTGACTATCCTCACCAAAATCAGCGTTTGCTTCGTGGTTATTAAATACATTCCCACCATACATCCTACACGTTGATGTTATAATTTTTGAAGTGTCTACACTTCACCAATCTTTAGATGCTAATTAAAATTCTAACTACGTCTTTTACTAACAAATTACAGTAATTTTGACACTTATCGGTTTTTTTTGACAAAACCATAAATGTAGTACAATAATTGTCTAAACAGTAGAAACCGGAACACAAGCAGTGCAACAGTGTCTGAGGTTATGGTCTGTCCCGCCAGCGGAGGGGGAGGCTATGATTCTGCCGGCTCATTTTCCGAGCCCGCTACACCATTTCACGCGCTATTCAGTCTTAATACACATCGATGGTTTTCATTTTTATTTCACCTCACACATTCACAAGCCAAGTCTTATGTAGGCATCATTACTAAATATGGAAATAAATAAAAAGAAAAACACAATGTTTTTAAATTCAGGGATGTGATAAATAGAAATAAATTTTTCTTTTCTTTTAGAGAACATGTTTGTTTATTTTTTTTGGATTTTAGGATAATTTTATCTGTATGGACAAAAGTAGACCTATGAATTTTGCTGTACAGAACTGTTTTGTTTTTAAATTTTAGTTCACTTTTTCAGTATTTGTGTTTATTAATTTTTAAATAAAGATACCTTAATATAAAACTCATGTCTTTCTTTGTGAGTTTTACAAGACGTTTTCTTTTCATAATTCTGGTTAATCCGTCTTTCCTGATCATCTAATACCTAGCATATTCAGGTTTTTATGGTACTAATATGGTTGTATTTTTTGTATGGTTCGTTATTATAATTTCTTATTGTCATGACAGCAGTCAAGCTCCAATGATGTAATCAATATAAAACTAAAGATTATACAATAAAACCTTGTTTATAGAAATTAAAGTTTATCCGAAAGAAGTCTAAAAAGTTTTTTTCTCGGGTAAAAAATGTTTTATTGTATCTAAGAATGTCTTCACAACTCTCCTATATACTGTTAAGATGTGTGGTACATAATATTGATGCCTTGTCTTCTTTTTGTTATGCTGTGTACACAAAAAATGACATATTTGGTACCCATATCTTATATGGGTCTGGCCCCATCAACTTCAGATAAATAAGGTTTCACTGTAGGCCTATTCTTTGACAATTACAGTTGACAACATTAATTGCACACAAACAATAATGTGCAGATTGTTGTTCCACAGGGGTCAGCCAGATATATGTTAACAATAAAAAACAGGTGAAAAACATAGACAACCTGAATAGCAGTACTGTAATTATATTTAATATTTATTTTACATTTTTTAACGGTCTTTATCCTTATTGTATAAAACTTATAAACATGTATATATACACACAAGAATGAAACGTAGAAAATGCTATTCCACAAAATTGAAGTTAATTGTATATTCATATTTAATGAAAAAGTTATGATATTCAGAAGAATACGATCGAATTTGAACAGTGGAAGTATATACCAATACCAAAAAAAACTATTTTGTTACGTTCCTCTGACTATGACATGCCATTGATATATTATTTGGGGTTGTGTTTAAAATAAATGGAAACAAGCACAAAATGCAAGAATTTACTAAATGCAGGAATTTACAAACCTGACCTTTAAACTATCACCTTGTAAGTATGTTTATGCATATTTTGCACCTAATCTAACATGTTTTAGAAAAAGTACCTGTACTCACACAATCCAAATTTACATACAAGTAACAGTATGTTACAAGAGAGAATTATCATATCAAATTATTGTGATTTAATTTTTAAAATTAAGGAATATAAAATAAACCCTCGGTTATTGGAGGTAATTGAGGAACAAACCAGTTCTGTTAGGCCGCTCTCACACCAGTGAAACATGACCTCAACTCGACCGAAAAACAAGTCGCGTCGCACATGTTTGCACATTGAGGAGACTCGACCTCGACGCAAAAGTTTAACCTTTTCTTCGAATCACCCTGCAGTTTGCAAAATGTCAAGTAATGAAGAAGACGTAGTTATTGCTTGTTACTATCTAAGAAAACATAAAAAAAACGCAGTTGTTGGATATCACCATATATAAGTAATAATCGTAATAGAGGAGCGTATGAGTGTGCCCAGGAATTCTCTTGTGATGAATACAAATTTAAGTCTTTTTATTGGTAATGTCTTGGCTAGAATATTCTGTCAAATTAAAATTGCAGACACGGATATTTTTCAACTTCCAGCACAAAGGCTACGTTGGCTGCTTCGTCTGCCATGATTATACCCGACTGGTCGAGCATGTGTTGGAGAAACTGAGTCTGATGCAACCGGTTTGATCGAGGTTGCGTTGAGGTCCTACTGGTGGGAGGGCGAACATATAAATGTAAGAATAGGACTTTTATGGTACGTCGAGTTGAGGTCGTGTCACAGTGGGAGATCACTGATGGGAGAACACCCTTAATTGAAAGTTTGGATTTTTTAACTGCAGTGGTAAGGACAAAAATGAGACAGTGTGATACATAGGATTAGTTAAGTTCAAATAATTTTCACCTATACTAAGTACAAGATGTACAGGCCTACTACCAGTATTCTAAGAGAAGTAACCTGCCTATTGTAATACAGCTAAAGGTGCTTTAGACCTCATATGCACTGCGCAGTTACCTGTGATGCTGGCAGCTGCGGCAGTTGATCGCAGTACATGCTTGAACTTGTGGTATCTATAATTGTGACGTGCATTTGAGAAACCGCTATTAATTGCCGTCAAAATGAACCAATTAAAATTGGATAATGGTTACCTGCTTAATTAACCACATTTGTTAGCAGCTGAAGGGGCTACAGCTCTCAAAACAACTATGGCGGTTTGTGAGCAGCCACATCACACTACATGTACAATAGTATCTACAAACTCATTATGGCCGGCTGTCTGCATCACGAGTAACTAGAGTAACTACCTAGTGAGTATGAGGCCTTAGAATACAGCTAGTCCAGGCAAATTGAAAAAAATGGGCTAAAGACACCAGAAACGTGGATAATTTTTTTAGAATGTTCTATAAAGTGAATCAATGACCTAGCAGGCACACCCCAGACCATACTCCTTAAAATGGTAATTATGCTGCTCTATACCCAATTGTTGATGGTGAATGATGGGTGAGGCTGTCTGTAATGTGCTTGTCCGTTAGAAGCTCAAGCAATAATCTTCCGATGAGCACTATTATGTCCTTGGCAAATACTTATACAATATGAGTGGGGGAACCCGGTTGACTTGATGGCTAAGGAGAAAGTGGAAGCCCTGTGGGCCTCAATTAACACCCATTCGTTAGAGTTTGGCCTCTTAGTAAGAGGATTGAGATAGAAAGCAATTTTATCCTTGATCCAATGGATCAAGGATACAGGTAAATGATCCAATGGGTTGTGTACCTGTAGATCTGAGGATCAAGGAGCCAGTAGGTCCTAAATTGATGTAGTCAATAACGTTTTCTGCATTACATCACTGCAACATATACTATTAGAAAAGCCCAGCTATTTTATCCTGCTGATGCCATCTCATTTTGCAGAACTGCATTTCAAAGTGCCATTCACGGCACTGTATTGAACCACCAGTAATACAACAGCATCCAAGTTGCATACAACAGTTACTTGATGTGGATTAATGACTAGACGAGTGAACGATACAAGAATGTCAATCAATGAAAATTAATTTGTGATCGCAGCGACTAAAAGTTATTTATTGTCTTCTCATTTGTATCTTCTTTTTTGCAGAATGAAAGGGATAGTGACACTTTAATATATCAGCTGAATGAATGTTTCACTATCAAATTCATCAGCTTACCTTTTCACAATTTTTTATATTAAAACCAGTACTGTGCACATATAAATCAGTGCAATAATGAGCTACTAAAATCCGTTTACTGAAAGGATATTCCTCATAAAAACAGAAAGAATTCTGAGGTATAGTCAAGTTTAACTAAAAATCATTTATGTGTACACAGTTCATGCACATTGTAGATACAATTTTAAAAAGAGTTTCAACAGTTTGTCCAGTAACAGTTTTGATCAAGATTATATAGCTTACAATATGCAAGTGTGCTGAACCATTTGTAATCAGCTATAGAACATAAGTTCAACACAGATTGTTTTCATCAAACTAACCCGACAGAACAGCATAAGCAGTTGGTATAATCTCGGGTTACAATAATCGAGGTTCCATTTATCAGGTTGGTCTCGTGATAAAGTCCTCGCTGCAAATTAGCTGATTTTTGGAGATGAAGGTTCCTGGTTTGAATCCTTCTAAAGGTAGTTTCTTTTATACAGATTTGAATACTAGACAGATGTTACCAGAGAACTTTAATAGTAGGAGTTCAATTAAACAAACTATCTCAGGAATAGTTGGCCTGAGCCTGTACAAGACACCTCATCTTTACATCATATATATCATCCTCATCTCACTGGGTCAAGGGGTTGATTGTTCTTAAATTGAATAGATTGCAACATACACACATTAAGGATTAAAAAAATGTAGGCTACTTCAAAGTTTGTGGTGTTTCTTACTAATGTTATAACAGTGGCAGTAGTAGTTACAAAAGATTGTTAAAATAATCACAGTAAAATTAATCACATACAATCATGACAGGGACGTATCCAGTAAGGGGGGCCTATCTCTAGCCCCCAAATTTTTTTACATTTACCCATAAAATATACTCAAAAGAGAGGATCAAAAATTCCTTGATCAGCTAAATTGTAAAATATTTTATAATCAAATTGTTTTACCTGTACTTTCCATTGGGCATTAATAATTGAAAACAAAAGGCAAAGATAAGCAGGTCATGAATTAGTTGTATTGCTGGAAATGCCTAATTACAGGAACTTCCTGTGTCATGACTTACAGAGTAGGTTTCACATCTCTGATAATAAAATAAAATAAAAAATTTATTAAATGGAAGATATATGCTACAATGGTTACCAAATTTATTTATATACTATTATATATTTTATCAAACATCCTATGCAGGTATTATCAACAGTTGTATTATATTAAAATTAAAACATTTTTTTCCAAACCACCAGTAATATGTTAACAGTAAACACTTACAGTCTGCCAGATGAATATACAAGCTTGGTAGATTTATTTGGCGATGCATATTGTACTACCGTTTCCGAAATATTAAACTTGGTCAGTAACCTTGTATTTGTGCATGTAATTTTATCATTTCTCTTATGTCGATGATGTGAGTCAAGTTAATTTCTTATATGATTTATAATATTGACAATTTCTAATGATGACTAATGTGTTATAAATTGGGCAAGTTTATTTCACAAACCTGTAATGCCTACTCGTATTAGATGTATAAGTCTTATTTCAAATAATAGAACGAAGATGATTTTTAAATATATTTTAAATTATTTAATAAATTTTTACATAATTGAACATAGATGTAGGATAATTATTCTTCAAGTAGATTATCAGAGTTAATGTTTTTAGGTTGAACAGTAAGGCGATGTCAGGTCGTGATGACACAAGATTTTATATTCATCTGGTATACTGCACCAAAGTTTGTAGCGCTTTCATGTACTTTATACACATATTCAATAATTCATTTTGAAATTTATATATAATGTAAAATATCAAATTTATATATATCAACATTATTATGCCACCCCCCCCCAAAATAAAATTCTGGATACGTGCCTGCATTAAATGATTTAACAATTACTCACCAGGTGAAATAGTAAGAACAATATAACATAAATACAAATTAAAAAGTTTATTTTGTTTGATGCTGTGAACACTGCCATTCTGGTATACCACAAGAACAGAGTTTTTCAGCAGGTGTAACTCTATAAACATTCACTGTTTGTAATGAATCATCAAATTTACAACTGACATGCAGTTCTTGTATAAGGAACGTATAAAACTGATTCCCATATCTTTCTCTCAGATAAACAGATCTAGGATCTTCTTTTAAAATACTTCTAATGATTTCTTTGGCATTAATATCTAATGTTTCTTCAACATTAGAACTGAATGTAACTTTTAACTGTGAAACAGGCGGATCAGTCACCCAATCTGGCACTCTTACCTAAAAAATAAGACAGAAACCTTGTTATTAGTAGTATTAATATTCACTGGAGCTATCACAAGATCAATGTTTTGAACAACCAGCAACCAGAAAAATAATGACCAAATGATACACAATATGCAGTAATAAAATAGTACTGAACGATTTCATGTTATTTAAAACAGTTCTTAAACTGATTTTAAAAGATTTATGAAGTATACATGGTGGTACAAAATTAAACACCAGTCTCTCAGGAGTTTATTCTATAGCTAAAATAAGAAAACTTCGTTAAAGAGTTATGGTAGTGTAAGATATCACCCAAGATTCAATTACCGCAGTGAAATGGGGTCGCACTGAAATTTTTAAGGCTTTATTTGATTACTTGATGATTTCTTATATAGTTAACCTGAAAAATTGAATAAAAAAGGACTCGGAACTACATCTCTTATAGTTTTAAAGATAACTGATGTAAAACATGAAAAGTATGCCTCTTAATTACAGCCTTCAAAATTTCAGTTTGGTTTCAAAAACTGAAGTAACTGAGTGAAATCTTTCGACAGCAGTTAACTCGTTCTTGAGTCTTAAACTGTTAAAAAAAAACATTATTTCGTATTTCTGTAGTATCATATATTATCAGCTCCTGACAGATTGGTACTGAATTTTGAATCAACCTGTATATTTAATTAAAAACTGTTCCTGCAATGTACATGAGTATCCTAAAAAAATAATCAAAAGTTTTAAAACAGTTTGTATTTAAGGTCACAGTATTATTATTTTTATGGTAGTGTTCTTTTTTAATTTAAGTCCGACTGTTGGGCACAATAAGGCTAATGCAGACAAAACTGCTGTTGGACTGAGGCACAGTAGAAGAATAATGAGTCTTACTCCTATTCTGGAGCAAGCAGCTTAACACTTTGAGTGATTGGGGATAAAAATCGCGTCATTCATAGAATGTTGGCCATATTTGCTGTTATTTGAAACGTTATAAAAATAAAACTATAAGGAATATTAAAATGGTTTTTACATGGCTGGAAACATCAAATATTTTAGTTTTCAATAAAATATCATAAAATGTTAAGTTCTTTTATTAAAAAATTACTATTACCCACCCCTTTTTTAGCCCATAAAAAACAAGAATTCTTCACTAGCGTCTTCAATTACATAATAAAAATCATTATCCAGCTCATCATCAAATTCCATATCTTCACAGTCACTTAGTAATTTAAAAAAAGAATTCATTGCATCATCTGACAAGGCTCTTAAATCCACCATGACAAACACGAAAGCGCACATGTAACCTCATCTTTTATTTTTCATTATAAGTGTATAAGGCACTATTCTGATAGCGTTCTAAAAATGAACAAATGTATTAGATTTAAAAAATATCGATTTGACTCCGTCTATTAACGTGATATCAGATATTACAATTGCGTAAATACAGATTCCATCAAATGACACGATCTGCAAACTGTAAACATTTCATCAATGATTAGCACTCAAAGTGTTAAGGTGGCTGTGGGCCTGTCACCTTAAAAAAATCTATGTAACATGGGGATCATTAATAATTACCCATATGGTAATATATGGTTACCCATGAACATAAACTGTGTGCAGAAGGGGAAGAATCTGCCTTCCGATCTTTGAAAGCGAAATGTAAACAAATCCGAAGGTTTCATTCTCGTTATGACACTTTGCTAAAATGTAAGGAACTATAGAACGGACGCCAAATAAGCTTGCTGGTGTAACTGCGCAAACAGTTTGGATTCAGTCGGTAGACTTCGTGTCTTAGTACCGAACTGCTTATTAAATTACAGGCGTTGAACGATGTAAATTATCATCTAATAGCAAAATTAAAAACATTCAATTGTAAACATTGTATATAACAATTAACGCCTACCACATACAAAATATTACAGACTAATGTTTTCAGGTTAGCTGATACATAACGTTAGGAGAGCGACGTGATTCTGATCACAGCTGGTACAGCACTGACCCCCACCTTTTGCTGAGGCAACCAAGCACGCAATTACCAAAATAAACCTTCTGTGCACTTTAGAAAACTGGCAAGCTTATTGGTGTCTGCTCTACCTGAAAGATGAAATATTAAAGCATTGATTGCATAGTGTTAAGTTCATGCTACAACTCCTGATTTCATTCACAACTAGTATGTCTATTATTTGGGGATATTTAAACAATTTTTTAAACAGATTACAACTGCACAACACAAAACAATTTTTTGATGAAATTGGCACACACATTTTCACTTAAAATATTGGCCTGCAGTTGAGAAAAAATGAAAAAATAACCCAAATAAAAAGCTGAGTGAAAATAATCCTAAAATTGTTACACTTCTGACCTGCAGGTTAAAGAAAAGCAAAACTAAGACTTGAATAAATTACCCTAAAACACTAAAAAATATCCAACTTACTTAACTTTACTCAAAAATAATAAAAAAAAAACATTCTTTTTATACCAACCAACACACAACAATAAATAGCATTACAGTGACAACTCTTTCTTTACTCATTAAAAGCTAGATGAAGAGTCTTCATCTAGCTTGTTGCGTTGTCTTCATTGAAGACAAGGCAACAAACAGTTTACTCTGCAGGCATGAGTCAACAATCCTGGAGGATATAGCCAACACATTTAGAGGCATATTCTAATAATTTGCACTGCAATACATTATGACATTTTTGCCATAACTTCTCATCCTGTTCTGGAACCACTCTACAATTTTTAGGATTTGTTCATTATAACCAGATCAAAAACAGGAATAATTCACAAAGTTTAAAAACTATTTCAATTTTTTTTGAGTTAACTTAAAAAAATGGGTTATTACCAGAGATATTCACGTATCACAATCAAATTATATTTCATAAAATTATTTTTAAAATGAGTTATCAAACACTTCTCCAGGTCTTTTAGAAATGGAATTAACAAATTTTGCAGAATGAGAATGAAAGAAAAAACAGTTTTTCCAAATTTTGAATATTAAGTACTCAAAAACTGAAACAGATAAAACATTCAAAAAATATATTTGTGTTTATATCCTTGGAAAGAATAAATTATAAAATTTTCATAAAAATCTGAGGTGGTCAAGTCGACTGACTGATTAATTTTGCATGGAATGACCCGTAAAATCAAAAGTAAAGAAAATTTTCCTTTAAGATTTCCTTTCCAATACTTGGTTTAGTATACAATTATCTTCTTTTTATTAAAACTGCATCTAATCAGTTTATTCATTAGACCGATATACAATTGAGGTATTACACATTCAAGAAGTTACCTAGGCAAGAGAGTTTTTAGTTGTTTGCTGAACTTTAAAAACAGTTCATAATTACTACAATAAGGAATCCTAAATACCTAAAAGCACAATGTTGTGTGATCCATAAATAAAATAAATTAATTTTTTAAAGGGATGAAGAGTGAGCCAGTTTGCAGATATAACAGCTAATTGATTTATTTAATAAATATATCACAGTTTTATCTTTAAATTAATCCCAACAAAGCAATATACAAAAACAAAAATTTATCTTTAGACCACCCCTGTGGTGCAGCACCTAGTGAGCTACCAAATGCAAGGTTCTGAAAGACTGATTCCAAGCTAGCATTTGAACATTTTTATCATGCAAAAACCAACTAATACTGTTTCTTAACCAACCACAGTCGCTTATGACCAATTCACTGATGAAACTATAAACTAACTAAAACTTTTGGTTTTACAGCCCTCTTTGTACTATATTTAAATTACCTACTTACAGAGAAAGAACAGAGTTAATTGATACAAACTATAAATAACAAAATAAGTTATCGCTGCACATGAACTTAATATGTTTGCTTTCTCTTTTTCTTACTTGGTATTAAAAATAATGTAATAATATAATAATAGGAAGGGAAAATATATATTTTTTAAATCAATGAAACAGTTTACATAGAAAATTTCAATTCACAGGTGTAATTTATAACTTCTTACTGCAATTGGTTAGTATATTAAAAAAAAACATTGGAAAGGTTAGAATCTTTAATAGCATAAATTACAGGTAATGTAACAATGGGATAATGAGGTTTGAAAAACAGAATTTGCAAGGTGTATTAATAAAAATAAAATACTATAGGAAACATTTTAAACTTACTACAGGAAATGGAGTAACTGGGTGCACATTCACTGGAACCGCAGAAATTTGTTTGTCACTTTCTTCGCCATCAGGTGCTTCCCGTTCACCACGAACACTATCATGAACTTGATCTCCATGCAGATTTCTGGATGCAGAAGCATTTTCCTCACCTAGAAGCTCTCTACTAATTTCATATTTCATTAAACTTAGAGGATTGTCATACGATGGTATGTATGGTTTCAAATCAAGAACTGGCGTTCCATCCAGCATGTCTACCCCTGAGAAGTATATCACAGATCCTAGAAATCCAACCAAATTTAGAACAATTTATTATCTCTCAAAAATAAAAATTTATTTACATGGCAGTTCAACTGGAATGGAGGTGCGGCATCGTACGCAAAGACTACAGTATACAGTAAAAGCATGAACCATAAATATCTTACTGACTTTTTTTGTTATACTGCTTACATTTTGTTTTACTTTACCACTACTAATTATTGCAAGTGTTATTAAACATCTTTTATAAATGACTTGTATAGGTCATTAGCTGAAAGGCTGGTTTGAATCGTAGGAGGCATAATTAAGTAAAATTCAGAGTGAGGTGGTTTACCATTGTCTTCCTCACAGAGTGGAAAAGCATGCTTATCAGCATACCAGGCCTTCTGAAAAGCATTTACTTTCCTCCCAGCATATAAAACTTTCACTTCATTCATCACAGGGTCTGGCTGCATAATGATGAAATTTATTACTATCAGAGGAGATAACACTGACCAGTGTCTTTTACACCTTCTTCTCCTGTTCTTAAATGCTTTAGTCATATAATTGGCTGACCTTATGATAAGAAACAGAACTATTTTTGTAGCTCTGGAACTAGCAGATCGAGAGCAAATAATTTAACAATTCACCTGTCTGTTATGGGCAAAATAAAGACTAGATACAGACCTAATTCTGTATTAATTTACAGTTTTTCCCAATTTGTTTGCTGATTCTTTGTTACTAATTTTATTACATAAGTACTGGCTGCAACTGATGGAAAGAAAGATTTTATGTATAGGTAATTGACCCAAAAGTTATTATACTATGACAGAAAATAGGTATGAGGACCTTCATCCACATAAGTGTCTCAAACAATATTGGAAATACAAAATGACAGAAAATTACTGTGATGAGCTATATAAATCATATTTTCTATTAAAACATGTGTTCAGGAATGGCACATTATTGACAACCATCTATTAATTAGCTGTGTTATGCTAAATTTCTGGTTTTAATTGATATGCATTCGAACAGGGTCATCCAATGATGTTTTTGTTCTTATGTGGCAGTCCGTGTCTAAATTTGGATGGTGTTAGTATCCAAAGTTACCTTCCAATCGATGTTATTTAAAAATTCATAGTGTCTTTCTACCAGTAGAACATCTGGGTTGGCCTGGAGGCATTTAAAGTTTATATTATAAAAATATCTAAAATGGAAGGACATTTTAGGTTTTTTATTTGTAGTGGTTCCATTTAATGTCGTTAATTATTTTTACAATGCTTTAGATAAGTAGTTTCACAATACTTTTGATCATTTTCGTAAAATCACAGAAGATAGTCAAACCTTGACAATCTGATGTATCAATCCAAATGATTATACCCCGATCGTTTTAGACCTTAACTGAAAGATGTGTAGTGAACCAAGACCTCTGTTCACGACTAGAATCTACACAACATTGAGGAAACATTAATAAGTAATGTTAAGAGTGAAGGTAATTTGAAATTCTTTTCATGTATTTTACAGCTCAAGAACTGATGTAAATACATTCTGAAATTTTAAGTGTGACAACATGTAGAGAATTCTTACCCTCAATGTAAGAGATCTGAACTAAAGAAAGTCCAATAGGGCATGGACGATGAGGTGACCTAGTTCCAAAAACTCCTGTTCTAATTCCATTTAACCGAGGAGGAGAAACTTTGGCCATCACATGATTTGAACCATTCCTGTGAAAATGGAATAATATCCTAAAACAAAAAAAAAACCATACATAATTTCAATACTGTACTCCAATATCTAAACTAATAGGGGTGGATAAATTATTAGATAACTAAGGGGTTCATAGAGTTTCCTTAACCTTACAGAGAGTTTATGAATCAATGTTTTACACTTTTACTTGATTGCATACAGTTAAGAACAGTGTTCAAGATATAAGATATTGAGAATAAAACTTTTATTACTTTTTCGAGATTTCTTGAACCAATTTTTTATTTACACTATACACTATTGTATATTTAAAAAATGACAACGAAATCCCTCATCAACATCCAGTATGATTTCAGAAAAATATATGAATATTTTATATGCGTTGTACCGTGCGTTCGGAAAGTCGCTGTGCACTGGAATTGTGACTATGGATTTATGAAAATATGTATAAAGAAATGACTAAGCATTTTGGAAAAAAATTTATTCAATACCTTAATTACATTGTTAAACCGTGATTACATTGTTTATAGAAGGTGTTCGAAATGACCTCCATTGGCATCAATACAGCATTGCACTCGTTTCATTTTGTTTGCAAACACCTTTCGCAACTGTATAAAACGTTATGCAACGTGTTTGGTGAACGAATAATTTCAAAGAATTTGTGGCCTGCAAGATCTCCTGATCTGACTCCCCCCGATTTCTTTTTATGGGGTGCGGCGAAACAAACTGTGTATCGGAACAGACCACACACGATTGACGAACTTAAAGCCTCAATAACGGCATACATTCAAGGAATCACTGTTCTTCAGTTGCGAAAGGTGTTTGCAAACAAAATGAAACGAGTGCAATGCTGTATTGATGCCAATGGAGGTCATTTCGAACACCTTCTATAAACAATGTAATCACGGTTTAACAATGTAATTAAGGTATTGAATAAATTTTTTTCCAAAATGCTTAGTCATTTCTTTATACATATTTTCATAAATCCATAGTCACAATTCCAGTGCACAGCGACTTTCCGAACGCACGGTATTTACCGTGATATAATTGTTATGCTAGCCCAAAGTATTTTCAATTTTTTTACATTGGCAGTAGTCTGGATACCCTGCAGTTTGATATTTAGGGACCACTAGATTATTATGAACTATATTACATTTTATGTAACATGGACACCTACATGGAATATAATAAAATTCAGTCCAGAGGAAAATTTAATTTTCCTCTTTAGGCTGAATACTATTTAGAAATCTTGCCCTAGTGGAATTGAAAAAATATGTTCGCCCTGGGTCTTCAATGTTGCTCCAACTGTCAGACCTGTAATGTAGGTCCTATAGTATTCGTTTAAATAGAATAATTACAGTTTACATAATATTTTTTAAAAATTATCATTTTTGTTTCACGTGACTAGTGATAATATATTTTATTTTTTTAAGAGAATTTATTTTTTACGTGTTAATGTATTATGGTACATTACATGGTTCAGAAGTTTCAAATGTTTTATTTAGTAAGTTTGTAATTAAGCTAATAGCACTCGGTGATACACTTTTGTTAGGGGCTCTACATCAACCCATATCTTACGTTACATAGTTACCAGTATTTTAATGTTTACAGATTACTGAATTACAAACCATCTAAAGTTCAGCCGTCTTTAGTTTGCTCCTACTGTCAACAAACCAAAGCCAGCAACTACAGGGTGCATGCTAGGGTCTACGACTATATGGATGTCATATTCCTATTAAGTTAAATATATTGTGAATTAAAAGTACTTAAATTACTTAAAACATCAGTCATGATATGATGTAGGCTTAGCAGTTTCATTTATAAAAATACTTTTAAAAGTATTTTGTATTTACATACTTTTGAAGGTATTTTGTTGTTACTTTTTAATCAGCCTGTACACATTTTTATATAATGCGCATGTGCAGTGATGTCATTATTTGTTTACAGTTGGAGCAAACTTAGAAAGGCTGGACTTTAGATGTTCCCTCAAATCTTATTGTTATATTGTGTATCACAGTTAGAAAAATATAATTTAACTTACCACATATGTGAAAATCCTTCAAGACCTTCAAGAGCATGCTCAGGGTTAGTAAAAACTCTGTTATTTAACTGAATTTTCCCTTGTATTCTACTACCAATACCAGGCTGTCTAGGAATTCCTCTTTTCTGACTAAAATCTGTGGTAATTGTACCAATAGGTTGTAAACTTATTGCATCTGAGTCAGTCTGTCTTTCAGACTGACAGTTTGTAGCTCCATTTGCCTCATTATTCTGTTGCTGGCAATTATTACATTTCCATGAAGTCAAAAGAGTTTCTATTTTTTGAATTTCTTTCTGATTGACATGTGTTAATGACTTGACTTGCTGCCTGAAAATATAGAAATAACCAATAATAAATACAAATAATATGGCCTCTCTTTCCACAAACACAGAATACCTGATGATACCTCTATCACCAGAATCTCTAAAAATCATTAAACTTTCAATTTTAACTGGAAAAGACATTAAAGGAAAAAATGTACTTAAATTGACCAATATATTTGAAGATAATTATAAGGTTGCCAGCTAGCAGGAATTGTGAATAAACCTTCAGCAATAGAATTCTTGCTGTACAGGTGCAGGGTGATGCAAAACTTAATATGCCTAAGTGAATTAATTGCTACAGTCAGTAGCCGTTAAGGTTAGGTGACCTACACTTAGTTAATAGAAACCTTATAATTTTTTATCGGTCTAATGCGATAATTACTCTAATCCATTTTCGGTTTACCCCATTTTCTTTTATTAATAAATACACACTAAAACAACGAATAGGTCTGAGCAAAGTAGACCTGCAAAACACTGATGAAAAGCACCATCGAATTTATTCAGAATTGAATAAACGAAAAATGGTAAATTTACTAAACAATACAACAAATTCCCTACCTTAAGTTACTAATTTCATTTCTTGCAACAGACAACTGGGTTTGTAGTTTGTGAATCAATTCATGAGACGGAACCTCTGCCATAATTTGATGTATTACGGAATGAATAAATACGTAGACTGCGTTAAAAAAGGATCGTAAAATGTGCAGTCAGTTTTTCAAAAATCATTGTGGGCGTTTCAAAACATTAACATTAAGAGAAAACTAAACTGTAGGACTATTAATTCCTGTAACCCAATTCATGCAAGCAAATCCAACCTCAAAACAGCAATCTCCCATGTAAACAAAATGTACTTATAATAAACCAAACCGTTTGAGAAAGTTCATGACGTCACCATGTTGCGGCTGTGATAATGTTTCTGAAAAAATGAACCCTATAGTTCACACTAAGCTCAGCGCGAAATTTATGAGTTTGTATATTACATGTTCCAAATACCTCAAAGTTACCGGCCGCAATTTTAGTTCAGTGGATTTTTTTCTAACTGCAGGTGGTTGCAGCTCGCAAAGATTGCGAGAAGAGGATTAATTAATTTATTTGATAAATTTTTTTTAGAAATTCGCTAACTTTATATACTGTACATGATGCAATAGGGAATATTTTATAACTTTATTGCAATTTTCAAACCAACTCTCACTAAGTAATTAATTACACCGTATTAACTGTTCTACTTAAAAAGTGTCATGCACCCTTCTTCTTAGTCTATTTGTTAGCCTACTTCCCATTGAAAAAATCCACAGTTGCTCTTTATATAGGTTAAAGAAATTGACTGCAGTTACTAAGTCACCTTGAAAAAAGGCTTTATGTAACACCATCTGTATAATTAAATATGTAAGGCTCTTACACGACTACGAATTGGTCACATTAAACTGACACACAGTCACCTCATGACGAAACAAGACTCTGTTTACTGCAGACACTGCAACACGAAATTAACTGTCAAACATATTCTTGTGGAATGTCCTACCTTGAACACTATACGGAAACAATTTCACTTACCGGACAATTATAAAGACTGCGTTAACCACACACAGTACACAAAGACACTGGACTTTATACAATTTTTAAATATTCAAAGACAATTTTAGTGCAAATAAAAGTGCAATCCACACAAAATAATTTATAATTTAAAAGTGTAAGATACGTCTGTTAAAGTGTAAATTTTTTTCTAACTGAAAAACATCATTGTAAACCTACAGTGTTATAACCTTATGTTATAAAATTAGTGTTTTTTATGTAATGGGGTCGCTAAAAACATGGAATGTTGATGCGACCATAATAAACCAATTATAAAAAAAAAATATGTAAGTAAATAAATATTTACAATTATTTAAATAACAATTTTTTAAATTCAAAAAATTAAACTGTCGTAAAATGAAATATTTTCACATAGCATGTTATGCAGAAAAGGGGTTTATTCTATTGTCTAAATGCATCACGTGATATCACTTCTTTTTTACGCCCGACTGTTTTGCAATTACTGCTACTGCAGATGATGAGGAAAGTGATACAGTTCAGCCGTTCTTAGTTTGCTCCTACTGTCAACAAACAAATGCCACCTACTACAGGGTGCACACTAGAGTCTCCGACTTTACGGATGTCCTATTCCTATTAAGTTAACTATTTTTTAAATTATAACTACTTAAAGTACTAAAAACATCAGTCATGATATGATGTAGGCCTAACCATTTCATTTATATAAATACTTTTAAAAGTATTTTGTATTTAAATACTTTTGTAAGTATTTTGTTGTGACTTTTTAATCAGCGTATACACATTTTGATATAATGCGCATGCTCAGTGACGTCATTATTTGTTTACATTAGGAGCAAACTAAGAGAGGCTGAACTGTAGATGAAAATGAGTGATGAAAAAATGCCAGACCTGACCGGAAACTCCTTCGGATGTTTCTTCCTGTTTCGCAAACATTGTCCAGTCACGATTCATTATTAACTGTAAACCTTTGGGTAGGCCTACTGCTGTTTATAACTATCTATTATCTTTCTTCCAATGACAATAAAGGGGTTATTTTATTTTCTGCTTCTCTTATTAGAATGCGTGAGCTTCAACAGACTAGAGTGTGTTTCATGTGTAACATATGAAAAAAGGGATTTCATTACAAAAGAAAAAATTAATGGAAATGTCAAACTAGAAAAAATAATGTGAGAATATAATTGGCAGAATTAATAGGGGTCATTTAGTCTATTAGTATCAGGCATACTATTGTGAGAACTACGATATCCCCTCATGAACGACCGACTGCAACTCTGGGTTTCTAGCTACTGGGAGAAGTTTTGAGGACCTGAAGCTTTCATTTATCATATCACCATCAATCAATCATCATATCACTATAATATCATAGTTTTGGTACATAAATGTTATCTGGAGATGTACTGGTTTTTTTTGTGGAATCTCTCACTTTTTCATTTCTTCCTATAGTTGCTCCTCAAGTTATTAATATTTTTCAAAACAGTAGTTTTGTAATAATTCAAATCTACCTCTTTCCATACTTGTGCCAATCGGTCGTACGCAGCTTCTTTCTTCGCCCTATCGTGGTATTCTGAACACGTCACTTTCCGCAAGCGCTTTTCACTGCGATGAACGTTAATAAAATCCTCTAAACACTGATTTTCTTTCTCCCGTGACATTTTTGCGGACAGAAAGAGCTCAATTCTGAACGATACAATACTGTAGTGATACGATAAACACTGCTCACCATGCGGACGGACAGTCACAAGCGGTCGGGGGCCTGGCGCCTCTCCCCACACACGTACCGGCTTGCTTGAACTCTCTTCAGACCTGTCGGTTGGATGAATGTGTTTTTGTTTGATCACTGGCCGCCTGTTCAGTCGGATCTGACAGGCCAGCCGGACCCTTCACACATTCCGGCCGCCAGTCTCCGGCGGATTGTTCAGGCATAACTGATAGGCTTACCGGGACGTGTATGGCTACCTTAAGGTTACTTCACACATTAAATAAATAAACTATATAATACACTGAAAATCAAAATAGAAGCAAAGAATACATCAGTAATGTAGGTAACAAACTTGTAAATATTTATGTATGTACCCTACTGTCGCTTTAATGTGGTCGTGTGCTTGTGCGAGTGAGGTAATCGTACAAGCAGTAGTACTATACAAGGAAAATGTTATCCGTCAATACTGTGGCTGACTCCATTGACTTTCAAGTTCACAATGATATGACACATACTCTGGTATCTTCTTAGTATTAGTACGTAGAATTTTTGTACATAAAATATTTCGTTTGTTTTCTGTCGAGCAAACTCAACTCATCGAGGTCTCACACATAAAATTATATGCAGAAATAAATTTATTTTGAGTTTGGATTGAGAACCATAACTTTTTATTGAAACACTTTCGACAATTAAGATTATTTGAAATAAATGAGCTCAATATCTCAACAAAGTTTTCTGTAATGTAATTCACAATAAAATGCTAAATTCAAGAACTTTATCCGGTCTGGTTGCATACGAAATTTCGAATTCTGTACTTGAAAATAAAATATGAAGAAACCAATATTAAAAATAACGTGTGAGAAATCCTAAGTACTGAAATTGGTCTGTTATAAAATTAAAACTTATAAAAATCAATAATAATAATGAACAGTTTTTCTTTTTCATTAAATTTTTAGATAGTGGACGAAAACGCTAAACTTATATACCTTTTAATATTTAATATTTAATTGTACAAATAGAAAACAACTTTTAAGGAAATATTATCATATTAAGCTCGTAATATTATAATATTGTGAATTTATCCATCAATCTAAAATACCGCAGTATTATAAAAATATACAAAAACTGTTATTTTTATATCCATTCACACTTACGTGTCATAAATTAAAATTTATAAAAATGTAGTAATCTGTACGAGGTGTAAGTAGAAAAAGGTGTCGGGGAAGGTTTGGCCGCTGACCCTAAGTTTGCGTGTTAGTTACTAGCTACTACTACTATTGATTAAGTTTTTAAGGCCTATGGATAAAAACAGCTCTTAAATTTCTTTAATAATTGCTATTTCATTTTGATAGATTCACAGGCAAGTCAGAATCTGAATCGCTTTAATCTTGACTTATTGAAAAATAACCCGCAATAATTACATACAGTTACTTCATGATGTTTCGACTGACTCGAAAACGCAATCTACTTCATGAAATTTATCAAAAATAAATGAAATTTTTAGTTATTATTATTATTATTATTAGTATTAGTAATAGAGGAATATTGAAACTTCGCACTTATAAAAGCAAGGCGGTAGTACGATACATTCAAGTTAAACAAAAAAAGTAATATTAAATCACCTCATAACTTTTTTTTTTTAGTTTAACGTCCGACTGTTCTGCAATTACTGCTAAAGCAGACGGTGAAGGATGAAATAATTTTTTGTAACGTATAAAAATATGCCGTGCCTGAATGGGATTCGAACCCAAGACCGCATGAAACACCTCATAAGATAACTTGCATTAATTTTTTTTTTTAATCACCTTATAAGATAACTTGTATTTAAATAACAAAAAAACAAAATAGCAGACCCTAGGGTAAGTTGAAAATGTATCAAATTTTCAAGGTTTTTGTAAGTGAAAATATCTATGTATTAATAGTGAGCAGGTTTTTTCAACACGATTTTAACCACCTAAACCTCACCGATTTTCCCCGAAGTGGGCTCAAATGAATCGTCTGTTTGAGTAGATTTGCAGAAAACTAACCAAAATCATATACTGTATTTTGATTTATGACCGTAAAATAGGTCTAAAATAAAGATAATAATACGTGAAGTTAATAAGAATGAGATACGGTAAGCGATTCATCTGTGTACCGAATGCAGTACTACCTTACGTATAATATCTCTCTCTACCTATCCCTCCGCCATCTCGTACAGCTATTTCAGGTTGGAGGGAGGCAAGTTCAATGAGCTAAAGTATACCAACGCATTGGCAGTGACGTATCGCGTTGGACTTTCCAACGTGGTTGTTGTTACTTTGAGTAGTGTGACGTTCGTTGGTGAGTTCTGCTATATTTGGCTTTTGTTTTTAACAGCTTTTTTCAGAGCTATTATAGTTTTTCGATTCTTTTTAGAAACTATTACCATTCATCAGGAAATTAATGGTTAATCGTCCAAGAAGCAGAAGACGTTCTATAAAAACAAATTTACACTTTTGTGCGGGTTTTCCCGCAGAGGTTCAACTAGTACTAGTAATTCCATTAGGTTATAAATCAATATGCTTATTAGGACGAACAAGCGTTGACGATGGGCTCTTTTGTTTATTTTAATTCGTACTACAGCGAAATTGGTCATTAGCGGTAACCGTAAATTATGAAACCATGATTTTTAAATGTCAAAAAATCCTTTTGCTTTGCAATCTAGCACGATAACTATTGCACCACGTTAGATTTTCCCCACAGCCCGTTCTGTGGTGCAGTAATGAGCGTGTTGCAATATAAAACGGTAGTTTACTGGCCACGTTCGACTCCCGGTTAGTGTGTTGACATTTTAACACTTGAAAACCATCATTCCGTAAACCACTGTAACCGCCAATGACCAAGCTCTTGGACTTAAAATAAAAATGATAAGTTATTAATTCTGAGTATGGTCGGCTCGTGGTGTAGTGGTCAGTGTACTTGGCTTCTTGGGTCGGGGTTCCCGGGTTCGATTCTCGCACAGGTCAGGCATTTTTTCAGCACTCATTATTAGTAATTGTCACCCTTCATCATCTGCATTAGTGATAAAGTACAAAACGACGGACGACGTAAACAAGTTTAACTAAGGTTTTTTCTATAGAAAAGCGAATCGTGTTTTTTTTTTTGGGCGAACTATTTCAAATTTCGACATGTGACATTGATTCTCATGATGAGAAACAACGGCTATCTTAGTGATTTCATTAACATCTTTCAGTAAGCCTCCATCAACCAGTTTTAGGTTACACTAGTTTTGTATTGTTCCAGATGAATGTTTATTTTATTTAACAATTTAATTACTCTCTAAGTAATTTATTCACATCATTTCTTTCAGAATTAAGGCCGGCCGCATTGGCGCAGTTGGTAACGTGCTCGCCTCTCATCATGCGGTCTTGGGTTCGAATCCCACTCAGGCATGGCATTTTTTCATACGTTACAAAATATCATTTCATCCTTCACCGTCTGCATTAGCAGTAACTGCAGAACAGTCGGACGTTAAACAAAAAAAAAAAAAAAAAAAAAAAAAAAATTTCAGAATTAAATTTCCTACAATTGTTATTGAAAATTTTTGTCTATTTACTTGCTAATTAATAAAGTTATTGTAAGGAAAATGGAAAAACGTTTTTACGATTTTTCTACACATTAAAAAATATTAATGTTACAGATCTGGGACTTATTTTATGCGATTTCTCGTGTCAAAGCTCATACCAACCATTATAAAATAACATAGTCTAAACATTTTAGATTAGGTTTCATAAAACTTAAACGTTGTCTAAAACGACTAGATTAGCAAATATCGGGGTAAAATCTTTTAACCGTAACTCACTAACAAAACATTTTTTGACCTATGTGTTTACGAAGTATTTTTTTTATAACAGGTAGAATGAATTCCTTAAGAATTTGTACTTGGTTGTAAAACAGCCTGAATATAACACGTTAAATTTAATGATAGTCAAGACTACTACAAGTAACCCAAAAATCGGGCTGGTCAAACATTGGATCACTTGGAGTAGTCAGGAAAAACTACAAAAACCTTGATCAAAACAGGAATATTTATTATTAACTAAATATAACTAAATGTTCCATTGTTTTGTCATCGATTTCTTTCACGAACCGTTTACTTAAACAAGCCATCTTAACATTTTTAAAAAATAATCTATAAAGTTAGTTTGTTTGTACGAAGTAACCTCAGAAACCAACAAACTGATTTCAAATATTCTTTCACTGCTGGAAAGCTTAGAGACCCTACTAAGTAACATAATTATGTGACATTAGGTAACCTTTAAATTAAAAAATAATTTTTATTGGTAAAATGAAGTAATATTTTATTTCATTTGTTTTAGTAAGGTCGTTTGCTTTTTTATCTGGGTATTTGTATTACATCATACAATAAATGCCGTCCTACAATATCATCCGTTACTTTTCCTTTTTTAATATTTAAAAAAATTGTTTACGGGACAGTTTTAAAAAAAAAAATTATGTCACATTCGATTCTTCTGTCCTAATTCTGCACAATCGAATGAATTATGTAAACATTCGAGTGAGTTATGTTTTTATGTAAACATTTCAAAAATCGAAAATATCGTACCTTTTTGTAAAAAATACGTTTTATCTGCTTTTCTTCTAACACAACATATTCAATTATTCACAGGTCGTATTTATCCCCATCCACTGGGATTTAGACTGATGTCAATAAATTGCCTGTTTCCAGTAGACTACTAATTGCTTTTATTTGTACAGCCGTGATTTTGCTTTCAATTATTAAGGTTGTCTTGAGAAGTTTAACACCTTAAGTTTAGTTTACTATGAAACCGAAAGACGTTGGTAGTAATTTATAATTTGAGAGTAACAAAACCAACGATATAAATGGGGTTACATGTGAAACCTATATGATAAAAAAATTTATAATAATGTGTGTCTTAGACTCAATATAACGTTTAAAAAATTATTATTAGTGTTTTTTGGGGTAGTTACAGTTTTACTTACATTTTTAGTGATAAGGACGTTCATACGCGATGCTAGCAGTTAGCAACTGTTTAGCAACGTAGATCAGTAGCCAGTATCTGATTAGTCCCCTCTAATATGATCCTGAGCAACCGGATGGTTGATCAGAAATACGTCGGTTGTTAGTCGGAAACAGATCACCTAGCAATCTAGCAACCTAGCCATCTTCAGAGTTGCGTAGTGACCAGTTCATGTTTCTACTCGTATCAGTTTGTTAACTTCTTATCCTGTCACAAAATTTCTAGTGGTAATCATAGCCGTTTGTAAATAAAAATAAATAAATTTATAATTAACTAAATATACCGGGTGTCCCACGAAGAGGTTGCTATTTTTGAATTACTATTCCGGACGTATCGCACACTCTACAGACTGGAAACTTTACAGTTATAATAAATAGATATTTAAAAAAGTAAAGTAAGTGAAGAAACTTCTTCATTTGCTTATGATTAATCAAAACGAAATGGCGGAATAAGAAAATATCAAAAATGAACAATAATCTTGTGGATAAAACCACTTAAAATCAAAGGGTATAACAGTGTGGGTTGCTGTCACCAAGGATGGTGTTTTATAGTACGACATATCCCATCATACAATGACTGGATACAGTTACGCATCAATTTTAACTAATCACATATCATATTTCACATCATATATCACATAATCATATTTCTCAGGCGGAGATGCAGGACGTTTTTTTCAGCATGACGGAGCTTCTCCTCCACATTATGCTAATGTGGCCAAAGCGGTTTTAAACCAAAATCTTCCTAACCGTTGGATAGGTCATGGCAGCGGCCTCATAGACTGGCCTCCAAGAGCGCCAGACTTGTCTGTGATTTTTTTCCTATGGGGCTTTTTGAAGAAAAAAGTTTATTCTCACACCATTGCAGTAGACAATGAATTAATGAGGCTGATTGAAGATGAACTGTTGCAGATACCCCGGCAATTTTTTCAAAACGCTTATGACTCATTTTTGTTTCGTTGCTATCAGTGCGTAGCTGTTGATGGACATCAGTTCGAATAAAGGATAATGAAAAAAATTGTGTTCATTATTAATTTATCACTTTCATATATCTTTCATTTTTTTACTTAAGTAAAATTGTAACAAACCGATTTGAAATGGTTATGCGAATAAAATTACTTCCCGCCATTTTGTTTTGATCATAAGCAAATGAAACTCGAGGGTAATTTTTTTACATATCTATTATAACTGTAAAGTTTCCAATTTGTAGAGTGTGCGATACGTCCGGAATAGTAATTCAAAAATAGCAACCTCTTCGTGGGACACCCGGTATATAAGACACAACATTTTCCTAATTTGTTTCATTTATGACGTTGATAAATACTTGCAATTTTACATATACTTCCCTTTTTTTTACGAAGTAGATAATTATCTTTCATTATGCATGAGTAAGTTCTTTCTACTCGCCTTATTATTATTCTTTCCTCGGAAACTCACATACCTTCGTAGTTGGTGTAGTGATTAGCGTAACTGACTTCTAGACTAGGAGTCTCGCATTCAGTTCCCGGTCAGTACTGCAAGTTTTTCATCTTTTTATTACCTGACATCATTACCTACATACAAGCCAAGGCTTATTTAGAGATCACCACCAAATAAAAACAGTTAAAATTGCAGATTTCAGTAGTATTGAAACTTTAGGAAATTTTATCTACTTATTCATTCGATATAACGAGTAAATCCGTAATTATAAGTATTTTTTGTTTTGTAAATTTAAGTTCTTCTGAGAAGTGGACGTAATGAACAGTTGCGTTCCTCCCTTACCATTTAACGGTAGCTTCTTGTACAATAATGCAGAAGTTACTAACCAGTTTAGTCCGAATCTTGTAGCATCGTGCTGAGAGGTGAAATTTTAGCTTTTCTGCTTTAATAAATTTTAGTTTTAATAAATTTTTAATGAATGTCTACGTTTTATTTCAATTGTTACAACATACCTAGTTAAATGAATTCCTCAGCAATATTACTGATTGATGATTAGGTTACGATCAATGCGCAGTTATTCAATGATTAAAACGATGTATATGGGGGTGGAAACTTGTTAAATAACTTGATATTGCATGAAAGTGCGATTAGTAAAATTAACGAAAAATCTAGTAAAATAAAATTTAAAAAAGTGATTGTAAAAGAATAGAACACGCATGTGTTGGTGAACTGGCGCGCCAAGCGACTGATTCTCAAACGATTGAATTAGCTAGTGCTGGTCCACTCAGTTTGGCGGCAGCCTCGATTGAGTTGACGCGTCACGTGGACGACTCGTGCTAAAAACTACCCCTACGTTCACAACGAACTTTTTTTGTTTGGATACGATTTTTTTTGATCGCAATAAAACTTATTTTAAAATAATGCAAATTAATTTATAAATAAACTAAGACTGTTGGGTTGTAGAAATAAATATTTGACTTGATTTTATCCTTGATTTTTAAAAATTAATAATTTTCCGTTCATTATGCATAATTTTGGATAAATTAAAATGATTTGTTATGATTTAGAAGAAGGAAAAGCATAAAATATGCTTAGAAGAATACAATGGTTGCTCTGGTTTGTGCTATTTCATCAGCGGATAGGTAAGATTGTCTTTTAAAATACGAAGTAGTACTTTAATATGTACTTGTAATTAAAAGGGACTTGGATACCGGTTGATTTGATAACGGTCCACTTGTTTCTAGATATTTGAATGTAAAGTATAATAGAAATATTATTGAATACAACATTGTTACACGCATAGGTTTCATAGTTTATAGGATGCTCAGTACCAAAATTATGTCCTCGGTTTTAATACGGGTCAGGGTTTGAAAAATTTATACGAACATCCCTTTATTAAAAAAAAAAACGGATTGTATTCGCAAATACATAAAATACTAACGCGATACTATGAATATTGTAGTTCTCTAAGATGATTTTAAATTTCCGAAGAGTAAATTTTGTTAATTTATTTTCTACTTAAAACCGTCAGCATGTTTTAATTTTGCAATGGAAAGGACTGAGAGTACATTCAGTATATTAGAATTTTGCCTGTTTCACGTTATTTTTTATTAACTATAACTTCTAAAATTCTCTCAGCATCCCAAGGAGTTTTAAAATTTAAAGCAATGATGCTCACTGTGGATGAAATACATTACAATATTAAAATTTTGTCAGTACTATTGCATTCCACTGTATTTTATCTATGTTATACATAATAAAGTAGAGATCACCGGTTGATTCAGAATGGCAGCAAAGAAAATAACTTCGAATATTTTAGTGAAATTGCGAAGGGATGGTATTCAAGTCCCTTAATAATTAGTCATAATTAATAAATTTACTATTAATTTTTTAAAGTATGTAGCTATTCAAATTTGTTATACAACAGAATTTCTTTATATTGTATCCTTATATTTTACCGGTAAACTGGATGGGTTCGGGAAAGTTTTTCTTCGTAAAATGTAGAAAGCAAGTTTTTTTACAAAGATGAACGCTGCACTTATATTTTATTACGATTTTTATATAAACAGATTATTATTATTTTAATAGTCTACAGATTTTTATACAATCTTATAATGTACTAGAGTTTTATACTTCAACTTTTAAATTTTTAGCGAACATTTCTGAAATTTAGTAACCATTCAGTAAAGTAAGTTCAATAAATAATTTTTTATTTCATGATAAATATTGTGCGTAAATTTCACAATTTATATTTAAAATTTAATATAAAAAATTTATTCCTCTAAAAATTAATATAGCGTGAAAACTGTAAAAAATTATAAATTGTCTTAAAACAGAAGCTAATTTGTTGGTACAATGAAAATGTTTTCGTAGCGGTTTTTTTAAATATTTCTTCAGTACTACCTAATGTCTTCACAAGTTCTGTCAAAAAAATAACTATAATTTACAAGTAAATTGCAATAGTATTTAAAGAAACTTTCAATCATAGGATTTGATAATCAACAAAAATACTGTAGTAAATAACCAAAGGAGGATTTTATATTTATTAATAATTATTTTGTAAAGTATTCATTGAAAAATATTGAACGTAAAATACTGACATTAGTTTTATTGTATTTTTTGACAAACGAGTATATTTTAATTTATTATAAATCTCTTGAAGAAAAAAATATTGGTAAGTTTTTGTTTGATTTACCTTAAAATAGAAAGATATTAAGTTGAGCTACTCTAAAATCAAGTGAAATTATAAATTTCTGTATAATGCCTAAATAATTTTCTAATACTTTAATTTATATATTTTTTAATCTCTATGAATATACTATTTAATTGCAAAGAGTTAAATTTTACATTAAGTAAATTTTATAACGTTAGAAAATAAATCTTGATGGAGAATACTGTCACTAGGTTAAGTCCAATTTAAAAATCAACCGTAGTTGATGGTATAATTTTCAATGTGTTTATTATAAACAAAATTTAAAACTTATTGTGGGATAATTAAATAAATAAAAATTCTATCGGGGATAGTTATCGCTGTTAATTTTTAATTTTTTTCTGTAAAGTTAAGTCTAAAATTTTGATACGTTTCAGTCTGTGGCAGTGGTCACCGTTATCTAAAAGGTTAATTACGGGCATTGATGATGTTGAAGTCTGTCTAAGTACATATTTTTTGTTTCGTTGTCGTATTTCGTTTAGAACAGTGATCAGATGTAAGTTACGGTTTTATAATTTTATTATTTGAACTGGTTTTAGTTTTAGAGCGATCAAATGTGATAACTGCTTTCTTTTCTTGGCGCAAGTAGGTATGTAATTGAATAGGGACACACAAAGGTATTTTTTATATCTGGCTGTCGGCTGGACATCTTACAAATTCTCTCACTCAGAATTTAACAATTTAATAAAATTTCTTACCAGCTGACTGACTGCGGGGGGGGGGGCAGAGGTTAAATAAATTAAATAAAAAAATTGTAAAACAGTAAGACCCGGTCAGAAGTGGTAATTAAATAAGATAAAATGTCGCTAAGAAACTATCCGTTCAGAAAAAATTAGGTCCGTTCCAGAAACCATTTTAATTGAAGAAAAGTAGTTCTCTTGTGTTTTCTTACTTGAAAAAGGGTTGAAAATTAAAATAAACTTACTAATTAATGCTGTATTTTTGTAACCAAAAAAACAAGTTCATTTAAGTATATATATCTCGTTTGATTATATTGGCCAAGAAAACAAATTTTTGTAAAAACATACCTGGTTTTGAAATTCCCAGCCAGTGTAAAATTTTACACAACAGAAGTCTTTAGCAGTATGCTTAATGAATATTTTACATAGAGTAAACGGTGTATTTTTTTAAAAGGTTTAAAAATAAATCAAAGCTAAACGATTAGAAGGCGAAGACTTTAGGCCCTGACGACCTCGTTACTGATTAGGTACAAGAGTATTATTAAGTCGAAGATCACGGGTTTAAAAAATTACCTATAACTCTTACTTTTTTAACCATTGTTTAAAAACAGTTGATTGGTTATTATACTTCATCAGTACCATTTAAGTAAAACGAAAAAAATTGAGTAATTATATATCAACTCGACTGAGGTATGTATTTCACATTATGGAAGTAAACAGGCTTAAAATTTGTTCTCGGTATTGTAACATTGGTCACATTCTATGGCGGATTACAAACACAGACGCTCATACACACATTGGCTTGTAAGAAATAAATCAATAAATA
This sequence comes from Catonia carolina, assembly GCA_035578175.1. NCBI lineage: Eukaryota > Metazoa > Arthropoda > Insecta > Hemiptera > Achilidae > Catonia > Catonia carolina. The sequence goes on along the minus strand of JAQMRL010000022.1, from coordinate 2,103,597 downwards.
TCTCACGTGTTAATATTATTGTTGTAGCAAATACTTAAATAATAATTTGGTAATTCCGAAATTATAAATACAAATGTCATGAGTGAAGAAACATTGACAGGAAACTGATCTTGAAGTACAAAAAGCCTTTTTTGTTTAATTTTTAACGGGGCTGCTACATATTTCTCTATTTTCCACGTTCTACAGGCCATCGTTTTCTGTCTTCCCACTAACATCCCAGATTCCTCGCTACCATAACGTCTTGGAATCTCTGTGACCATGTTTTCACCTTGCGACCTCTTGTCCTTCTATTTTATAGTTCGAAAAGGAACGTTTATTGGGGCCACTTTTCGCTCTCATTCTTAGGAGTAAAGCATTTTTAAAAACATAAAATTTAATTTTATGAAAACAAGAACGAGTAGACTGCATTAGACTGAATGTAACGCTCAAAGCCGAATGTCTTGGGGTTTATTTCAGGGCTACGTAATAAACCTGTTACTGTATCATAACCTACAATTGGAATTAATAATAGGAAATAACGGAAGTTATTTTAAATAGGGTAGAATGACATAATGCATCAGAAACTTTCCTTCGATAGCTCAAAATACTTCTAAAAAAAGCGAAAAATGTTCACATATTCTCATTCATTTTTTAATACTTTTATTTTTCGCATGGGTTGTTTCGTTTTTATTTTTTTGCAACTTTGTACATAAAAACAAACTCAGAATTTTTTTTATAAAAATGGTAGTATATCTACCTCACATAAAACATAAAAACAAACTCAAATTTTTTTTATAAAAATGGTAGTATATCTCATACATAGAGATTTTCGTGAAACTTATTTACGTATTATTAAATAGTTATTGTTTAAAATACTTCAAATTCAAATTAAATAGTTTCAAATAAATAAAATTATACTAAAATAATATCTTTAATATTTTTGCTTATACTAAATTAAAATACTTGCGAGTCAATTCAAAAGTAAGAGATACAATTCAGGAATGAATAAATGGTGGTGAACATAATAATTTATCTTAATTTAGTTTATCAAAGTTTACAGAAAATATACGTGGATCAGAAAATTGATGTGATCTTTTGACGGACTAGTCCTTCAGTATTGTTGATCAAATTTTTAATTCATTGGATTTTTTAAATTTTTTTAACTATACGTATGAAAGTTTTGATTTTAATTTATTTTATTCATTGAAGAATGGCTGTCGCAGGAAAAATGAGAGGTAAATATCGCTTGTCAGGAAATTATTCTCTGAAATTAAGAGACCCCGGAATGCCTATCTCCGTAATGTTAATGTCAGGAACATTTTCTCAAAGACTATTAGAGTTATCCTGTTCAATTTTTTTGTGGTTACTTTTCAGGCTATCCTACACCCACAGAATTAGTAGCATCTTTATATACTACGTCAAAAAGTTCCCGGAATTGGTTATTAAAAATTTATTAAAAATATTTATAACATTCTTACATTATTTCCCTTCAAAATACTCTCCTCCTGCATCTACACATTTATTCCACCGTTCATATAATTGTTGGAAACACTCTTGAAAGCCGTTTTTTGAAAGTTCCTTCAGCCGCTCCGTCGCATTTTCAATCACCTCTGACGAATCAGCAAAACGATGTCCCTTCAATGCCATTTTTAACCTTGGAAACAGGTAGAAATCTGGTGGTGCGAGATCGGGAGAATATGGAGGATGTTCCAGAGTGGTAACATTATTCTTGGCAAGGTATTGTTTCACCATTAGGGATCGATGTGCTGGGGCATTGTCGTGCAACAAATACCAGTCATTCTCTGCCCATTTTTCAGGTCGTTTTCGTCGAATTGCATCTCGTAGCCGTTTTAAGATCTCTGTGTACAATTCTTTATTTACTGTTCTCCCTTCAGGAATAAATTCATAATGAATCACTCCACGGTAATCAAAAAACACCTCCAACATCGCCTTACCCCGGCTTCTGTCCAAGCGAAATTTTTGTTTTCTTGGTGAAGTTTTTGACTTCCATTCAGCGGACTGCCGTTTTGTCTGAGGGTCGTAAAGAAAGCACCATGTCTCATCACCTGTAACAATTTTGCGCAGGAAGCTGTCATCTGCATCAGCCATTTCAATCAAGTCCCTGGACATGGTCACTCTCATTTCCTTTTGCTCAGGGGATAACATTTATGGAACAATGTGCAAGCAAACACGGTGCATGTTCAAGTCATTATGAAGAATGCTGTGAACACTCCCATGTGAAATACCAACTTCAGAGGCAATAGTATTGATGGTTGTTCGCCTGTCCGCACGCACAATTTGTCGAACGCGCTCAACATTGTCGTCTGTAGTGGAAGTGGAAGGCCGCCCAGTCCGAACGTCATCTTCAATTGTTGCGCGACCGTCGCGAAAACGCTTATGCCACTCGTAAACTGCTGTTTTCTTCATCGCAGAATTTCCGTATGCTTTTTTTAGCATCTCAAGAGTCTCCGAGGGTGATTTCTCCAGCAACACACAGAATTTAATATTGCCACGCTGCTCTAATGACGACATTGCACAATCCGACGAAAGACAGAAACTACGATCTACAATATTAAACACCGAACGCACGGAACCAACTACAACTGCCTGCTAACCTCAAAAGCACATTCACTACCAGTTATGCCAACCTCACAAACAAAAATTTCCCTTTCAGCTTACAAATACGTGACTGTAAGCGACCATTCCGGGAAATTTTTGACCCTACCTCGTATATATATTAATTCGTTGATCGACCGACTAAGGATCACGTTAAGCACTATGCATTTTGGTCTCTTCTTCTCAGGATGTCATTCCTCTTATCTGCCCAAAAAGCCTTCATTCGTTCGGAATGCTCCTTTCTTCTCTCATCCGTCCACCTCCCACCAGTACCCTCTCTTCTTGCAGATTGCACAGGCAGACTTATCCTTTTGTCATTTGTCTTCTGCCTAAATTTGTCTCTATCGTAAATGTCCTCTTCTTCAACTCGAAGTTTTTTTAGATCATCTTTAGTATTGATAAACCACTTCAAAGTAGTCTTAGTATTATCAAAGTTATTCAAAATTTTCTTTGTCAGTCTGTCATTGCTCATCCTCTTTATGTGCCCGTAAAATCGTGTTCTCCTTCTTCTGAAAGTCTCTGACATCCTCTCTACATGTTCATACAATTTGGTGTTTGAAACGTTTTTATAGTTAACATATATATATATATATATATATATATATTGTTCGTAATAAGTTTAATAAGTTATTGTATTGTAATATATATATATATATATATATATATATATATATATATATATATATATATATATTGTTAGGAAGATAAGAAAATTACTTTTGAATTATTTAAACTCATTTTTTTACTGTAATATTAACTCAGTACATTTAAATTATGGCATAAAAGGCTTTGCAAAAATTTCATTAAAATCCGTTTACATTTTGCTGAGAAAATCTTTCCTATGTGTCAAAAATTGCTGTTTACGGGAAACAAGAAAAACCTAAAAGAGAACACATTATAAGTACTACAAAATAGTTACCTCTAATACATTCCAGGATCATAATCTGGAAATTCCTCAACTATTACATTCACAGCTGGTCTAATGCCGACATAAAGTTTTAAAACAAAAAACAAAAATTATGAGTTTACAGTTTGTCATTCAAAAAATAGATTTGTGTATGCAAACTGATAACGTTTAGAAAATATCGTAAGGGTTCAACATATTTTTAATTTTTTTTTGGGTTAAAAATTCCAAAAACCCCAACAAATTATTAATTATAATTATAATTTCTGCGTCCAATGATGTATACATCATTGGACGCAGAAAATTCTGAATTTTAATAATGTGCAAAAAACAGGATATGTGAAAATGTTTAATTTTCTCCGTTCCGGGTACCCAATGGGTCTCACTATCAACACAATCTGACTCTCGGTGAATCAAATCAACAGGTAAAATGGTGTAAGTGGATTCCATTGGGTCTGGCATAATGAGTTGAAATTGTAACCGATTAATGAAAAATGGTAAACATTCTCCTTTTCTTAGTTCATTCTCCTTTTCTGATTGCCTGTGGTGGCTCAAACATGGGACACAACTAGATAAAAATTATAGAAATAAATTATTGTTCTTTTATCTTCGTATCATCTGTTGAACACATTTAAACTTAAAAGCTGGGGTTTCATCCAGGACTCCTAGCTATAAACAAAAGAATCAAACAATATGACGAACATTAGTCCTGTGGATTTAAGTCACTTGAACAGCCGATCAACATCCCTTCTTTCCACAGGGTTATTTCGTTACTCTTGAACAGCAAGCGACTCGGAGGCATACCTAAAAGGTAGACTGTCCAATTTCCTCGGCCTAACGACTCTGGTTAAAGGTGTTACGTTAATATCTGTATTACGATTAAACAAACTGGTTTTAATGATTTCTCTGAAAACCATTTTGGCGACTATCGTTTTAGTAAAACAATAAACTAGAAATCAGTTTGCAGGATCGGTTTTAGAATTTAAATGCGGTGTTACATGAATTATTACTTTGTCTACCTGTTGTTAAAAAAATTAAAGTTATCATAAATATGGCATATGAAAGATGGCGGACAAAAACTGTTGGTTTTTCATAATGATCAATAATTATTGTTAAATATTTTATGATATGCTTACTTTCAGAAATATTTAGCCGTATCTACAGTAACTGGACACTCATTGTGCTACATTTTTTAAAAATTATGGGCGAGTTATGAAAAACTTGTGTAGCACCATTCACTAATTATTAATAAAGGTCAAAGAGAAATATAATTATTTATGTCAAAATATATTATTTACACAACCTACGTTCGATTTCATAATTTAATTAATTAAAATAATACACACTATGTTGAAGGGTACAAAAATATTTCCACCTGTAATATTTCAATATTTACAATAGATTTAAATGAATTCGCACAATTTTTAGTTAGTTAAAACAAATATTATTCCATTGTTAAAATTTTTAAATGTTCATAGGTTAAAATGATGTAATACTATTAATAAAAATGTCGTTATTTTGTCGATTAAGTATTCTCCATTAATTTTATGGACTACAACATTTTATCGCATTAGCGAGAAAAATATTATTACAAATTTTATAACTTTGTTTGTTCAACCATGAGTTATTCTGGAATTTTTATTATTACTTCTTGTAAAAAAGTAGTCTGTCCATTTTAATTAATTAAACAATGTATTACGAGCTAAAAAACATCTATAACTGAGAAAGTCATTTTACAGTAGCTGTTGAGTTGGAACTAGGCCTTTAAAATTTGGCCACACTAAATAACTCTTTTATAATATATTATTAAATCTAGATTAATTATTATATTGATTTTTTTAACATTAACGCTTAGGTTCAATACCTACATGACTAATGTGCTTAATAGATAACTATTTTGACTTATTTTATTTATTTCCCTAAAATACGATTTTATAAATTATTATAATTACTTTTTATACACCTATTCATTTCTTTTATCACGCTCATTCTCAAGTGTTTCGAGGCGGTACACCGAAACCTCCAGTAATGCAACGATCACTTATTATCATGTTTTTAATTATTTCTTTAGCATTTAGAAAATTCTTTAAAAAGTCTAATAAAATTAATGGAGTGCGGACCACTGAAAAAAAATTTTGGAAGCAGCAGGTAAACCTAATGGCGAGCGGGCTTCTCTTGAATTTTGCAAGAAAGAGCAAGGCAATCTACAGTCAGTGGAGACATTATTACCCAAAAGCGAAGTTTTTTTCTCAAGAAAATGTCTGGGGAAGACGACTTTCAAGCCAGTAATGGCTGGTTGGACAAATTCACACAACGATACGGTATTAGACTGTTAACTGCTACCGGCGAAAAAGAATTTAGTGATATCGACGATTTTATGGACTTTAAAACAAAATTCCAGGAGGAATTAGAAAAACGGGGTTTAACAGCAGATCAAGTTTACTATGGAGATGAGTCGGCATTGTACTGGAAAATTTTGCCAGGTAAAACCTTAGGTCATAAGGGGGAAAAGACTGCCGCTGGATTTAAAGTTAAAAATCTGGTGTGAAACACTCACACAACTTTCTCTTGCCAATGCAAATAATTAACAAAATAATCTAACATTAGTAATAAAACATTAGAAATAAACAAAAAACCTAACCTCAAAAAAACATAACCTTATTTTAATCATGAGTGAAAGACGCAAAATGAAAATCGACCTGTTCGGCTTTAAAATATGGAAAATCACTCTTTCACGCTAAACTAGGCTCTGTAGAGAAAAATGCTTTCAATAAAAGTTGTAGATCTTTTAATTTCCTATAAATTTGATTATATACACCTTTATCGTAAAATGCATACCAAGGCCGAAATCTTAAAAAATCGGGTTTTCACACGTTTTCGTGAAAAAAAAAAAACAGAAAATTGCTAATTACCGCTAAACTAAGCGTTATACAAAAAAATGTTTGAAATAAAAGTTGTAGAATTTAAAATTCTCTACAACTTTTATTATATACATTTTTGCGCTAAATGCATTGTAATATGACAAATTTGATGAACACCTGGAGTTGTTTATTTTTGAGTCTATTGAAATAAAAATAGATATCTCCAGCTGATTAAAATAAATACTTTAAAAATTATTTGATTTCATCAACAAAATATGGTTACTAGGCAACTAAGAAAAAGAAAATAGAATTGTAAATTATTTTAATGGGGGACTGGAGGCCAAACCAAACGAGTGGGTCCCTCATGCAGTCTTAACAAATAGTGGTAAAATATAATTAATAGTAAATATAAATACATAACCAGGAATATAAGGTTCATAATACTAAAAGAGACACAAATCATTCTAATTTAAAACAACTGTGATTATCTGGAAGCTATTGAATAGTAGACTTATTAAAAACAACAACAACAATAATTCGCTCTTAAGTTTAAAATAAATATATATATGTTTGTTGAAGAATAAATAAGAATAACTATCTTTTAAATGAATTATCTGTGATGATTATTATTATTTATGATAACTATTATTTTAAAACGAGATTCAATAATTACGCTACAAACATAACATACGTGTTTGCATGATTTCATTTGTTCACAACAAATTTGGCATTCTCTTGTGAGGAGTGAATTAAATCCTCTTCAAATTAAATAGTTATGTTTCAAATTGGCTGATCCCTGGCGGAGATACTGAGAGGGAATTATTTATTTTATTACAGCATATTAAAGCCGTAAACTTAAAAAAACAATTTCTTTACGTGAAAACGGCCTCACCGAGAATTTCAGCAAACATGGCGCCTACCCTATCTTGTAGAGAATAAAAAATTTAGTAAATCAGGCGATTTTAAAAATAAAATCGTAAGACCAGTTTTTGAGAAAATCGAAAAAAGTGAAAAATTACACGAATAAACTACTACTTCCGGTTGACCGATTTTGATGAAAATGCTCGTGTCGGGTCCGGTAGTATGTAACTTCAGTTTCAAGTTTCAAGTTCGTACGATGTTCCGTTCTTGAGATATTCTGTTCACACACACACACACACGCACACACACGCACACACACACACACACACACACACACACACGCAGACACACACACAGACCAATCGCTAAAAACATGTTTTTTGGGTTCAGGGGGTCCGAAAACGTAGCCTATAGATCCGGTGAAAACTCGATTTCGAAAAATCGACATGAAAACAATACTTTCCTTCCTATATATTCATATAGGCAAGAGAAAGTAAAAAAGGTCGTATAACATTATTCCCGTGGCGTAACAGCACTGGCAGTCACAAGTTACCATCGTTTGTTTTAAAATTGTGTTTTTTTTGAAAATGATATGAAAATAATACTGTTAAAGAATTCAAATAAGGTATCAATTATAATTTTGTGTTCTATTTGTGAGTTCTATTATTGTGTTATATTTTGTTAAATCTATATTTCTTTTATCCTAATACAGTATACGTATTTGTAATTTTGATTACCGAAATCTCAGATTGTAAACATCGATAATCCGCACAAATCGATAATCCACAAAGGTCGGACATCTTACGTGTTCAGATTGTTGCGACTATATTGTAATTCCATTTTCTTATTATGGATTCCTTAATTGGCTCGCCAATTATTTTTCTCGCCAATACAAACAAATGTCTTTATTATTGTTATAAAATATACAAGCGCAATAATAGTATAGTTTTTCTTGAAATGTATTTATTGACCGATGTGTTGTGTTTGGATTGCACAGTTAAATAATTCAATCTGAGCGACAGTTTGGCTAGGTAAATTGTTTGACTAAATATTTTAAAATGCAAAACGATTAAATTAAGCTCTACCATTTGTACATAAAATGTACACATTAACGTGTAAATTCGGTAATATTAACTTAGCATTGTAAATTGTTAACCTCAATCAATTTTAAGTTCAAATGTTGTACTTAAAATTGATTAAGCACAGTTCTCTATAAACTTTGAGTTAGTGTTTAATATAACAACGCAAATACTGGCACTATATGGTATTGTATTAGATTTTTATTCTTGAATTATTTTCTGTCTTTTAAATAAACATAATTTCTGTTTTTTTTATAATTTCTTTGTTTTAGAAATACTTAAATAATTAAAATTTGTTAAGTTTCTTCTGATTATTTAAGCGAATATTGTATTTAGACAAGATATACGAAAGCATTCGCTATGCGTCACAACGTAGACCTATATATACTGTAATACCCGTGCTTGCCAAACTGTCATGAGCTATGTAAAGTTTCAAGAATAATCGAGTAAAAAATTATATTATTGATTAATTGTAGCTTTTACCAGAACTGTTTAAAATTTTTTATTACTATTTTAGGCATACGTACCTAAGGTTAAAGCCAAAATTAGCAGTCGAAGTAATATGCCGACTGCATTGGCGTAGTTGGTAACGTGCTCGCCTCTCATCATGCGGTCTTGGGTTCGAATCCCAGCAGGCACGGCATTTTTTCATACGTTACAAAAAAATAATTTCATTCTTCACCGTCTGCATTAGCAGTAATTGCAGAACAGTCGGACGTAGTTAAACCAAAAAAAAAAAACAATCGAAGTAGGAATTTAAACAGGTAGATACTATCCTAATCATATACTAGTAATACTATACTAATTAATACTATAAGAAGAGAGAGAGTATTAATCTTATAAAGGGAGAAGGGATAATTAATAGCAGATCAAGTTTATCTAGTTTTATAGTTTATCTGCTATTAATTATTAAAGGGAGAAGGGAGAGAGGTATTAATCATATAAGATATTGAAGAAATTGAAAAGTTTATCGCATAAGGGTAAAAGGACAATTCTAAGCAGTAAATATTTCCATTTTTCTTATTATGGTTTTATTAATAAATGGGCTGTCCAATTGAGTCGCTTGTTAGAGAAACAACACGAGTCCAATGCAAGTGATTTTTCAGGAAATACAGAAACTATTTTTCTAATTTTATAAATACATATTGCTGAAAATTATTTGACATGAATTTGAAGTACTTCTTTAAAAGAAATGTAAATCGTTGTTATAAATTTTATCTTAGTTTTAATGGATATTATTAGACGAGGGAATTTTCCAGCATGGACTTGTGGTTTTTCTCTAATAAATGCATATTGACGAAATAAATAGACTTAATACAACTTGTTTTACTAAGGATACTCCAGTCTATTTATGTTGTAATATTAATTTACAGAATATTTGTTCAAGATTATATTGTGTTAGGGCCTATTAAAAACGTAGTTAAATTTTTTTATTCATTATAATTTTAAGAAAAACAATACTACATTTCTTCGGGCTTATCAACTTTTTCTGCTGATGGTTAAAAAAATATTTCTTATATTGTTTCTCAAACAAAAAAGAATTTTTTGCAGGTTAAATCTACAATTTTAGTAGCGGGACTTGTGGCTTTCTCTATAAAATTATAGATATGCAATGAAATATTCGATTTTTAACAATAACTTAATTTCGATAAAAATGGACATGTGTGATTTCTCAAACAAGTGTTTCAATTACAGTTAAAATTCCTCATTTCCCCAATATTCCATCAATATTTTTACTTTTTATTTATTTATCTTTTTAAATTTTTCTCGACAATATAAACTAATGTCTGTATTATTGTTATAAAATGTACTAGCGCAATAGAATAGCTTAAATACATAATAAACAAGACATAATAAGACATAAATAAGGTGAATAAGGGAATTCATCTTAATTTAGCTTAAATAATTCTATCAACTCAATAATATTCTACCTTCATGTTGAAAAAAAAATCATATAATATATATTAAGTTTATAATTTGATTAATGTCACGCATTCTGACTATAGGAGACAGATATTTCATATTAATTATCAACATTATAAATCTTTTTATTTGTAGCAAATCGCGAGACAATATTTTATTATAAGCTTTTTTTGACGGTAGTGTAGAAATTCAAAACTCAAAAAGGCTAGACTTTTAGATATTTAACACTGATTCACTTGAATTATATTTTTTAACAATCCTTTCAAAACTGAAGTAAAGAAAACTTGAGTCTTTCTCCAACTTAACGAGAAATTGAACACCATCAGGCCCTAAGAAAACTCTTATATCATCTGCATCAACCTGAACATCATACGGAAGCAACGCATCTGAGTGCTGTCTTCTTCAGGATATATTAAAAACTTTTTAAAATTTTTACTGAATGTTTTTATTAAACTGACCATAAATAATTTTTAAGTTAAAAAAAACTTTATTTGTTTTTTGTGTGCTCTTAGCTTGTTTTTGCGTTCGTTGTAACACGCATTCCCATTTGTGTGTGTTTATAGTTTGCTGTCAGATCTTATCAAGTTCAATCGATGGTTGTAGTTTATAGCAACTTTCTACCAACTAAATTACTAAACTGACCCAGAAATTATTATTATATCTTCATGTTGAAAAAATAATACATAAACTATATTTTTACTTCCTCTTGGCAATATGAATATATAGGAAAGAAAGTATTGTTTTCATGTCGATTTTTCGAAATTGAGTTTCACCGGATCTACACGTTTTCAGATCCCCTGAACCCAAAAAACATGTTTTTAGCGATTGGTCTGTGCGTGCGTGTGAGTGTGCGTGCGTGCGCGCACGCACGTGTGTGTGTGTGTGAACAAAATATTTTAAAGACAGAACATCGTACGAAGTTGAAAATTGAAACTTAAGTTAGGTACTACTAGAGCACCAGACACGAAAGAACATTTTCATCAAAATCGGTCAACCGGAAGTAGTAGTTTATTCGTGTCATTTTTCACTTTTTTGCAATTTTCTCAAAAACGGCTCGTACGATTATCTTAAGATTTCGGCCTTAGTATGCATCATACGCCAAAAGTATATAATATAATAAAATTTATAGAGCCGGCGGCAGTAGTTGGTAACGTGCTCGCCTCTCATCATCCGGTCGTGGGTTCGAATCCCACTCAGGAACGGCATATTTTCATACGTTACAAAAAAATCATTTCATCCTTCATTGTATATAGTTACACCCCAACGTCGTCGCTAATGCGTTGCAGTTGATGCGACGTTAAATAAATAAAAAAAAAGAAATTTATAAGAAAATTAAAAGATCTACATTTTTCGTTTTTACAACACTTTTCTCCACAGAGCCTAGTTTAGCGTGAACGAGTGTTTTTCCGTAATATTAAGCCAAACTAATGTTGATTTTTATTTTGCATCATTCAATCATGATTAAAATAGGATTATGGGTTATGTTTATTGAGGTTAGTTTTTGTTTTTTCTATTGTATTATTATAAAGTTAGGTTATATTGTTCATTATTTGCATTGGCAAGAGAAAGTCATGTGAGTGTTCACACCAGATTCTTTTATTTGATTATATAATCTTTTACTTCAATGAGGTTTACAGTAAGTAAAAATTACCAACGAAAATTTTGGTCATTAGAGAGTTGAATGTAAAATGTAACGAACTACAAGTATTATCCAAGTTTTAAACTAGGTAGACTGAGTGGTAAATAACGAATCATGTCGTTGGAAACATATATTTTGGACTGGATACAAAAGGTGTACTAGGAACACAAACCGGATATGCATATAAAATAACTTTAATATTTAACCATGTAAAGTAACTATTCAATCGGCAGAACTAGGGACTAATAGTGTGTGTACAATCGTGGTGCAATGAAAATTTTATATTAACCAGTTGAAATAATTTGTTTAATAGGAAAATCTTGTTTTTATATATTTCGTGGTTATATTAATTATCAATATTATAAATCTTTTTATTTGTAGAAAATCACGAGATAATAAATTATTAGTACGAGCCTGGTGTTAAGCAACAGCATGAAACATCTGTTCATACTGTAAGAGGAAGCGAGAAAGAATGATAGTGTGTGAGTCAGGGAGATAAGTTTTCTATTTTGTTCTTTTTTTTAAAGAGTAGGAAAGAAGGAATGGAAGTCATTTCCAATCTGAAACTAGAACCCATGACAGTGTGAAGCCTCCATCCATTAGGGCTTGAAATTTCTCGGAAAGAGTCATTCCTTTTCTCCTTTCTTTTTTTGTAATCGATGGTCTCACATTAATTTCGTTAGTTGTTCCCTAGACTAGTGCTGCGCTGCTCTCTGGGATTGGGTTAGTACTACCACACGCAATTGGTTCATGAGGTTGCAACCGTTCCAGTGAAATTCAGTATTGATGCATTCACTCCGTACTTTGATGTAATTTCAAACCAATATATCTGTTCATATCATTAACCATATATTATCGAAGGCTATTTATTCACACTGATTTATAATTATACCGGCTTTAAATAAATCAAGTCGTAATAAAGAATTTTCTTATCTTGTTTCCTCCAATATTTTTTCCTTCTTGCTGACTTTCCCATCGCTTACGTCCGAAAGTGTAATACCATTTTTTAATGGCATTATAAATCTAAAGCAATTTTAGAGGTAATGAATTAGTGAAGGTGTCCATTGATATGGAAAGCTAAGGCAAATCGTACGGATATAAAGCGTTTGAATTTACCATAGCAATGTTTTGTATATTCTCAAGCAGCCAACATTCCTTCCCGTTATTAACTTTGCATTACCCTATTAAATTCATGGAAACCAATTGGATTAGAACAGAGTTTTATAAAAACAGAATTTTCGGAGAATTATAGATTCTACGATTAGCATTATCCAGTGGAAACGAGTCATTCTGAATCATCTAAAAATAACAACGATATTTAAAATAAAATTCCTGTTTAATTTTATCCCTACTGATCCTATCCTTTAAAAGTTATGCCTATCTTTCTACCTTAAGCTTATCCAGTCGTTTAAGCTTGTGATATACCTGTCACTTCATACATTATCAACCGACTTTCTACCTGTAATTTTCTGCACTAAGATAACCACTGTTTTTTTAAAATCTAGATTGGTTAATACCATTTAATTATTTTTAACTTTGTCTAACTTCCCCGGTAGATATATTTAATTCTTTGTGTTCAGTTATGTTGTAATGTCTCGACTGAGTAAACAAAGACGTTGAATGATGAGGATATGAAGCATTTTTTTACTTAGAAAAGAGTAAAAATATGTCTACAGAAAATTAACATAAACGTCCAAATTTTTCAAAGAAGAATATACATACTGTACCAACTGCAAGATGTATACATGCATTTATTCATATTTTTTTATTTTAAAACATTCAGATTTGTTTCTAACTTATATAAATATCGAGTCTTTGTTCTAATGTCAATAACAGATACCGAGAATTGTTTTATGAACCGATAAGTACTTGTGTATTCATTATTAAGTTCCTTTCTATTGTTTATTTGAATACTTTGCATTATAATAATGACTTAAAGCTTTGATCAAATAACTGTTAATGATATTAATGGAAATTTGCAATGAATCACTATTAATTTTCACAATGAAATATACCTGTAATTACATTCGTATAATTAATTATAAAATTCATTCTTTCAAATTTAACTTTACAACGTTAAATGTATTATTGTATTACACTACTAGGAATTATATTGGCGCATAGCGTGGGCGGAATTCCTTTATTATTCTTAGCTTCAGAAGGTTTATAATAAAATTGGTATTGAATATATCACAGGGTTTTTTACATGATTGTAATTATAACAGCTCATATTATAAATTAGACAGAAGTAGGCCTGATCATTGCAGTAATTAACCATTCTACCATACGTAATAAAAACAACGCTTGTCGGTAACTCAAATGGCGGATGGGTTCAAACTGGGAAATAAATAATATAGAAAATCAAACACCAATAACAAATTCAGAAAATAACAGTGGGGAAAACAAAAATCTTAAAATAAGAACGCAAGATAGGCCACAACTACAACGTAAAAAAAAAAATAAAAAGTGGCCGCCTCCGTAGCGTAGTGGTAACGCGCTAGCCTACCACGCGGATGTCCCGGGTTCGATTTCCGGCCAGGGTCTGAAAATTTCACAAGTTAAAACCCACCGTTACATATCCCACCGTAGTCGCTAATGACTGAGTTGTTGATGCATTTTTAAATAAACTAAAAAAATAAAATAAAAGATAAATAAAAAGTAGACAATCTAGAAGCTGCAAAAGATAAAAAGTCTTTTTGTTTTCCTTTGAAAAAATTTCTATGATAAATTTCGTCTGAAAACGCTAAAGTATTTCTTTGTTCGAATTGCTGGCAGTTCTTCAAAGTTGAATTCCGTAAGTCCACACTGGTTTTATAATGGATTTGTGCTGATACACCAGTGAAAACAAAGAACAGGAAATACCAATTTTCAGTGAAAGATATCAAAGAAGGGTTCATGACCATCCTCATTACTTGGCTCTAATCTTCTAGAAAACAATAAGATCGGTTTTAGTAGACTCAAGCGGCATAACATTATCAACCTGCCGTACAAATTTGTGTAAGATGTGGAATATCTGTAAATCAAGCATTCTTGAATGTAAATGTGAGATTTTTGAACTTAACAACATAATAACTTATCAACTTAACTTATAAACTTACAACTTATAACTTATAAACTTAACTTTAACAACATAATTACTTATTGTTCTGCATTTAAGAACAGATTGTGGCATTGCAGTTTCGTAATTAATAGAAAAACTCGGCTGTTCTAATTTTTGACGTAGATTCTGAAAATGTGGCTGCCGAACCACTAGTTGTACTCTGAATAAATATAGCGATTTTAAATGTTTTTGTTGCACTTTTTACGGTAAGAACTCAAAACTTCGGCTCAGCAGGGAAATTTTCGTTTTCTACGCATAAAACTCCAAGCACGGCGTTGGTGCAGAAATTCTTCAAAAACGTAGTTATCTATTTTATGCAACAATCAGGCCCCATTTTGGCTGGTGTTGCCTACATAAGCCTTGAATTGTGAGTAGGTAATGATATGAGGCGATATACAAATGTAAAAGTACCAGACTTGACCGAGAATCGAACCCCTGGCGAAGAAATTTTTGGGCTGACCACTACACCAACGGGACTGCCATTTAGAATTAATACACGTATAGATGGTTGATGAAATATCTTCAGAATCAGTCTAGTGTGAGCTGAGACCGTACTGTGCGAAAAAATGCTTTTTCTTTTTAGTACTGTTTGTAGATTGTTAGGTAATTATTTAGTTTATTCTTCTTCTTGACGTGCCTATCCGGTTTGGATGTTGGCAATCATCATGGCATTTTGACCTTATTAGCCGCATTCCGTGAAGCTCTTACCCAACCAGGTCCTCAAATTGGCGAGCCAGGAAATTCTTCTACCAGTATTCCTCTTTCCCTCTATTTTCCCTTGCAGAATACGCTGCAGTAGAACATATATTTTTTAATTTCTCATTATATAACCGAGGTAATGCAGCTTACGGCACTTAACGAATTTGACCAATATCAAATCATTGTTCATTCTCAACAAAACTTAAACATTAGTGACTTTCTGCATCCACGAAATTATCAATATTTTGCTATAAAAATACAATTTAAAAACCTCAAGTCGGCGTGTAGTCACCCTGTTTAAGGTCCAAATCTCCACACCATACAGAAGAACAGAGAACACACAGCATCTGAGGAGCCGTAATTTGGTTTCCAATGTCAGGTCCGAAACACTGAACCCATTGCATTGAAAACCCCTCTAGCCTTTTCAACACGACACTGTATCTTCTGCAAGTTGTTCCATGCCTCATAAATAGTGGTGCCCAGGTATGAATACTGCGAAACATGCTCTATTCTTTTCCCGTCTACGTATAGAGACATGACATGCATTTAGTTAATAGTAAATCGTTAGTTAGTTAGTTTTCTATTCCTCTTCGATTCAGTTTTATGTTTGACTAGATAGGATATTGAATGACTGAAAAATAAGAAATAAAGTTGTAGGTAGTATTTAATTTCAAAATACTTAAGGAATATCTATAGACATGAAATATTTATCGGTTTATTTTTTAAAACGCAGGAACTTGCAACACAATTTCAATATTTTATGACATATTTAACAAGACACAGTATTCTTTAAAATTCTATATTAAAAATTTTCTACTTTGTAGAAAGGTAAAGAAAAAAATTAAATTATCCTCAAACTGGTGAATACTTTATGTCAGTAGGATACGAAAGGGGAAAATAACATCCCCAAAAATAATCTACTTATATATGCAAATCATGACTGCTTTTAATCTTGGTCGCAAGTGAAGATAAAACCATAGCACGTCTTTTATTCCTCCTTCGGCACTCCTTGAAATCCCTTCGTATAGTCGTTCAGCCAACCTCCTCACTAAAAAAGCAGGCACTGTTTCGACAGGCACGTTTTTTAAAAGTAGAAATTACTGTACTATAAAAAATCTAAAAGCTTTATTTTAAATCTAAATTTATTTTATAAGGTCACGGTAGATTTTATTTATGTTCTACTAATTTTTCTTAATCATCTTGCGTCAGAACGTTTAATCTTTTCATGAATTCTCTTTTTCTTTTATTCATTTTTTCTTCAACACTTTGTAACATACTTCTTTTGCGAAATATATTAAAATAAATTTAATGTAAAATGTTTTTTCTCGGGTGAAATTATTACGTTTGTAATTCTTGTCGCAGTGTATTTGAAAAGTTCACTTAATTTTATTTCACGATTCTTCGTTTTTATAACGAGGATAATGAATAATGTTAACAAAGAAAGTTATGTTTTAAACAGTTTTCCGCGCATATTTCTGCCGTTAATTTAAAATACTACTATGATTTTACTGAGAAACTGATGCGGTAGAATTTTCTTTTCTTTTTTAAGACCTTCTGTTTTACACAACAATGATAATAGAGGTAGTAATGACCAAGTGGTGATAATAAATGACAAAAAATTCTGAAGGAGAGCGGAACCTAGAACCCCCAAGGATAGGTCTAGAAAATTTTTCTATAAATTAACCTTTATCTGCATTCTGTCGGACGTAAAACAAAAAAAAAAAAAAAAATAAAAACTCGAAAACAACGGACCAGTCGATACAGAAGAAAGTATGTTAGGATTATATAACATTAATGAAAAAATTATTTATGGAAATTGAACAAAGTAAGGGTGAAGTTGTACCGTAAAGTGGACGAGGAGAAGCGCGGATTCCTATAGTTGAATTGTAAAATATTGAATTAGGTTAAAATTCTTCGCAAAACTAAACGAAACTTTCATATAAATATTCAATAAAAATAGATTGTTATAGAAACATACATGACAAAAAATAGGCCGCCTCCATAGCGTAGCGGTTAGCGGATTAGACTACAAATCGAAAGGTTGGGGGCTAAATTCCTGGATAGGGTTTAAAAATTGTAATAGTTAAAATCCACCTAAACTGTTCCAGAATCAATAGTAGTTCGTAATGACCAAGCGTTGATGTGACTTTAAAGAAGCTAAAGAAATTTGGATGATAAAAGACTTATTTTTACCCAAAACGGAACTGTGAGGGTAAATTTAAGATAACTACTCATAAAGTTATGCGTTTGTTGTAAGTATATCTGTTTCCATTTTTTTCCACAACTACTGGACCGATCTTGATGCAGTATTTGTGTAAGTTAGGTATTAAATACGGGCTGGTTCCTAGAGCTGTTTCACGGTACTAGGCCAGGGGACACTGCAGTAGAAAATAGCATGATAAAATTCGTACTTCAGTACTTATGACTGTTACAATTTTTCTCCTGAATTACAGTACTAACCTTGACGCAATGTTTTTCTTTACTTAGATATTTTTCACAGATTGATCCTTAGGCATACTTCACGGAACTATAGTGATAGATTTACATCAGTAGATTTTAAAAAATAATTTAAATATGTTTTTTAAAAAAGACGCTTTGTATTTCTACGTATGAGAAAATTTTATTTTTGTTTTCCTTCTTAAATAATACATCTTTCTCGTACAAACACAGATAACCGCACACGCACTTGCACACAAACCGCAATACCCCCAAGAGTAAAGGCCTTTCTGGCTATCTCAGTGGTGTGACCTATAATAATTTAAATAAACTGAACCCGGTTGCGACTCCAAAGTTATAAATCTTGCTCATTACGTTACTTATTTTTTATGGAAATGAATAATATGCCTAATTGTAATGAATATCACAGTCATTCCGATATTTTTCGTTCCAAATTATTATGTTTTGAGTATGAAAAGAATTTTCTAGATTAAAATTTACGGCAAAATTTATAAAAAATAAACGTTAAAAAAACTATTTCTTACCCATAACGGGCAGGTGGAGTGTTACATTATTTGCACTCGATCTGTTGGTTTCAGGGCTACAAAAAATAGTTCTGTTTCTTATCACATAGTCAGCCAATTATATGACTGAACTATTTAAGAACAGAAGTGGTAGAAGTGCAAAAGACACTAGTCAGAGTTATCTTCTCTGAGAGTAATGAATTTCACTATACAGCCAGTACAGAGGTGAATGAAGTTAAGGTGTCATTTACAGGGTGGAAAGTGGGTGCTTTTCGGAGGGCCTGGAATGCTGGTAAGCAAATTCTTTCAACTCGGCAAGGAAGGCCATAGTAAACCTTCTCACTCATCGTTTTTACTTAGTAAAACTTCTAGAGGTTCAAATTAACCTTTCGGCTGTTGACCTAAACAAAAACAAAAATATTTCAACCATTTTATGATTAATTAATGAAACAAGGAATAATAAAAAATACGAGGGGTACCCAAAAGAAACCGGAATTATTTTTTAAAACTATTTATTTTTAATTTTTTTACAAAAGAACCTTATCCCCTTCAAAATACTCTCCATTACAACTAATACATTTGTCCCACCGGTGCTTCCACAGTTCAAAACATTTTTTGTACTTCTCTTCAGTGATGGCTGCCAGCTCATCCGTCGTTTTTTTCTTGACATCATCAACGTTGTTAAATCGGAGACCTTTCATGCCCCTTTTCATGCGTGGGAACAAGAAAAAATCACACGGAGCCAGATCGGGTGAGTACGGTGCGTATGGTAGCAAAATAATGCCGTTTTTCGCCAAAAAACTGGGTAACCGAGATTGCCGTGTGTGCAGGCGCGTTGTCGTGGTGGAAAAACCAGTCCCCTGTCTGCCACAAATTAGGTCTTTTACGACGAATGCTGATTCGTAGTCTTCTTAACACTTCAAGATAAAAAGCTTGATTTACCGTCTGGCCTGGTGGAACGAACTCTGAATGGACAATTCCCCTCACATCAAAAAAACAAATCAGCATTGTTTTGATGTTCGATCTGACTTGACGACTTTTTTTTGGTCGGGGTGATAATGAAGTCTTCCATTGACTGGATTGTTGTTTGGTTTCTGGGTCGTACCCATAGCACCAAGACTCGTCACCCGTAATGATCTTTGACATGAAATCTGGATCAGTTTCAAGCTGTTGTTTCAAATCACTACACGTTTCAATTCGACGTTCCTTTTGAGTGTCTGTCAGAACCCGAGGCACAAACTTGGCAGCGACTCTTTTCATTGTCAAGTCTTCTGTTAAAATGCGTTGGACTGAGCTCCAAGATAACCCACTAACCTGTGATATTTGGTCAATGGTCTGTCGTCGGTCTGTTCGTACAATTTCTTTCACTTTCACAACATTTTCGTCTGTTCGGGAAGTCGACGGTCGTCCAGAACGAGGTTTGTTCTCAATCGACATGTCGCCATTTTTAAAGCGCAAAAACCACTCGTACACTTGGGCTTTTCCAATAGCGTCGTCTTTGTAAGCTGTGTTCAACATTACAACTGTTTCCGCGGCGTTTTTACCGAGCAAGAAGCAAAATTTCACAGCCGCACGTTGTTCATTAAAACTTGCCATCATGAAAAACGACACGAGCACAAAACAGCACTAGCGAGAACAATCACTGCACGAGAACAGAACAAGCTAGATCAACGAACAAAATGGCATTGAACTGGCAATGAGTAGCGCTACAAGCAGCCTAGTGGCGGGAATTTGTACTGCACAAGCTCCGCCCACAGCAGAGCTATTCCGGATACTTTTGGGTACCCCCTCGTATTATTTTATCAGGTAAATTATTGATAGTCTGATAAAAATGATTAAGTAACATTGTTACATATTGTAGGACCAGGCAAACCATAGGTAGATAATTTAGTTTTAAATCTATCTAAGTGAACGTAGAAATATAAATAAGTACTAGAGGTATATCAAATCTTAGTGCAAGTTAAGATGGAAATATTATGTAACAAATTTGGGAAATTTATGCCATTTCCGTGGTCCAGCGGTTAGCGTGTTACGCTGCAAAGCGGAGATCCCGGGTTCGATTCCCGGCTAGGATCTGGAAAATTATTGCACGTTCAAACGCACCTCCCCTTAACCTAAATTAGTTTTTAATTACCAATGTGTTGATGTGACTTAAAATAAACTAAAAACTAAATTAGGGAAATAAATTCATTATATTCCATTTAGCTTTTATATTTTTAATTTTATCAGGAGGTGTACGCTGTTCTTAACCACCCAATTGGCCGCTGATATATTATTGAAGAATTTTAACAGTGATACCAATGCAAGTTCATGGCTGGCTGTCAGCTGGTTACTTTACAAAGTCGCTCGTCCAACCAGTGTAACTTAACATTTTATAGAGCTTTTCAGCCAGCTGAGTGACTGTGCTGGGATAGACGCCGTTAAAAAAAAAACTAGAATCTGGATGATCATTTCGTTTTGTTTATTTGATCTCTACCATAATATTTATGAAGATAAAAAAAATCTGGTGAGTAACAGGCACATAACTTTCTCTTGTCAATGCAAAAATGAACAATATAACCTAATATTAGTAATAAAACATTAGAAATAAACAAAAAACTAACCTCAAAAAATATAACATTTAAATCATGGGTGAATGATGCAAAATGAAAATCAACCTCAGTTTGGATTAATAATACGGAAAATCACTCTTTCACGCTAAACTAGGCTCTGTAGAGAAAAACGCTTGAATTAAAAGTTGTAGATCTTTTAATTTTCTATAAATTTTATTATATACACTTTTGTCGTAAAATGCATACTGAGGCTGAAATCTTAAAAACCCCATTTTTTTACAGATTTTCATGAAAAAAACAGAAAATTTTGTAGGAATAAAAGTTGTAGGTTTGTAAATTTTCTATAGCTTTTATTATATACATTTTTCGCTAAAATGGATATTTATCCCGCAATCTTAACAAAAACATTTTTTCTACGAGAGCACAGCCTCACAAAGAATTTCAGCAGACATGACGTCTACCCTATCTTGTAGAACATAAAATATATAGTAAATGAGGCAACGTTTAAAAAAAATCGTAGAAGCCGTTTTTAAGAATATCGCAAAAAAGTGAAAAATGACACGAATAAACTTCTACTTTTGGTCGAACGATTTTGATGAAAATGTTCGTGTCGGGTCCTCTAGTGGTACCTAACTTAAGTTTCGAGTTTTAACTTCGTACGTTGTTCCATTCTTGAGATATTATGTTCACTCAGACACACACGCACACAGATTAATCGCAAAAAAACATGTCTTCCGGGTTCAGGTAATCTAAAAACGTGTAGATCTGGTGAAAACTCGATTCTGAAAAGTCGACATGTAAACATTACTCTCCTTCCTATATATTCATACAGGCAAGAGAAAGTAAAAATAATAGAAGTAAAAACCTTAATTAAAAAAAGTTAGATTTGTTACGCTAATTATATGATGTGAACATAGTTCAACGAGAAATTTCCATTAACAATTTGAGTACAAAAAGTACCTGTAATATAAAAACTTTTTCAACTGAAAATTAACTTTTCAATGGATAAGTACAGCAAATTGTCGAAACAAATTATATTAAGTTTGTTAAGGAAAGTAAAATATAGGCAATCCGATAAATACTAAATTAAATTTCAGGAAATATTATCAAACTTACATGTTGTATTTAGATCGTAAAACAATAATAGAAATTATTATTAGCAAGTTAATTATAATCTAAATATATTTGATCTTAATAAAGTAAACATAGATATTATGCAGTTTGCATTCAAGTCATACAGCTTTATATTTTACGATTGTCTTTGTGTAGAGAAACAACCACATTTGTGAAGGATGTAAACTGCATTTTACATAATTATATCCAACTAAACAAACGATAACTCTACAATATACAGAATAATTTGAATATTTCAAATTATATGTTTATGTTCTTGTAATGTATGGTACAAATGTATAATAAGCACATGTATGCATGTATGATTCTGTCATTTCACTTGACTTCACTCGATCGTGTATTATTACACGTACAGAAAGTTTCACATCCTTACTCTATTTCAACATGTCGTACTCGTTATTTAATATGCTTCGTTTTCTTATGAACTGAATTGTACCAGTTAATCGTTCAGTATAAAAAAAAATTGTTTGTTTTATTCATTCCAATCCAACAGTCTGTGATTTCCAACAGTCTATAATAATCTAATGTGAAACACTCACACGACTTTCTCTTGCCAATGAAATAATGAACAATACAATCTAACATCAGTAATAAAATATTAGAAATAAACAAAGAACTAACATCATAAAACATAAACTAATTTTAATCATGAGTGAAAGACGCAAAATGAAAATAAAAATAAAAATCACTCTTTCACGCTAAACTAGGCTCTGTAGAAAATAATGATCTAAATAAAGGTTGTAGATCTTTTAATTTCCTATAAATTTGGATATATACTACACTTTTGTCGTAAAATGCAAGGCTGAAATCTTAAAAAAAAAATATTTTTTATACGTTTTTGTGAGAAAAAAAAAATCGATAAACCCCTAAACTAAGCGTTATACAAAAAAATGTTTGAAATAAAAGATGTACTAGGATTTTTAATTCTCTACAACTTTTATTACAATTTTTGCGCTTTAATGTATATTAAAGGCGCAATCTTAAAGAAAACAATTTTTTTAAGAGAAAACCGCCTTCCAAAGAATTTCAGCTGGCATGGCGCCTACCCTATCTTGTAGAGCATAAAAAATTTAGTAAATGAGGCGATTTTTAAAAAAAATCTTAGGGGTCGTTTTTGAGAAAATCGCAAAAAGTGAAAAATGACAGGAATAAACTACTACTTCCGGTTGACC
Source organism: Catonia carolina (assembly GCA_035578175.1). Taxonomy (NCBI): domain Eukaryota; kingdom Metazoa; phylum Arthropoda; class Insecta; order Hemiptera; family Achilidae; genus Catonia; species Catonia carolina. Next base: position 2,080,118 of record JAQMRL010000022.1, on the reverse strand, counting down.
GATTTTGATGAAAATGATCGTGTCGGGTCCGGTAGTAGTATCTAACTACTAGTTTCAAGTTTGAAGTTCGTACGGTGTTCCGTTCTTGAGATATTCTGTTTACACACGCACACACACACACACACACACACACACACACACACACACACACACACACACACACACACACAAATACCAATAGCTAAAAACCTCTTTTTGGATTTCAGGGGGTCTGAAAACGTGTAGATATGGTGAAATCTCGATTTCGAAAAGTCGACATGAAAACAATACTTTCCTTCCTATATTTAAATATTATTTATATATTTAAAATGATCTACTTAATTATCTTACTGCGTTTTACGCAATTGTCAAATATTTAAGCAAAATATGCACAGTGACTTCTACTATATATTCATTTCAATACAACATGCAACGTGACATGAATTATGGAATGCTTGAACACTAGTAATAGGAGGAGGTAAACTGAAATGAAGGGGAACGAAGGCGCCTGCCTGACTCTAGCTATTATGATCAATTTACAATATTACTATTCTAGTTAAAAAAACATTAGTTCATATGTTTAAGCGGGACTTTTAGTAAAAACTACTATAATAACTAGAACTTTAAAATAATAACAGCCACCTCCGTAGCGTAGTGGTTAGCGTGCTAGCCTACAATGCGGAGGTCCCGAGTTCAATTCCCGGCTAGGGTCTGGAAATTTTCAAAAGTCAAAATCCTCTGCTCTAGTTACATAACCCACCTTTGTAGCTAATAACCAAGCTGTTGATGCAACTTTAAATAAACTAAAAACATAAAATAAATAATAAAAAAACATACTAAAACGTGTAAAGGTATAATAACGTATAATAACGTGTAAAGGTGTAATAGATGTGTAACAAGACTTTTTTTAGTAATTAAAATATTTAGTTTCATTTCGTTTAAACTGTATTGTAAACAGCCTAGAAAACCACCTGTAGGACGTGTTTGTTTACATAAATACTTATACCGGGCGTGTAAAAAATCTGGAACTGGTTAAATTTTATTCAAATAGTTTATTGCAGCGAAGAATAAGCAAAGAGAATCAGTAGAGATACAAAAAAAATGTAATTTTTTAATACCCGAAATTTATCATTATGAAACCATTTTGGATTCCGCCATCTTGAATCTACCTTTTCTTTAATAGGAAGGTAGACTTATGACACGTAACTTCGATGTAAAATTTTAAGAGAAACGCATCGGTGAAAACTGTTTAATCATATCTTTCACCGTTCTTTTAGATATTAGCCATTGAAATGTCCAGATCGGGGAAACGCCATCGCTAACCTCTGTCTACATTAATAAATATTTGCGGTAGGAAAACATAAATGACACATCATTTAAGATAGTCTTCTTACGGAAATATCAATCCTGCAATCCATTCAATAATTCCATTCTCTTCTCGTTAGTTGGTTAAACGATACATTTTATTGCAAATTTTGACAACGAAATCCTCAAAAATTTGCTAAATGAAAAATTTGCGATGTTAAATGATGTGTCATTTATGTTCTTCTACCGCAAATAAATTAGTGTACAGTGCACTGCGCATCTAAAACGCAGAGTTCATCTCTCACTACGCCCGTTGTCGTAGTGGTTAGTGCAACTGGCTTCTACGCCGGGGTCCCAGGTTCGGTTCCCGGTCAGGTCTGACATTTTTGCATCTATCATCCTTCTTACCGTCTGCATTAGCAGAAGTTGCAAAACAGTCAGACGTAAAACAAAAATAAATTAAATAAAAATCAACAGACAAGATACAACACATTTTAACAACTGTTACCAATACATAATTCCATGTTTACATTTATTTATAAAATGATGTAAATCGAGTGGCTCTATTTCAGCGCGGTGTTTGAATAAAATACCGCTAAAATAAGCGTGCAATAAAAATATCATCATCATCTGTCAAGGATTAGGCTCCATGGCCTGTTCCGGCATCCATCTCTTTTTAGGTCTTCCCAAGACTCGCTTCCCTCTAGGTTTAAATTTCCATGCTCGCAGAGGAAGTCTGTGAGCTGGCATACGAAGTAAATGAACCTTTGACTCCACTCGAAAATCTCATTTCAGCAGCCTGGATACGAGATTCATTCCTCTGTTATGACACCCATGTTTCACTCCCATATGTTATGAGTGGTACAGCCATTGCTCTACAAAATTTCATTTGGGTATCCTTTCTCGTTTTCTTTCCTAATGTCCTACAAATAGAACGGCAGACAGCGCTGAATTTTGCCAAAATAAAAGATATTCAAAACAAGAAATATTCAATAACAAAATGTAGAATTTTTATAAAATTCTTCATATGAACTCTAATTGAAAATCTTTTTAATTTAAAAAAAGTTGAATTAAAAATTTGAAGATACTTAAATAAGTTAGTAAGTTAATTAAGACGGTGCCGAATCCATCTTTTTATTTGTGAAGTATTTTTTCTTTCAGTAAGGTAGTAATGGATTTGGGGGAGTAATACTATAAAAGTTATCTTCGTAAATCCTAGGAAATAGGAAACCTTAATTGGATAGGTTTATTCCTACTTCGTAATTCTTCTGTAATCAGCAGGTCGAAATTAGTATTACTAGGTATTCTGCTTTATTAAATTTAGTTTTTGTCATACTATTTTATATTTTCCTGATTTTCCCACTCAATGATTATTTATAATTTCATATTTCGGAAACTAATCGTTACTACGAACTCTAGTTATAGCTACAGATCCACTTTACAATCAACGTAATAGTGTTAGCTTTAAAATCGAATAGAATCCAAAAGATTGGAATACTAAATTTAAGGTAGAATATTTTTCTCTTTTGAAGGAAACATAAAAATTACGAAAAGAACATTTTTTTTTAACAAACTAAAATGAATAACAGTTTTATAAACAGAGTATAATTTTAACAAAGAAAGTACTAATAATAATGTAATAAGTTTTGTAAGTACTTTCCTAATCCTTGCCGTTTATATTTGTCTTAAATTTACAGATTTATTAATAATAGTATTGTGACAAGTTGGCTTATGAGATCAAAAGTGTTTTATACAAAACCAAGACAGAATGTGACATTAAACTGACAAGAGTACACTAAAATTCTGACTATATCCTCTCTGGTTTCCTTCTTTTATGTCAGGATAAGTAGCAAAGAACAGTAATTTAAATTTACTGAAACTTAAATAAATAACCTTACTTATTGTAAAGGAGTCATTTGTGACTTTAACTGCATTTTCTAGATAAAGTGAAATTTAATCCGAAGTTTTCAATGGAGGAGGAAGAAGTCCCAGTGGGTGTAATTCTTTCCCTGTAATTCAAGGATTTTTCTTACACATTTATTTTCTCCTCTTTGCACTGAAAAGTAAAATGTCAATTACTATTATTTTATTTTAAAGCAATTGAATCATGTCCTTAAAATATAATGACCTTTTTAATATTTTTTTTAAAGTGTTGAAAAGTTGATTTGTATGTTTATAGTGGAATATTCGATATTAATTTATAATGTAATGACTTTTTCAAAAACCTCTTATGTGTGTAAGTTGTAATCGGTTTGAGTTAGATCAGTAAGTAGCCCTTTGACATAATGAGATGAGGATGATATATTATGTACGATGTGCAGTCTTGTATGTTGTAACAACAAAAATTGAATACATAAAAATTTCTGACAAAATTAACAATTTTTACCTTAATTTTCTACCTTTGTTACCCTAACAATGAAAAATGTTTGGATATGATAAATTTAGCTGTGTTTTGAAAACAATATTAAATTAAAAAAAAAAAAAAACGGTTTGTTTAAAGTTACATCTAATGAGAATGTTAAATGTTTATAAATTTTAAATACATTAAATTATCTTCGAGTTTAGTCAGAATTAAAATAAAATGTATTTTGACATGTTCTTTGTTTAACACTTTTAGTACCAACGTCCGGAAAACAGGACGTCGATATATTTTACGTAGTGATAACATCCGGTTTACCGGACGTCCGTAAGTTGTGCATAAAGTGCCAATGTAATAATAGAACATTTCCAAAATAAAACTTTTAAACAAAAATTAATGGAATAATGTATTTTGAAACCACCTTCGTGTGGCGTAGTGACTAGCGCGCTAGCCTACAAAGCGAAAGGTCTCGAGTTCAATTCCCGGCTAGGGTCTGGAAATTTTAACACGTTAAAACCACCATTAAAGTGGAATATCTGAAAACCAAAACCCACAGTAATTTCTTATGACTAAGCTATCGATGTGACTTTAAATAAACTAAAAAAACTATTTTGAATATTTTTACTGTTATAACGATGTTTTTTTTATTAACACAATAAAAATTAATTTTTAACAGGAAATTTTATTTTTCTGTAACGTTGAAATTTTGGTCGGCAATGGCAGACTTACGCCTTCAAGTTTTCGAAGGACAGACATTTTTTGTACACCCTTATTCAAATTAATGGCACTTACATCAAACTTTTAAATATTGTTTCGGTGCTGAAAGGATTAAGTTTCTTTTCGTAACGGAGGTTGGCTAGCGTGATTTCAACCTTGGACATCCCTGCTCGGAATAGATCTATAGAGGAGCAGCTGCACCATTCTCTTAAATTTTTCAGCCTTAAGTCTCGTCGTCTTTCTGGATTTCTCTTTCCCGATATTTTACCGTGAATAATCAATTGAAGCAGGCTGTACCGTTTTCTTACACTACCTAGATATATAAATTATGACGTATAATTAACCCAGCATTACATCTTTACCCTTTAGGCTTTAATGGGAAAAGTTGTAATACTTGTAGTTCAAAAACAAACGCAACGTTAAAGAAAGTAGAGAAGTGGATGTATTTATTCATAATAATAGTCTAGGGGATATAGAAATAGTGAAGTTCCTAGGAGTATTACTAGATAGATATTTGTCTTGGGATTTCTATACCAATCAATTTTGTAGTCAAATATCATCTGGTATATTTGTATTAAAACAAATTACCAGATTAAATGATAAAAAATTACTAATGGCAGCTTATCATGGTCTAATTCTGTCTCATATCCGTTATGGTATTGTAGTATGGGGTAATTCTAGCATAGGTAACATAGATAGGGTTTTTAAAATTCAAAAGAAAGCTATAAGGTGTATGGTGGGAGCTAATCAGGTCATTTCATGCAAGCCACATTTAAGGAGCTTAAAATGCTTACAGTTCCCTCAGTCTACATTTTTCAGGTGATAGTGTATGTTAGGCAAAATGTTACTCAAAAGAATTTAAAATATGAAATTATAAAATGGCGTTTATTCTACACAGTGTATTCCTTTAGAATTATATCAGGACTTATAAATGACAGCACTATATGTATGAAAATGGTTAAGGTTTTAAAGGTATCCTCATTAACTTCATAACATTAATTTCTGAAGTTTAATTTTATATGGATGTGTTGTTGTTGTTGTTTAGGTCAACAGCTGAAAGGCTGGTTTGAACCTCTAGAGGTTTTATTTAGTAAAAACGAGTAGTAAGGTGGTTTACTATTGCCTTCCACTGAGTGTAAAAGTATGCTTATCAGTATGGCAGACCCTCTGAAAAGCACCTACTTTCCACCCGGTATATGTCACCTTCACTTCATTCACCACAGGATCTCGCTGTATAATGAAATTCATTACTTTCAGAGGAGATAACTCTGAGTAGTGTCTTTTACACCTCTACCTCTTCTGTACTTACAGAACATTTTGCGAGTTTGGTAGAGTAAACATTTTCAGAACCATATTCTAGAATCAAACTCGAGATCAACAGTTTGCAGTCAATCAATCTGCTGATTGAGAAATAAAGATTTTTGTTTTTCACTAAAAAAATTAGGCCAATTCAAAATAAAAATATTTAAAATAATTATAATATTACATTTGTAGTATCTAAAAAACATGCGTTCTTAACTTAAAAAAAAAAACAAATATATGTGAATCCTTAATGCTGTATTTTACAGAAACGTTGTTTCTGTGGGTTGTTCTAATACAAGTAGGCCTACCCTAAGCGGTCAAGGCTAATGTTGCGGATGTTAACAATGTAAATTATAAAAATCTGGTGTGAAACACTCACACAACTTTCTCTTGCCAATGCAAATAATCAACAATATAAGCTAACATTAGTAATGCACAAAAAAACTGACGTCAATAAACATAACCTAATTTTAATCATCACTGAAAGACGCGAAATGAAACTTAACCTCGGTTTGGCTGAAAAATACGGAAAATCACTCTTTCACGCTAAATTAGGCTCTGTAGAGAAAAATTCTCTAATTAAAGTTGTAGATCTTTTAATTTCCTATAAATTTGATTATACACTTTTGTCGTAAAAAGCATACTAAGGCTGAAATCTTCAAAAAATAAATCGATTTTTTTTACACATTTTCGTGAAAAAAACAAAAAAACGCTTAAAATAAAAGTTGTAGGATTTTAAATTCTCTACAACGCTTGTTATATATTTTTGCACTAAAATGCATATTAAAGCCGCAATCTTAAAAAACAATTTTTTACGAGAAAAAGGTCTTCCCAAGAATTTCAGCAGACATGGGGTCTACCCTATCTTGTAGAGCATAAAATATTTAGTAAATGAGCCGATTTTTAAAAAATCGTAGGACCCGTTTTTGAGAAAATCGGAAAAAAGAGGAAAATGACACGAATAAACTACTAATTCCGGTTGACTGATTTTGATGAAAATATTCGTGTTGGGTCCGGTAGTAGCATCTAACTTGAGTTTCAAGTTTCAAGTTCGTACGATGTTCCGTTCTTGAGATATTCTGTCCACACACGCGCGCGCACGCACACACACACACAGACCAATCGCTAAAAACATATTTTTTGGGTTCAGGGGGTCTGAAAACGTGTAGATCCGGTGAAAACTTGATTTTGAAAAATCGACATGAAAACAATACTTTCCTTCCTATATTCATACAGCCAAGAGAAAGTAAAAGTGGGTGTGATTTTTGATATATTACAGGAAGACTAAAATTACTTTTCTTTATTGTTAAGTGTATTATATTTGTTAAGCTAATTGTTTCTCCTTTAAAATTTTGATCATATAAAATATTTTACATATTGAGGCAGTTATTCCAGATTCTTTCACGATCTAGTCATTTATAAATACCAAAACTCCTTTTAAATTTATAAAAACATATTTATTTACAAACTAATTTACTTAAATTACCGGTAATTATTATTAAAGTTATAACAATTAGAAAGTTTTTTAAAAACTTAAGACATAAACGAAATTTAATTAAAAAGAAATATAATCTTTTACAATCAAACAAATAATTTATTTTTACTTACGACCTGATAACAATTATACACTATTTTCCCGTCAATGAGAAACTTCTTTTAACTACAAATTGGTTTTGGACCAACACAATATACAGATATGGCACAAAACTTGTTGAATAGGAAAGCCGCTGTATACAGTATGAGATGATAAACACTCACAGAACCTTTTCGAAAGATAAAGATCACAAACAAAAACTACAGCATATTTGGCAAAATGCAACGCCATAGAACACAATAGAATATTCTTCCCTATAGTGCCAGTAAGGTCATTCACAACAAAAGCCGCACAGACCAAAAAAAAAAAAAAAAAAACGTGCACACCAAAGTGCCCAGGCGGCATATGTCACAATATAATGTAATTTTATAGGTTTTTATCAATTTTAGTGTCTTATCTGTATTTTTAAAGTTAATTTATTCATCAAGTTTTATAAAATTTACAATGTGAAAATTACGCAAATAGCCTACAACAAAATGTCTATAATTGGCTTTAATGTATTTAATTCTGCCTAGTTTATTCTAGTAAATAATTTTATTTTCATTTTAAAATAAATAAAAGTTTTATTGTGCTGCAGATTACCTTAACTGGTCGCCCAACGCACTGATTGCTGACTCGATAGAATAACAATTTAAATTGAATAATCCCAATTAAATTGATGCCGTAAGCTTCTAAACCAATTAAATACCGGAACGGGAATGATATGATTTTATAATAAAGTCAAAATAAGTACAAGAGAGAGTTTATTTTAAAATAATAAATAAATAGTAACGAGAATGTGATTAAAAAAAAGAAAAATAGCTTCATTTAATTCATTGTTTTTGTGAGCGTTAAATCTTTATTTCCTCTAATTTTATGAAAAAATGTTAAAAACAACTTTTAAAATAAAAAGCAATTTAAATGTGTTTGTAATTAAGATATATGATTTCCTTTAGTTGTATGAATTAGGATTTTAAGAAATTTATTAAAAATTTGTGTAACATGAGTTTAACAAATTAATTTTCCAAACGGTTATGATGAATATTGGTTAAGATTGATTTTGAAATTGAGAGTTTATCTGAGATTTGTATCAAAACGGATTTCCTATTTTTATGTAGGTATTTGTATTTTGTGTATTAATAAATTGTCATTTCAGGTGTCAGACATTAGAAGAGTAGAAATCGAACATTTAAAATTGAACATCATAAAAATTGCTGCAGTAAAGGAAAGCATTAAACAAGGTCATACCTACAAAAATGTAGTTGGTTTTAAATGTTTTACGGTCAAGTAACAAATTATTAGTAGCCTAGATATATCGGTTTAAATAAACTTAAAATTGATTTAGAGAATAAACGATTCTTAAAATCAATCTGATGCAGTATTTGCAGCATTGCAATGTTTTGTACAACAACATTTCATCCAACTGTACAATCTCAGTAAAATTTCAGTTGTTTTTAAACAATAAAAATAAACTGCATTAAATGAATAAAATATTACGAAGAGTAGAGGAACTACAGTAATATTTAAAGAGGACATAATAAATTTACTGGAACAGAAAGCATAGAATAAAAAAAAATAACTTGTTCAAAAAGTAGACCGCACTTTACTTAATGTCACAATAGTACAATACGTAAACATTTTAATACATTTTATGTATTAAATGTTACAAATTACTATAAGTAAACGAGTTTGACCCTTTTAAACTGAACATTACTTTAACGATTATGAAAATCTTTGTTAATAAATAATCAAATAATTCAGTTTCTTTTAAATAAATTGATGTAACTGTGTCAATTACGAAATTAATTGATCTAGATAGATTAGAAATGTAATGATTTAATCCAAGACGGAATTATGAGACTTCCAGGCCAGCTTAGTCAATCAGCTTGCAGAAAAAGGTATTTTTTTATTATTAAGTAGCAACTTTTGGGCAAGTGATTTTGTATGGTGATCAATTGATTATCACCAGTAAAAAACATCACTTTGTGTCTCTTTTCAAAATGGGAACTTGCCTGATTTAGCCTTACATCAATGGAAATTATTTTAAAAGCAAGTACGTGTTAGTTTTTAATATAGTTATTTTTTTTCATGTGTTACTTTTAATAGCTAGTTTTTCGTGTTGTCTGGACATTTTTAGTAACTACATGTTTCTGAAAATTATTTTTGCTCACATTCTCAGAATTATTTCACTGTAGTATTTCTTTTTTCTTTTACCCATCCTCAATTTTTGCTTTACTCTTCATGGAAGCTCTTATTAGTTAGTATTCTGTAATCTGTACTTGGTACAAACCAAAATTTTTACAGTGCTTATTCCATTTTCAAGGTCTCTTTTAATATTATACTCATATAATATATTGTAATAAATTTATTTTTTATTTAAAAGTTTCAACAGTAAATCAGTGTATTGTAATACACTACTAAAAAATGTGATGTCATTATATAAATCAGATAACGTGAAAGAAAAATAAAACAAAAGTTGATATCCAGTGTAATCTTATCTTTACGTATAAGTGAAAATTACACCGCAAAAATAATTCAGTAAAAACAGCAACAGTCAAATTTGGTGGTTATTTTTCAATTCTTCTTAGTGTAAAAACTAATCTCAGTGATTCCTTACTAAATGGTCTCTTATTTTTTTGTTTTTCCGTAATTCTACTGTTGTTTTGAATTTGCGTATATTTTAAAAGATATTTTTGTTCAATCAGTTCTCATTCATTCTAACCATGTGTTGAAAGAATCTTATTCGCCATTTTTATGATTGTTTGTTTTATTGTTTCTATATTCTACTATAGTTCCTGATTAGATGTTTTTGTTTGAAATTATTCCATCTTCTTTTCTTAGGGCATGGATGTTTTTAGAATGTTTCTTTCCGTTTTCAGAAGTTATTAGATATCAATGCTTCGGCCAGACAGAATCTGTTCCGTTACGTGCAATACGTTATTTGCGTTTTTACCGACATGCGTTTTATCTGACATATCAGGCATGGCTACACAGAATACGTGTGCATTTTTGTCAGTTCATACCATGGCGTCAAAGAAATGACTACGTCGTAAGTTATTTCTCATGGAAAGTATGGAACTAAATGTTTGTAGTGAAAGATTTTGGGAACTCGAAATAAACCTTCATTTGTTTCCAATTCTCTCCCCAAATCTACTGTATATTGCTATCTTTGTGGTCTTTGTTTGATGGATCCCAAAGAGAAGAATGTTTAACTACAGAAGAAATAATAATTTCTTTAGAGACTTCCATGTTAATAAATATACTCGCGTATTGTCCGTTATGCGTCTTGAAACAAACTATTTTAAATGAAAACGGAGGAAGTACGTGACGAATGTGACTGATAAGACGCATACGCATCGGGTGTGGCCACACACACACTCTTTCGAAGAATTGTTTAGTCACAAATAACGTATATGTCGGTTTGCACTGATTGCCCGATATGACAGATTCTGTCTGGCCGTACCCTACTTACCAACAGCTTACAAATTCTGTGTTTACATTTTTAATGAAGATAATACCTTCTAAAAATAAGTATCAGAAATAATTAACGAAATATTTTACTAAATTTGTAATAATTATCAATTCGGCCTATATAATATTTATCTTTATGTGAAAGATAAAAGAAGGTGAATCTGATTTTTTTTAAATCAGTATTTTTATTACCAAAGAAATTTATATCAGGGAAATAGAACAAAAAGTATCCGTTTACAATTTGTTATGAAGATACATAAAGCATACATACGAAAAATATTAAAATTAAGTACAAAGTAATAAGTAAAAATAAGATAAAAATATAAGAAGAAACATTCAGTTAGAAATAAATTGGAGATAATTTGCATTTTGTTTGAAGTAGGTTGGGACAAAGTTAGTGGATAGGCAATGATGGCAGTGGTAATACAGCGAACAGTAGCAGGAGTGGTAGGGGATGTCTGAAACTTCAGAACAGACCCTATAATTATTTTAACAATAGGATTATTATCTCTTGACATCGATTTTCTTTACTTGTGCTAAGCAAAGCGAATAAGAAGAAGGAGAAGGAAGTGAAATGAAGAAGACGAGGAGAAGAATATGATGGAGAAGGGTAAAGAGAATTAGAAGAGAAGTCTATAATATCACCGGGTGATTTCTCTTTCTCTTGTCATTAATTTGCAAGTTGATAGACGGAAATGACAGACAAAATTTGAAAATTGCAATTATCACACTTGACTTGTCTTTAACTTGTGTTTGATGGAGCAATGACTTAAGACTTACTGTAATTGGGTTTTTAGGATATTTTAAAATTAAACTGTTTCAAATAACTTTGAACAGATGTAATTTTATTTTAGATAGAAATGCTAAAAAATAATTAAAAGTTATCAATAAAAAAATATTTTTTATGGTATTACCTCTCTAATACTACCGGTTTTATATTATTTACTTCTTTGTTTGGAGTGAATAATGATACCTTGATTCAAGTTACAGAAAATGTCTTCACAAATAAACTGGACAATCTGTCAGAAGAAAGTAGCTTATATTGTAGGCCTACACATACCCAAAACGCCTGATTGACTCATTCTCGCTCATCCCGTTCTTTCAGAGAGGATAGTTGTTTCATAGGTTGAAATGAAGAACTGAAGCATTTTCATTTCGATCACTTGTGTCTAAGAAGTAAAAGATTGTTGACTGCCCTAAAGCAACTCATATTATTTCCAAACCTTTCCTGAGGTTCTACAGTTCTAACAATCGGCAAGTTATTTCTCTATAGATGGTAGATTGGGCGCAGATACCCTAAAGGAATAATTATTATTTCTTCATCTCTCCCAAAGATATGCAGTTCTGAAAATCAACTTTAGTTTTCCTAAAGTGATGCCTTATCATCTTGAGGATCTGCGACCCTTGTTGGGCATTAACTTGCACCACAACCACCAATTGCTTCTACTAGTTGCCAGTGCCCTCTATCCTCTCACATCCATTAAAATAAAATAATTTGTGACATCATTCATCTACTTCTTCCTAGGACGGCTCTTTCTTCTTATCTTGTACAGTCTTTATTCCTTCCATAATACTTTAACCATCTTCGTTGACTCCAATCGTGTATAGATTCCCTCATTATGTTGTTGGGATTTAAGGTATTCACCAAGTACTGACATTCTTAAACTTCATAATTTTCTCTCTCTAACGATGAACTTGCGAGGAATTTGATTTATATTGTAATCCTACCACTTCCTTGCCAGTGAATTTCCTAAAGGGTCACTCTGTTGTTAACCCCACGTCGAAACACCAACCTGGAGAACCGGAGAACTTTCTGTGGGAGTTAACGGACCTTACCCGAAAAATCTCCGTTTTAAGGCGCCAAGAACCCTTTTTGCTCTCTTCCATCCTGCTACATACGCATCAGTTCCCCCGCCAGTGCCAATTCTTTGATCTCCTAAAGTAACACCTAGCAACATCCATAAAACTGCACTAATTATTCTTCTCGTAGGCTACAAATTGATTAAGAAAGGCATATGTTTGGCAAATTTTCGAAGACCCTTGTTAAAAAACCTTAATTTCCTATTTTTTTTAGATCAATTGCAAATTTGGGAAAAATAACGCCGGGTTACAGTAAATCTACACGTGGAGAGCTGCATTTTTAACCAGCTTGACCGAAATCAGTCCAATGAGAGCTGAAACCGAACTTAACCAGAAAACCCCTTATACTTTTAAATATATAGAGATTGGCTTAATAAAAACTAAAATTTTATAATTGCCGTTGATAAAAACAAGATGTGCAAAAAATAATGTCAACGACTAGAATGAAAGTGGAACATGATATAACCTGAAAGTAATTGTTTATACCTTGTTGTATCAAGAATTTTATGCGTCTGCTACTTTATTATTGATTATTAAAAACTATTGAGCCATTACATTTTAAATTGACTAGACAAAGTTATCCACAATATTTTTGATCAATATTACCAAATCCTTACATTATAATTTAGGCATAAAACAACATTGAAAATTATGCAAATTTTAAAATATCGTAGGAATACCCATGGGTATGAGATAATAAATTAATTTCACTTAATTAAAACAGATTGCTAAGCTCCTTGAATGTAAAACTTTTACTATTTAGCAAGAATTTAGGAAGACAGTTTGTAAAAGCTTCTTTGTAACATTTGTTTTGTCTTCAAGTATTTTGTAATATAAACTTTAATCAACTAAATACATGTATCATGTTTCACTATTGGTTACATTGTAGGGCTACTATTGAAGACAAAAACATTATTACATGAATGGTAGATTAAGAGGGAACTTTAGTTTGTTAATTTTATCTTTTTATTTTTTAGCTTTTGTTTACATACAGTGTTTTATGTTTATAAAGACTTGATTTAAATGACTGGTCTTATAGTACAATATTTAACGTTTTTATAAGAAACTGATTTATAATTAAAAGTTTTTAGTGTTTAGATAGAGGGTGAGTTGGATTTGTATAAAAATGTTACAATTAAACACCAAAATTATTTGATTAAACAATTAAAACATTGTTTCCAATGATAAACTGAAAACAACTGAATGGAAGAAATAAAAAAAAAATCAAACTGGGGAAACGAATAAACTATAAATAAAACAATTTGATTTTAAAAATTAAAATTTTTGAAAAAAACCAGTCATTTCCGAATACAATGCGATGGTTTAAAATTACCATTTTGTATTTATCTTGTAAGTCATATTATAGTGATTTGAATTCTTTTATAAAATACTTTTTTAAAGAAACGCCTTTCTCAGCTTCCGATGAGTAGATTTCTGTAAATATGTAAAACGGTGTGTACTTTTGCCTTTTCTTTTATGTTATTGAGATAAAACATTATACGAAAAGAAATAATTCACCACATTTTTATAATTTCTGATTCTAACAGTTGAGAAGTGTAAGAAACTTTTTAATACTGTAATTATAAAGTCACTACTTGCAAGATGATGAACCGATTTTCCGTGGTTTGATTTATTATCGGCTGAGGTACGGATCGTAATCCTTTTTCTTCTTTCCTCTTCATGGTATAGGTTCTCGACCTGTTTCTGTTTTTTCGGTTATTCTTGTCACATTTGCCAGCAGGCAAGTACGGTAATGTTTGATTGGGAATTCTGTGGTTACTTATACTTTCTAAGTGCAGTAATGATGTAAAACCACTGGACCCCGTACACTTTAAATTCCGCACGGATGGTCTTATTTTGTATATTATCTGCACGGGAAAGGCCATGGAAGCTTTTCAAGAAAACCATTTCTGCTGTCTGATTAACAGGCATAACATTACATCTGAACTTGCCTAATTACATCTTATTTTTAGTGACTGGTTAAATTCCTAGGAACGAGAAGATGGCAAGGTTTTTAAATTGGTGAATTTGGATTAAGATAACTTAAAAAATATTTTTTTTGTAATAGGAGATCATGATATAAGACGTATGAAATTTTTTATCCAGATATTTGACTCCAAAATTCAGTAATTTTAAATATCTGTACACTTTCCAATCAATTAAATAGATAAGTTTTTACATGAATTCTATTTTAGTTTTAAAAAAAATCAAAGGGACTTGACGATAAAATACTTATTTGAATATTCTACAAAAACGCTTTGAAATTTCAAAAGGTTACTTTTATTTTGTAGAAAATTAACAAATTCGTATAAATGTTAACACCTGTCGGACGTATTTTACGTATGTTTTATGTAGAATAAACACCGGACCTTTTAGGAAATTGTTCTGGGGTAACAATCTTTGTTCGTATAACACAATGTGATGTTTTAAAATCTACAATTTCGGTTATTAATCAGAGAGCCTTGTTGTACAGACCTTTCATGACATTTATAACGATTACAAAAATTATATAAATTATAAGATAAGCTTTTTGCAAAGATTCCTAATGGCATTTTCCATAACAAAATGACAAGTAACTTTGGGATTAACCTTTGTGTTATTTAGTTGATTAAGAGGGTAACGAATAAATATATTTTGATGTCAAGTTTAGATACTCTATAAATTTAACAAAAGATTAGACGCTTGTTATTTTCTCATATATTATATATCTCCTCTATGAGTAGAAGAATGAGATAAACGAATTAACACAAATATAACGTGTATGAAAACAAATTGAATATTAGTATCTTTGTAGTTGTAAATAATAGAATGTTCAGTTGTTTGAAGTCTGTTATTTCATGAAATAGTTAAGTGTCTCATTAAATATTTATGTAAATTTTGAATTACCTGTTCGATTTACAGTTTTTATATTTCCCCAAATTTAAAAGAATATTTATTATAACGATTTTAATGAAATTTAACGGTTTATCTCTCTACAAGTTTTTTATAAATAAATATTACAACCAGATGTGCACATGTATTTCTTGATTCGCTTTGATAAATGAATAAAATCCTAGAAAACCGTTACAAAATAAAACTTCTAGATGTTTCTCTACAATTTTAGTATTCTCTTACGTGAACTCATTTGGAATTTAACAAAATTAATTATTCTTTTTAGAACAGAGTCACTGGTATAAAACAACATTAAAAATAAATTTTGTCGTTAGTAAAAATGCTTGAAGAAAGATAAAAATGACAGTACTTTAATTATTTAACTCTGATAATACCAATTACTTTTTTTTATATAGACTTTGTCGTTGAATTTGTTAATTAATAACAGTTTATTATGTTTACTTTTTGGCTATCTATCATTTAGATCTTAGGTAGTTTGGAAGATATAGACTACTTGAAGAACCAATTATGTTAAAGAATACTAGCCAAAATTTTCTAGTCTTAGAAGTGTGCATGTTTTATTATATGAACTGGTTTATTATTTTTCTGGTTTTTCTTCACACTTTACTTTTTCCAAGTAACACGTAGTAATCATGCTTGCCGATTTTTAGAACTACAACCCGTCAAGAAAAATACGTACAGTATTTTTTTGGGGTAGTCAATCTATTTATTCAGCTAAGGTAAAAGTAATCTAAACAAATGGTGTAGTTTTGTTTAACCTTAAGAACAAATGTACCTAATTTTAAATTATCAGGTGATCGGGAATTTATAAAATTACAGATAACTTACAAATCCAGTTAGTCAGGGTTTTCACATTTATTTATAAAGGTAAGCATCTGAATTACCTTATTTAGCGATTTGATGCTGCCAACCTGTAATATTCTCCCGGCAAGTGTTGATTACAAATTATACCGGAACATTTTTCAAGTAAAAATACATTATTTTGAATAAATAACTGTAGCTAATCATTGAAATAATTGAAGCTTGAATTAATGATCATGAAAAACGATAATTTATATCTAACTATTTGCATCTTAGCATTATTACCTAGCCTTTTTCTAAATTTTCTTTGGATTGCCAAATCAATTCTAAGTATTTTGAGGTACGAATCGAAATATTAGTAATTCATAAACACAATCGTATTTTATTGAATTAAAGTTTTAAATGTATAAGTAATCGTAAAATTACCTTGAAAATTGTGAAATCAAACTTTTATCATATGAATATTTTTGTAAAACTGAAGAGTTAACCTGAAATATTTTTTTGATCAGTACATTAGCTATTGTCATCCGTACAATGTTCAATGAAGTGCTCCTACGTATAACACTTATATAGTAATACTGGAAAATGAGTTTTTCTTTTCATGCGAGATTTTTGCACAGTACACTTCACTTTAACAATGCATAAAATATTTTTTTACTCGACGGGAACATACGTGTTTGCATGTTACAAAGAATTCAAACTACTTACTTGGAACTGAAGTAAGACTTGTGCGATACATTCGGTAAATATTTTTTACATATTAAATTAAAATACCTTAAAATCTGTAGTTTAATAATACAATTAAATTAATTTTTATATTTTTCTTCGAGCTTGTAAAATAATTAAATGGAGTTTTTAAATAAAACCAGGGTAATTAGAAGAGACGGTAGGGGTCATGTAAGGATGCGCAGTAGCCGATGACGTCACCGGTGCTTAACACGGTCAGCAGTTTTCATTATTTCAGTATTTGAGAATGTTGTTGAAAAGAGTTGAGAATGTTGAAAAGAAGGAAATTAGAGTACTTTGCCCACGTGATGAGAAATCCGAAATATGGAATGCTGCATGTGATCATCCAGGGGAAGATAGAGGGGACGCGCGGCCCCGGACGTAGGAGAACGTCCTGGCTTAGGAACCTTCGCCAGTGGTACGGGGTGAGCACCACGACACTATTTCGGTTGGCTGTGGACAGAGTGAAGGTCATGCGACTGATCGCCAATGTTCTAGGAGGACACGGCACTTAAAGAAGAAGAAGAATGTTGTCAGTCCGTCTAATTAGCGACTAACGTTATTGTGTGAATTCTTTGTGCATTTACTCGTAGTTTTATCGAATATATTATTGAACATAACAAGAACTAGTAAATTTTAGGCCTACTAATACTTTTTATGTATTTAATTTTTTTTTGTTAATTTTAATATTTAGTACGTGTTTATATCTAGTGAGTTATAATATTATTATAACTATAATTGAAAATTTTTGCGGGTAGTGGTAACAATGAAATATATATACATTAAAAATTTTCATTTCACCGTTTTCCGAAAGACGAAACCTTAAAAAAGCTCGGCAAAATACTTTTTTTTTCATTTTTCTAGAATATAAACTATAAATATTTGTAATAACAGTAGGCCTGACTGTTAGAATTTCACAACCATGATTTTTTTAGAAGTACGCTACCAAATTTCATGTATTTATTTATATTACAATTACAGAATTGTATAAAACAAATTTAACTCATAATGTGAACATCTAAAGACAATTTGTTTACTTAAATTTATCTACGAAAAATGGCAGTTAATAATATAATATTTTGCTTACATTCCATTAAAATTCTTTACTATCTTTATTATTCTCGCTGTTATAATTATAGTACACAAAACATAATTACTGTAACCCAATATTAGTCTTAAATGTAGAAGGAAGAATTTAAAAAACTGGTGTTTTTAGCACCGGTGACGTCATTTGCTAGTGACGGTATGTACTCATAACGGCCGGTCATGCGCATGACCCCTACCGTCTCTTCTATTTACCGTGAATAAAACTTTGTAACCATAAGTAGTTTTAAACAAGTAAATGTTTCTTCTCACTCTTATTAATTGCTTTAATTTTTTAAATTATCTGCGCAGCATTTAAATTTAATAAAAAATTGAATTTATCTTATTATTAAACTGAAATACGTATTAAAAAAAGTTCAATATATTAAATTAATTGGAAGTCTGTTTAGAACTAACGGTTGTATTTTGTTAGGTTTTACGTCCAACTGGTTTTTTTACATTAATGCTAATGCAGACGATAAAGGGTAATAGATAAAAATGAGTAATGAAGAAACTCCAGACCCGTCCGGAAGTCGAACCTGGAATCCCTGGCATAGACGTTGACTTTCACACTACGGGTCATCAGAACTATTTATAAAATCAATCAATTGATTTTAACTAGAACCTTATTTCACAATTCGTTTATCGGTTTTTTATCTCTAATATGGGAACGTAGAAATCTGTTCAATTTAAGAACACTAAGAAACCCCATGACTCAATAAAATGAGGATAATGTGTATGATGTGCAGTCTTCCATAGACACAGGCTAACCATTCCGGAGAGAGTATGGCTAATTGAACCCCAACCATCAAAGTGCACTGGTAACCACTGGCTATTATTCAAATTCGTACAAAAGTAACTAGCTTTACTAGGATTTGAACCAGGAATCTTTGTCTCCGAAAATCAGTTGTTAAACAGTGATTCGCGGCGACGACTTTACCACAAGATCATCCCAGTGGGTTGACCCGTTTATCGTAGAAAGAAAATGTGAGCAATATGGTGAGGATTAATAATTAATGACCATATTTTGACTTAGTATATCAATATTAAAAATAAATTTAATATAACAAAATTTTTAAATACTTTTGTTCCAATTATTAAGTAATTTTTAAGAAATTGTATTTAACCTCATTTTATCAGGGATACTTTGATTTATTCTTCTTTGAACTTAGTTAAAATACTAAAGCAATCTAGAGTTTCCGTGACTTGTTTTGTCTTTTGTTATTCTCGTTTTATGATGAAAATAATGGAGCAAATTGTGCTAAAATTATAAATGTGCTATTATAGACCATAATGTGCTAAGTTGTTTAATTTTACTGATGTTTTAAATACGGCAATACAGCTTTTTCTATTTTCTACGTAGTAATAAGTTATTTAACTGAAACAAATTTTTTGTATCAAACTGCACGATCAAAAGCTGTTCTTAAATTTAGAACAATAAGTATTTAAGCTATTAGAGTCATTGAAAATTAAAAATCTCACTTCAATCAATTGAATGGCTAAGTACTAAAGATAGGCTGCACTCAGTCTATACAAATTTTTAATTTTTAAAATATAATTCCCATCCAGTCTTTATTGAGCGTAGGTCACGAAGTCATAGTCTTTATTGAAAGTAGGTCATACATTGATATCTTTCACTAAAAATTAGAATTTCCTGTTTCACTATTTTCACTAATATGTCAGCGTAACATATCTAATACTAACATGTCAAGGAACTCAAGAAATTTCTCTGATGGTTTTCGTCTGGAAACGCTCAAAAATTTCTATGCTTTCGTTGCTAGCAGTTCCCCAAAATTGAGTTCCATAAGTCCACACTGGTTTTTAATAAGGATTTATAAAGTCCTGATCTAGAAGAAGACGTTTAACTTGATTTTTGGCCTACTAACAATCAATACGTAGTCTTTACTTTAAAGTTGAATTGATGGCGCTTGAGTTGAATATGTCTCTTCCTCGTTAGCCTACGACCCAGATACATACCAAAATATTTAACAACATTAGACAGTGCAATCAGTGTTCCGTTGAAGTGCACTGAAAAAAACCACTATTTGTAACTTTTTGATTATTTCGTTGAAAGTTGTATTTCATTATTATAGAAAAAGGAACCAAATATTATTTTTTTTTCAACAACCCCGTAAATGCGGTAGAACGTTAAGTTCATGGTATAATTCTAAATTCGGAGATTGTACTAATAAAATGCGACCCAAGACCACGTTTCGAGCTTTTTCATTTGATGAAAATATGACTAGCATATTTAGATATTCATATGGTTAGATAGAAGGGCATAGGAAAACGCTTAGAACCTAGAAGATTGTTTAGAAGAAAACTCATATTTATAATTTAATGTGTTATAAATAAATAAAAAGTGAACAACTTTTTCTTATTTACTTGTCACGTAAAATAAAATACATTTTTAATTTGCCAAGTCAGAAACGGGGAAAGGAAACGAGAATGAACTAATTCATGACAAATAAAAATAATTGTCCTAAAATTCCCTGGAGCAACCAATGAAAATCTTGGTGAAACTTTGACCGAAACAGCTTACGTAACGGTAACGAAAGTTTTTAAAAACAAAGTACTCTTTTTTATGATTCTATTCATATTCTTTTTGGTGTTATTAATATTGTTCATTGCTTGTAATGTTTTTGTAGCACCTATTCAGTTTTTAAAAAACTCCCTAAAGAAAATATTTATAAAAAAATTACATATGCGAGAA
Source organism: Catonia carolina (assembly GCA_035578175.1). Lineage (NCBI taxonomy): Eukaryota > Metazoa > Arthropoda > Insecta > Hemiptera > Achilidae > Catonia > Catonia carolina. The sequence continues at coordinate 2,059,337 of JAQMRL010000022.1, read as the reverse complement.
TTAGTAAGCAAATTTATTAAAAATAAAAACACATTAGCCGGCCGCATTGGCGCAGTTGGTAACGTGCTCGCCTCTCATCATGAGGTCCTGGGTTCGAATCCCACTCAGGCATGGCATATTTTCATACGTTACAAAAAAATCACTTCATCCTCATTACACACAGTTACACCCCAACGTCGTCGCTAATGACCTTGCAGTTGATGCGACGTTAAATAAATAAATAAAAAAAAACATTAGAAAATTAAAAAAGGATAAAAATACGGGGCAGAATTACTTTTTTTTTATTTATTTTTATTTAGACTAAAACTGTGCGGTTTTGCACAACCAGCAAATATGCATATGATATATATATATTTTAAAATGCCGTTATACGTTAAAGGAGGACACCACTCATTAGTAGGACTTCCTCAGTTAATTACTACAGTTGGCCTTTTCATAATTTAATCATTAAGATTATTTAATTTATAATAGTAAGTTTAATTATGTTGTATGTTGTTATTAAACGTTATTAAATTTGAACTTTATGGAATGACGTTAACCCAAGTTTCTGCTCCACCTCCTGCTGAGCCGACCATATGGATTGGCTTGGTAAATGTGGAGAACTTAATTCACGAAAGAATGGGTTGGAGTTGTTAAGTAATTTTAATCTAAAGCGTTAATATATTTCATGTATGGTGTCATTAATAAATGGAATTTTAAGGTCCAAGTGAAGTGACTCTTTTATTTGGCATAAAAATGGAGCGTTAACTAGCGTACGAAGCAATTTTGACTGAAACCGTTGAAGTTTAGCTATGACTATGGTTTCGATGAACCATAGATCTGATGACCGTACATCCACATTGGCTTAAGTAAAGGCTTACATATCAGCAATTTTAGAGGAATCGGCAATTTTGATTGCCGCTTAAGCAAAAACGTAAATTTTATAAAACTTCTCGTTATTTTATTTTTTGTGTCTTATAGTTTCACATGTTTTACCTTGGTTAATTATTAAAATTACTGATTATTGCGTCGATCATACATGGAAAAGAACACAAAATATTGAAATTATCCTGCTGGTTTAGAAAATTATAAGAATTAGTTTTTATTTTAGTTATAGCCAGTGGTTATTGGTGTACTTTGGTGGGTGGGGTTCAATAAACCATACTCTCTTAGGAATGGTTGGCGTGAGTCTGTACAAGAATGCACTCATATACACGTCATGTACATCATCCTCATCACATCGGGTCATGGAGGTTGCTTATTGTTCTTAAATTGAACAGATTGCAACGTACTCTCATTAGGGATTAAAACAGAAATTTTAGTTTATCTACAGTCGCTTCTACATAATGGTTTTTAGCGACTACTGTGGAACGGTGGGTTTTGACATGTAGGCTAATAATTTCCAGACCCTAGCTGGGAATTAAAAAACCACCAAGCCACAGAAGCGGTCAATAATTAATCTTGTTTTGTTTCTTATACTCATTCAAATAAACATCTAAAACGTTTATAAAGAGGAGGAGCAGGATGAGGATTTCCAAATTTGAAACATCTGTTTCAGTTTGTTAAAAGGGTACTCAACCTCACCAAATTTTTCGAAAATCTTCCTAGTGAATACCTTAAGAAGCTGGAAACTGAAATACCAAGGAATGGGAGTGCCAATTAGGAAAGCACACTTTTTGCCCTTGTGTTTTGCCGACGACCAAGTTGTTGTTGCGCTGGATGAGGAGGACCTCAGCTAAATTTTGAGAAAACTGAAAGATGAGTACCAGAAAGCAGGCTTGGAGATAATTTTTGGAAAAGTAGAATATCTGGTAACCGTACAACATCCAGAAAATTCAGACCTTCAAGATAATTTAGAAATCAAGAGTACCAACCAATTCAAATGTCTGGGGTTTACTCTAACGCAAGATGCCATAAAATTGCAGGATATTAAAAAAAAACTGGGACAAGTAAGAACAGTCATTAGAAAACCAGTTCCAGTAATTTGAAATATGCATTTAAGCAACAAGACTAAGAATATGTAACTCCATAGTACGAAGCATTATGAATTATGCTGCAGAAGTATGGGTCATAAACAAGAGAAACAAAAATAAAATTATTGCAACAGAAATGGAGCGTAGATGCTGCTGTTTGACCAGATTGGAAAAGTTATCAAATGAGGAAATTAGAAGGCGGATGGACGTACAAGAGAATATAATGAAACACATAGACGAAAAGCGGTTGTTGTAGTGTGGGCATGCCAGAAGAGTGGAGACCGGATGGAGTCATAAGATAAAGGAATGGAGCCCAGAGGGAAGAAGAGGGAAGAGCAAGCCACGGAAATCATGGAGGGACGGGATGGACGAAGCTGTGCAGGAGAGAGGCTTGGGGAATGAGGTTGGGTGAATAGGCGTGAACGGAGGATCTGGTTAAGGGAAGGTAATAGCTGTAGATACCTTAAAAAGGAGCAAAAGTATAAGAGGCACTTCTAATTAGCGTTATCTCTTCTGAAAGAAACGGAAATTTTTTGTGGAGATATTTTTATGAATGAAATGAAAATTCCATTGAACGTTGAAAAACTAACGGAATTTCGGAATCCATGCTGTACTGAACAGCAGTTGTGTTTACCCATATGGTGTGGATGAAATTAATAAAATTTATTAATTTGTTTTATAAAATTTTTAGAGGTTTCGACCAGATATTGATGCAAACAAATAACGGCACATAGTATTTTTCGAACCTTTTTAAACATTGTTTTCAGAAAGGAATTTTTGTAATACATTAATTTACAATAATCTTACTTATCAAATATTCTAGTAATATTTTGAAACAGATATTTTTTACACGACCATTTTAATTGAGTTTAATTATCATAAAAAACTGAAGAATAAAAATTGGAACTGGTGAATAGAATTAATAATAATATAAAATATGTGACAAAATATATAAATTTGAATAAATATCTAATGAACGTTGATGAAATATACAGTTTAACATTTTGCTTCTATCAAAATAAAAAATTCATAATTTTTTTTGAAATTCCATATACACCACAATTATTATTACTGATTCACAGTTTATCTCGATTATTTATTGACAATTATTAGGAATCATGTTAGTGTGTAGATAGAGATACTTAAAGGAAATATGGTCGGTCACAGGTGGTAAATTAACATTGTACATTAGTGTTACATTTCATAAACGCAAACCATTTTCAGAGCAATTTTCCACTGTCATTTTGTAAATCGTTAGTGGCACATTTTCCCCCAGAGAATTTCTTAGTAAGCTCAGCTATTATACTTTACGAAACAACGTAATATCACGTAAATATTATTTAAGAGAAGTAGTACCTGTGATCCAATATTACCAAAAGTTGTAAACAAAATTAAAGGTGTATTAAACTTTTTACACTCTTTTTTTTAAGGTCACATTAACTTATTTTCTTTACAAAATACAAATTGGAGATAATCTTCTGTTATATTTTTACTTTCCAAAAACATTGAAGTTATGTAATCTTTTATTACAGTATAGTAACTATGCTGCAACAAACAAAACGTATGGTTGGCCGCCTCCATTGTGCAATAACTAAATTACGCTGAACTAAAAAGTGATAATATCTCGGTTCGTTCTCAGCCAGTGTCTCTAAAATCTTGTAGAAACCAACCGATAAATTTAAAAGCAACTTTAAACTCAAAGTATGATTTTTTAATCAAAATCATTAACAAACTTCATTGATCCGGAAATATCATGTAATAAGTTTTGAAATTCTTTTTATAAGTTATATTGAGATGACAATAATTTTAGCGAAACATCCAAAATTTAATACAATAAAAAAATTAAAATATATTTCAAAAGTTCCAGTTGCCTGCAACAATTACTTAAATAAATTACTGTAACTTTTTAAGAGAATTTCTTTTTTATAAAGATTTATCTCGATTATTTTGTTACAATATAACTGTGCGTTAGTTTCTTGTGTTCAATTCGTATACCAGTATCATTTGATCTTATGTGTTGTCAAACATTTCCGGCTATATGTCAAAGGTGTTTGTCCGTACTCTGTGTAGGTTAGTTAGCGTTAATTGTTTCTACCGTTCGTTCCAATTAATTTTATCCTGTTTCTGACTTTTTGAAGTCTCTGTGGGAAGATTCACATAGTCTGTTTGTAAATGAAGTCACACGTTTAGTTGCTTCATATGCTTTATCATTTCCTTTGATTGCTCAATTCGATAGGATCCAAAGAAACTTATGTTTTGACTTGATTATGGGGATTTTTATAAATTTAAATTTCTATTTATTATTTAAAATTTAATTTTACGTCGGAGTTCTATCACTGGACTGTGTCTCCACTCACGTTTATTTACCATGTTCATTTTTTCCAAATTTTGTGTTATCACATTCACTGACTGTTTCCAACAGATTGTGAATTTCTTAAATAGAAATAAAAAAAAAAATAATTTTTTCAAACTTATTCGTTTAACGTCACAGTAGTATGATTACTTGTTAAAAAATAAAAAGTTATTGCACTTTGAGATGTTATGACTTTTCTGTGCTCCTATGCGGTGTAGAGCCCTGAACTTCTGATAATGTATCTCAAGGAAATTGGAGGCATTTGAGATTTGACTGAACAGATGAATGTTGAATGTCCCGTGGCCTGCTCGGATGCCAAATATAGAGGTTCTCAGGAGAAAGAAGAAAGACGTTGTAGCAATTTTCACCATCAAGTGTAAACTCCATTATTTTGGACATATCATTTTGTGAAAGATTCAAGACATTCGTTACTACAAGTCATTCTGCAGGGAAAAATATATGGAAAACGAAGATCTGGCAGAAGAAGGGTGTTGTGGGATTGAAAACTGAGAATTTGGTTTGGAAATAGCTTAGAAAAGCTATTTCGCAGTGCAACAAACAAAGTGAAAATTGCAATGATGGTCGCCACCATTCGAAACTGAAGAAGCAGATAGTACTCTGAACAACAAACTTTATTCAACTTTACAGCACGATTTTTCGAACAAACCTCAATCATGGAGTGACTGATGCACATCTATTTATTTCATCACTTAACTAGCCTTCTAGAAAGTTGTGAATAGAATTTTTCAGAACGTTCTTAACAGTTAACACAATACACCATTATAAACATTAACGTGTGTGAATGAGGTTATTTTTTAAAGGTTTTGAGGCCACATTGGACCACAAAGCCAATCAATTTCTAATATTCTCTGCAAAACGTATTGGTCTAGCCTTTCGGTTTTGCCGGATTTTTTTGAGGCGGTCTGATCTTTCTATCTGTATCTCATCTGTAACCACCACCGTGCCTCTTTCTGCTTTTCCCCACTAAAATCTGTGTGTTTTGAGAGTACTATTTATTTTTTCTTATAAAACGCGTCTTCAATTAGCAATTCAATTTCATTGAGATCCCTCTTAATCTCTTCGAAGTATCTTCTCGTAATCTTCCTGTTCAAGTTCCCGAGGATCAGTTGGTTCAATATTCTATCATTCGGCATTCTTAAAATGTGGAAAAAGTAGGAAATCCTTTTTTTTTCATCACACTTATAATCGGATCAATTTCCTTAAAAACAGTTTCATTAGAAGGACTTTGCCATACCCCATTTTTTTATAATTCTTGTTAAGGCAAGTTCTGATAATTCTGCGTTCTATTTTAAGAAGTTGGTCAGTTTTAGCTTTATTCTTAATGTGAAAAATTGTTTTAACCGGCGTAAAGCGCCTTTGGGAGAACAACTGTTTTGTAGTGGTGGATTTTAGCATGCATTAAAAGGTATTTTTTGTACGTTTGCCAGGTTATTCCTTGTGAAATTCTCCTAGATATTTGAACTGTTGAGACAATCGAATTTCTTTATCATTAATTCTCACTTTATTTATGGATACTGGGTTGATAGCCATGATTTCAGTCTTTTCATAGGAAATTTTTAACCCAATTTTTTGGGCTATATCTTCAAGGCTAGCAATTTGCGCACGCACTTCAGTCATATTAAGGGCTAGCAGGGCCGAATCATCCGCGAATCCTAAGGAGTTTACTGATATACGTTTTCCTCCTCTTCCAAGTTTGGTTTTTGCAGGATTTTGCCAATTTGAATGCGGTTATACTGTATAATATAAAACATGACATACGTCACGTCAAGCTGTATCTTTAAGTAAATACACTTAAATATACTTAGAGGTTTTAAAATGTTTTACTTAGTCTACGTGAGTACTTATGTAACATAAAGTAATACCTTTTGAGTTGTTTATAATATTATAATAGAGTATAAAGTATATAATGTATAGTAGTAATACAATATACTGTAAGTCTACTTTTACTTATGAGATACTTGTGTGAGGAAATACGTAATTCTTATTTTTTCTACATAATTATTTTCGAAAGAGTATATTTCTGTGAAAATTCTTTATGTACATATGTTTTTATTAGAATCGATGAGAATAAATCTCTTAAAATGTAAACTTTTGCTGAACATTGATGCAAACGATTCTTGAGTACCAGAATAACACGTCGCTAGGGAAAAATACTTGTCTGTAAATTTGATAAGAAAGAATAACGCTTTCCATTAATGATTAGAACTTGTAAAATATTTTGTTTTTGGGGCAATTGATTTTAATTAAATATTTAAGTAATAATAGCAGTTCAATTGAGAAATGTGTGACACAGCCTACTTTTCTTTAATAACAAATATTTTTTATTTGTTTAGGCTCCTAGGTTTTCTTACGATATACCTATGAGATTTATTTTTGAATACAAACACCTACTCTTGATACGAAATGCTACGTTTCTCATACTGGGTGGGATTTCTATTGTCATGTCAGTGTCATATTTGCGGTTTCATTTTTCTCTGAAATATTTCATTCTAATTTTGTTATATCTCACCACTTCAGATAAAAAAGTGTCTTCAAGAATATATGTAAATTTCTATTCTATAAATTTGCATGGAGATTTCCATAATCCGACGTATTAGTTTATGACACGAGGAAAGCAACCTAATTTAAAACCAGATATGGTGATATTTTTCTATCATAAAAGAGAAAAACATCTAGATGGATGTACATTTTTTAAACGAAACCATATCTGTAAGAAACTATTACTTTACCAGGAAAATTTTTAAATTGTTCAATGTAATATAATTAAATGTAGGCTTAATGTTTTTCAATATTTTTTTATTTTACATGAAGTAAAATGAAACTCACTGATACCATTCCTTATCAAATTGAAGACGCCTATTACTAAGTAGTTGATGCTACTTGATATTTTTCTTTTATCACTTTATTAAAAAAAGTATGAAGTAGCATCAACTTCTTAGTATTTAGCGTTTGTAGTGCATTAAGGAATGGTATCAGTGTGTTTTGTTTTCCATATTTCTAGCCGAGTCCGGGATCTTCCGCTTTGTAGGCTAGCGCTGTAGAGCTACTCCACGTTTGTGGTTAGTTTCATCTTGTAAAATGCTCTTAGCTGTGGGAATTTTTACGGTGAACGAAAAATGAGTAATAACAAATTTTTTAAACATTAAAAGCTCATTTCACAGAAACAATGAATCTAGTAGGGAATAAACAGCTGCAAAATCGAGTCAGCAAGTAACGAAATACATTTTCATCAGATCTAATACAACTGGACCAATTACTATGCTTTCCTCTCATTAATGATCATGAGATAATCTGAATTACTTCATTTGTTGAAAGAAATTTTTTAAAATGTTTTTGTTGAGGTTCATACTCTATAAAATATGATTTGTGAGAAAAATTGAGGCTGATTTACAATTTCAATTTGAAGATAAAATATTAATTAAAGTTCTGTTCAATCTGTGATGAAATTGTTTTGTATTTACGGAAACGTCCAAAATGATACGATCAATCATAATCATTGATGAAATTAAATAAAAAAATTAAGCAAGCAAATCCAGAGTTATTTTTATATTGACATCAGATAACAAAATTTTAGCCTCACTAAACCTATTATCTTTTATTATTAAATGCTATATTACCTAAAGTAAATTTTTTTTACCTAAAAATGTACGCGTGCTATTTTACGAGGGAACAATATGATTTTCTATAACCGCATCCAATAACATATACGTACGTTCTTATATACCAAAGCATATTTATCAAAACGGAAGCGTATACAATTATTCATTAACTTAATTTTTGTTATAGTTTTTGCTTAAAATTTTTGTGTTTAATATTTAACTGATTGCAAAATTAATACACTATTTAAAAAAAACTTAATTTTAAAACCAGTTTTTCAAATGGCACCCTTAATGACCAGTTAAATTTTTTGTCAAGTTTGTTGGTTTAGATTTGAACGCAAGTAACCTTTTTTGTAATCAATAAGCCTATTATTTTTTTATCATCATAAAATAACATCACTGGGGATGGGCATGAGGAGTTGGATGTGCAACGACACGTGGCGCTTGGGACTGCTAGATGACAAGTAAGTCAGTGAATGAAGTATCTGACTAGCGCTATGAAGTCTGCCCTATAAAGACTTTTGGTGTCTTGGAGCCGCTTGGAAGTTAGGTAGGTTGTGTCTGCTCTGGACACACTAATACTAATAGCCAGCAATTAGTTATTGTGGAGCGCTGGTTGTATGCTAGTTTCCTTCTGTTTATCCTGAGTTTTGGCCTTGTATTCATTTACCAGGTGTTTTATTTTCTGTGAGTGTGTCCTGTGACTGTCCCAGTAGGAACTGTGCTATAAGTTTATGTTCAGCTTAATGATGTAGGTTCTCTCCAGACTGTGTTCCTTTATTTGTTTGCTTTGAATTTTTTCTTTTTCTATTATATTGGCTGCCTATTAAAGGCCTCCAATTTTGGATTTATTAAGGCATAGACTTTTGCTATTCTGCTGTGCTTTTCCCCATCGACCTACCATTCTAATCCCCCACTTTAGGTATTTCCTGAGTGCGGGTAGGGTTAGCTATGAGGGGAGTTGGGAGGCCAATAAATAAAACAAAATTCATTATTATTATACATATATTACTCGCCACTCCAGCGGCGCTTCGCGCCGCTTACGTGTCTCGACCTCAGAGGGGTAGGTGGATCAGAATCAAAACCACACAGGTTGAAGTTTGGCTGCCAAAGGGGTTGGGTAGATCACAATATTTGAAAGTTTTAAAGTTTTAAGTTAATGTTTGAAGTATTTCAATGTTTGTGGTTTTAAGGTATGGGAATTAGAGTTTTTTTCCATTTTCTCTGCAACTTGATGGGTTAAGGGAGACTTAAGCTACATGGTCTTGAAGGACTTGGGAAGGGGCACAAACGATGTTCAATACAATTTTTCGCTACCATGCAGCGTTTAGGAGATGAAAAAAGTTTACCACCACCTTTGGGGAGCGGGTGCAACCTGAAATTTTCGAATTACTACATTTTTATGTATTTTTTATCGCCAATAACATGCCGTTGAAATATTTTTGGATCCTGAAAATTAAAAAATTTCAAACATTTTGGATGAATTTGAAGACAACTAAATAATGACAACTATGAAGATGAACTGTCATACTCTGGATTTCAAAGTCTAAGCGCGCGGCGCAAAATACAGGAGGCGGTATACACTCACATCGTACATTTCAAGGGAAATATTCGGTATATCGATACGTACTGTGGATGCCTTGCACAGCGTTGAAAAAGTTTAGATTATTTCCTAGTGCTATAAAGAGATGTAACACCAATAACAGATAAAACCATAAGAGAACTGTACTTTACGTAAACCATAAAGAAACTGTAAACGACTTTAACGGACTAGTAAATTTGTACCATGAAGACGGCAGTATAATTATACAATACAAGGGAAATATTACGTTAAATAGGCTACTGTAAAATAACGCTGTTTTTACATGTTGTCCTATGTGTTTCGTGTTAAATGTGATAATTGTTTGCTCACCTGTTGACTTTTTATAAGTAAAAGATAAATGAAAATAAAAAGAAGGAATAAACTAGTACAACATACAAGACAATTTTAAAGCTGTCCTGCTGTACCACCTCGCAATCCTTGCTGCCAGTCGTAGTCGTGGGTGGAAACTGCGGGTTGTAGAGGAGTTGGAAGTTTTCAAAAAGTTATTGTTCATAAATAAGCCAACTGTCAAATTGTTTGGCGAATATATTGTTATTATACAATACAGAAAAAAAAAATTATATTAAGAAAACTAAATAACATTGAGGGTAGTCGGAACTGCTATCTTAGCCCACGTTAATGTTTGACCCGTTTTCTCCGTTATCTATGGCCAGAAAATCTTCAAATTTTAACCAGTTATTCATTGATATGTTAACAGATAGACGGAGTCATTTTAAAATATATAGATAAAATTTTAAATTTTTCCGTGAATGACTACTCCAATACTGAAACTTTATATAAAAAAATTTATATTTGTTTATAAATTAAAATAACGTCAAATGCCCCTATCTGTTGATGTAAATACATGTAAGAAATGTGCCATTAACATTTTTTTAGAGAAAAAACTTCATTGGTTCTTGAGAAAACAGGTCTGAAAAAACACGGTTTTTGGGAAATGGTGATTGAAATTTATAAACGTATTTCTATATAAAAACGTACTTTTTTAGTTAATTTCTGCTTCATGATTAATTTATACAACATAAATTGCATAACCTAAACCTTAAAAACAAAAATGTCTTCTAGATTGAAATAGAAATACTAAAATAATTCATAAAAATTAGTGACTAAATAACTAAAAATCATGTACACAATATGACTTGTTTGCGGAAACAGGAAAATTTTCACATGACATGTGTTTTTATTAAAATAAAAAAATATTTCTAGTTGTCGTAGAAACGTGACTTTGGTACAATTTTTTTTAACGTCCGACTGTTCTGCAATTACTGCTTTTTTTTTTGTTTCGTTTAACGTCCGACTCTTCTGCAATTACTGCTAATGCAGACGGTGAAGGATGAAATGATTTTTTTGTAACGTATGAAAATATGCCATGCCTGAATGGGATTCGAACCCAAAACCGTATGATGAGAGGCGAGCACGTTACCAACTACTTCACAAATACTGTATATAATTATACCTATACCTACTAGAAAATTCAAAAAAATAAATAATATAAAGAACATAATAGCTCAATGGAATACAAACATTTTTACTATTTTTTACTAGAAGGAAAAACAATACCAGCGGCTCCTGACAGGTAATAAATTACACTGTCAGAAGTACACATAACACAATAGACGGAAAAATGACTTTAGAGTCAATATATTATGAATCCTTGTAAAATTATAGTAGTATAAACTAAATACAGTCAATGCTCGATTTAACAGACTAATTGGGAGGATACCGATGCGCGTTGTTGTAAAAGTCCGTTAAATTGGACGTCTTTCAGTTATAACAATCGGTTAAGTATATTTCTACAATGTGTTAAGAAAACATTGGTTTTGTTTATAGCCTTATTCTTATCATAACTTTCAAAAAACTGTATTGTGCAGTTCCAAGCTCCGTGTAGTTGCGGGATGAAGGGTACGGGTCAGGTATAATGAATGAGTAACGCATGGTGGGAGAACGATTGTTGTATTACTCTGATACAAAACATTCGTTTTCAAACTTTCCGTATTTAACATATTTGTTTGTATTTATTACATTTACTTATTTAAATATTTTGATATAAATTGGTAAGTTAAATATTATGAATCCGACCAAGTTAATAATCCGGTTGGTATTTGTTAAATTAATGCGCCGGATGATAAGAATATTTTTTAGTCTAGTTAGTGTACGCTACCATTACAAATGCATCAGCTGTGAAACACTATTCATTTATTCTCCCACTACTATAACAACGCAGTGCATTCCTTCCAACTACAAGGAGCTGGGACCCAAACAATACCTTTCAAGAAGAAAGGTTTCTCTTCACAAAAATTAACATTCCTTAGATTTCTGTACTTTTCAAACCGTTTTATTTATTTAGGAGGCTAGTCCGTTAAATTAAAGGTCCTTTAAATCGAAGTCCATTAAATCAACTATTGACAGTTCGGTAAAATGTAGTTTGTAGTTTGAGGTAGTACCATTGTTTGTAACTTAATACGAATGTAAGTAAAGTCCAGCCTCTCTTAGTTTGCTCCTAATGTAAACAAATAATGATGTCACTGAGCATGCGCATTATATTAAAATGAGTACACGCTGATTACAAAGTAACAACAAAATACTTTCAAAAGTATTTAAATACAAAATACTTTTAAATTTTTTTCTGAATGAAATTGTTAGGCCTACATCATATCATAACTGATATTTTTAGTACTTTAAGTACCTATAATTTAAAAAAAATAGTTAACTTAATAGGAATACGACATCCGTAAAGTCGCAGACTCTAGCGTGCACCCTGTGGTAGGTGGTTTTTGTTAGTTGACAGTAGGAGCAAACTAAGAACGGCTCAACTGTAGATGAAAATAACGATGGCAAATTTGTTTAGAATTATTTGAAGCATTTTATAGAAGTTGTATTTTTTCAATACAACCATTTAATTAACCTTTTACATAGTTTTACTTACTGTTATAGAAATTATATATATACTATCTATATTGATCTTCATCAACGTCTTCATTATTTACTGCGTATTACTTTCACTTAAATACTTAAGCGAATTCAGTTGGAATTTATTACTTTTACAAAATGAATAAAAGAAAGTATAGCAGCTACTAGTATGTTCCAATGCTTTGTTACAATTCGGAATAAAAAAGATTTTGTGGAGCGATATCCGAAGCCGATAGTAAAACCGACAATAAAGACTCCCACAGCCGAATTAGTACAGCAGATTCTTTTATATAGCGTCAAGAGAAAGAAAATAAACCTATGTGTTTTACAAAATAAGTAGTATCTTTTGTAAAATTATTGATTTTCCGGAATTAAACAGTAGGAAAAAGTAAGGCTTGTATATCACCTTAAGATAATTTTTATACTTATGAAAATTTTATAACTATACGTAGTATTCTAATTTTCTCGTTTGTCATCAAGATAATATTCAGTGCTTTATTTAATTCTGGAAACATTTTGCCGCTTTCATTCTCAGTATTCAATCACAGCAGGTTTTTATTTTTACCTCCATCTACTATGTGCTTTTGTTTTTCACTGAAGCCCTTCAAATCAGTAAACTCAATCTTGTTTCGGTTCAATATGTTTTCTTATTAACAAGGAACACGAAAATTTATTATTTAAAAAAAGAAATCTGTAAGAAGAAAATAACTTTTCAATATAATTTTTGTAATTAAATGTAAACTAATATTATAAAGAAGTAATGTAAGTAGTAAGCAAGTAGTAAGTAAGTAAGTAGTGGCAACAATGAAGAAAAGAAGACTGCTCTTTTTTGGACACTTGCACAGAATGGATTCCAACACACTCACTAAGAAAGTATTTGATTTCTGCCATAACAGGAAAACAACACAGGCATGGTTCCGAGAAATAGCAAAAGACCTACAACTGAACCACATTAAAACACGAGACATCTTAGATAGAAACAAATACAGAAGCCAAATACGAAGCATCAAAGAGTTCCAGGGTGGACACAGACCTCCGAGGACTGGAACAGCATGGTCTCAGGAGAGGAAGAAGAGATTCAGCGAGGGAATGAAGGCAATTTGGGCTGAACAGAGGAAGAATAGAAAGAAATGATTTGAAGTTGTATCGTGATCCCTAGTGGTCCTAACGGAAAAAAGAAGTAATGTTTGCTTGTTTGTGCGAGGTAAGCTAAGAGAATTCTCAACCGGTTACCAAATTTTTTCAAAATTAGGAAGGTAAGCGCTTGCTGATTAACCTAGGTCATATGAAATTACATAGGACGATATCCAAAAAATACTGTCCCATTCGATTTCTGCATATAAAGTTATTTTTCTCATCTCTCTCTGTTTCAACTGGTTTGATGCAGTTTTCCAAGCTGTTATATTTTGCGCAAGTCGTTTCATATCTTCATACCTGTAACGCCCTACATCTTTGGTAATTTTCTTTAAATATGCCGACCTTTGCCTCCCCCTACAATTCATTCCCTCAATATTACCCTCCACTATTGATAGACCAATACCTGGATGTTTTAAGATATGCCCCGCTAGCCTATCCCTTCTTCTGGTAAGTTGTTTCCAGATACTTCTTTTATCCACTCGTACAGAAAGTTATATAAAGCTTAAAGTTATATACAAAAATCAAAGAGATGGTATAGTTTTTAAGAAAATAGATATTTCTTACTTTTACTTATAACACACAGGACTTTCCAGTTTTTTCCCTTCCACTGGCGACTCACAATGATGTTTCCAAAATTTCTGTTCCCGTAGCTACTAATTTTTTATTTGTACGTTTGTGATTTGGCTTTCAACTTATAAAGATGTATAAGAAGTTAAACGCTTTAACATTATTTTGCCGTGAAGCGAAGCGAGCGGTGTGTTGATAATTCTTATATACGTACATAACATTGGTTTTGATTTAAAAATGAAAGCCATTAATTATTAAAATATATTTAGAAATACCAATAAAACTATTCAAACGCATGCATCACCTTCAACTTTACTGAAGGGCAAAAACTTGAATATGAACTAAAAAAGTAACAAAAAAAGTTGGGCGCCAGCTCTATCGGCAGAGCATAAGAAAAATAAATAAATAAGACTATCCCCTTGCTTAAACTAAATATTTAATGAATCTAATACTAACTAAATTAAATAACAACTAACAAAATAATCCTTAACCTATTTAAAAATATAGCCAACTTTACTCTGCCGTGACTTTAATATAAAAACAAAAAACTTAACAAATCCTTAATAAAGACGAAATAAATTTACCTCAAATATTTTTCCCATTATTTCTTCTTCTCCTCGTTCTCCTGGTCATTCATCGTTCTCCATCACTCCTCATTCTCCTGCTCACTTCTTCAAAAACTGCTCCTTCTTAACAAACTCCTCTGTTCCACTCGTAAGTCCCAAGGGAACTGATTGTAAATTTCTTGGGTCCAAACCAGGAAACCTCTGGTTAACAAGCCTCCCTCTCCCAGCAACTGTTCAACCAACCTGGAAGGCCAACGGGAAGGAGAACCACCCCAGTGATTGGCTGAAAGTTGGTAGGTGAAAGAAAGACCCAAAAACACAGTGGGAGAATTACACCCGTCTAAAGGATACCAAATGATTGACAGTTGGCTATATATTTTAACAACTTACTGTCTAAATACTATTCTAATGTAACTTATTCTAACAATGGGGGTTTTCCCAGACATTATTCAATGGGTTGTTACTGAGTTGTTATCATTGGAAGTTATAGTAATTAGGAATTACCATAACTTCTAGTGTTTGTGCAATTG
This sequence comes from Catonia carolina, assembly GCA_035578175.1. NCBI lineage: Eukaryota > Metazoa > Arthropoda > Insecta > Hemiptera > Achilidae > Catonia > Catonia carolina. Next base: position 2,044,102 of record JAQMRL010000022.1, on the reverse strand, counting down.
TAATTTTACAATAGTACAATTTTGATGAAAATCTCCGTGTCGGGTCACCTATTGGTGTGTGACTTAAGTTCCAAATTTCAACTTCGTATGCTATTGCTTTCTTGAGACATGTTGTTTACACACACACACACAAGCGTGCGCGCGCGCGCACACACACACACACACACAGACCAATCGGTAGAAACAATGTTTCTTGGGTTCAGGGGCCTGAAAACGTGTATTCCGTGTGAAAACTCGATTTCGAAAAATCAATACGAAAACAATACTTTCCCTCCCTATATATTCATATAGGGCAAGAGAAAGTAATAGGTCATACTATAGAAGATTCTAGAAATCATCATAAACTGAGATTATAATCTCTGAGATAAATCACAGAGATTCTAAACTGAGAAACTGAATCATAAACTAAGATTCTAGAAATCATAGTAAAATTGATTTTTTTTAAAAATTGATAATATGATTTAAAATTAATGTTATTCAAGTTAATGGAATTATACTTACTTTCGCGACCTAAGCCTCGAAACCAGGACCCGCCTCTTGAAGTCTTTCCCATCCTCTTGTATGGGGTAGAGGCGTGGACACTCACCAAAGAATGTGAGACCCGACTACAAGCGTTTGAAATATGGACCTGCCGGAGAATACTTCGAATACCGTGGACGGACAGGGTCACAAATATAGAAGTCCTCAGCAGAATGGGGAACGAGCTGGAAATCCTGCAAAGCATAAAGATAAGGAAACTGACATACCTTGGACAAATCATGAGGGGGCCTAAATACGAGATTCTGCATCTCATAATCCAAGGAAAAATCGTTGGTAAACGCTCGGTGGGACGCAGAAGAATATCCTGGTTAAGAAACCTGAGAGAAGCGTTTAACTGCTCGTCGCATGACCGTTTCAGAGCAGCAATAGACAAAGTACGACTAACCATGATGATAGCCAACCTCCGTAATGGAGAAGGCACCTGAAGAAGAAGAAGAGGAAGTTATAGTAATTAGGAATTACCATAACTTTCACTGTTTGCACAATATTGTACTTTTAAAAAAACCTTTTTTAAAAAACTTTTAAATTGTACTTTTTAAAAATTCTCAGGCAATTAGTCGGTTACTTTTTTTGCAATCAAAAATTTCGCTTCTTATCTTTGCATTATATCCTCGTATTCGTTATAAACCCTGCCCAGTCAGCTTGTCACTCGTAGAAATTCTGTCTGAATTGTTAAGTAACAGTTGGGTATAGTGACAAGCTGAATGTCATATATGAACAATAACCATTCGGTGCTCCTGGTTCAAAATAGTATCAATTCACGCGAAACTCTATTTCAAGTAGCAATAAAATTTGGTGGTTGTTTAGAAATAAACACAGTTATTTTGATACAAAACATATAATGGAATATACTTACAAAATAAAAATATTGTATTAACAGTGTGTAATAAATTTCCCATGCCGGTAACACTGAAGCAGAAATCTCTATTTTACTGTCGTACTATCTGAATAATACTGTACTATTTATTGTTTTACATTTAGCTACGTCATTGAGAATACTGATTGAGCGGTTGGAAGTAAGAAGATTCCAGGATTTACCTTCATTAACAAGAGAAACGTAAGCTCGGTTTTCAGAGTATTCTCTTAGTACATTATATTGGGGAAATTTTATCAAGATAGATACAGTGCTTGTATATTGTATTCAATATAAAATTTTAATTAACAGATTTTAAGTAAATACAGTAGTACAGTTTTTTATGAATCTTTTTATACAATCATTTTTTAAAATTATTTATTTATACGTCGATTAAAATGTTAACCTATTTATTACTTCTTGTTTTTATCTTAAAAATAATTGCAATTTAATAACTCGTTATTTTTAATTATAATTGCATTCTTGCAGTGTAATTATTGTAGTATATAATAATTATTCGTATGGCTTGTTTGACGGCTCGAGTCGGCCGTATGAACAGTGAGGGGTAGTCTATTTACCTTCACATTAGAGTTTTAAAAGAGATTAAATAAAAACAACTGTGATAAAACACCTTTAAAACGATCATAGACTCCAAGACTTTATAGAATTGATGAGGAACGAAATGAGGGCGTTATCTCATTCCCATCGCAGGGGAATCGAGCTGTAATATCAAGCTATAATAATCCAATGCAGTTTTTGTCTCAATATTTAATTTTATTTTCATATTTTCAATAATTCGGGTTCTTAAAACTCTTCTTTACTTTATTTACAACTATAAATTTAGGGAATTTAAATCTAAGTTCATACTCTACTCTTGTTTACTTCGTGTTAAATTTTTGGATGACTGTAATGAAATTAAGTTATATGTGTGTTAGGATCATAATTATACATACGTAAAACAAAACATTTGTTTCAATGGGTTAAAAATGGAGATTATGTTTGTGCTAAAATACTAAGTTCTACCTAAAGGATTTTAAAAACCTTTATATTGTTGTAAAGAGAACACTTTTGGGATTGTGCGAAACAATTGAAAACGAACATTTGTAAATTCTGTAACAAGATATTGTTGTTTAGATCAACCGCCGAAAGGTTGGTTTGAACCTCTAGAAGTTTTACTAAGTAAAAACGAGGGGTGAGGTGGTTTACCGTATTGCCTTCCTCACTGAATTGAAAGAGTATGCTTATCAGCATACCAGGCCCTCCGAAAAGCATCTACTTTCCACCCTGAATATGACACCTTTGCTTCGTTCTCCACAGAGTCTGGCTGTATGTGAAATTTATTACTATTATAGGAGATAACTCAAGTGTCTTTTACACTTTTACCTCTTCTGTTCTTAAAGAACATTTTGCGAGTTTGGTAAAGTAAACATTTTCAGAACCATATTCTAGAATCAAATTTGAGATCAACAGTTTGCAGTCAATCGATCTGCTGATTGAGAAATAACGTTTTTTGTTTGTCACTAAACAAATTAGGCTAATTAAAAAAAATATTTTAAATAATTAATATACATGTAGTATCTAAATAAAAACAAGCGTTCTTAACTTAAAAAAAAAAACAAATATGTGAATCCTTAACGCTGTATTTTACAGAAACGTAATTTAGTAATTCTACTCGAAAACCATACTTTTAACTGACAGGAGTGGAGGTTTTAACCAACTAAAAATGCAATAGGAGGAAAAGCGTAGAATCTGGAACCTCATTTTCTAAAGAATGTTTTACGGCGTGAGTAGTGAATTTATAAATGTCTGAACTAAAATGGTTTTTTCTTCTGAATACACTTATCGTTTTTCTCTGGTATTATGACTTTCTCTTTGATGATAAAAAATTAAAATATGAATTTATAACTAATAAAATTGGCCAACAAATTACTCAATTTATTCTACAATCATGCGCACAAGAAATAAGGAAAAATGAACTACGGTTGCATGATTAAATTTATTATATTTACCTTTAAAATGGAATAATCCGACTCAATGGTCATCTCGTCGTAGAAATAGGATAGAATGCAGTAATGTACAATAACATACAGATTCATAGAATAATGGTATCCAACAAGAAATTTTTGTAATGGACTCGTGTATGGATTTATTCATGACATGCTCTGCTTCAATTTCCCCGAGGAAGTCTTTTGAGGAACTAGGAAAGCAATAGCAAAAGTATAAAAATGTCAACGTGCTTACTACGAAGTGATTTGATTATTAATGCAATCCGAAAATTAGAGTAAAAATTACTTTACTTTTTGTAGAAAAATTAATACCATTTTTTAGATCTGTGTTGTACTTGAAACATATCTCTATCACTTCATTTTTATTTTTTTAAATATATTTTTACCTGTAAACAATGAAGAAAATCCTAATAGGATAATACGACTAATAGTAACAATAATAAATTTTAAAAAAAATCAGCAGTCACGGGATGACCGACAGAAGTGACTTTTAATTAATTACCGTATTGGCCCGAATCTAACACGATATTTTTATTCCGAAAAATATTTAAAATCGGTATTCGAGTTAAATTCGAGGACATACAAAATTTCACATATTTTTCGGTAGATAGTCAGCTACTGCTGGTGTTTTTATATGTAATAATACTGTGCTATTTATACTGCTGGTATAGAGAAATGTCTAAATTTAAATCAACAATGATATTACCATCTCACACAGGTCATACCTCGAGATAGCAACTCTTACATAAAATAATTACATAAAAGTGTATTGAAGGATTGGCAGTGACTCGAGAAATCATAATGCTAAAGGCACTGGAAGAAACTAACAACTCAAAATACAAAAGTTGGAAGCTAGTTTAAGATGGTGGAAGAGAATGATAAAACGGCAGGGTTTTTTCTTTGCGACATCATACTTCCTTAGCTCAACGTTTACCCGGAGAATTCAACGAAAAATCAATCGGGTTTCAGCGCCGTGTCATTGGTCTCAGGTAAAAACGTAATTATCAATTTATGCATATTAGAAATGCAGATTAAACCCCTATTTATTTTGACATGCCTTCCGATTTAACAGTTGAAAAAGGGGCAACATCAGTAATAGTTAAATGACAGGTAACGAGAGATGTCGGATCATGGTTATGTTGGCTGTAACCGGCGACGAGTATAAGCTACCACCATATGTTATTTTAAAACGGAAAATACTACCAAAGGTTCTCTCGGAAATCCCTGATCCGTCCTTATCCTTGATGCGTTTTGCGGACATATTACACCAAATGTTAAGCCATATGTAACAAGTCATCATACAGACTTAGTAATAATATCTTAATTATAATATCTGGTGGAATGACAAGCCAGCTGCTAGAATTAAATGTATGACTGACGGATTTAAGAACAGAAGAGGTAGAGGTGTAAAAGACACTATAATGCTTTTCACAGTTGATGAGCTCTGCTGTTCCGCGCGTTTAGACCGATCGATTACGATCGAGAACGTTTGCCAGCGTTGTCAGATTGTACGAATATCAGCTGAACAAACATTAAGCGCGCATGTGTATAAGAGCCACAGTAGTTCACTCGTGCCTTGTATCTCGTACTGATTACATCGATTATAGAGCGCGTTAACATGAAATACTTTATAATAAAATCAGTTGGTTGTATGTTCATAAGTTATAATTGTTATTGAAAGGCCACAAAAAAAATGGTTGACGAAATATATAACAGAGCTACGAGAGCAAGTATTAGCAACATTGCTGGCAAGTCATTGGCTAGCTATGAAGTGGGTAGGGGGCTTCAGGTTGGGGGGGGGGGGGGTTCAGAGCTCATCAGCTTTGAAAAATAGTGTAGTTAAAGTTATTTCCTCTGAGAGTAATGAATTACATTATACAGCCAAACCCTGTGGTGAATGAGGTGAAAGTGTCATTTGCAGGGTGGAAAGTAGATACTTTTCAGAGGGCCTGGCATGCTGATAAGCATACTTTTCCTCGCAGTGAGGAAGGCAATCGTAAACCTCCTCACTCCTCGTTTTACTTAGTAAAACCTCTAGAGCAGTAGTGTCAAACTCAATTTTGCAGAGGGCCATATATTAAATTTAGAATGTGTAGGCGGGCCAGATTCAAATTTAAAAAAAAATTTACTGAATTATTAAAACATTTTATTTATTTAATTGTATAGTATATAATATCCGGTTGTTAAAAATCATATCGTAAGTTATAAAAGATGGTAATTATTTTGAGCTCGAGGATCCAGATACCTGATTTCTCTTGTTTTTGACAAGCTCATTGATGTCAGGTAGAGATGGCGTTACTGTCTATCTCTTTCGCTTGTCTAGGCACGCGCTGCCCTTGAAATTACTTATAAAATGTAGTGGGCGCATTTTAAAACTTCCGTAGAGGAATCGAGTGAAGTCTAAAAGCTCTAAAAAACATGATTCTTTTTTCTGTGACACATTGCGATCGCGGGCCGTATTGATACAGCCCGGGGGCCGGATGCAGCCCGCGGGCCGTATCTTTGACATGAATGCTCTAGAGGTTCAAACCAGCCTTTTGGCTGATGACCAAACAGTTAGAAAAACAATTAGAATATAGTGTACTTAAGAAGAGATTAGATTATGTAATAGTAATAATTATTTCCTGAAAATTCTATATAAAGTTTCTGAGATTTATATTTTACTTGTGGCATAAAAAAAGATTCTTTTATGTTGCAAATACAAATCAATTGCAGATACTTTTACGTAAAATAGGTATGTGAATATTATTTTGTTTAATTTTTATTTATTTGTTCCCGTTTCAAGTTAAATCTACAAGTTTTCTGAATGACGTAATGATAGTGTGGTGTAAATGGCATGAGGAAGCTGGTCAAACAAGCGAGGCTTCATATTAATAAGTGTGGGTGTTGTTGTTTAGGTCAACAGCAGAAAGAAGTTTGAAGTTCTAGTTCTAGAGGTTTTACTAAGTAAAAACGAGGAGTGAGGTGTTTTACTATTGCCTTCCTCACTGAGTTGAAAGAGTACGCTTATCAGCATGCCAGACCCTCTTAAAAGCACCCACTTTCCACCCTGCAAATGACACCTTCATTCATTCACCACAGGTTCTGTCTGTATAGTGAAATTCATTACCCTCAGAGGAGATAACTATGACTAGTATCTTTTACATCGCTATCTTTCTGTTCTTTAATAGTTCAGTCGTAATTGGCTGACTATATGATAAGGAACAGAACTATTTTTTGTAGCCCTGGAACCAACAGATCGAGTGCATTTAATTTAACACTCCACCTGCCCGTTATAGGCAAGTGTATTAGAAAGTGTTTTGTTTATTTAGTGAATGTATAGTGTTTACTTCAAAAGTACTGTAATAATGAATTTTCTGTGTCAATTCTGAATTAGACGTTACATCTGCTCTATTTTTCTTCAACCTCTGCTGTAGAACATCAATTAGATGCAGTGTATGACTTTTTATATTGTAATTTTTATGTTCGTTAGTTATTCTGTGGATTCGTTTGTAGATTTTAATTATATCAATAACAAAAAGCTTTTTTCTTCTGTATTATAAAACTAAATATTAGAAATTTAGTAAATAAAAGAAGTTTTCTAACTGCATTATAATACATCCTGACATATATTTTACTAAAGTGGGATATCATTTTATTATATTTGATCCGGTATATCTCAATGTTTCTGTTATACCATCGTTGTATTTGATATTTGATTCGTATGTTTTCATTATATTTGTTTATTGAATTTTGATTTTTTGTGTTAAAAGTAAGAATCGGTTATTTATGAATAAACCCCTCTGGTTAATAGTTTTATTTTCTCAGAGAAATAGTTAAAATAAAATAAGGGGTTAGTCATTTGATTTTTGTTAGTCACTTAAATTTTTTTCGTCTTTTCTACTTCAACTCCTAATCATCTGCATCTCATAATTGGCGTCATTTTCATCTCTACCATCGTCATTGTCATCTCCAACTTCAACACTTTGTGTTTCGGGATGTTGATTCACGGTTCATCAAGTTTGATTTTGTATAGATATATATTTTGTTTCTTCACAGTTTGGTCTTTTTCAAACACACTACTGAGTGTCGTTTGTGTTTTAATTTTAAGGACATTACTCAGATTTTCTCATATTTGCTTAAAGTTATTGTATTTATTAACTGATTGCCAAAGAAAAACTATACTGTTAAAAAAAAATAAGGGGAATTTAAAGGTCATTTTGTAAAATCTAATTTTGTCTGTACTAAGGAGTACATAATAACGGTCCAAAGTAACTTTGATTAATCTGCTTGCAAGTGAGCCAAATTGTTGTGTGCTATAGATGCTCGTGATGCATAGGCTTTTCAAATATGTGGACATTGGACGTGAATCTGTCCAAACAGTAACTATTTATGTACAAAAAGTTTCTTTTTTAGTGACTAGTGATAATATTCTCCAATAAGTATGTAGAGAAGGTATGTCTTTTAATAGTGTTTGATGCTTTAATTTGATGTTAAACTAATATTGCACTCGATCGGATAGTTTCAGGGCTACAAAAAATAGTTATGTTTCTTATCACATGGTGAGCCAATTATATGACTGAAGCATTTAAGAACAGAAAATGTAGAGGTGTAAAAGACACTACTCAGAGTTATCTCCTCTGAGAGGAATGAATTTCATTATACGGCCAGATCATATGGTGAATAAAGTAAAGGAGTCATTTACAGGGTGGAAAGTAGGTGCTTTTCAAAGGGCCTGGCATGCTAATAAGCATATCTTTCCACTCAGTGAGGAAGGCACTTATAAACCACCTCACTCCTCGTTTTACCTAGTAAAGCCTTTAGAGGTTCAAAGCAGCCTTTCGGCTGATGACCAAAACAACATTCTGGAAGTATAGGTAAAAATCTTATGAAGTTTATCTGCTAAATATTTAATCTGATTTGATTGTAAAATTTCTGAGCAAATTATGAAAATATTGAAGGTTAGGTTTCTAATGAAGGAAAAATAAAACGTTTAGAGATTTGTTAGAATTTAAAACTTGTATTTTCTACTTTTTAAATCACATCGAAATTTGGTTCATGTAGCGTGAAAGAGCCAAAGAAACACAATGAGTGTTTGCAGATAGTACAAACATATTACACGTTGGAGTGTTGAAATACTTATTTTTAATCCCTAAGTGTGTACGTTGCAATATATTTAATTAAGGAACAATAAGTAGCCCCCAAGACCCAATGAGATGAGTATGGTGTGTATGAAGTGTAATCTTGTACAGACTCAGGTCGACCATTCCTGAGAGAGTATGGTTAATTGAGACCAACCATCAAAGTACACCGGTAACCACTATCTAATATTCAAATTCAAATAGTATCCTACCTTTACTAGGATTTGAACCAGGAAATTTCGTCTATAAAAATTAGCTCTTAAACAGCTGACCAACCTGGTGGGTTAATCATTGAAAGGGTCTTTTCCGTTTTCTGTATGCCACTATCAAATCCGAATTCCCGAAGGGTTACACAATTCTCTCACTCCTGCGATTAGCGCGCCAATCTGACTAGCAATATTCCTGCGTAATGCAACTTCACTCCCATTTCACATTTAGTTACTACACAGTCAGTCAGTCTACTATTAACTTTGTAAAGTTACTTAATAATATTCCGACGGAGGAAGATGCTGCAGAGTTTCTTCAGGAAAGGGGATTATTGCATAATCCCAGAAGATGTAACAACTGAAAACGTCTTTGTGAAACACTCACACGACTTTCTCTTTCCAATGTAAATAAATAAAAAATATAACATAATATTAATGTAGTAATAGCAAAAAATTAAATTAAAACATATAACGTAATAGTAATGTGTAACAGGGAAGGACGTGTGTACGCGTGCGTGAGTATGCTCTCTCAGTATGAGCATTCAGTAAGTCAGGGAGTGGAAGAAATGAACAAGTGTGAAACCTTTCAAGGAATTCGGATTTAATAGTGGCATACAGAAAACGGAAAAGACCCAACTGAAATACCAACCATTTTGATTAGAATAAATCTCCGCTTTGAATTATCAACAGCATTTCATTATTTTTTTTTTGAAATTAAGTCATTGAAACTTTCAACTAAAGAAGAATTTAGATCATACTATGAAATTTCTGCTGTACCCACTGTAATTTTATCTGTCATATGCTAGTTTTATAATGTTTAGAATTGTTTTACAGTGTTAATTAAATTGATTATATGGCTCAACCACAGACCATTATGGTTTTTGCTAAAATTGAACCCGCTGGTAATACTATAGTATATAATGGAGTGTAAAGTATTCCTTTTTATTACAATTGCAAGCGAAGGTTGGTGTAAAGGATAGGAAGTAATTATGAATAAATGTATTCTACTTAAAGCTTGTTAACACGATTTATTTATTTACTTAATAAGATTATAATAAAGTAAGTTTTTAAGAAAATATCTTTCCTGAAGAAGGAAATAATTAAAGATCAATTTACAACATTATGGAGACCGAAGGGTAATTCTTTCTTTTTATGCGTGCGCGCGCAATACATGATTGTGCATGTATTGTACGTTTGTGTACTGGTAAATACTTTTTTAATCTTGGATGTCGTTATAGAGAGAAGGACACAGGGTAGAGAAGAGTGTGGATCGGGTATCTTTGCCCTATCTTGTTGGTCTTTGTGCGTCCTAACATCAGCCTAGGGGGTGAATCCATTATCCATAATTACCATTGACTATCGCTATCTCTCTTTCTCTTTTCCATTCTGGAAACTATTGCCGTCTCTTTCTGTTGCTATAATCTCTCTTGTCTCCCATACCTCACTTCATCGTCCTCACCACTATCTCTTTTTGTCTATCTCTTCCTTAATGGCTGGCAACTTGCAAGTTTATTGATTTCAAAATACAAAGTCGGAGAAAAAACAAATGCTAATCCACTTAAAGTCCTTATCTCAAGTAAGATGCGGCTTGTACTCGTATGAATGAATAATATATTCTCGGCTTTTGATAATTGCATTAGTACTTTTCATTATCATTTTCTTAGTTCATTTCCGATTTCGTGGTTTGAATATAAGGTGTCTTAATTCTAAGCGGCAAACCTACTAAATCATAGTAAACTCATTCATAGTCAAACCGATTGTAAAATTTTTAAATTTATAAATTACATTAATAAATTGAATTCAAATATTAGAAATAAAGACCTGTACATCTATTTAATTACTTTAATTATTCACCTCGGTTTTCTGAATAAATTTAAGGCTATGTCCTATTGCCAAAACCATTTCACAATAATTTTACTTCCATAAAAATTAAAACTGAATCAAATTACATATATAGAAATTATGTTTCGTAAATTACCAAATTACAAATATAGAAATTATGTTTCATAATTTATGTTTCTTCAAGAGATTTCATTTCTACAATTTTTTCGTAAGTGATACCATTTATGAAAAAAATTAAACTAAATTAATTTTACTGCGAAATACTCAGTTGTCCCACTACAGACTCTGCCTGCTGGATGTTGTAGATTAATGACAGATTTAATAGATCGTATTATAACGGTTAGACCATAATTTTACTCTCTGAAGAGCTTGTTCTCTAAACCCGATTTTTACGTAAATTTACCAGTTTTTCAGCTAAAATCAATACCATTAAATTATTATTCAATTTAAATTTGCAGCACTCGGTTTTACCTGCTGACATTTAAAACAGCTGATTAATCAAATCAGATGTTAATTTAAAAATAAATAATTTTCAAAATTTACTGTTTGAGTAATTTTTGTATAGGTATTTTTCCAAATTCTATTTTTAGACAACAATAATGATTCATATGTAAAGTAAAAATGTGTTTATAAACTAAATTTGGTTAGATACTATTAATTTTTGGTCGTTAATTTAAAAAATAATTTTTCATTTTAATTATTTGTTTATTTATTTTAATTATTTTATTTGCGGTGAATATGAATTTGATAAAGAAGGTTATGAATATTTTTTTTTAACAATGGAAATGAAAATTTTAATTTGTAGACATTTTGAATACCAATCCTATCACATGAACTTAACGGAAACTATTAAATATTTTATTATACCAACATCATTATCAATCATTTCATCACCATCAGTGGTAAGGTGTTTCTTCTATCTAAACAATATATAACTAATAAAACACTTTTTCAAAATTTACATTATTAAAATTTATTTTTCTTAAGAGTCAATAATTTTTTATTTAACCTATACTATTTTTCTTTTAATTCCAAATATGTGTACGTTGCAATCTATTCAACTCAGAACAATAAGCAACCCCATGACCTACTGAGATGAGGATGATATGTATGACGTGTAAATGAGGTGTAGTCTTGTACAGAACCAGGTCGACCACTCCTGAGAGAGTATGGTTAATTCAACCCCAACCATCAAAGTACACCGGCAACCACTATCTAGTATTCAAATCCGTATAAAAGTAACTACTTTTACTAGGATTTGAACCAGGAACCTTCGTCTCCAAAAATCAGCTGTTTAACAGCTGATTTTGGCGACGACTTTACTTCTAGACCAACCCGGTGGGTTATACTATTTTAATAAAAACAATGTCTTCTCTCTGACATTTCTTTTTTTTATTGGTAGTGACAGTTTTCATTAGTAATTTAAATTTATTAGTTTTTAATTTAAATTTAAATGTTTCCCATGCAGTTAAATTTAGCCAGACAACGCTCGTTGGTTAACTACACACTTCAGTATAAGTATAAAATCACAAACGTAAGGTATTGCTATTACGTATTACGGTCTCATAAGAGTGTAATAGACTTTTTTTGAAGTTTTCAATCTTAAATTACTTTGGTACAACAGAACTGATGCAACCTACTGATACGAGTTACAAAACAAGAGTCAAGTAAGTGCGTCAGACAATTTCTATACAGAATAACTTTTAAATGATTTCGTTTTGTTAACTTTCCAGTAGCTTAATTAACAGAAAAAGTATATAACTGAAATGCTTTGTAAAATAAAGATAAATGAGTTTCAGTATTTGTTGGGTTTATGTTATTAATTAATCAGCGAAAATTGTAGAATAAGTCATTAGACGAAAATATTAGTGTTAGTGTTGTAGTAAAATAAATCCCACCGCTCTTTTTCAGATTAATTTCTAATCTATGTAAACTCAGCAATAAATAATCCAAAGTATTGTTTCATTTCTCTTCTAATAAAAAAAAACGAAAAATGGTAAGGGAATTCTGGGTTGGATGATTAGGTATAAAATACAAAAAACAAGAAAAATAATTCATGAAAAAATATTCTGTTTTCCTATCTGTTGGTGTATTGTGGTATGAATTCTATTATGTACAGAAAATATTGATTGTTTTAAAAGTATCATAAATTTTTTAGGTTTTTTAAATTTGCATCAACTGCTTTGGTTATTAGCAAATACTATAGCTTATAGTACAAAATCGGTGGGTTTTAACGTAGCAATTATTTCAATACCTAGCTGGAAATCGAACTCGGGACTTTCCGCTTTGCAGTGTGGGCAAAGTATACCTTTCTAATCACGGAGTTGGTGTTGTACAATTTATTTACCTCAAAATTTGACATAAATTTAAAAGAAATTAGTAGACATATCTTCCTAAACTCTTAATGAGGCTTTCATAAATGGAAAACATCTCGTATACTGATCACTTTACAAGAAAATTAATTCGGAATAATGTTATTGGGAAAATGTTTTGTATTTTATAGGGATCAATTATTGTATCTGTTAATTTAATAAAATAGGAATACATCATTGTCCACTTTCGGGAGCTTAACTTATTTTTGGATCTTTGTTCTTCCTCTCTAGGCTTGACTTCATTGGGCTTTGTACAACTCTTATCAAAAAAGTCTATACAATAAATTTACGAACTCTTACACAACCTAATAATTTATATTTAAAAATCGATTTCTTTAAATCGTACAACTGTTGTCAAGCAATAAAGAGTGATTTTTTGTGGTAAAATGATATTTCTGTTACTAAGCAATATCCAAAATTAGATAGATGATGCCATTCGTTGTTTTGCCAGAGTGTCTGCCACCAAACGGATATAGGCTATTAAATTTTTGGCTATTATAGGCTATTAAATTTTTCACAAATCTATATTTTGGTGACATTTGACTGTTTACAGATCAGAAAGATTTGTTTCTTTTTGTAAAAAAAAATAAAATTATATTCTACCACGCTCATTTATTCAGATCGTTAATTTTTTAGTTCTAAGACTTAATTGTGGTGATTATTATATTATATGGACGTCATTTTGGCAAAATTAATTTTTCTCTAGTTCTGAAATATAAGTTTATTTTATGTAAGCAAATTGATTCTGAATTAATGTACAAACTGATTTGAAGTAAATTACAGTAATTAATTTTCTAAAGACCATTTTGATGGATTAGTTGTGTACTTGAACGCTAAAATGATTGTGTTTGGTTCCATTCCCTGTTAGAAGTTTAAATTTTTTAACACAGACTTCTATGCTGTTTCATTCTTGTAGTAGCGGATAATGTAGAAATTGCGACAGCTTTAATAAAAAAGAAGTTATTTAATAGCATAATACAGCTATTTAATAGTTATTTAATAGTTTAGTTATTTAATAGCATAAGTTATTTATAGCATAGTTATTTAATAGCAATAATATTTAATAAGTTGTTTTTGTTTTGAATCATTTGAACACATTATTGTAATAAACGGTACAATAAAACTCGATAAAAATCTTTATTACTTCAATTCTATGAAGGAAAAAAAACAAAAGCGTATTAAAATAACAAAGAATGGATTTCTGTACAATAAAATCTATTGTCGGGAGCTTTTGAAAAAGTACAACAATAACAAACGAAGTTTTTTTGAATCTGAAGGTAGTTCGTTCTCTTTTATTTGGGCCCACTTTACTGAAATGCTGCGTATTTCGATGGATTTTATTGATTTGATGTCACGTGTATAATATGAAAAGGAAAATCCGCTGAGAATATTTTTGAAAACCTCTATTACGATTTAAGAAAACTGTTATTTTGAAACTTGTTAAAAACGAAAATATTGTATTTTTCCATTCTTTTCAATAAAACAATTTTATAAATAAAAATATATTAAACTATTTTAATTCATTTATATTGGGGGTTCTTTAAATTGTATCAACCATAATTTCTGTTTCAGGGAAACGTAAATAAGTTAATCCTTTTGTGATTAATAAATATTTTATTGATTTAATTATAAAAGTAAAGGGGGTTCTATGACAAGTTTTGGAAATTGTTGTTTATCCGTGTTTCATTTTGGTTCAGTGATAGTGTAGTACGAACATAAATAATTATTATCTGCTGTGTAAATTTTCTTTAATATGGGCTGTCTAATCCCACATAGAGCAAGTTACCAAATCTCTCATAAGCTTCTGTTCTAAACGCACTGAAAATTTTGAAAACGGATATAAGAACTCGAGAACAGTTCTGTGAATTTTTAGTGATATCTTTTTAGTTTAATACTTTTCAGTGAATTTAATATTTCAATTATAATTTAACTGATCAAGGACTAAGCTATTATGAGCTACAGGAAGTTAACAGCTAAGGTAGGTACTAAAATGGAAGACTTTGAGTACAAAATAATTTCCAATGATGAAGAGCAATATTTTTATAAAGAACCGACTGAAAATTTTTAGTAAATATTCTACTAAAGATAATACTGAAACGGTCAGAAAAACTTACCTGTACTTATTTAATAAAGTAGTTTTTACGTCGTGGTTTCATGAACTATTTAGTAAAAAATAATAAAGGAATTAAATAACGGAGAAGATTATTAACATGACTATACAGAAGCTTTTAAAATGTAGATTTTAAGACGATTAAAAAAATGAAATGAATCGACAGAGTGGGCAATGAAGAAGTATTACGAACAGTGAAAAGGGAAACAGTAAGAAGGGAATTTTGATGGAACCATTCAATGAAGGAGAGCTAATTGGTTAGGATACATAATGAGAGAAAAAGTTTTATTTTAAACTATGTTAGAAAGATCAGTAGAAGGCGAAAAGAAAAGTGATGTCAAAGAACAAAGGTTAGAGATGAATTAAAAAGCGGTACGAGCTATTAAAAAATTAAGACGGTGGCAGAAAAGAGAAAAAGTTGGAGACAAACATAGTCCAAGGGTTACCTACTTAAAGCAGATAATTTGATGATCTGATACTATATTATAATGATGGTCTTATGAAAATCGTACTGTTTTTAGCTCGCAGCTCCTAAACCAGCATTATGACGTAATTCTATTTAGTGTGCTCAGTTTTTAGGAAGGAAAACGTTGTGCTCGCTAGGCGAACAATACGTCTTTATATTTTATAGATCTCTCTGCATCCCACGAATTTTTGGGTACATTTCACAGCACCCTTCGTATCTATAGGTTTCAAAGGTAAACAAAATTTTACTTTAATTATCAAATACATTGGTATTTATATTTGTCTGTCCACCAATAAACTTGGAACTATGTTTAGCATAAGATTCCATAACTTCCATCAAATAATCTAATTTATAATTTACAGTTCGGTAAATATTTCCTTGTAATTCATTTATCCAAAGCTGATAGAATGCATGCGCCGTTAGAATGGGAGTTTCAGTTTGCAGGCGGCTGTGTTTATAAACAATCAAATTTTAGCATATCTTTTATATACAAACTACATAAAGTAAACCCTGAGAATGAGTTGTACATGTGAACTGGTACGCTGGTAATTAGTCCGTCACACGAATAGTGTCACACTCATTGGTTGAAATAGTTGTACACATGAACTGCTTACTGTTAACACTCGATGAATAGGGCTATAGTATAGTTTTTATGTCTTCAGAAAAACTTCGTTAGATTTTAATTAAATTTAGTACGGTTTAAAGTTAATCAATTTCAATAAATCAATAAGTATTCGCTGTATCTAGTTAATTTAAATTCTGTACTAAACCTAAAATTTTGCGCAAAGAACCTGTTGAAACATACATAAAGACTATCTCTAAACTTTGACCCAAAATACTTAGTAAAATATTTATCCATTTTTCTGTATCAATTCAAGAATTAATTGTTTCTTCTTTGCGTGCGTATCCGTTTCGGATGTTGGTGATAATCATGGATACTTTAACCTTGATGGCTTCTATCTGTGGTTAAATCTTACTAAACCAGGCCTTCAAATTGGCGAGCCAGGAAATTCTTTTTAAGTCAAGATTCTTTTTCCATAAAAATGTGTCTTTCTGTATGTATTACAGTTGATATCTTTGGTAATTCCTCACGATATGCCCGACGTACTGCAGCTTACATTTGATAATGTTGACTAATTCTACAATTTTACTCATTCTCTTTAAGATCTCTGCATTGGTGGAGTTCTGCGTTCATGATATCCTTAATATTCTCCTGTACAGCCATAATTTAAACGCCTCGAGCTTGCGGGTAATTGCTTGTTTAAGATTCAAGAGCCTAAATTATACGGAAAAACTGAGAGCATCTCAGGAGCCGCTGTTTGGTGTCCAGCGTTAGATCATGAACCTTGAACACTGAGGCCATTGTATTAAAAACACCTCTGGCCTTTCCAACTGCGACACCTGATATCCAGAAAATTATCCCACGCCTTGTTGATAATGGTACCCAGGTATGTATATTTTGAGACTTTCTCTCTTCTTAGAGAAGAACAATTCAGTTTAAAACCTTATGAAATTATTAAATGGAAACATTAGTTTACTTTTATGTATTATTTGTATATCATTCTCTGTATTATCGTTTATAACATTTTGTTGAATCACATGATGTTGTAATGAGACGATCTTACTTCGGTTGACTGAACCTTTGTCGTTTTGATTACTTCAAACACCGTCTGCAAAAGAGTTAAATATAAATACAGTTAATTAATAAAGTTCTTACTTGCTATAAGTTTCTCAGCAAATGCAATATTATTGTAGTTATTCATCATATACATCTATTTGGGGAAGTATGCAATATGAAAGGAAAGTTTTAAGCTTCTTCATTACAAGTGCCATAATAATGTTACATGTATATATATTATATACAATATTAATTAGTTGAAATATATTTTGCTTAATAATAGTATATACTGCTATTTAAATGTTTGCTATTTATTTTTATCTATTTATATAACGTTACATTCACTGCTTAATTTATGAGAAAGGTAATGAAACAAAATTACATTTTCTATTTCAGGGTTAGTTTTTTTAGTAGTACTTTTATAAAATTTTCAGAAGAATTTTCACATAACTTACAGCTTACTAGTCGAATGCTTTACCAACTAAACTAATAAAATTTTTTTTACTTTCTCTTGCCCACATGAGTATAAAGGAATGAAAGTATTGTTTTCATGTCGATTTTTTAAAATCAAGTTTTCACCGGATATGTACGTTTCTAGACCCTCTAGACCCAGAAAAACATGTTTCTAGCGATATTTCTGTGTGTGAATAAAATATCTCAAGAATAAAACATCGTAAAAAGTTAAAACTTGAAACTTAAGTTAGGTACTAGAGGACCCAACATGAACATTTTCATCAAAATCGGCCAATCGGAAGTAGTAGTTTATTCGAGTAATTTTGCACTTTTTTGCGATTTTCTCAAAAACGGCTCCTACGATTTTTTTTAAAAATCACCTCATTTACTACATTTTTTATGCTCTACATAATAGAATAGGCGTAATGTCTGCTGAAAATCTTGGGAAGCCTGTTCTCTCGAAGAAAGAAATGGTTTTTTTTAAAGATTGCGGCATTGAAATGCATTTAAGGGCAAAAGTGTATAATTATAGTTTAAACAGTTTAAAAATATACACCTTTTATTTTAAACATTTCTTTGATTTCTTTCTTAGTTAAGCGGTAATTAGTAATTTTCTTTTTTTTATTTGATTAAAATCTGTAAAAAATGGATTTTATAAGATTTCGGTCTCAGTAAGCATTTTACGACAAAAGTGTAGGCTACCTATATAATCAAATTTATATAAATTAAAAGACCTACAACTTTTGTTTTAGGCATTTTTCTCTACAGAGCCTAGTTTATCAGCGTCAAAGATTGATTTTCTGTATCATTAAGCCAAACTAAGATTGGCTTTCATTTTGCATCATTCACTCATGATTAAAATTAGGTTATGTTTTTTGAGGTTAGTTTTTTGTTGATTTATAATGTTTTATTACTAATGATAGGTTATAGTGTTCATTACTTGCACTGGCAAGAGAATGTTGTGTGAGTGTTTCCCACCAGATATTTTGCATTTTATTAAGTTTAATATACTTGTACAACATATCATGATACTTATTCATGTCAAAAATCTTTATTAGTTAATATTATAGCAGTAAATTTTCTCGTTTGTAGGTTATTAAATATTCTTCTGCTGAAGAAATTTGGAGACCAAATAGGCTACACACGCAGTTAATTAAATAGTTCAACTTATAACCGAAAATTCTAATAATATTTAAAGTATAACTTAAACGTTTAGTGTAGTTAAAATATTTCAAGTCAAAATCAGTTATAAAATACTGAAATAATTAATTGAATTTTAAAATTACAAATTTTAAATTATCTTAACAATTTATCAATTAAACTTTGATAATTAATAATATGGTTTCGTAACTGTAGAACGTATATATTTACTTTCGTTTAATTTTACGCGAAACTATTATTAATACCAGTGTAAAATTTAATAAATTATTACAATAAATTTCTTAAAATTTTAGAGGAAAATGGGATACATAAATTTGATAAGTAAACTTTATTGTGTAAATTAATACACAGAATATTGAACATTTTGTATTCCGTAGTTGAAATAAATTTTATTGTACGCAACATTTACATTAAGTTAGAAATTTATGAACAAAGTAAAAAGTAATTTTGGAAAACTATATACCTAACAAAATTTTCATTTTTGTGATAGTACTACAAAAAAATGCGCTGTGCGGGCTTATTCCTTTGGAGAGTTGTGTTAAAATTAGGTTTTAAAACGTCAAAAATTGGGTGAATAAAAACGTTACTACTTTTTTTTTGTTAGAAAATACATACTGATCTTATGAACTATATTTCTTTCGGAAAGTATAGAAATAATTTTTATTTTTGTAGGGTAGTTGTTCTTTTTACCTCTTAGCTGCCAATTGTACATAAAATAGGTTATGTCTTTCCCAGGTATAACGTAGAAAATATGCATGTCGATTTTCAGAACTGAAGTTGAACGGGAAGATTTAGAATTCATATGAATAAATTTTTAATTTATCACCCCATTTTAACCAGAAAACTTCTTTTTTTAATCATCAGGCTCAAGTGTTTAAAATTCAAATGCTTTAATTTATCTGTTTAACCTCTAAGTAGAATATCAGATTTCAATGAGATTGAGAAATTTGAGAATATTGATGATGAATGATTGAGTCAGTCAGTGAGAATTTTTAAATTTATTTACAGATTGGAAAACTAAATCAACAAGAAAGTTGGAAATGCATTCTGGTTTTTACATGACAATTCCTCAATTTTATCTTAGTAATAAAAAATAAATGTTATATTATCTTATTATGTGAATACGAGTCAAGGTAAACTATTCAAAATAAAATCTTCATTCAAAAGATAAAATTTATGTTATTTATTAAAAATGATAAAAATCTTATAATTGTCGTTTTTCTTGTATAAAAACGCTCATAAATATAAGTACGTTGTAACTGTCTTTGTACATAAATAAAATTTACAATGAAACTAGAAGGAAAAAATATTTAGGACTATTTCACACAATATCTACATTTCCATTTTACTTTTAAGTTATCTTTAATATAAAATTGTAGATAAGGCGCATAATATGCATACAACAGATTTATTATTTTACTTATGTTTTAAACTTTAGTTTAACCGCCACCATTGGTAACATTTTTCTAAGTTTTCTTTTATGAAATTTCTTTTGCTCTTTACTTTAGAGTCTTGTATTTTCCTAGTTGAAAGCAATGTTATCTACGGTCCAGATTGATTTATTTTTCCAAACAACTAGCTAGCTGTAGTATTACTATTTGTCATATCTTTTAAGGGTTGCAAGGTTACTGGAAGCTATTTTCCTCATCTTTTATTATTATATTTTTCTTCTTTGTTCTGCTTTTTACTGCTGTTTTAAAATATGAACTCATATAACACACATAACTCATGTATGGTGCACAGCTTACATCTAAGGTACACCCTAAGCAAATAATAATATACATTGTATTTCACCAACAAAGCACGAGAGCTGTTATATTTATTTTTCATTGAAGACACACGTTATTGCCATATATGTATTTTTGTGGAAATAAACACAACTTGTTACAACTTCTATGTGGAAAGGAAATGGTCAGAAGTTTAATGCTGTAGCAAAGTAATTTAGTGTTATGAATTAATAGTCCAACTGTAAGTTTTCAAGAATTATTTATATCAATTAATTTTAAATACTTAAGTAGACAAAATAATTTTTTTAATAACAATAATTTTCTTACGAATGTTGATCTATCTTAGGCACTAGTTATTTTTTTTTTGGAATTTGTCCTTAATAATTACACTATATTCTTATTTATAAAAAAGTAAGAGAAATTACTTCTGTAAACGGAAAAATATTTTTATGAAGTTAAGCAAAAATTGAGGTAAAGCGACTATTTATTTATTATTTATTACCTACTAAAAACAAATAAAATGAACTCTTATCCTACCTTATTTCCTAATACCCGCACAGGTGTAGCTTGTGCGCGGGTATAAATTAGTTTATAATCTTAAACTTATTTATATTCACACTTAATTTACAAAAATAGAAAAAAAATCTGTTGTGAAACACTCACACAACTTTCTCTAGCCAATGCAAATAATTAATAAAAAACCTAACATTATTAATAAAATATTAGAAATAAACAAAAACTAATCTCAAAAACATAACCTTATTTTAATCATGAGTGAATGACGCAAAATGACAATCGAACTCAATTTGGCTTAAAAAAACGGAAAATCACACTTTCACGCTAAACTAGGCTCTGTAGAGAAAAATTCTAGATAAATAAAAGTTGTAGATCTCATAAATTTCTATAAATTTTATTATATACACTTTTGTCGTAAAGTGCATACTAAGGCCGAAATCTTAAAAAAATCGATTTTTCACACGTTTTCGTGAGAAAAAACAGAAAATCGCTAATTACCGCTAAACTAAGCGTTATACAAAAAATGCTTGAAATGAAAGTTGTAGGTTTTTAAATTCTCTACAACTTTTATTATATATATTTTTGCTTTAAAATTAATATTAAAGCCGTAATCTTAAAAAAAAACACTTTTTTTACGTAAAAACACCCTCACCAAGAATTTCAGGAAACATGGCGCCTACCCTATCTTTTAGAGAATAAAAAATTGAGTAAATGAGGCGATTTAAAAAAAAATCGTAGGACCAGCTTTTGAGAAAATCGCAAAAAAGTGAAAAATTATACGAATAAACTACTACTTCCGGTTGACCGATTTTAATGAAAATGTTCGTGTCGGGTCCGGTAGTCGTATGTAACTTAAGTTTCAAGTTTCAAGTTCGTACAATGTTCCGTTCTTGAGATATTTTGTACACACACACACACATACACGCGCGCACGCACGCACGCACGCGCGCACACACACACATACACACACACACACAGCTTAATCGCTAAAAACATGTTTTTTGGGTTCAGGGGGTCTGAAAACGTATAGATCCGGTGAAAACTCGATTTCGAAAAATCGACATGAAAACAATACTTTCCTTCCTATATATTCATATAGGCAAGAGAAAGTAAAAATACAAAATAAAAACAATAAAATAAAATAGAATTTCCTAACGTAATACAAAACTTAATATATTAGTATCATTATTAAAACTTTATCTTTCTACATAATTTGTTAAATTATAAATATTATTATTGGCAGTAAATATCAAATGAAAAAAAAATTATTACTATTATATTACGTTAATTAATACATACTAACAATACAGTTATCAATCATAATCAGTATAGGTAATACCAACATAAAATACAATAATAAATCGTCATGTAGTGGCAAAATACAATGATAATGCTGACAAAAATCTATGACCGAATCAAGAGGAAAAGCATTTAATTTGAATGTATAGAACTAATTAAATCCACAGACTGCCCTCTTCCTAAATTAATCAACCAGTTGGTTACTCTTTTTTGTATATCTGAGATATGAAAACTATAAAACTATGAAAACATATTATATCTTATACTACGTTAGTATGAAATTATTCTAATGAAAATTGAGTTAGAAACTTTTAAAGTGCATATATTAATGTCATTAAAAAATTTTCTAATAAATTATTGAAGGGTTTCACGTTTATTGTTATATAATAAATCTATAAACACAATGATTCAAAATTGAAAGGAACTGATTTTACAGCTAAGAATAAGAAAAATGTTGGAATAAATACAGTTACAGAAATGCCCTGTTAGCGAGTTACAGCCGGCGAAATATTTTTTCCAGAATTCAGTTAGGCTACCCCGTTGAAATGAGGTCATACTTTAATTTTTAAGGCTTTAATTACGAAGCAAACGTGAAAGTATCTCATGGTTTGTAATCTGAAATTTTGAATAAAACAGATACAAGAGCTGTATCTCAAATAGTTTTAAAGATATCATACATAAAATCAATAATTAGGGGTGAAAATTAACACTTTTTTAGGTTTAATATAAAATAACTGTGTTAAATTGTTACATTAAAATATATAAAATTAAATTCTGAGAAAATTGATGTAAATGAAGTAGGTTCGTAACATTCATTATTCTTTTGGGAACAGACTAATGATAATGTATTATTGTTTAGACACTAATGTAGATTCCAGCATGACTTGATAAAATTTCTCTTATCCGATGATTTTACTTATTAATTTCTGAAAAATCATATTTTTTGATTAGACTCTAATCATTACTCTTTATGACTCTTCTTTTTTGTAATAGTAAAATTAAAAACAAATAAGAAGATTTCACTGATTGTAGTAGTACAGCTGGATTTAATTTAATATCAATATATGAAAGTTATTTAAGTAAGAAATTAATTAATAAAATTTTTTATTTTTTTATTTAGAATGTACTTATATAATACTTTTTACTCTCTTTTTTGCGGATGATCAAGTTATCATGTCTGCAGATCACGATGATGAGGAAGTTGCAAGAGGATTATGAAAGATGGGGCCTCAGTATAAATGTAAACAAGACTGAAGACCTTACTGTTGGTGAGCCGGGAAATGATATTCAGCTGGGTGCGGGTGTAGTGAAAAGCTATCAAAGTTTTAAATACCTGGAAGTCATCTTGATAGGAGCGGAACAAATGTAGCGGAAGTAAACGGCAAGATTTCGCAAGGGCAAAGGGTTATAGGGCAGTTAAATTCAGTGCTTTGGAATTTAAAATATGGAAGGAGGCAAAGATAAATATTTATCATGCTATTCTGGAAAGTGTGTGTACCTATGCTGCGGAAGTGTTGGTATTGTCAAAGAGACAGAAGGATCGCTTGAAAGCGGTGGAGATGGATTTCTGAAGGCGGATCTGTGGTGTGTTGCGGATCGATCGAATTCCGAATTTTGAAGTTAGGAGAAGAATCGGCGTTCAAGGAAATATCATGGATACCATATCCCGGAAGCAGTTGAAATGGTTTGGCCATTTGCAGAGGATGGAAGATGATAGGTGGCCAAAGAGGGTATGGAAGTAGACGCCAGCCGGTAGAAGAAGGAGGGGTAGGCCGGAAGTGACATGGTTGGATGGGGAGGAGGCAATGTCTTTGCGGCGGCTCTCCGATGGGGACTGGCGAGACAGAGAGAGGTGGGCTTAGGAAGCGAGATACGACTGGGGCTGTAAATCCTCGCATATATATATATATATATATATATATATATATATATATATATATATATATATATATATATATATATATATATATACTTATATAACTATTTGTGACAGTTAAAAACTATTTAAAGATTTTTTTGTATGTTTAAATATTTCTTCCTTCAATGTTTTTATTGTTACTAAGTGTTGATTTATTAAGAAAAATAAAATGGACTGGTTCTTGAATAAAAAATATGAATGCTAAGCATCAACAAGAGATTAGCTTTGTTTCATTAATATTTACGGTCTAAGGTCACATCTGCGTTAAATAATAAAATATTGACAAATATTTCAAATATAAACGTTAACTATATATTACATAATTGAATTTTCTTATTTATAAAGTACTTGTATTAAACGAACGGATACATACCTGAGTTAAGTAATAAAATGTTTTTAAGTATTAATCATTTATTTTTCTGTAAGAACATCTTTTCAGAATCTTAAATAGTAACTGAAGTAACACCAAAGGTGCAGATGCAGTATAAAAGTTGATAAAGGTTAGAGAAAACCTAAAGTATTTATCACTTATATTAATATAACATTGTACAGAATACAAATAAATGTGTAGAATGTTAATGTAATTGAATATGAAATTGTGTTTGGTGTATATTGAAATAGTATTTTATATCAACATTTCTGTTGAACTAAGTTTTGTTGGTAATAGGTCTCGAGTATTAATAATGCCCAGGTGCTGTTGTTATTATTATTATTATTATAAATTATTACTATTACTACTGTTACTATTTGCAACTGTAATAACAATTATAATTACAGTTGGAATGTATAAAGTGAGGCGGCTCGTAGTAATGACAAGCGGTGGAAAGGAAGGATGTCGTATTTACAGCCATGAAATGTGTTAGGGAGCGGGGAAGGAAGAGGGATGTAGAATGATGTGATGCTCTGTATGAAGTGGCCTGTCACCAACAAGACGATGTAGCACAGTAACGCGGAGCTCCTGTGCAAATTGAAATGGTAAATTGCGTCTTGTATATGTATTGTAAGAGTCGAGGGTGGAGTGGCAATGAGTCTATGGGTGTGAAGAGAGAGAGATTTTATAGAGGTATTATGGAGGGGTGAGATATGGGAGGTTTTCTGATGGTGTTGTGGCGTGTTTGGTGAACGTAGGTAGGTTTACAAGTGGCTTCACTTCATTGAGGAGAGTCTTAACTCTATTACATTCATTCAAGTTCTACCTGAGTGAAACATTTGTAATTGCTATAATTATGTTTTTATTATTAAAAATAAACTATTTTTGAACGAAATTTATTTTAAATCAACTTCGAAATAAAATAATTCTTGTTTTGTTTTTAACAAACGATATGAAGCAGCAACAAATTCAATACAAATTAAGAATGTTAATTAATAAAATTAATTAAGAAAATAATATTTATTTAGCAAAACAAAAATAGAGAATTGGTAATATCGGAAATGTGAACTTTAAAATAATCTCAAGAATTTAATTCATTTTATAAATCAAATCATTTTTGGGTTTTGTTTGGTGCATTTAACATCAATTTGTTATTTTAATTTAATTTTTTATTTATTTATTTATTTAACGTTGCATCAACTGCAATGGTCATTAGCGACGACGTTGGGGTATAACCGTTTACAATGGAGAATGAAATGATTTTTTTGTAATGTATGAAAATATGCCGTGTCTGAGTGGGATTCGAACCAACGAATGCATGATGAGAGGCAAGCACGTTACCAGCTACACCAATGCGGCCGGAAATTTAAATTTTTACTATGTTAAACAAGAATTAAAGTCCAACAGCTTACGACTATTGTTGTGACGCGACTGAGGACACCTGCCACTTTGACTACAAAACCAATGTAACATGAAAAGAACAAACCAATTTTTTTGGCACTTTATTAAAAATTTTGTATCTATTATTACAATATTATAACAATTTCTAAATATAAAGCTAAGGTTCCAAAACTTGAATTACTTGCCGGAGCTTGCAGTTATCACTACAGTCCTACCATTGGCCAAGAAGACCCTTTGGCCAGAGGCGTTTTAGTAACTTGCTGAGTACCTAGTATCGCCCTAGTAAACAATTTAAAAAAAAAAGTAGTTACCAGGATATTTCTATAATTCACAGTAACATAATAACAAAAGCAATGTAAACATAGATTCGGACTCTGGAATGTGTGAACTTAAGAAAGGAAGATAGAGTTTAGTGAAAAATAAAAAAAAAGCTTAGGAAAGTCGAAAAATAACATTGAAAAAGAGAAAACATCAAGCGTGACAAAAAGTAATTTAACTTGGTTTTAAGCTGGTAAAGATAAAAAATAAGAATAAGGTACAGTAAACTTTCCTTATTCGCGAAGGTTAGGTTCCGAAAATTTGCCGCAAATACGGAATACGTACAAAAACCGCGAATACAGAAATTGAATTAAATTAATAAGCAATGCTTGTACGTAGTACATACAGTATTGTAAATACTAAAAATGCTATTTATATAAACGTGTATAACTTACCAGTTTTAAAATCAGCAACTTGATGTTTCGTAGGTGCTGTACGTATTTATGTACGTAATAAAAACACGTTATTCAGGAATGATTACAGAACATTTTATTGACATGTTAAAAATCACTAATCTAACTAACCACTCAATCAATAAATCACAACGGACAAGATTTTGTAATGTACATTCAGTTTCTTTGGTGATAAAATTTACTAATTTTAACACCATATAGCTTTTCCCAGCAAAAAATTAATGTAGACTGCTTCAGTTTCTCAAAAGAAGATTTAATGCATGAAATACAATCAGTTATGTTAAATTGTTTCCAACCCTTAACAAGATCTACATCTACATTCATGGCGTCTACAATTATTTTGAATGTAAAATAAAAAAAAAATAAATCTATATTTGTCAGCGATCAAAAAAGGAATAGACATTGTCAAATACAGTACGTTTAAATCTATTTTACCAAACAATTTTTGTTTACAATTAAATATTCACTGAAACAAAAAAACATAACTTGTTCATTAAATTATTAATTAAATTGTAATGAAGACTAGGTCTTTCATACTACAGTTTGAATGCTTGAATTTTTCTTTCATTCGGCAGTTTATTTCTTGAAAGTTTGAATTCTTTTTCTTTCGTAACAAACCGCGAGCATTACATTTAGCTTACTACGAATTGTAAAAACTGTAGAAAAGGGAACTGCGAATACAGAATGCGTAAATACGGAGAGTTGACTGTATTTTTTTATGGAAAATTTAGGAAGTAAATTTAATTGTATTTGATATCTTTATAGATGAAATAACAATACAAACCTCTTAAATTTTCATTGCACAGCACAATATCCTCTCAGGTGAGTCAAAGCTGACTAAAGGAAGGGGAACTATTGAATTTAACGAAAGATCGTACGCTATTGGCGTAAGTGTGTAAATAAGTTCAAATTTTTCATTGTTAAATTTAAATATTCAAAATATTGGGTTTTTTTTATTAAAATGAGTAGATAAAATGCTGTAAAATCAACTGGCTGTGAGAGAAAAAGCTTAATGTATGTTGAGGTTAGGATTCTGACGGGATTTTGTAACACACTGGTAGGCTAGCATCCAGATGTTGTGGGCACAAGATAAAACAAATGCGATACTACATTTTTGTGGTTACAATATTGTTAAAAATCTCGACTACTATCAACATTTAAGTAAACCGACTCAAAAATGTTAAAATAAAAATGATGGTTACAGAAAAATGGGATTAATAAATTAGAACGACTAACCACAGATTAAAAGCAAAAAATAAAAATAACATACTAATTTTACTGTAGGCCTAATCTACTAACACGCTGTTTACTGGAAAAATAGGTAGAACTGGAAAATTTTAAATGTAATTTTACAAAGGTTAAAGGAACGAAATACAACGCATACATGTAATATTTGCGCTGAACATTTTACATTACGTGAAAAACAAATTTAAATAGTTCACGAAAGTATCCACACAAATATTTGTATTAAAATTTCTGTTTGTCGAGGAAATGAGAAACAAAAATGAAAATTAAAAACAAAAGTAAAATTAAGTATAGCTTGTTTCTTCAACGTTAAAAAATTTCAATTACTAAATAATAAATAGAGAGAAAGTTAATATTCTCAATATTGTGCTAGCCTTAATAACATTAAAAGGTGAACCTTTCAAAAACAGTTTAGAATAGGACGTTAACGAAATTCCTACGCAGCTAAAGAGTTTTTGTCTTTCTTAATGCACTTAAAATCTTCTCCTATGTACCTAACTCCCTAAACTGCTTTTTTATTCTTTTATCTGTTTCATATTATACTTCGTCCTTCTTTTATTCTTTAAAATATCCAACCCCGCCAGCTTTTAACTTTAAATTTTACCTCACTATAATTTTAACCAATATTTTCTAAACATGTTTTTATACTCTGGTTAGTTCATTGCTAAGTAGTTAGCTATATATTTATTTATATAAGTTTGATAAACTATTTTAAAATAACCTCAGTTTTTTACTGTTGTTGTTCAGGTCATCAGCCGAAAGGCTGATTTGAACCTCTAGAGGATTTACTAAGTAAAATAAGGGTGAGGTGGTTTACTATTATCTTCCTCACTGAGTGGAAAAGTAGCCTATGCTTATAAGCATGCCAGGCTCTCAAAAAAGCATCTACTACCCACCCTGCAAATGACACCTTCACTTCATTTACCACAGGGTCTGGCTGTAAAATAAAATTCATTACCCTCAGAGGAGATAACTCGGACTAGTGCCTTTTACACCTCTACCTCTTCTGTTCTTAAATGCTTTAGTGATAGACCATGAGAAGAAAGAGAACTATTTTTGTAGCTCTGGAACTAACAGATCGAGTGCAAATAATTTAACACTCCACCTGTCTTTTATCGGCAGAAGTTTTTTTACTATCAAGAATTGTTTAGTACTTTATCATATGAATATCTGCATTAGGTTTCATTACATTAGATTTTGTCTACATTAGATTTGAGTTTTTTTGCCTATACGGGACATACCGCACAAAATGCGTCCCAAAAATTTATTTAAAATAAAGTTTACCACTAACCAAAATAAAGTATAGGTAATGATATTATTAAAAAAAAAACAAAAAATTTCTTTTTAAGATAATAAAGTTTTACTGATGCATTTTATTATTATCAACACGTAAAATTTAAGTGACAGATCCTCCGCAAGGGTAATAGTTTCTAAATAGTAGACGGATAGTCCAGTTTACAAGAAAGAACTGAACAAGCAAAACGAATGATTTATGGAAACGATCAGAAAACTAATACAAATTCTTCATACGTGTGTAGAATGGATAACCAAGAATGGGTAAACCCTTTTTTGGGACACTAAAAAAGAGACCTATGGTGTCGGATAAGTGGTCTAAGAAAGACAGAATGGATATTTAGGAAATTGGAATAAGCCGAGAAAACATAATGGACTGAACCAAAATTCAGACTACAGAATATTTATTGATTAACTGCCTTCACGAAGAGCAAAAGCAGAACATTAAATGAACGGAAAAAATTAGAAAGGTATAGACAGAAATATGTTGACTAAGGCTGCAGAAAGAGTTTTCAGAAATGTTTAAAATGGCCATAAAGGGAAATATGTACCCTTGTAAATTAATATTTTGTTTAGATAACAAAAATTCCTTTTCTAGATATATATTTTTTAAGTCACATGAACCTCTTGAATAATTAGCAACTACTTTTGGGTATGAAATATTGGGTTTTGGCGCGTAATTAATTTCCATACTCTAGCCGGGAAGCGAACCCGAAACCTTCCACTTGTTAGGCTGGCGCGCTAAACACTTCATCACCTTTTAATTCAAATAAATTACGGGCTTCGGGCCAGCCCAGTCAGTCAGCTGGTAGAATGTCGCTATTATTTGTTAACTAACACTAGTTGGGCAAGCGACTTTGTATGGTGACCAGCTGGCAGCCATTCCTGAATAAACTCTACTGGGGG
The DNA here is from genome assembly GCA_035578175.1 of Catonia carolina. Classification (NCBI taxonomy): domain Eukaryota; kingdom Metazoa; phylum Arthropoda; class Insecta; order Hemiptera; family Achilidae; genus Catonia; species Catonia carolina. The sequence continues at coordinate 2,013,949 of JAQMRL010000022.1, read as the reverse complement.
TCCTGTTCAAAAATTCATACCGAATCACGTCAAAAAAATACAGCGAAAAGCGGCGATCGAATTGGGTGGTTGTCAATAAAGTACAGTTCCCAATAACAAATAAAAGCTAGAAAAAAATTACATTTAATCATATAAATTTATCCCCGTTTAGGAAAACATAAGATCTAGTGAACACTCTTTAGTGATTCTTCTTACAATCAAGGTTTACGCTTCCGCCTGTTCAGACTCACAACACCGAAAAACTATTGATTTATTGCCAACTTTTGCGTGGCCTCCCAACATCTCTCCTTCCAAACGGTCTGTACTGTAAAACATTGAGGGGGATCCTTTCCTGAGGAAATCTCTCTACGTGCTTCCTGCATCGATTTCAATATTCTGCCATCTTCCCATTCAGGTTGTAAACATCCAGTTCTGTTCTTATGTACTCATTACCTAGTTGAAACCTACGATTGCAACCCTTTTTTCTTCGCAGGACCGCAGCTCTGCCACCTGATTTCTACTCTCCAGGTCTGGTACTTATCCGCGACTTACTTCTATAGAGTAGGACTAGGGCTCTTTTTGTGATTTTAAAATACTTTAGCTAGAACATTGAATATTACAAAACGTTTTTTATTGATTGACATTATTAGCTATTGGACTGTTCATAAAATCTTGTTAAACTATATAAATTTAAAAAAATTATGAATGGTAAATTTTTGATTAATGACTGGAAATTAAGACGGTAAAAACTAGTGAAAATATAGATTCCAAATATACAAGGTGTGGCTATTAAATAACGAGACTGACGTAAAAAAAATTCATTTTTATTTTATACATAATCACTTGTTTTCACCTTCAATATACACTCCTTCTCTATCCCTACAACGCTCCATTCGAATTTCCCATTTCTGGAAACAGTGCTGGAAGTCATCTTCTGTCAGCTCCTTCAGGCCACGTGCTGCTTTCTCTTTTACAGCTTCCACAGACTCAAATCTTGTCCCTTTTAATGCAGATTTCACCTTAGGGAACAGGTAGAAGTTACATGGTGCAAGATCTGGTGAATAAGGTAGATGCTCTGACACTGAGATGCTGTACTTGGCTAGGAACCTCTTGACAGATAACGGGGAATGAGCTGGCGCATTGTCTTGGTGGAGAACCCATGATTTGTCCTTCCACATTTCGGGGCGTTTTTCCTTACTCTTGACGTAGTTTAGAAAATACCTCAAGATAGTAAATTGATTAATTGTTTGACATTAAGGAACCCAGTGAAGGTACACAATCCCATGGACAAAAAAAAACAATCATTATTGCTGTAAATTTTGATTTGCTTACTCGAGCTTTTTTGGCTCTCGGTGAAGTTCGGCTCTTCCAGTGCATGGATTGGCGCTTCGTTTCCGAATCATAAGTAAAAAACACGTTTAATCACATGTTATTATCTTCTACCTGTTCCCTAAGGTAAAATCTGCATTAAAAGGGACAAGATTTGAGTCTGTGGAAGCTGTAAAAAAAGAAAGCGGCACGTGTGCTGAAGGAGTTGACAGAAGATGACTTCCAGCACTGTTTCCAACAATGGAAAATTCGCATGGAGCGTTGTAGAGATAGAGAAGGAGTGTATATTGAAAGTGACAATAAGTGATTATGTATAAAATAAAAATGAAATTGTTTTACGTCAGTCTCGTTATTTAATAGATACACCCCGTGTTATTAATATAGTACAAAATTTAAGGCTAATGATCAATAATGTTATCGAATTATTTTTTAAAATATTTGTTTATCTATTAGAAGAACGGGAACTGTTTTTATTCAAACAACGAATCAATGTGAAAACGGCACGTGTATTATAGCTGCACTAGTGGTGTGAGTAGGTATGTAATTAAAGCGTGGGATTCAGTGTTACTTAACAATTTGATGCAACTCGCGACCGGTTTACTGACTGGGTTTCTCACGAGGAAAATCTTAAATTAAACAATATGAAGAATCTTTAATAATTTAATTGATTTAATGGAAATACTGGGATTCCTAACTGCATAATTAAATTTAAAGTTTTTGCATTAAATTAAGCATAGATAATTACCTTGTAACTTGTTTTAATTAATGATTTGGAATTGCTTTATAATTGACAAACAATTAAGTTACAAAGTGATACAATATTAGTTATATATGGCAAATCTAAAATAGTTGTGGAATTATGTACTGATATAGTTTAAGTCACGTAAATGAAGTGTTGAACTTGATTGATCTAAACTTCTAAATTAACCACGTTTGAAAACTTTAATGAAAATTCTAATAAATTTACATTGGTATTTTAATTTTAGTACTAGCATATTATAATGTGAAGTATTCCTTATTTAGAATCACAAAAACTTATCGAATAAAAATTTCAAAAAAAGGAATTAACACTATTTGTATTATATTTAGGTGTAAATTGAATTTCATTTATAAATTACAAGGCATTAAATTAGATTAGTGTTTTAAATTAAACGTTTAGAAATTTAATCAAGTTGTTTTTCATGTTATTCTTATTCGTTAAGTTTCCACTAAAAAGTTGTACAATTCATCAAAAAATGACATCTACTTTTGCCGAGTTGGCAAAGGTGTTTTAATATTTGTTGGCAAACCAGTATTTTTTCTTTGGCTCTTTGGAAAAAAAAACAACAGTGCTTTGGTAACTAGCCAAAAGGTGAGCGGCGAATTAAAAAGGCCTGGCATTGACGTTCGCATGCTACAAGTGCTCTTTTTATACGTTTCAAAGCTACGTACATTTACTGTGTGATTGTTTTCAAATACTTAATGCTACTGTAAATAGTTTGATTTAAATAGTTATAAATTAAGCTAAAACTAAAAATCTAATGTATTCGGAATTTCACATAAAAGAGGGGGGTTTTCAGGAGAAATAAATAGAATCAAATATAGAAATATAGTTTTAGAATAATGAAATTAAAATTAAAAATTTTACCAAATTGTATGACCCATAGTATTTGTTTGATAGCTATTATAAATTAATAAAATAACATATTATACCCTTTTACCACTAATCTGTAGAGACTGAAAATCGTCTGAAACGCTCCATCTAACTTTCATTAAAAGCCTCTGGGTCAGCAATATTAAGGAAAAATATTTACTAAAATTTCTTCTTTTGATTATGACTACGTTTGGGCTTTCTCTCACAACAGTAGCCAGGAAAACAATTTAAAATATTTAAATATTGTTACGATAAGTTTTAGATTAGTAGTATAGATTACTATTCCGTTTTATGAATGCCGAATTCATTAATTTTTCTTCGCGTAGATTTTTAATTTCTGGTCTACCAATGTGATGTTCCAGTTACTTTTTAATTTTCACTGATTTAACATTTATACAGTTTATAATTGTACTTTACTTACTTCATTAATATAACTAAATATTACAACTATAATTAAATATTTCTGTTTCTTATCACATAGTCAGCCAATTATATTAATGAACTATTTAAGACCAAAAGAGGTAGAGGAGTAAAAGATACTAGAGTTAACATCTTCTGACAGCAATGGCGTTCAGTATACAGTCTAACCTTGTGTTGAACGAAGTGATTGTGTCATTTGCAGGGTGGAAAGTAGGTGATTTTCGGAAGGGCCTGGCATGCTGATGAGCATACTCTATTAATTCAGTGAGGAAGGCAATAGTAAACCACCTCACTCCTCGTTTTTACTTAGTAAAACATCTAGAGGTTCAAACCAGCCTTTCGGCTGCTGACATAAACAACAAAAAAAACTAATTATGCCTTCATGGCGTAGTGGTTACAGGCTAGCCTACAAAGTGGAAGATCCCTGGGTCGATTTCCGACAACGTTATGGAAATTATTACATGTCTAAACCACCGTATCAAAACCATAATATACATTATTTGTTTATGAAAAAGCTGTTGATATAAATTTAAAAAGAAACCTGAAGATCAGAACTTGAGATTACCTGAAGTTAACCCTTTAATTAATATTTTTTTAAAGAAAATATTTGCCTTTTATGCTGTTATTCTGGAACAGACATCATGAATCTGGGATAATTCTTTAGACAGCTGTGGACTTCTCTATGAGAAAGAACGGGAATTACGTTTTATAATATAATGAAAGCGGAAGGTTAATTATTTCTCCCTTTTGTTTCCTTAAAAATTCTAAAATCCTAAAATTTTAGATTTGTTTTGCCTTTGTACTTCAAAATGGTACGAAAGCGTAGGTGTTTAATGCCACTCTTTGAAAAATTATTATTTTTATCAGATAAACAATTTTTTAGTGTATTTAATTATTTATAGTTATTGCAGTAATTTGAAATTTCTGCTGCTCTTCAAAGAGGAATGTCTCGTATTTGATTCCTGACTAGAGTATGGGTATTATTATACCTTAAAACTTACAAATTCTATACCAATGTAGTCGATAATAACTAAAAAAGTTTATTAATTAAAAAATCAACTAAAATAAATCAAATATCTTAATTTTATTAAGAATAGCGCTAACTCCATATCGGGAAATAAGTATAAATATGGAGGAAATTGAAGGAGCGGATAAGGAACAGAGATAACCAGATTTGTATGCTCCGATTTCAAGTTCTTGTAATGCGAAAATCGCTTAAATGAAGATTTTAGTTATGTATAATTTCTCCTACACATACTCCGCAGAAATAATTTATTTAAAGTCCGACTGCTTTGCACATTAATACTAATGCAGATGATAAACGGGGAAAGTAAGTGATTAAACATTCTAAACCTGACCAGGAATCCCTGGCGTAGAAGCTAGTTGCGGAGACCACTACACAACAAGCTGTCTCGTAATGTAGTGATCTCAGACTGTAGAATAGTTTATTTTAATAATACTCAAAGTGATGGGGGTAACTTTAAGGAGCACATGAAAAAAATCTGTTATATGATTTAACTAACTTGACGACGTATAGAGTTTTAAAGTGAATATACAAAGTAAAATTACCGACATAAAAAGACCACCATTTGGTAAAGTAATTCATAAAATTATGACTGGACGTTTATTAAATTACTATTTCAATACTGTAACTAATATTGATATGTCAGTAGTTATTGTTATGTGATTGTAAATCATGTCATGTAACATACAGTGTTTCATCAACTTGGAGGCTGTATTCTACATAATGTAATTACTTATATAACCTAGGAACCTGAAAATAATATGCTATACAAGAACTCTTCATATTGTTAAACAAATTGAGTAATATAATATTGTAATGAGATATTCATAGGAGTATTTGATTTACTATATTATTCATCACAATCGAGTTAATTACGTATTTGAACAATACGACTGATGTTATGCCAATATTACAATATTTCAAATGAGACACTAGTATTACAATGTGACACAAATTATCTAATTGAAATAACAAGCGATTAGAATAGAAGTTATAATATTATGTTAATCTAGTTAATTAAATTTCTCCGTAGAGGAAACGTTAGTTAAATAATAAAATGCTTAGTTTGTATTTAAATATAGCTTTATTTAAAAATACAATCATATTTAGCTATGAACCAGTCAATAGTTTTAAGGCGCATTTACACGTGCAATGATTTGCTAGCGCCAGTGAGAACTGGCGCCCCTGTAAAACGATGCATGTATAAGTAAACCATTGTTGGCGTGCAAGTTTCAACATGCATGCACAGAAAGAAACTTGCAAGGAATTTTCTGCAGCTTCTGAAATTTTGTTCGCCAGTAAGTGACTGGCGCGCTACTAAATAAACATTTGCATACATAAACCTTCACCTCCCCAGTAGGCTATTGGCTTACAGAAGGTGGTTTAATTTCGAATTGATTTTTCACTATCATCCGTTATCTATTATTATATATTTTCATATAGATAGCTTCTTATTTTGCTGTATCTTTAAACGGTTACTAAAATAAGCGACATTTTGAAAAATAAGAAGTGGAGTAGAGATGAAACCATTAAATTTTTGGAAAAATATGAACAATTTCCTTGTTTGTGGGATGTACACTGTTCGTCTTATAAAATCAGACCTCCAAACTATCAAAACCAATGTAGCAAATCACTGTTCTGCAAGCTTTCACGAACTTGACACTACACAACCGCAAAATAAATTGAAACTAGCTGGACAAAAAGCGTTTAATGTGTAAACCTCTACTAGCATGCAAATTAAACTGGCATCAGTACTGGCCCAGCAAATCATTGCATGTGTAAATGCGCCTTTACTTAAATTATAAGAATTCTGTTATCAGAAAATTTATTTAAAAGAAACGGCTCAAAGAAAATGTATTTTTTTTAATACATGACTGCAAAGGAAAAGTGCAAAGTCATCTAAAAGAAAAGTCCTTCGCGAGATAATGGGTTCAAAAATAGTATGTCCGTCTATTATTAATTATCTGCATCTGTACATAAATGAGTGCCTTTGGATGACCAAAAAGCAGGTCTAAGAGAAGTAGAGAAATTTAAGACAAAGATTTTTCGTAAAATATTGGGTCCGAAGATGGTAGACGGGACAGTACAGGTTACTGAAGACGTAATATTTGTACAAGAAATGAACTCCTAACGGAAACGATCAGTGAACGAAGTCTAAAAATCTACAAACACCTTTATAACATGGGTAAAAACCGTTTAACAGGACAAATTTTTAAGACACTAAACAATAGGTTGAATATGTTGAATAAATGGTTTAAAGAAGTCAAAAAAGATGTAGCAATGGGATAAACCGAGATAACATAAAAGACCGAACCAAATTTAGATAACCGGATGGAAAGAAGGAATAAAACCTACAGTGGATAAACGCTTAGGATGTGGGCTGCAAAGTGAGTTTTTATAAATGACTAAGGTATCCCGAATTTCGAACATACGGTGGTTGTTGGGTAGGATGAGAATTCCTGGCTCTTCCGTAAGAGTAGCTGAGGAGGAATTCCAGCTATAAGCTGAGGACCTTCAGGAACATCTGTGGACAGAAAATTACTGAATTTTGCTCGATGTGACTCTGATTTTATAAAATACTGTGGATGTACCAAGCTGTCATCAAATATACACTTAAATTAAGGTATAGTTCGTTTTCGTGCTTAGAGCTGAATGGTCCAGGTGACATATATCACCTTTTTTGTTAAAGGCATACCAGTTTTGTTAAAGGCATACCTTTAACAAAACTTTTCAAAGCCTGAGAACCTACTTTGTTATTAGGCTGACCAAAGAATTCTAGGCTGTGAAAAAACTTTTACTGTCTTCTTTCCAGGTCCACGTGATACTTTAATAAAAACGCAGACAGACTCAATTAAAAAAGCCCTTGTTCCCACAATTGTACCAAAAAAGAGGCCGGAGAGCCTCATCAGTTACATCTTCAAGTGGCTGAAGTGTAGCTGACCCCAGGCAAATCATGGACTTCGTAAGAACTCAAGCCTTGACATATTTTTACCGTGGTTTTGTGACAAAAGGACTGTTAGATCACAATGATGAGCGGTTGTTTTGTTTTCCTTCTCTTTCAGTAACCTTCACTTTATCAAGTTATCTTATAAATTTGCCTAAAAAACAAAACCATAACAAAATTAATTCTGAGGAAATTGTTAAACTATCGAAATAATTAAAAAATAACTTGATCGCCTTCTTTGCCCGGTGGTTAGCATGCTAAGCTCTGAAGCCCGGTCCCGGGTTCGGCAAAGGTCTGTAAAACTATTACATGTTTAAACCCACTCTTCTTTCACCTAAAGAAGTTGCTAATAACCTAGCTGTTGATGGGACTTAAAATGAAAATTATCTAAAAAAAGAACTTATTTTGTTAAATTTAAAAACCATGATAACTACAGTTTTAAAGAATTACGAATTATATTGAATAAAAATTTATTTGTAAAAATGTTCCGTCAACCTTTATTTTAATTTAATCTAATTCGTTTCTTTGGCAATAAAAGCTGAAGATTATTGAAATAAATATGTTTACAACATTCATGGAGAAACCATAAGTCGGGTTAATTGCAGTTAATCGTTAACCATAGAGGATTGCCAGAGATAATGCCGTATCACTAGTGTTAGTTGATTACAAAAATACTGTCGTTTTAAATTTTTGGATTAAGTATACTTAAACTATTTTGTCTACAAGTTATAATGAATTTATCTATGTCACGGTTTAAGATAAGGTTCTTAGCTAGGGCGATTTCTTGGATGTTAAGTTCTTCCTAAGTTTCGTATTAATTGATTAGGAAATCTCTAAGTTTGTACGGAATTTTAGTCTCTTAAACCTGTTCTTCATTAATAACAATGTTATAAACTTTATTTTGTTTACTACTTAATACATACAACATTATAAGTAACTGGTAATGTACGTATTAAACAATATTGTGATTATTTAATGAAATATTTTCATTTATAACAAATTATATTTTTAAACGAATATTTAAAAATGTTGTTTAGGTCATCAGCCAAGGCTGGTTTGAACCTACAGAAGTTTTACCAAGTAAAACGAGGAGAGAAGTGGTTTACAATTGCCTTCCTCACTAAATGAAAAAGTACGCTTATCAGCATGCCAGGCCCTCTGAAAAGCACTAATTTTCCACTCTGTAAATGACACCTTCACTTCATTCACCACGGGGTCTGGCTGTATAATGAAATTCATTACTTTCAGACGAGATAACTCTGATTAGTGTCTTTTACTATCTCTTCTGTTCTTAAATGATTCAGTCATTTAATTGGATCACCATGCGATAAGAAATAGAAACATTTATTTTAGCCCTGCAACGAACAGATTGGGTGTAAATAATTTGACCCTCCACCTGTCTGTTATGGGCAGCTTTAAAAATATAAAATACAAACAAATCTGTTGAGCAAAAAATAAAACACAAATTAGTTTACAAAAAATAGATAATTAATCAGGTTATTAGCGACAACATTGTGGTTAGTGAGTTAAAAAAACATGGTCACTTTCATACCCTGGGAAATGAATTCATTCTACCCGGGAATGGAACATAGATTTTTGGTTTTATAGTCTATTGAACTACCTACTGAGCTCTTAAGGTAGTTTAACTAAATTTTATTAAAGAAATAAATAGTAAAGTAAATGTTAACAACAGGTTTTTAATAGGTTTTTGATTTTTCATTCAATTTTTTTACTCATTAGTTTTAATGTGGACGATGATGATGAGTGATGAAAAGAGGCCAGACCATACAGAGATTCGATTTTGGAACTCCTGGCATAGAAGTCAGTTGAGCTGACCGTTATACCATAGGACCACAGGCCGGTCATATAACATAATAAGAAAAAACCACAAAAAAACACAAATAAAATTGTTAAAAACTAAAAAACTAAAAACTAAAAACTGAAAAAGGTAAACACCTTTTTCAGTGAATGGCATTGTATTCAATGGCCCTGAAAATAGTTCACTGTGCTAGTATAAAATTTCTTTTTATTATCTGAATCAATCATATCAGAAAGCACATAAGTCAAAATTTTGCCGTTTTCTGTTTTAGTACCTACATTTCCGGATTGATGGAATGTAAACACATCATTCCCTACAGAAATCACCAAAGTCATGCTTTTCTTCACTAATATAATGTAATGCTAAGAGCTTATCCTTGTCTTATAAGGTTTTTTCCGGTTAAAATAAAATGGGTGATATTTTCAAGCTGAAGTCCTAGACTTTAGAAAATACAAAGTTCTGCGCAAAAATCTGTATACAGGAGAAAACTACTATAAATTGATGATGATTACAAGAAAACGTAAATATTTCAGACAAAATTGTTTTTGAAAGTCAAGAATTTCAATTTTTATTGTAGTGAAAAGATTCCTCAAGTCATTAGTGTGATAAGTAAAAATTTTTTGTTATTTAACGTCGCATCAACTGCAACGATCATTAGCGACAACGTTGGGTATCTACGTTGGGGTTTCCTTTTACTTTATGCAATGGAGGATGAAATGATTTTTTGTAACGTATGAAAATATGCCGTGCCTGAGTGGGATTCGAACCCAGGACCGCACGATGAGAGGCAAGCACGTTACCAACTACGCTAATGCGGCCAGCAAATAAATATTATTTCATAACACAATTGTCTTGTGGTTATTTTACAAAGCGTTTTGAACAGAAACAACGTAAGTCAGCATTTTACTTTTTTTTACTTTGGGAACAAAAAAATTCTTAAGTTAGTATTTTGACTTATGTGATTTCTTAAATGACCAATTCATTCTATAAATAAATAAATTAGGTATTGATAGATTATTAATAAACTTCTTAATCGTTAATGTTAATAAATTTGTTATAAATATATATATATATATATATATATATATATATATATCCAACCATGTCACTTCCGGCCTACCCCTCCTTCTTCTCCGGCTGGCGTCCACTCCCGTACCCTCTTTGGCTACTTATCATCTTCCATCCTCTGCAAATGGCTAAAACATTTTAAATGCTTCCAGGATATGGTATCCATGATATTTTCTTGAACGCCGATTTTTCTCCTAATTTCAGAATTCGGAATTCGATCGATCCGCGACACACCATAGTTCCGCCTCCAGAAATCCATCTCCACCGCTTTGCCAATACCCACACTTCCGCAGCATAGGTACACACACTCTTCAGGATAGCATGATAAATATTCATCTGTGTCTCCTTCCATACTTTATCATTCCAAAGGACAGAATTTAACTACCCTATAACCCTTGCGAGCCCTTGCGAAATATTGCTGTTTACTTCCGCTGCACTTGTTTCGCTCCTATCAAAGATGACTCCCAGGTATTTAAAACTTTAATAGCTTAAAAAATACATTTTAATGATGACAAATCACCTGGTTGTCTAAAACTTAGCAATTCCTACTTTTATCACCAAATTCTATTTTGTAATACTTACCTATTTTTCAGTATGTCTATTTTAGTTATTGTTATCATTCTAAACGAATATGTTCTGGTGGTAAAAAAATTTTTTTTATGACAACATGACTGGCTTCAGGAAAATGATTGTTACACGTAATCTTTTGTGTTTGTGTTTTTAAATTATGTGTGCTTGAAGCTTGTTAAAAAAACATTACTTGGGATTTTTGGGTGGGTGATATTAGATTATAAATTTTAAGAGCTTCAATTCTTAGAACTGTCATGACTTGCTGGGAGAATTATGTTTTAGTATTTTCTAATAATAGGTGTAAACATTTATCTCTTTAGTTGACGAGCCTTAGGGTTGTTTTTATATCTTTTCTTCTCGATAGGTGAAATGCAGTGCATTAAGGTTTTTATTTACTGTCTTATTGCATTGACTTCTACATCTAGCTTATAGGTCACCCGCTTCAATGCACAGAGTAAGAAATTTTTTCGTGGTGGAGCGAAACAGCTATAAGAGAAAAAGAGCAGGCAATCATAAAAAAATGAATTTTTTTTATTAATTTATTGTAACTTTCCAAGTCTTAAGTAATGTTCGTTTTGACTGTTTATATTTTATATTAGAGTGATGAAATAAAAACACCCATATAATTTTTTTATTTATATTAGGCCTACAGCAGTATACTTGCATAAATTTTATTTTACCATAAAACATATCCTCGTACAAAAGTGTTGTTTAACAAATTTAATAACTAGCAGCTTACTACCAGCTAATTGACTGAGCTGGTCCGTAGGTTCACAATATGTAATTACATCTATTAAAGGGAATAAGCGCGTTATCGACTCAAACTTTGTGAAATATTCCCAACAGGGTTCTGAAAGAATCCAGACAAAATCGATCAATTAGGCTTTGGAAACAGCACATAACGTCATCTATCCTTAAAATTGGCCCTTCTAACGTTTCATTGGTCGTCCCAAATCTTTTTCACCTCGGAGAATGTATTTATCAACCAGATTGGGGATTATTGTTAAGTCCATAAGCTGTATGTGATGATACCATCTCTTTCCATAATTCGTAACTTTTGTAATAAGACAAATTTACTGGACACCTGGAGTTGTTTATGTTTGAGTATATTGAAATAAATAATAAATAATTCCAGCTGATTAAGATAAAATACTTAAAAATTATTTAATTTTCATTAACAAAATATGGTTACTAGGCAACTAAGAAGAAGAAATAGTATTGTAAATTATTTTTAATGGGGCGTAAAACCTCAAACTAATAACACGTATTATTTTCAACGTCCCATTCTCAAAATTACAATTTTAAATATACATCATAATTTATAAAGAATATTAATAAAATAAAACCAGTGAGTTGATTTAACAGTAATAAGAACAGGAACATTATTTTAGAAGTACACTTGAACAGTGAAAGTTGTGATTGTAATTATGAAAATATATTGATTAAATAAAAACCATAATGTGTTAAATGTAAATAATGTTTTATTGAATGAAATAGGGGACAAGGTAAATGGAGAAATAATAAAATCAAACTTGAAAGCCGAATACAATATTAATTTAGATCGTTTTATTACAAATTTGGCTAATCCTTTGTGAGGACAAATACATATTATTACAAAATTGGCATACCTTTGTGAGGATAAATAATAGTCTTTCTTCACTTTATCAGTTAGAAGCTGAAATTCCGTTCACCTTTAATGTTCATATTCCTTTTTCTCTCCGAAAAGTCCAGCCACCTACTGACCTTAACATTTCCAAATCAGTACTCTCTAACTATCTGTATAAGTTAATCAGTAAGTGTTCACTTCTCACCGACATACAAGCAGGTAGGAATGAATTAAACCATGTAAAATTTTAATATTTTCCAGTCTTTAATTCTTCATTTTAGCTTTGTTAGTACTATTTTATTATTCACAATCACCTTACATCATGCATGAGAGAAAAGTCGGACCGGAATAAAATGGTTTTTTATAAACTTATAAATCATAAGAAATTACAATTTTATAAAACAAACCTGTATTCGAAAATCCATACAGGAGAATGTATGTTTACTTTCTCTTGTCTGTATGAATATATAGGAAGAAAAGTATTGTTTTCATGTCGATCTTTCGAAATCAAGTTTTCACCGGATCTACACGTTTTCAGACCCCCTGAACCCAAAAAACATGTTTTTAGCGATTAGTCTGTTTGTGTGTGTGTGCGCGCGCGCGCGTGTGTGTAAACAGAATATCTCAAAAATGGAACATCGTACGAACTTGAAATTTGAAACTTAAGTTACATACCACTACTGGACCCGACACGAACATTTTCATCAAAATCGGTCAACGGAAGCAGTAGTTTATCGTGTCATTTTTCACTTTTTTGTAATTTTCTCAAAAACAGGTTCTACGATTTTTTTAAAAATCGCCTGGTTAACTAAATTTTTTATGCTCTACTAGATAGGGTAGGCACCATTTTTGCTGAAATTCTTGGTGTGGCTGTTTTTACGTAAAAAAATTGTTTTTTTAGATTACGGCTTTAATATGCATTTTAGCGCAAAACAAAAGTTGTAGAGAATTTAAAATCTTACAACTTTCAGTACAAATATTGTAATATAGAGAAATTAAAAAGAATTATTTTATAAGTTTATTTTATAATGGATAAATGAACGTGTAAGTGTAGTGTACTTTAAGAAGACAATTTCTTACATAGAACAGAACAATATTTAATCTGTATTAAATAATTGTATTGTATGATTTAATCCTATAATATAAGTTAGTAGGTTAGATAGTTTTAATCTCATTCGGCCAATTCCTAGAAACTGTAAGTTGGTGTCGGATTACCATCCGCTCGCGCTACGGCCGGGATGCGGTGCGTGCGGGCGGCTGGTATGCACGACACTGTGTGTCGAGTCAAGCGATGAAACAGATGTGTTTTCATTGCGGGAAAAATGATTGTAAATTTTCATACCTAAAGTTCATTCAGGATGAACCGGAAAGTATTTCGTGTTTTAGCGACCGCATGTGTCGGGAATGTGGATCAGTTGTAGATTTTGTGAAGGTTTAAGATAATTGATAATAGTTATAAAATTCTATAAATATTAAATTTTGTGCGTTAATGGTGTGATACGGGGTGAAGTTATGATGTTCACCGCTGTTCGATCGGGATTGTTTCTCCAGTTATGGATAATGACTTGTAAGTACCCCCCTTTTGGGATTTTTCTGTTCATGAGGTTCGAATTTTGAATTATGTTTTAAGTGGTTTTACTGGAATTGGCCGCATTAGAATTGGTTCCACTGGTTTTACTTTTTTAGGTTATAAGTTGTTTAGTAAATTAGTAAAGCTAAGATTCTTATTGTCTACAATAATTGAACTATAACGTTTTTAATTTATATTAACTATAAATTAAACTAAAGTAACCTTAATAATTAAGGTATTAAAGTATTTGGAGTCACAGCTGTAGTGCGGTGGATAAGTTTGTGCTTAGATATAAGGTATTCAGCTGTCATGTTTCTAGGGAACCTTGTTGGTATAATTTTAGTACTAGTTAGGGTCAAATTTCTGAATAAGAATTTGGGGCAGACAAGCCACGTATTATTTTGTAGTAATTTATAAAAGACCGTACTGGCTTTAGAGGCAGTCGAGTGGCGATAAACCGTAAATCTGAAATGTTGAATTTAAATAGTAGTTTCAGTGTATTCATTAATTAACGTATTAAATACTAATTAATTACTTACTTAATTATGTCGTCGGATATTATGGTATTCTTCCGACCATTTAATATGGTATAAATATTATTATTGTTCTTGGGTAGGGTTATGTTCCTGAACATTTGGTGAAGTTAAAAATTAAAATACTTACTGTTAACGGTAAAGTTGTTAGATATAAAATTACTTTGCGATGCAATTATATTATTACTTATGTCCTCGTTGGCGTCTGACTATTTATGGTTATCGTAGGTGCCTATGCATTGGGAGTAGTGTTATTCCGTTGTAGTTTACGTATATTCGCCAGTGTGAACCAAGTCTAAATTAATAGTCTAGGTTAAAAATTAATTGTTTTATTTTTGGTAAATTTTTATAAAAATTTTGATACCAATTGGCGAGTAGTGACAAGATGGGGATTCAGGGTCGGGACGTGGAGGAGTCGGTGGTCTGGTCAGGTAGTGTGACAATGGGGGTTCGGAGTGAGTGTTGAGTGAAACCCATTCCAGACTTATTTGATCGGAGCCATACCGGTGCCTACACCCCTCCACCTCGTACGGCGCTCAGGAGCCTTGGACAGCGCTTCTCGTCTTTTGGTACTTTGCTTCCTAAACTTGTTTGGTAGTATTTTACTAGTGTTTTGGATGTTCTTACTCCACGCACCGCCGTGGATATAATAAAGTCTGTTTTACTGAATTTGTGCGTCAGTGTGGTCAATTTCCGTATCCCCACAGTTTCTATATTGTTACTTAGTATAAGAGGGTTTCCCGGGGTGTCGTTGGGTTGTTCACCTCGCTTGGCGGGGGTTACAAATATTTTTTTCTATAACGCTTAGTTTAGCGGTAATAATTAGCGATTTTCTGTTTTTTCTCTCGACAACGTATAAAAAAATCGATTTTTTAAAGATTTCAGCCTTAGCATATGCATTTTACGACAAAAGTGTATGATAAAATCTATAGGAAATTAAAAGATCTATAACTTTTATTTAGAGCATTTTTCTCTACAGATCCTAGTTTAGCGTGAAAGAGAGATTTTTCGTATTTTTAAGCGAAACTGAGTTTGATTTTCATTTTGCGTCTTTTACTTATGATTAAAATTAGGTTATGTTTATTGAGGTTAATTTTTTATTTCTAATGTTTTATTAATGATGTTAGGTTTATTGTTAATTATTTCCATTGGCAAGAGAAAGTTGTGTGAGTGTTTCATACCAGATTTTTTTGCAACAAATAACGTATTACATTTATTTGAATAAAAAGTTATTATCTGTTGTAACATGATGAGATTCTTAATTGACATTTTTTTATGTAAAGGATATTTATTTTATGAGTTTCAGGGAGACTGTTTTTTGAGTGTAGAAGGAGAAATTGCTTTGCATAGATGGAATGTAGTATGAACAGTAATGTAAACAAGGAATTGATGAGGGATTGAGCGAATGAGATATCTATCTTCTTATCTGCTTCAATATACCTCTCTCTTTCTTCTTCTATTTTTCACTTCACAACCCTATCTCTGTCTTTCGCAAGCTTCCTTTTTAACCCTTACTCACCTTGGCTCAACATTCAGCCAGGAACTCTTCTATTTCATCTGTTAACTGATTCAATATCCTTACTCTTAACAATGCTTCATTTCTTAGCTTGACGAAACAATTTGATGATACGATATCTGTTTAAGGAACGCTGAAATGTTTATTTTTAATTACAAATTTCTCTAGTTTGAAATTAATAATATATAATTCAAACTCTATTTATTTTGTTATAATTTATTTATTTTAAATTTAATTAAGTAGAGTAAGTTTGTTAATGTCACCATCGAACCTTCTTCTTAGAAATTTTGTTACTGACACATAATGGAAAGTCTATTTCCACAAAGAAGTAGTACGGCGAAGAGAAACAGCCATGGCTTTACATCAGTTTGACGTCTGTCAAACGTCCCAGAAGCTCAAACAATAAGAAACATTTTTTCTCCAATCAGAAAACGTCTTTTGAATCGATTCAGACAATAAGAGAAAACAACGTTTTCTCTTATGTAAGATTTAAATGGAATTGTAAGAAACTCGATGAAGTGACGGCTCGAGGACTTTACAGAAGATTCAACCACAATTCTACCAGAGGAGAATTTGACGTTACCGTTTGGTGACGAGTTGACAAAGCAGTACGCGTTATTTTTCAAGAATATTCCCCAAAAACACAACTTCCCGGACGCATCGACTCTGTTCATATCGACTGAACATGAACATCCTCTTTCAGGGACATAATTTCTTAAAGATTTTAATCTACTTAGAATTGTCACCATCCGACGTTTTTAATTAGGTTTTATTAACGATTTTCTTAACGTATGTTTTTATAAGCTATGTGGTAATCTAATTTTCTTCAATGTAATCCAATTGGGAAAATCCATTGTATCACCGCTTTGGAGTCCACACCTCAACCATTTGTAGAGTTCTACATAAATAATTTACTTATACTGTATTGTAAGTAATAGACCTGTAAGAAGATTAAAATTTTACGGACACCTGTTTTATAGAATGGATGGCAACCGTTACAAAACAAATTTTTTAGATATTAACCAATAGACCTAAGGTGACAAATTAAATAAGTCAGAAAGAATATTGAGAAAACCAGAATAAACTAAGAATACTTAATGAACCAAACCAAATTCAGACAACTGATTACAAACTTTAAGGGCTTCCATGAATGGCAAAACAGAACACCGGATGGACGGATAAAAGAAGAAAAACCTACAGTTATCGAGTGCTAAAAATGAAGGCTGAAAAAGGAGCTTCCAGAAACTTCTAAATTCACCTCATTTGGTCTAAAATTGGTCCTATACAAGGGAAAAAATTAACCTGTAAATCTGTAATAATCCAGTTTTAAAATGTTCTAAATCACAGGTTAATTATTCGGCTGATTCTTAAAGTCCAATAAGCAGGTAAATATGCTTACCAATTTCTGCTCTAAATTTTAATAACGTTGATTATTTTAATAGCCTTCAGGGATTGAAATTTTTAGTCCAGTACGTCATTGGCCGTATCAACTGCCGTGATAAAAGCTATTTAATAAGATTTTTAAACTTATAAAAGTTGAATAGATTTAGTATTATAATTATAATTTTTAAAACATTGGTATTTATGTTTTCTAAAAAAAACTGCATCAATATCTAGGTTACTGCAGGGTATTTTATACAGAATAATGATTACTGTACTGTAAAATTTATAAATTACTGCCTGGATCAAACGCGGTATTTACAGTTACTTCATAAAATACGTAATATGCCAAAAATAACTGGAAAAATGCAGTCTCGGTTTCTCAGTCGGCAAGCTGCTGTGTTGAAGTTACTTTTTCTGATTCGTGGTTAATATTTCAATATTAACTCAGAAATTTTATTAGATATGAGAAACATTATATTTTTCCAAGACAATGTAATCGTGGATAAATTTAGCAGTTTATCTAATTAACGTTTAAGGAAACTATTGATAATTTTTCTTTTTAAAGTTTTAGTTACGAATAAAGCAATGCCGTGAAAAATTGTTTACTTTAATGGAAATTTTAAATAACTTTTCACATTTTGTTTTGAGTTTAACGAAAATATGACATAGATTGATAGCTATCTAATTTTGAAACGCACTTTTAAATCCCACCTGAGTAATCACTCTTAAGTCCAGGCAGAAGTATTATTTATTACATCAGGAATAGAAAAAGTTATAGAAAATCTTATGAACTGATATTGCAAATGTCGCTGCAGAGAATACTATCAGATATTATAAAATATTTAGGTAGCCTATATTTTATCATTAAAAATACACTCTGTCTTTACAGTAGTTACAAACAAACGAATAATCCTAATGTATTTTTAAAACTTTAAGAAAAAGTTACTTTTTTGTTCAATTTTTTTGCTTTAACGATTTCAATTTTTTCTCTAATTTTTACTTTCCCCTGCCTATACGAATATATAGGAAGGAAGGTATTGTTTTCATGTCGTTTTTAGAAATCGGTTTTCACAGGATATGCACGTTTTCAGACCCCCTGAACCCAAAAACGTGTTTTTAGCGATTGGTCTGTGTGTGTATGTGTGAAAAAAATATCTCAAGAATGAAACAAATTACAAAGTTAAAACTTAAAACTTAAGTTAGGTACCACTAGAGGACCCGATACAAACATTTTCATCAAAATTGGTCAACCGGAAGTAGTAGTTTATTCGTGTCATGTTTTAACTTTTTTGTGATTTTCTTAAAAAGGCTCCTACGATTTAAAAAAAAATCGCTTCATTTACTATATTTTTTATTCTCTACAAGATAGGGTAGGTATCATGTCTGCTGAAATTCTTGGAGAGGCTGTTCTCTCTAGAACAAAAGTAGTATTTTTAATATTGCGGCGTTAATATGCAATTTAAAGAAAAAGGGTATATAATAAAAGTTGTAGACAATTCAAAAACCTACAACTTTTATTCCATACATTTCTTTGCATGACGCTTAGTTTAGCGGTAATTAGGGATTATCTGTTTTTCATGAAAATCTGTAAAAAATGGATTTTTTAAGATTTCGGCCTTAGTATGCATTTTACGACAAAAGTCTATAATAAAAGTTATAGAAAATTAAAAGATCTACAAATTTTGTTTTAAGCATTTTTCTCTACAGAGCCTATTTTAGCATGAAAGAGTGATTTTCCGTATGATTAAGCCAAAATAAGGTTGATTTTCATTTTGCATCATTCGTACATGCGTAAAATAAGGTTATGTTTTTTGAGGTTATTTTTTTATTTATTTCTAATGTAATTAATTATTACTAATGTTAGGTTATATTGCTCATTATTTACATTGGCAAGAGAAAGTTGTGTGAGTGTTCACACCAGATATTTTAAATTATAACGGAATTTGATAGGCTAGTATACAAATCTAAATTTAACTAACATTTTGAATTTTGATTCGTTTCTGTTGAAATGTGAACTATGTCAAATGATTTCTTTTTGCAATATTGTTTAATCGGATCAAAGTGAAGCGTGAAGTTATTGGTCATCAGGAACTTCAGTTGGCTGTGAAAGAATTTTTTTAGTGTAGGTATGTAATAAATGTGGCAGTATATATATATTGCTTAAGAGGTTACTAAAAGAAAAAAAAATAATTTGTACATTATTTACACGCATACTTTTAATAATTTGAAACAATAACAATTATTTTTCTATAAAGTATAAAATACTGCAACCGCTAATATAACGATAAAAGAATGAAATTTTTTTCCACAAAATTTATTATAACTCTCGAAATATACGAGCCATTAACATAAATTTTTACCAGACTTTACGATCTGTTCTTAAATTTAGAACTATAAGTGGCTAATTAAGTCCATTGAAAGTTCAAAATTTCACAACCCAGTCTGTTTGATTTAAGATATACACACTTTAAAGATATTGATAATTTTTTCCTCTACAGTCTTCTTCCACAAATCTGTACGGGAGATTAAGTACGTTATATCTTTTGAGTCTATTAGAACCAATGTTATTATTGCCTGAAGGGTTTATAACTAAGTTATTTTGGATGGTTATGAAGTCTTTATTGTAATCTTAATTGAAATTATATTTCCCGCATCACTTTTTTTCCTGGTATGTCAGCATAGATGTACGGGTTTAAAAGCTGAAGTGTCTAGGAACTGTGAAATTTTTTTTGTTGGTTTTCGTCTAGAAACGTTTAAGTATTTCTATGTTTGAATTGCTGGTAGTTACCCTACGTCAAAAATGAACCGGAAAAGTGTTCTCTATCATTTTAGTAGTTTGTTTTTGGTTCAAGTATTTTTATAAACGAATTAACTAGCACATATTTGGAAATCCAGTATCTTAAAAATAATTTGTAATCCATCACGTCTATGTAGTGTGATTTTATTTAACATTTCTTATATTTTCTATTACCCACCATATCAGTACTATCAACTAAAGAGCAAACAATTATGTTTGTTGAAAGAATTTCGCAGATATCTAAGATAAAAAAGTTAATGATCGATTCCTCCAGAAACATAAAAAGTAAAATTATAAAATGAACATAGGTAGCCAAAACTGTCCAGCATCATACCTTCTACATTCTTGTTTCTTGTTTCTTGTATCTTTTCACGTTTTTTAACCTGACCTTTCTTTTCTTATTTCCTCCTGAAATCTCTTATTCAAAACCTTCATTTTACTTACTCTTTTAGCTGAAATGTGATAACTAAAGATACTTTCCTCCAAAGATATTTCAGTCTTTCGTATAAGATGTTGTTCATGACTTGTCTAGGCAAAAATGACTTCTTCACTTATAGTTATTGCATGTTACAGTAACAGTACAGTAACAGTAAATAAAGCAACTCGAGCAACGTAAAAGTCGGAGTTGTGAAGTCACGAGACTAAACAGACTTAAAAATGTGTTTGTTAGGGCTACAGCTAGTGTACGTCAGCATTGTGGAAACGATGGCTTTCACAATGTTGAAATAGTAAGGGCACATGAAGAGGATGTCTAAAGGTATGTGTCCATCGATGATATGTAGGAGGATACCGGAGACTGTGAATGGGAGAGGGAAACTGAGGTTGTCCTGGTGGAAGAGTGTATTTTGGGCGATGAGGTTTAGAGATTTTAGGGGGAATGACTGGCAAGATAGGGTTGAATAGAGGTTAGGATATGAAAAACGCCGGAGGGTGTAACCACTCACAAAATATATATAAAAGTATTTCAATATATGAAAAATTCTGAAGTATTAAAATTGGAAAACAATAAAATATACTTTCTCACTTGACTATTCCCCTAAACGAAAGTTAAGTCAATAGTTTTATTTTTTATGAGTATACCGATTTTAAATAACTTATTATTAGAAATCACACACAAGTTTTGGGTTAGTTATTTTCAAAATACAGGAAAGTAATATCGATAATATTGCACAAATAGATTTAACTGCACATGCGAATATTGCATTAGTACTAGATAGGATTAAGTTTTCGTAATGGAAATATTACGTTGTACATTTTCCATTATAAGTAATAGATTACGGTTCATTTACGAATTATGTCATTGAGTTGCATTAATTTGTAATATTATGGAAGATAACAAAATTTAGTGGCTAGAATTGGGTTAAAATTACTGATAGCAATAGCTTTATTTAAAAAAAAATTATTTAATATATTCAGTAATTAATTAATAACTGATAATATTAATTAGTTACTGATGAAAAAATTGATCGAGGTAAAACTAGTGACTACATTTCTTTAGGGAGAAGGTTAGAAAACGACATTGCGTTATCTTCTCCGCAACTGAAAGTTTTGTTTTTCTCGCAACCCTGTAAGTTTGAAAAAGCATTATCATTGTGGCAATTTTTTAAATAAATCTTTCTATATCATGTAATTATTATATTTAAAGATATTCAAAGACATAAACCTATTTAGAACTGATAGAACTATGGCTTGAACTATAAAAAATAAAAATTAATGATAGGGACTTATGTGTCAACACCGTGAAAGAAGAAATTACGCTAAGTTCTAAATATCAAGAAAAATTAGCAGATCACCCAAATTCTTTTGCGCTTAATTTACTTGATAATAGTGAATACATAACACGACTAAAACGAATAAAATTGCTTGACCTTCCATTTAAATTTACCGACTAACCTGTATTGTAAATAATTGTATTCCATATCAACATCAACATCATATTCTTCCTGTACGCATCCTACTATCACCGCTATTAATTTTGTTACCTTTTCTATTACTGTTATTCATGTTTTATCTAGTAAATATTTTCAAAAATTATAAATAGTTTTGTTTTTCTTTTCGATAATACCATTGGGTATTATCTTCGTCTTGTGAACACTTTCATGTTATTTACTTATAGTTTTTGTTTTTAAACTAATTGTAAATAACCTCAACGTTAGAAAAAAAGTAAAAAGAAACCAGAGTACATAACGTTTACTCAAACGAGAAAACTGCCCTACTGTTTACATTATTGTATTCCGCTACCACACACTACTCAGAAAAGTTGTCCAAGCTCACATCAGATAAAATACGTGGAACATAAAATTCACGAATACTCGTCACAAACTCAAAAAACGGTTCTTGTCAACAAAAATGCGTCCTTAATAGACGTTCTAAGTCAAATATATCTCATAAATTAACAATTTACAATACAGTCATAAGACCAATATGGACATCGGAGTGAGTTTAACTTTGTGGATCTGCTAAACCTTTTCATACGAAAAGTATACAAATAAGATTTTACTTATGTTAACGTAATGCATACCATACATAACTGACGTCATGAAATAACTATTCAAGAAGATACACAACAAATTATAATTACATACGAATCTTCTCGTACAAAACATGAACACTAGGGCGATATTGGGTGAACGTTACGTTGGGTAAAGAAGATATTAAACGATACAGGATATACGTTTAAAACGCCCGTGGTCCAGGGACCTTCTTGGAAAGTGCCAAAGCACTGTAGTGATGAAATTTTTAACAAGTAAATCACGTTTTGGAAGCATTAGTAGTAAATTTCGTAATTTAGTGATTGGTTAGCGCAACTGGCTTTTACGCCGGGGTACCGGGTTCAATTACTGGTCAGGTCTGACATTTTTTCAACATTCATCTTTCTCCCCGTCTCTATTAGCAGTAATTGAAATACTGTCAGATGTAAAACCAAAAAGAAGAATTAAAACATTTTGTATTAACAAATTCTAAATTTTAATAAAAATGTTACAATACAAAGAAAAAATAAATTAAATGGATTTTACAACCATAGTCTGAGTTGTCATGAGTTTTTAGTTTTAAAGCACAGACTTCTATTCAGGATAGACATGAACGTAAAAAGCTAAATTTTAATCATTCCTTCCGTAATAGTTCTTTTGGAGTATAAAACATTTATAAGAAAATCCTTATTAAATCTGTGCCAAGTTTTGAGATAAAATAAAGTTTTTGTTGTAGTAGTGAATGTTGGTCAACGTAATAACAGTATGTTGCATCATTCGTTCCCGGTATGTGTAATGTTAATTATTTTTTATTCTTACCATGGAAACAATTAATTTTGTCAGATATATTAAATAAGCTTAGATATGTTAAAATATGCTTTTGTAGTTTTTAAAATTTTTAAAATTTATTTATTTAAAGTCGATCAACTGCTTGGTTATTAGCGACTACGGTGGATAATATAACATTAACTGAGGGATTTGACGTGCGAAAATTTCCAGACCTGGCCGGGAATCGAACTGGGACCTCCGCGTGGCAGGCTAATGCGCTAACCACTACGCTACGGAGGGGGCCTTTGTACAATTAGATTTCATATATTTTGATAATTAAGATTAATTTATTCAGTGATTCTAAAGATGATTATTGAGGAAGTCTAGAAACTTAAGTATTTAATGAGTTGGATTACAGCAGATCTTGAGCCAGCAGTTGGAATTAAGAACTCCTATTGAAACAGCTGGCTGGCATTTCTTAACATGAAGTTTATTAACCCTTTCAGTGCCGAAACAATATATAAAAGTTTGATCTTAAGTCATTTAATTTGAAAAAGCGTGTACAGAAAGTGCCAGCCCTTATTTCGAAAACTTACAGGCGTAAGCCTGCCATTGTCAACCAAAATTACAACGTTACAGAGAAATAAAATTTTCCGTTAAAAATTAATTTTTATTATGCTCCTAAAAAGAAATCGTTCTAACAATAAATATATTCAAAATATTTTATTTTTAGTTTATTTAAAGTCGCATTGACTGCTTAGTCATTAGCAACTACTGTAGTAGATTTTGGTACCTTAACGGTGGTTTTAATCAGGGCCATTGAATACGGCCCTGAGTTTTAACGTGTTAAAATTTCCAGACCCTAGCCGGGAATCGAACCCGGGACCTTTCGCTTTGCAAGCTAACGCGCTAGTCACTACGCCTCGAAGGTGTTTCAAAATACATTATTCCATTAACTTTTGTTTAAAAGTTTTTTGTAAACATTCAGTTATCCGGACGTTGGCACTTTTATGTATAACTTAAGCGGTCCGATAAATCGGATGTTGTCACTAAGTAAAATATATTGACGTCCTGTTTTGCGGACGTTGGTACTGAAAGGGTTAATAATAAAATTTTACCTCCTGTAAAATATAGGTTTGTCAAGACGCACGTATCGCTGTCCTCCTAAATGTTGTGGTAATATGAACTCTGAATATGCAGTCTATAAAACGTTTAGAAGCCTTTGGATGTGGGTAATTAGGAGAACGCTCAGGATTTCGAGGATCAATCATGTTATCAACCTTAATATTTTGAGACGTATGGGTGTGGAGCATGAGTTAATGAGCATAGTAAAAAAGTAAGACTGCCTACGTTGTTTACTTGTATAGGGGTGACAAGTAAAGCTTCTCACACTGGATAAAAATATGTACAGACCCTCTTTTCAGGGTGGTAGACAAAAGTGAGCGATTTACCAGAGTTGTAGCCAAAGTCACGGAGTCGTGCTTTAAGAAGAAGGAAGAAGTTGCGTTGGTCAGTACAGAAATCCCCCGGTTCATCCGATTCGGATGTTAACATTTAATTAGTTGCATAATTAACAATAATTTAATTATGTTAAAGGATAAAGTTTAGTTAAGTAAATATTTAAGCTAAACTGGAAAATTAAAAATAGTATTACTAGGAGTATTTGTGGAGAAACTGAACAAGTAACTAAAATTAGGGCTCTGAAACTTTTTACACTTTTATACTGTCGGTTCGTTAATGCTTCTATCCACTCTCTTAACTGCTAAGGATATAATTGATTTCTTTGAAAGTGTGCCAGTAGGAAGGAGTTAATAGCTAAAGACAGTACGTTGTTAACGTTAACTCTAATGACGTAGATTGTGTAGGACTACTTTACTTTACAAATTTGAATTCGTTCTGAGAGGAAAGAGTTAGTTAAAAAAGTTACTTTTCTTTTACAAAATAATTGAAAGTTTGTTATTATATCAGAAATAATAGCGCTTCAAATATCTCCGTATAAAAATTTCTCTCTCAGCATTCAATTTCATCATACAAATTTTTATTTTCTTACTAAAAGAGAATAATAATTCTGTTTTGTGTATTTATTAACCAGGTCTATCCTTGTTAAATAAAACAACATTAAAAGCAATAAATAAAGAAAATAAATTTTCAATAAATAAAGAAAATTTTTGTTATACTAATTATATTATTAAAAAAAAAAAAGTTAAAATACATCCTCACAAAATGAATGAAGACTTAAAAACTTATTTTATAATTATAAAACAAAACGTAATTTTTTTGCTTTTACGACCTCATTAGACCATTTGAATCAAATTTATAAATCCTTCTTGGTTTGGTTTTAGGATTCTTACGCTTCTCCCAATAATTCTTTATATTTTGGGATCCGATCTGTCTGATTTTATCTGTACAGATAATTGACGATGGAGCTCGAGTTTTTACGACAAATCTTGTGTTTTTATCTTTAGGCAATTTAAGCTGTTCAGATTTTCTAAAAGATCTTGTTCTGCAATGTTAAGTTCTTACATATCTTGCTTTACTACAGCCAATAGCCTTGGAGGATTTATCACGAGTTAATTTTAGAAATGAGTTGTTTAGTTACTCGATTGTTCGGTATTCTAAGTAAATGCCCGAAGAAAGAAATTCGTTTCTTCAGCATGATGTAAATTGATTCGAATTCATGGTAGAGTTTAGAATTAGACATTAAGATCCAGATATCGTTGAGCTTCCGTTTCTTGTCTATGCAAGTCCTAAGGATTCTCCTTTCTATTCCAAGAATTTCTCTCATTCTCGTTTTAGTTTTAAAATTAAAAATAGTTTCGCAGCAATAAGTTGCTTTGGGTTGTACTACCGTTTTATAGTCTTGCAGTTTAGTTTGGATATGTAGGCCTTTCTTGTTGTATGTGTTCTTGGTAAGTTGCTGGGCTTTCGCTATTTTGTTGGTTATAATTTTCCAGGTCGCTTTCTCATTTCCATTGTAAGTTACTGTCTCGCTAAGATATTTAAACTCTTCGACAATATCGATACCATTTCAATCGCTCGACCAATGCAGAGCGGTTGGGTGATCATGATTTTAGTTTTTTCATAAGCAATTTTGAGACCAATTTTATTGCTATTTGTTGTAAGGTTGAACTTGCGTTCTGGCTTCGGCCAATTCATCAGCTAAGAAAGCTAAGTCGTCTGCGAAGTCAAGGCAATTTAACAAAACTTATTTCATTATACTGTAGTAAAATAGTTTAAATTTTGTAATTCGTCAAATACAAGGAAATATGTTATTACTTAGGCTAAGTTTAGTTATTATAATATTTTTAATTCGTGAATTAAAACTGTGATAAAATGATTATCGAGAGACCAGCAGAAAAAGTCAATAAAAAATTATTCATATACCTTTACTGTTATTACTTTTTAGCAAATAATAAAGAATTGGTGCAATCAATTTTGGTTAATTACGTATTTGAAGTCTTTATATTTTAGTAAATTTAAAACATATTTTTGATTTGAATTCTGAAATAAATACGTGTTATGATAACCTTATTTTACATATTAAAACAATCGTATCCTAAATTTATTTAGAAAAAAGTTATTTTCCTCCTAGGAAAATCCCTAGTGTTTTTCTGGTACAAACCACGACGTTGAAACAATCAAGTGATGACGTTGATGAAGGTAAGATGACAAAAATATGAAATTCCCATATGAGACTTTTACCCACCAATTTAGATCGAGTACTTCGCAAATATTACAAATATTCATTTAAAAAAAATAATCTATTAGCCTTAAAAATTATCATGTAAAATTACGTTTGCATAATATCTCCTTTTTCTTTTCACGGTATAGACCATGTTTTATGTACATTCTTCTTTTTCATTAGGCGCCCTGTCCTCTGAAAATATTGGCTACCGTAAGACCACTTGAGTTTTGTCGACTTTTTGACAAAAAAAGGAATAACCAAATTCACACCATACTAGTCCGAAACATTTTTCAACTATAATGTTCTACATCGACCTGGACCGCGCTTTCCTCCCCCTTTCTCCCTTCACAAAAAATATAGAACTTTTTTCACCTCTTATCACATGACCAAAGTACTCCAGTTTTTGACGGTGTACAGTATTCATAACTTCCATAGTTTTATCTAGCTTCACCAAGAATTCCGTGTTCCTTACTCCATCCATCGGTGGCATCCACATAAATACTTCACATCTCGAAGGTGTTTTTACCTCATTTCGCTTTAGCGCTCAAGCCTCCCCACCCAATATAGCAACATCGAAAATTTAACAACAGTGGACCAAACTAATTACTCCTATTCTAATGCTAAGACTTCTTTCTGATAGTACTAAGAAGGTAGTCTAAGATCTCCACTGCACAAAATTCAACTCAATCTTCTAAATGCAGTACGGGCTTATTCAACGTGTGAATGTTCTTTCTTTAGAAAACTGCAAAGAAAATAATTAACTCCCAGCGAGTAGTGATGTAGAGGTATTTTCAAGCTTCTTCTTCCCTCAGACCTGTATTCCAGAACCTGTTTTGGTATTATGTCTCGAAGATGCTCCATTCATTTTTCTAGTTTATACCTATTACCTGCAACTTTTCTTATAAGGCAATTTAACTTTATATTGCTCGTACAACCCTTGATTCTTGGTGAAAACTATTTGGAAGCGTCCTCTATATGACCTCTGGGTGCTTGGTGGTAAGAAAAGTTTTGCTATGTAAGAGGATGAAAGAAAAGTTACCGACACCTCTAACAGAAGATATTCTGTTTAGGGTAGGGGACATAGAATTTGATTCTGCTTTGGATATAGAGCAGCAATTGAGAAAATTTCAGAGGATATAACGGGACTGCGAGCAGAACTTTGGGAAAGGGTCACAAAACTTAAGTTTTATAAAGTTATGGTAGCCCCAGTGATTCTGTATGGAAGTCAGGCATGGGCAACTATAAAAACCCAGAGTAGAGATTCCAGACGGCAGAGATAAGATTTATGCAAAGGACTAACAAGTGTACACGCTTGGACAAAATAAGGAACGAGGAAATAAGGTTAGAATCGGGTATTTAGAATTTAAACGATAAGATAAACTATCATCACCAAAAATGGACAGAACACTGGAAAGGATGTCAGATCACAGGATACCTAAGCAGGCGCACTAGTATGCTCCAGAAGGGAAAAGAGATTTTGGTAGACGTAGCAAAGATGGAGATAGATGATATATAATGTGTGAGTTCGGAATAGGCTGCTGCCTAATCCTTGTTTGGAAAAAGAAGTATGCAAGCTCTAATAATAGAGTCCCTGGCTTTCATGGCAGAGTAGTTGGGTTGGTGTCCCTCAGTTGCTATGATGTGTATGATTTTGGGTCAATAATTAAATTTTTATTTATTATAAATTTCACCGTATTTTTAACTAGTTGGAACTGTTAAAATATTTTATTGTTATTACTTTCAGAAATTAATGCAACGTATCCGATAAAAATCAATTTACGGAAAACTAAGTATAAATACATTTTATCTACAACTAAATAATTTTCATGGTTCTATTAACTAATAATATAATTAGAGTAATACGTGTTAATAAAATGTACATTGCAAATGTACCGATTAAGTGAATAAAATCCAATTACTGATTTTAATAATAGTGTTTGTCTAATTTAATCAAAGTTCTCCACGGTGGAATATTTTATATGTTAAACAAATAATATATTTTCTACTCAACATGAGTACAAGTAATATTATTATACTCGTAAATACTCATCGGAATACCTGGTCATTATTTAAATAGATCCTATCATACTGTGTAATATAATTTTGCAGCTGTAACAGATTCCATAATATATTCAGGGGATTATAAAGCACTCATTTGTTACCTAAATATCTAACTGTTCAACAGATTACCTATATTCAAACTTATTATGAAAATTTCTCTCAAGTTTATAATAGTATTTAGTCCTGATTCACATTGGACATCACTTCATTTATGATTTTATACTATAGTAATCATTTTAAACACTTCAGTATTAATTATTTTGCCAGTGGTAATAATTGATTGGTATTCAACAATTATTGAATTAGTTGTCACTCAAAAACTAATACTTCTGAACATTTAGGAATAAATATCACGAAATTCGTTTAATTTATGACAAAACTACGAGATGTGGCTATTAAATAACGAGACTGACATTGTAAAAAATTTTATTTTAATTTTATACACAATCACTTATTGTAACCTTCAATATACACTCCTTCTCTATCCCTACAACGCCCCATGAGAATTTTCCATTGTTGGAAACAGTGCTGGAAGTCATCTTCTGTCAACTCTTTCAGCACACGTGCCGCTTTCTCTTTTACAGCTTCCACAGACTCAAATCTTGTCCCTTTTAATTCAGATTTCACCTTACGGAACAGGTAGAAGTCACATGGTGCAAGATCTGGTGAATAAGGTGGATGCTCTAATACTGAGATGCTGTACTTGGCTTGGAACCTCTTGACAGATAACGCAGTTATCTGTAATAATGAGCTGGCGCATTGTCTTGGTGGAGGACCTATGATTTGTCCTTCCACATTTCGGGGCGTTTTTCCTTACTTTTGACGTAGTTTAGAAAGTACCTCAAGGTAGTAAATTGATTAATTGTTTGACCTTAAGGAACCCAGTGAAGGTACACAATCCTATGGACATAAAAAAAACAATCATCATTGCTTTAAATTTTGACTTGCTCATTCGAACTTTTTTGGCTCTCGGTGAAGTTCGGCTCTTCCAGTGCAAGGGTTGGCGCTTCGTTTCCGGATCGTTAGTAAAAACCACGTTTCATCACATGTTATTATCTTCTACCTGTTTCCTAAGGTGAAATCTGCATTAAAATTAAATCTGCATTCAGTCGGACTTTAAACAAACAAAAAAAAGTGCATTAAAAGGGACAAGATTTGAGTCTGTGGAAGCTGTAAAAGGGAAAGCGGCATGTGTCCTGACG
Organism: Catonia carolina; assembly: GCA_035578175.1. Classification (NCBI taxonomy): domain Eukaryota; kingdom Metazoa; phylum Arthropoda; class Insecta; order Hemiptera; family Achilidae; genus Catonia; species Catonia carolina. Next base: position 1,983,571 of record JAQMRL010000022.1, on the reverse strand, counting down.
AGCTGGTAGAAGATGACTTCCAGCACTGTTTCCATCAATGGAAAATTTGCATAGAGCGTTGTAGGGATAGAGAAGGAGTGTATATTGAAGGTGACAATAAGTGATTACGTATAAAATAAAAATAAAATTTTTTCAACTTCAGTCTCGTTATTTAATAGCCACACCTCGTAAATTAAAACAGGAAGTCTAAGTATAATAAGCAATCAAGTTCAAGGAAAATAATTCTGTTACAGTATTTGATTTGACTCTTTTTTAGCAAACTATCTGATCCCATCTGGAGGTATCTAAGTAAGACCGTTGTTGAGGTCATCAGCCGAAAGGCTGGTTTGGACCTTTAGAGGTTTTACTAAGTAAAACAAGGAGTAAGGTGGTTTACCATTGCCGTCCTCACTGAGTAGAAAAGTATTATGCTTATCACCATGCCGGGCCCTCCGAAAAGCATCTACTTTCCAACCCGCAAATGACACCTTCACTTCATTCAACACAGGGTCTGGCTGTATAATGAAATTCATTACTCTCAGAGGAGTTGACTTTGACTAGTGTCTTTTACACCTCTACCTCTTCTGTTCTTAAATGTTTCAGTCATATAATTGGCTAACCATGTGATAAGAAACATAAGTATTTTTTGTAGTCCTGGAACTAGCATATCAAGTGCAAATAATTTACCACTCCACCTGCCTATTATAAGCAATATATACGAACATTGAACTAGAAAAAAAGAAAAATTAAAGAGAAATTAATATAAAAATCTTAAGCAAAGGAAATATAACAAAAAAAAAATCAGTTAAGAATAGATTTATATTAATTCATCTGGCAAAATTTATATTACGAATTACTATTCCTCTAGTATCCTTAATAGTAAAATAAGGGTGGAAAAAGAAAGGAATAATAACGGGGGGAAAGTAATAATGTTGAATAAAGGTGGAATAGTAGAATAAGGGTGGGTGGTAGGCATTATACCATCTACTTATCATTTTTCGAATGGAAAAATGTAGTAAATACATATTTATTTAAATCTAAAACTGTGAACCAGTAAATCATTTTAAATTCTACAGCTTGTTTTATATTAACACTTAGAAGGAGAAAAGCACTCATTTTGAGGAGATAGAACCTCGTTTTTGAATGTTAAATACAAAACATGTTATGACTAAAGATTTAGATGTTACAAAATTGGATGTTAAATTAATATGTTTTTATGGTAGTATTTAATGTTATAAGATTAATTATTTTTCAACAATTTGTGTTTACTGAGAATAAATCAGAAGGCCACTAAAATTATCCCAAATCTCTGTTCCACCTTCTGCGAGCCGATGTTTAAGGTTGCCAGGTAAATGTGGACAGACAGATAGTGGATTTGTGAGTCTTCATTGATTTATAATTTTGATATAAACTGTTGGCATCTCTGATGCATTGTTTCACTTATGTGAAAGTAGTTAACTTCTGTTTGGAGTGTATGATTGAAAAAGTATGAAGGAGCATTAAGTATTTTTAGCATTTTTTATTGAAAACGTTGTAGTTTAGCAATTTGAAGACTTAGCAGAACCATTAGATCTGGCATATGTACATCCTCATTGATTTAATAAGGTATTGCAAAGAAGTACTTTCAGATGAGGGTAATCTTAACCACCGAGTGCATTTTTAATTCATCAATATGTTTTGTAATTGATCACAAAATGGTTTTGAAGACTGGAGCTTTTTTTGGCATTCTGAGTAAAAATGATTACTGCGAAGTTAGCAGAGAACTATAATATTTGTAAAGAAACTGTAGATATGTTTCTTGTAAGAATTTAAAGATGATCATCTGGTTAGATGGCCAAGATGCATGATTTTATGAACTGAAAAAGTGGTTTCGTTCAGAACCCGTCTGGTCACAAGAGAAAAGGAGGACGGGTCTGATGTTGTTGGACGAAGTCTTCACTTAATTCAAAAACTTTAATGGAGAACGGAAGTGTCTACTTAGTTATTATGACGGAAAAAGAAAACAATGAAACAGTTTATTTTTAATTCTGGTTTCTGAGGCTAGTAATTACCCCAAGCGCAATGTGGTGGCAACTATTTTCATGTATATATAAAATTTTGTCTGATCAAAAATTATAAACGGATTAAACAGAAAATATTGGTAAAATAAAACCAATTTCCCTTAATTTTTAACCAGTATAAACTTGCCATTTAGGATTAAAATAAAATGAAATATTTATGTGAGTAGAACTAAAAATTATAATTACAATTACTGTCAAACAATTTTAATAAAAAAATAATTGTCAGAAGAAAAATTTAACACCACTACCAGTTTTAACATTAATTCTACCAACTTTAAGCCCAGTTCACGAACCAACCAAATGTATTTTTCTGACTATTGTTTTGCAAAATACCATTACCGATAAAGACTGAACACAAAAAATTAATCACAGTGTATTTTGTGACAGTAATGAGTATTATAAGGAATAGGAAAATGACATTGCTTTTGGTGTATTAATAATACTCATACGTATTAATTTTAGAAACAGTGGTTAACTTCAAACACTTACCGTTCTATTCACAAAAGTAATTAATTAAAGTATGGAAAATAAGGATTTATTTTTTTATATAAAAGACGTAAAATAAAGTGAAAGGATGTAACATTTCTAAAAATATTATTCACTCTCAAAACAAATGTACAAGACACATTACTTTTGACTTGTATATTTTTATTTATGGTTAAAGAAAAAAGGGTATATGCACATAATACGGAATCAACATTAAATTATCAGAAAACTTTTGCATACTCGTACAGGTCTGCGGTATGTATATCGAGAAAACACTGAAAGAAAACGAAAGTACATTTTTCAAATTGCTAAGTTCAAAACTCGTAAATCTCATCGTTGAGAATTCAAAAGGGAGTGAAATCGTTGTGAAGGAAGTGAGTTATTATAATCTCCAAAAAACCCATACTTATGATTTCGTATGAATTCAAGAATCTGCGTATATTTTATTTCGAATGATAATATATTACCTTTGCAAAACTTTAAAAATAAAGTATTCTGAAATTAAACAATTATAATTTGGAAGTAAATTTCCTAAATTTTATCGCAAATCTTTGCCAGTCGTCGATGAATATTTTGAATATGTTTTTTTGATATTGCCTTAATAATTCAGGCAATGATAACAATTTCAAGATGTATTCTTATTCTTCTTCCTCAGTCACGGATTGGATCTTTCAATCTGTTCTAACTTTACTGACCATCTTGTTCGCGGCATACTCATATCTCTTCGTCTATCAGGAATGTAACTAGTTTACTCATCGATTATCATTCTTTCGTATAAAATTCTCCTCCAATTTCTTTCTATATTTACCAACATTTTCAGTGAGAGGAGACATTTATATGGACACGGATTTCTTCATTCCTAATGTGATCTTCAAACCCCTGAACTCTTCTCAAGAACTTAAAAAGTTGTGACAATTTAAGTCATTTTAAAAAAAAAGCTAAAACAGTATTTGATTGATGAAACATTTTATAGTGTGCACGAATTCCTTTCTAAATAGTTTTTGGTTGAAAAGTATTTAACTTGTAATTAAACAAATATTGTGTACTATTTGATACAAAGGGGTTCATGACAAGCCTACTGAGTTAAGCAGTAGCAGGGAAAAATTATTGGTAAGTGATGAATTTATCATTGTGTTGATTTTTTTTTATTTTAATTTTGTGTGATATTTGATTCAATGGGGTTCATGACAAGCCTACTGAAGTAAGCAGTAGCAAAAACAATTTTCTGGTGGTAAGTGATGAATTTATCATTAGTGATAAACTTTCAGTTTATCAGTTTTATTTGACATGTCCTTTACTCCCTTTGGAGTCTCCTGGATGCAAGTAAAAAAAAAAACTTTATTTCCGCCGCCTGGATCTAGATTTTATCTTTCCATCCAAGTACTCAGGACTCAAAACCGTACAGCATTACTATAACAGGCATATTCTTGTAACATTTAAGTTATCAACTGGGTTTCTTTCTGAACTTTCTACCCAGTGATCTTGTTATTGTACCACAGGTATACTGAAAACGATTCAGGTTATTTTTTGAATATGCATTTCCAACACATTTTACGTCACATCCCAGGTATTTAAAGTGCTGTGCTTGCTCTAGCAAGCACGTATTGATGAATATTTTTATTTGGGGGATATTTCCGCAAGGAAACCATAGATTTTGTCTTTGTAGCGGAGGTTTCCAAGTTATTTTCTTAAAATATTTTACTCAAATTGTAAACACCTTTCTGTAAACCATGTTCATTCTGCTATTAGTACCTGACAATCTAAAGAAAATAGCGTATTAAAGTCGTCCCTTTTTTTCTCCATCATTGCCTTTAGATCTAAATGTTTACCATATCCGAAAAGCGCCATAAATTTATTTAAAAAAAATCTGGTATGAAACACTGACACGAATTTCTCTCGCCAATGCAGATAATGCCAAGATAACCTAACATTAGTAATAAATTATTAGAAATACACAAAAAAACTAACCTCAAAAATCATAACCTTATTTTAATCATGAGTGAACGATGCAAAATGAAAATCAACCTCAGTTTGTCTTAATAACTCGGTAAATCACTCTTTCACGCTAAACTAGGCTTTGTAGAGAAAAATTCTCTAAATAAAAAATGTAGATTTATTTTTAATTTCCTATAAATTAGATTTTACACTTTTGTTGTAAAATGCATACTAAGGCTGAAATTTAAAAAAAAATAGATTTCTTTATAGATTTTCATAAAAAATAACAGAAAATTATTAATTCCCGCTAAACTAAGCGTTATACAAAACAATGTTTGAAATAAAAGTTATAGGATTTTAAATTCTCTACAACTTTTATTAATTCATTTTTGCGCTAAAATGCATATTATAGCCACAATTTAAAAAAATATTTTACAAGAAAAAAGCCTCTTCAAGAATTTCAGCAGACATGGCGCCTATCCTATCTTGTAGAGTATAAAAAATGCAGTAAATGAGTCAATTTAAAAAAATCGTAGGAGCCGTTTTTGAGAAAATCGGGAAGAAGGGAAAAATGACATAAATAAACTACATCCGGTTGACCGGTTTTGATGAAAATCTTCGTGTCAGATCCGGTAGTAGTACCGGATCTGACATCTGACTAACATCAGTTTCAAGTTTCAAGTTCGTATGATGTTCCGTTCTTGAGATATTTTGTTCACACACAACAGACACACTCACAGGCCAACCGCTAAAAACATTTTTTTGGGTTCAGGGGATCTAAAAACTTGTATATCCGGTGAAAACTCGATTTCAAAAAATTGACATGTAAACAATACTTTCCTTTCTTATATATTTATACAGGCAAGAGAAAGTAAAAAGAGGTATAGATAAATTACATGCTTGACTTACACATAAATTTATTAGAATCTGCTCAGTAGATTTTTAGTATATGTTGCAGAGGAAAATTAAATGTTATATCACATGTTGATAGGGTAATTAATTAAATCAAATCAGATAAAAACATTTCAAATGTAGTAAAAGAGAAAATGTATCCAACTTTATTACATTTTAAAAGTTGTACGCTGTTGTATTTGTAATTTAAGTATAAGTAGGCCCATATTAATTTTAGAGGTAATTTATGAAATGCTAGTGTATCGTTGTTTATTGGCCGATTGATTTTGATTCTGATGTTGATTGGGTGTAATGTATTCTGATGTTAGTTAAAGCGAGTATGGTACACAATGTAGGAATTACCACAATACGTTCGTTACACCAATACTACAATTGTAATACTGAATACAACCCAACACATTCGTCAGTTTGGTATTATATCTGAAGCTGATTTAATCCTCAGTAGCATCAATATCAGAAATTATTGTTGATACGAACAGATAATAAACTAATATCAAGATGATGAGAAAAGAAATAGCGAACTACATTTCTCTCAAATTTTTTTCAAATCACTATCGATAATATACTTTTCAGGTGACAAGAATTTTGATAAGTTATTAATAATGACAATATTTTAGAATTCTTTGATTTATATTTCATCTTTAGTAGCCTAACATTGAAGTATGAAAATCAATCAAATAATTAAAAAGAAAATGTGTAGAATTTGTAGCAAGCATAAAATTAGTGATCCTAATTATGTAGCTAAAATTTTTTAATATATTTTAAATAAACTGCTAGAAAAATAAAATCTATAATTGATTATGTCGTGGCGAAGCAAAATACAAAAATACACTTTAAAGATGTAAGAGTACTAAGAGGGCCAGAATGTGGATCAGACCATCACCTTCTTCGGGCAGTGTGCTATTTCCCTTTCAAACATCATTTGAAAAATACAGAAAACCAGAACCAGCAATCAACTTCGGATTTGACTCCATTAGAGGAAAACAAATTTAATATCCAGAGCTTGAATGATCCTTCTACTTCATACTTATATAAACGGCGACTGGACCAGAAGCTACAAAATGTGACATATTCCTCAGCAAATCAAATGTATCAGGACATTGTTTCCAGTATCACTCGAGCAGCATTGGAGGCCCTGGGACAGGTTCCAAAATTCAAGGAACAGGATGCTCCCGGTTGGTGAACACCCGATATTGACCAGGCGGTGAAGGAGAAGAAGCAAGCATACCATAAGTGGCTTACAACGAGGGATGCTGAGGACCGACGTCAGTATGCAAGAATGAACAGAGAAGTGAAAAAGTTGGTAATCCAAGCTAAAAATCAGCAGTGGGAGCTGAAATGTGCAGAGGTCGACAGATATATGGGATCAACAAAGTCAAGAGAGGCATGGAAAACAGTAAAGCAACTAAGAACAAACAAGCAGGAAAAGAGTAGTTTGAACACTATAGATGAAAATGCATGGAAAAAGCACTATTCTGAGCTGCTCAGTGAGACCAGACCTCAGTTCTTAGAGGCTGATACAACAGCGGGTGACATAGAGTATGATGAGGATGATGAAATATCTGTTGATGAGGTAAAAGCAGTGATTGCTAATTTGAAAGATGGAAGAGCGGCTGGTCCTCTTGGTGTGCCAAATGAACTCTTAAAGCATGGTTCAGAGACTCTGTTGAGATTACTAACCTATGTATTCACCGTATTCTTCCGAGGTCAAGACCTACCACCTGAGTGGACAAAGTCTTATATCAGTAATCTTTATAAAAAAGGTGACCGTCGAGACTGCAATAATTATCGGGGTTTAAGTGTAACAAATTCATTGTCTCGAGTGTATGGGAAAGTCCTGAAGAACAGAATTGAGAAGGAAGTCATGGATGTGGAGGAGCAGAATGGCTTCAGAGCGGGAAGATCGTGTGTAGACAGCATTTTCTCTTTGAAACAGTTAACAGACAAAAGGATAGCTCATAATCAAGCTACTCATATTGTTTTTGTGGATCTAACTAAGGCTTATGATAGTGTCCCTCTCTCAAAGTTATGGATGGCCATGAAAAATCAGGGCATAAGTGTGAAATACATTCATGCTGTCCAGCAACTATATAAGAATATGACATCAAATATCAAAGTGCGTGGAAAAATCACAGATGAAATTCCCATTACTAAAGGATTAAGACAAGGATGTTGCATTGCTCCTACACTGTTCAAAATATATTTGAATGAAGCATTGAAAGTCTGGAGAAGGAAATGTTGCAACATGGGTATCCTTGTTGGAGATAAAAGGTTGTACTCATTGCACTTTGCTGATGATCAGGTTATTATGGCTGAAGATGAATAGGACATTGACTACATGCTACGGAAACTGGATGAGGAGTACACAAACTGGGGTCTATCAATAAGCAGAATGAAAACAGAGTATATGGTTGTTGGAGGAAATGCTAAGGATTTGAGTCTTGGAGGTGAAATCATAAAGGCAACAAGAAGATTCAAATACCTCGGAGTTGTGCTATCGTCAAATGGGGGGAGCAATGAGGAAATAAATGCAAGAATTGGTCAAGCGCGGTCAGCAATAAGGCAGTTGAACAGTGTCCTATGGAATAGAAAAATAACAAAGAAAAATAAGATTCGCATTTACAGCACAGTCATTGAAACCATTGGAACATACGGTGCAGAAACTTGGGAGGTGAATAAAAGGTATGAAGCTAAGCTCAAGGCTTTGGAAATGGATTATTGGAGGCGATGTTGTGGATATACAAGAATGGACAGAGTGAGAAATGATGATATTCGAAGGAAGATGGGTCTGACTGAGAATATTGCCGATTGGATAGAGGCAAAGAGTTTGAAGTGGTATGGGCATGTGAAGAGAATGCCTCCTGAGAGATGGCCAAAGATATTATTGGACTGGGTCCCTGAGTCAAGCCGGAAAAGAGGAAGGCCGAAGCACTCCTGGCAGTATGGCATGGAGGTGGCGATGCAGGCGAGAGGACTGACAGACAATGACTGCTTGGACAGACAAATGTGGAAGGTATTAGGATGCGAGAGACGGCGACAGCTGTAAAACAAACTCGCTAATATATATATAAATAAACGTAGAAACTAATGTATTAAAATATAATATTACTGTAAAAGATTAGTTAACTTTTGACCGTCAAACACTAATTTAAAATTATTGTGCCACAGAAGTAATACAATTTTATGTATTTTAGCGGTAAATTTAAGTCAAAGAGTAAATATACCAAACCGTTCGTTAACTGTTAAAAATTCTTTTAACTGAAAATTAATGTTCTCTTTAAGATCGCTGCAAAATTTCCAACTAACAACTTCCAAAATTTGTAAGGTATTTTAAATTTTACACGTGCCGTGCGAAGCCTTGAATCAAGAAATTCTAATGGGTAATATCATCAGCAGGAGGCGTACCCATTATTTTAAATAGAGGACAGTTTGATTGAAGAGTTTCAGTGTCAAATTAGTTTCAGTGCCAGCTTCATTTAAGTTGAGTTGAGATCAAAATAAGTTGCGACAGTTTGGGATATATTTTAACAATTTTTTTATGATGTACGTTTTTCACGAAAGACATCATCTATTTTAATAAGGTTTTTATGTAAAAATTATATGAATGTAAAATCATTTTTGTATTTTTATGTGTAAAGATATTTTTTCATTTACTTATTTTTTATGTATTAGATTTTCTTGTAACTAAAATATCATTAAAATATTATATCACGTACCATTAATTTTTGTTTATTTTTTTAGTCTGCATTGGATGAATTTTTTCATCCTTCTCATTATTCCTTCGAATCCATGACTTTGGAGTAATTATTTTTAATATTTGTTCATCCCATTGTGGTAAGTTAAGTTGTTTATTAATTATTTATGTAACAAATAAGGCAATCCTCTATGGAGAAAACAGTACAGTGTTTTTTAATGTACCAAATTTTATTCCTGAACTGAAAAAAGTATATTGTATGTGTTTATATAAAAAAATATAGCTACGATTTTTAGACTTTTGTTATTTTTTTTTATTAACTATTAAGTTTTTCATTTACAATCAGATGAACTATTTAACTATAAGTAAATTTTTATCATTAGAAACTAAATCTACAAGGAGATTACATTCATTGGCGTAACTCCAAATTTTTAATTCATTGTTGGCCAGGTTAATTTTCTATTTGTCTTTAGTAAGTGCAACATTAAATAGATGAATAGACGTTATAAATGAGGTTAATGAAGAAATTTACGTTTTTGAAAAACTTAATAACCTCAGTAAGAGGTGAAATAAATATGTTATGTTTGAAGAAAAATGGCTTCGTGTTTTACAAGTTTTTGTTTACGTGCTTCTTGTATGTCAAAAAAATGTGTATCATCCAAAACTTTAATTGCCAAAGAGTTTTTATGCCCTTCAAACCTGTTTTGATATTTTTTCGTGTCTTATTTCGTCTAGAAGAGTGTTCATTTGTAAATCGTGGTGTATTGTGTATTTGGTTATGAATCAACCGATTTCGGTTTGCAAAATATTAAAACGGTTTACTTTCTAAGTTTGCTGTTTGTATTTACAATCACACGTAATCAATTTCATTACTTAACCATAGTTTCATCTACAACCAATCTAACTAACTCGATCATACTGATATTTTTGTGACCTACTTGTTCGGAAAACTGAAAAAAATTTAAACCGAACAATATTCTAAACCTTGTTCAGTCTTACATGTAATTTGGTTTAACCTTTTTTTAACTAAGAAAATATTTTATAAATTGTTTATTTATCCTTGAGGTCAAAATCAGTAATGGGTAATAAAGTTTGATATTTTCTCATTGTCGTCCAGGAAATTGTTTAAAATATTTAATTTTGTTTGTGATCTGGATATATATAGCTACTAATATCTTTTAGTACGTATACACATTTAATTTCAGTAGTTTTAAAATATTTATCTATTGCAAGGCCCTTTAAAGTGAACTGGTTTTAATATATTTTAGAAATTGTTTTTTTTCAAATTGGAGTTTGAGAAACTTGATTTCGTGATTTCATATAAAAGAAACGTTGTAGTGTTGGAGCTCATGATAGATTGAAGTATGAAAGAATGTTCAACCAAAAGATGTTTTTAATCAATGGGTCTAAAAAGACGAGTTTTGTAGACATTACATGGAAAACATGAAAAGTTATTGAAGTGGGAAAATATAATTATATACTTTACAAAAAAAAAAAAAAGAAAATACTGACAAGTAATGTAGTTGCTTAGGGAGTATATAAAAGCAATAACAGCGTTTTCAACCCTAACTTTATTTGGCTACATTGCGTGTATTTTTATTGCGTGTCTAGTCCAATAACTACAGGCCGTTATTATTCATTTGGGCGGTCCATATTAACAGAATTTAATTACACAACTTAAGTGGTTCTGAGTAACCTTAAATAGACTAATGGTTGAGGTACGTATTAAACGTTTTGTAAATTAAAATATGAAATTAAATTCACGGCTGTTTTAAAACAATACAAAGGTTGATAAATTTTAGGCGAATTAAATATATGCTTTTTAATGCATTCGATTCCAAACAACTGTATTTTTTTAACGGAATTCGTTTATTGTTATCTTCATTTATACAGCCTATCTATTGATTATTCTTGTAGGTAGATGAATAGTTAATTGTAACCTTCAAACCGGATTTTCGGTATAATAAATTTTCGGAGTAGGTTTTTAAATTATTTACTGTTAATAAAGCCTGTCAATATTTTTTATGATAAGCGAAAAATTAAATATTCATAACGTTTTAATTTAAGAATTCTTGATGTATAAATGAGTTATGAATTATGTCTACTGACCTAAAAATTAAATATCAAAATCCTTATCTGAATAACTTAGTATTAATTATTGATGTTTCTCTAACTTGTTGGTATTAATTTTTTGTTTATAATATTGTGTGTATTATTTTCTATGAATCAATTTTTGTTGTAGAAATTTGCTAATAAAATTATAATATATTATATTGTACATTTTATATATTATTTTGTATTTAAATTAATGTATTTTGATATTAATATATCGGTATCGTGTCGGTAAGTGAAAAACCGGTCTTACGCTACATAAAAAGTACAGATTACCGGGCAAAATGTATGAAATGTAAACAAACAAATATATATATATATATATATATATATATATATATATATATATATAAATATATTTTTATCCCTAATGTGTGTACTTTCCAATCTGTTCAATTATGAACAATAAGCAACCCATGACCCAAAAAGATGAGGTTGATATGTATGACGAGTAAATGAGGTGTAGTCTTGTACAGACTCAGGTCAACCATTCCTGAGAGAGTATGATTAATTGAACCCAAACCATCAAAGTACACCGGAAACCACTGTCTGGTATTTAAATATGTATAAAGTAACTACTTTTACTAGGATTTGAACCACGGAACCTTCGTCCCCAGATTAAAAAAAAAAAAAATGGAAGAAATTATACAAAGATACTACTTGGGACTAGAAGTCCCACAAAATAAATCATTTATCTGTCAATAATGCCAAAACGATATGCCACGGATAAATATATTCTTTTTGCTCCCTCCACGCAATTAGTTACGTATTTAATTTTTTGCGGTTCCATTTATTAAATAAAAGATTAAAAATTAAGAGTTCAGGAATGTTTCACTTTTCTCTTCCGTAGATTTTCAGCTGACTCCACCCTATGATCTTTGGTAGGGTTTCATTGTCCGAAATTTCTTACTGCTACATAGATTATCAATGCGTAGATGAAATAACTACACAAGTAGATAAAATGGATGGGAATGGGTTTCTTTACTAAATTATAAAACATATTAGTTTAAATTTACCGATTTTTCAATGCTAAGTTTGTTTGGAAATTATTTATTCAAAAAGAGAATTTGATATTTTTGAAAAAATTAAAATTTCTTGTTGGTTAGAGGTAAATACTAAATGGAACCTCAGTTCAACTGACGGAAAAATGTTCATTCTATTTATACTATCTTTTTCTTGAAATGTCGATGAAACCGTTTAAGCTACTCATTCTTGATGAACAATTATTAATTTAAAAAATTTAAGTTAAAAATTGTGTTGTTCTTAATCAGTTATTACTGACTAGGGTAATTTTTTCTGCAATTTTAGATTTCAGTAAAAACTACTAGAAGATATAACATAGCAACATAATAATTTTTTCACATGACCTGAGCAATTACTAAAACCTGTTTTAAATCTTTAAATCAGGAAAATTATTCGAACGCCTCTTACTACCACGCTTGCAGATACAATGTGAAGACGCCAACATTATTCCACCTCATCAATTTGGATTTCGGCCGCTGCATTCGACGACACAACAACTGCACCGAGTTGTGGACTTCATTTCGGAGGGTCTAGAAAGGAAAGAGTATGTCACTGGCATTTTCTTGGATATCAGCTCCGCGTTCGACAAAGTATGGCATGATGGACTACTATTTAAATTGAAAAGTGTTTTAAGTGACTCGTACTATTTGGTTGTAAAATCATTTTTAGAGCATAGATTCTTTGAAGTCCAGCACGGTACTGCTTACTCTGAGCTGCACAAAATTAACGCCAGAGTACCCCAAGGGGCAATACTATCCCCATTTTTATATAGCGTATTTGCATCGGATATGCCTATTTTGGACACATCGGTAACCGCGACGTATGCTGACGACACAGCAATTCTTGTACGGGAAAAGGGCGCGGATGAGGCTTCCAGGTTAGTACAGCGACATCTTTTATTAATACAGGACTGGCTTACCCGTTGGCGTATTAAGGTGAACCCAGTTAAGTCAACACAGGTTACGTTTACCTTACGACGTCAAACTTGTCCACCTGTGATGCTGAATAACGTTCATATCCCCCAAGCCAGAGTGGTGCGGTATCTTGGTTTATGGCTTGACAGACGACTAACTTGGAAGCATCATCTGCGTACTAAACGTTTAGAACTTAACCGCCGCCAGAAGCTACTCTACTGCTTAATTAACCCTCAATCAAAATTGAACCTCCGCTCCAAAATTTTATTATACAAAACCCTTTTGAGACCAATCTGGACTTATGGTGTCCAGCTATTTGGAGTAGCGGCAGAGAGTAATTTAAAGTCGATCCAGGCCTTTCAATCAAAATTCTTAAGACTTGCTTCTGGCGCTCCTTTTTATGTAAGCAGTAAAACCCTCCACGACGATTTCAAAATTCCGACAGTGAAGGAGCTAACCGCGTCCTTGTATAGTAAATTTCACGAACGACTAGACGTCCATCCAAACCAACTAGCCCGTGATCTAGCTACAAGGAACTTTCCACCTGTGCGACGTCTAAGGCGAAAATGGAGTAGAGACCTCTTGGTCTAAATAACGGATAATACCCATAGTTACAAATGGAGAATGTGCCACTGGGTACCTCTTCTCCTTAATGCGAAACTCCCCACCACCATTTAAGTATCATTTACGGAAATTGTGCAGCTCAATGTACAGTACCGTAATAAAAATTCAAGACAAAAAAAAATCTGACACACATATTAAAAAAAGTTTAGTAAACTTAAATTATTTTGAGCATAGTTTAATATTTGAAGTATAGATGAAACACAAAGGTTTTATGATCTTCTACCCTTGTATGAGCTACAATACATCTATTTATTTTTCGATATGGAAAGATTATATATTGCATTCGTGTGTAAAAATGTTGTGGTTACTCCGTAAAAAACAAAATGGTTAAATTTCAGTCGACATTTATGTTTTATCATGGGTTTTAATACTGTCTGCATATTTCGGTAAGAAATAAAACCGTATTTTTTAAAAGTATTTTCCTTTCCATAATTCCCCTGTCAGTTATCCGCATTTACCCTGTTATATTTCTAAATTAAATCGAAAAATGTAGATAGTCTACTTGAACATTTTCAACACTCTTAGAAGATATTTTCTAATTAATATGCCAAATGAGTTATTAGTTTCCACGAATAAACTATTTAATTTTTTTAGTGAAGGAAAAGATAATATCCACTTAATTTGTAAAAGCCGTATAAATATAATAATTACAATACAGACCTAAAACAAAACAATATTAATACAGAATACATTATCAATAATTTATTTTATAATATTTTTTATTGGGTACTAAAAATATACTAAGTATTTATATACATTTCCAAACCTTAGAACAAATATTAAAAATACGAAGTCCAATACTCTTAAGTAATTTTTAAAAATTTAATTTGAACTACAAATTAAAAAAAAAAATTACTTTAACCGCTTTGTTCATTAGCTACGTACTACCATGCGTAAATAAACAGAATCAATGAGTTTTAACGGGTGAAAATTTTCATACTGTAGCCGGAAATTGAACATGAGACTTTCCGCTTAAAAGCTTCTGACTTTCACGAATGCGCTATCTGTAATTTTGTAATCCACGACAAAATTTCAGACTACATAATTGGTTGGCAAACCGAATCGCTCTAACTTTCTCGCTAATCTTCAAGTAGCATTATTAAAAGTAGCATTAAAATTTATTCATTATTTTTATTTTATTTTAATGATGTATTCATAAGAGTTTCAATTTTATGTGGTCAGAAATTTTTAAGGACTAAGTATTGTAATTGACTAATTTTAAAATCGGTTTTACAAAAAAAAAATTCACTGCTTGCTTTAAATTAATAGTTGAAAAAAATAATACGTAAAAAAGTGTAGTATTTTCTATTATCTTAATTTTTATTTTGTGCATAGACTATATGTTCTCAAATGCACCTTAAGTCTATAATTTTGAAAACTACCAATTTTTACGGACAAGAGCGGAGCCGCTCCACGGATCTTTCCAGAGATGCCATCTTAAAGATCCCAGCTAATATAGTAAACGAGGGAAGTTTAATAATATTAATACTACCCGGACTAAAATACCCATAATTTTGGAGCAACATATCTAATCAAAAAAATCCCTCTGGGATTTATTAAAGGGAGTTACCTTTAAATTATTCTGACGGGAGGATCCTCGTTTTCAAATTTCAGCCTAATAGAGTCAGAACATTTTCTCCAAGACCAACAGATCGAACAAAAATACAAAGACGGATGTGCTTTTGAAAAGACTTATTGCTTTCAGGGGGCTGTGGAACATTAAGATCAGATTTTTTTCCTCATTACATTTCACAGTCTACGCTAAAATTAATGTAGAGCCTAAAAATGTAAAGGTTTTATGTTTCGCACATGTTTTAAAATAATTTTATTATGATTGCTGTTTCTAGATTATTCATAATTTTATCATGCATCTACAACTAATAAATAAATGTTACAGTAGGCTACCTTAACTGACTACTAATTCATTAACTAATTATTACTTATGCAATTTTGATCTTTTATAATACCAATTCTCCTTATCACCTGGAGATGAAGTTTGCCAGTAATGTCCCTTACGGGTTGATGAGAAAAACTAAAGCATTTACATTTCGGATACTTGCATTTAAGGAGCAAATACCATATGAAAACTTTAAAACATTAAATATTGCTTTTGTACCCGGCAGAAGAGTTACAATTTTGGAAATCGGCAAGCGTATTGTTCAAATGGTATCTAGGATAAGAAAATATTTTAATTATGAATACGTACGCCGAAAGAGTAAAAAAAAATAAATATATTACAAAAATAAATGTTATTTCTGTACCTTTTGAAATAAACGTAGCTCGGAACCTCAGCATTCAAATTCTAATACTAGTAGCATTTTTTCAACCACCGATGTTTCCAAACCCTATTCTAATGAAACCCTTTCCGGGCTTACAATAAGTATAACTAGTTGAACCTCTGCGGGAAAACCCGCAAAAAAGTACAAATTTGTTTTTATAGAACGTCTCCTGCCTTTTGGTCTTCCCACTATTGGACGATTAACCATTAATTTCCTGATGAATGACAATGGTTTCTAAAAAGAATCGAAAAAATATAATAGCTCTGAAAGAGCTGTTAAAACAAAAGCAAAACATAGCAGAACTCATTGTACACAACTCAAAGTAACAACAACCACGTTGGAAACTCCAAAACGATGTATCACTGCCAATGCGTTGGTAAACTTTAATAAGTTCGTTGAACTTGCCCCCTTCAACCTGAAATAGCTGTGCGGGATGTGGAAGGGATATAGAAGAAGAGAGATATATAAAAGCGTAGGGTAGTGCTGCATTCGGTACACAGACGCATCGCTTACCTATTCTCGTTCTTATGAATTTCACGTACTATTAACTTTATTTTAGACCTATTTTAAGGTCATAAATCAAAATATATATGATTTTTATTAGTTTTCTGCAAATCTACTCAGACTACTCATTTGAGCCCACTTCGGGGAAAATCGGTGAAGGTTTAGGTGATTAAAATTGTGTTGAAAAAAAACCTGCTCGCTATTAATATATTGATAAGGCGTAAGTGCAATTGCTGTTTTTAGTATAAACCTCAGTTATTTTAAATAATAAAATTTTAATCAGAATTTAATAGTGGAAAAATGTAATGACCATACCAGAACGGTGACCAGAATATAAATACATTATAGTAAGCCTTAATAAAATGACCTGTATGGTGATGTGGTAAGAGAATAAATCCTTCTTTATTTTAAATAAATCAAACGAATCCATAAAATTATATTTAGCCGAAAACCTTATCAAAATCAAATTTATATTGAGTAATTAATTGTTAAAATGGGTAAAATGAAGAAAAGTAAATATCGTTTGATTAGAATGAGCCTATTACAATATTACGATGAGGTGGATAGGATAAAGTACAGCTATAGTAAAGGTGATTGTACTGTTACAACGTAATGATGGGCTAACCGAAAATAGAGACTAAAACGGTGGGTGGATGTTGAAAATTCGATTTCGGTCAGATAATATCTGCGGTGAATTGATGAGATATATCATAAAAGCTTTTACGTTGAATAAAGGCTCTTAGTTCCTTGAATTGCATTTAAATCAGATTTTATTAATTAACTTTTATGAGCAATCTCTAAAATATTTGTATAATTAAAATGTAAACTTATTTAGTAATTAATTTTTAAATAAACTGAATTTAACAAAATATTTATTAAAAATACAACAATTTTATTCATTTTTTTGTGTTTCATTAATTAGAGATATAAAATTCATCGTAAATTCTGTTTTATTATTTTTTTTTAAATAATGTGATGAGTTTGAATAAAATTATCTTTCTAAAACAAAGATATCTCTTTAATCTATTAAGTAGAATTTAAGATATTTTGTACAGTGTTTTATTTTGTACATAGTATTTAGTATATCTGATCTAACAGCGAGTGTTCAATGTGTATCCAATTGTTTCTCATGGAATCTCCTAAATTCCCTAAATTCTGTTAGTTAATATGTACCTCCTATAATAAATTCACCGGTTTTAAATATTAATTATAGCTATTTACTACTCAAGCTTGTTTAAAAAAATTACAATAAAATACTTCAGTTATAAGCGAGTAGATTTAGGAGTGCAGGTAAAAATGTGCTACGAAATGTTTAGTTACAATGAATGGGCAAGAAAAAATCGAATGGTGACCAACTAACAGCTTCAATAAACAAACTCCAATGGGTGTTCCTGTTGAAATTCAAGCAAAAACCAAGACAAAATTATTTGCCTTGTAGCGAAAAAATGCACGGTCGTCTGTAACCTACAGTTCCCGGTTCAGAACAAAAAATGTAGTAAATGGTGTTATAGTATGTCAATCACTCAAATTCAGGACGTCCACTAACTTCCCTTGGTATATAAGAAACTACAATTAACGCATCGACCATCAAATTCCTAACTTTATTAATATGATTAAAAAACATTGCAAACAATTCTACAGAAATACTGACAATACATAAAAAAGTGAATGACTATCAGCCGATCTTCCAGCAGACTTCAGCATTGGCATAAAAGTAGATTAGAAACCCACACCCAAACTTTCTAGCAACACTTTATGAAGCGACACATGGATGATCAGCTTCCTTACATAATTTATTTCATCATTCAACAAAGTTGTACTTATTCCTTGAAAGATAAATAAATAAAAATGTACTAAAAGATGGGAGAATTAATATTTCAGAAAAAAATTCTTTAAAATGAGAAAACTCATTTAAATAGTCTATTGGATAAAATGTTTCCAAGAAATCGAATTGCCATTTAATTTAATAAAAAAAGTATTATTTTACCTATTAATTTATCACCAGGTACATTTAAATTATATTCTAATAGAATTAATATAACGTTTCAAGTTTTATACTAATTAAATGAAGATATAAACAAAGTTAAATAACATTTCAATCCCGTAATCCATTTAGCAATAGAATATATGGAACATTAAATTAAATACAGAGCATTAATTTTCAATATTTAATTAAACTTGAATTTTCAGATTATTAACGTATAAAATAAATAACATATATAAACTCATTTTCGAAATGAAACAGTATTGGGCTTCAACAAAATAATAAAATAGTAATATGATCGTAATCCGTTTTTATATTTTTGAGTAAACTTAATAATTAATTTGCAGTTTACAGAAAAGTTAAAACCCATTAACCTAACTATTAAAACAAAGGAAAATTAGGCTTGGTAGTGAGAATATATGGGATGAACTTCGTATAATTGGTCTGGATGAGGAAATAAAAATTCGTAAGAAGTGTAGCCGTTTGAAACGGATGGAGGAGGACTTTTGCCTCGTTTATCGTACAAACCAACGGATAAGAGGATTGTTGGACACCCGAGGAGGAGATGTTTTCTGGAAGAGGCAAACTGTCTAACCATAAAATGAAGAAAAATAAGACTATCAAATAATTTTACAAACAGCGAAATGAATCGTTTTGTTTTATTGTAAACTGAATAATGGCGTGTGTATTAACATTAAAAACGACCAAGCCTCCTGTTATGACATTGTATTTCTAAAAAGCAGATCCATTTTTAACACAAAAACAAGAATGGTTTTGTTTTGTTCGTGCTTAAGATTTATGAAATGTTACGCAAAGATGAAGACGCATACATAAATGCCTTGTCACTTAACTGATGGTTTGAATAATTTTTTTGGTGTATTAATAAGCTGACCATAACAGACAGGCGGAGTGTTAAATTATTTACACTCAATCTTTTAGTTCCAGGGCTACAAATAGTTCTGTTTCTTATCACATGATCAGCCAATTAATGACGAAATCATTTAAGAACAGAAGAGGTAGAGGTGTAAATGACACTAGCCAGAGTTATCTCCTCTGAAAGAAATGAATTTCATTGTACAGCCAGACCCTGTGGTGAATGAATTGAAGGTGTCATTTTGCAGGGTGGAAAATAAATGTGCTTTTCAGAGGGCCTGGCATACTGATAACTATACTTTTCTACTCAGTGAGTAAGGGATGGTAAACCACCTCACCCCTCGTTTTACGTAGTAAAACTTCTAGAGGTCCAAACTAGCCTTTTATTTCGGTTGATGACCAAAATAACAACAATATATAATTAAGAAATCAATAAAATTTTATGAACATTGGTGAAAGGAAGACAATTTAAAGTAACGTCTAAAAATTCTTAAACTGTTTGGAGTATTTAAAACCTACTCGAATGAGGAAAGATGATTGACTTGAACATATAATAAGAAGAGGAAGTTTAATTAAAATTATTTTGGAAGGGTTAGAATAAGGTAATACAAAAGAGGATGTAGAAGAATAAGCATTGTAGACGATTACAAAAGGGGTTGTAAACTACCAAAAAAATTAAGATGGTAACGAAAAATAATACAATATAGTTAAGAGATAAACTTAGGGCAAGAGATTTCTCCTGTTCCACGCGTTTAGGCCGATCAGAACGTTTGCCAGCGTTGTCACATTGTAGAATGTTTCAGCCTAACAAACATTACACGCGCATACGTATAAGAGCCGCAGTAGTTCACTCGTGTCTTGCATCTCGTACTGAACACATCGATTATAGAGTGTGTTAACATGCAATACTTTATGATATAATCAGCTGATTATGTCCATAAGTTATAATTTTTATTGAAAGACCAAAAAGTAGCTGACGAGATATATAACGAAGGTACGAGAGCACGTGTTGGCAACGTTGCTGGCAATTCATTGGCTATGAAGTTGTTAGGAGGCAATGCGTACGTTCAGAGCTCATCAGCCCTGAAAAATAGTATAGTCTGGATATTAATCCTATGGCTCCTAAACAGAAACAGTTATATTGATCATGTACATAAATGGAACAACCAGTATACCATTGATATTATTTATAGAATTTTGATTAGGTATCAAAATGTATACCACCTCAGCAGTGTAATAGTTAGCGTGCTAAGCTGCAGAGCAAAAGGTTTCGGATTTGATTCCCGTCCAGTTTGTGTAAACGTTTTGCGTGTTCAAACCCACCGTTCCTTAACCCAAAGTAATTCCTTTACACAAATTAATATAGCTGTTAACAAAAAAAAAAAAAAAGAAACAATGTATGAATAAAATGTATATGCACCTTTAATTTTTGTCGTAAATTCTATTTGGACGAACAATTCTTACCTCTCATTATAAAAATGCACTGAATTGAGTAAAAATATTTTCTGAATCATTCACAATGGGCCCTATTTATAAAAGAAAAATATTTAGGAAAACTCCTAAAAGTTGTTGTAATCTGAATAACCTCGAATTTATCGTATCATTTTGAATTGTTAGCATCCTTGAAAACTTAGTGATTCTTGAAAGGGGTCGAGCTGGAGGATTGAGGTATATTTGCAATCAGAGTACGGAATTGTCTTTCCTGTTATTGAAAATAGGTAATTACCTTATTTTAGTAATTTTATATTGTTAAATTTTTCATATTCATAATTATTTCAGAATTTAATTAATTTTTGTTGTTGGCAAATTAGAACAATTGGAGAATTCCTGGAAGATAAGTTATTTTTTAGTAGAATGAAATGTTAGAAGGGATAAAGTATACAAGAGAGAAGCATTTTCTTCATGCTTTTAATTTTTGTTCGGCATTAAAAGCAGTATTACCTTTATGTATGAATTATTAAACAAGTCATGTAGAAGAAAAAAGTTATGTAGTGTTACAATAATTACTCATTTACGTAAAATTTTAAGCCATTAAAAATGTGAATATCAAATTTTTAATGCAAAACATTTCTTGTTTAATTTTTTGTCTTGTTTTAAAAATTAACTGCATGTACTAACAGTTTCATTTAAATATTTTGTTCTTAATACACGAGTTGTAACAAAAATGAACTATACGTATAATAGGTTGCTATTGTACAATGTTATTTTACAACATTAAATGTTTGATAAAAGGAAGTGAACGCTGGTGAGAGACTGAAATGAAAAAGTTGTTACCTCCTCAAAGGGTTTAAAAGAAGCTATTAAACCTAACAGGCAAATGACTTTCTACTCCTAATGAAGAAATAAATTACTAGCTCTCATATTTATACTATAACTTAAAATATAAACTGTAGTAGTAATGTACAGGAAGAAACTTCGTTAAACGAAAAGTAAATAAATTGAAGCCATTTTGTGTTCTTGTTAAAATTTGCATTTTCCAATGTGACGATTTTAATTACTCTCAGAGAGTTAACAGTTGGTGCTGAAGTCTGAGTTATCTTTAAAAAAACATAAAGTTATTTCCAGTATTATGTTCGTTTCAAACTTTAATAGTACCAGACAATAATAAAAATGATAATTGCTATTATTGTAGAAATTTACATTTATAAATTTAACATAACTGTAACAAATTTGTGGATTGTTATGAGAATAAAACAGATTTATTAACAATACTAGTAAAAATACTCGAGGGACTTCCTCATCGGTAAGATAATTTATTCTACAAAAACAACTACCTTACCGCGATTGTATTACTGAAGTGCTAACTTTTGTAATTCTCTATTAGAAAAAATGAAAGACTTTTCTATTTTTCTGTATGACTTTTCTCATGAATTTAAAGTTTTATCATATATTGCGGTAAATATTTATAATCAGTAATTTTACAAGAAGGATGGTTCCTATTTTCTTAATAACGTTGTTAAAAAAAAAATCATTTCTATATAATAATTATAATATATTTTCAAAATTAATCTATATATGACTGACTTTGAACTCCAAATTGAAAGAACTATTTCGACTTCTTGGACGCCGCTCTTCACTGACTCTAAAATCTAAACTATTACTATACAAAGTTTATCTCAAACCAATATGGACCTATGGACTACAAATTTATGGCACAGCTAAACCGAGCAATCTACAAAAATTACAAGCCTTTCAGTCAAAATGCCTACGTTTAATCACCTGCGCACCTTTTTATGTCAACAACAAAATTCTACATGACGACCTTAATATTCCGTTCATAAGTGAAGTAGTTAAGTCCAGCTACAGTGTTTTTCACAGAAAATTGCATGATCACCCCAACGAATTAATCACCAAACTATCGGATGCATCACTACCAGGAAATCCGCAGCGCAGGTTGAAACGTCAATGGGCCAGAGATCTTCTATAAAGTGATTTATTTTATTTTTCTTTCTTCTTTTTTTTCTTATGTTGTTATTTATCATTCATGTATCATGAACTTTATTTCATAGAACATATACCAATGGGTACCACTGTTCTTTTTCATTTGTTTATTTTTATTTATTTTTTTTTTATTTTTTTTCCTTGTCATCCTTTGTTTGCTGTCATCTAATTTGCTCGTTGTATCGTAGTATATAGTTGCAAATAAAGTTATTAAAGTTAAAAAAAAAAAAAAAAAAAAAAAAAAATCTATATATGAATATTTCTACATTACATACCATCGTCATATAAATTTATCTCGACTTTTAAATATATGCAGTAGACGGAAAATAAACCAATCCTACTATATTCTACAATATTTACTACTACTATATAATATATATATTTACTACTATATATCTACTACTATATAATCCTACTATATTTTCTAATGTTCTAGGATAGGCTAATTTAGTGCCTGTTTTACAAACACCAAGTCGACCAGAATTGAAATATCACGAAGGAGCTCAGAAATTAACGATGTAATTATTCACTTTGTGTACTGCCTACCGACGGAAAAATGAGCCATTTTTATATTAGCTTTACACTACATAAATGATGTTCCGTTTACTTTTATAATTTTAGGGAAGAAGGTTGTACAATTTGGCAGCCAGGTAGCAAAAATATTTTTGGAAAGCGATTTTGTACCTCTGTGTAAGGAATCAAAATATTTTTTGTGTTTTACTTGTGGATTGGTTTCGGAAAGTTTGCTGCACTTTTGTGCGCCTGTATAATTAGTTCCCGGGCATAAAGTTGACAAACGTTTAGTGCTTGAAAATCCTCTTACAATTGCTCAGAAGGATAGAGCAGGTAATTTTTGTTAATCGCTCACAAAATGTATTTTTGTACTTCTTAAAGGCTCTAAATAAGATGGACAAGTATTCTTGTCCCAATATTCCGTAACTGATTACTGATTAACAGTGAAAAAATATACAGTTTTTTAATTCTTTGATCAAGGACTTCTCTCAACTTCTTTAAGATAAAAATTAGTTTCCTGATTTTTGAAAAAGTCTTATATGTGCTCATTCCAGCGAAGAAGACAATATACGTTTTGGAGTATGTAATATGTGTACAACTTTCATAGAATTTTATAATTAGTTTATTGATTTAAATCCTTTCATTCTTGTTTCTGGTACAATTTTTATCTTCTGTAAGATTGAAAGTGATTTTGAATTCCTCGAAAGACTAATGTCTGATTGCGAGTAAGGACAGGGGTGGGGCTGACATCCTAAAGTATCCGGACGTGTTCTGGATTTCATTCAGAGAATCTTCTAGGCTCTTCTTCCTTGTCCGCTCTTGGGAACATCTCTCTGTTCTATCATCAAGACCGATGACCATCTTTCTATCCACCTCACACGATCTACAGGTGCTTATTTAGCAGACACCTAATGCATTTCCATCGAATTTACAACTGTCCTGCACGTCTGCACGAGCTTCCTAGATGCTTGTATGGTACCGAGACGTAAACTCTTACAAGCTTACATAAAAAAAGGTTGCAGAGTGCTGAGATGAGAATATTAGAGTTAAGCTGGCTATAACAGATCGTCTTCAGATGGGTCTTCAGCTTTGCATTGGTGGAGTATAGAAAGAGATAGTATTATCACATAAAGCCGGTAGATGTAACGAGAATTCCCGGCCTGGTTGATGAACACGTACACAAGGTAGAAGTATTTTGGAACGGCCAATGAAACGTTAAAACAAACTTTAAAAAGAGGTGGCTTAATAGGATGTTGCCTTATACTGGAGAGGAAGAGAGAAATCTTATCAAAGAAATTAAGATGTTACGGTTAGAAACATTGTGAAAATTTTCCATTCGGTTTCAAACCAAGGCTTTCAGTATAATAAATTAAGCACAATGACAACTGAACCTCAGAGGATATTTAATAATTTTATTTTGAATAATGTTTTTTTGTAATCCCTAATGTGTGTACGTTGCAATCTGTTCAATTGAGAACAATAAGCAACCCCATGACCAAATGAGATGAGGATGATGTGTATGACGTGTAAATGAGGTGTAGTCTTGTACAGACTCAGGTCGACCATTCCTGAGAGAGTATGATTAATTGAAACCCAACCATCAAAATACACCGGTAGCCACTGTCTAGCATTCAAATCCGTATAAAAGTAACTACCTTTACTAGGATTTGAACCAGGAACCTTCGTCTCCGAAAATCAGCTGTTAAACAGCTGATTTCGGCGACGACTTTATCTCTAGACCAACCCGGTGGCATAGCGTATAGAAGAGGAAGTGTGTGCACTCCACCCGTCTTCCCTATTACGTGGCGATCCTTGTAAATATTAGCGCTGGTGTCGTCAAGTGCTCGGCTGCTGGCTGTCAGTGCCATCTAACCATAGAGAGTGGTTGTTATTTTACTACCTTTTGTTGAATAATTTGTGATTATTTTTGATGTTGTTAGTGTGTTTGTGTTGTAAGTTGTTAGTTGTAACTGTATTTATGTTGTAAGTTGGTAGTTGTAAGTGTGTATGTGTAATTGGTGTACCGTGTAATTAACGAAGGTGATGTATGTTTATCTTCGTTTAGTAATATTTTAGTTATTCACTAAATATTATTTAGTACTATTTAATATTTAATAAAATAATATTAATATTTATTTAATATTATTAGTATTTTATTTTCTTATTTTACTTTTTTAGTTATTTTTTAGTTAAGTAAACAGTGTGTTTTGTAATATGCCTACTTGTGTCGCACCGGGTTGCAAAAGTGGATATTCTAGTGGAAGTAAAGCAGCAGAGAGGAGACATTTTTTTGTGTTCCCACGGATCCAAAAACTTTGCGTGCTTGGAGTCATACTATCAAAAGAGATGACTTTATTTTGAAACCTAGTCATCGCGTCTGTGATTTACATTTTAATGAGTGCAATATTAAAAAGGTAGATAATTTTATTATTGACGGACAAAATGTTTCCCTGCGGAGAACGAGATGGTGTCTTCAACCGGGTGCTTTGCCAGCCATCTTTCCGAATCTCCCGACGTATCTTTCGAGCATTAAAAGACAAAGAAAACCACCTAAAGAGAGAACTTCTCAACCAAAAAAGACCAAGGTAGACAGGTGTAATTCTGAAGTATGTCCCGACGAGTCAGCAAATGACGGCATTCTGGAGAGCAAAATTAGCCTCATCAAACGTTTGCAACGAGAAAACAGTATATGTATTAAAAACCAAATAAAAGCTCTTAAACTTTTAAGGAAGAAAATGACATTAAAAACATTAAAGACAAAGGAGCGAATATCACCGAATACAGAAAATTCTGGGATGAAATCACTGCCACCTACTGCTAAAAGTGTTGTGAATGCTTTCTTTAGTAAATCGTCTCGCCAGTAACACTCGAATGCGATATGAGGACAATTTTATTTTAGAAATTTTTCTTTTAAAAATAAAATCGCCTAAAGGCTACAGACATTGTTTAAGACACGGTCTTCTTCCTTTGCCTTCCGAGTCACACCTTCGGAGACTTTCAAAAGGTTTCAAATGTAGTTTTGGTATTAATAAGAAGACAATTGCATCAAAATTGCGGAAGATCTCAACTCCGAAAAGAATGAAAATGCAGGAGTTCTAGTGTTTGATGAAGTTAAACTTTCTGAGGACTTGCAGTTAAATTCCTGCAATTTTAAAGTAAATGGTTTTGTGAACCTTGGTGAACATACACCAACAAATCAAGCACAAAAACTAGTAAACCATGCATTGGTTTTTTTATTTGTGCCTCTTTTAAAGAATTGGGTACAACCAGTAGCTGTCTACGCTTCCTTCAATGCAGCACCCGGCACAATCCTAAGTAAAATTTTATTAAGTGTAGTAGTTCATCTTGAAAATAGTAATATAAAGATTATTGGCATTACATTAGATGGAAGCCAATCTATTAAAGCAATGTGGTCTAGTTTAGGTATAACCGGTAAAACAATTCCACTGACGTGTTCATTTATTAACCCAATAAGGCATGATAGCAAAGTATGGGTTTATACTGAAGTTGTGCATATATTTAAATGTGTACAAAATCATTTTTTATAGAAAGGCAAATTGATGTATAAAAATGAAATTATCGACTACGACCATACAGAAATCTGTTTCTGGAAGACGAAAAAACAAGCTGTCAGGTATAGCTGTGTGTCCAAAATTAACTGCTGCACATATTTTACTTTACATATTTAACTGCAGCCCAGTTCATTTTAAAAAATGAACGTTCGATTAGATTTACAGCTGTTTAGTCGAAGTGTTGGCATTGGATTACAGCATTATCGTAATCAATTTCCCGAAAAGTTTCCATACAGCAAGACTACTGAAACGTTTACACTCGAAATGAACACGATTATAGACATTTGTAATTCACGAATACCGAAAACAGCTTTGCGCGGCGATTGTGAAAGTTTAAAAATATTAAAACGGTTCTTATTAGATATCTGTGACACTAACTTGGAAAGTTTTTTGGCGTCTCAAAGAACTATGGAAAGCTTGAGAGTAACGATTAAAAGTGTAGTAGAAGTAGCAGAATATTTATTTTCTATCGGGTTTTCTTATGTGCTTACGGGGAAATTTAGCCAAGATCCACTTGAAAGACATTTCGGAATTATGCGGTTTTTAAGTTGTGATGACCACCCCTCAACAATAGATTTTATGCACCTGCATATGTTACATACAATTTACGTACCCATCAAAAATATTCTACCTTCAACTGCAAACGTAACTTCTGGCGAGGAAAGGCCAATTGCGATTTACATTACGACAATGACACTTATGGTTAAAGAAATGGAAGCGGCCAGCAAGAATGTAATTGAAGCACTTCAAATGAAAATACAAGAAAAACTTGTTATCGATGATTTGTATGTTGAAGATGAATACGCTACAAAAAATGCATAATTTACAACTTGTCCGGCTTTATTGTAAAGCACGCTGCCAAATTCGTTCACTGTGAAAAGTGTATTCTGTTTTTAAAAGCTGACGGTACTGATAATCCAAATTCAACCTTGACAAAATTAAAAGATTACGGCACTAAAAACCAACTAAAGTTAAGTTATCCATCCGATGCATTGTATAGTGTTAATTTGTCCTTGGAAAAGAATTTAGAAGAGCAGTTACGTAATGGGCTGTGGGACTAAATATTTCTGAGTTTCATTCACACATTACCAGAAATTCCAGTTGAGAAGACCATTTCATGTTCCAAAGAATATTTACGTGAGTTCTTGCCGAAACTTCTGTTTCATTATTTTAAATGTAGATTCTTCTTTTACATAAAATTATTACGGAAAAATATTGTCACGATTCAACTCAAAACACTCAAGAAAATTATCCAAGTTATCTTAAAGTCTGTGGAATTTCGTTCAAGTACCTGAAGAATGTACGATGGTTTTGAAGAATAATTCAATGTAGTAAGTTATTACAACTTAGTCAATCAATGTTAATAAATAGGAATATGTACGTCAATATAAATGTAAATGGTTCCATAACTAACAAGCACTGTAAGTACTGATGAAATGTGGACGTTTATCCATAGCTATAATAAAAAATATGTGCAGAACACGATCACTTAACGTCCGCAGCGCTCCTAGCGGAAGAATCACGGCAACTCTGAAGTGCACGCACTTTCTCTTCTATACGCTATGCCGGTGGGTTAAATTTTGAATAATAATATTCTTTTATTACTCCCGAATAGTCGCATGTAAAAATACAACTGTAATACACTTTTAATGTTAAATTTAATTTGTTAACTTTTAAAAACTTTTAACTAAGAATATTTTGTTTTATTTATCTGTAAAATGTATAAATAATATAGTTACTAAAAATGGAATATGGGTGGTATAGTGAGCCGTAATTACAATAGAAATATGTGTGAGTTACCAGTATGAAATCTTTACAAAGAAGTCTTCTCACAGGATAAATACTTTATCCGACAAATAAACACATAAATACGGTTTTAATTGTTCAATAATTAATATAGGCAATATACATATTTCGATGAAAATAAAATATGAATTTTTTGTATTACGTTCTCACATAAATTTAAGAATGTATCGTTCATGAGTGCGCCAAAATCGTAAAAGGCCTATCTCTAAATTTCATCTAGGGTAGTATAAAATAATATTTTTTCAGTAATATCTTGATAAAGTTTTGACATAAATGTTATGAATGATTTCCGAGGTGATGTGTTTCGGTATATTTCAAGGTTTATCATCATTCCCTCTCGAGAAAGCTAAGCTGATATCATAAATAAAGGGATATACAATTTTTTCTTCTAAGAAAAGACTTTCAGTTATGCATATTGTTAAAGAAATTTTAAAATTTGATCTTATTCCATAATGCATCAAATAAATATGTTACGTGCAGAACATAATATATACGTATAAATTCCTGCGAATGTGTAATACAATTTTTAAGCGCATAATATCAGATTGTTACTTTCACAAATTGTGTGCTTTAATGTAATTCAATAAAAATAAATAAAATATGATATGATAAATAAAAAATTGAAGTTACCGGATTATATTTTGAAGTAAGGTTTGTTCTAAAAATAACCTATAAACTATCGTTTTTGTTAATTTAAAATAAAATTAAACATTGAAGATTTGTTAATACTAATAATTTAAAATATTTCTCAGTATTCTGACAAATTAAAAAAGTTTGTCTATCTTTATGATGTCGATTGTTGTTGTTTGTTTAGGTCAACAGCCGAAAGGCTGGTTTGAACCTGTAGAGGTTTTACTAAGTAAAACGAGGAGTGAGGTGGTTTACCATTGCCTTCCTCACTGAGTGGAAAAGTACGCTTAACAGCATGCCGGGCCCTCTGAAAAGCACATATTTTCCACTCTGCAAATGACACCTTCACTTCATTCACCACAGGGTCTGGCTGTATAGTGAAATTCATTACTTTCAGAGAAGGTAACTCTGATTAGTGTCTTTTACACCTCTACCTCTTCTGTTCTTAAATGATTCAGTCATTTAATTGGCTGACCATGTGATAAGAAACAGAACTATTTATTTTAGCCCTGCAACAAACAGATTGAGTGTAAATAATTTATGATGTCGATTAAGAAAATTATAAAATTTTTATAAAAAATGCAGAACAAAATACTACGTACAATAACACAATATCCCTAATACATTTCCAACAGAACACTATATAAAGACTTACTTATTATCATTTATGTTGCAGATGTAGCAAAAGACCTTCGTAATTCTCTTCGCATTAAATTTTAAACACACACGTACAGCTTTATGAATTTTCGATCGATTTTAGGAAATCCGATTTGAAAACTCAATCGCTAATGGCAAGACATTTTATCCAAAGGAATTAGTGTATAAAAAATGATTTAGTAAATAATTTTACCTTTGATTTTAAATGTGGTAATTGTTGTTTTTAGATTACAGATTGAAAGTAAACAAAAGAAAGTAAAAAACCGTATGAACCTTCAACTGCTCCATCTAATAATTTTTCTCAAAATCTTAATAACTTAAGTATTAAATGGATTCAAGCGTCTACTATCTCAAAAAATAGTCATGTCTTAAACAAAATATTGGATGTGGTTTCGATTCCCGGCTAGGGTCTGGAAATTTTAACAGGGTGAAATCCTCCATTACATTACCAAAACCCACAGTAGTCGCTAATGAACAAGCGGTTGATAAGACTGTAAACAAACTAAAAAAACGTTCAGTTCAGGAGTAAATGTAAAAAGTGTGGAGAAATAGAGAGAGAGAGAGAGAGAGAGAGAGAGAGAGAGAGAGAGAGAGAGAGAGAGAGAGAGGGGATAAGAAACTTTATTACTTGTTTAGTTGATGTAATTGTGCATTGACTGTCTGGTTCCCAGTGGGGTTAAAAAAATAACAATTTGTGTATTCTTTTCGGAAACCAAACCCTGGACATTTTGTTATGCAATTTAGGTTGCTACTATCCCTCTGAAGAGATGGCCTCTCTTATGTTTCTAATAAATTGTTTTAAATTTAAAAACCACAAGTAAAACAAGTGCAGTGTTGAACATCATGTATCCTGTTCAGACCTTATAAAAATTTGGAAGATTTTATTCATTAAAATTTAGCATAAAATTTTCGGAAAAACCAATTTACATGTTGTTTAAGTACTCTAAAAACTTTAATTGTCTGTGGAATAAATTAGTAACGTTAGCGTAAATATCCAGTTATACTGCAAATAAATAACCCTATCCTAGATTAAACTGTTTGCTGAAGCTAATGCAAATTGTAGTTAAAAATTCTCAAGCTAATTTTGTTTTAAACGAATAAACATATATTTTCTTGTGTAGTTATTCTTTCACCACTTATAATTAACGTATGACGGTGCTGCAAATTGATTATGCGCTGTGTAATACAAGTAAAATTGAGGTACATACACTTTATAGCAAGATCTTATTTTCAGTTTCCATGTTTAAGTATTTAACTAACCTATTAAAATCTAAATATTTTTAATATGTTATTTTACCGCATTATTTATTAGACCTTACTTTTAACTATTACCCATATATATAAAAGTGTTTTCTAATTTTTATTTTTATTTTTTTGTACCATGTTATGTAGAAAACGTTAGTCAGGAAAAATGTACGTATACAGAAATCTCTTTTTGAGTTACATTAGCGTCAAAGATTATTACCTTTTTTGTTTTTTGTGAACTAAATGTCTATACATTGAATGTTTAACTATGGTTGGGTACGTTAATTAATTTTCCACAAGGAAAAATTAATTGAGTACTCGCAAATATGAAATGAAATAAATGCTTGCGTACAAAGTAATTAAATAGAAATTGTAAGTATATATTTTTTGGGAAAGAAAGTACTATACTACTTCTTTGATCTATACTCATTGGAAACAGATCCGGAAAATCGATATGGATCTGAATTAAAGGTAAACGATAGGAAACCAATGAAAATAAAATCTATGGAAAAATTTATCGGTTATACACATTTTTTGGACAGAAACACTACAATATGTTTCTATACAAAAAATATTTACAAATGTTTAGTTTTCTTTACAAAGATATCTTCTATTTTCCTTTGTTTTACTTTTTATAACGTTTAAAGGAAGCACGATCACACAATCGTTTCACCATCATAAGTTCAGTCGGTTTGGTATCAGGCTGCCGCTCTACTTATGCTACGATGTTGTCCAGCGATGACTTACCAAGAAATAAAGTAGCCTAATATGCGTGCGATCTTAGCACGTGATAGTAATGTTTTAACAGTACAGGACATTCTGAAACTGTTCACTTAGACTTTTTAAACATTTATAAAAGTGTACCTACTATTTGCCCTCGATCTGCTAGTTTTATGACTTCAAAAATAGTTCTGTTTCTTATCACATGGTTAGCCAATTATATGGCTGAAGCATTTAAGAACAGAAGAGGTAGAGGTGTAAAAGACACCAACCAGTCAGAGTTACCTCCTCTGAGAGTAATGAATTTCATTATACAGCCAGATCCTGTGGTGAATGAAGTGAAGGTTCATTTGTAGGGTGGAAAGTAAATGCTTTCCAGAGAGCCCGGCGTGCTGATAAGCGTACTTTTCCACTCAGTGAGGAAGGCAACAGTAAACCACCTCACTCCTCGTTTTACTTAGTAAAACCTTCAGAGGTTAAAACCAGCCTTTCGGCTTATTACCTAAACAACACAACAATGAGTGTCCATTACTGTACGGATTATACAATGTAAAAAATACTGTATCAAGCTTGTATTGCTGTTCAAATACTGTATGTATTATACATAAAATAAAAATTTTATGTATAAATTTTGTTTCTGATCACAGATTGGATCGGATAACCGGTAAACGAAACCTAGATAAACGAAGGAGTACGGTATTAAAATATTAATAACGGTTACGATAATTATGAAACTGTGTAAAAACGTTAATAATTGTTTTAGATCCCAAATAGAAATTAATTGTGCTTCGAATGATTAATTTGAAAGATATTTGTATGATTTAAAACTATTTGAGTGACAAAATTTCCAAATTTTCTGAACCCAATAATCCTACGATTAAACCATTTTGAACTCAACAGTACAAAATGTTGTATACATTTTATAGCAGTTAATCATAAACATGTTATACAACATGAATACTACCTTGATTGCAAAGAAATATAGATTGTATAAAACACATTTATTTTGTAAGACGTGTAATTTGAGATAAATAAAGAGATAACGAAGAAATTTACCGTTTTATCTCTCCTTCTCAATTTAGTTAAATAACGGAAAGAAAATGCACTCAATCTTGATAAAGAATAAATAAAAAATCAATCAATTACGGTCTCCTTCACTAAATCCCTTCTGTACAAATCCTCTTCTTTTTTATCCCCTAAATACGGACAGGCATATTTCGATTTCGTTATAAATCGTAGGTTTATAACGCATTTGTTCGAAATCAAAAATTCTAATAAATAATTTACTGAGATGGACGATGGAAGGGAATCACAGCGAGTAAGAATCAAAAATTTATTTAAGTTCCCATTTTGTAATGTAACTACAACTAAATTAGGAAAAAGGAGCATAAATAAAATTAAGAAATTAAAACACTCGAAACTTAAATCGTAGAAAATCGTTCATTCCACAAAAGTTTAATGATTAATATAATTTTGTGGTACAACATCATTCTTACAATCTAAATAATATTAAAAAAAAATAATAATAATAATAATACTAATACTACTACTACTACTACTACTCTTACTACTACTTCTATTACTACTACTACTACTGCTGCTACTACTGCTACTATTACTGCTACTACTACTACTACTACTGCTGCTACTACTACTACTACTACTACTACTACTACTACTACCACTACTACTACTACTACTACTACCACTACTACTACTACTACTACTACTACTACTACTACTACTATTATTACTACTACTACTACTACTACTGCTGCTGCTACTACTACTACTACTACTGCTACTACTACTACTACTACTGCTGCTACTACTACTGCTACTACTACTGCTACTATTACTGCTGCTACTACTACTACTACTACTACTACTGCTGCTCCTACTACTACTACTACTACTACTACTACTACTACTACTACTACTACTACTACTACTACTACTACTACTACTACTACTACTACTACTACTACTACCACTACTACAACTACTAATAATAATATTCTATCCAAATAAATGCTTTGACCAGAGGAGTTTATTCATTGAAAACGATACACGTGTGTCTATTTACTCAAAGAATGTTAATACAGTAAACAATCGATAAAATGTAATAAAACGATACCCCACTTAGACAATACAA
Organism: Catonia carolina; assembly: GCA_035578175.1. Classification (NCBI taxonomy): domain Eukaryota; kingdom Metazoa; phylum Arthropoda; class Insecta; order Hemiptera; family Achilidae; genus Catonia; species Catonia carolina. The sequence goes on along the minus strand of JAQMRL010000022.1, from coordinate 1,949,453 downwards.
TGCTTACCTACAATAAAAAAAAAACTACTTCGTAAAAAACGAAAAAGCTAAACCAACCTATAAAAAATTTTTTTTTTTAATCAATGTGTGTATATTGTAATCTGTTTAATTTAAGACAATATACAACAATAAGAACAATATTGAGCATGACTCAATGAGATGAGGATTATGTGTATGACATGTAAATACGGTGTAGTGTTGTACAGACTCAGGCCTACCATTCCTAAGAGAGTATGGTCAATTGAACCGCAACCATCAAAGAACATCGGTAACCACTGTCCAGTATTTTTTTTTATTGAGTGATGATGCCTACATAAGCCTTGAGCTTATGCGTAGGTAATGATATGTGGTGATTTACAGATGAAAAAAATGCCAGACCTGACCGGGAATCGAACCCGGGACCCCGGCATAGTAGCCAGTTGCGCTGACCACTACACCACGGGCCGGCCACGTAATACATTTAAAGTAAATACGTAAGTATTTAACACGTAATACAACATAATGTATTTAAAATAATTAATGTTACAAAACAAATACCGTCAAAAAATGAAAAAATATTGTAAACTTATTACTACTATAAAAATAAATATATAACCTTAAATTGACTAAAATTTGATGAAAGCCTAAAAAGAAAATTGTTTTACAATTATTTTACTACTTATTTTGATTGTATTTTTATAGAGAAGTAGGTAATAAAGCATATTATGTATTAAAAAATATTTAACGAGCCAGCAATAAAATCAAAAATCAAAATAATTACTTAAAAATGGGAATGAATAAATAAAAATAAATGATACAAATCAAATAACTAAACCCACAAAAGAGTCATAAATGTAAACGAACTAAACACCTTTTAAAATCAATAAAACTCTTTTTTTAGAACTCGTAATGTCATGAAATCAAACTCAGTGTTTGTATACTTCATAGAACAAAATAATTCAACCCTTTCTTTCTAGACGTTTGATTTAAAATTTAGTTGAAATTCTTCAAAGAGATTTATGTCTAGAAAACCAGATTATCACTTCCAATAAACATTTTCCTCTTGAGTTTAAGTTTACGTTTATAAAACGGAGGATTCTTCTGTGTTTTTTATCTAATGTCTCTATTTCGAACCCTGCTCAAAAGTAGTGAGAGAATTTTAAATGTCTATATAGAACTTGAAAGTATAAATTTTACTGGTACATGGTTATCAGTTTCTATAATTCTTAAATTTTCAGTAGAATGATTAGAATTTGTGAACGTTGAGGTTTTAAGACGTACTGTTCTGAATCGTTACAAAATCAGGAAGTTGAAGACTTTTGTGGGCCACATATACACGAATTACATGTGTGAGGTTTTGAAACTTATTTTAGAGGGAAAATAGAAGATAAGCGCAGAACTGTTATTAATATTTTTTGAGACTAGAAAAATATGTGTACAACACACACTATTTTGAGAATAACTACAGAGAGCAATTAGTTACAATTTACCCGATTGTCATAAATAGAGCCGGAACTCTAAGAAGATAGTTCCTCAAAAACTAAGAAGATATAGAAAAATAGTTTTGTTAAGTGATTTTTTAAACAATCAGTTAATCTTTTAATTTTATTATTATTTTTTATTATTGAGTGATGATGCCTACATAAGTCTTGGGCTTGTGCGTAGGTAATGATATGTGGTGATTTACAGATGAAAAAAATGCCAGACCTGACCGGGAATCGAACCCGGGACCCCGGCGTAAAATAAAATAATTTAATTATTCATAAAATTAAAATTTCTTTACAATATTTACGAAAATTGGGTTGAAAAGAAAAGTATTCATCCTTTTCATAATTTTTTTGTTAGTTTATTTTAAGTCACATCAAGAGCTAGGTCATTAGCAACTTCTTTGGGATGATGAACGGTGGATTTAAAAATATAGTAATTTTCCATGTAATAACTTAATTCTTTATTTAATAAACAAAATATTTGTAAATTGTTAGGTCAGACAAAAATATTTTACTATAAAACCTATTTTCAAAATAATTTTACCCTTCTGCGACGGCGTGTTTTTCGTCGTATAGTGAATGTTCAAATGTCAAAACACGCTCCTAAATAAATTCATTTAACTAAGACCATTACCGATAGAAAATTGTGAAAAATTACAGGAATTTTATGCAACACGTACGGTTACTTTTATTTTAAAAACATAAAATCGGTTGTTTTTGTCGCTAGCTACAGCGGGCGAAACACTTTCGCTCGTAAAAATTTATAGGTTATTTTATATTTTTGGCCATAACGTGCTAAAATTTAAGTTTACCATGAAATTGTGCAAAACATAATTTTTAGAAGACATTTTCGTGAATAAAACCATGTTTTACAATATAATTTAGAGCAACATTATCCCTAATAATTGCAGTTTAAAATTTGTAACGCGCAAAGTGGGAGCAGAATCTGTGATATTCGAACAGTGTTGGTTTGTTAAATTCCTGCCATTACCCACTCTCTTGTTTACAATACGTTTGTGAATAGTGTTGACATTGAACACATATGAAGTTACAAACACACATACAAAATTATCTAGTAGTAGTAAAAGAATAGGGTTTGTAAAGGCCATGAAACAGGTCGTGGGAGCTTTGACGAAGAAAGGCAATTTTACTCTTATAATTTCGGCATACCTCGCCAACAGTTAGTTGCACGTGGACAAAAAGGTTTCATTTTATAACATCTATACATTATTCTGATTTAGCAGGTACCTACGAACCTTATAGATGAAAATATTTCATAAGTTTCATTCTCTTAAAGATAGGACGACTTCAAAAGTAACTTGGCAACTTAAAACCATCGTTTTACCCTTGCTATTAAAACATTTGCATTGTGTTTTATACAAAATTAAAGAACCATTTAAGACGAGTAATTTGATATGTAAATCAAACAAATAGCTTTATAAATACGTTTGCTATAGGCTTTTAAAGCTGGTAACTACCAGGGCAACTGAGGTCGCCTCCCAATCCCCTATTCGTATCCTATATTGGGAGGTTGCCTCCCGTCGCAGAAGGGTTAAGACACAAAAGTCTATGAAAAGACTAATCGAATATTAAATTGAAACACAAAGTAAGAAGTTAAGATATTCGGCAGCAAACCGCAATAAAAGTAAAACAGCACAAAGTATAACGAAAATGGAGATGAGCTGAACACACAATGATGTAGGCTATACAAAATATATGTGCACCTAGGAGATTCAACATAGAAGACTGGGAAAAAGAGGTAGAGTCGTATACAAAACCGATGGAGGAATGACTTGAAACTGTCAGGATTTAACTGGGCAGTAAGTACACAGAAGAGAAAATTCCAAAAGCAAGCAGAAGAGAACTATATCCAAAACAACACGATGACAGGCTAGTGGAAAAGAAAAATAACCAATGCACTGGCCAAATTAGTTCACGACTGAAAAGATGACTTTCCCCGACCAGATTTTAGGCAAACTCCAAAAAGGGTACATATGAAAATCCCCAGGTAACATCATTCAGGGTAGTTTGTGGTTTGTATCAAAGATCAAATTAAAAAAAAAATTGCATCATATTCTCATTAGTATTCTTATTTTTGAAAAAATATTTAAGAGAATCTAACATAAAAATGTAATATAAATTTCGCCTATTTACATTTCCTTCGTAAATGTATCTGTATAACATGTATAAAACTTTTTAAGTTCTTTGAACATTCTCTTATTCAAATATTTAGGTACTGGATGAAAAAATAAATAAAAATTGGTAATAAAGTGATTGATTGAAGCCAATTGTAAAAATCATTCATGTAAATGGTTTATTGAGAAATGAAAAAGAGAAACCAAATAATAATCATAAATGAAATGAAAGTTACAAAGGTTGGTGTATGTTTGTTATTTTCTGATGACTGGTAGCAAATAAATACATGTGCCTGCATATGGGTGAGCTGTAAGAGAATGAGATTGATGTTTTAATTACAAAGCAACAACTGACGTAAAATTGTATTCACATACGTGGAATCATGGTTTAAAGTAAGAGTTTACACAAAACATCAAAGGCAGCCATTGAAATTGTACACCAGAATTTCTTTTCAAATTTCGCTTCAGTACTGTTTTAGTTCTTTTGATTTTTGTATTCCGTTTTCGTTACTTGTGATACATCATAAAACTTTCAATTTATACGTACTTTTTTAAGTACTGCATTCGTTTGTATAAAGATCTGTTTTGCTTTTATACAGCAAGTAATCCAGGCTAAAATATGGTTTTTAATTTTTATTCCCTATGAGAAAGTGGTGTGAATATTACTACTTTAAGTAAAATTGTTTCTAGTTAAAATATAATTATTTGAGAAGAGTTTGCCCTAATAGTTATGTTACGTCCCAGGTTCGTGAAATAAAATTCAAAAGCTTTTATCGAAAATCTAACTAGTGTTTTGTTTTATTCAAGAAAGAAAATCTTATCAAATCCAATGTTGAAATATTTAAAACAATTAAAATTCTTAAAACAATTAAATTCTTAAAAGAAAATTAAAATTCTTTAAATTCAGTTGGAGTAATTATTAAATCTTCTAAAATACTTTCATCAAAATAAAGTTGAAAAAAATTAATAAATTATTAATATTTTGTTTTCTGTTTTTTATAAAAATTGTATATCACCTATCCCTTTAAAAGTTTTAAAAGAGAGTGAGGACAACAATCCAATTTATTTAAATTACGAAAATTGTCTTTTTTTTTTTTTTTTTTTTGTACTCACATCTGACGTTGTGTAAATAAGATCATCTGGTGGTACATTGATGTTGATGCTGTAAGAGTGTTTATGTTTACGTTGGAATGTCGTTACGTGCGTACTGTTTGTTATGTTTTGTTTTGTTTTGTGCGTACTGTTCGTTATGTTTTGTTTCCACTGTCCGTTATGCGTTAGGTGTTCGTATGTGTATCTATTACAATCCTATTACAATCTTCCCCTCCCCCCGGAGAGTAAAGAGAAGCACACAGTACGTGTAAGCAAAATAAAGGGGGTGAGTGTTAAAATTGAAAAAGAGAAGATGAGTATGTAGCAGTTGTCGGCTTGAGATGGTAATATACATTCATTTGGGGCCCCATTCAATAAAACATTCAAACAACATGCAAACAGCATTTTTTTTTTTTTTTTTTTTTTTATTACAATCATCCCAAACTCGAGGATCGCTACAGACAGCACCTAAAAATAAATTATGTAATTTATGAGTATACTATTTAACTTTTTTAATATTAGAAATATGTTCTTTAGTGATATCTCCTCCTACAGTCTTACGAAGTAACGCTGTAACTGGAGTAGAGAAGCCGATGATATAAAAAGGTTCAGACCATCGATACGCCATTTTGGCACAAATATTTTTTTGTTTTGAACTAACGGGGTGAGTTTTTAGCAGAACTTTATCTCCCACTGAAAATGGATTGGGATGGCGTGTAGCATTATATCGACGTGCCATATCATTATGTGATTTAACTAGTTTTCTTCTAATATCACACATCATATTACTAGAACGTATAGGATTTCTATGGAGGATATCTTGGATATTCCATGCTCTATCTAATGGAGTGTGAGCTGGAAAAGTATGCAATATGTCAAATGGGCATTTCCCATGAGCATTATGTTTAGCCATATTGAAAGCTAATTGAAACCAAAATAAAGATTTGTCCCAAGTTGCTTGAGTCTTTGCATGATACGCAATAAGGATAGACCTAAGATTTCGGTTTAAACGTTCTGCATGCGATGGTTGAGGGTGATAGGGTGAGAGGGTTGTTCGTTTTATGCCTAAATTGAAACAAAAGTTTTTAAACATTATGGAATTAAAATTTTTAGCATTATCTGTGACAATCAATCTTGGAATAGAATAACTTTGGAAAATACGTTTTAATTCATGTATAATAGAGGATGTATTAGTGTTTTTTAACGGGGCTAACCATGTGAATTTTGAGAAACTATCGACTACCACTAGAATATATTTATATCCTTGATTGGTTTTTGCTAGGCTACCGACGGTATCAATAAACAGTGTGTCAAATGGCGCTGTCGGAACTCTGGAACTGAGATTTCCCCATTTATAATTTATCCCAGGTTTGCTTCGTTGGCAGGTCGTACAAGCCTTGACTTTCAGAGGAATTTCTCGATATATAGCTGGCCAATAAAAATATCGTGTGATTTTGTGTATAGTTTTCTCAACACCTAAGTGTCCACCAATCTCCGAATCATGAAAATATTTAAATACTAAATCTTTTAAAGAGTCGGGAAGTACGATTTTGGTTGGATTATTATGTTTATTTTTTGAACATAGGACTCCTTTGGATAAACAAAATTTACTATTCCTTTGTTGTTTTTGTTGTAGGATAAAGGTATCCTGTTCCTGATGTAGTTTGACGTCTGTAAAAGATAGGGGGAATTGTGACAATAAACTATTAATATAAGTTATATCCTGCGGAATATCTTCGTTATTTAGATCATACATCCTCGATAATGCATCGGCAACATTATTATCTGAACCACGGATGTGATTAATTTTAAATTTAAAGACAGATATTCGGAGTAACCATCTAGCTAATCTACCTAACTGTTTTGGTTTGGAAAGAAGCCAGGCTAAGGCTTGATTATCAGTTTCTAAAAGAAATTCGCGATGTGTTAAATAGGTCCTGAAATGATCCGTTGCGAAAACAACTGCAAGACACTCTCTTTCATATGCTGAAAACTTTCGTTCTGCTTCTGTTAGTGTTTTAGAAGCATACGCTATAGGTTTCCTAGATCCTTCTTGTTCCTGAAGTAGGACAGCTCCTAGACCTGTATCAGACGCATCCGTCTGCAAAATGAAAGTTTTGGAAAAGTCTGGAATTGCTAATACCGGTGGATTAGCGATTGCCTGTTTGAGATCTTCAAACGCAAGTTTTTGAGCGTCGTGCCAGATAAACGGAGTGTTTTTGCGACGTAATTTATTTAGTGGTTCAATTCTATCAGCATAATTTTTGATAAATTTGGAAAAATAATTAACCATACCACAAAATCGATGTACTTGTTTTACTGTCGTAGGCTGTGGGTACTGTAATATTTTTTGTGTCCTATTTGAGTCTATAGAGACTCCTTTGTACGACAATACATGTCCGAGAAACGGTATTTCATTTACAGCAAATGTCACTTTATCAGGATTAACTGTAATGCCAGCTTTCCGTAAAATTGACAATACTATTTTGATATGTTTAACATGCTCTGTAAAACTTTTTGAATATATTAATATATCATCCATATAATTAAATACAAATTTATATTTAATATTTTTGAATAATGTATTCATAAGGCGAGTTAAAACTTGCGCACCAGTCGACAAACCAAAAGGTAACCTTTCATATTCGTACAAACCATCTGGTGTACAAAATGCAGTAATTTGACGAGATTTTTCTGTCAATGGGATCTGATGGTACGCTTGTGCTAAATCTAACGTACTAAACCATCTTGCATTGGAAAACCATTGGAACGCATGATTTATATTCGGCAAAGGTTGTGCCTCTGAATCAATTATTAGGTTAACTTGACGATAATCTACAACTAGACGACTAGTTCCGTTTGGTTTCGGAATTAAAAATGCTGGGGAAGAATAGGGGGAAATACTTTCTCGAATTACCTTATCTTTTAATAATTTGTCAATTTGTTGTTTCATTTGAAACGTTTTTATCGGATTTAAAGGATAGGGTCTAGATTTAATAATTTCATTATTTTTAAGTACAATATCGTATTTCAATACATGAGTACAACCTAATTTAGTTGTAAGAACATCAGGAAATTCTTTACATAAATCATTAATTGTATTTTTAATATACTCACTTTGTTCCACGTTGTTAATTTGTTCTGGAGATAGGTCGGTTAAGTGAAATTGTTTACCTCTTGCCCAATCAAAAGTTATGAAAGATTTTGTTGGGTTAACTATTGCGCGGGTTGTTTGTAAAAAATTCATCCCGAGTATTATTCGGTGTTGTAATTTGGATAATATTTTAAAATTCACTTTCCATGATAATTTTTGAAGATTAACCTTAATCCAAATTTGTTTATTTATTTTTAAAGGAAATCGATCAGCTGTGAGACAAATTGTATTAATGTTTTCTTCCTCTATAATTGCCTTTTTATTTTTTAAAAATGTATACAGTTGTTGATTTATAATATTATGGGTGGAACCTGAATCGATAAGGGCATTAAATATGTTATTTTTAATTTTTATTGGTAATGTTTTTAAAGAAAAATTACAATTTAACTTATTTTCTTTCAACCTTAAATATTTACTTGAATTATTTTTACAAATGCACATCATATGTTTATGGTCAGTACATTTGTAAACATTTAGTTTTTTGAAACATTATTATTTCCTTTTTGTTGTAAAAGTTTACAATTTCGTTTGATATGACCTAATTTATGGCAATAGAAACATTTTAAAGTGGTTGCAGGCATTTGTGATCTAACGGTGTTGTAAGTTGTATCTTTTAATATATTTTGTTTACCTCGTGAAGGTACCATGCTATTTATATCTTGTATTACGCTCGTATCACTTATTTTAGATACGCCGATGTCATTCAGAGTCCTAGCATAAACTCTCTCATAGACATAGGTATCTAGTTTATTGAAATCTTGTAAGTTACGAGGTTGGCCAATTATACCTATATGTGCGGCGTATACTTCATTTAAACCGGTTAAAATTATATTAATTAACTCACCTTCTGTTAGATCTAATCTTAATACCTCATGGTGTTCTAAAATTTCTTTTATGTATTCATTAAGTGTCTCTGTTTGCGACTGATTTCGGTACAACAATTTGAGTTTTAATATTTCTTTCATTTTTGGCGTTATGAATTTGTTGACTAAATCTCTATGAAATTGATCGAAATTATGATTATTTTTAATTGAATTCTCAAAGATTTGTTCAGTAAAGCCTGTCATAAATTGAGTTAACAATACTAAAGGTAAATCTACTGCATAACGTTTCTGAATTTGTTTAATTATTTTGATATTTCGTACTAGTATATCAATATCACGTCCATCAGTTATAGTTAATTGCTTTAATTCATTTTCAATTGGATTTGCAATTTTCGTCCAATTGAAGTTTAACTCACGATTAAAATAGGCTGGATTATGATTACCTACTGCATTCGGTATTAATATATCAGGAGTTTCGTTTCTAAGAACAGGATTTTGCATTACTGGGGAATGTAAAATATTAATATGGTTAACACCAAAATTTTCTTGTTGATCAAGTAAGAACTCATTTCCTAAATGTGCGTTTTCAATATTTATGTTGTTTTGTTCTAAATTAGGCTCAATTTCGAAATTTTGTAACCTATTAAGTTTCCAAATATCAAATTCTCCCTTTAAATTTTGAAATCCTACAAGTTTATCTGGTTTATTTGTTAATATGAATGTTAATAATTTATTAAGCCTATCATCAAATGTTTCAGCATTATACTTTTCTACTTCAGTTAAATTTTCTAGGTTTCGTAACTTTACCAAATAGTTTTGACACTCCGTCAGTTGTTTGTCTATGTCAAACCTATGTAGCGTAGTTAAGTCAATTTGTCGTCCATTATTTAAGAGTTTTTGTAACCTTTGTCTTTTTTGTCTTACGTTTCCTGTTGTTGTACTTTTTCGTATTCGTAATTGGAAATTAACGTTTGTTTCGTCTAATTTAGTGGGGTCAAGAATTGGTGCTACTTGTCTATCCATGTTTCTACCTGTTTATTGTTTTCTGTAATGATGACTATTTAAATGTATGTAAACAATGCCTTACCAGATAATTTCAATACACTTGCCAGATGTGAGATTGTTACGTTTTTTGAAATTGTTATTGATAATTGATTTTTATGAATTTTAGAAGATTTATTGATGATATTTATTGAATTTTGTTTTAGTTTTTATGATATTCTGATTTATATCCTGGTTTATCCTTGTCGTATCTTGGTTTATCCTTGTTTTATCCTGGTTTATCCCTGTTTTTATCCTGGTTTATCCTTGTTTTGTCCTGGTTTATCCTTGTTTAATTTCCCGGTCGATGCACCATTTTTGTTACGTCCCAGGTTCGTGAAATAAAATTCAAAAGCTTTTATCGAAAATCTAACTAGTGTTTTGTTTTATTCAAGAAAGAAAATCTTATCAAATCCAATGTTGAAATATTTAAAACAATTAAAATTCTTAAAACAATTAAATTCTTAAAAGAAAATTAAAATTCTTTAAATTCAGTTGGAGTAATTATTAAATCTTCTAAAATACTTTCATCAAAATAAAGTTGAAAAAAATTAATAAATTATTAATATTTTGTTTTCTGTTTTTTATAAAAATTGTATATCACCTATCCCTTTAAAAGTTTTAAAAGAGAGTGAGGACAACAATCCAATTTATTTAAATTACGAAAATTGTCTTTTTTTTTTTTTTTTTTTTGTACTCACATCTGACGTTGTGTAAATAAGATCATCTGGTGGTACATTGATGTTGATGCTGTAAGAGTGTTTATGTTTACGTTGGAATGTCGTTACGTGCGTACTGTTTGTTATGTTTTGTTTTGTTTTGTGCGTACTGTTCGTTATGTTTTGTTTCCACTGTCCGTTATGCGTTAGGTGTTCGTATGTGTATCTATTACAATCCTATTACAGTTATTTGTAGGGTTATTTTTAATAGATTACTATCCTAGGGGTTGTCATTAAAATTACAGTTTATTTATCTAGCAATGATTAGGTTAAGTAGAGTTCGAAGCAATATTGCGTTTGTCTGTTTTGTTGCATTGAAGAATTCTTTACAGAAGAATTTTTCAATTCCCATTGAGATCATGAGAAACGATTGAGAAGGTGTTGTCGAATGCTTATGCGAAAGAAAGCTTTTTAACATTTTAAGTACTACAAATTGGCGTACTTGGCTCATGTTCTTTTAGATGATCAACGTAAATGACTCCACGTAATACTGAAAGGAAAATTAATAGTCGATGTGGTATTGGTAAGTGATAGGTGTGTTCTGGTTAAGGAACATGAGAGATCTCCAGTGTTGGAGCTTTTCCTTTTACCCAGGTAACAGTACATCATAGTGATAGCCGACGCGACTTTAGGGGACCTATTATGGCATACGGAGAACGAATTTAAAAAGCGACTAGAAGCAAAACATTAAAATAAAAAATTTCATGTAGCTTATGTAAATGGTACAGTGAGCTCCTCTACCCAGGTTTAAAAGTTTATGTTTTGGGAACAGACTGGAAACTATGGACTCATTTGGAGTTAATCTTTTCGTGAATTGGTGGAACAGACTTAATTCCTCATCAATAATCTACTTTCTGTATAATGTCTTCCTTCACTTTTTGAAAACCTTTTGGAAAATTTCTTTTGATCTAATTTTTTTTGAGCGAATTTGGTTTTGAAAAATCTTTTGATCCCTTCATGATTACTCGTCAGTTATAAAATTTTGGTTAAACGGAGAGGTGTAAAATTCAGTTAAAATTAAGATACTAATAACGTCAGGCAGTATTAGAAAGAGATAAACAAATAATTACACAGAAAGTTATAAATAGGTGACAGTTCAATAACATACGTGCTGTAAAGTAAGCTTTATACAGTATTTAAATTTTAGACATTAGTTTGGGTAGACCTTTTTGATATGAACAGCATTCAGGAAACAGCTAGTGCCAATCTAGATGTTCTTATCTTATCAGACATTTACACAAAGAAAATTTTAAGTGACAGATTGAAAATTTGAAAAAATAATAGAGGAAATAGTATTTTATAAGCATTGTGTATAAGTGTTGAGTTTAACAACTTAGTGACACATTTGCAATTTAAATCAACCAAGAGAAAAATTCCACATATTTTGAATAGAATCTTTAACAAATTATTTTGTAAATATGTTGAAATATATGTAGCTTTTGAGGTAATTAACTACTAAATCTATTCCTACTTAACTTTTCAATTTCTTTATCAACAAACAACCAAAATACGGTAGTTTTCCAACGCTATTGTTTCACAAAAGTTCTATTACAAAAATGGTGTACTTCCCATGCAACTTTACTGATGACTTAAAAACGGGAAATAATTTCCGAAAAAATGACTTACTCCCAGAAATAATAAGTAGATAACTACATCTATATTCAAAAATTATTTTAATAATGATCTTAATTGTGAGATTTTGAAATTTGGTCGTACGGAGAGAGCAAGTACAGAAATATATTCTATTTGTGCAGCTACAACTTCAGAACATGCATTTAATCGCATACACGTTGGATGTACGAGATGTATGCTACATACTTAATCAGTGAGGCAACTGTTTGGAAATTTATTATGCAAACACTACATTAACGCATGTAGCTTTATATGCCATGTAATTTAAATTTCACAGATTGACATTTCACATAACAGTGCTTGGTCTAAATTAGGTCTTTGAACTAAATTATCAATCAGGATAAATTGCATCATTCTTAAAAGTCTTTAAAAATAACCCACATCAACAATATCGTAATTAATAAAAAAAATACTTTTAAGAACATAATAAGTAATTTTTATTGTAGTAATATCTGCAATCTACTCTGGAATAAAATAATAAGTAGATTAACTTACTTAACCAATCATGAGTAAAGAAACTTCCCAATGGAGGAACTTCATCGTGTATCGCATTTAGTATTTTACGCTGAAATTATTTTACAATAAATCCGTGGAATGTGTCCATACATTTTAGTCTACGGTTGTTGTCTATATTGTCTAAAAATGAGATAAACAGATGGTTTCTGTGTAATTTACGTCTTCACTGGTAATTTTTACTATGTGTTAATATCGTGTCGGACTATAGGAATGTTTAAATCTTTGTGTAGTACGTTATTTGTTATGTACCATGGTTGTAATGTGATTTTTCTTAGTTAGATTGAATCCTTTTCAGGATTTCTGTGTGTGAGTAATTTTCTGTCTCCCACAACTGGATTCCATACGTCCTAATTGGTTTTACGATAGTTTTGTAAAATAGCAATTTATTGTTTAATGTAAGTGTTTATTGTTTTTCTAGCTCCGATACAATTGTTTAAACTTTATGTTGTTTCTTTTCGTTCTGTATGTGATTTACAATTCAGTCGTTTATCTAAACTAATATATTAAATTAAAATTAATTATTATTATTTATTAATAATAATTAATAAAATTAATTAATTATTAAACTTAATAAAATAATAATAATTTCTAATTATTTATTAAATATTTAGCAGAGTCTAAATAACAAGTTAGGCAATAAAATTAAGTAGGCAATTAAAGAATCGCTTTGATGTTTTAAGAAATATTATCAATTTTGAAACGGATTAAAAACAATTTTAGCTTTTTTCAGTCCAGAAATAAGAGAATTTAAAATTCTAAATGCTGTTTTTACTGAGTAAGCTAACTATTATAACCGTTGCAAAGCATATTGCCCTTAATATAGTTTTAAAATGTCTGAAAATTGACAAAGTGATTACAATCTGATGAATTTGTAAAAAGATTCTTTCTAATATTTTTAGAGATAAAAATCAAAACATTTGAAAATTTATTTCGAGACTGAATGTAATAATATTGCGTAAATAAAGTGAATTAATCCGTGTATAAGATTTAAAGTAAAAATTTTAGTTATCAAACATTACGAATTTACGGATGAAAAATAAAAAACAAATTATGAAAAGTATAAAGTAATTGTATTAAATTCAAAAGACTTGAAAGAAAATCTTACGATTCTTCTGCAAAAATTTTGTAGTATACGAATTTAGAAGAAGTCTTTTGACCGCAGGTGAAGCTTAAATAATTAAATAAAATGCTTAAATAAAATCTCCTTCACGAGCACAACTGACGGAGTTTCCCTTCCTTGGAATCGTAAGAACGCAGTGAGAGTTTAGCGCGTGACTAAGTACGTATACAATGTTCTTATCGGAAGTCTTATAAATTTCCGTTAATGCGTTTTTATATTTATGTTTCCTTCTTCGCAAGAAAAATATAAATTAAAAGAAAATCTTAAAATTATTTTCGTTAAACGTGTTATATAATATAAAATGTAATAAAGTTAGAAAATAACATCAATATCGTGAAATAATGGGTCTAATAAAATAAATTTATATTTTTCTGCCATGTCAATATGTAATTAAAGTATATGAGAGCAAATAATGCTTTAATGTTTTTTAAAGGTAAAACAAATAAAAATAAATTTACAATCAAAAAATTTTGTGGGACTTTTGCAGTTTAATATAGCTAATTTTACTGATCATGTTTTCATGTATTAGGTGGTGTTTAGTTTATTAAAAAAAAAGACTTTTTGATGACTTCATCTGCAGCATATGTAACTGCTAAGTCGAACGTCCTTGTTTTTTTTTATCTCGGAAGGAGATATTTCTGGTCGTTACGTTTACGTTTAGAGTATGCGTCGTATCATTGTGAAAAGGAAAGTCGATGGAGTTAGCCACATTATTTATATATTACGAATATTTCAAGTATGATACTTTGAAAGATATTGAACGTTTCTTGGATCGGAAAAATCTGCAACTCCGAAATATTCCGAAGTTCAGATAAGAGCACCAAAATTATAAATGCTATAAAATATAAAATTGTAATACTTTAGGCACGTGATGAGAGATCAGAAATATATATTGTTATAGAATATTTTTCAAGGAAAAATATCAGGTAACGTGGTATTGGTTGAAGGAAAATGTCGTGGCTAAATAACTTACGGACTTAGTATAATGTAGTTACGGGCCCGTTTTTTAAACTGCCTGCCATTAAATTGTAAATTGTAGTGAAGGTTACCAGGGTTCTGAAAGGACATGGTACGTAAAATGGAATATTTGAAAAATAAAACTGTACAATTAACAACTTAACAACAGCGATTTAAAAAATAATTTTTTTTATAAATTTGTAAAAACCGGTTTAAACTAACTGCAAGCGTTATCAACATGTAAAGTACGAATTCATGAAATCGAACACTTCACAACCTACACAGATTATACGAGGGTTATTTTTTCCAACCTCCGATTTGTTATGAAAATAAAACAAAAGACTATAATGAAATAAATTTATTATCAAAAGTACATACATCCTTGGTTATTTTTCACCATAACCACCATTAAAATTGAGGCATTTATTTTACCGGTGTACAAGCTTTCCTTTTTCCTCTTCATAAAACGTTACCACCAGTGACTTGAAAGGGGTCTTCTCGGTGTCTTGGAGCTCGTTGTCCGTTCGGAAACTCTGCCCTACTAGCCATTTCTTCAGTTGAGGAAACAGGTAGAAGTCGCTCGGGTCTAAGTCGGGTCTATACGCCGAATGATTAAAAATGTCCCATTGAAACTTTTCAAGAAGCCGTTTCGTTACAACATCATTGTGAGGACGGGCTTTATCTGGGATGCAAAACTCCAGAAGTGAGCTTTTCTCTTCTTTTGTGTTGAATGCTCTCCGCAACCACGACAAATGTAGATGGTTACTGTGAAACTTAGCGATGGTTTCGGAGCTTCCGAACAGACGATGAACTCCAAAATACCGTAAAGATCCATTTCAAGTCACCGGCGTCAACGTTTTATGATGAGGTTTTTGGAAAGCTTATACACCAGTATGATAAATAAATACTTCAATTTAAATGGTGATTGTTGAAAAGTAACCAAAAATGTACGTAACTGTTGATGATAAATTTATTTTATTATTCTTATTAGTTTTATTTTTATAAACAATCAGAAGTTGAAAAAATAACCCTCGTTATAAGTATAATTATTTACAAAATAAAAAATAAATACATTGGTATAGTTACTCGAGTTTTAGACAATGTAGTATTAGATCAAGTGTCTCACTATAACTATCTGGGCTGCGATGTGAGTTTTGATAGGAATTTGGAAGTCTAAAATAAAAATAAATTTCAAGTATTTGTGGTACTATTAACAGTACACTCAGTAACAGAGCTAGAATAGAGACAGTAGTGAAGTTTTACAAGGTAATGGCAGTCCCAGTCCTTCTTTATGGAAGTGAGTCATGGGTTAACACGAAACGCCAAGAAAGTAGAATCCAAGCAGCTGAAATGAAGTTTTTAAGAAGGGTGTAGGGCTGCTCGAGGCTGGATCTAATACGTAACGAGAAAATTAGATCTGAGTTGGGTGTAATTAGCCAGAGTGAAAAGTGTAGGAGCACCGTAATCAATGGAGGCAACATTTAGAACGTATAGCAGAGGAGAGAATACTCTTAAAAGTGACGGAATATGTTCCAGTTTGAAGAAGGGAGGTGGAAAGACCTCGAAGAAGATGGCAGTAGTCGAGATTTAAGGGTTGAAATATCTCGTGTTTGTGTAGAAGTACAGGATGGTTTGTGAGTTCGGAACAGGCTTATGCCTAATCCTTGATAGAAAGAAGAAGAAGAAGAAGAAGAAGAAGAAGAGTTACTCAATTTACGAGTTTGCCTTCCGCTTTAATGAGGGGTAAGGGGGGAAAGCATCCGTGCGCATGAGCTACTTCTTTGGTATCGAGTCACCACCACAACAACGTAAACTATACTTAGAGAACATACAGTAAATGTTAGAACCTTTTGTAGGTTAACTATACAAATATAACAGTTTGTTACCGTAAACGGAAATGTTGGTTCCTCAAAAACGCGATTGAAGTGTTTACAGTGCTGAACGAAATCTGATATGCAGTGTAATAAAATGCTGTGAAGTTGAAGCTAACTAAAATACCTTTCCGTGCCTCTTAACAAAAGCCGTGAGCGAGCAGCTAACTACTGTGATCTTTCTCTTTCCACAATTTGAAATATAAAGAAAGAAGTTAAAGACAATGAAGAAGAAAATTCTTCATCTACAGTTTTTTTGACACCTGGTAAAAAAAGGAACAGTCATATTAACAAGAAAGTGATGCGGACGTGTTAAACGTTATTACAGGTTTTGAAAGAAAGGCTAAATTTTAGTTACAAAATTTATACGTTAAGAAAAATATTAAATGAAATGGGGTTTAAGTGGAAAAAGTGTCAGTCACAATGAGGTATATTAATTGAAAGGCAATTTATGTGGTTAACAAACGGTGCAATTACACGTAAAGGTAGTGTCTCACTGTTGAGTTTGGCAGCACTGTCAGATTTCTCTTCTCTTCCTCACAGCCATCCATACGTAAAAGGCAGTCTCTTGACTCACTATCTATACATACAAATTTAATCAATTAAACAAATTGTCGTATAATTGAATATTATTACAAAATTGAGAGCAAAATAATTAAAACGAATGAAAGAAATAATAAAAAATATGCACATTTTAAGATGAGGTCTTGTTAATTAAGAACGTACCCTAACAAATTCATCTGAGAATGAATATGAATTTTGCATTTAAGAATATAAATAATAATTATTTTGATATTACGTTTAATGTAGTAAGTACTGCATTTTATTAATTTCTCATGGCTACGGTTTTCTTGTAGCTATTTGAATAAAATATTAATAAAATCTTCTTAAGTAATTAATTATTAACGACTAAACCTATTTTGTATTCCAACTTAATTTTATATTAATGCACAGCTAAGAACTTAATAATCTATTCATGTATTAATTTCCTTCGTAACGTATTTATCTTCAATGTTTTTTAACAATCTCAGTGTTCGGTGTACTTATTTTTACATGTATTTCAATATTATCAGTAATTAATACATCTCTAAATTGTGTTATAACTCTAAGATACCTTAGAAACATATAATCGATTTTATTAAATCAAAAAGTGATAAATTACACGAATAAACTACTATTTCCGGTTGACCGATTTTGATGAAAATGTTTGTCTTGGATTTGGTAGTGGTGTCTAACTTAAGTTTCAAGTTTCAAGTTCGTACGATGTTCCCTTCTTGAGATATTTTGTTCACACACACACACACCCAGACCAATCGCTAAAACATGTTTTTTGGGGGGGTCTGAGAACGTGTAGATCCGGTGAAAACTCGATTTTGAAAAATCGACATGAAGACACACTTTCTTTCCTATATATTCATATAGGCAAGAGAAAGTAAAAATCGGTTGCAATAATATTTTTTTTAAAAAACCAAAGTACGATTAGAGAAATTGAAGCTACTAGGAACTTAAAAAATACAGTTTTTATTGCATTCTGAATCATTTGGTAAAAATAAATCCGTCGATTTTAGATCAGTTAAAAAGTACGTTACAATCCGTATCAAATAAAATATCTGTTGATGATGTAACAATGGTTTTAACATATTTTATGAAATCATTTATGGTGCCCTAAGCTGAATTTATTAATTTCAAACACTGTATTTTGTTCATTTTTCAAAGTCTGTTATATTTTTAATGTAATCTTCGAAAAATTATTATTTTTATAATAATTACCTGGAGGGTTGTATTGGGGAGATCAGCTGTAAGGCCTGAGGTAGACGTGCCCTGGAGGCCGTGAAGCCTGTAGGCCTATACGGCAGTTTATTACAATATACAAACATAAAGAAGTTACGCTAAACCAAACCAAATTATGGAACTCATTCTAGAATAAAAATGTGATATTCTTTGGTAAAATTTTTATAATTTGCTGACAAAGAACAGCAACATAGATTACAAAATCGTCATTACTACAGATTTTGATCAACGGAATCATACTAACTTGTTAGTTGAGACACACTTTATTGAAAAGCTCTAGATTTAGATGAATTCTCCTTAAGGGATGTATTTATAAATAGTATATTCCCAAAAGGACTCGTTTGGAGTAAGCAAATATTCGTCATACACTTCAGTTGAACCTTGTCAACAGCGTAGGTAAATTCTTGCCAATAGATTAAATTAATCCAAAAATTTCAATACCTACAAATACCTAACTTTGTATACCACACTGAAGAAGAAACATGTGATATGATAAAAATAATTTTGTTTTAGTCCAATTAATTTCACTATTAAATAATTATTTCTTGTTCCAAGAATATTCCCTTGTTTTAAAGATACTTTTGTATTTAGCAGTAGCTCCCCTCGCTTGATTTGCTTTGGGCTCATAACCACTGAAGAGTAGAATGCAATTGCACTTTTGGTTTTTGCGTTAGCCATCAGCAGCTAATGAGTAACCCGGCTTGGAGAAAATTAAATTCATGGTTGTACAATTACCGGCTTCCATTACCGTCTTTAAAGTTATAAAAAATTTAAAAATGTACAACTTTTACTTTAACCGTTGTTTTTATCAGTGCTTAGTTTATTGGAAATCAGCGATTTTCTATATTTTCCTCATCAAAATCAAAACCCAAAAGTAATTGATTTTTATTTAGTGTCATTCACTCAGGATTAAAATTAGACTGACCGGTGGTGTAGTGATTAGCGCAATTGGTTTTACGCCAGGGTTCCGGGTTCGATTACCCGTTAAGCCTGGTATTGTTTTATTGATCATTTTCATCTACCACCCTTCTTGTAGTCTGCGTTAGCATTAACAGTCCGATGCAAAACCAAAAAAAAAAATATATATATATATATTTTTTTTTCACTTAGTTAATATTTTCACAACTGTACAAAATACAACCAGTGAATGTGATGTTATTTACAAAAACAAAAAATGGCGTTATGACATTAAAGAGACCGCCACTCAATAGTGCCACTCCAACGGTGGATTAATCTTGAATAATAAATTGATATAATTTACATCTGCGCTATGATATATCTACTCCATCGTCGTTTCAGTCTGCGTTGCGGATTTCCGGGTAAGTTTGGAGATGCCAGCGTTCTAATGAGATGATTTTCATGATACTCAAGTTTGAGTTTGAACCGAGAATAGATTTGATAAAATGTGTCGTTAATGTATGGAACACGTAAATCGTTGTACAATGTGTGAGTAACGTAAAAAGGTGCGTTAGTTATTTAAGTAATTTGGATTGAAATTGTTGAATTCCTTGTAAAATGGAATGTTTTGCTGCACAGTAAATTTGGCCACTATAAGTCCAAATCGGTTCCAGAAAAGATTTATATACTTGCAGTTTTAAATGAGTGGGAATTTTGATTATAGCGATATCAAGGAAAATAATTGTTTTCGTCTGTTATCCAGAGTCTGCCGTTTTATTTGAACTTGTCCATTCCAGGTTAAGCATCTGTGAATGTACAGGGCGAGATATCGAATTGAATCGGTTTGCGAAAGTGGTTTACCGCGCAAGAAAATAGGGGGAAAGTTTTGTTTCATGAGAGTAAAAGTACTCTGCATTGCCAAAAAAATTAAAATTAGTATATATTTTTACTTTCTCTTGCCTATATGAATATATAGGAAGGAAAGTATTTTCATGTCAATTTTCGAAATCGAGTTTTTACCGGATCTACACGTTTTCAGACCTCCTGAACCCAAAAAACATGTTTTTAGCTATTGGTGTGGGTGTGTGTGCGCGCGCGTGTGTGGGTCAGCAGAATATCTCAAGAGCAGAAAATCGAATACAGTTGAAACTTGAAACTTAACATAGATAATTTTACCGGACCCAACACGTTCATTTTCATCAAAATCGGTCACATGGAACTAGTAGTTTATTCGCGTTATTTTTTACTTTTTCGCGATTTTCTCATAAATGGCTCCTACGATTTTTTTAAAAATCACCTGGTTTACAAAATTTTTTATGCTCTACAAGATAGGGTAGGCGCCATGTCTGCTGAAATTCTTGTGAAGGCTGTTTTTTCGTAAATTTGTTTTTAATTACGACTTTAATTTGCTTTTTTGCGCAGAAATGTATAATAAAAGTTGTAGAAAATCTAAAAACCTACAACTTTTATGCCAAAAATTTTTTTGTATAACGCTTAGTTTAGCGGTAATTAGCTATTTTCTGGTTTTTTCTCAAGAAAACGTGTAAAAAAAATTGATTTTTTAAAAGATTTCAGCCTTAGTATGCATTTTACGACAAAAAAGTATAATCAAAGTTATAGGAAATTTAAAGATCTACAACTTTTATTTTGAAAATGTTTCTCTACAGAGCCTAGTTTAGCGTGAAAGAGTGATTTTACGTATGTTTAAGCCAAACTAAAGGTTGATTTTCGTTTTGCGTCTTTCACTCATGATTAAAATAAGGTTACGTATTGAGGTTAGTTTTTGTTTATTTTTAATGTTTTTTTTACTAATGTTAGGTTATATTGGTAATTATTTGCATTGGCAAGAGAAATCATATGATTGTTACACACCAGATTTTTCATTTTACATTGATTTCTCATAATTAAACATACGTCTTGTTTTCAATTATTTACATAGGTAAGAGATAATCGTGCGAATGTTTCAGACCAGAATTTTTAATATCATGAATGAGTTATTGGATAATAACATTTTAAGATTAAGGTAATACAGGTTTCAATATACTAGAAAATTTTTATATAGGGATCTAATTTAAGATGACGAGCCAGTCAGAAGCAAAATTGTTATAGATAATAATATTTTGGAACAGATATACCACTTTCAGTATCTAAGCTGCAACGTTACATACCAACAGGATAAATATGCTTACAATAAGATGCACCGATTTCAGCAAAAATGCGGAACTATCCATCGCACTTTAAAAAATAGCACCAGCAAAAACACAAGGGTGAGATTTTATAAAACATTAGCTGTGCCGACCCTACTCTATGGCAGTGAAACTTGGGTGCTATCAAAGCGAGAGGAGAGTAGATTGCAAGCATCTGAAATGAATTTCTTCGAATTTTTCTTCTGAAATTTCTTCGGCATAGGTATGGGTGTAGTAGAGAAGATCGTTACAGGAATACCGAGATAAGGAAAGAACTCAACATCTTCTCTATAAACAACAAGGTATCCCAAAACAGAATGGATTGGTTAGAGCATGTAAACAGAATGTGGGAGGATAGAATACCTAAGCAAACATTGGGCTCTAAGCCGTAGGGCAGGAGAGAACGAGGACGCCCGAGAAAGAAATAGGCAGATTTGAGAGGTTCGGAACAGATGCCTAATCCTTGAAAGGCAGAAGAAGAAGAAGAAGAAGCATATTTACGATTTGAAAAGATGTTTTCAAGTTAAAACATAAACAGGTAGTATCTTTCTTGAGTGATTAAGGCTCACTCCGATGTATGAAAGAAAATGAAAATTATATGTAAATTGGTCGGTTTATTGTAGTGAAAGATAGGTTTGAAAAAGGCGTTTCTATAGTTGGATGGTAATAGTGTGAGTGGAAATGGTGAATGTAGAGAGTGTTGATGGTTACTGGCAGTGTTCATAGGATAGGGTTTAGGTAGAAGAAGAATCCATCTGGTTTGAGAAGCAGAATAATGTTAGTATAGTATAGATTTAGAAAGGTCTAATGGAACTGGTATTTCCCCTATTTTCAAAAGATACATTACCAGAATCACTCGCTAGTATGGTGTCGATATCCTCCTTACAAACTCTAATACCAATAGTAATAGTATCAACAATTGTAATACTACTACAAAAGAAAGTAGGATGTGCATGTAAAGTGGTTTGTCGTTTCTTTCATTGTGAAGTTTGATCATATTTTCGTTTAATATTTAGTTATAAAACAACTTCAAGTACACTTTACCAATGATTTACTGTTTTTAGAAGTTGGTGATGCCCATAACAAACCGGTCGAGTGTCAAATTATTTATACTCAATGTGTTCGTTGCAGGGCTAAAATAAATAGTTCTGTTTCTTATCATATGGTCAGCCAGACTGAATCATTTAAGAACAGAAGAGGTAGAGGTGTAAAAGACACTAATCAGAGTTATGTTCTCTGAAAGTAATGAATTTCATTATACAGCCAGACCCTGTGGTGAATGAAGTGAAGGTGTCATTTGCAGAGTGGAAAATATGTGCTTTTCAGAGAGCCCGGCATGCTGATAAGCGTACTTTTCTACTCAGTGAGAAAAGCAATGGTAAACCACCTCACTCCTCTTTTTATTTTGTAAAACCTCTACAGGTTGAAACCCGCCTTTCGGCTGATGACCTAAACAACAACAGAAATAGGTGAAACTACAGTATTAATATTTTAATGTAAATTTTATTTGACCTTTAAAACTATTTAAACAAAATCTGGTGTGAAACACTTACACGACTTTCTGTTGTCAATGTAAATAATGAAAAATGCAAGTGAAAAAACGTAACCTAATTTTAATCATTAGTGAATGACAAATCATTTTATTCATCAAAATCGATAAAAAAGCAACCCCATGACCCAATTAGATGAGGATGATATGTATGATGACGTTTAAACGAGATATAGTCTTGTACAGACTCAGGCCAACCATTCATGAGAGAGTACGGTTAACTGAACCCAAACCAACAAAATACACCAATAACAATATCTAGAATTCAAATCCGTATAAAAATAACTTTACTAGGATTTGAAACATCGAACCTACGTCTCCGAAATCAGTTTTGATTCTTTGAAACAATAATTTTTGTTACACTGTCAGTTATATATAAAAAAAAAAAAAAACAGTTTTACGGTTTTTAAATACTTGAGCAATTTATATATTTTGTAGTATATTGATTCAAAGTAGGTTTATAAGTTAATAAATTCAGTTTGCTTACAAATTTGATAAATTATATTATTTTAACACAGTTATTTTTTAATAATTTGTAAGTCACTCCATAAGAGCTTGTTAATTATCGACTACGGTATGTTATAGAAAATAATCGGTGAATTTCTGGATTCTAGCTAGGAATCCAACCCTGTACATTTTGCTTTGAAATCAGCACGCTTTTTACCGTGTCACGCAGGCAACCAAGAATTATTTTAATTTAAAATTTTTTTTAAATACTTAAAACTTTTTTTACATTGGTAATTTATTTTAATTTAAATTGTACGAAGAAAATTTAATCGCTTGAAGTTCAATTTAAAATACCATTGGTACACTTGTTTTAATTTTTTTTATATACATATTTTCTATTTCATTTTTACTCTTTCCCTTAAAACAGAGACGGGTCTAGTAATAAACTGAAAACAATGGAAAATTCTTTTCTACAATGATTGTATAAACCACTAAACGAATAGGCTTCTGCAGATCCATTTTTGCTGTTCAAGACAAAACGTAGGAAATATAAAGCGTTATTTAATAAAACTGCCTTTAAAAACCATAACTGATATAAAAAGAAAGAACAAACCTATTGATCTAATACTCTCAAATAAATGGAATTTTCCGCAGAAAACCTACGTTTTCTATGTAACAATAGAAGTAATGGTTAGCGAAATTCCAAATATAGTACTGTGTAGGGTTTAATTCTCGTCTGGGTCTCAAAAGTTTGAACATCATTAAAAATTTTTAGTTACAGTTTTAATGTAATATGGTTGCTAATAAACTTAATGTTGATAAAACCTTAAGTAAATAAATAAATGTACAAGTTTAAAAATAATGTAAAATATTATTTAGTTTCTCTAAGGCAGGAGAAAAACGTTTCTTACAAATGATATTCAATTAAATTTGTGCTAATTTAATAACAATGCTTAGCTTAACGTTTGACTGGATAACGAGGTCACAAGAAGGCCGGGTTAAATTATTAATTTATGTGCTATGATAATTCAATTAGATGTTCTTTTACTTTAACTACATGTTTACCAATAATTATTAAAAACAAATGCGTTTTCCAGTAGAACTGAGCCTTTACGTAGCTATACTACTGGTAAAAAAGTAATATATTTTACGGGCTTTCTATGGCTGTGTAAAAGCATCGGTATTAGCAAAAGTACAGCGTTTTCAATCAAAGCTTTTACGAATAATAGTTAACACCCCCTATTATGTAACCAATAAAATGCTGCACTCAGACCTATACGTGCCCTTCATAAATGATATTTTCTTTAAACTCTATACAAAATTTAGGAAGAAACACACGAACCATCGTAATCATTGATTTCGAATCTGACTGCGCAGCCTCTCCCAAACAATCCAATAAGACGATTAAAACGTCGATGGAGACGAGATTTTATCAAATATTTTACAACTGTAATTGAATTAACAATTAAATAATCTAAATTCTGCACTTATCTACTCGCGTCGGAGTTCTGTCACTGGACTGTGTCTCCACTCACGTTTTCTATCATGTTAATTTTTCTCGTATTTTAAGTTGTCATATTCACTGATTGTGTCTAACAGATTGTGAATTTCTTGAATAAATGTTAATAAGTATAATTTTTGGTCCTTATTTACTACATGGACTATCGACAAATCATAAACCTGCAATTTATCATAATTTGAATTTCTGTTTTGCAGAAATCTTTTTGTAAAACGGACATATTTAGGTTAATTACCTATTTTGCATAGGCCTACTATTGTAGCTTAATATTGAGATGTAAACTTCTGTGTGTAAATATCTGTCTGTAATATGATTCTGAGAAATTAAACTTTTTCAGTTTAATTTTAAATAGTTTTTTGAAATTTATGTTTAAAATATGCACCAAATTGAATTAAAATTCTTTCTGTCGGTTGGTTACATCATGTAATTTCTTTGTATTGTTCTGTCATATAATTATTCCTATCTGTTTTACTTTTTTATGTTAATGAAAGTGTTAACTCTTTTATGGACAGTAAATAAGTTAATTTGTGAGTGTGAATACTATAAACTATTAGGACGTATAATTTACAATTAATTAGTTTCAGTATAGTATTTAGTTGTCCTAGTCAAGGTTTTTGCTAAGTTTTTCATTAGGACTGGAAACTATTGGTTTGATCAGTATCCTACTTGCGTTGTGTGCAATACCATAACTTCCTCATATTCTACTCCACATTTTTTGACTTGTCATTATTAATTAAACATTATTTTACGTGATGAGAAAGTTTGCTTAGTTATTTATTTACTTTCATGATGTATTGTAATGTCCTAGACTTGCCTAACCGATTTCAGGACTAATGTGTAAATAAGTGTTAAGATTCTAAGTTATATCCTGATAACTTTTAATGCATCATTTCAACTCTTTATTATCAAGTTTATTTATTTTAATTTGTTTATTTTCATTGATATTGTTATTTAATTTAATTTCCTATCGTTATGATAGTTAAAGGTTACACATTCTCAGTTAATTTTCAAAATTTATTTAGTGAGTTTTTGGACTTATGTAGTATAAGCTTTCAAACGTTTTTTTAAAATTAATTTTCAAATTAAATTGTTCGTCTGTTGATTGTAATTCTTGTTACTGGTATTATAGTCTGTTGAAAATAATAATAATAATAATAATAATAATAATAATAATAATAATAATCATTATTATTCTTTATTTCCACTCAATTTTTTCACATATTAACAGAATTAGACAAAAAATTAAATCATACAAAGTAAATGAAATATACAACTTCTTATCTCGCTTTTTAAATTAAAAACAAGTAAATTAAACTAAATAATAATAAAAATAGGCTAATAATATGCCCATAACAGACAAGTGGAGTGTCAAATTATTTACACTCAATCTGTTCGTTGCAGGGCTAAAATAAATAATTCTGTTTCTTATCACATGGTCAGCCAATTAAATGTCTGAATCATTCAAGAACAGAAGAGGTAGAGGTGCAAAATACACTAATCATTGTTGTTTTCTCTGAAAGTAATGAATTTCATTATACAGACAGATCCTGTGGTGAATAAAGTGAAGGTGTCATTTGCAGAGTGGAAAATATGTGCTTTTCAGAGGGCCCGGCATGCTGATAAGCGTACTTTTCCATTCAGTGAGGAAGGCATGGTAAAACACCTCACTCCTCGTTTTACTTAGTAATACCCCTACAGGTTCAAACCAGCCTTTCGGCTGATGACCTAAACAACAACAGGCTAATAATAAAATAATAAAAATAAATTTTTATTTAACATAAATTAACAAAAACCAATTACAAATAAAAAAATAATACAATGAGAAAAAAACAATTGTTAATATGAATGATTTTATTAATGTACAGCATGACCCGCGCGGTTTCGCACGCCAAAAATGTATAATCAATTTTTTAAAATAAATATGTAACAGAAATTGTGTAGCTGCTAAATCGTTGTATAGTCCAACGTACACACACACAAAAGTTTTGATAAATTCCCCTGCGGACGTCTCTCGCTAGTCTTTGTACCTATGTACTGTCTTCACGAATAGTACACACACACACACACACACACACACACCACACACACACAAAACGAAGTTTTGATAATTTCCCCCACTTACGTCTTTCACCGACCTAAAACCCCTTTATCTACGTCAACGGCAATACGTACTCACATGGACGCACACACACACACACACACACACACACACACACACACAAACGCACACGCGCGCACACACACGCATGCACGCACGCACGCGCACGCACGCACACACACACACACACATTTATGAAAATCTTTATTAGAGCCCTTAAGGTTATCATTTTTGAAAAAAAATTTTATCTTTTATTTGAAATTTTCAACGGTACACAAATATATGACTACTAGAAAATGTGTTGTACGTAGTACATAACCAAGTAACATAAAGACAAAGATTGATACCCATTGGTGTTTCTCTGGGTGTATAAGAAAGTATTAAATATGATAATAAGTTCGTTTAATTGTTATTATTTTTATTATATTATTATTATTATTATTTTTTATTTTAGTTAGAACTCAGAGAAGATCTCTATTCCATCTTCTTTTTAGGCGCCGGGCTGGATTACCAGGAAGGTGAAACCGATGAAGTTCTTGAATTAGAGGATTCGGATTTATTAGTAATTTCGAAAAGAATTTTCCATAATAGGACTTAGCTACTTCTTCAACTATAAAAATCCCAAAATCGGAGTGTAAAGTGACGTTACTTACGTTGTACGGAGCTCTAGATATTAAACGGAGAAATTTTGATTGGAGCGTCTGTAGATGATTAAGATTACTGAGCCAAATAACTGGACTCCGTAAGTCCAAACTGGTTTAAATAATGATTTGAACAGCAGTAATTTTGAAGAAATTGGCAAAGGAGAGGTTCTACAAAGAAATCGGTACAGCTGTCGTAATTTTGTATTTAATTGAAATCTTTTCTTTTTTATGTGCAACTGCCACGTAAGTCTTTTGTCCAAGATAAGCCCTAAGTATCGAATTTCACACTTCTGAGGTATGGGAACGTTATTAAAAAAGACATTAGGGCATATTCCTTTTCGAAAAGTAAAAGAAACATGAATAGATTACGTTGGATTAATTTGTATTCTCCATTTTTCTAACCAGTCTTGTAGAATATCCAGATGATATTGTAAATTGGCACTTGAAAATGTATAAATAAAATACGAATATGCTGTCAAAATTTCATGAAAATCCATTCGGTGGTTTTGGAAATTAGCCTGCGCAAAAAACACGCTTCGTCTTTATAATATTAGTATAGATAAAACACATACATTACGGCGTGATTATCAGGTTGTTGAACATTTCTTAATGAACAGATTGTAATTATGGTTAAAGTAAAAACAAGCATTTCAATTTTATTTGTCAGGAAAAATACCAGAAATATGTGTTTAAAAAATTGATTAATGATTAATGATAATGATTAAAAATTAATTAACATATTATAAAAGAAATAATTCCGGTTTCGCAAATAAATTGAAGACATTGGAAATTTGTTAACAATTTTAATTTGTTAATAAATTTACTATGAGATAGTAGTACTGTAAAATCATACCAGCAGATTATGTAAAATAAAACGGAAAATGATTCAAGTTTTAAATCTCAGAGAATCAAGGAAAGTGTATATGATTAATAAGATAATCTGACGAAATTGTATGGGATAAGGAAGAACAGGGCGTTATTTATAGGTGCTCTATGGAAGTGTATGCAACCAGCCTAGTCCGTAATTTACGGGAATCTTGGTTGTGTATGCCTACTACACGATATTCGTCTGTATTCACCCTCTGTTTCTCAACCAAGTACTCTACGCCAAAATGCGGTTTTATCTAACGACATGGCATTAATGTTCGTCATGAGCGATATGGATACCTTGTGAATGTTCTCTCAGGACTCATTTCGAGAATCTGTTACACCATATTTTACTGTACATGCAGAATTACTACCAAATGAAATCATGAATTTAAATTTATTCATCTTTGTACACAGGTAATGTAATTGAAGCAAATAAGCTGTTTCTGCAAAGCAATAACAAACGAATGATTTTTAAATACTGTTAAAAAGCAAAATATATTTTCCTTTCTGACCATTTTTGCGGTGTAATGGGTTAATGTGCTAAACTATGATTAGAAAATTATGAAGTCGATTTCCGACTAGAGTTTAAAATATTTTAAAACGGCAAAAACTCACCGTAGTCGCTATTGAGCGAGATTTTGATGCGATAAAATTAATTTAACAAATCAGTTCTAAGAAAAAAGTAAAAAATATATGTATATAGTGAAGAATAGATGTTAAACAAATATTTCCATAATTACACCAAACCAAGAAGTAAAGCTGTACATTTTTAATTATTGTTTTCAACGTCATTAGATAAATAGTAAGGTATTCGAATAGTATGTCAATCATTACCATAAAATTACGTTACTAAATAACAAGTAATATATTATTTAAGTTCCAAATAACTTTCTTTGCTAATTTCGCTGTATAGTATTAGCTTGAAAAGTAATCTGAACAAAAAATGCAAAAATTGAACTATCATTTTAAAATAAGAGTAGTATATTAAACAAATATATTTCCTTAATTTTAAGTCGTATTTTAGATTTTCTCTTGAAAAAGTCACGTAATTTTAGTTACCTTCAAATATACTAAACCAAAAAATACGTTAAAAAGCATTGTTGTTTGACAAATGGTTAAATTCTGAAAATTCAGGAAGCGGAACCAAACTTAATTTCAGATGCTCCGGAATTTAATTGTAATCCTACTGTCTGGAGTTTTTATCTGTCCTTTCGTTTTTTTTCTGTACCTACATAAGCTAAGGCTTATTTGGGCATCATTACTCAATAAAAAACTTATGTAACTTAGTATTCATTAATGTAAAAATTCCTAAAGAGTATTCAAATACCAGTTTAGAGATATACTTTGCTTAAATGGATTGCAATAAATTTGAAAGAAACAGTAGATCTCAAAAGCCGTAAAAGTACTAGAATAAAGGAAACCAAATAATTAAAATATTACTCCTTGATTGTCTTTGAAGAAGGAACAATCACTGAAAAAATGGAAAATAGATTGAGTTAAACCAAATCATACATTAGATAACTAAATAGTGTATCATGGGATACGCACGTCACAAAAACAACAAAACAGTTTTTAACACGGTTATCAAAAGTATTATGAATTATTGAGCTGAGATTTGGGTCACTTATAAAAAAACCAAAGTAAAATGACGAACACTAAGATGGAATACTGGAGAAGGTGGATTAAGGTAACAATGAGTGAGAGACTTCAAATGAGGAAATAAAAACAAGAATATCAGTAGAGGTTTTCTTTTGTACATCAAAAGGAAACGACTAATATTCTATAGGCATGTTAGAAGAGTAATAAATAGATCCAATAAACAGACTTGTTGCTCAAGTGATTGAATGTAACTTTCAGACAGATGTAAGAGGTATAGACCCAGAAGATCCTTCAGGGATTAGATAAACCAGGTTTTTGAAGGAAGAATTCTGAGGAAGCGGAGTTGGAACGATAGAGTGTAGTCAAGGAACTGGTAAAAAAGTGAAGAGAGCAACAGCTAAAATATCCTAATTATACTTAAGTATTTTTGTGTTTAAATTAATAAATAAAAAATTTCGTAGGGGTTTTGAAAATATGGTCAAAGAATTGGATATTAATACCCATTTATTTTCAACTGAATTCGAAGTATTTATCTATTTATAAGTTTAATTAAATAATGTTAGTCACTCATATAGGTAAGTATAGTCACTTTATTGTGTAGCTTATACGGTAATAACCGTATGACCTAATAGAATTAAGTAAGTTTCCATTTTGTATTTAAATTATAAATGTCCGTGGGACAACTGAAAAGCTTAATGTACGAGAAAGTTGAAAGGATTATTTTAGTTTAAATAGTTTCGGTCGTGAATATAAAGTTAATTAAATTATATTAGTATTTCAGTTACGTTATTTTAGCTTTATGAAAGTTGCAAAAGTTAACATTTAGATAATTCGATGGAATCTGTATTTTATTTGCACAAATGATGTACGCACATTTTAATTAAATTAAACACAAAAATTATTGAAATTTAGTGTATTGATGTTTTCATTTTAATAGTACCTACATAAACGGACACGCAGATAAAAGAGGAATTTAATGCAAACTTTGATTAACTTCCTGCAGTAAATCAATAGTGCAAGAGTTGTCCATTAGTATGCCGTGTGAGCGTATATTGTTCGTTGTTATTAATTTAATGAACTTTGTTATAATAACAATGAGAAAGAGATTAATAATGTTTTAAACTATATGTATGTTTTTTTCGGTGGGAGGGGGAGATGGAAGCTCTAATCAAGCTAAAACTGCTCACTGCATTTAATGTTAATCTGCAGCATTGTACTGCATATTTTAACAGTAAATATTTCGCACACTCCGCAAAGTGGGCTGAGTCGGTTTGTGTTGAGTTCAGGAGAATCGAGGTGAATAAATGAGAGAACAAGAGAGATAGAAGGGGTGGCAGGAAAGAGAGAGGCGAGTAAAAGAGAACCGGCAACGACAATAACGAGCGCAAGAGAAAGCAAAATGAGCACGAGTGTGGCTGTAGAGGGTCGATCGGGGGAGGGAAGTTGAATGCTGCAACTAACTAGTTATACTACGAGTTAAATCGGACGGAACCAAGCGTCGTCGGTGGAAATTAACAGGGTCCGGCCGATAATTGCCCAAAGCATGTAGAGCCCAACAGCAAACAGGCAGAAACAAACGGAATGGGAGAGATACCTGTTACCCTGCTTGCCCTTTCAATTGATCGAAAATCCACTCGTTGCAAGTTACAGAAACTACGGGCCAACAATCCGAATCAAGATAAATTGAAGTGTGGGCTGTGTATAAAATTTCACGGCTGAATGATAACGGTTAAATTTTATTTATTTGCTGTTACTACAAAGATTATTTTGTGAATTATAAACACCTCCGTATTCTTGTTTTGTCTCCAAGTTAGAAGAAAGTAAAATTCATAATATTTCAACTTTAATTATTCGTAAATTAAACAGTTCTATTAGAATTGTAAGTTAAAAACGAGCCTTATTATGAAATTAATTAAATTTTCTTTTGTTATTCTACAACAAAGCGTACAGTATTATTAATTCATTTTACTGTCTTTAAGGCAATAAGAGAAACAATGAAAAATTACTAATCAAACCAGATTTCTTAGCGATGATGTCACGAAATATATTATCTACCATTTCAAGTATTATTCAAAGCAGTTGAACCGTAAATTTACGTTTGAACAAGTGGTTCATTTAAATTATATTTTATTTCTTTTAAGGAATATTAATGAATAAACAATTTCTATGTATTTTCTTAGATTCTGTTTGTAAATATAAACAATATTAACAGAAAATTTATAAATATAAGTAAAACTTGTATGTGTTTTTTGATAATCAAATAGTATAATACAGAAATAGGCAAAGTTTTGTAGGAGGACAGAGAAAAACGTCAACAAAATTTATTACTTTTTTATTTATTTATTTATTTATTATTGCTAAAAAGTACAATGAATCTTATCCTATGTTATTTCCTAATACCCGGATAGGTCTAGCCTGTGCGCGGGTATGAGTTGGTTTATTTTATTTATTCTATTATAATAATAGATTTTTATATCTACACTAAATTTACAAAAATGAAAGAAACAAAAATTTACAAAAAAGAACTTGTCTTAATAAACACATTGAAAAATCTGGCGTGAAACACTCACATAACTTTCTCTTACGAATGCAAATATCTAATTAACAATATAACCTAACATCAGTATTAAAACATTATAAATAGATAAAAAACTAACTTCGATAAACATAACCCAATTTTAATAATGAGTGAAAGATGCAAAATGAAAATCAACCTCAGTTTGGCTTAAAAATAGGAAAGCACTCTTTCACGCTAAACTAGGCTCTGTAGATAAAATACTCTACGTAAAAGCTGTAGGTCTTTAAATTTCCTATAAATTTGATTATATACACTTTTGTCGTAAAATGCATACTAAGATTGAAATCTTAAAAAAATAATCAATTTTTTACATGTTTTCGTGAGAAAAAAACAGAAAATCGCTAATTACCGCTAAACTAAGCGTTACATAAAAAAATGTTTGAAATAAAAGTGTTAGGATTTACAATTCTTTACAATTTTCCACTAAAATGCATATTAAAGTCACAATCTTAAAAAACAATTATTTTACGAGAAAACAGTCTCCAAGAATTTCAGCAGACATGGCGCCTACCCTATCTTGTAGGGCATAAAAACTGTAGTAAAAGAGGCAATTTTTAAAAAAATCGTAGGAGCCGTTTCCGAGAAAATTGCAAAAAAAGTTGAAAATGACACGAATAAACTACTACTTCCGGTTGACCGATTTTAATGAAAATGTTCGTTTTCTCCTTCAGTGGTATCTAACTTAAGTTTCAAGTTTCAAGTTCGCGTACGACGGTCCGTTCTTGACATATTTTCTTCACACACACTGAGAAACTCTTGTTTTAATTCAGTGTTACATTATAATTTAATTAGTTCAAGCTGAAATTCCGGTTTCAACGTGCCCTAGTTCAAATTAAATGGCTTACTGAAAATATTGATGTCTTGGTAAATACCCTTGAAGTCTTATTAAAATTTAATTATAGTAAGTGTTTGGTTGAATGAACTAAGAAGAACGCGGTTTATAGCTTGTGTACTGTAGGTAGCCATTCAGAACCGTGCCACGAGCCGGATTGGATCAGTTCGGGGGCCGCATCTGGCCCACGGGTTTTGCCCATATAATATGTTCAAACAGGGTTTATGGTTAAGTTTTACATGTACACAAGTAATATTAACTCAACGAAGAGATGACTGTCCGCCAATTAATCTTAATAACGTTACTTTACGTCGTTTTGATTCAGCCGATGGTCGTGGTTCACATTTCGATAAATGTCTTAGAGGAAGAACACACACTAAATCTTGAAAGAAAAACACATGATCATCAAATATTAAAAAATCACATTACTGGAACTGGGTCAATCGAAGCTTTTACTGTTTAACAAAGTTTTAATATACAAAGTAATTTTAAAGTCCATGAAAACTGTATGGAACTCAACTTTGGAGAACAACCAGTAATTTCAATGTATAAACTATTCTTCTTCTTCAAGTGCCGTCTCCGCGTCGGAGGTTGGCGATCATCATTGCTATTCTAACCTTCGAAACAGCTGCTCGGAACAGTGACGTGGAGTTGAGACCAAACCAATCTCTCAAACTCTTCAGCCAGGACGCTTTCCTTCTACCCGGCCGGCGCTTTCCTGCTATCTTTCCTTCCATTATCAGCTGAAGAAGTCTGTATTTCCCGTTTCGAAGAACATGGCCGAAGTACTGCAGTTTTTGTCGCTTGATGTCGTATAGCAGTTCCATCTCCTTGCCCATCCGAGTCAGTACGTCCGTGTTTCGTACTCTGTCGGTCCACGATATACGGAGCATGCGGCGGTATAGCCACATCTCAAACGCCTCCAGCCTCCTTTCTAGAAGTTTCGTTAGTGTCCATCCTTCCTGCCCGTAAAGAAGTACAGGAAGTACGTAGCACCTCAGAATTCGGAGCCTCGTGTTGAGACTAAGATCACGCTGGCACAATAGATGTCTTAGTTTCGTGAACACCGCTCTGGCTTGCTCGATACGCACTTTAACTTCCTGACCGTAGTCCCATTTGTCATTTAGGCAGCACCCAAGGTATTTGTACGTGTGCACCTGTTCAATGGCGGAGCCAGCGAGTGTGATTCCTGCGTTGACCTCCTCTTCACCGATCACCATGAACTTGGTTTTACGTATATTCATCCGTAGTCCGTATGCATTGCTAATTGTGTTGACGCGTTCCAGCAACACTTGGAGATCTTCCTCGCTATCTGCAATCAGCGCTGTATCGTCGGCATATCTCAGGTTGTTGATGCCCTCTCCATTCACTATAATGCCTTCTCTGCATCCATCCAAAGCTTCCGACAAAATGGCCTCCGAATATAAGTTGAAGAGCATCGGTGAGAGCACGCATCCCTGTCTAACCCCACGGCAGATTTGCACTTCCTCCGACAGCTCCTCCCCCACTCGCACCTTGGCACATTGGTTCCAATATAGGTTGGCGATAATTCTTATGTCGCGATCGTCGAGGCCCACTCGTTGCAAAATTTCTAGCATCCTGTCGTGTAGTACTTTGTCGAATGCCTTCTCGTAGTCAATGAAGCACAGGAATACGTTCTTGTTCACATCTCGGCATCTCTGAACGAAGACATTCATGGCAAACAAGGCGTCTCTCGTGCCGAAGCCTCCTCGGAATCCAAACTGTGTGTCCGTCATTTGTTCTTCGCACTTTTGGTAGACCCGTTCATGTATTATTTTCAGGAAAATCTTCAGAACGTGGCTCATTAAACTAATCGTCCGGTGTTCTTCGCAGCGTCTTGCATTGAGCTTCTTCGGTATAGGAATGAACGTCGACTTAAGCCATTCGTCTGGAATCACGCCAGTCTGATATACTTTATTGCACAAAGACGTCAGGGAATCCAGGTCTTCCTCATTCAATGTTTTGAGTAGTTCTGCGTGCACCTCGTCTGGTCCTGGTGCTTTTTCCGACCTCATCTTACTGATGGCTCGTTTTACTTCCTCTTTGAGAATATCCGGTCCGGTTACCGTGGTGGTCACGGCTGGGTGTGCTGGGTGTGCTGCCCGGTCATCTTCAAATAGTTGGCTAACATAACGCTCCCACACCTTTAATTGTTCGGAAGTGGTGGCCACTATGTTGTCATCCCCATCCACGAGCACTCCAACGTTTTGTTTGAGCCGTTTGCCTGTCATCTCTTTGATTTTCTTGTGGAGATGAAAAGAGTCATGCTTGTTCTGTAACTCTTCTATCTCAGCACATTGTTGGCTCATCCATTGGTCTTTCGCTGTTCGGATCTTGTTGCGAATCATTTTGTGAACTGTTTTATATTGGGAGCGGTTTTGCATCTTGCAACCACGCCGTTGCTCCATAAGATCAAGAATCTCCTCCGACATCCAGGGTCTGTGTTGTTGCTGCTTGTTGGCCTTCAAGTGTTTCTTTCCCGTTGCAATTAATAGATTCTTTACATCCGTCCATTGGGTGTTGACATCAACGTTGGTGTTCATGTTTTCTAAACCCCTTTTCAGGTCTTCCCGGATGTTCTCGCAAAGATCGGCGTTCTGCAATTTGCGGACGTCAATCTTGGCTTTCATGGTGCGTTTCCTGGTCGACTTAAGTCTAATTTGGAGCTTTCCTGATAACGGATTGTGGTCCGACGCGATGTCTGCTCCCGGATACGTACTAACTGCGGTCATGCAGTTCCGGAAGCGGTTGTTAACTAAAATGTAATCGATCTGGTTTCTGACAATATTGTTTATACTGTCCTGTGGTGATCTCCAGGTGTATAACCTTCGCGGTGGTAATTGAAAGAAGGTGTTCATGACGCTGAGATCTTCCTCCTGACAAAATTGAACCAATCTGTCACCTCTGTCATTGCGTACGCCCAAACCAAATGCCCCGGCCACTCCGTCGACCTTTCCTTTGCCCACTTTTGCGTTAAAGTCTCCCATAATGATGTTAACCTCGTGCGCTTTAGTCAACCGTAGTACCGACGTGACTTTTGCGTAAAACGCTTCTAAAACATCTCCCTCTGCGTCTGCCGTTGGTGCGTAGACCTGAACGATGTTCATGTTGACCGGCTTAGCCTGTATCTGAATCAACATGACTCGATCCGACAGGGGAATGAAGTTCTTGATCGCCCTGTTGACTGTGTTTGTCACAATTACCGCCACGCCATGCCAATGATGAGCGTCGTCGCTGCCCGAGTAGTACACTGTGTGCTGTCCACTGCGAACAATTCCTTTGCCCGGCCAGCGCATTTCACTGACCCCCAAGATGTCCAGTCCCATTCTCTTCATTTCTTGAGTCGCATTTGCGAGCTTGCCCGCTTCAAACATACTTCTCACGTTCCACGTCGCTAATTTTACATTCGTATTCCTCCTCACAAAATCGTTCAAGACTGTCCCCCCCGGAGACCCGAGTGGGGGACTTGAAACTCCGGAATTTTTAGAATTAAACGTCTTCATGATGATTCTACTAGGGATCTGTAATGCAGTGGTTTCCCGTTGCCTTCTGCATCCAAATGCCGTTGACCCATCTGTTTGGGTTCCTCCGCCTTCGGGACCGATTTCTCAATCCCAGGGCAATTGAGTGCCCTACCACTTCCCAGCTCCTCCACCCGCAGCTGTTGGCCAGTCAGTGGGAGATTGCTTATACCGGCAATCGTTCGGTGTTCTTCGCCGTTGCTTGGTCGGGGACTGCTTATTCAATATATTCGCAGCTAACCCTCATATCTGAGGGCCGTCCACTATCCGCCACCTGTGACCCCGCTGGTAGCCTGCACTCAGCCCCAGCTATAAACTATTAAGAGATAAGAAATAAATATTTTCAGAAAACTTAAGAATTTACCATGGTAAATCTCTAAAAAAAATATACACGCAGATTGAAACATACGAAAAACAAAAAATCCGGTGAGAAATACTTACACGGCTTTCTCTTGCCAATGCAAACAATGAACAATATAACCTAACATTAGCAAAAAAAAAAAACAATATAAATAAACAAAAAACTAACCTCAAAAACCTCATAACCTTATTTTAATCATGAGTGAATGATAAAAAATGAAAACCAAACTAAGTTTGGTTTAATTATACGGAAAATCACTCTTTCACGCTGAACTAGGCTCTGTAGAGAAAAATGCTCTAATTAAAAGTTGTAGATATTTTAATTTTCTATAGGTTTGTTATACACTTTTTTCGGTAAATGGATACTATGGTCGAAATCTTAATAAACCCAATTTTTTACTGATTTTTATGGAAAAAAAACAGAAAATCGCTAATTACCGCAAAACTAAGCGTAATACAAAAAAATGCATGAAATAAAAGTTGAAGGTTTAAAAGTTTCTACAACTTTATATACACAATTTTGCGTTAAAATGCATATTAAGATCGCAATCTTAAAAAACCCGTTTTTTACGAGAGCACAGCCTCTCCAAGAATTTCAGCAGACATGGCGCCTACCCTATCTTGTAGAGCATAAAAATGTAGTAAATGAGGCGATTTAAGAAAAAGTCGTAGGAGCCGTTTTTGAGAAAATCGCAAAAAATTGAAAAATGACACGAATAAACTACTACTTTCTGTAGACCGGTTTTGATGAAAATGTTTGTGTCGAGTCTTCAAGTGGTACCAAACTTAAGTTTTAAGTTTCAACTTCGTATGATGTTTCGTTCTTGAGATATTTTGTTCACACACACACACACACACACACACGTACCCATCGCTAAAAACATGTTTTTTTGAGTTCAGGGGGTTTGAAAACGTATATATCCGGTGAAACTCGATTTCGAAAAATCGACATGAAACCAATACTTTTCTTTCCATCTATTTATACAAGAAAGAGAAAGTAAAAATGAAAATATTAAAATTTCCCTCAACATGTCACACAAAATTAAAAAAACACCCCAACGTTCTGCAGTAAATCTCTTAAATAACCGAGAAACACGTAGGTCCTATTCCGACTTTAGAATACAGGTTTACGACAAAAAAATCGAAGAAATCTTTTTTTGAAGATACACAAATCAAGTAACGATATCTTCAAGAGGAGGTGCATCGTTTGGTAAATCCTCCATTCAAGAAAGAGACACAAATTATTACTTATCAGTGACTGTGTCTACTATTAATCCATAGTGAACATATGGTAAATTTATTCTGAAATTTAAAAACCAATTAATTTTTTTGACACTCTTAATTGAAATTTAGTATCTGTTATTATATTAATACAACAATTTCTAAATATGAAGCTAATGTTCCAAGTCATTATTTACTTAAAGGAGCTTGCAGTCATCACCACAGCCTTATAGTTGACCAAGAAAATCCCTTGGCCAGAGGCGTTTTAAACGTCTGTGCTGAGTACCCGATATCGCCCTAGTACATGTTTGTATGATAGGTTTATCATGCAATTCAAATTTGTTATGTAACGTCGTCTATAGTTATTTCGCAACATCAATTACGTATGGGATTTGTAAGTCTTTATGCAACATTGAGTTCAAACTGTAAAGACAGATTAAATACAATTCCTTCTGATCATCATGAATTTTTTCTGTTAATAAAAAAATTATTTCTTTAATGTCAATTTTGGGGTTATTGTGGGCGCCAGTTCAAGACACATTTTTACTTCGATTGGCCCCAGAGCGGCGTTTAGCCAAATCGTTTACAATAACCAAACTTTTTTTTATCAGCAAACAATGAATTTACATAAATTATCTCGTGTTTACATTTGACACAAATTGAAACGGGTAACTCTATTTATGAACTAAGAAGTAATAAATTTAGTAAAAACAGAAGTGTAATAGTTTCATAATTGATGTTTAAAAGTTTTTGACGTTCTGTGATAAATACATAGTTGTACCACTATTATTAATGTAATTACATTTCTTCAGGTCGTTAATTAATTAATTAAATGTTTGCTTGTAAATTACTCGTAGTTGAATGAAAATTCTGTATTAGGATAGAAAAATTATACTAATAAATAAATATATTTTGCTGTCGAGCAACTTTATGAAAGTTCAAAAAAAATTTGACCTGATTTCTGAACTAATAGTTTAGAGTATACTCGTAACTCAAATGAAGAAGAAATAAAAAATTCAATTAAACAATGTATAAATTACAATCTATATTTACCGTCATTTGATATCGACTACAAAATTAATGCATTTTTAATTTAGAAATGTTTAAATAATTTTTACTGATTAAAATGTGTACTTTATAAATATATAATATAATTTTCCATTATTTCTGTTATAAATATGAATTGAAATTTTACATAAATTTTTAATATTATAACCTATATAAAATACTTTACTGGTTGAATATATTTAAATATATTATAAAACAGTAAAAAATACTTTGGTTCTCATACTGGACATAATATTGCGGAAATTGTTATGAAACGGATAAATTTTTACTTTCACTTACCTTTATGAATATTAGGAAGAAAAGTAGGTATTGTTTTCAAATCGATTTTTTGAAATCGAGTTTTCACCGGATATACGCGTTTACAGACTCCCTAAACCCAAAAAACATGTTTTTAGCGATTGGTCTCTGTGTGTGTGTGCGTGTGTGTGTCTGTGTCGTTGTGCGTGCGTGTGTGAACAGAATATCTCAAGAACAGAACATCGTACGAAGCTGAAATTTGAAACTTAAGTTAGGACCTACTAGAGGACCTGACACGAACATTTTAATCAAAATCGGTCTACCGGAAATAGTAGTTTATTCGTGTAATTATTCACTTTTTGCGATTTTGTTTAAAACGGCTGTTACGATTTTTTTTAAAAATTGCCTCATTTACTACATTTTTTATGCTCTACAAGATAGGGTAGGTGCCATGTCTGTTGATATTCTTGCTGAGGCTGTTTTCTCATAAACAAATTGTTTTGGTAAGATTGCAGCTTTAATATGCATTTTACCGCAAAAACGTTTGTTATAACAGTTGTAGAGAATTTAAAATCCTGCAACGGTTATTTCAAATATTCTTTGTATAACCTTAGTTTAGCGGTAATCAGCAATTTTCTGTTTTTTTTTTCATGAAAATCTGTAAAAAATGAATTTTTTAAGATTACGGCCTTAGACGCATTTTAAGACAAAAATGCATAATAAAATTTATAGAAAATTAAAAGATCTACAAATTTTATTTTGAACATTTTCTCTACAGAGCCTAGTTTAGCGTGAAAGAGTGATTTTTCGTATTTTTAAGCCAATTGAGGTTGATTTTCATTTTGGATCTTTCACTCCTGATTAAAATTAGGTTATGTTTGTTAAGGTTAGTTTTTTGTTTATTTCTAATGTTTTATTACTAATGTTAGGTTATATTGTTAATTATTTGCATTGGCAAGAGAAAGTTGTGCGAGTTTCTCACACTAGAATTTTAAACCATAGAACCACAACAAATACATTTATTGAGAAAGGAAGAAAGTATGAAGTTTAATTTTAAGGAATTTAGCTTAATAATTAAAAAGTTTATGATATTAAGGCGGAAAAAGGGTTGGGAGTCGAGAGCTTATAAATTTGTGGTTTATTATTACTTTGCTTTTGTGAAGTATATTATTTTGCATAACCGGCTTATTAGTGTGGAATCTTGTCCTAGCTCAACTTATTCTCGTCTTGGAGTTTCGTTTCAGGTAAAGTCTTCAAAGTTTGGAGACCACATCTGACAAGGCAAAGGAACGTAAAGTAAGGAAGGAGAAGATTTTCTTGCCCTGTATTTACATAATCCAATATAGTGCACAATAAGGGTTTGAACTTTTGTAAGAGTTGTAATTAGCTGGGTTCATATCTCATGCAGACCACCTTCAACCACCCCCTTACCGTAACTAAACTAAACCTTCTCCCAGTCCAAAACCTTTAAATTGCTGGTCTGAGTAAATTAATTCTAATGAAAAACTGTTGATTGCAAATAAAGACTTAGTTATCAACCTTATTATTACCATCTTCACGAGCTTCTTAATATCTTTTCATCTTCTAAAATTTTAATAATATGCAAAAACCAAAAACTTTCCTTATAATTTTACCCTTACGTTAAGTTTTGTATAACAAAAACTATTGTTTAATTAATTCCCGTATTACTACATATGTTATTACAAAAGAACCGAGTTATATTATAAGTAGTTTCATCTAGTAATTACTAAGAAAATAAAGTGCCACTTCTTTTACAAGTTTCTTTTATCCAAGTAAATTCAATGAGGATACTACAAAGAGACTCTTGACAGTCTCATAAATACAGTAGATGATGATATTGTTATTTTCTTCAAAAAATATTTCTTTTTCCCATTATTGTTTTTTTTCAGTCGTCTAAAAGGATGATATAAAATCTTTTATATTAGAACAGAAATTATTCATACTTCAAAACTGATTCATCGAATTGTATTCGGTTTTTAAATTCTATGAACATTTATTATAAAATTTTCCCGAACGGAAGTAGGCTATATAAAATGTTTTATATTATTTTGATTTGATTTAAATCCATCGGGTTGGTCAACTCATCATCGCAAACCAGCTATTTAACAGCTGATTTTAGGAGACGAAGGTTCCTTGATTAAAATCCTAGTAAAGGTATTTACTTTTATAAGCATTTGATTACTTGATAAAGGTTACCGGTATACGTTGATGGTTGGGGTTCAATATTAATCATATTCTCTCAGAAATGGTCGGCCTGATTCTGCACAAAACTATACCTCATTTACACGTCATACACATCATCCACATCCCATCGAGTTAAGGGGTTGCTTATTGTTCTTAAATTGAACAGATTGCAACGTACACATTAGGGATTTAAAAAAAATTCGATTTAAAATATCGTGAATGTTTAGCACATTAATACTTTGGTATCCTATGAAAGGTGCCATAAGACAATGCCTAATACTACCACGACCCCCGAGGGTATATAACCCAAAACCCGCTTTCGGTCATCGGATAACGTACTATCCAGGTAAACTTCAGCCACTAAGAGGTTAAACCCAAACGAGTGGGTGTGAATTGAGACAAGCAGGGCTCTTACCCCGTTATATCGACCGGTTACGTTAAATATGTAACCGCCGAGACCGAAACAGCACACGCCGAGAGGGTAGGCTACTACTTGTACTTAAGAGGGTACTTCGCTATCACACAAGCACATTACGGAGAGTCGTACCCATTCACCCCTAAAGATAAATTTTGTAAGGAAACACGACCGCCATTTTAAGGGGTACGCTCTGTGTGGTCTGAATCGTACCCACTATGAAGGGTGACAGATAAAAATGTAAGACCAAACCAGGAATAGATGAAAGGACTCCTGGCATACATGCGCTAATCATTAAGAAAGTGAGCCATCCATACGACAGTTAGATCTAATCGTCTACATTACCAAATCTTTGAGAAATTTCTAAAAATTAGAATACTTATTTTTATTTTTGTGTGAAGTCTAAAAATATTTAACGGCAAAGACAATATTTAAAGAACGCAGGATAAAATGTTATGTATTGGTAATTGACCATGGTTAATCATTTCTTTAATTCTCAAAGATATCGCTTAAAATAAATTGCTATCTTTTCCAAGAAATTAACCATTAACCTTGGAGTCATATTATTTAAAATTTCATTTTTTTAGCTTTGTTTAAAAGATTCTTTGTAATTAGACTAAATGAACAATGAGTTATGTTAACATACCTTAAATTTTTAGTTCAGTTACATAAAAAATTCGAATTTCTGGTTGTTAATTTATGGTCATATTAAGCCTACCAGTAAATTCGTGGATTCCATTTGGTGTTTTATTAAGTCAAATGACTGCAGAATGATAGTATTACGAGTAGGCCTACTGCACAGATCAAACGAATGTAGTGAATAGATCTAAATGAAAACTGTATATCATAGCCAAGAAAAGTTCATCAGGTATGTTTTTGTGTAGTTAGACTTCAATAAACAATTTTCATTAATGTTATTATAAAACAAGCCCCCTTCGGTGCATCTGTCTTTATATCTGTGCTAATCTCTTTAACTACTGAAAAAAATTTGTAAGGTCTAATTAATGAATAGACTGAGTCCCGCTGAAAGTTTAAGTATGCAAATTATAAACGTTTTGTGCTATTTAACCGATCTCTGTCGTACGTGAAATAGCCGTTGGGTAGGTTTCTTGGCATGCGCTGCTTAAACAGTTAGTTTTACATAAAAATCATCAACAGTATAAACAATCTGTCTACTAATGTTTAAAAAAATATCGCATAATAGGTGCGAAGAATAGAAGAATAAATGTGACAATTTGTTTTTTTTTTGTTTTACGTCTGACTGTTTTGGACATTAAATCTAATTTAAACGATGAAGGATTATAGGTTGAAATTAATAATGAAAAGTTACCAGATCTAATCAGGAAGCGAACCCTTTGTGCAGAAGCCAGTTGTGCAGAACACTACGCCACAGCCCAGGAAAATTGAGGTTTAAAATATTAAATTCTAATCAAATCGGATACGTTCTTCA
Source organism: Catonia carolina (assembly GCA_035578175.1). Taxonomy (NCBI): domain Eukaryota; kingdom Metazoa; phylum Arthropoda; class Insecta; order Hemiptera; family Achilidae; genus Catonia; species Catonia carolina. Next base: position 1,905,418 of record JAQMRL010000022.1, on the reverse strand, counting down.
TTAGAATTCTTAAAATCTTTTAATTGAGGTATTCCCATCTTAAGAGCTGTATTTCTGAAACTTGGCCTTCGTTTTCTTAAACTTATAGCCTACTTAGTGACATTGAAATGCGTAGTGAAACTGGGAAAACCAATAAAATTTGTTTATAATGCACCCTATAAGGCAAGCAAAAGGCCCGCGCACAGTACAGTCCCAATTTCTAGATTTAGGTGTTTTACATAAACTCGTTAATTTTCGTTCAGTAGTAATTAACATTTGATACAGAATCATACAATTTTATGCTTCATTTAATTTGCTCATAAAAAAATATTCTACCTTTTTTACACAAACGCAAGTTTTGATAATTTAAAACATTATGTTTTAATGTATGTTGTAGTTTTTCTTTTGTTATTATACATAATAAATCTTTATATTTCAGTAAAAGCAGGTAAACGATTTAAGTCATTCGTAAAGTTAGATCACGTCTCTAAAATGAAATTAATTTATAAAGAAAAATTTTTTTATTGGAGGATTGTAAACGATTTGATATGAATTGTGAAAAATCAATGATAAAGTTAAATTCAATTTTATTGTAAATTTATAAAATAATATCGTATTACATTATTCAGTTTTTCAGTGAAACTGTGTTGGAGCGAGATAATGAAAGCGACAGTTATATTAAACGGGTTAACAATTTGGGTGATGAATGTGTGTATGTATGTATTTGTTTTGGAACTGTTGAAGGTAGTGAAATGGAAAAGAGTAAGAGAGCTGGAGAACGGAATAGTATGCATGCGTGACAGAGAAAGAGGGAGCTTAGAAAGACTCTTTATCAGTTGCAAACACGGAGAAATTGTCAGCTAAGAGGATCAGTATCGTCACTGTGAAAGCCTAAAGGGGATGAGGGAAGTTTCTGTTGGATGCCTGCTTAGAATTTATAAAAATTAGCTTCACGAAATTGTCTACCACCCGTTTTTCTCGTTTCCATTATGCCAAGTTTGATTGCCAAATCTAAATTCAAGGAGTACATAGCTTCGGCCTATTATATTTATAGAGAAAAAAGTTATCTTTTCGTTCTTCTAGAGAAGGTAACGAATTTTTATGTTTATTTTGAAACAATGCCATCTTTTTTATTTTATCTTCCTTTATTTAACTTTTTTAATTTATTCCGTACGTATCTACATGTCACCAAAAACAAAATGAATTTATTATACTTTTTCTTTTCTTCCATGTTTTAGTATGTTTTCTAAATTCAATAATACATCATTACTTTTTTAGACGAATTCGATTTTCGCTTCAGTTGATGAAGTTAACTTTTTAATTGCATCGATACTAAAGTTACGTTACGTCAGCGTTTTACTGTTTACATTTGTAACCGCTCATAAAGAAACTTTAGCCGGCTTTCATGCACATTTGTTACGAACCATTAAATGCCATTGTAGAAGAAACTACATCAGTAATATAAGTCAGGTGGTTTTATTCTGTGAAAAGTTTAATAAAAACAAAAAGTAAAGCTTATTATTTATTGTTTTATTCCGTTATTCCCTGAATGCACCAGATGTTCTCGTGTTTCGACTAATATTGTCTGCGACATGGTGATGATAAGGGTAAACTTATGATGCAGCATACCGCATTACGTTAACGAATTGCACCTTGTTAGAGAAACACGATGAATAAAAACATTCAACTCTCAAAATCACAACAATTCTCCTTGAGAATGTTACCTCATTTTATAAGTTACTTGATAAATTTATACTTCTGCCTAAATAATATGTCTTTTCAGTAGTTCAACAAGGTTTTAAAGATTTTATATTCATTAACTTCTTACAGAAAACAACAAAAGCTTTCAAATTGAAGATTCTTAGAAAATAGTTCAAACCTCGTTTTTTAAAAAAAATATTCCTCAAATCAATTCAAATAAAAGAACAAGGAAGGTAGGGTAAAAACAATTTTTAAATGCAATTTAAGCTTTAAATGATTTTACATGTTGTTTTATTTTTCGTACGAAATATAAACTTTACAGGTAATAAAACATACCTGCTGCAGTACTGTACAATCAAATAAGAAAAGCTAATTTTTAAGCACGAAAATAGAAGTTTCAATTTTTTTTGAACGCATACGTCGCAAATATAATAAATTATCTCTTGATGTGTATTAGATTAGGTGGAGTACATGTTTTGAGCGTAAAGGATGAAATAAAATTTAAAATGAGGTGCAAGTTTCAAATCAACAGGAGTAGTAAGTGAGAGAAATTGCTTGACAGGTGGGAGTGGCGAAGTACACAGCAAACTCCCACCCGCCTAAATTTATCAAGGTTATTATAGTAAAAACGAAATAATAATTTAAAAATGGTGCAACTATTTTATAATAAACAAATAAAACATTTAAAAATAAATATGGAAAACAAAAATTGAACGAATGAGTTCATATTGTGAGAAACTATACATAAAATATGGGATTATTCAGGTTGACATGATTTGAAAATGTTTAGTCGGTTAAGTTTTAATGCGGCTAGCTCTACAAGGTTCGTTCGTTGTGTTCAACTGAGTTGTATTGTGAATATGCAACAAAACGTACAGATATTGACGTAATTGATCAAGTTAATTGAATAGTGCAGTCGTTATTACACCTCCTGATAATTCATTAAAATATTCGCTGTCATAATTAGTAAACATGTTTGTTTTGTTAATCCATCATACAACTCCCAAGGAAATTGCTCTAGTTGTAACTATTTTGATTTAACCGAATTATAGAAATTAAAACTAAAATAATATTATAAACCAGTACTGATTGGGTTTCAAAAATTGAGTTGGTGTAGTAAAATTGCTTCAATAGTCTGTCATAATAACGATTAACTATTAATCTCTGCAAACCGTTCCACCAGAGTAGCTACCCTATTTGTTTAACCAAACTCACCGTTCCCAACACTATACACCTTTATTGATTATGTGTTTTTAAATTTTTATTACTCGTAAATATTTACAGAACGTTACTGTACAAAAACAAATATTTAGCCATTTTATTTTAATCAACAAAACAAACAGCATTCATTAATATCAATTTCGTTTAATTTTTTATTTAAAACTATAAATTTTTAAAACCACTAAATATTTAATGTAATACAGTCTAACAAACGTCATGAAATTACTAAAATAAAGTAGCAACTGCACCTACCCATTTTTTGCCTCAAAGGATTGCAATGAGTTTGGGGTTGCAGATGTCAAATGGGGTTGGTTTGAATGTTGTAGTTATCAAACAAATTGTATAAATATACCAACAGAAAGAGCAATTATCGAAAAAATTTGTAATCAAAAGAATAGTTGTCAGACAACCAAAAGGGTGAAGAATATAGAAAACTAATAAAGCTCAGACAATATAATACCAATAAAAATCGGACAAAACAATTGACTAAAACAAAAATCACAAATTAATGAAGGTTGCGACCACAATGTAAAAAAATATTGAAGTAGACAAACAAAACTTGCAAAAATAAAAGTGAAAGAAACTTTGGCGCACCAATTATATTAATAAATTCTGAAAATCAGCTCGCCAAAGTGATACGGGTACCTTAGTATTAATAAGGCAATCTGAATATTTTAAATCGAATTTTTTACGGTAAGGTCTTGAAACGCGGGTTCGGCAAGGAGATTTTTGTTTTCTTTGCCTAAAAATGTATAAAAAACTCAAAAATTTTGAATGGGTGAGCAAAGAGCTGACGACTTCAAAATCTTTCAAAACGGTGTAATTTCATTCGAACAGAGAAAACTTTCGTAAAACTGCACCACTTAGTTTTTATGGAAACTACAATGCAATGAGCACGGAATCCACCGATCCGGTAAATCTTCAAAGAAAGGGTTCATAAAAAAAAATTCTATTCACTCCATTAATTGGAAATATGAATAAAATAACGGCGGGGATGGCAGATCTTCACGCGGAGAGCTGAATTTAGAATACGGAATAGAATCTGAGACCAAACTCGACAAAAATTAAAAATTAAATCTTCTTTAACAGTTAAAACACACATGTCTTTGTAAATTTGGTTGTTGTCATGTACCGAGGCACAGCTGTTAGAGCTCGGAGAGCCTTTGACTGAATATACTGGATAATTTGAACATTTAAGCTAATGGATGCACCCCATTGCTGGATACCGTTGGCCTAGACTAGTTTAAGAAAGTTTTTGTAAATTAAAATTTTGTTTTGAAGCGATAATGTAATATACGAGTATATACAATTCTTAAATTAATGTCAGAAACTAGAGTTGAAACATTACTCATTAAAATAAGGAAATTAGTACTGTGTAGACGGTTAAGTCAAATTTTAGTTATTAATGAAACTTTAAGTAAACGAATGACAATTCGTTGACTAAAGACGACGTGTTTACACTTTAACAACTTATTATTGTAAAGGATCGCAACGTAGAGGACACACGATGGTTCTTTAAGTAAATAAAATTTATATTAGAACTAATTCTAAAAATATAAAATTAACGTCATTTCTTTTTGAAAACAAACTAAATATCTTGCATAAAAACCAACTAGTTACAACAGATTATAAGGGAAAATAAAATTGCTACGTTTGGGCAGCTTAAATAAAACGAACAAGATAATTGATCGTCAAAGAGTATTGACTATATCATTATTATTATTGCTACGAATTTAAATTTTTGTTAATTTTTTATTTAAAAGTAATATCGAAATAATATTTTCTCTTTTTTCTTGCTTGCTTTTTTCAGTGATGTAAAGTCGCATCAACATGTTGGTTATTACCGACCATGGTGGGTTAAGCAACTGGTTTAGAATCATTAAATTGTACAATCTTTTACACCAGACCACACACCACTGGGTGTCACTGATCTATTTCATGTCTTTTTCTTTTAAAAAAAATTACTTGTAATTGTAGAGGTTTAAAAAACATTTTAAAGATAAAAGCCTTCTTACTCACTGAAGCCTAAAAAAATACTGGAACGTTGAGCGTGAAACAAAATGAAATGAAATTTTGTTGTTGATTCGGAATCGAACTCGAGATTTTCTCTTTAGCAGTCAAGTACGCTACCAACTAAACCAACCTGGCGGTTTTTATTGGTAATATATTTATTTTATTGCTTTTTTATATATATGCTAACTAGAATTTAATAGAAATTCTGCTTAAATTTTAATGAACATACTCTCCTGTCACGGTAGGAAAAAATGGCTGTAATGGTCAGTTATTCTTCACACTAATGTTTTTCTTGCATGATTATATAAATTTTGTAATTATAAGTTTTATTCGAGTTTGAATGCGGGTAAATGTATGTCGCTGTTTAAGAGGAAGCTTATGAACTTTTGGTGGATATTCTCAAAAATTATAAACACATAATCCTACTAAAGCTTTTAAAATTTTCTGTAAATTCGATACAGAAAGAAGCAGTTTGAGATTTATTTTCTAGCGGAGATATGCATTGTTCTTTGGTACAAATGCAAAGTTATGTATGTGCTTAAAGCGTATTTATAGGTCACATGAAAAAGGTTGATTTATGTGATCAAATTTTGTCACACAGTAATTGTAATAAGGTTTTGTACATTCTGTTTAAAAGAGATTAATATTATGTTGACAAAACAATTTTCTTCACATAAATTCAATACACGTATTGTACAACTACCGTAAATACATTTTAAGGTTTAACTGCAACAAATAATTACGTAACAGTTATTTATGTTTTTTTAACACTTTTATGATTGCTTTGGATCATTTTAGTCAGTTTTGGGTTGGTTCCTTCTGGGTTTCCTTCAATTTCTGATCTCAGTATTTTTTCATTCTTTCAGACATGTATGTTTTTCTTTATCTGAGTAAACCGTAGTCGGTTTTTCTTGTTTTAACATAAAGTTGTTTATTTTGTTGTTAATTACTTGCTTGTATTCAGTCATTCGGATAGATCAATGGCCGATTGTATTATTCTTGTTTTGAAAACTAGTTTGTTTAATAAATACAGGCTTACTATTCAAAAAGCGCAGAATCTAAAATTATTTAATCAATTTATTGCGTTATTGAATTGATTATTCATTATTATCGGATAATTCATTGAAAATAGAACGTGTGTTGATGATACTACGTCAGTCAATCAATTAACTTTACTGCATTTTGTCAATTTCAACTGCAAGTGAAGTAGGTTTACTTGTCATATCTTTTGTTTGTGGATCATTGAATGACGTCACATCAATCACGTTACCTTCAATGAAATACAAACAACTCGATCAAACGCATTGTTCTGCTGTTTAATAGCTTTGTTTTATATTTACTATAAATGAAACTAACAATCAGTAGGTATTATTGTATTATATTATACGTAACTGAATTTTTGATATAGAAGAACTGTCCTTAAATCTCGTAGCTTATTATTGTGTTATTAACGTATTTACATAAAAGTTATCCTTAAACTCAATGACAATTTTTTTCTGAGTGCATTTTTTTTCTAGACTGAAATAAATGAACTAATAATTTAAAACTGGTTTTTCTCAAACTTCGTTTAATAAACCAAAAAGAGGTAAAGTTAAATATGTTATTTAATTTTTAGTGTAATTTGACATTTCAGTAGTTTTTTAAAGTATATACTGGTTTTTTTATTTAAGTGATCAGAATTAACATGTATGAGTTAATGAGGTATTGAAATAAAATCTTACGTTTTACTGCACTTACAATCGGTTTTAAGTTACGAATTAATTTTATATGATCTAAAAAAAAATTTTTCTTTACCTCATCGCTCTGTACAAAGAAGGTAATATATTAAAGCATTGGTTCAATTGAAATGAGTAATATTAGGAACCCAATACTGAATCATGGCTGTTGAAGATACAATTAAGATAATAAGTCCCTTTCATGAAACGACGCGTCCATGGCTGGTGGTAATTTTAAAAAAGGCTCACCTTTGACTTATGACAAAAGCCATAAGTGATTTCTGTTTATACTCTTTAAGAGGAATCGAATGACACTATTTTTGTTTACAAATTCCGACTTTGATTTTTTGATTTCTGGTAGATACCGCAACTTCAAACCTAATGATTACTGTATCTACTCTTAAGAGGAATCAAATGACACTATTTCTATTCCCAAATTCCAACTTTGATTTCTTAACTTCCGGTTTTGGGCCACTTCTTGTCAAAACCGAAACTTCATATTTAATTCAGGTCCGTTATTTTTTTGTGTAGATTACGAATCAAAAAACCGTTTCTTGCTATCTCTTGTAGTTTCTGACAACTAGGTGTGACGGCCGTACGGCCAAAAGAAAATTACAGATGACAATTTAAAAAAATTGCCACCAACAAATTTAATACAAAATTTTTATTATTTGACCGACGAAATAAATAAATCTAATATTTGTGATAAATTAATTTTACGGGTTTTCAAAAATAAATAAGAAATTTATATTTATCAAATCATCGCACAGGAGGTAAATTTGCTTCGTAGGCAATATACATTTAATTTTTGTTGTGAAGAAGACAGCGATTAGCATAGAGTCATTGAATTAATGGTAATGATTGAGAAGGCAGCGTTGTACAATGTACCCCCATTTCTAAAGGAGGGAAATTTAATTAGTGCTAAGATCGTAACGGGAATATCTGGGGGCAAATTATATTCTGATCGTTCCAACGCTCTGTATATTAATGTATAAAACTCCAGAGATAATTAAGTTTGTAATACAATAAATATGTTACTTGAATATAATCAAATTTTCATTTACTTGTCCGTCGTTTTGCTAATGAGTGTAAAATATTTATGTAATGAATATAAATAAATAAATAATAATATATTTTATTTATTGAAACCATGAACGTGAGATGTACTAGTTTTCTTTGTAAAAACTAAAATTTATTCTGGTATCGTACGATTCCACCAACATAAGGTTACAAACCCGGACGTTTTCCGAAGGATAAAATAAAGGACCCAGAGGTACGTAATTAACATTGTAAAATGTCGTGAATTTCATTATCTCAAGCGCATCAAGAGGAATAAAACATGATTAAAATACTGCAACGAATTCTGCAAGGAAGGATACAAGGAAAAACTAAATAATTGGAATTTCCTGGGAAAAACTGGAAATTAGAATTACCTTGCTTGCCAATTTGAGGGACATGTTGGCTTTGAGCTCTGTAAGTGTTTTGGACAGGAACTAACGAGGTTAGATTAGCCATGATGATCGCAAGAAGAAGAAGAAGAAGAAGACGAATAAGAAGAAGAAGAATTAACTCTACTAATGTCAGGCCATTTTTAACATTCACAGAAGTTGTATCTCCATAACATTTAATTCGGAAAATTTTTAAAAATATTAATACTTGTTTTATTAACTAAAGAATAATTTGGAGGTTTTAAAGCACTGGCCTCTTTTTAGTATAGAAAGGGGTAAATTATTTCTACGTGTTGTCAGTTTTACGAATGAGGTTTCTAAAGAACTTAAAATCCTAAGTTTAAATTAAATTTTGTTGAGGAAATTCAAATTATATGCTCTTCTGATTGTTCTTTTTAAATTTTGGCCATTGTAAGAAGCAACATGAAAGTTTTTAAAAGCAGATAAGCCTACTTAAGAAATTTTGCGCTCTCTGGTAACTAAATCTATATATGCAAAAATTTAATTAACACGGATAATAACTTGAATTTAATCGAACACATGTAGAAAGGTCCTTCATAAAACAACAGCAGAAATTAACTATTTTAAGTAATTTTCTTCTTTTTCACTTCATGGATTAGGCAGCTTGGTCTGTTCCGGTTAATTTTTGGTTAACATTATTACATCTCTCATTAGCTGTTTTTGTAGTAATTGAGCCATAAGTTCATGTATTTACAAAGGTTGTCAGAAATCAGTAAATGAATCAATGAAATTAGCCAAGTAAAGTAGAGGATTTTCTTAACAAGACTGGGGTTTAAAGAAAAAAGAACATTGCTTTTTTCAAAAGAAATAAAAAAATAGGAATTTAATAAACATGCGAATTGGTAGGTTATAGTTTTAGTAAAAATTTCGTAAACGGTGGTTAAAGAAACAAAGGATAATAATTGAATTAGTTAATTTCTAATTATTAGCGAGCGTATACCAACAAATTTGTTAAAGACATGCGAAAAGAAAAGAATTATTAAATTTTATCATGTAAAGTGTTACAACTACTGAAAATTTTCCGTAAATAGTATGCTTCCATTAATTTTATTATTAAAAAAATAAATAAATCCGTATAATTATAAATTTTAAACATATTCTAAAGGGCGTTACTGAGTTTTTATATTCATAAAACAAATTATTTTATTAGTCTGATTAAAAATTATAAATCAACTTGTGTGTTTAAATATACTCACGCATTTTCTAATGTCATTTATTTTGTGTACTTTAAGCATGCGATGAGGAAGTAACTGATATTTTATTTGTATTAAGAGGTAGAATAATAGCATGATTGCAATACGTTTACGCAATTTATTATAACACGCACAAGAGCCTTAAATTTGAAAAACGGATAAGAATTAACAAAAATTTTAATAGTTCCTTCCTCATGTAGTTTTTTAACTAGTAAATGTATAAAATGATATAAATAGTTCACATCCGGTTTAATTTTTTGTATAATTTTTGTTTGTATTTTTCTTTTCTTGGACGGAGATTTTCCGGTTTTTCTGCTTTCCGCCTCTTTCCGCCCGTCAATGTACGAGTATATACTTTTTCATCCTCCTTCAGATCGCCTTTGTTCATTATTATTTATTCCTAAGGCAACCTCGTCTAATTTTAGTATTTAAATCAAAAGGAACGTCATTTGTAGCCAACTGTAGCAGTTCGAATATTCGTATTAGTTAAATGTTTACTAGTTTCCTGGATCTGTTTTGTCTTACATCGTGTCGTGAAATTTGATTCATCTTTGTCCCATGCATGGATCTTTCTTGGTGCTTAGTGTAAACTGCTGTGTAATATAAACGTATTAACTCTCTGCTCCAACCGAAATGGCTACCCCTGTACTTCTTTCTGTCATTGTCATGAAACGATGAATCTATCTGTTGTAAAAAAAACTATTTATTTTAATGATGGTTAAATAATTTAAAAAAAATCTGGTGTGAAACACTCACACAACTTTCTTTTGCCAATGCAAATAATGAACAATATAACCTAACATTAGTAATAAAATATTAGAAATAAACAAAAAACTAACATAAAAAATCATAATCTTATTTTAATCATAAGTGAATAATGCAAAATGAAAACCAATCTTAGTTCGACTAATTAATACTGATAATTACTTTTACACGCTAAAATAGGCTCTGTAGAGTAAAATGCTTATAACAAAAGTTGTACATCTTTTAATTTTCTGTAAATTTAATTTTATACACTTTTGTCGTCAAATGCATACTAAGGCCAAAATCTCAAAAAAACCAATCTCATTTTACTACTAAACTAAGCGTTAAACAAAGAAATGTTTTAAATAAAATTCGTAGGTTTTTAAATTTTCTACTGCTTTGATTGTACACAATATTGCCCTAAAATGCATATTAAAACCGCAATCTTAAAAAAAATTACACGAGAGAACAGCCTTTCCAATAATTTCAGCAGACATGGCGCCTACCTTATCTTGTAGAGCATAAAAAATTGTTGTAAAGGAGGTGATTTAAAAATAAAACCTTGGAGTGGTTTTTGAGAAAATTGCAAGAAAGTGAAAAATTACAGGAATAAACTACTACTTTCGGTTGACCGATTTTCATGAAAATGTATGTGTCGGGTACGCTAGTGGTAACTAACTTAAGTGTTAAGTTACGTACGTCAACTACGTACGATATTTCTTTCTTAAGATATTTTGTTCACACACACACACATACACACACACACACACACACGCACGCACGCACACACACACACATACAGACCAATCGCTAAAAACATGTTTTTGGGTTCAAAGTCTGAAAACTTGTATATCCGGTGAATAATCGATTTCAAAAAATTGACATGAAAACAATACTTTCCTTCCTGTATATGGCAAGAGGAAGAAAAATAGTGGAACAAGAAAGTACACAATTTACTTCTCGTAAAATTTACCATCGAAATATAAATACAATTTAAATAATAAGAAAATTAACAAACTGAATTAAATGTAATTATTTTTTTCTTTTTTAGGTAAGATGCCACAGTAATGTTAAAGAAGAATGTTAAAACCTGGTAAATTTTTCAACTGCACCCAAGGTAACATTAGAAATAAAATTTTCTTGAAATTTTACAGTTAACAAGAAATAAATTTTATGTAAACTTTACTCAAAGCACGCGGAAGTATTTTATCATTAAAGCGAAAGTTAATTTTATAAACCAAGTGCTCGGAAAAGAAGTTAATTTTTAAGGATGGGAAAATGAGATTGTCGTTGTACGTAGGTTGCAAAAATAAATGCTTTCTGTAAGAAAAACTAATATAATTAAAAAGAAGGTACACATGGTGTTATGCAAAGGGATAACACTCGTAAAAAAATAAATAAAAAATTTACGCTTCAGAAATTCTTAATTTTGTAAACAGTTTTCTAAGATTATGTTCTTTCATTCATTATAATAAGCCACACCTGAATGAAAATTCATCATAATTTAATATATAATAAATTTAACTGAATGTTCTTCGGTATAATAAAAAAGGTTTTTGATTGTATGGAATAAAATAATTTGAAAACTTTTACAATTACAATTAGTTTTATGATCGCATCAACATTTTTTAGTTTTTAGGGATTCAATTACACATCGATTATGACAGTGTGCATAAGGTTTACAATTCTTAAACGATTATATTATATTTTTACAGTATTTTACATGAATTGTAATTTTTAATTTTAATATTGACTTTGAATATTTATAAATTTTAAAATTTTTTGTAGTGTTTGTTATTAACAAAATCTTTGTAAGCGTCCGGTAAATGAGCATAAAGGACTTAGGTCGAAAATCGGTTTTTATCAGACTAATGAATTATTTATTTGGAAAAAAATTATCTTTTACCCATTGTACAATGGGTTTATTTTTACTCTTCATTTGAACAGAATTGTAGGCCTATTCTTTAATCTAAAATACCTAATTTGCAATTTTAATTTTTGATTAACATTAGTGGCATAAGTTGCATTCCGAATATTTGACATTTCGAGACAACAACTGTAAGTGATACGGCCGTGATGACATGCACTGAGTAACGCCAAACGTACGGCATTCGGGCACCAAATTCACATCGTTTGACGGCAAACGTATGACGTACGGTCGCTACTTTCACATTGCTATAAATGTGGCTGCCCGTACGCTACCCGTTTCTCGTCTTCCCTGTTATTTATTTAACTTTATTTTCTATTTACCTACAGCGACAGTTGACCGAATCGATTAGTATTTACTGATATATCGACCTTTACTTAATGCGGGAGATCGAACCGCAGCGTGGTTACTATCGACGTAGCGAGTTACAAGGCTCCATTGTTTGCAATGTTTGTTTGTGTTTGAATGTTATTGAGTCTGTTTTTGTGTCTTATATTATAGTATAACAATGCATATATATATATATATATATATATATATAACTTTTAGCTATAATTTTCATATAAAATTTTTCGGAAATGTACAAATTAGGGTAATTTTAAATAGTAATATTTTAAATAGAGCTTAATAATTGACAAACTAAATACATGGTTAAAAGAGAAAACTTAAAATTTTATTTTCATGTAATAAATAAATATAAAATAAATACATATGTATGTCTATTTGTTTGAGAAGAACTGAGATGACTGCACAATGTTTTTTTTTGAAAAGGTTAAAAAACTGTTAGTCTACAGTGCAAAGTATGCACAATTTACTTTCGCCTGTGGTGCATAGTCATGAAAAAATGGTAAACTGGAAAGTGTAATTATTTCAGGTTCGTATGAAAGATATATAATCTTATTTTACAGTCCTGACCAAAATGTCACTTACATTCTTGAATTATATGATGACACGAATCAATTCATTTCTACATATTTGCGATAATCTATAAAAAAGAGGAATAAAAAACTATTTTACAGAGTATTAAAAAATTGTTTCTATTCAGTTAATTTATGACTTTGAAATTGATGATTTTACTGTTAACATACATCAGTTTTAACTACTGAGACGTTTACGAAAGGACAAGTCCCTTTCAGTCATACTTTTTCAAAAATGCATGCAAAAATTTGAAACTTACAGTGTAAAGTAAACATATTTTTTAAAATTTTTTGAAACTTGTCTGACACTGATAACATTATCAGTACCAGAGATATAGATCGTCCCATATATAGGACACTGTGAAGCAAAGGGTGTGAAATAGTATACACTCAATTCTTTAAAAAAAATTTATTTCAACCCAAATGTACATAGAATAAAATCATTTAATAATAATAATACAATAATTCTGAGCTTATTTGGTATGGAATTGCATAAAACAATTTTGGTTTCTGCCACAGCATAGATTTATTTGACATTTTACACAAATAACAAACGTTTTTTTTGAACAACCTGGATTCTTGCAGCGTGAAGCGTACTTATTGTCAATAAACTCAGGTAAATGTCCTACATTATCAAACCGCACATCACTTATTGGCTTTATTTGTGCAACACGTTTGGCAGGTACAGGGGACTGATTTTCATTTGATGGGCGGCCTCATTTCTTGGCTGAGTTCTGTCCTGACAAAATCAGAGCCTCTGCAATATACAGTCTAAAATGGATGAGGTCTAATTGTTTTCTCTCTGCTATACCTATTGCTGACGCATCCCTTCTGTACTCCAACCATGCATTTACTACGGCCATATCAATGGCATGGTTTATCATACGCAAAGTCCACTTGCGCGACCTAATAAATGTGCGGTACAGAGATAAGAGAAAATCAAATTTGTCTACACCCCCCATGTTTTTGTTGTACAGACCTATTGATTCCGGTCTATCAACGGTTGAATAAGACTTTGTGGCCTTGTCCCACCTCCTACAAGTGTCAGTGGTCCCTGAGCCCACAAAGTTTGAACCGATGTTCACAACATTATTGTCAAGCCATTTGGTTAGAACTACCGTTCCGTCGCTACTTGTGACTTCCTTCATATATCCTCGGCTTTCTTTTTTTTTTAATGTCAGAATCTTTGCTAAAAGGAGGTTTGAAGAACCGATTTAATCTTACTGTACCAACAGCATGAATAGAATTGTTTTTTAAAAATTGAAAAAGGTGATATGTAGAAAAATAATTATCAAAATACAGCTGACAATCAGAAACATCGATTCGTTCACTAAGTTGCATGACAATTCCAGCCCCTAAACCAAATTGTTTATATTTCTGACTTATCTCAGTACTCTTTCCTTGATAAATTATAAAATCGTACATGAGACCACTACTTCCACATAAAGCAAATATTTTTATGCCCCATTTTATAGGCTTATTTTGTATGTACTGCTTGACACTAAGTTGCCCTTTAAATGGTACCATCTGTTCATCCACCGCTAATGTACCTTCGATATCTAATTCCCTACACCGACTTTTTATCACATCAAACAAAGGACTTACTTTCCAAAAAATATCATTATTGTCTGGTTTATTATTGTTATCTACTACATGTATGGTCTGACGCAACTTGAAGAATCTGTTGACTGTCATATTTTCAACAATCATCGGAATACTAAATCTACGTTCCCAATAAAGACGGATTTGAGGATAATTTAGGATTCCCATAAGCAAGTTTATTCCAATAAAAGTTTTAATTTCTTTTGAATTAGTCGGTGGGAATGTGATACCATTTTGGACAGCATACAAAATAGTATTTTCTGTAATAATATCAACAAAGTCATCAGTTATGTATTTTTTAAAATATGCTAAAGGGCTTTCTAATTCATAATTATTATTTACAGGCAATTGATAAAAATTAGAAGGTGGAGTCTCATATGGCCCCTTTAACCAAGAAATGTCTTGTTTGTTAGTCAAATTGTGTGCTTTGAAAAACTCCTTGTCAGCTGAGGCAGGTATGTTTGTTGTCAGAACACTTGCAGGAGAATTACTACGTTCTTCAGTTATTGTTATTCTCTCACCGTCACTTGAATTTGAACAACTAGGCCCATTACTCTCCATAAATTCATGTTCAACCCCAGCATTGTCACTTTGTTCAATATGACTCAATAATGTCTCATTGTTAACCAGTAGTTGCTCTAGTGCGGTTTCATGAACACCTGAAAATGAAACCCACATTTAGCCTTTGGTTTATGATACAAAAATAGAAAGCATGACTGAATAGGGCAGGGAATAACCGTAATATAATTGTAATTCACTAACATTACAGACTAGTATTGTAATACTAACAGTGTGAAAGAAGATAGGCCCAATAATAAATATAATAGCATTTTGTGCCTTACCTTCAAATGCACCCAATTCATTGATATTCTCTTCAAAATCTTGCAATTCGTCTTCAGCTAATTCTTCAATTTCGGAATCATCTCCATCACGAAATACAAGTAGTGTAATTTCCTCAGGTGATAAAGAATTTAAAGAATAAGCAGACATTGTAAAAAGTCACTAGTTCGTAATGAAAATATCGTACAGTTTGTACTATGTTTATAGGTTATGTTGCACAGTCACTAACCACGCCGTTCACTCACGCTGTGCAATATATTGTACGATTATTAATTATAGAATAAAACCTAAAAACTAAACTAAAACTGACACTACTGTTAAGTATAACTATCTTCAACACATTATATACTAGTAAAAAATTAAAATTCAATATTTAAAAACGAAACAAATGCATGGCACAACGAATAAACCGACCGGTTTGTAGAACACAAACACAAGAGAAAACAGCCTCAAAAGAGGCATAAAATGTAATTTTATGAAAGCCGTGAAGAGTGCAGCACTGAACAGGCCCACAAAATAGATCGTCCTAAATGTTGTACATTGTGAATGAAAAGAATATTTGCTTGTATTAATGTAATATTGACTATTAAAGACATCGTCCTATATATTGGACGCTATGAACGAAAGGGAAAACTGTTAGTCTACAGTGCAAAGTATGCACAATTTACTTTCGCCTGTGGTGCATAGTCATGAAAAAATGGTAAACTGGAAAGTGTAATTATTTCAGGTTCGTATGAAAGATATAAAATCTTATTTTACAGTCCTGACCAAAATGTCACTTACATTCTTGAATTATATGATGACACGAATCAATTCATTTCTACATATTTGCGATAATCTATAAAAAAGAGGAATAAAAAACTATTTTACAGAGTATTAAAAAATTGTTTCTATTGTGGTAAAAGAACTAAATATCACCTCTCGATATTCCCCACAAGGGATCAACAAATTTGTTACGTTAAATAAATATTTCATCAATACACAATATTATTACTCCATTTAATAATGTTATTCTACAAATTTTTAATCTCTTGTAAATCGTTCATATAATGTTTTCTTTTCTTAAATAATCAATATAATACATACATTATTCTAATCCTTCATAAGCTACATTATTATTTTATAAGTTTTTTTTAATACTGATATATATATATTTCATATTTTAATCAAGAACGAATGCATGAATGAGGGACCTGCCTATACGGTTCGCCATATTGTCCCTCACTGAAATAATTTTGTACAAAATCCATCTTATTCTTCTCTAGTCGCCTAGCAACTAGAATAAATAACTTTTTTTAAATAATTTTGTCAATGTGAATTAAATAATTCTAAAGTATTAATTTTTCAATCAGCTGGAGATGTTTATTATTTTAATAGACTCAAAAAATAAACAACTCCAGATGTACAATAAATTTGTTATATTACACTATTCAGTTAATTTATGACTTTGAAATTGATGATTTTACTGTTAACATACATCAGTTTTAACTACTGAGACGTTTACGAAAGGACAAGTGTTTTGTAAAATTTTGTCTGATGAAGAACACATAATTTCTATTTACAATTAAAGCTAAAACCTCGTAGATTTTATTTGATAGGAAAAGAGGAATCCTAAATGTATCAAAACTTAGAGGTGTGAATAAAATAATTTTTAACTGTTAGAAATTCAATGCTGTTTAAGGGTACCCAGAACGGAGAAAATTGAAAATTTTCCGGTTTTTGCACATTATTAAAATTTAGTGTTTTCTGCATCCAATGATGTATAATTTGTTGGGGATTTTGCAGTTTTTATCACCGTCAAAAATAAGTAAAAATAGGTTGAACCCTTGCGTTATTTTCTAAACGTTACCAGTTTGAATAAACACATCTATCTTTTGAATGACAAACGATAAATTCTTAATTTTTTTTGTTTTAAAACTTTACGCTGGCTTTAGACCAGTTGTGAATGTAACATTTGAGGAATTTCCAGATCATGATTCTGGAATGTATTAGAGGTAACTATTTTGCAGTATTTATAATGTGTTCTCTTTTAGTTTCTTCTTGTTTCCCGTAAATAGCAATTTTTGACATATAAGGAACATTTACTCAGCCAACTGTGAACGGATTTTAATGACATTTTTGCACAGCCTTCTATACCATAATTTCAATGTACTGAGTTAATATTACAGTAAAATAATGTGTTTGAATATTTATTTCCACTTAAATAAGCAAAAATTATGATTTTCAAAAGCAGTAATTTCAAAAAAACATTTTCTTACCTTCCTAACAATATATAAAGATACTACTAATTCTGTGGGTATAGAGTAGCCTACCCTGAAAAGTAACCACAAAAAAAATTGGACAGGATAACTGTAGTACTTTCTGAGAAAATGTTCCTTACATTAACATTACGGAGATAGACATTCCGGGTACCCCTAAAGTTGAGTATAAAGTTTAAAGTAGATTGTAGTCCGATTTACGAAAGAAAACACCTGTCTTTAAACAACAATATCTTTCGAACCGTTCTACGTAAAAATAATTACGATACATCAAATTAAAGCCTGTTTTATTGTTGGTTAGAAAATATATATTAATATTTTTGGAAATAAATAGTGTATTAAATATAATGAATTACACATAAAAAGTACCCTCTTTTTGACCACTTATCCAGTATACCTAACTTCAAGGTATTATTAATTTTTTTCTCGCGTACTTTAAATTGTGTAGGGCTAAAAAATATTATATATTAATGTCATTCTCTAAACAACAATAAAACAAGCTTTAATTTTATGTATCGTAATTGTTTTTTCATACAACGGTTCAAAAGATATTGCTCTTTAAAAGAGGTGTTTTCTTTCGTGAATCGGACTATAATTACAAGTAAAGTTTTTTTAAAAAAAAACTCTTAAAACATTGAAGTTTATTTAGTATATATTTTTAAGGTACCAGTAATAAAATTTCCTTATCAGTTTAATTATAAAGAAGTTGCATTTAGTTCCAATGGGGCAAAGTGAGTAGATTTAGGAAAAAGTCAATAAATCTTTAGAGATATAGGTGAAAACATAACACATTCTACAGTGAAAATAAATTAAAGGTAATTTAACTAATGTAAATTAGCAGCATTAGGGTGTTAAGGTATGGATAAGGTAGTGGCCTAATAATAGCATGTATGTATTTAGTGCGGTGTGTGGTATTGCGTGTACAGATCAAAATCAGCAACGTCTGGTAGATCTGGTAGTTGTCGCCAGCTGGGCATCTTAACGTACGATGATCAATATGGAACGTGTGAGACTGGGAACATGCCTCACAGCTGTATTTAATTACATCACGTAGCGTAACCTTGCTCACCTGCAACCTGCATTGAACGCATTAACTACATGTACATTCATTGTAACATCAGATTCGATTCGGTAATACCGCTTTTAATTGATCTAATACGGAGTTGCTACTGTTAGAAGTTTGGCTAAAATTATTTACACTCTTTCTTTTGAAATATCTAAAAAATTAACAGGATTTTATAAACCCTAATTTAGGTGAAAGTAACTATAAAATTATGTACGGAAAGTGGGTATTTCCCGATCACAACTTACTGAAATGTTTATAAAAATAATATACTTTCTAGTATAACTTTTTCTAGAAAAATGACTGTTCTTTAGGTATTAGAGATCTATTGAACAATTTGTATCTATCAAACGATTTGTTATTAACTCGCTCACACATCAACGCACATTACATAACGCAAGAACTAAAAAGTTAATATCTCGCATGTAGCTTTCTATACGATGTAAACACGCACTGATAAAGAAATTTTCAAATTCAATCCTTTAAAACTGGTGATAAAGTTGACATCTCCTACAGAGGAGGTTATTAATGCTCTCTAAGTCCTCTAAAAAGTACAGAGCTTAAACTCGCCATGTTTATTTTTTATAAAAGGTTAAAAGAGGAAATAAATTAACAAATGTTTCTAAATTTATCCCTGCAAGGGTTAAAAGTGGTTAGAGTGGACGCCAAATAAGCTTGCCGGTGTAGCTGCACGAAAAGTTCGAATTCAGTCGGCAGATTTAGTGTCTTAATACCAAACTATCTATTAAACCAAATGTTCTAAACGATGTAAATTATTATCTATTAGCGAAGTTAAAAACATTCAGTTGTAAACATTGTATACAACTATTAACGCGCACTACATACAACACATTACAGACTAATGTTTTCAGGTTAGCTAGAGCGACGTGACTCTGATCACAGCTATTACAGCACTGACCCCATCACTCGCCGAGGCAACCGAGCGCGCCATTACTAAAATAAACCTTCTGCGCACTTCAGAAAACCGGCACGCTTATTTGGCGTCCGCTCTAGATTTCTATAAATTGAACTAATGCAGTGGAGGTCTAGAAGGCTTTTTCTTGGGCTACACGGGATGCGAAAGTGAAAGAAACCCTGAAGGGCTAGTGACTACTAGTGATCTTTCTCAATAAAAGTAAAATGTTAATATGGCGTTTGATGATAAATGAAACAAAAACCTTATAGGTTACATTCACGCTTCGTTATCAAAGTTACCTACACATCTATTTCAACACACAAATTCCACACATAGACACAAATAAATATCTTGGATTACACTTAGACGGACGCCTAAATTGGAGAACACACATCCATAAAAACAAAAACAGCTAGACTTAAAATTCAAACAATTCTTTTGGCTACTTAGACCAACATTAAAATCATCAGTTCAAAACAAACTTTATAAAAACCGTTTTCAAATCAGTCTGGACTTACGGTATTCAGCTGTGGGGTGCATTCAATATTTCAAGTATCCAAATTATTCAGCCTTTCCAGTCAAAGGTCCTCCGAGCACTAACAGCTCCACCCTGGTACATGACAAATAATCATACTCACAAAGACCTTTTATTTCAACAGTTAAAGAAGAAATTTTCAATTTTTTTAACTTGAAAATACGAAAAACTCGACAAATGAAACCAAATGCTGCTTGAATATCACAAAAAGATTTGGCAATAAATTTATTGGAACACAGTGATGCAGTACGAAGGCTGGAATGGTGGAATCGGATAGACATATTATTTGTTTAGTTACTTATATTTCTACTATTGTTTTTTTCTAAAATTTAGGATCATTATGAGAGCTTAAATGGAATGAATGAGATCTTGAGAAAGGATTATTTCATGAAAATTAATAAGAACAAAACGAAATTATTTTGCAGCAGCAAGAGTGGTTTAGAAGAGATGAGAAACTTAATAATAGGCAACGAAAACATACAGGAAGTTGGAGCATTCTGCTATCTAGGGAGTAAAATAATAAAGACTGGTAGAAGCACTAGTGATATCAAAAGTATGATTGCTCAAGCTAGAAAAACCTTTGAAATGAAAAATAGTTTACCTATTGACTACAAACATTGTTTTACAGATTAGGATAAATTTCTTAAAACACTATATTTGGAGTGTAGCATTATACGGGAGTGAAACGTGGGTGATAGGAGCTGTACAAAGGAAGACGATAGAAGCTTTTGAAATGTGGTGTTATAGGAAAATGTTAAGATTAGGTGGGTGGACAAAATAAGTAATTTAGAGGTTCTTAGGCGAGTGGATCAAAAAAGGAGTATATGGAAGCATTTTACCGGAAGAAGGGATATAATAGTGGGGCATATCTTAAGAAATCCAAGTACTGGTCTATCAATAATGGAGGGTATTAGAATATATAAAGCAAATTATAAAAGTTGTAGGGTGTTACAGGTACGTATATATGAAACGACTTGCGCAAGATAGAACAGCTTGGAGAACTGAATCAAACCAGTTGAGAGACTAATGACAAAAAACCCCTCATTTCATTGTAACACACATTTACCAGTAACCAGTAGTTATTTTTTTTGAAAGGTATCCTCAATGGTAAATCCTTTTCATGAAAATTATCTGTGTTATAAATCTATTTATTGTTCTGTTAAGAGCAGATTATAGATAAATCTGTCAATTATATCAATACAGGTTACGTTCACCTTACGTCGTCAAACTTGTCTACCTGCGGTGCTGAATAACATTCATATTCCACAGGCCAGGGTGGTGCGATATCTTTGCTTATGGCTTGTCAGGTGACTAACTTGGAAGCAACATCTGCTTAAAAAACGTTTAGAACTTAAACGTCTCCAGAAGCTACTCTTCTGCTTAATTAACCCTCGATCAAAATTGAACCTCCGTTCCAAAATTTGAATATACAAATCCCTTTCAAAACCAATCTGGTCTTATGGTGTCCAGCTCTTTGCATCATTCATAATATTGTTTACTTTTGTGATTAAGCCTATTACATCTGCAGTAAACAAATATAAAATTAATTTTTCCTCACCATGGTTTATAGGTTTTAAGATAAAGATATAAAAACCTTAGTCATTAAGTTTGAAAATTCATAATTTTAACAATATCTTTAGAAATACTGTGTTGTAGTTTAGGTCGACAGCCGAAAGGCTGGTTTGAACCTCTAGAGGTTTTACTGAGTAAAACACGAGGAGTGCGGGGGTTTACTATTGCCTTCTTCACTGAGTTGAAAGAGTATGCTTATCAGCATGCCAGGCCCTCCGAAAAGCACCCTGCAAATGACATCTTCACTTCATTCACCACAGGGTCTGGCTGTTTAGTGAAATTCAGTACTCTCAGAGTAGATAACTCTGACTAGTGTCTTTTAAACCTCTACCTCTTCTGTTCTTAAATGCTTCAGTCATATTATAATTGGCTGACAATGTGATAAGAAACAGAACTATTTTTTTGTAGCCCTGGAACCAACAGAGCGAGTGCAATTAATTTAACACTCCACCTGCCCGTTATGGCCAGGAAATACTGTATAAAATCTATATTTGATGTGTTTCTTAACGAAGAAAAAGTTTCCAAAATTAATATACCATTTAAAAAGGGTGCCAAATATACTCATTTGACACGTTTTTAAGTTTATTAATGGTTTTACTGAGAACACAATACGTATGACTTTATTACATCACTTAATCCTTCCGTAAACTGATTTCTGACAATCTTTACGTATAATTTAGTAATAATATAAAATTGCACTCTTGGATTGTTCATCAGGTTCAGTAAAAAATAAATTAGTCAAGTTATAAAATATGGGTTCTCAAATTCCATACCCAGTTACAGAAAGACCTAAATAGTTTGTTATACAGTGGCTGCAAAGTCATAGGCAGTTGCTGTTTGTATATCATTAATTATAAGGCAAATTCTGTTGAATCAGCAGCTTATTTATTTTATGCAGAACACTTAATTACTTTATATAAACGGATATGGCATTGTCTGGTTAAAGAGAATTACTAACGATTGAATTACGTGCCGAACATTTAATGATGAAGTAGAAGGGATCAGTATTTAGAATGAAATAGAATGATACAGTATTTAAGTGCGAAAGAATATGAGTGAGAGCGAGAAAGGAAACAGACGAGGAAGTACTGATTGAACGGAAGGGGTTGGTGGTGTGAGATAGAAAGGTATTAAGAACGGTTGATTTACTAGGCCGTGCTCGGATTCGAACCACTGGCACTCATTTGGTCGGGTGGTAATATAGCAGCTGGGCACGAACGTCCTTCCTACCACTCTCTTACCCCAGTTACTTAACTCTCACTCCTTCAGTTTATCTCTTTCTCTCTTATTGTGAGGCTTCGGGCATTTCAACTTCAATTTAGTATACTTTCTTAATTACATTTCGTTCATTTACTTTTTTCTAATTATCAAATAATTTTCATCTGAAAATAAGTTTTGTTTTAAATAAACTTTCGATTGCGGTGTAACAAATATTAATTATACTTTTTGTATCTCAAGAGAAAACAATATTTGATTAATATCGCAGAATCCTAAAAAAAACTATATAAAAAATATTATTTTTCTTGTTCTAATTTATTACGTACATTAAAAAAAGAAAAATTATATTTATAATTTTTTTTAAATTTTTTTTGTTAGTTTTAATTTATTACGTAATTAATCGGGTTGGTCCAGTGGTAAAATCGCCGCCTCGAGTCGTTTATTTAACAACTAATATGCGGAGACGAAGGTTCCGTAGTTCAAATCGTAGTAAAGGTAACTTTTATATGGATTTGAATACTAAAGTGGTTACTTGTGTACTTGTGTGGTGATGATTGGGGTTCAATTAACCATACTTTCTCAGGAATACTCGGTCTGAGTCTGTAAGGATACACCCCATGTAAACGCCATATATTTATCATCCTCATCTTATTGGATCGTGCGGTTGATTATTTATCTAAACTGCACAGATTGCAACGTAACACATTAGGGTCTAAAACAATTTTTTTTAAAATTGTTACGTAATGTTACTTCCTTCATAAATATTTATTTTTAATTATGACACGTAAATGATATTCTCTATTCATGAGAAAAATATCAATGCAATGAAAATATTATCAAAACTGTTAAAAATTGGTACAGTTTTAGGTTATCAGTCGGGTGCTTCTAGTACGTCCAATCGAATTTACAATTCTGGTGAAAGATTACAGAGCCTTTTTTTGTAACCCAAAAAAATTATTTACACGCTAAAAAATAATTTTATTAACAAGTATTAAACCAATAAACGCCAAGTCATTTTTCTCATTTGATGTAATTCATGATAATAAGCTTGTTTTTAACCGTTCAAACCTGGATAATTATTTTACATAAATTGAGCCAAATGATAATTTTTATACCAAATGAGGATACTAAACAAGACAGTTTGGAAAACGTTGAGGTTTTCTTAAATCTCAGATTTATCCATTTTTATTACTAGAGTCGGTCATTTCAGAAAGCCCATAAGCAAAAAAACTAACTTTTGACAAAATTTAAAATCTTGCAATTTATTATGTTTCAATTAAAAAAATATATTAAAAAACATAAATTGTTCAGAGAGCTGTACCCTTTAATATGGAATACACTTTTGTCTTTTTAAAGACAAGCCACTTGTTAAAAAAAATTGAAAATTTAGACTTAAGGTTCTTCTGAAATAAATTAGAGTAAAATGCTAACTTATATTTTTTTGTGAAAAATACGTTGTTGGACCAAAAGAAAATTGTGTTGTACAATTCTATTCATTTATTTATTTCACTAGTTTACAATAGTGACTTAAAAATAATAAGCTTTTTGCAATAATAAAAATTTAAATTCATAACTTTAAAAAAGAAAAAGTCTTGGTTTCAGGACTATTCACGTTCTTCATCGTCGTCAAAAACAGTAGTTATCTCCCTTAAAAAGATTTTTGCATAGAAACTTTGTGTAGCCGGATCCATTAGAAAGTAGAGCTTAAGGTTCAAAAATCATCCACTTTCATTTTTTAACTAGAAGGAAACACTTTATATCCTTAAGAATAAGCCTTTTCGTAGTGTTATATATTACTTAAGAAAAACCAGATATTTTTGTAGGGATGGTGTGTTTACATTCAGTTAGTTCTAAAATGCACTAAAAAAAATTCAGAATTTCAACTTATGGGCTTTCTGAAATGACTGATTTTTATTGTCTGTAGAGTGTTACATTTAAGAAAAATAAGATATATTTGTCATTTTTTAAATTAAAATAAATAAATAAATAAATGTTGAAATGATAATGCCTGTAGTATTATTATTGGCTCTTTTTTTCAATATAAAAAATCATTTTAATAATAATATTTTATTCCGAAAAATCACGACTCGTGTTTATTAAGATCGGTAATCTAATTATACAGTTTCCTTCCTCACTTGTAAGGTAATGGTAAGTGTAATAATTAATATAATGAACCAGTAATTAAAAAAAATCGAAAAGGGTACATGTAGAAGAAAACAGAATTTCAGTAATATTGTTTTACAATCATAAATAATATGAAAAATAACGTTATGAGAAAATCTCAAGAGAAAATAAGTTACTGTAGTGTTCAACTAACATGGCGTACAATTCCAATACATGCAATTCCTTGGTTAAAAAAATCCTCCCCATTTATTTTACGTAGTAGAGTAGGTCTTCAGGTCTTCAGAACAAAATACTTTCTTAATTCAGGGTAATAAATTTTCTCCTCTCGTACCATTGAGCAGCAAGCCTCCTTCTAATGTTCAAGCTATTAGAATTGTAGTTACCGTAACGAGGAAAGTTTTACTAAAATACTGGTTTGGTACATCCGATAAAGAACAGAAAATATTGCTTAAGTCCTTATGTTTCTATTTCTGAAGGATGAAAATTAACAGTATTGTCAAAACCTGTATTTTTTAAATAAAAAGAAGGATTCCTCAATCATTTTTGTTGTATTTCCTTTTCTTAAGTTTGAAATCGTATCAACTGCTAAGTTTATTTTAGGCAAATGCTATTTAGTATAGAATATATTTATTTAGAATATAGTATTTTATTATATTTTTTCATCTGAGAATCGAATTCGGTATTTTTGGCATCGTCGAAGCGATTAAAGAAATGTTAATTGGTTTAATAAAATTTACGCTTCAAGATCAAAGTATATAATTAATTCAAAACGAGTGATGTTTTTTTAAAAGGTTGTTATAAATTGTTCTGTTATTAAAAATATAAACTGATTTATACCAGAGTTTGAAACATGAAAATACATTATCTTCCCTGATTTGCCTATACATATCTTTGTCTCTGTTTAGAAAATCATAATAATTGTGTAACATCGAAATTCGATACAAATTTTTTTATACCCAGTGCATTGTTTTATTTATGATGAGTTAAAAACCTGTTTAATAAAATATTCGTGTTTTAAATAATCATTCCGGCTCTTTGATTTTGTGTGACATACATGTATCTGTAGTCTATTGTTTTGAGCAAACAAAATTTTGAATAACTTTATTCGATATTATGTAACTTCGTTAAAATTTGGGGGATGATGCTTTGTATAAACAAAATTCCATTTCAACACATCTGACATTTAAATTAAAACAATACAGAAATTATTATTAGGCAAATAGGCTGAAAACAACCCAATAAAATAGTAGTACGCGAATTCAAAAGGATTAGTCACGGAATATATTTAACATAAATCAAAATAATTAAACATAAAAATTTCCTTATAAAAATATATTGCGTGATATTTTATTGCATGGCATGTTAAAAAATCAACGCTTTGTTTTTAAAACGTAAGAAACTTCCATTGAATGATCATCTGAGTATTTAAATAGCTGTCAGTATATTTAATTAAATACGGCCTAAATACTTCAGTTAGAAATTAAATTAAATTTACCGTTAAATATTAAAAAGTATAAACTAAAATTACATACATACATAAAAATTAATGAAACACCAAACCAAATGGATAGGAAAATTTATGAAAAAATTCTGGTATTTAAATATCTTTATACAATATTTCATTCTGTATTTTAAATTTTATTCACAAACATTTGTCTAAATATATAAAAACGGTAGACAGGTTTTCCACCTTCATTAAAAAGCGTAACCTACATTTAATAGCTCTTAATTTATTTGTAGTGATACACTTACCAAAACATTTTTATATACAACTTAAGAAAATTCAACAACTCTGATAAATTTGAAAGGATATGACGGGTGAAGCACATTGTAACCAAACAGTTCAATTAAAAATGGAAATTTTTCGGTGTGTAAAGCTACGTGTAGTTCATGTAAAAAACGACCATTTTTTGCATTTATCTCTGCGACCGATCAGCTGGATCAAAACGTAAACAAACCGTGTTTAGCATTGTGCTCGTGTTATTTTATAATTTTTATAATGTAAGAGCTTTTTCATGTGTGCTAATTATTTAATTTAGAACTGTGCTTGTGCGGGTTGTTTATTTATTTATTAGGTAAATATATTTGGACTCTGTATTTAGTATATTTACTATGGACTCTGAACCTAACCAAGACTCCACTAATGGCAGCCATCATACCCTATTACAAGAATGGGATTCAGTTCCTGCTAGGAAACGGCCAGCCCCTGGTGTTTCTAGGAGTGACCCTAGGAAGCTACCTCGGCCAGATTCGGTTTCATTGGAAGAGCCATCCGTGACGACAGAAAATCGATTTTCTGTCCTGACTGATCCTGACACACCTGCAAAGCCATCCATTGAACGTGACAAGAAACCGCCACCAATCTTCCTAACGGACGTTCAAGACTACGCCCAACTAGTAAAATCGTTGGAAGAAGTAGGCGGTCCGCAATCATTCTCACTCCGGTCAAGTATCAAAGGTGTTACCATCTACCCAACCTCACCGTCGACATACAGACAATTCATCCATCACTTGGAAGACCGAAACGCCCGGTTTCACACATACCAATTACAGGAACAACGAGCACAACGTATTGTCATTAAAGGACTACATCATACCACGCCAAAAGAGCTAATAGCGGAGGCTCTCAAAGATAAGGGTTACGTAGTTCGAAATGCGGTGTTTGCAATTTCGAACCGAGATCGTACACCTTTGCCGATGTTTTTCGTCAATATAGAGCCGGAGACGTACAATGGCAAAATATACGACATAAAAACTTTATTATATACCAGGATTACAGTTGAGGAACCACATAAACGGAGGGAAATTGTACAGTGTACGCGCTGTCAAAATTTTGGACACACAAAATCTTACTGCCGTCACCCTCACCGCTGTGTTAGGTGTGGTGGCGGCCACGAATCTGGCAGTTGTTGTAAAACGAGACAGTCACCGGCCACCTGCGCAAACTGTGGAAAAGATCACCCAGCAAATTACAGAGGCTGCGAAGTTCATAAACACCTGCGAGCTAGTCGAAACCGTTTCACACAACCACAACCGAAACATACTTCCAACCAACCAGCCACACCGAAACCGGAAGATTTTCCACCTCTGCCGCAACAACCAACAAAAACACCTACCCTAACTCCATCATCACGCCAACATTCAACTCATCAGTTACCACCGTCTGAATCGCCGGTTTCAGTGACTTCAACACCACAACCACCCACCTCACAGGAGAGAAACAAACATCATGCATGGACACACAATCATCGTCATCTTCACCCTCATAATTCACAGGTAGGGCCTCAATCTTCTCCCCAGATACCTAATGTTGATCAGATTTTAAATTTATTGGTTCAACTAAATCAACTCCTCCAGCCTCTTTTCTCGCTCGCTACACACATATCCCACATTACACAGTCTTTAAGTAACAGTTATGGCCATTAATTTACTCACTGCAAATTCACTGACAGTTCTCCTTTGGAATGCAAACGGTCTGACGAAACGCAAAACTGAGTTAGACATATATTTACATTCTCACCGTATTGACGTAGCCCTAATCTCAGAGACACATCTTACAGCTAGGTCTCGATTTTATATTCGCGACTATAGGATCTATCGGACCGATCATCCCGATGGTACAAGCCATGGGGGTACGGCCCTACTAGTCAAATCCTCAATCACACACAATGTTTTAACACCTTTTTCCACTCCTCATGTCCAAGCGACCCTGATAAATTTGCAATGCAAGAGCATAAGTTTTACCATAGGATCAGTGTCTTGTCCTCCTAGACACATCATAAATTCCCAAATGTTTAGAGATTTCTTTAATAGTCTAGGTAATCGGTTTCTTATAGGAGGAGACTGGAACGGTAAGCACATACAGTGGGGATCCCGTGTATGTTCTCCCAGGGGCAGAAATTTACTAAAAGCTATAACAGAAAATCATCTACATTATATTTCTCCAGATAGTCTAACATACTGGCCCTCCGCGCGTACCAAATTACCAGACCTCCTTGATTTTTTTGTTTGTAAGAATCTATCACACCTTCCTATTGAAATAACCACAGCAAATTACCTCTCATCAGATCATTCCCCCATACTTTTAACGGTTTCAGACCAACCAGTCTCTACAGAACACAGACCGAGTCTTACTCCCGGGCCTATGGATTGGGATCTCTTCCAGTTCAATTTAGAACACGCCTTAGATATCCCATTATCAATTAAAACGGACACGGAGGTAGATGATGCAGTGGATTTATTTACTACCTCTGTTCAACAGTGTGCATGGAAGGCATCACTGCCATACCGTCCAAATGTCCCAGACGCCCCACACTATCCCACTCATATCAGAGAACTTATTCGTGAAAAACGCCGCGCCCGTAACACTTGGCAGAGAACTCGCCTACCATCTGATAAACGTCGCTTAAACCGGCTGACAAACGAGCTGAAACAGCGAATTCAAACACACAACACCCGCTTATACGAAAATTATACTGGAACTCTGAACGAGAAGGATGGTAGTCTCTGGCGCAGCACAAAACGCCTACTACGGCATCACACGACATCGATGCCCCTTAGGGTGGGTGACGGACCCTGGCTAATAACTGATGACGACAAAGCTGAATGCTTTGGTAGACATCTTTCTGAAACATTCACTCCCCATAACGACATCCAATCTGTACATCACCAACGCGTTACTCAGTCACTAGATGAACCGCTTCAATTATCCCTCCCGCCGAAATACTTTCACCCCTCCAAAGTAAAATCTGAAATTTCGAGATTACCACGTAAGAAGTCACCGGGATATGATTTAATAACAGCTGACATACTTAAACACTTACCGCGGAAAGCGCTCGTTCTCCTTACTATAATCTTCAATAGTATATTGCGCACGACACATTTCCCCACTCAGTGGAAGTATGCAGAAATAGTAATGATACAAAAACCGAACAAACCTTTTCACTTACCTTCCTCCTACCGACCAATAAGCCTCCTCTCAGTACCTTTAAAAATTTTCGAAAAACTCCTTTACAAGCGCATTCTTCCTCTGGTTCATGATATACTACCTCCACATCAATTCGGATTCCGCACTCAACACTCCACTACACAACAACTGCACAGGGTGACTGATTACATAGCTTCGTCTATGGAACAAAAGATGTATGTGTCCGCAGGTTTCCTAGATGTCGCTCAAGCTTTTGACAGAGTTTGGCATACAGGTCTCTTACACAAACTAAAAGAAATACTACCATTTACCTACTACCTTATCATAAATTCCTTCCTATCTGACAGATTCTTTAGAATTCGTTTAGGATCATCTTACTCAAATTTCTTTATTGTCTTAGCCGGCGTGCCTCAGGGCTCAATTTTAGCCCCACTTCTCTATTCTGTATACACTTCAGACCTACCGACCCTACCCCAGACCCTCACTGCTACCTACGCTGACGACACAGCGATATTAGCCCGAGACCAAAACTCTATACACGCTTCACTAACACTCCAACATCATCTCAATCTTATACACGAATGGTGTAAAACATGGAAAATAAAACTTAATACAACAAAATCCCTTCACGTAACTTTCACACTCCGTCATGGTGATTGCCCACCAGTATACATAGACAGTGAACCTCTCACAAAAACAGATACGGTCAAGTATCTCGGTCTGACTTTTGATAAACGACTAACTTGGGGCACACATATCAAACGGAAACGTTTATTACTGAATTCCCGACTTAAACTTCTATATTCCCTACTTCACAAACGATCAAAATTACCAATGGCACAAAAATTACGCATATATTGTTCTCTTTTGAAACCTATTTGGACCTACGGATCCCAAATCTACGGTTCAACCAAACCCTCTAACTTGCAACGAATTCAAGCATTCCAGTCAAAAACATTACGCCTTATAGCAAAAGCACCTCTTTACGTTAGCAACAAAACCTTACATACAGATTTGAAAACACCACTTGTACAAAATTCCATTGAATACCTATACAAACGCTTTCACGACAAGTCACACGATCACGAGAACCCCCTGGTGCGTTCACTTTCCTCCGTCCATTTACCTGACAATCCTCCTAGACGCCTTAAAAGACGCTGGAGTAGAGACATGCTAATTTGATAAATACATTTCATTCTTGGGGAGGCACCAATGGGGCCCTACCCCTCTCATGCCTATCATGTCATTTACATAATCACGATAATCATCACATTTGCTTGTTGTAACATTTTACAGTTGTAAATAAAGAATTAAAGAGAAAAAAAAATCTCTGCGACCAAATTTCTTATAGCAAACGATATTAGAGTATTTTTTATTAAATTTTTGTTAAAATTTACCATTGGTTAAATTATTCAATAAATGGTAAATTATTCAACTATCAACTCTTGAATGATCCACTTGGATGATAAATTCTTTTAAGAAATTTTTCAATTTTTACGTCATTTGTTTATTAAAAAAAAAGTTAAACTTTTGGATAGTTTTTCTATATTGTATAGTTCTGAATAAAAAATAAAAGAAAACTTTACTGTAGGCTTTTTACAATCAGTTAAATTACTTAATGATAAATATTTTTTAATAATGAGAAAATAAATCTTGATGAAGATTACTTCAAACAGTAAAACTCCAATTTAAAAATCAACTTTCTTTGTTGGTCAGGTAGATTTTCAATTAAGGCTGTATGAAGTTTTAAGTTATTTTCAGCAATTTAAAAAATTATCAGCTGTAATAATTGTCGCTGTTAATTTTTAATTTTTCTCTACGGTCAAAAATTTTTATACGTTTCAGTTTGTGGCTGTTATTATCTGAAAGGTTAATTGCCAAAACATTTTGATGACCGACTGACTTGATTAATTTTGTTTTGTTATCGTATTTCGCCTGGAATAGCGTTAACATGTAGGCCTAAATCACGGTAATTTACGTGCTTGGTGCAACCCAAGAAGAGTCAGTAATAATTGGAAAGATATTAGATTACGTACACTGCAAGATGGCAATATTTGATTAACTAGCTGATTCCCATAGTTCAGTTTCGTACATCCATACTAAGTTCTATTATAGTTTTATAAATAAGCAATAAATTGGCCAGGGGAAAAGCGTTGGTGTATTTAACAACGTTTTTATATTTATTATAGGCGTATATAAGAATATTAAAATTTTAAAGTATTTTCCGACATCCTTGAGTAGACGCAGACTTTTTGAAGATATATTTCTTTATTGCATATAAGGTTTTCTGTAGAACTTAACTGAGTATATGATTCGCTATTCGCTGGAAAAACTAAATTTTAAATCGTGATTCGGAAGTATTTTGATTGGTTCCAAAAATGTAGCAAATGGAACTGAATTGAGAACGAATAACGACGGATTTGTTATGGAGTTGTAAATGTAGTTTTCGTCCTGTATACGTCGTCGGTGAAATCATTCAGTGTGGCAAATGAAAGTTAAGGATAGAAGTGCTAAATATAATTTGGTGGACATTTCATTTGGTTTTATTCCAGTGATTAATCATGGGGGTTTGATCCAACCTGGCTCTAGCCTCATGTCCATTTAACGTGTCATTTGTGGTCCCTAATCTCGTTGCCGTACATTGGTCCCTTTTCTCTTTCCTATCCCCCCTTTTGCTCTTACATTTACTGCTACCCTTCACTGATACTTTAAATAAATTCTGATCTACCAGTTTTATTCGTTTCAACCTAACTGTCGCATAATTATACATTAAATTCTTAAACACAGCTCTACTTTATTATCTAAACGTAAAGAAAACTTTGATGTCATAACAAAAACATATTTTTTAAAAATATTTATATTTTCCTTTAAAAACGTTCTAGTTTAAAAAAACCTTCATCACTCAAACTTTAACAGTGTGTTCCTTACAGTATTATACCATTTTTAACGTATCCAAAGAAAAACTATACAGAAAAAAAGAAAAATAATTTTTTTACAGAAAAAGAATCTATATATTTAAAATGGAAAATCGCTTCCAATATATTTTAAATGGGAATTCTATTAACTCCTAAATATAGAGTCCTACTGAACGGGGTTTTATAATTTTTACATGGTTTTAAAGCGTGTTATTTTCCGATTTTCCCAAAAATGAAAAGCGTTCATTTTTACGAAATGAAAAGCGTTCATTTTCAACGCAGTAATACAGCGTAATGTAATTAAATTCACCCACATTTACCCCCTTCATAGCCATATTCCATAAGCATCCAGAATACGAGGTGTGGCTATTAAATAAAGAGACTGACGTTGTAAAAAAAATTAATTTTATTTTTATACATAAACACTTACTGTCACGTTTAATATACACTCCTTCTCTATCCCTACAACGCTCCATGCGAGTTTTCCATTGTTGGAAACAGTGCTGGAAGTCATCTTCTCTTAGCTCCTTCAGGACACGTGCCGCTCAAAAATGTTTGAAATGAAGCTCGCAAAAATGTTTGTACTGACACTTTGTACGCGATTGAAAATGACCCAAATTTTTTGGAAACTATAATAACATGTGATGAAACGTGGTTTTTTACTTATGATCCAAAAACGAAGCGCCAATCCATGCACTGGAAGAGCCGAACTTCACCGAGAGCCAAAAAAACTCGAATGAGCAAGTCATAATTAAAGCAATGATGACTGTTTTTTATGATATCCATTGGATTGTGTACTTCCACTGGGTTCCTGAAGGTCAAACAATTAATCAATATTACTACCTTGAGGTACTTTCTAAACTACGTCAATAAGTAAGGAGAAAACGCCCCGAAATGTGGAAGGACAAATCATGGGTTCTCCACCAAGACAATGCGCCAGCTCATTCCGCGTTATCAGTCAAGAGGTTCCTAGCCAAGTACAGCATCTCAGTGTTAGAACATCCACCTTATTCACAAGATCTTGCACCATGTGACTTCTACCTGTTCCCTAAGGTGAAATCTGCATTAAAAGGGACAAAATTTGAGTCTGTGGAAGCTGTAAAAGAGAAAGCGGCACGCGTTCTGAAGGAGCTGACAGAAGATGACTTCCAGCACTGTTTCCAACAACGGAAAATTCGCATGGAGCGTTGTAGGGATAGAGAAGCAGTGTATATTAAAGGTGACAATTAGTGATTATGTTTAAAATTAAAATAAATTTTTTTACAACGTTAGTCTCGTTATTTAATAGCCACACCTCGTATGAGTCATCTCCCTTCTCATTGCACAACACACTCAGTCGGTATTAGAACATTGTGTTTACGTTATATTTAAAGTTTTAGTTTAAAACAGTTCTTTTCAGGGCAAAACTATCCTACTACTGTGCTTTAGTCGTTACTTACCATTCTTCTAAGAACGAAGTTTGTTGTTAACTTAAATTATTTATAAAATGACAGGGGTTGGATATCCAAGACCATTGTGCAAATTTATTCGCACGAGTCCACTATGCGAGTTTTTTAATCGGTGAAAAACAACCATTTCAATACATAATATCATAACTATTACAATTATGCATAAAACATAAAATTCACATGTTGATTGTAGAGGAAATTTCATAGTTTCATTAAAAAAAAACAAGTAAAATATCATTAGTTGTTCTTGGGAATTTAATTTTCATTAACATGGTTTAGCATAGAGTGAACCACTCCTCTTAAATTAAACAAATTAAATTGTGTGTCAAAAAATTAAATTAAATTATATGCTCATAATTTTTACAATTTCTTTACAACGTAACCTATCGATTCTACGGCGGGTTACGTTATGGGTTCGGTTTGATGATGCTCACCCGGATAACACAATAATGTTTCACGGTAATCTTTCTACTACAAATTATTGAGGTATTAAATTAATGCAGAGTATTTCATTACGATTTTGATCCCCAGAGCTGAGTCGTATACGTTGGGATTAGGCAGCCTTTAACTAGCAATTTAAAATAATTAATCGAGTCATATCTTTATAATGATATTAATTAATTAAACTGCGTAAAGTTCATGGATAATAGTGTCATGTTAAATAATCTAACAGTAATAATAGTAATAATAATGCCATCTTATCTTATTTAAATGAAATAGTATTACGTAAACGTATAGTTCGACTTACGCCGATGAGATTTCTAATAGAACGGAACGGAGAATGGGTCAAAAGAGGCAGTAAATAAATAAAGAGAGAATGAGGGGAAGAGGGCAAATATGTAGGGTATTCACAGTCTGTTAGTTACAGTCTGAACAGAGCAGAAGAGGATGGCTGTATTTAAGTAGGAAGAGAAAGGAAACTTTTGTCATTACAAAGTTTTAAACAAACTCCAGATCCCATTAGGTATTAGTAACCTCTTCACGTTTAAGACGAAGGAAAAGGAAATGTAAGGTGCAGAAGAGGTTAGGTTGGGTGAGGTAAGGGTATCTCGCCTGCCAGCTACACTACTTCGTTCTGTACTGCTATTAGACTACGCCGCCTACAATCGTCTTGTAACACAACACTAACTAAGTATATTGACAATACAACATTCACGTGATGTTCTCCATTTGTAATTGAATA
Source organism: Catonia carolina (assembly GCA_035578175.1). Classification (NCBI taxonomy): domain Eukaryota; kingdom Metazoa; phylum Arthropoda; class Insecta; order Hemiptera; family Achilidae; genus Catonia; species Catonia carolina. Next base: position 1,869,938 of record JAQMRL010000022.1, on the reverse strand, counting down.
CGAACAGAGAAGAAAAGGACGATCAATATTTTAATTTATATCATTTAATCAATCTGAACAAAATTTAAAGTACATTTACTTAAAATTCGAGAGTTAACAACGATTAATTAAAATACAACATATGTTTTGTAAACACTATAGACGGGTTGAACGAGATTGAAATGATTATCAAAACGAACGAGAAATAATGAATAACATTTCATTATAACAATCTCCGCTGTAATCTGTGCCTATGTTTACTCTTCTACTTCATTTACCTAAATGTCACTAAACCAATTATTTTTCTGCTCAGCCAATACAATTTAAATGGTTTTTTTTACATAATAATAAATAGCCTAAGGAGATCATCTCTCATTAATAGGACTTGAGAGGTTAATTATAATATTAATATTAATGAGGACTTACTAAGTTATCAAGGATCAATTCACTAACGAATTTAATTTTATTGATACCTTTGATCCAGGTTTTACTGAGGTGATGATTATAATTTTGCGGTAGTTCACAAATTGACGGATTATTAATATTCTGTTGTAAATTCATGAATCAAAATTTTGTACTTCTAACTGTCTCATTTACGTTAGATATTTTTATAGAAATGTAAAATTTCATGTACCATAGATAAAGAGTTCGTAAACACATTGAAAAAAATAAGTAATTTTTTTATACTAAATAATTATAATAATACTAATAATTATTATTAGTAGCTACTAATAATTATTATGTAATTTTGAATTTTAATATCAACGTAATTGATATTGTTTTTTTTCTTCTAACATCTGAGATTATTTACAATCAGTTTAAAAACAAAAACTATAAGTAAATACAATGAACGGATTCACATGACGAAGGCAATACCCAATCGTATTGCTTCGGAAAGGAAATAATTAGGTTTAAGTATAATTTTTGAAAATATTAACTAGATAAAAGATGAATAACAGCAATAGCAAAGATAACCAAATTAATAACGGTGATAGTAGAATGCGTAGAGGAAGAAGACGATGTTAATAGAAATGATGTTTATGTTGATATAGACTTCAATTGTTTAAAATGTAGGTTAGTCGGTAAACTAAACGGAAGGTCGAGCAATTTTATTCGTTTCAGTTGTGTCACGTCTTTGCTATTATCAAGTAAATTAAACACCAAAGAATTCGGGTGATTAGCTAATTTTTCTTGATATATAGAACTTAGCTGTGTAATTTCTTCTTTCACGGTTTTGACACATAAGTCCTTATGCAATGCATAATTTGTCACATACCATGGAGCATTTATTATTATCCGTAAGATTTTAGACTGGAATCGTTGGATGATTATTGTTAATACAATATATTTAACTATATTTTTATTCAAAGGTCATGTAGCGTAAACTTGTTGATATTATTATATTAATGAAATTATTACCCCTTTTACCAACAATATAAAAATATTAGTCCTAACGTGTTTCAGTATCAACGAGGCCATAAAAATAATATTGTTTCAGTAAAGAAAACAAAACGGAAACTAATTTACGCAAACTAAAATTAAACCACCGAAATCTCAGAGTGTCTTATGTAACTTGATTGTTAAGTATTGTTTTTAAAATTTATTAAATATTTTTAATTTATTATATTAAATACCTTTTGTGAATAAACATTGAATACAGATAAATATAAATAAAGAAACACTATAATAAATTTGTATCTAGTACAGTCGTCGAACGTCATACATCTAAAATGTAATAGTTTATCTGATATAACGTTGAAGGCTGATATAATATGTAATAATATATCATATTTAATTTGATTATTTAACACTATATCAGCCTACAACGCGAAGGTCCCGAGTTCGATTCCTGGCTAGGGTCTAGAAATAATAAAAAGTTAAAACCCACCGTAGTAGCTAATAATCAAGTTGTTGATGCAAATGTACGTAAACTGAAAAAATCTATATAAACAGAACTTATGAAATTTTCGTTAGCTTAGTTTTAGGTTTAGTTTTCGCTTCTCTGAAGTAGAGGCCGAAACGTTCTAGGGTTTTTATTTTTATATTGTTGGTAGTTGTTAATTTTTCAATTCCTGAATAGTTATTAATATATGAGTTATCGGATGTGTAAACATTTTGAAGATTTGATTGCTAATGTAAAAATCAACACCGTTCATTAGTAATGAAATTCAATTAAGATTTAGAACAGATTTATTAATTTCGGTAATTAAATCAATTAATTATTTTAATGATATGATTATATTTATCTAAATGTATCGTTTTGAATTTTATTAATTTTCCAAATCCTCGTCACCGTGACTGAATTTTGGTGTGGGATTACCAAATTTGATTTAGTGTCCTTTATCATTTGAGTATTTTTGTGAGGTTGGTTTTGTTGCAATCTTATGTAAATTTTTGAGAAATTTTATAAGTATTTTAAAGGTAATTAATATTTTTTTAACAAAATATTTAATAGATAAGATACCTTATGTAAATGTAAATCGGGTTAAGACATGAATTAAATAAAGAATATCAAAAAAGCTTTATGTGGCTTATAAGTAAAGAAATAAGTAACATTTATAGACTTCTCTTCGTTATCTAGATGAATATAATAAACTAACTGTCTGGCTATGTGTGATCTCAAACAGGATGTTGGATTTAAAAGAGAATTGTCTTTAAAGAAACTTAAATGTATATTTTTGTATACGTGAAATATGCAGAACAGTTTCGAATATTATCACTAAATAACTCTATCTCTAAAAGTAGACTAATTATCTTACCTAACGCTAAAAATATACTTCATTAACAGTGCCTGTAATATTAAGGATTATTAAGGATCTGCTGGCAATTACTTATTACGTTATTTTAGAAAGAACATTTATTTTTCTTCATATGAGCAAGGATTTATTTATGTCTCGGTAAAGTCAATACAACTTCCTTTTGGTATATGTTTTTCTTTATAAGTGTGGATGCATCCAATTATAAGTTTGTCGGTGGTTTGTGAAAAGCTATTTCTCTCAGTTAGGGAGAAATATGATATAGAGATTTCTAAGAAGAAAATAGTTGAGGTATAACTTAAGGAGTAATATCGGTATAAAAATCTAGGAGAAGAGAGTAGTTATCCCTTGTCTTCAATGAAGTAGAAAGCAGTTTGACCGGCAAAAGTCGTATTGCAATAATCCAAAACAGTTTTGAAGTTGAGAGGGTGCAAAGAAAAGAACTCGTTTGCTTGTCTCTAATACTATCTTATCTTAGCTTTTATATTTTCTTTCTTTACAACATCGTACTCTTTAAATCAATTCTTATAAAACAGAACAATACTTTTATTACTATTTTATTGCAGAAATTTTAAACATAAGTTTTTATAAATTGTAAAAATTCATATTTATATAATATAAAACGGAAACTATCAAAGAACCCATTTATTAATTTTACTATAGCTGGAAGCTGTTGTTATTTTTATTATAACGAATCAATTAATTCTGTGTCTGTTCCCTCTTCCCCATTCCCTTCCACTTTTCACTTCCTTCTCCTTCTATTCATTTTCATCTACTCCTTCCCCTTTTCCTTCTCTTTCATCTATTCATTTTCCATGTTTCCTCTTTTCTTCTTTGTCTCCTTCTTTCCTGTCTTCCATGGCCGATCCATGGTGTAGTGGTCAGCATAACTAGGATACCGGGTTCGATTCCCGGTCAGGTAATTTTTATCAATCATTTTTATTAATCCTTGTTAACAGTGGACGGAAATCAAGTTGTTTCAACAACCGGACTTCAAGAAGCATGCGGTCAAATATGTCACTGGATTAAAAAGAGGAGGATGAAACTGAATAAGGAAAAATTTATTCAAATAAATTTCACCAATAAAAGGATGGTAGATCCTTTATCAATCACTGTAAATAGAAATACTATATCATACGTAAACACTGCCAAATATTTAAGAATGTCACTAGATGCGAAACTGAAATGGAAGGAGCAAATAGAGATAAAAAGAGCTGAGCTGGGCCTCAAATATAAAAAATTATATAAGTTACTGACAGGACAATTACAATATATGCCATTACCAACAGGATGAAATGCTTACAATAAGATGTACCGATTTCAGCAAATATGCGGAACTATTCAAAGAACCTTAAAAAATAGCACCAGCAAAAACACGAGGTTGAAATTTTATAAAACAATACCAGTGCCGACCCTACTCTATGGCAGTGAAACATGGGTGCTATCAAAGCGAGAGAAGAGTAGATTGCAAGCATCTGAAACGAAATTTCTTCAACATACGTATAGGTGTAGTAGAGAAGATCGTTACAGGAATACCGAGATAAGGAAAGAACCCAACATCTTCTCTATAAACGACAGGGTATCTGAGAACAGAGTGCAGTGGATGGAGCATGTGAACAGAATGAGGAAGGGTAGGATACTTAAGAAAAAACTACGCTATAAACCAGAGAGAAAGAGAGAACGAGGACGCTCGAGAAAGAGATGGACAGATTGGAGAGGTTCGAAACAGGCAGAGATGCCTAATCCTTGAAAAGCAGAAGAAGAGGAAGAAGATATATGTTACTGGGACGTCAGTCCCAGATGCCTCTCTATAATGAAGTAATTATTAATCTATAATAAAAATTTTAAATCAATCTGAATTTATGGTATACTACTGTGGGGTTGTGGTAGAAAAGGTCAGATTAAGATTATGTCAGAACAAAGTAACGAAAGCCATAGTTAATGTTCTATGGTACGTTAGGAATAGTGGTCTGCAAAGAGATCTTAACTTCTGTCTTCTGTCCAGTGAGATAAGAAAATTCGATGTCAAATATGAAGTACGTCTACATGGTCACACCAATACAGAAGCAACTCAATTTCTCGATAATGAAAACGTTGCTAGAAGACTTAAGAGGATAAAACCTTTCGATTTATTGTACGAGTAACATTGCAATGTTATGTGTTAAATTAGAGCAGTGTGCAGTGCGATAAGTAATGAATAGTTTTATCTTAGATATCTCAGTTTTAATTTTAGTGATCTTAGATGAATTTTAATAAAAAATATTATCATTTACCGTCTGCGTTAATAGTAGCGTGCAAAACAGACATAAAAAATTCTCTTCTATTCATTCAAGTTTACCTTTCTCTTCTTCCTTCTTTTAACATCTTCTTTCTCATTTTTGTTTTTACTTTTTGTCTTCTCCCCAGGGAATTACTAGGTGGCAATGACGTAACAGAACATTTGATCTATACTATAATTTTACATTAAATAATAATTTACCAGTATTTTGATTCTGGTAATATAAACACACTTTTTAATGAACTAAAATACATTTACAGATAATACACTGGTTAAGCTTAATAGAATTAACTAATATATTGTTCTAAATTTCAAACTTAATTAGTAAACCAAATTTAATTATAACTGTGATAACTTTTATATGAATAAATAATAGGTGTGGCTATTATATGAATCATTCGGTCAATTTAGTTACTTAGTTGGGGCTCCGTTTCATATAACATTTTATGACACAATTAATGTTTACCAAATAATTTTACCATTATAATGTTATTGTGTAAAACATTAATTATTAAACTAATTATTCGCTGCAGTTTTAAAAGTGGAAATACACGGCAGACATGAATAAATTATGGTAATAATGTCATAAACAGTCACGTGTATATATTTTAACTCAAATGCAGTGTATGTATTGTATTCTCGGAGAAACTTATCCTTTCTAAAATAATTAACAACTATTAAGATATTGCTACAGCGATTTTAATTAGAGTATAAAATAAAGCCACATTGATTTTCTTCTTGAAACTGAAAATATTTTAGCGATTCAAATTAAACCAACTTACAAATTGGTCAATTCACTTAAGCGGAAATTTTTGCGGGATTCTTAGTATTAAAGTTTATCTGGATAACCAGGTAGCTTATTCGGTAAAGCACTTAACTGCTACGCAAAAATAAGATTTCGACTCCTATTTAAGGCATGATTAACTCCCATACTGTAACTTATAGTTCAAAAGTTTAAAACGTAATAAATATAGTATTTAGTTTCTAATGAACAATATCAAACAACTTTAAACAAAAATAATATTATTTTTTTATACGTTGTTACCACATATTTTGAACTGGTTTTATAAACCGATAGAATATTGTTATGGTAATGTTTGGCTCATGAATATACATTAATCTAATGTGTTACAGATTTAAATATTGTTAAGATTTTGAGTAGAATCCTGTATATAATGAATCAATCATTTACTTTTTAATAAATTCTTATTATGAAAGGTGCATTTTAGAGCTGTATTCGTTTTACATAAGTATGGGCCGAGCTGACAAAGTTGAAAAGAAGGGTTTGTCTAATTTAAAAATGACTTATTAGCTATGAAATGAGTCTCGAAAATCGTGAACGAAAATAATTCGTGATGAGACAGATTCCTTCTCCCGGTTTTATGGCTGATTGATAGTTAGCAATGTAGCGGTATTCTGTAATGTTTAACGCTACACTACAGGGGTGCCTTTCATAATAAATCGAAAGCGTTTATAGAAAATATTCTAGCATAAATCTGTTCACATTACAAAAAAACTTATACAGTGCTATACCTTTAGTCCATCTACTGTAAGAGTACTCCGCGCGAGGCAAGCGGCTATAGGTTGTAAACGAAAGTTTTACACTAGTTGGCTCCTATCTACCTCTCCGCCTGACAATTATCTTGCACTACGTTCCATCATAAAAATATCTACATCCAGCTAAAATAAACATAATCCTTTAAGCGTTTTCAATTATACCATTCAGATTACTTGTAATTATTGTAGTTTCATAAAGTGACAACTTAACTAATTATTTTAAGCATTACATTTAACAAAACAATTTTTTCTACTTTTTAATGTTTACCGCTTTTATGTTTTAAAAACTCAACACATTCACTATCACTCGTGTTAACAAAACGCAGCTTACAAACTTTTCAACTTCAGTCTACGAAGAAAATCGAAACGAACCGATACAATACCAAAAAATAACTGATTAAACTAAAAATGAGTTAAACATGGGCAAGTGCAAACAGTTGTATTAAACTAGTCACAGAAATTAATTTTAATGATATGAAATAAACAATTTGAAATGATAACAACGAATCACTGGAATTGTTTACTCTCTTGTTATAATTCAAGCGCATTAGTCTAATATTACTTGTGACCAAAAGTAAAACTGAGTCTATAATAAAAACCTACTGATCATAAATAATATTAATGTAATAATATTAAATAATGTAACAAAAAATAACAATGTAAGAGTAACAATAGTAAACGTTTTAGTTATTAATGGTAAACTAATGTTCGATTTATAAAATATTTTCTAACAAATGAATTGCACGTGTTTTTATTATATTGAGGTTAGCGTGAATAAGTGTACAATGGAATTTTGTTTTTGATCATGCTGTACGTATTTGTAATTAATACGCATGCTCACATGTATTGCTGGTTGCCTACGTCGGAGTACTCTTAGCGTAGACAGACTCTACAATTTTAAGTCGATAAAGTAGTATTATAATGTAAAATATTCTGTTTTGGTTGGATAAGGACAGGTTTGCCCATAACAGACAGGTGGAGTGTCAAATTATTTTCACTCAATCTGTTCACTACAGGGCTAAAATAAATAGTTCTGTTTCTTATCACATGGTCAGCCAATTAAATGACTGAATCATTTAAGAATAGAAGAGGTAGAGGTGTAAAAGATACTAATCAGAGTTATATCCTCTGAAAGTATTGAATTTCATTATACAGACAGACCCTGTGGTGAATAAAGTGAAGAGGTCATTTGCAGAGTGGAAAATGTGTGCTTTTCAGAGGGCCCGGCATGCTAATAAGCTGCGTACTTTTCCATTCAGTGAGGATGGCAATGGTAAACCATCTCATTCCTCGTTTTACTCAGTAAAACTTCTACAGGTTCAAATCAGCCTTTCGGCTGATGGTCTAAGCAACAACAAGGACAGGTATGCCTAATTCTTGTACAACTTTGTTAATTAAAAAAAACCAATAGCAGAGCTGAGGGATTGTTTACATCAGTTCCAAAGATAAGCGGAATGAACTATAGATGTTTTATGTCGGGTATGTGGGTTCCAAGTGAGAAAGCAATTGTCTAGTGACAGTCCTAATTAATTCATCAAGGTTGTCGGTGAAATTGGTATATTGTGTGGATAAACTTGTAGACACGTTTGTTTACAAAGTTTGATAAAATCGATGTGTTGTGATTTTTTGGTATTTGGGTTTAATTTTTCAAGAAAGATATCAGTATTGTAAGATATTTAAATGACATTTATAGTTAATTGTTACGTTTCAACGGCTGACTTTGTTGATAAAATTGCCTTGACGTCAGCAAGTTTTACAGTTGTTGTATGGTGTGTGGTGGGGAAATTGGATGAGTAGAAGTAGTATAAAATTGGTGACAGAAATGCAATCTGAAGTACTCCTGTAAATATTGGATGACAAGAAGATGGTGTAGAACCTTGTTTTACAGTGAAAGATATTATCTGATTATAAGGTATTTTGTATTTTAAACTGAATATTTTCAAACCTTTTGCTTTGAAAAAGTAGAAGAGCTTTTGGAAGACAAATTCATTCAAATTTATTAAATAATATATCAATGATCGATAGGTTTAATCTGGTTATTTAAGGGTACTGATGTAGAGAATTTTTTCCTAAGATTTTTGATGTATAAGATTATTGATGTTTGATAAAAGTGATATATCTTTTACTATTTTCCAGGCCAATTAATATTGTATTTCTCTCATAAAGTAGTTTATTCACTGATTTACGTTTTTAGAACATTTTTGTACTTTCATTTGATTTGATTAGTTAAATTTAGTGGTCTGTAAAGATTATCAGTGGATAAATATTTACTATGAAATACGACAGTAAAAATGTTGTTTCGACCAGAAAGAGGAAAATGTAATAGAATTTTATATTTAGTAAACTCTAATAAAGAGTAGAACTACAAAATGTTGACAGGTTTTACACTATACGGATAAAAACCAGTCCACTGAAAACAATGCCATAACGCAAAGCTTATCAGACCAAGCGTCCACATTTTATGGGGCATCGAAATGATACAATCCGCGGTTTGGTTAGCTGGTTTATGACGGTTGCCGATAAGCCTCGGACATCGGGCGGCAACAACCCGGCTCCAACTTCTTTATAGTAGCCTTTCTGTTCTACTTTCAAAACAAAGGAAAAATTATTTAACTTTTCGTATTTGTCGTTCTTATATCTTTATCGCTGAATTCCGGGCAATAATATTTATAAATAACTTCTCAGTTATACAGAATTATGTTTTACACCGTTCAATAAACAAGTAGCATTTATTGAAAAATTTTGATGAATGCTTTTAGATAGATAAATCATTATTAAGATATTATTTTTTCTTAGGATAAATATTAAATTATTTATAAATACAAACGATACTGTAAGATGAATATCCTGTAATCTTAAGATTTTTAATATAGCTTATTGATGCCAACTACTATAAATAAAATGGATAAAGTATTATAAATATCTTTAACACTCTTTGCAACACTTTAATCTGCTCTGTCCCGTCTGCAAGGAAGATGGAAAAGTTGATAATTCAAAAAAGTGACCGTTCATAGGAGGGACCTTATCATCATTTAACAAAATTTTCAGGAGAGCAAAAAACTGAAATTAGGTCAAAAAATGACATTTTGTGTTTTTTTTATTTAAAATATTACTTATTCTTTTCTGTGAATAAAAATAACCCTATTTTATTTTATTTTGAATTTCAAACCCGATTAAATTCCCAAAAAGAGACAGTATGTCAAATAGGGAAAACGGACCTTAGCTTTATTAATGTATTTCTTATTGGTGAATTTAAGATCCCTTTTATGTTATATACATAAAGAAAACTAAAAGTTCTGGCTCGAAACATGAAAAAAATAAAAAAGCATTGGAGAATATCCTTCCAAGAAAATAGCCAAGATTAGTGCCTCCACACTTAACAAGAAAATCAAATAAATTCTCAGAATGTAAATTTTTAGTTTAGACTTACGTATTTCCAATATCATTATTAATAAATTAATTTTTTTTTTAGATTAGTTTCCTTAGTATTATTTTAATTACTAATGCAATTTGTTGAAAGAGAAAAAAATTATTTTATAAAGTTTTATCTGTGTTATATGTTAAAATTACAATGAAATTTTTCAATTTTTTGTCCGTCCGTGAATTTTTACATGCGACATTATCTCAGAAAATCTGCTACAGGATTTTAACTATTTCAAATATCAATTTTTTGAAGACATCACTGAATTCAGCACAGAATGTTACATAAGTAAGACATGATATCTGACAAAGACTAGTAAAGTAAATACTAATAGAAATGTACTAATTGAAAAATATTATCACTAATACATTAAACAACTTTTATTGCAATTTTCCGAAAACAAGTGTTTCTTAAACTTCATTTTATTTTTTGGTTTAACGTCCGACTGTTCCGGAATTACTGCTAATGCAGACGGTAAAGGATGAAATGATTTTTGTAACGTATGAAAATATGCCGTGCCTGAATGGGATTCGAACCCAAGACCGCATGATGAGAGGCGAGCAAGTTACCAACTACGCCAATGCGACCAGTAATTATTAAATTTTTTTAACTTTTTTTATAAATAACGGTAAAAAAAATTAAAAATATCATAGTTTTTTTACATTAACTTCTCTGTAAGAAAAGTTCATAACCGCACTTTTGACTTGGGTAAAGTTAGAGTCCCTTTCCCTATTTTTCTGTAAAAGTCAATAATATTCATCGCCAATACAAAGAATGCGAGGCAGCGAATGAGAAAAACTGGATGACCTTCGCCAAACTACTAGAATTTTTTCTTGACTAAATCTAATTTATGATTACATGTGTTGTTAATTTAAAAAAATATTTTTAACGTTTGGATTTCCGTTAAAATTTCGCAGAACCGAAAATACCTGCAATCAACTTTTTATTACTCTGGCATGATTTTAAAGTGAGCTTTGAAATTTTTAAAAGAAGTAAATGTTTTCTGAAAGGCCTGTAGCGGAAATCTAGAGCAGACCGACTCGCATTCTTTACGTCGGCGATGTATACTTCAGTCCATTAAGTTGGCTCAACTTCTTAGTAGCATATTATAGTATTTTTGAATTCCATTTTGAGAAATTATTTATTTTTATACATCTTATTATACAAATTTGGGGGCAAAAAGTTTGAAAGCGATTCTAGTGAGAAAATCCCAATTTTTGTGGAAATGAGACATTCAATTACAAAAGTCATGGTCACTTTTCATACTTATTTATTATTTTTATTAATGTTTATATTTTTAAAGTATAATAAGTAGTTGGCCTAGTTGATCTAGTTGTCCTACAAGGTGTAAACTACTAGAACGAAAAAATCAGACTCTTTGGTAATGTGTAGTTGAAGAAACTAAGTGTAGTTGAAAAACGGTAGTTGGAGTGGCGTAAAGTAAAAATGTTAAAACTCGATAGCGTTGATTATTCTTAGCTAATAAAAGGAAAGAAGCTCTTTGTGGCACTGTTTATTCCAGTTCTTTTAAAGTCGTCCTAAATTTCTAAATTGACTCATAGGGTTGACATTGTGAGTCACGAGAATATCTTTTAAGTGTGGATGGACTGTGAGGAAGGGAACCAAAATCTGCCAGTGCTACCAACCTCAACAGTGAGACTATATTTTACTACCGTGCAATTTCATCGTTTGTTAACCACATATTTCCTTTCAATTAATATACTTTGTTGTGACTGACAATTTTACACTTAAATCCCATTTCCTTTAAAATTTTTCTTAACGTATAAAGTTTTAAACTAAAATTTAGCCTTTCTTTCAAAACCGGTAATAAGTTTCACATGTCGGCATCACTTCCTTATTGATATAACCGTTTCCTTTTTTCACCAGGTGTCAAAAAACCTGCTGCTGAAGAATTATCTTCTTCACTGTCTTTAACTACCTTCTTTATATTTCGAATTGTGGAAAGAGAAACATGACAGTACTTAGCCTCTCGCTCACGGCTTTTGTTAAGAGGCATGGAAAGGTATTTTTGTTTAGCTTCAACTTTACAGCATTTTATTACATTGCATATTAGACTTCGTTCAGCACTGTGAACAATTCGACCGCGTTCTCGAGAAACTGACATTTCCGTTTACGGTAACAAACAGTTATATTCGTACAGTTAACCTACAAAAGGCAAAGCGATACACTGTACGTTCTCTAAGTATAGTTTACGTTGTTGTGATGAAGTACTGATACCAAAGCAGTCGCGCATGCGCACTGATGACTTCCCACTTATCCCCTCGTTAAGACCAAAGGCAAACTCGTGACTCGAGTAACTATACCGAGTTTAATAAACTGTACATTAACACTAGGGACATTCAGAATGTGGCAACGTGCAGCGTCTGTTAATTACATAGGAAGAGTATTTCTTTCTATCCTTTTTTCAAAAGACCTAAGTTAGTAAATGTGCAGTTAAAATGATTAACATAACTACTTATTTATCTATTTAATTAATTGTACAGCTACAAATTACATTTGAACACATGATCTTATTGCACGAAAAAGTAGTAAGTAGGCTAAAGTTCGGTTATAACGAAATTCAAGGAATCTGCATTATTTTTTTGTTATATCCGAATGATCCTGTACACCACAAAATCTTTGCAGTACTCTATTATCTTACGTGCTATGAATATTACCGGAACAACGAATATTAATGTAAGTACTTAATTGAAGTAAAAAATTATGAATAAAAATCTTTTACACTACCTTCACGGCCGAATGGTTAGCGACGTTTAGTCGTCAGCTGTTTTAGGCATAAGAAAGGTCGTGGGTTCGTTCGCGGTAGGTATGGGCTGAGGCAATCGGATAATACTCCAATTTACCGGAAAATCTCCAACGTATAATGTAAAGAAAAACACAAAGTATTTGCTAATGACTGCAGATTTTTATGCGCCTTAAAAATATCTTTTAAGTATACACAATACTTACCAAAAATCCGTAATAAGATGATTCCCGAAATTAAACACAAAATTTCACATGTGATGCAGAGCTACTTTATTTAAATATATACTGTATAAATAACTTAAATATACATACACGTAACATTAATAAAAAATTTAAAAACGGGAGAAAACAAAATTTTCTGAAATTTAAAAAAATAATCTATATTCGTTATTTTTAAACTTAAAATCGGCAAAATATTTTCAAGGAAGGTGCATTCGTTCGTTACAACCGGATTCCATTTTAGTTATGTCAGATTTTACAATGTATCTGTGCCACTGATGTCCAATAAATTTATTGTCAAATAATTTTCTTTAGATTTAAACTGTTTTTCATATATTAAACTAAATTTTAAAATTTCTCGACTGTTAAAAATCTTTTTGAATGTCGCGATTTTTGATGTACCAGGGAAAATCTGTAACTTAAATCTTATTTATTGTGTCTTTTCGATCTTGTAAACGGTTATCGGTAATGCTGAGCAGATTTAAAGCCAGAAAATTCTGATGATGGTTGATTGTTCTTCGTACTTGGAACTGAATTTTGATATTACTAGCATGTATTTTGACTGTGCTGATCTTAAGACAAACGTAAAGTAGGTATAGATGTTTTTGATATATAATTGAATTATTTGGGCCGCAAAATTTTATCTAAAATGCCCGAAAATGTCTATATGTGAGTTTACATCCAGCACTTGCTGGATGTAAAAATTTATAAAATTTTGAAAACTGTACAAACCTCTGGTATTTATGACGATTTAATATACATTTCCAAAAAGATATACTTAAATCTTCTTCTGTGATGAAGAAAAACAGAAAGCAACAATTCATAGTTTTACAATTTTCGATTTAATAATAAATAATTTTAATATCACAGTATTACATTCCGCAGGATACTAACAAATTGGGTCAATGTGAATCGCTTTCGTTATTATTCTATTAATAAGGCAATAAAAATTAAAACAAAAAAATTGTTCAAAATAAGAGGTTAGTTGTCAGAAATAGTTTAAATAACAGATAATTCGTGATGAAATTGGTTGTGCTGTTAATAAACAAATATTTGAAATAGTTTTCTTCCTGCATATTTATTACAGAAATATTATCTTTAAAATTAATTAAATAATATCTATATAAGGGTTTAACATAAAGTGAAATTCCTGTAGTTTGCTGAAATGTTTTTCTATAATTAACACAATTCAAATTAAAACTTTTCTAAATTCTTTATTAAATGTCTTAAAACATTGGAAAGCTTCAGGTATCCCTTCTTCTGTTATAATTTCAGTGTACAGAAAAGCGTTGTAGAGAATTTGTTTTAAATTTGACATCCAGTTGATAAAAATCAACTGTTTTTACATTATGTTTTTTGGTTTTACTAAATTTAATAAGGCTTCACTATGGTTGCAACTACTTAACCCTAATTTGCATTTGCTGTTTCCGGAAGTCATTAGTTCAATTTTAGAGTAGGTTGGTGTGAAACTGTCCTGGATTAATAAGAAATAATAATTATGTGCCTAAGAGGTAAAGAAAGTTAACTCCATTTTTGTAATTTTTCAGAAGAACCAAAAAACATGAATTTTTTTATATTTTAAAAAAACTTCTGAAAGTGAGAGAATTTTTAAAAATTTTACCAAATAAAATAGCTTCTGAACCGGAGATTTGAACGACTAAACATTTCTAAATTCTTTAATAAATTCTTAACTTCTGCTACCCCTGACCACCCACAGGACTTCAAAGTTTATGTTTTTCTGGGTTTTAATTACATTAGTATTAACCCAAATGTAACTTGAGTTAATTAACCGGAAACAAAACTTAGATAAAATACATTGTGCTAACTTGACTCTGATAAAGAAACAGCATTTTATTCACAACAATGTTTGAAAAAATTACAGAATTCAAGCAATTTCTGAGGCCTATAAGTAAGACACTAAAAATAAAATAATTCAAAATAAAATAATTTATTATCAATAACGAGTATACATTCAATTAGAGTTAAGAATAGTAGTCATTTTAAAAATCATTCGCATCGGTATAATTATAAAAGTGGAGTTAATGTGGTTACTGCACATAGAGCTTTCTTACTGGTTTTCAAACTTAATTTTGCCAAAATTGGAGTTAACACTCTTTACCTTTAGGGTACAGAATTAAATTGTTAGAATGCAGTTAAACATTCAAGTACTATTTGTTACTGTCATTATTTTGAGATAAAAAGCTTTGAATCAATTTAATTTTTTACCACGTTTAAAAATTCAAAGACTCATAGAAAAGTCTTAAGGAGGCAAAATGGGAGGCTTTATATGATTTTAATTCTTATAATTATGTTATTAATTAATTATAAATAATTATGTATGCACCTCACACAATTTTATTTCAAGTATCACATAATTCAAAACGAAAACGAGACAAGACACCCAAATGAAATTTTATGGAGCAATGGCAGTAGAGATTGACACAATGGCATTGAAACGTGGCTGTCAAAAAAGCAACGAATTTCGTATCCAGGCTTCTGAAATTAAATTTTTGAAGGGAGACACAGGTTGGTTTACTAGGTTAAATAGAGTACGTAATGAAACTATACGCGGCGATTTAAATATTCAGTTAATGTGTGAAACATTAAGGATACTTATAAGAGAAACTGGTCAAGAGAAACATTTATTTCGCATGCCAGCTCACAGACTTTTTCTGCGAGTGTGGTAATAAAACCTAGAGGGAAGCGAGGCTTACGAAGACCTAAAAATATATGGATTCCGGAACAGGCCATTGAACCTAATTCTTGATAGATGATGATGATGATGACGAATATCAATTTATTAATATATTCATTAAGAATTAAAAAATCTTACTTTTCTTAATTATAATCTAATTGAAGTTAATAATTAAGAAAAAAAATAAAAAAATTTTCACAATAAACTACATCACGCCATTCTACTCGTTCAGAGCAGTTCTACTCACGATCCAGAAGACTATATTTTATTGTTTTGGTTTATCGACCAAATGTTATGCTTATCAAGGCTAATATAGACGATGAAGGGTGATTGAAGAAAGTGAGTGATTCTAAACATGACCGGGAATCAAACTTGAGATCTCTGGCATAGAAACAAGTTGCGCTTACCAGTATACCCACGGGCCGGGAAAGATAATTATGTACGATGGGTTTGGAAAGGACGGATAGAAGAGATCTGTTAGATTAAACTGAATTATAAAAATATTACTCTGAATGTTAATTAATAATTTTACTTTAAAGTGTATTTTATAATTTCTTTCTTAATTTAAATTTATGAACTTTATATAATATTCATTAATTTCAAGATCACCTGTTTATTAATCAAGCCCTTGCAATAAAATCTTCTTTTTCTAAAAGTCTATTTTTACCTCACGGTGTATATTTGATGTTAAAATTCGAGACTAATAGTATAATATTTTCAAGTAACTTACGTAATTTTTTTTTAAACATCTCAAGTTATCAACCCATTCGTCGGTTTAATTGTACTTTAAAATCCAAGTAAAGAATTATTATTGAAAGAATTCATTAAGAAAATTAATTTAATGTTCTCTTTTGAAAGCTACCTCTAATCTCTTAAAAAATTGAAAAGCATACAATATTTATTGTCATTATTAGGAATAAATCGTCGTACAGTAGTTCTTAGTAAAATTAGGAGCAGAACGGCATTTTGTAATCTTTCAATTAAACGTTATTTATAAGTAAATAAGCAAATTAAATATATAACTGTAACAGCAATGTTATAAAATCATTTTTTTTGTAATCCCTAATATTTGTGTACGTTGCAATCTGTTCAATTCAGAACAATAAGCAACCCCATGACCAAATGAGATGAGGATGAAGTGTATGACGTGTAAATGAGGTATAGTCTTGTATAGACCCAGGTCGACCATTCCTGAGATAGTATGGTTAATTGAACCCCAACCATCAAATTACACCGGTAACCACTGTCTAGCATTCAAATCCGTATAAAAGTAACTACCTTTACTAGGATTTGAACCAGAAACCTTCGTCTCCGAAAATCAGCTGTTAAACAGCTGATTTTGGCGACGACTTTTACCTCTAGACCAACCCGGTGGGTTTATAAAAACATTTAAATTAAAGTTTTTACAACGTTAAAAGCTTGAATAGAGGTTATGAAAAATTGTTTAAACTAAAAATTACGAAAATTTTATCAAATGTTTTGATTTGTTGTTTTAAACGAGTTTTTTATTTATTTTTCAGGAATAGCGGAATGTCTGCGAGGTATGAAAATATCAGTGCCAGAAGCCGTGATTCGTGGAAACCCAGTATTTTTAATGTGCGATTACAATTTAGAAGGTGAAGCATTATATTCGATTAAATGGTATCGAGAAGATCAGGAATTTTATCGATATGTTCCAAAAGAATCACCTCCGACTAGAGTATTTTCTTTACCGGGGATTCGCGTTGACGTAAGTAACATTCTTTATATTTTATTAAAACTTTCAATTGTTGAAATTGTGTTTGACCTCACCTGACTCACAATTTATTATACGCATCTATTTTCAGTTCAGTGGATGTAAGTAAGCTTTTTCTTATTTTTTGTGATATATATTCGAGCAGAGACACCTGCGTCATAAATATACATCCATAATACAAAATGTACGCACACAAAAACCGTTGAACTACAATTTTTTATTCCACATTGTATAGAAAAACATTCAATGCACTATTAACAATATAATATTCCAGTTGCACAAAAGATTAACAAAATGTTGATGGTAAGAGATGAAAGTGTAATATTTTGTTTATAACGTACACTTATTATAATATATTTATATAAAATACACTTATTATAATTTTATATGGGTGTCCCATGAAATTTGAACCATTGGGAAATAGCATTGATATCCATTAGTTTGAGTTTGTTAATGTTTTCTTCCTACGAATAAATGAAGACTTGTAATAAACAGGAATCATTAGAAAATGTTTAGACCTTTACAAAACATCAATATAGATTCATTTTAAGTTGTATTTCATCTTACAATCATTTTAAAAAACTTATACGTGTATGCAATATTTGTTTAAATACCTTAAGTTTTACATTGTATTTCTGATATATCTGTGGAGTGATGATGGTTAGTATACTGGTCCATTGCTGAGAGAGATCACGTTGAAATCTGAAGTTTAATTTTTTTTATTATTGAATATTATTTTTTATTTATAATACAGTAACAAAAATAAATTTTCTCATTATTTATATATTTTTTATTTATAAAACAAAATAAATATAAATATTATAAATTATTATATTATTTATCCAGCCCATAACATACAGGTGGAGTGTAAAATTATTTGCACTCAATCTGTCAGTTACAGGGGGTAAAAACATAGTTCTGTTTCTTATCAAATAGTCAGCCAATTAAATGACTGAAACATTTAAGAACAGAAGAGGTAGAGGTGTAAAAGACACTAATCAAAGTTATCTCCTCTGAAAAAATAATGAATATCTTTATACAGCCAGATTCTGTGGTGAATGAAATGAAGGTATCATTTGTAGAGTGGAAAATATTTACTTTTCAGAAAGCCTGGCATCTGATAAGCATACTCTTTCAACTCAGTGAGGAAGGCAAAAGTAAACCACCTCACTTCTCGTTTTACTTAGTAAAACCTCTACAGGTTCTAACCAATCTTTTGGCTGATGAACTAAACAATCTAAGCAACATATTATTTATATTATCATAATTTGGTAGTATCATAATCAGGTAGTTCGAACCATCAATTATCTTCTCTCTCCACTAAAACGCTATAATTACTTCACAAAGGAAACCCAACTGATTCTTAAAATTTACAATAATTAAATATAAAATGGTTTACAAATTTATGTATTTTAAGCTAAAATACAGCTTAAAATAAATAAAAATTGATAGTTTGTTAAGGTCTTAACATTTTTTAATGATTCCTGGTTATGAAAAGTCTTCATTTATTCGTGGGGAAAAACATTAACAAGCTAATGAAAATCAATGATATGGTTCCAATTCCGTGGGACACCCGGTATATTATTGCTTCAATTTGTACAACCGATCATTTTTTTTGTGTAACAGATTAATTGTAATAACACTTTATGAAACGTAATTTAAATTAAGTTCAAAAAAGAATATATATACATAAATGTATATATATGTACATGTGTAAATTTGATAATATTATTTGGATAGTACTACGGAAGCATCCATTATGGTTGCACATGTATCTGAAAATAAAATGTAATAACTTAGTTATAAAAACTTGAATACATTATTTATTTAAGTATCATTATTGTTTTAAACTGAATTTATTCTTTAATGGCACACTAGAATTAAAATTAACATACAAATTCAACGTGTGAATATGTTCTTAAAATTTCCATATTTTACTAAAACAAGCTTATTACATTAAGAGGTATTAAAAGGAATCAAAAACAATTTCATATTACTTAAATTCCGATATTTACCAACACATCCTACGCAAAACACTAAACAAATCAGAATTCTGAAGCAAAATAGCGTTCTTATTTAGATTTTAACTATATAAAATTTTTCAGGTACTCATAGTCTGCCAATTAAAGACATTTTTCTGCCATAAAGCTTCCTGATTTAATCTGTTGACAAAATACATTTTTTATGTTTAATCAAGATTATACTCGTAATTGTAAAATACGTTATAAATTTAGTACGCGACATTTTAGGAAGGATACAAAACACAAAAAATGATAAAGTAAAATGTATTTTCAAATTACTGCAAATATAGCTTTGAAGAAAACTGATAAATGTTATTAAACCAATATGTTCGGACAGATTTACTTAAGTATTTATTGACATGCCGCCAGTTAACAAAACAGCTGTTAAGGAACTTTGAGGTTAGTGTATTAAATGTAGATAAATTAGTGGAAAACTTATCAGTCAATCGGTAATAAATCATTTTGATTGTTATACTGACACTTTCAATGGTGCTACTCTACTATTCTGGTGGTGGCGATGTAAAGTTAACTTTTTTTTAAAGGTTTGCTATAGTTTTTTTTAACGTTCGACTTTTCTGCAATAACGCTAATGCAGACGGTGAAGGATGAAATGATTATTTGTAACGTATGAAAATATGCCGTACCTGAAAGGGATTCGAACCCAAGTTTGTTATAGTAAGGGAAATTGTTTATTTAGGTACATTTTTTACCAATAATGCTGATAAAAACAATGCAAAATAAAGTTATAAGAGTGTTAATGTAATTGTGAAATTGGTTGTTATGAATAAACTATATAATCACAAATCAAAATTATTCTGGGAATTTATTTGCAGAAGTCAGCTAGTTGTATTAATAATGTTAATAAAATCTAAAAAAATTATAAGAATAACAATCTACAAGAATAATAAGTTGAGATTTTATAAAACGATAGAAGTGCCAACCCTTCTTCTTTATGGTAGTGAAACTTTGATGCTACCAAAGACAGATGAGAACAGATTGCAGGCATCTGCTTAATCCTTGAAAGAAGAATAAGAAAACGAAGAAGAAAAATAAAGAAAAAGAAGAAGAAGAAGAAGAACAACAACAAGCAGGAGGAGGAGAAGGAGGAGGAGGAGGAGGAGGCGAGGAGGAGGAGAAGGAGAAGGAGAAAAATAAGAAGAAGAAGAAATGATAAGAACGAGTAAACATGAGTGAGTTATATAAATGTATTAAAAACAACATAACATTTCTGCAACATTATAAAGGGGTGTATTATTCATAAAACAATAAAAACAGAATAGTTTTAAAGGTAATGCAGTCATATTTTCTTTTATAACTGTCAGCAAAATTGTTGTTCCTTAAGTACTTTTATTTATTAGATATGAACAACACAGGTATCTCTATAAAAATGGTAATTTCAAAAAGAAATCATAAATTGTAATTTAAAAGATTCTTTATGGAAATGTATTACCTAATAATATAAATAATGAGCGAGTATATATCCGAGAGATATTTTCTTAGAAGGTTTTAAGAAAAATGTATAGAAAATACAAGAACATTTACATTAAAAATATAACGGTATACATGTTTAACAATATTATGACAATATTATAACTCATTCTGTACGTGATTTTAAAACTATAATATAGAATTATCAATTTTAATACAAAAGTATTCTTTGTAAAAACATATTATATTTATGCAACTAATAAATTTAAGTATAAAAGAACATTAATCTTGATAATTACATATAAGTGGTATTTCAAATATTGGAACTCCCATAAAGTTTCATTGAACGAAACAAAACATGGGATGACTTTAATTGTTATCATCAAAATTATATAGAGGGATATAAAATGGTTTTAGTCGGGATAATAGACCTATTCAGTTAATTTCAGTAGTTCTATAAAACCACCGTTAGTTTTAGATCAATATCCTAAGTAGTAACAAGAAAAAAGGTTTATTTGAAATTAATGTTTCTTTTAGGAGAAAGCTGAACGTGTAAAGTAAAGATTTATCAGTCGTAGTCAATTAAATTCTAATCCAGCGCATAACACTTACACTTTTAATTAGTTTATCCACTTCTAATGGTACAAAAGTCGATCACTAGATTAAGCTCACCAGTTACAAACATTTAGATACTTATAACGCTCTGGTTTCTTACAACTTTATTTCTCTTGCATCACCAGTTTGGTTTATCTTTGAAAAATAGAAGAGAGGATGTATGTCAAAAAAATTGTATGATAATCATACAATTTGGAACAGCACTTTATGAACTTACCAGTTATTAGTAGTCCAGTTATTGTTGTTGCTTTTGGTCAACAGCCGGAAGGCTGGTCTGAACTTCTAGAGGTTTTAATATGTAAAACAAGGAGTGAGGTGGTTTACCATGCCTTCCTCACTGAGTACAAAAGTAGCCTATACTTATTATCATGCCAGGCCCTACGAAAAGCATCTACTTCGTACCCTGCAAGTGACACCTTCACTTCATTCACCACAGGGTCTGGCTATATAATGAAATTCATTACTTTCAGAGAAGATAACTCTGACTAGCGTCTTTTACACCTCTACCTCTTCTGTTCTTAAATAGTTCAGCCGTATAATTGGCTGGCCACGTGATAAGAAACAGAACTATTTTTTGTAGCCCTGGAACTAGCAGATAGAGTGCAAATAATTTAACACTCCACCTGCCTGTTATGGGCAAGTCCAGTTATTATCCGCGTTAAAATCAGTATACATGTAGATGATCTAATGTACCCGTTGGTATACACTTACAGCATTTTATACATTACAATTTTTACAAATTTTTGTATTTCATTCTACAATAATAGTTCATATTTCACGGTTCGCCTATAACAGGCAGGTGGAGTGTTAAATTATTTGCACCCAATCTGCTAGTACCAGGGCTACAAAAAATAGTTCTGTTTCTTATCACAAGGTCAGCCAATTATATGACTGAAGCATTTAAGAACAGAAGAGGTAGAGGTGTAAAAGACATTAGTTAGTGCTATCTCCTCTAAGAGAAATAAATTTCATTATACAGCCAGACCCTTTGGTGAATGAAGTGAAGATGTCATTTGCAGGATGACCAATGAGATATACCAATGTCCTTGAAAATGATGTAAACAAACGCTTTGCTCTTTTTTTGCAGTATGAGTAATTGCAGTTACAGAAAATGTTTAGCGCGTGCCTTGGCAAAACTGAAATAGTATTTAACCGCAAAACAAAACATTGACCCAGGAAGCCATTTAACGCATACTAGATAGATAAAAATATTTCTCTATAGAAGCAAGTATAAGCGTGCTAATTTGATAGTTATGTTATCAACATGATTTACTTCTGGCGCGTGGCCGTGCGATGCAGGAATCGGTCAAGCCTGTCACATTCTTTTAACCGGACACTAATATGATCTTTTACGTCGGTTCTAAATGTAATTGAAACATAATTATAGAAGTTTATTGATATTAGGATGAATAGCGAAAGTACCTAGGAATCTAACTCGAAATATCGACTTGAAAGTTTACAAAGCTACTGATAATTAACAACTAGAGCACTTATTTTTCATCGTAACACTTAAGTACTTGTATCTAATTAAAGTCTTTAAGTATTTATCCTAAAAACTTAATTAATATGTCAGTTTTTATTCTTTGCAAATTGATTTTTGTGTTTGTTGTACTGTTATTGGTAATTTTAATGTACCGGGTAATCGATAAAGGTTACATCCATTTTGAAAATTACACTTTAAAAACTACTGTAGATAAAGTCATAAATTGTTTTGTTAAAAACATAAAATATTTAAGATTTTTTGTTGGTTTGACTGAACCGCAAGTTGAACAAATTGAAATGGAGGAAACATTAACATAATTTAGCAACAAGACGGCGCGCCTCCTCATTTCAGACTTCCAGTGCACCACGCCCTTAATGAAAGGTTCTCTGACTGATGGATCGGTAGGGCCAGCCTTGTGCTTTGGCCTCCGAAGAGTCCAGATTTAACCCCACTTGAATTTTTCTTCTGGGTTCATGTTAAAAAATATTTCTATAGGGAGAACATTCGAAATGTGAATTATTTACAACGAATTAACTTTATGCTACTGCCGTTGCTTCGGTCACTCTCGATATGTCACATTCAGGAGGACAGAGGTCGACTATCTTTTAATGTGTGCAGAAGAACCAAAGGTGCGCATATGAAAACTTAGTAAGGTATGTAAAAAACTTTAATATTTTCTGTTTACAACAAAAAAGTTATGACTTTATCTCCAGTAGTTTTTAAACTGTGCACCACCATCAACTTCGACCGCGGGGCAAATACTTAAGGGTAAGGACTAAAAAAAAATAAAAAAAATATTGTTGGGCACCAGCTCTGGCAGCAGAGCATGAGAAAAATAAATAAAAACTAGATTCTCTTTTGTTAAACTTAATATTTAATGAATAATAAACTACTTCTGAGGGAATGTTTTATCGACTGTAATGCGTCGGTAGTACAAAGTGTACATGTTATTTATTGCGCTGCAACCTTAACACCCAGCCTTAACATTAAATTAACTTAACACTAACAAAATTATCCTAAAAGTACCTTAACCTACTTTAAAATATAGCCAACCTGTTTTGCCGCGACGTTAATATAAAAACAAGCAATTAAAAACTCTTAATAAAATAAACGAATGAATTCACCTCCAATTAAATGTGTCCCCTTTCTTTTTCTTTACATCGTTCTCCTGGTCACTCCTCGTTCTCCTGGTATCTTCTTCAAATTCAGCTCCTTCGTAACAACTCCTCTGTTTCACTTTTAAGTCCCAAGGGGACTGATTATGAATTTCTTGGGTTCGAACCAGGAAACCTCTGGTTGACAAGCCTCCCTCTCCCACCAACCGTTCGACTAACCTGGAGGGCCAACGGGAAGGAGAACTACCCCAATGATTAGCTAAAAGTTTGTAGGTGGAAGAACGGTCCAAAAACACAGAGGGAGAAAATACACCGGCCTAATGAATATAAGATGGTTGACCGTTGCCTATATTTACAACTTATTTAAAAAAAAAAAAATTTTTCATTTATTTAACGTCATATCAACTTCAACGGTCATTAGCGACGACGTTGGGGTGTAACGATTGTACAATGGAGGATGAAATTATTTTTTTGTAACGTATGAAAATATGCCGTGCCTGAGTGGGATTCGAACCCAGGACCACATGATGAGAGGCGAGCACGTTACCAACTGCGCCAATGCGGCCGGCACTTTACAACTTATTGTATAACTACTATTCTAATTTAACTTACTCTAAAAATGGGGGTTTACCCTAACATTATCTAATGGCTTGCCCTGAGTAATGAAAGCTATAGTAATTGCGAATTAATATAACTTCCATTGTTTGTACAATAATTGTACAAACAATGGAAAATTTACAATTATTGTACATTTTACAATTGTACAACAGTAATTTTTTTAAATGGATGCAACCTTTCTCGATGACCCGGTAATTAAATTGTATGCAAGTTATATCAGTTTAGTGTATAACAAAAGCTGAATTATACTAGATAATATTAAATTAAGTTTAAAATGTATCAATTAAATTTAATATTAAATAAAATTAAATTAGTTTGCATATAACGAAGAGAATCAATACGAGTATGACGGCTGAATTATTATGATTTAAACTAAAGTATTATATTCAATTTTGTCTCACTAAAAATATATTAATTAGCCTAATGTATATATATTTAATTAATTAACTAAATAAACAAACAACTATAAATTATAATAATGACATGCATGGGATTATTAGCGGAATGGTGCTGCTGGGTGTTAAGGTTGCAGCGCAATAAATAACATGTACACTTTGTACTACCGACGCATTACAGTCGATAAAACATTCCCTCAGCATGTATTTTGCGCTTGTACAAATTTGTTTAATGTTTTGAAAAATCCAGAATATATAAAACATTGAATATAAATTGATTTTTTTCAACAGAAGAAAAAAATCAATGTTGGATTTCTCGAACAAAGTAGAACGATGCCATTACAAGTAAGCGGAACTTTCCGACAACTCCACAGGCGATTTTAAAAGAAACTTTTACAGAATGAGAATCAATTCACAAAAATACCTCCATTTACTTATCAGTAACATACAATGTTTACTGAAAGCACTGCAAGGTATTTTCTAACCCGACAGTTTAGTTACCGAGTTTTCATAATCCTTTTTTCTCTGCACTTATTTCAATATGTCTGTCGGTGTTTACTTCGTAATGAACCAAAGATTTCAAATGCAGTCTAGGTATCCGGAACTCATTATTAAAGTTTTTATTTCATTAAAATCTATTTCTCGAAGCAAATTTAAAATAAAATGAAACCAATTAATACGTCTTATCTGTGGATGTTTTACATAAAAATGTAACAGTAGGTACTGCGTTAAGGTAATTTAGATTACAATAGCTACATTTATTGTTCACAATAAAATTTAAAATTATGTATGCTTATCTAAACGTTTTAAAATTCTTCTATATATTCACAGTATTCAGTCATAATATTAAAATATTAAGAAATAAATGTTTAGGTGCATTAGTAAAAAGAAAAATGCGGAAATAAAAATGTAGTAATGTATAAAATAGTAATTCTGTGTGAGCTAGTTAAATTTAATTATTAGATGTTTAATATTTATTTTTAAATTAGAAGAGTTAGGTAATTTTTAAACTTATTTGATCACCTCAACGTACAAGAAGAAACTGTGCGTCAACAAGTATGTTTTTAGCTTAAAAAACTATATCTAGGCCTACGTGTATTTATCCAGAGTCGAGTAAAATACTAGTTCTAATAAGTTTACAAAAAGTTAACGAAATTATTGCATTCCTAATAGATAATATCACTTGAATATTCTTCTTCTGTATTTGATGAAATAGTTAAAAGAATTTGGATAACTGTTTTTGAAAGAATGATTGAATGTCTTACTTTTAATTTTTGTGGGGGTTCTTCAGATTTTTTCGCTTCCTGTATCTTACAACCCAATGTATTTTATCTTTCCATTCATTCTCCTTGAGATTTCTCGCTACCTTAGCGTTCTTGCGTACATATTTTATAAGCGCGACTTCGTCTCCCTCAGTTTTTAGGAAGAAACACAATTTGTTGCTATCTGTCCGTTGCTATTCTTTGGACATGCCCATATCGTACCAACAACTGTCTGGTCTCTATTATTTCAACTAAGATATCCTGAGAACTGCTCTGTTGCCTAATCTCATCATTTTTCACATGTTCCACTCTGCAGACCAGTCCATCGCTAAGGCCTCCCGCCTTTCTTTATTCCCTGAGTTCATTTACTAACACTCAGCACTATATATAGTTATAGGTTCCGATATACAAATGTAGCCACTAACTTCTTCGTCTACACCTGTATTTTATTAGGTTAAAAAATAGCATTTTGTCTTTGAAGAGCAGAAGTCTTTGGACATCTTACTGTAATTGCTTTATATCTGCCACGCCGATTATCGTAAAGAAGAGGAAAACATGAAGCCTTAAGTAGTTTAAATTTCTTAAAATGTTTGTAAGTAAAAGTATTAAAATCTTAAACCTTTGGGATCTTGTGATATGACTCGGAATATAAATCTGTACCTACGAAGTAAAAGGCGTTAACTCCATTTTGGTGATTTTCAGGGAAGCAAAAAGTAGAAATATTTTCTTTACACTATTGTAACGAAATTTCAGTAGGTGTTAGAAACTTGAAATTGACACCCAATTTCTACAAAATATCTTCTTAACTACAGATTTATTATTTTTTATAACCTTGTCAATTCTATTTTTTAACCGCTTTCTGTGTTTTGTCACTTTTTTACATTCTACATTAGTGTTAACTCTAATGAAAGCTGATTTATAAAAAAAAACTTAAGTGAAATACCTAGTGATAACACTACATTAATAAAGAAGTAGCATTTTATACACAACATTTGAAAATAAATTAAAAGTTATTCAGTACTATTTAGTAACAGATGAATAAAATACCAAATACAACAATAATTCAGCAAAATTTGAGGACTATCAGTAAAGCACATTCAATTGTGATTTCACAAAACAATTTATACATCCACTAAAACATTGAATTTAATACGGTTATATATATATTACAAGCTCTAAAGTTGTAAGTAAGGCAGGAAGGAGTTAATATTGTATAACTTTAGAGTTACTTTAGAGTTTATTAATGATAACTTTTAAGAAATAAAATGAGGAAAGAAAGGTAAATTAAAAAAGACCTGTTCCTACTATTATTAGGCTTAATCATATTGTTATTGCTTTATGTATATATATTTTAGATTGTGGTACTTTAATTTCGATTATTTGTTATTCAAGACTGAATTGTTTTATCATAAAGTTGTGGTTTTGTGCTTTCGATTATGAACTATTGTTATCTGTACTCAATTTAACTTCGTAATTTTTAAGTATATGATACCCATTTTTCGGTTTTAATTTTAGTTGGCTAAATGTTTTGTATTGATTTTTCTTGTAAATTTAAAAACATTATTTTCGTGTAACTTTTTTGTATGGGATAAAATCCTAACAACAAATAAATTATATTACTTTATTATTATTATTATTGTATACCTTTAGAGCATTTTATTTCCGATGTTAAAGGTAGTTTTAACTCAATTTCGTCAAAATTAAAGTTAACATCCTTTAAATCTGTTGTACAGTTTGAGTTTCTAAATAGGTTGTACATAAAACCTTCTAGTTTTCTTTTGATGAGTGACTTACTAAACATATCTGTTGGGATGATCTAACCAATCTCATTACAAGGTGAAAAATGTTAAGTGATAGTAATTTGTATAATCGTACAGATTTAGGCCAAGCAATCCTTTAATTTAGAATTGAAACCAAACATGAGGTTTTTGAATGTATAAGTTCCGTTCAAAATGGTACGAAAGCTAAAAGATTAAATTCTAGTTACTTAAAGTTTATTAAAGTTTCTCACCTTTCACAAAAATAATCTTACTGTGTAATGGCTTTCTAAATTTCTAATCTATACAATTTTTACTAGCCTAGAGTGTTAACAGAACATTCCTTTTAAAATATAAATAGGCTACTGCGTGTAAAAGTTTATGGTAATAAAGTGTGGAGTACTAAAACTTGATAATTATTGTTTGGGTTTACGCATGACTGGGGAATTGGGTTGAAGACATTACTGTACAATATAGCACAAGTAGAAGTTAAACCGCGGCTGCGGACTTACTGCGTGCGACAGCAGCGAGTTACTTGTCGTCTGTGTACAGTTAAGTACGTACTCTAACAGATTAGAGTAGAATTTGTACTAATCCGTTCAGTACACCCGCACTCTCGCCCACTTAATCTGGGATGAGTAGAAAATACGAACATTACGATTCGACCCAATTCAATGCTCTTGTTCTGTTTTTGCTTTATTGTATTTTTGTACAAAATGAAAAACGATTGGATAAGACAAAAGATTATCAGAAATAAAATAAAATTTTCCCAATCGAGTTACAAGTTGGAATCCATAATTGTTTTAAGTACCGATCTATTTCTAAAGTTACTGAACAATTAATTAAACAAAACCGTTGAAGTTCAATAATCGAAGGTTAGGTTACATTATTCAATTGATTTTTCTTGTGGCAGTAAAGTTTGTTTGAAGTTGCATCAACAGTTTGGTTTGCGACTGCTGTTGTATACGAATAACAAATTTTAACGAGTTTAACAATATTAAACATTACGTATAATATGAAAAAAATTGTATTATTAAAACCAAAAGTGTTAAAAAATTACAGGAAGGAAATACTAGAAATACTAGGAAATAAAGGAAACACTACATGAATTACTTTCAAATTTTTTTTTCAACAATTGTAGTTGAAAAAATTTAAGTAATATACTCTTACTCGTCATTATAATATTAACTAATTTTTAAAATGTTTTTTTTTTAGTTTATTTAAAGTTGCATCAACAGGTTGGTTATTAGGGACTACGGTGGGTTGTGCAGCTGGAACAGTGGGTTTTGACTTGAGAAAATTTCAGATCCTAGCCGGCAAGCGAACCTTTTTAAGATTTTTAAGATTTCAGCCTTAGTATGCTTTTTACAAAAAAAGTGTATAATCAAATTTATAGGAATTTAAAAGATCTACAACGTATATTTAGCGCATTTTTCTCTACAGAGACTAGTTTAGCGCGAAAGAGTGATTTTCCATAATTTTAAGTTAACTGAGGTTGATTTTCATTTTGTATCATTTACTCATGATTAAAATAAGGTTATGTTTTTTGAGGTTAGTTTTTTATTTATTTATAATATTTTATTACTAATATTAGGTTAACCCACCGGATTGGTCTAGAGATAAAGTCGTCGCCAAAATCAGCTGTTTAACAGCTGATTTTCGGAGACGAAGGTTCCTGGTTCAAATCCTAGTAAAGGTTACTTTTATACGGATTTGAATACTAGACAGTGGTTACCGGTGTACTTTGATGGTTGTGGTTCAATTAACCATACTCTCTCAGGAGTGGTCGACCTGGGTCACAAGACTACACCTCATTTACACGTCATACACATCATCTTCATCTCATTGGGCCATGGGGTTGCTTATTGTTCTGAATTGAACAGATTGCAACGTACACACATTAGGAATTATAAAAAAAATTAGGTTATATTGTTCATTATTTGCAATGGCAAGAGAAAGTTCTGTGAGTGTTTCACACCAGATTTTTACTTGTACTTTCAGTTGGTTTTGCAGTTATTTGCAATTAAAATTTGGAAATTACAGTTTAAATTTTATTTGTTTTTTACCCAAATATAATGCTAAGTTAAAAATTAATTGGTAAGATAATGTAAGTAGGTAAAGCAATTCACTGTTCATTTTATTTTAAAGAATTCCAATTGATGTACAAATCAGTCTTTAGGTTGATAACCTAAACGATAGAAAATAGCGTTATTTTATAGGTAAAATTTACATAAGTTTATACATCCAGATTAATTGACGTTAAATAAATTACGAGGAAATTATTAGAATGATTTTAAGTCTTTAAAAATTACTACAAAAATGGCGCATGCTATGATTAGGAGATAAATTTTAATTAAGTGATAAGAGCGCCGTAAAAGAACTCCATTAACATTCTTAATTTATAAAATTTCTACTTTGTAGTTTGATGGGTTTATTTTAAAGAGTTAATGATACTGATGGGAAATTAACTTAAAACTGAATAACTGTCTGAGTAAGTTTGTATTTAGTTAAGTAACGTAACGAATGCCATCAGGTACACGTGAGAAGAATATACATGAGAATATATAGGATTGAAGAAGTTAACAAGAGTATTTTAAGACAAGTAAGTAACCTAGCAGAAGACAATACCATATTAATTACTCAGTAACGTCTGGATAAGGGGAAAGGTGGAACTGTGATGATGGTGGAAATGCAAAGAGGAAAATGTGTTGTTGGTAGTAGATGGAATGTGAAGGAATAACGGGGTATAAGAGGATTGGGATAACAGACATGGAGAAGGTGTGTTGAGTTCAAAGTTGCCCCATGATTAAAGACCTGAGTGGATCACCGCCCTTCATTAAACATCAATCATGAACCACCCTTACTGTTCCCACCCTATAGTCCCTCTTCCTCCACACCACCCCTTGCAAATACAACATTCCTATCAATCTGCTTATTGTTTGTTCCTTTCATGACTGGTACCTTGTACCTAGTCATGTGCCTGTATTGGTAGAATGAGTATACATTTAGTAGTAGATGGCTCTTTCATCGAGACATTATTCCACACACATTTTTTACAAACTTCAAACTTCATAATTTCTTTAAGTAAAATAAGAAAATCTGCAAGATTTTATTTAACAGCACACTTTTATGTTTTAACATTACCCACCCAAAGATTTCCTTTCCTGATCACGGAACCTTATAAAATGTTTTTATATTTTTTCAATTAAGACATTGTCAGAATAATTGACAATCTGGGAAATTTTGTGCGTGAAACTCGGAATAGTGTAGACACTATTAAAAGAATGTCTAGTAAAAAAAAACAATAGAAAAAGTTTTAGATCTTCCTAAGGAAGTGGGAGTTTTAAAAATTTTTTGTAAATTTATTAAACGTCGCATCAACTACAACGGTCATTAGCGACGACGTTGGGGTGTAACTTTGTACAGTGGAGGATGAAATGATTTTTGTAACGTATGAAACTATGCCGTGCCTGAGTGGGATTCGAGCCCAGGACCGCATGATGAGAGGCGAGCACAATACCAACTACGCCAATGCAGCTGGCGTAAAACTTTTTATTTTAATAAATTTATTTTATTTTTTTATTTATTTTAATAAAACTTTTTATTTTCAAATATGGCGGGACTTCCTCAGAATATATTTTAACAAGCATCTTGTGACTAACAATCATTGCCATCTAACATCGAGTTAATCAAATAGAATGTATGTCACCTTTAGTTAAATTAAACAGTTTTAACGTTCATAAATGATTTAGTTCGTTAAAGGTTTTCCAAGGAAAATTACACATCATAAAGCCACTATTTCAATGAAAAAATTATTCCAAACATTATACCGTTCGGAACTAAATTTCCTAGTAACTAAAATTCAAGCTTTTATAGTCGTTTAAATGGTTGATTTCTAACAACAATCTGATCTTGTAAAACTGTATTCTATATAAAATCTAAATACTTAATCTTATTAGTGCGAATATATTTCAATAAAATCTTTGTGCAGTGCAAAATTAACAATTAATAAATTCTACTTATTTTAGCGTTTATAACATTTAAAGCTTATTTAGCTCAACCTTATTAGTGCAGATAAAAAGAAACTAACTGCTGTTTTACTAGAACCTTTACAAAATTAACCCTAACGCGTGTCGGTCTCTTCGAGACTTTATTCGGAGGGAGAAATAGACAAAACTAAGTTGCACTAAACCAATGTAGGAGATTATTTAAATAGTTTCCATGTAATAACTTTTATTTTATTTTTTACTTTGTTTATATTATATTAAAAATAAATCAAGATGTGCCTACATAAATCAAGTTCAGCCGATATTCGACATCAGTTTATACTGGATATACACGTACGATTGTCTTCTTTTAGTTTATTTTAAGTCGCATCAACATCTTGGTTATTATCGACTACTTTCGGTTAAGGAACAGTAGGTTCGAACTTGTAATAATTTTCCAGACGCTGGTCGAAAATCGAACCCGAGACCAGCGCTTTGCAGAGTTACAAGATAACTACTGAGCCAAAAGGCAGCCGCAATTATCTTGAATGAATTTTAATAAACATAACAATTTTTTAAATTTGGTTTTATGTTGCAACTGTAAAAATACAAACAGCAAAAAGGTTTAAATTTTGTGTCAATAAAAACAAATCACTTTAATGGCTTTGAGGACACCACCCAGTGGTAGCTCTCCAGATAATGAAAAATATTTAAAATTTATATTTTTATACACGTAATTACTGTTAGATTCGTATTAATGTATCATGTATCTACTCCATAGGCGTTTCAGTCGTCTTTGTGGTATTCGTGGTAGGTCTGGAGAATTCATGTCGCGTACCAAGGGATTATTATGCTTTTGAAATTTCTATCTGAACCTACGGTACAATTTTAGAAATTTGTCGTTGACGTAAGGGACTCTTAGGTCATCGTGTCGTGTTCTGTTGGATACGTAACTCAGGCAATTAGTAACGAGTCGCAAGAATTTACTTTGGAAACGTTGTATTCGTGAAATGACTGATGACTTTACTGCACCATAAATCTGACTACTATACATCCAGATCGGTTGAAGCATCGCCTTGTATGTCAAGAGTTTTGAAGTGATGGGTAGTTTTGACTGTTTGGTTATAGTCTGTATAACTGCTTCAGTCTGTAATTTAGTAATTGTCGCTTATGGCTGGCGTGTACGTTCGAAGTCAACAGTCTGTTTAAATATAAACCAAGGTACCGAACGTTGTTTGTTTGCGGAAGGGGTTGGTTGGATAAAAATAACTGCGGACACGTTTGTCGACGACGGGTGAAGGTTATTTGGTAAGTTTTGGTTATATTAATTTTTATACGCCATCTTCTAAACCATACTTCTAGAATGTCAAAAAAATAAACTGGAAAAAATAAATAAATAAAAAAGGAGAAGGTCGCCTCCGTAGCGGTGGTAGCTCACTAACTTACAACGCGGAGATTCCCGGCAAAGGTCTGGAAATTTTCACAACATAAAACCCACCGTTACAAAACCCACTGTAGTCACTAATAGTCGAGCTGTTGAAACGACTGCAAATAAACTAAAGAAAAGAGGAAAAAAATGATCTATGATGATTATTGTAAATAGATGTTTAAAACCGTTGGGATAATATCAGTGCAGGAATAGCGTGGGTTAGTTTCAGTATCTATTTTTCCATTTGAAGATGATCTCGTTAAAATTGATACACGTCAGGGTTAATTTCGTAAAATTGTTGGTAAAAAGGGCGAAAAACATACTGGAAGTTGGAGAATTCTGCTATCTAGGGATTAAAATAACAAAGGATGGTTAAGCATAAGTGATATCAAAAGTAGAATTGCTCAAGCTAGAAAAGCCTTTGAAATGAAAAACAGCTTACTGACTACAAACAGTGACTTACAGATTCGGAAAAATTTCCTAAGACACTACGTTTGGAGTGCAGTCTTATACGGGAGTGAAACGTGGGTGATAGGGGCCGCAGAATGGGAGAGGATAGAAGCTTTTGAAATGTGATGTTGTAGGAAAATGTTAAAGATTAGGTGGGTGGACAAAATAAGTAATTTAGAGGTTGTTAGGCGAGTGGATGAAGGAAGAAGTATATGGAAGCATCTTACCACAAGAAGGGATAGGCTAGTGGGGCATATCTTAAGACATCCCGGTATTGGTCTATCAATACTGGAGGGTAATATTGAGGGAGTGAATTGTAGGGGGAGGCAAAGGTTAGAATATAAGCAAATACAAAAGATGTAGCGTGTTACAAGTATGAAGATATGAAACGTCTTGCGCAAGATATAACAGCTTGGAGAACGGCATCAAACCAGTCGAGAGACTGCTGACAAAAAAAGAAAGGGCATTAAGGTTTTTGTTGTTTTGTAACTTTTATTTAAAAATTGTGAATATGAAACCTGAAATAAGAAAAGATTTTTCGAACAAGCTATTAAACTTTTATTTAATAGGATAACTATAATGAATCTTACTACCTAAACATATAATTTTATTTTAGAAGAAGTGTTACCTTCATAAAGCCATATTGAGGGAATTTTTTAGTAACTTTTATCAGTTTATAGTTTGTCAGAAAAATTTTCAGTTATAAAATTTAATAATAAATTAAGAAAACTTATCTAACTGAATACCACCTAATCTTTTTTGTTGTATCTTTTGTAGTAGTGACACATGAACTATTATACAAAAAAAGAAACAAACGTGTAATCACTTATTGGATTTGAAAAAATATGAATATTTTATAAAAAGTTCTAAAATTATTATTGATGAATACCGTGTAATGTTTAAACAAACTAGCGAACAATTTAATCCATTATTATAAAATTGTTACCTTTATATGAATCGATTAAACGACAGTGGATGTCATTATAAGAATTGCTGCCAACCATCGTAATTCTCTAGTTTACCTTTATTTCCTCTTTCCGTGCTGAATGCTAATTATATATATCTCTAACAATAAATATATTAATTGTCTGAATACATTACTTTTTATCGATCTATGATAAAATATTTTTCTAACCAAAAATAAATTCTATTTAACCTCTAATTTATTTTTTTAAATTTCTTTATTCGAAAATCACAATCTGTGATTTTCTTAAGATAAGACACTAAATTTGGAATAATGTTTCCCTTGATGAAGCTGTCAGTTATTTGTTGCTGAGGACATTTGGTGATACCACCCACGAACTGAAGCAGTTGCTAACAGGGTGTGATTGCTTTGGGACATATTTGACGAGGATCTAACTTAATGAAGTACCGAAATGTCGACTGTGCGACAGTGATGAGGAGGAGTCCATTTCGTGTATTTTTGAAAGATGTCCCTATTTTGGTCTCGACAGAATGAAGACAACTGAGAAGATAGACGTTGCACGGTGGATACCAGAGAGAGAGTAGAGGCAACGATGCTGCGGGATGAGGAGAGCTGGAAGTTGGTCGCTCAGTTTGCGGAGAGAGTGGTCGGGAGACTGCGGAGGGAGAAGACATCTGGAGATTAGCGGGATCGCTCTCTTCCGCAGTAAATCAATCCTGTTCTGATCTCAGAAGGTAGGCACACTAATTTCCTGAGCTGGTGATGAAAGAGATAAATGAAAGTGAGAGACTGAGTGTTGGTCAGCGACAGCGCGAGGGGAATTAGGCTACGGTTCCCTTCCACACCCCGCTGACTGTATGCAAATTTTTTAACCCAACATTTCCCTTGTAGTATTATACAAACAGTTCCGAGGTAGGTGGAGGGTTCTTTGCTGATGTCGGAGAAAGTGGTCAGGCGGCGGGTTTTTGGTTGGTAGGCGGTTGCTGCCTACTTGGATCTGGACGAGGACTCCTCAATTGAGTCCAACACTACTTCCCCATCGTGAGGGAGTGAACACGAGTTTTTTCGCCGCCTCGGATAAACAAAGGTGATATGTTTTGACTTAGATTATTTTATTTTTCACTTTCAGTATTCTATGAGGAGAGGTTGAACCTGACTTGATACCAAAGCGGGACTGGGATCTAAGGATGTAATGGCCACCGCAAATTTAACCATTAATATTTTATCGCTAACTGGCACATCAAATATTCTAGATAAATAGAGCTTTACTACATGAATTTCGCTGTGGCACACGCTTAATAATTTCAACCCTTTTTAATTAATTTATTTAAAGTTGCATCGACAGTTTTATCGTTACCGTCGACCAATATTGGTTTTGATGCTGTACGTATTTTTGGGTTTTAGTTTTTAAAATTTTCAGACTTTAGTCGGGAATCGAAACAAGGACCTTCCGAGGTAGGCCAACGCGGAAACCACTACGCCACGGATCAGTCATCTTTATATTGTTTTTTACAAATAAGTTTAAAAGAATTAAAAACTATAAATTAATTTCACAATTTTTGTACTGTTATGAAATAAAAACAATGAAAATATATTAAAAAAGTAATATTATTTAAAAAATAAATGAATTAGAAAACAGCGTAAATAAATTTGCTATAAATAAGTTATGCTAATAAAACTGAAACAAGTAAAGAAGTTTCTTGTTAGTAGTTGATATATGTTCAATTTTTAACTTACAACGAGACTGAAAATTGATTTTACTTGTTTCCATTACAAATCGTGACCGGAACTTTTCTCAGTTTAGTAAATGAAACGTTTGTTATAGTTTTACTGTAGTTCTACCATCGTGACTACAAATTTAGTAAAAGCAATATAAATACGTAGTAATAGTAATAAAATAGTTGTGGCGGTGTGTTTTAGAACTGCCCTAGATCTCTTTCAATTACTCCTGACATAGTCGACGGTCGACGGAGTAGTCGTAATGTAGAATTCAGGTCTTGTGTTGGCTTAGCCCATTCCGTATAACTTTTATTATCTCGGTCTGCACTTCCGTACGTATGACAATTCGTCCTTCGGCTATATATCTTCCGTTAAAAATCTTCTTGCTATTTATAATAAAATTACAATTTTATTATCAATTCTAAATGTGTTTTATGACATTATTAAAACAAACACGGTTTACCCTGTTTATAATGAATTACGATATTCATTACAATTTCTTCTCTAATTTTCTTTAACATTTTATTAATTATTAATTAAAAATTTTGTTGTTGTTTAGGTCAACAGTCGAATGGCTGGTTTGAACCTCTAGAGGTTTTAATAAGTAAAAATGGGGAGTGAGGTGGTTTACCTGGCCTTCCTCACTGAGTTGAAAGAGTATCCTTATCAGCATGCCAAGCCCTCCAAAAAGCATCCACTTTCCACCCTACAAATGACATTTTCACTTTATTCACACACGGTCTGGCTATATAGTGAAATTCATTACTCTCAGAGGAGATTACTCTGACTAGTGTCTTTTACACCTCTACCTCTTCTGCTCTTAAATAGTTCAGTCATGAACTTAATAGTTAACACTTAATAGTTCAGATCGAGTGCTATTAATTTAACACTCCACCTGCCTGTCATGGGCATAATTAAAAATATAAAACTATTAATATTTAATTCCGAAAATAATTATTTAAAGTCATTTTTATCTCCTTCCG
This sequence comes from Catonia carolina, assembly GCA_035578175.1. NCBI lineage: Eukaryota > Metazoa > Arthropoda > Insecta > Hemiptera > Achilidae > Catonia > Catonia carolina. The sequence goes on along the minus strand of JAQMRL010000022.1, from coordinate 1,832,346 downwards.
TGTTTTAAAATTTGCATCAACAGCTTGATCATTTACGACTACTATGGATTATGAAACGGTTGGATTTAATAAGAATACATTTCAGACTTTAGCTAGGAATCAAACGTAGGACTTCCCGCTCCGTGGTCTAGAAGCTACCTACTATGCGACAGACATTATAATATAAATTTATGTAATAGGGTTAAAAATACGAATATTTATGAATTAATTTCTGGGGTTCTAACGCCCCTTTACTTACTTTCGTAAGTTTTGTTTTTTTCAAAACTTTTTGGGATTTTTGGTTATTAATGTATCTTCCATACTTGATCGAATATGGAATCAGAGACCCCTGTATAGAAGTCATTTGTGCAGATCAGTACATCAATGAGCAGGCGTTTCCTGAAGCACATCAACTGTTAAATTATATTTTATTCATTACATTAACGACGTTTTGAATTATATGATCTTGAGAAAGTTGAATAAGCGTGAATCAAACATCCAAAAATAGATTTCATAAGTATGACACAAAGATCAAACACGTACTTCTTCCAAATAAAGCAAGAAGTGCGTTGCATGAGCGACACTTCTCTCACTTGGCCCAAAAATTTTATAACCAGCTACCTAAACACGTAACTGAAAAGAATGAAATGCAGAAATAGATAATTAATGTTTGAAGGGACAACATGGAAGTGATGCTACGTAAAACAGAAAGTTTACGGTGAGCTCACTTACCGTATTTTTTTGTGGTAAATAGTTTAAAAAATTAGTGAATTAATGTTTTTTTAGATATCCTGGAACATGGTTTTTTTAACCATAGTTGGATATGTTATTTTCCACCGCCTCTATTATTGGAATGAATGTGGTAATAAGGAATGGATGAGTGTACAAAATTTATAAAAAACGTTAAGATAAAAATGGTTTTTTTTTCAAATAAAAATTATTATTATTGTTAAGTAAGTATTAGTAAGTTAACTTCCACCCCATTTTAGAATACTGTTCCGTGGTTTGCGGCAACGACATGATTACTAGTACCAGCCTTATTGAAAGCTTTCATAAAAATTTGTTGAGATACCTAGTGTACAGAAAATTTTCTGACACAGACAGTTATGAGGGTTTGTGTAAAACATGGAAATTGCACCCTCTGAGTAAGCGTCGTGGATTGGCGGTGGCGTTGTACCTCTACAAGGTCCTGCATAGATACGTTAATGGCGACTTTTCTAGACTGGGTTTAAAGGTTCCCCATGCAGGAGTGAGGAAATATACATTGTTTTTTGTATCTAACGGGATTAATATGCCTCACCTCTGGCCCGATGTGTTGGTATTGGGAATGACTTTGGAAACGAAGTAGACTTTTTAACTCAAAAATTGATATTTTTAAGATGGAATTACTAAGGTTTGTGACGTGATGTAACTGACTGTGATAGTATGTTGATATAATTTATGTTTTTATGTTCAAACCCTTTGAATCTATGTATTTTGTGTGTCTATGTTCATGTCTTCGTGTCTTTAGGCGTTCTTCGTGTATAAGTATGTCGATTATGGTTTGAAAATTCGGAAATATTAGTAATAAATAGGAATGGTGAAATATAATATATAAAATTAATTATATAATGATTCAATATAGCAAGTATATTAAGGCTGTTTGCTGCTCTACTTGCTGACGGTCTTCCGTACCTAGCTGCTCTGTGGGAGAAGACGGCAGGGTGTAGGGAAGTGTGGGAGCCCTGACATATAAATAAAAAAAATTTGTATACAGTGGGTTGCATTAAACAATACTTTTATATAGGCTACAGCGTGTTAATAACCCACTCGAGCAGGAAATTGAATCTGAGACAGTGTTCTAGACAAAGAGTACGTTACTAGTCGGACTACCGAGACAGCTATTAAATAAATTTATTTCTTGTATGACTTATGCCAGGAGTCACAGATTTGATCGTACTAGTTGTAGCATTTTCTTATTACTTATTTTTTCTTGTCACCTTTCACAGTCTGCGTTTGCATTAATGTGTATAACAGTCGAACGTAAAACAAAAAAAAAATCCAACATAAAGAGATTGGAAATCAGTTTTTGGGTGTGGGCTCTTTGTCGATATTTTGTTATGTAAAGACTGCTAATCTCTAAGATAGCATCAACGGCATTTTCACCTTTTAATCATTAAAAGTTTTGTTAATTAAATCGAATCATGTAGATACTTTTAAAAAAAATAAACTGAAATAAATATACTATATACCATTCTAAGTAAAGTACGAGAAGAGTACACAAACCAGTTTTATCTGCAGAATAAAACAATTCTCACAAAAATATGTAAGTAATGGTTTCTGTCAAACCATTTAATATTTATAAAAAAATATTTCAGTTTAAACATTTAGGCTAAATGAATCAGAGCTGAATAAATATTTTTTATTATTCTAGCAAATGGTGTTTGAAAAATAAATACACATTTCATCAATGTAATAAAAATGTAAAGTTAATTAATTTAATGGATTGCTGATCATCATATAAATACGGCAGAACAATTAAATAAAATTTTATGTAAAATATATATATGAAATTGTAAAAATAATGCACAAATTAATTTGGAATTTATAAATAAAATATCCGAATTTAACCTTCTATATTTAAGAAGAAATAGTTATCATGAACTGGATAAAATAGTAAAATAAAATTTAACTCTATTAAAGAGGTATACTCTTGACAATGAACAAAATGAAAGCTGCACAGGCTAGAAACATTGTCTAAAAAAGTAGCGCACCATGTGTTCCTAATTCTACAGGACTGTCTCAAAATTAGTTAATACAAACTGCATAGTTCGATAAAGAAAACGAATTTCAGAACCCAAGAGAAAACCTTTTTAAAATTAAATTATTTTTCTTCAAAAACCATTTCGCACATAAACTGAGACAATTCAATAATTCCAAAAGGCATCCGGTTTTATGATTTGCGGCTGTTCATTAAAATATTGTATTTTTAATTGTATGCTAAAATTTTCTGTGAAATATTTAGTAATTAGAAATCTAATCCGCTTTTTGAAGTATTTAATTTTTTACATTCAGTATTAATAAGAAAAATTCAATTTTGAGTTTAACGTTACTTTCACCACAACCCTGATGAAATATCTTTGGTAGGTATTTCGTCAACACGTATAGGGTGTTCTCAAAAATAATTTCTCTGTCTTTGTTATTTCGATGTACGTGTACGTTACTAAGTAATCTTGCATTCAGTAATTATCAAAAGAGTGTTATTACTGTGTACAGACGGACGTGTAGGACAACATTATTAGATGTAATGAAAAAAATTAAAAATTGCTAATGAATTAAATTTTCTTGGACAGCTACCTAAGATTGATTTGGGTCGAGTACTAAAGCACATGATCAAAAAGAACATGCACAGTTTTCCATATATTTTTTAAAATCTGTAGAAAAAACAGCTCTTTTGTTTCGGTCAACAGAAAAGAAGTTAATCATTTGGTGAAGAAAGTACACAAATGAATTCCAGTCTGGAAAGAAGATACATTAGACTACCAAGGTAAAGTTCTAGAGATAGAGTCCTAGAGTTCAAGAGACAATGTTGTTTTTAAAATTAGATGCTAGTGACAATTAAAATAGCAAAAAGTGTGAATTGGAGGCAGTGAAACAGCGTCAGCTGTAGTTGTTTTCCACATAAATAAAACTTATAGTATAACTTTTTAATGATCCGTTTCTTCCTTTTCTTATTCAAAAATTTTAAAATATTTTATTTTTTCTGTTGTTAATTGCATGATCACCCCAACGACTTGATCACCAAACTATCGGATGCAGCAAACTATCCAGGGAATCGGCAACGCAGGTTGAAACGTCAATGGGCCCGAGATCTACTATAAAGTGAAATATTTTATTTTTTTGTCTATTTTTCTTGTAATGTTGTTATTTATCATTCATGTATCGTGAACTTTATCTCATAGAACATATACCAATGGGTATCTCTGTTCTTTTTCATTTATTTTTTCTTGTCATCCTTTCGTTACTTTTATCAAATTTGCTCGTTGTATCTTAGTATTGTTGTTGTTTAGGTCATCAGCCGAAAGGCTGGTTTGAACCTGTAGAGGTTTTACTAAGTACAATGAGGAGCAAGGTGGTTTACCATTGCCTTCCTCACTGAGTGGAAAAGTATGCTCATCAGCATGCCGGGCCCTCTGAAAAGCACATATTTTCCACTCTGCAAATGACACCTTCACTTCATTCACCACAGGGTCTGGCTGTATAATTAAATTCATTACTTTCAGAGGAGATAACTCTGATTAGTGTCTTTTACACCTCTACCTCTTCTGTTCTTAAATGATTCAGTCATTTAATTGGCCGACCATGTGATAAGAAACAGAACTATTTATTTTAGTCCTGCAACGAACAGATTGAGTGTAAATAATTTGACACTCCACCTGTCTGTTATGGGCAGATCTTAGTATATAGTTGCAAATAAAGTTATTAAAGACAAAAAAAATTAGATCATCAGGCGAAAGGCTGGTTTGAACCTTTAGAAGTTGTACTAAGTACTACGAGGAGTGAGGTGGTTTACCATGTCTTCCTCACTAAGTGGAAACGTATGCTCATCAGAATTCCAGGCCCTCTGATAAACATCCACTTTTCACCCTATAAATGACACCTTTACTCATTCACAACAGGGTCTGGCTGTATAATAAAATTCATTACTCTCAAACGAGATAACTGACTAGTGCCTTTTATACCTATACCTCTTCTGTTGTTAAAACCTTAAGTCAAATAATTTGCTGACCGTGTGTTAAGAAACAGAATTATTTTTTGTAGCCCGAGAACTAGCAGATAAAATACAAATAATTTAACTCTCCACTTTCCTGTTATGGGAATTTTTTTTCTAAAACAGCGAATAAATCAAAAGCAACATTTAGAATAAATACAATATATTTTTTTAACTATTTAACTAACTATCTGTGCTTCCTCATTAATTTTCTAAGTAAAGACTTAAGACTGAGATTTAAGTATGTAAATTGTACTCATAACCAGTTATAAGTAAATTTTTATGGTGTTGTATGGAAATTGTAAATTCTTATGAGGTAAAAAAAAATAAAAACAGGACCAGTCTGCATTGATATCCATTATTTCTTAATACTAAAATCAATATAAATACTCGTACAAAAATAAACTGTAATATATATATTATGTTAATAAATTAAATAATTAATTGCATTTTCTTTAATAAAGAAAATATTTTTTATAGAATGAAACTCTTTAGGGAGTAAAATAACATAGATTACTTATTGTTTTAAAAATTGGATTACTAAGATCCCAATAAAGGTAATGTTTTCGAAAATATCTTTTCTTAGAATACGACTGTTCTCTTGTTAGTAACAAAAAGCTACTATAAATATATGTCAACTTTATTTGAAGAAAACTAAACATTACAAGACACTGAGTGTAGTTTGAGTTAGTGTAGCATACAGTGTTTACTTTTTCGAGAAATATAAGTACAAAACGTACAAAATGTAAGAGGAAAAATAAAATCATAACAGTCAAGGAAATATTTACTATATTTTTATTTAAAGAACAAATGGACAAGAGTAAACGTTTTAATGCACATTTATGTTTCCTTAAACTGTTACATAAATCCAAATAAAAATTACTTAAATGCACAAGCACGAAGCATCTAAAACTGTAAAAATATGGTGCATTATAAGAAACTATCCTTGCGACTGAACTATAAATTTGTTCGTCTAAATTTCCAAATTTAACATATTGTAAGAACACCGTATTATTTCCACTATAATATTGTGGTTTATAAAGAAAACTTTCGGCACAATGAAACATTTTTAATATCTTTTTATGTATTATTATTGTGACACTTATTTTGGGTTCTTTAATATATAGAATCTGTTTACTAATAAATAACAAAACTTCCTTTTAAACTAATGACAAGTTTTTATTTTCAAATTCATAAACTACTATAAATTATTAAGTTTACAACTACTATAAAACTACAGTTAAACTACTTAAATTAATACTAGACTAAGTTGATTAACAACTTTTTTAAAACTTAATAGAAGCTAAAAATAAAATATGGTCATATTTTATTGACTACTGATGCCTACAAAAGCATAAGCCTGTGATTAGGTGATATGTGGTGATATTGTCACCGACCGGGGCCGACGACACGTGGTAAAACCTTGCTTGAGAAGTTGGTGGCCCTAAAAAGGGCCATTTTAATTGGTTGGGGGGTCCTGAGAAGGACCGTTGTATTTAACGGATTGGTTGCCCTGAAAAAGGCCGTTGTTGGTGGTCGGAAGCGGTGAGCCGGCGTGTTGGAAGCGGTGCCCAAAGAGTGAGGCTCGGCTACCGGGTTCAGGCCTAGCTCTCTCTCAGCGGCAGTTGTGTCTTCACTGCAGCGTTATAGTGTGGCCCCCAGAGCCTCGCAGTGTCGGGTCGACGTAGGCCGTCGGCGGATAGCGCGGTTTCCGCTGAACTCACTCTTCACCGGGATGTCATCTTGCACGCATGGGCTTCCTTCGGAGGCCGGGTAGGAGAAGATTGACACGTGCGGGAAGGTGCGTCTGCCACCGGTAGCTTCGACCAGGGATGGTGGTTCTAGTCTCAGCTGGGCTTTTCTTTCTTGCTAGCTCTCTTCTTTCCTCTTCTCCGTTCGGGAGTTGAATGGCGAGTGTGACTCGCGGTTCAGTGCAGCCGCTTAAATGCCCTTCCGACGACCCTGCTGGCTACGCGTTGGTAGTACAACCCACGGCAGGCAGGTTCTGGGACTGTCTGCAGGCGCTGATAATGGTGGGGCAGTCGGCGACAATATACAGATGTAAAAATGCCAAACCTGGACGGGGATCCATCCCGGTACCTCGGCATAGTGAACAGTTGCGCTGACCACTACACCAAGAAGCCGGCCAATAAAACCAAGCAGACAATCAATTAGTGAATTATTTCTTTTACTATTTATATTAGTTAAATATACATATACTTAATATATAATAATTATTGCTTTGCTATTTAAAACTGGAAAGCATTTACATAATTATATGATTCACTACAAAATAAAATAGCCTACTTTAATTACTGAGTTGCAATGTTTCATGTAGGCTAATATTAGTAATAAGGGATGGGGATTGTCTCCTACTAAAATAATACGTTTCAGAAAAACATATTTTTAATATTTTTTTTTATAATTCCTGATAACTTATGTTTTAAATATTAAGCAATATTTCAATCATTAAGCTGTTACTTTGTGTTTTGCACTATAAAATTTCCCATCGCTCACTGAGACAGAACTCTTTGTAGAACGCTTGAAAAACATGAATTTTAGATAATTATTAACAACTTATAACTGGCTAAACGGAGTAGATGAAGAGTAAAGCGGAATAAATTGAATTTAACAATCGGAGTGGGGGAAAATTTCATGTTTATAACTTAATTGTAAATAAAGATTAGTCTATGTACACTTAGTTTATGTTTGTGTATTATCAAGTCTAATCTTAATAGTTGCAGAGGCTTTGTGTGCAAGACATACATCACAGTCACTGAGATAAATCTGAGAATCGCATTTCATCAGAGAGTGGTTTCCGTTTCAAGAGATTTATGCTGTTTATCAAGGCGTTTGAAGTGATGGTATACACTGATGGATAATGTTCATTTTGTTGTGGCTTAAGAGACAATAATGTTCATTTTGATCTTCCGGTTGTGTGGCGAGGATGAAACCATCATAAAGACGGAGTGCTCTTAATGACCCTAGCATCTGCACCATGTGACAATAACTGGGCACCATACCGCATTGCAAATCTGTTGTAGTATTATCCTACAGTACATTTATGTAACAGCTATTTACTCGTACACGAACCTGTAAAGCGTATAATCGTTTTATTGTTTAACTCTGATTCAGTTAATACACACACCAATGCAAATAGCATTCGATAAACAAAGGCTTATCCCCGTTTAACGTTTATTTTAACGTTCAAAATTGTATTCAAAACGATACGATTTTATTTTAAATTTCATATTTACGTTTCATTTACAATATGTAAATTTTTCAGCAATTATCAGTTGAGAGTACTTCAGTATTGTTACGGCCAATTGAATGATACATTTATTTTATTTTATAAACGAAATTAAACTGTTAAAAATATTTGCTACAATACCCTCCAGTAAATACCTTAGAATATTTTTAATGTCAATTTTATTTTTTTATAAAATGAGTACTAATTTAATCTTGCTTTTGTATGCGGTGGGCATATTTCATACAGCCTAATGAAATGCGGAGCACGAAACAAATTTAAAAAATAAATGTATTTTGAACCGTGGTATTTAAAAAAAATCCTATTATTCATCATCAATTATAGAATAAATGTTCAACCAAATATATTTTTGCCTACATAATAATTAATATTGAAAAAAACAATTTTAAATTGTTTTTGTTTCAATTTTACGGTTAAGCTACAATTTAAATATGTTGTAGTAAAAAAGTCGTACAAATTTTCCAATCTGAAAATTGGAATCAAATTATACGCTCACGTTAGTAATTAAGCACGCCACTCCATACTTGAAAATTACGAGCGAATGTCCAACTTTTATTCTCTCTTATTTTTATTTTATTTAGTTAATTTACAATCTGTTAATAAAAGAAAAATTAACAAACTTGAAATTGCAAAATTATTTGTTCTATAGACCAATTACTCGTATAGGAACACTAGTTTTTTCAGTCGGAGTAAGATTTTTGAGGGTTTCTTTAGAAAATTTCGATGAGGGTTAGTGACTATGGTCCGATAAGCATGAATGAGGACATAAATAGAAGACTAAAACGCTAAAAGACTTGGAAATAATGGGAAGAGAAATTTACCATAAAATTATATTTGAACAGAGGTTAGTCAACTTTGGCAGTTTTGTGACAAGAGTACAAGAAAAGAACGTCAAGGAGTCTGTGGGCTAAAGAGAAGAGAGCAGAACAGTCAAAGAGAATAAAGCTCTGTTGGAAGAACTAGAACAATTACAAAACGTAAGTTTGTATTTCGTGGTGTAAAGTTGACCAAACAACAAAAGAAATACCATATTGCAAATTGCAAATAAAAAATGTACATTGTGAAATGGTTTTTTTTTGAAATTCCATCTAGGATACGCGGAAAAAGAAAGACAGGACATATCAAAGTAAAACTGATACGCCAAAATATTTACATTATGTTAAATCTTATACTTACCAATTCATTACCCTATGTTGATTCATTACCTTAGTTGATTAACTTCAATAAGCGAGTCATCCAATCATTTTTGTAAATAATACAGAATTTTCTTACGCAGTGATATTAATTTATTTTTCTACCAAACAACTATTTAGAAATTAATTTTTGGACACCATAAAATACTTCTTTAACCGAATATTTTAAAACAAATTTAGATTTAGATGTTCTAGTTTCTTTAGAGGTCTTTTGGTCATCGGCGCTTGAGGATTCTTCACGGATTACCTACTAGTCGCGAACACATCTGCTGCATTTACGTATTTATGTGTTTAAATTAAGAGTGAAATGAATAATAAAAGTCTTTTTCTAGGCCTGTGACGTTTAAAACATAATGTAAAGTTAAGTCTTACATTAGGTCTTACATTAAGTCTTAAGTTAAGTCATGGGCAATTTGGATGGTAGACCAATATTTGGAGCCTATCACAATACAACAATTAATATTTTTCAAAGACACCAGTCAAAAGCACTTAGAGTAATATCAAACGAACTTTTTACGTAACCAATCAGACCCTTTACAAAGACCTGGAAATACCAGCGGTTTGAGACATTGTAGACGCAACATACAACTTCTCATTACACCCATTACACACAAAGACACTTGACCACATAAATATGTTACGTCCCAGGTTCGTGAAATAAAATTCAAAAGCTTTTATCGAAAATCCAACTATTGTTTTGTTTTATTCAAGAAAGAAAATCTTATCAGATCCAATGTTGAAATATTTAAAACAATTAAAATTCTTAAAACAATTAAAATTCTTAAAAAAAAATTAAAATTCTTTAAATTCAGTTGGAGTAATTATTAAATCTTCTAAAATACTTTCATCAAAATAAAGTTGAAAAAAATTAATAAATTATTAATATTTTGTTTTCTGTTCTTTATAAAAATTGTATATCACCTATCCCTTTAAAAGTTTTAAAAGAGAGTGAGGACAACAATCCAATTTATTTAAATTAAGAAAATTGTCTTTTTCTTTTTTTTTTTTTGTACTTACATCTGACGTTGTGTAAATAAGATCATCTGGTGGTACATTGATGTTGATGCTGTAAGAGTGTTTATGTTTACGTTGGAATGTCGTTACGTGCGTACTGTTTGTTATGTTTTGTTTTGTTTTGTGCGTACTGTTCGTTATGTTTTGTTTCCACTGTCCGTTATGCGTTAGGTGTTCGTATGTGTATCTATTACAATCCTATTACAATCTTCCCCTCCCCCCGGAGAGTAAAGAGAAGCACACAGTACGTGTAAGCAAAATAAAGGGGGTGAGTGTTAAAATGAAAAAGAGAAGATGAGTATGTAGCAGTTGTCGGCTTGAGATGGTAATATACATTCATTTGGGGCCCCATTCAATAAAACATTCAAACAACATGCAAACAGCATTTTTTTTTTTTATTACAATCATCCCAAACTCGAGGATCGCTACAGACAGCACCTAAAAATAAATTATGTAATTTATGAATATACTATTTAACTTTTTTAATATTAGAAATATGTTCTTTAGTGATATCTCCTCCTACAGTCTTACGAAGTAATGCTGTAACTGGAGTAGAGAAGCCGATGATATAAAAAGGTTCAGACCATCGATACGCCATTTTGGCACAAATATTTTTTTGTTTTGAACTAACGGGGTGAGTTTTTAGCAGAACTTTATCTCCCACTGAAAATGGATTGGGATGGCGTGTAGCATTATATCGACGTGCCATATCATTATGTGATTTAACTAGTTTTCTTCTAATATCACACATCATATTACTAGAACGTATAGGATTTCTATGGAGGATATCTTGGATATTCCATGCTCTATCTAATGGAGTGTGAGCTGGAAAAGTATGCAATATGTCAAATGGGCATTTCCCATGAGCATTATGTTGAGCCATATTAAAAGCTAATTGAAACCAAAATAAAGATTTGTCCCAAGTTGCTTGAGTCTTTGCATGATACGCAATAAGGATAGACCTAAGATTTCGGTTTAAACGTTCTGCATGCGATGGTTGAGGGTGATAGGGTGAGAGGGTAGTTCGTTTTATGCCTAAATTGAAACAAAAGTTTTTAAACATTATGGAATTAAAATTTTTAGCATTATCTGTGACAATCAATCTTGGAATAGAATAACTTTGGAAAATACGTTTTAATTCATGTATAATAGAGGATGTATTAGTGTTTTTTAACGGGGCTAACCATGTGAATTTTGAGAAACTATCGACTACCACTAGAATATATTTATATCCTTGATTGGTTTTTGCTAGGCTACCGACGGTATCAATAAACAGTGTGTCAAATGGCGCTGTCGGAACTCTGGAACTGAGATTTCCCCATTTATAATTTATCCCAGGTTTGCTTCGTTGGCAGGTCGTACAAGCCTTGACTTTCAGAGGAATTTCTCGATATATATCTGGCCAATAAAAATATCGTGTGATTTTGTGTATAGTTTTCTCAACACCTAAGTGTCCACCAATCTCCGAATCATGAAAATATTTAAATACTAAATCTTTTAAAGAGTCGGGAAGTACGATTTTGGTTGGATTATTATGTTTATTTTTTGAACATAGGACTCCTTTGGATAAACAAAATTTACTATTCCTTTGTTGTTTTTGTTGTAGGATAAAGGTATCCTGTTCCTGATGTAGTTTGACGTCTGTAAAAGATAGGGGGAATTGTGACAATAAACTATTAATATAAGTTATATCCTGCGGAATATCTTCGTTATTTAGATCATACATCCTCGATAATGCATCGGCAACATTATTATCTGAACCACGGATGTGATTAATTTTAAATTTAAAGACAGATATTCGGAGTAACCATCTAGCTAATCTACCTAACTGTTTTGGTTTGGAAAGAAGCCAGGCTAAGGCTTGATTATCAGTTTCTAAAAGAAATTCGCGATGTGTTAAATAGGTCCTGAAATGATCCGTTGCGAAAACAACTGCAAGACACTCTCTTTCATATGCTGAAAACTTTCGTTCTGCTTCTGTTAGTGTTTTAGAAGCATACGCTATAGGTTTCCTAGATCCTTCTTGTTCCTGAAGTAGGACAGCTCCTAGACCTGTATCAGATGCATCCGTCTGCAAAATGAAAGTTTTGGAAAAGTCTGGAATTGCTAATACCGGTGGATTAGCGATTGCCTGTTTGAGATCTTCAAACGCAAGTTTTTGAGCGTCGTGCCAGATAAACGGAGTGTTTTTGCGACGTAATTTATTTAGTGGTTCAATTCTATCAGCATAATTTTTGATAAATTTGGAAAAATAATTAACCATACCACAAAATCGATGTACTTGTTTTACTGTCATAGGCTGTGGGTACTGTAATATTTTTTGTGTCCTATTTGAGTCTATAGAGACTCCTTTGTACGACAATACATGTCCGAGAAACGGTATTTCATTTACAGCAAATGTCACTTTATCAGGATTAACTGTAATGCCAGCTTTCCGTAAAATTGACAATACTATTTTGATATGTTTAACATGCTCTGTAAAACTTTTTGAATATATTAATATATCATCCATATAATTAAATACAAATTTATATTTAATATTTTTGAATAATGTATTCATAAGGCGAGTTAAAACTTGCGCACCAGTCGACAAACCAAAAGGTAACCTTTCATATTCGTACAAACCATCTGGTGTACAAAATGCAGTAATTTGACGAGATTTTTCTGTCAATGGGATCTGATGGTACGCTTGTGCTAAATCTAACGTACTAAACCATCTTGCATTGGAAAACCATTGGAACGCATGATTTATATTCGGCAAAGGTTGTGCCTCTGAATCAATTATTAGGTTAACTTGACGATAATCTACAACTAGACGACTAGTTCCGTTTGGTTTCGGAATTAAAAATGCTGGGGAAGAATAGGGGGAAATACTTTCTCGAATTACCTTATCTTTTAATAATTTGTCAATTTGTTGTTTCATTTGAAACGTTTTTATCGGATTTAAAGGATAGGGTCTAGATTTAATAATTTCATTATTTTTAAGTACAATATCGTATTTCAATACATGAGTACAACCTAATTTAGTTGTAGGAACATCAGGAAATTCTTTACATAAATCATTAATTGTATTTTTAATATACTCACTTTGTTCCACGTTGTTAATTTGTTCTGGAGATAGGTCGGTTAAGTGAAATTGTTTACCTCTTGCCCAATCAAAAGTTATGAAAGAGTTTGTTGGGTTAACTATTGCGCGGGTTGTTTGTAAAAAATTCATCCCGAGTATTATTCGGTGTTGTAATTTGGATAATATTTTAAAATTCACTTTCCATGATAATTTTTGAAGATTAACCTTAATCCAAATTTGTTTATTTATTTTTAAAGGAAATCGATCAGCTGTGAGACAAATTGTATTAATGTTTTCTTCCTCTATAATTGCCTTTTTATTTTTTAAAAATGTATACAGTTGTTGATTTATAATATTATGGGTGGAACCTGAATCGATAAGGGCATTAAATATGTTATTTTTAATTTTTATTGGTAATGTTTTTAAAGAATAATTACAATTTAACTTATTTCCTTTCAACTTTAAATATTTACTTGAATTATTTTTACAAATGCACATCATATGTTTATGGTCAGTACATTTGTAAACATTTAGTTTTTTGAAACATTATTATTTCCTTTTTGTTGTAAAAGTTTACAATTTCGTTTGATATGACCTAATTTATGGCAATAGAAACATTTTAAAGTGGTTGCAGGCATTTGTGATCTAACGGTGTTGTAAGTTGTATCTTTTAATATATTTTGTTTACCTCGTGAAGGTACCATGCTATTTATATCTTGTATTACGCTCGTATCACTTATTTTAGATACGCCGATGTCATTCAGAGTCCTAGCATAAACTCTCTCATAGACATAGGTATCTAGTTTATTGAAATCTTGTAAGTTACGAGGTTGGCCAATTATACCTATATGTGCGGCGTATACTTCATTTAAACCAGTTAAAATTATATTAATTAGCTCACCTTCTGTTAGATCTAATCTTAATACCTCATGGTGTTCTAAAATTTCTTTTATGTATTCATTAAGTGTCTCTGTTTGCGACTGATTTCGGTACAACAATTTGAGTTTTAATATTTCTTTCATTTTTGGCGTTATTAATTTGTTGACTAAATCTCTATGAAATTGATCAAAATTATGATTATTTTTAATTGAATTCTCAAAGATTTGTTCAGTAAAGCCTGTCATAAATTGAGTTAACAATACTAAAGGTAAATCTACTGCATAGCGTTTCTGAATTTGTTTAATTATTTTGATATTTCGTACTAGTATATCAATATCACGTCCATCAGTTATAGTTAATTGCTTTAATTCATTTTCAATTGGATTTGCAATTTTCGTCCAATTGAAGTTTAACTCACGATTAAAATAGGCTGGATTATGATTACCTACTGCATTCGGTATTAATATATCAGGAGTTTCGTTTCTAAGAACAGGATTTTGCATTACTGGGGAATGTAAAATATTAATATGGTTAACACCAAAATTTTCTTGTTGATCAAGTAAGAACTCATTTCCTAAATGTGCGTTTTCAATATTTATGTTGTTTTGTTCTAAATTAGGCTCAATTTCGAAATTTTGTAACCTATTAAGTTTCCAAATATCAAATTCTCCCTTTAAATTTTGAAATCCTACAAGGTTATCTGGTTTATTTGTTAATATGAATGTTAATAATTTATTAAGCCTATCATCAAATGTTTCGGCATTATACTTTTCTACTTCAGTTAAATTTTCTAGGTTTCGTAACTTTACCAAATAGTTTTGACACTCCGTCAGTTGTTTGTCTATGTCAAACCTATGTAGCGTAGTTAAGTCAATTTGTCGTCCATTATTTAAGAGTTTTTGTAACCTTTGTCTTTTTTGTCTTACGTTTCCTGTTGTTGTACTTTTTCGTATTCGTAATTGGAAATTAACGTTTGTTTCGTCTAATTTAGTGGGGTCAAGAATTGGTGCTACTTGTCTATCCATGTTTCTACCTGTTTATTGTTTTCTGTAATGATGACTATTTAAATGTATGTAAACAATGCCTTACCAGATAATTTCAATACACTTGCCAGATGTGAGATTGTTACGTTTTTTGAAATTGTTATTGATAATTGATTTTTATGAATTTTAGAAGATTTATTGATGTTATTTATTGAATTTTTGTTTTAGTTTTTATGATATTCTGATTTATATCCTGGTTTATCCTTGTCGTATCTTGGTTTATCCTTGTTTTATCCTGGTTTATCCCTGTTTTTATCCTGATTTATCCTTGTTTTGTCCTGGTTTATCCTTGTTTAATTTCCCGGTCGATGCACCATTTTTGTTACGTCCCAGGTTCGTGAAATAAAATTCAAAAGCTTTTATCGAAAATCCAACTATTGTTTTGTTTTATTCAAGAAAGAAAATCTTATCAGATCCAATGTTGAAATATTTAAAACAATTAAAATTCTTAAAACAATTAAAATTCTTAAAAAAAAATTAAAATTCTTTAAATTCAGTTGGAGTAATTATTAAATCTTCTAAAATACTTTCATCAAAATAAAGTTGAAAAAAATTAATAAATTATTAATATTTTGTTTTCTGTTCTTTATAAAAATTGTATATCACCTATCCCTTTAAAAGTTTTAAAAGAGAGTGAGGACAACAATCCAATTTATTTAAATTAAGAAAATTGTCTTTTTCTTTTTTTTTTTTTGTACTTACATCTGACGTTGTGTAAATAAGATCATCTGGTGGTACATTGATGTTGATGCTGTAAGAGTGTTTATGTTTACGTTGGAATGTCGTTACGTGCGTACTGTTTGTTATGTTTTGTTTTGTTTTGTGCGTACTGTTCGTTATGTTTTGTTTCCACTGTCCGTTATGCGTTAGGTGTTCGTATGTGTATCTATTACAATCCTATTACAAATAAAAATGTTCAATCTCTTTCAACTAACGATCTCCCTGTTAACAGACGACTGAAACGATGGTGGAATAGCGATCTTCTCCGAAAAAAAACACAAAAAATATTTCAATTTAGCTTGTCATGCCTGTTTCATTTCATAAAAACAAAAAACATTAGTTCATATAAAAAAAATCATTCATCATACTGCTTATAAATTTTTATCATTAAAAAATATTGGCACCACAATCCTTGCAAAATTTCACGCCGAAATCGGTCACTAGATCGGTTCTCATTCACGTCACATTCCCGCCATTCCTCATTCATTCCATCTCGTTTACCAGTTGTGCTTTAAACATTGTACAGTTGTAAATATAAATAAAGTTGAAGCCAAAAAATAAAGTTAAGTCTGTTACAGTGGCACATTGGTAAGCGTACGAAACTGAAAAACAGAAGGTCTGTTTTCAATTTCTGACTAGGATCTGAAAAATTAGAACAATTTGAAATCTACCGATACTGCAACATAAATCACAGTAGTGTCGCCAATGGCCAAGAAGTTGGCGCAAATTTTATAATATGTTTAAATAGTACAAGATATGGAAGATTTTTAAAATGCTTTATTCATTGCTGATAAGTTTAACTCTTTTCTAATAGCATTGAGTTCAGAACCTAACTGTAAATCAGAACCAGTGAAATATCAATTTATATTTTCTTCATAGAGACATAAAAAAATAAGGAGATGAAAAAAGCTTTATATGATGTAAATTTTATTACATTCTCCTTTATGGCGATTTTTTTTAGTAAAAAACCAAACTTATAAATCCTTTATTGCCGTATTCCGTAACCTACTCATAAATGTAGCGAAACAAAGCGAGGGCTTGTTGTTATCAATTCTAAAACTTTTCATATACGCCTATCAGGAGAAAGAGGAATATCTCTCTACACATACATATAAACACGCATGCGTCCTTGTAAAAATCTACAATTAAAGTACTATAAAATGTAGCCACGACGTGTCTATCAATTCATTTAAAATTTACCAATTCACAAAGGCTGAATAAACTACGTTTCCTGCGGCATTCAGAAGTTAATTTTTTTGGGATAAATTTTTCAATCAATCAACTTCATGTAAATAAAAAATTACTAAATACAAATTGATATATCGTAATCCTGCACTTGCATCCATTATAAAGGGCGTATACGAATTGGTACGAATTTCTATACTTTAAAAGGCATATTAATATTTGAAATGTATATGAAAGTATTTCATGATTTAAATTTTTTGTTAGTTATCCTAACGTGAGTAGAAAAATTTAGACTTCTCTTTAGAAATTTTAATTAAGACAAAAAACTGTAAAATATTTCGTGGCGAAAATTTCAATTAGTTTATTTTAGAATACATAATGGTTTTGCAATATAAAGTTTCATTATAAATAAAAAAAAAAAAAACACGAGTAGTAACGAAACGTATAATTTCTGTTTATTTAATGAATACGATACAAGGAGACTAACATTTAAGTCGCTTATTAAGTACATAGTTGAAGAGCTTATTGGATGCAGATGCTATGAACCAGAAATACAGTTTTGAGATAAACGAGATCAAACTTTAAGATTTTTTTGTGAGTTGTCTGATTTATTTTATTTTACTATCTATATGTTACCCCTTTACGAAAACGTATATTACGCATTTAAAAGGTTCTCAATACTTTTCAATACATTTTTCAATATCGCTTTTCTTACACATATTTCTTACACCTTGATTTTCTTACACCTTCATCCACTAAAATCTTTATCATCCGGGTACTTTATCTTCTGACTGTGGATGCACGTCATTTTAATAATATATGACAAAAATTTTCATAAGAAAATCTTATTAAGAAATTCTTAAAAACACCTTTTAATAATGAAGGTAAATTCTTAGCACGATAGTTTTCTGTTATTCTCAAAATATCTTGTATTTCTGGTGGAAAAAAATGTCAAGTGATCTTTATCCTCATCAAAAAAAAAAAAAATATTATTTAGTGCTTAGCTCTTTTATCTACTAGTTTTCTTAAATTTTAGAGGTAGAGCGTCTACATTAATAAATATACTTGGACACGTCCATCAATCACAATAGTTAACTTTTTGAAAAATATTACTAGAGTCTTCATTCATTAAAATCTCAAGTTATTACCGTCGATAATCCAAAATCGTTCTTTGCAAAGATTGTGTTGTCTAAATTCAAACTGAGAAAATATTTAAGAGTACACGGTAGTAAATTACTTTGACAGTCTTATTTTGAACTAATTTGAATTAAAATTTTTATGTACCTCATTTTTTAATAATATCCTGATGTATCAAATGATCATTAATTCGTGTACCTCAAATGTAGGCTAAATACTACAAAAACTAGTTGTTTTGTTCCACTCGAAAAGATTAAAATCCCTAAATGACCTAGTGAAATATGTATTCAAAGAAAAGTTCCGCTACTTTTAACATTAGAAGACTTTTTTATCAATTTTTTATTTCTTAAATAATGTTAGCGTCCAGTTTTTTGTGATTTTACTAAGTACCGATTATTTTTATACCAACTAATTCAGTTTGCAAAAACAATTACGATATAAAATTTTGTCTTATTTTCCTTTTAAAAATAAAAAAAGAAGAAATACCTACATTATGGCGAGCTATGTTCAGCAAAATGAAAAAAATTATGTTTTTCAAGGAAAGAAATCATACTTTGTTAGAGCTTTATATAATCAGTTAATTAATATTTTCCTAAATGTTAATTGTGAAATTGTGCTGTGTTGAATTCCTAAAATATATTAAAATCTGCTGCAATTAATGAAAATATATTTCATAACTACCAAAAAATATAGGGCGGATATCTCAGAATGTTAATTGGTTATTTTTTTTATTGAAACCACATACTTTAAAATTAGTGATACATATAACTTTTAGCAAGTAGAACAAGGCAAATAAACAGTGACGTGAATTATATCCAGTGAATCTACAAATCACCCCAACAAGGGATTTAATTTCATACTGAGATAAATGTCAAGGAATTACCACTTCACAACGCAACACAACTCCACCATATCTACTATATTCAAAATGTTGTTGGTAATCACCCGAAGGGCTGGTTTGAACCTCTAGTGGCTTTAATAAGTAAAATGAGGAGGTGGTTTACGATTGCCTCCTTAACTGAGTAAAAAAGTATGCTTATTAGCATGCCCGGCCCTCTGAAAAGCATCTACTTTCCAAATGACACCTTCACTTCATTCACCAAAGGGTCTGGCAGTGTACTAATATTCATGACTCTCAGAGGAGATAACTTGACTAGTGTCTTTTACACTTCTAAATCTTCTGTTTTTAAAAGCTGGAGTCATAAAATTAGTTGACTATGTGATAAGAAACAGAACTATTTTTTGTAGCTCTGGAATTAGCAGATCGAGTGGAAATAAATTAACATTTCACAAGTCAGTTATGGGCAATTGTTGATACTATTAATGTAAATTTTACAGTTAAAGAATTTGTGAACATTTTACTTGACACTGCTGATTGCGCAGTGCTTGAGAAACATAACAGGAACATGGGTTAAGCATGATCGTTGTAGAATAAAAAGTTTAAGAAAGCTCAAAAAGCATATAAAATGGCTTTTAATCATTAAATCCGCCATCCAGCATTTCCAATGAATTTAAATATTAAACAACTCAAGCGCTCAAGCCTGAAGAAATCCAAGAATAAGAAATAGTTATCTTGGATCATATTTCAATTTTTATGGTTTCTGTTAAACCTAATTTCTTTTAAAATAGTTTCCATATTAAAAGCTTTATGAATATATTAGTAGGAAACCAATTAGTGTTATTGATGTCCCGCAAAACTTTATTTTGATAACTGAAATATTTTTAAGTTTTATTCCGTTATGTCAGTTACCTACATTTTTGTTTAAAAATTGAAATTATGTGTGTATATATATATATATATATATATATAAAATAATCTATTGAAATTTCCACCGTTATTCGTTTGAAGTTTTACTATTATTCAAAATAAGAGTAAAACGGTAAAGACTGAACAGATGATTACGTTGGCGTTGAATAGATGATGTTCGTGAGCTGGTTAAAGACGATTGAATTAAGTGGGAAAAGAGAAGAGTGTAGGATGCTGGGATGATCATATAAGGTTCTAAGTCATAGGTCATGAACCTTTTGCTGTCTCCGGTGGTCAAATATTTTGCCACAGACTTTTATCTACTGTTCCTTTGTCAATTCGAGAGACTGTTGTTGACTTTTAACGATTTGAAGAGAGGTTTATTCCCTTTAGCTTTAGCTTTGAATAGAAGCGAACATTCGAAGCGGCATTTAGAATAAATAATTAAATTTTTACATTTACATTTACATTTGCTTGAGTACGCTTAACAGTATTTACTAATATCTAATTTAACGCCTAATTTCTGGTTATTTAACAATATTTTCATGAATTAAAATAACATTTTAACGAAAATACTAATCAAAAGTGAGATACTGAAACAAAAACTAATAAGAATAAATTTGGCTTGAAGTATTGTATTATTAATTTTTAAAATACGGTGTTCTATGCAAAATACTACAAATACTACAAATACTGCAAATACTACAAAAAAGTAATATCAAGGCATTTACACATCATGACTTCTCATAAAAAAATCAAGATTTTTTAAAAGAAAAATCATGTAAGTATACTTTTTCAATTGCATGGTTTATGTTTTAATTCATAGTTTACACTGATTTATTAGATAAAATTCTTCATTTATAGGTTAACTAATTTATAAGTAGATTAACTTTTAGTGATACGGTGATTTCAAAATATTAGACCATAGAAATTGTGAAAAACGAGTCTTTCTGATTAATACCCACTTTTAGAAGTATACAAATATAAAATATAAATATCTACAGACCTACTACTGCAGCAAGCTGACAATTTTTTTAACAAGGTGTAATTTTTTACATCCAGTTTTTAAATGTAAACATAAATCTTAAGCATAGAAGAGAAAAATCTGCATTATAATGTTCTTCTAAGGGCAGAAGCAGCACTCTGTAGTCTGTTTTAAAAACTTACTATTGGACAAAAAACTAAAATAAACTTTACTCTGAACTGTACATAAATACGTATATTGAAACATGAAATGATGATGCTGAGATGACGACGACGACCATGATGGAAAAGATAATGGCGGATTATGATTAGTGTATAAGAATTTAGTAAAACATAATATTAGTTCATTGATTAAGAAAATTGTGAAGGTAAGTGCAATGTTTTAAACCCTTTCAGTTTGTGATCATTTTTACTGTTGTTGAGAAGGTTGATTGAAAAAGGATTTTGATGTTTTTCTAACTTTATTAAACGGTCTACGCTACGTTATTTAATTTCTTCTTTAATGAAAGGAATATTTAAATCATTATGCAATATGAAATTGGTTACTCACCACGGAACATACTGATCAGTTTCAGGAATTTTGATTGAAAACACTGCAGTATTTTTATATTGATAAACTAGCTGTACTCGTAGCCGTAACCTGTTAGTCCAAAGAGATTTGAGAATGACTTTGTAGAAGAGGACTTTATTTAAGAGAATGTTGAGACTTCCTGTCTTAACAGCTAGAACAATTGACGTAACTTAAGTCCAAGTTGTTTTCTTTTCGTCTAAATAAGACTTCTCC
This sequence comes from Catonia carolina, assembly GCA_035578175.1. Taxonomy (NCBI): domain Eukaryota; kingdom Metazoa; phylum Arthropoda; class Insecta; order Hemiptera; family Achilidae; genus Catonia; species Catonia carolina. Next base: position 1,810,596 of record JAQMRL010000022.1, on the reverse strand, counting down.
ACGTGAGTATTTGAACTAAATGTAAACCTAGTTATTTAACTTCTTTGTTTTTCAGGGATAACTGTACCGTTGAAGGTGACCACAGGACATGTTGGTTTTTGTAATGTAAATGTTAAGTGTGTTGACTTACCCTCATTAGTCTTCACAAATCCATGAGTACAAACCCACCTTGATAACATTCACGAACGGTATAAGAAATTTAGTGCTGACACCAACTGAATGTAAATAGTTACTATATGAGGTTTGATCAAAAAATAACGGGATTTTTTTAATATGGCGGGTTTTGTTAATCCGATTTTCAAAATTTTTTTTACCTTTTTGGTACACCTGTTTCTAATATATGTTGGTACTTGCAGCCATTTTGAATGTACAGTTAATTGTTAGTAACTGAAAAGAATACGCGTGTTTGCATTTGCTCTGCGATTTGTTACTTCCGAAAAATGGACCAAAGAGTTTGTATTAAAATTTGCGTTAAAAATTATATCAAGTGTAGTACCGCATTCGAAATGTTGACAGTGGCTTTTGGTGAATCTACTATGAGTAGAAGAAGAGTTTATGGGTGGTACAAACGGTTCAAAAATGGCCGTAAAAGTTGAAGTTGACGATCGCCCTGGATGCCCTGGCATATCAATAACCGACGACAGCATTAGTAAGAAAAATTATTCTGAAAGATTACGGAATCACTTTCAGTAAGGTTGCTGATGAGGTCGGTATATCATTTAGATTTTGTCAAGCATTTTTTTTTCGTTTAGGTATGAAACGTATGGCAGCAATGTTCGTTTCGAAATTACTGAATTTCAAACAAAAAGAACGTCGAGTGGATATCGCCCAAGAATTGGTGAATGAAGTCAACATTTATCCAGAATTTCTACAAACGGTCATAACAGTTGGCGGAACATGGGTGCGTGGGAATGATGTCAAAACCAAGGTTTCGACGTTTCAAGAGAACCATGAAAAGATGACGTTTTGCCACCATTGATGGCATAAAAACAGTACCACTGTATAGGAGCTGACAGCTATAAAAAATAGTGAGTTCCAGAAGTGCTTCCAGGATTGAAAAAAGCGCTGGCACAAGAGTATTATATTTGAGGAGGATTACTTTGAAGGGGACAAAATTTATATATATATATATACACACATATATACATGAATAAATATATTAAAAAAAAAAAATTCCGTTATTTTTTGATCAAACCTCGTATTATTGAACACATATTTAATTCATATTTCAATTGACATATTAAATCTATATTAAAACAAAACATTTTGCAATTTTTACTAAAATTAGATCTTGAAATATCAACTGATCATTTACATAATCAATTGAACTTTGAATGACGTACCCATCAGTACAAAATCTATACCTAATTATAAATGACATGTATTGCCTTGCAGAAAACTCCATAATCTTTTAGAGTGGAATATAATTTCATAAAAATTTTAACTAAAAGAGAGGATTGAATACATATTTAATTAAATGAAAATTTTCTTTCAGAAGTAGATATCTATGAATAGAGTATTCGTTTCAGACAAAAAAAGAAAATAGCACAAGGATGATACTTTTCTACTTTTATGACTCCCCTGGATTATTATTAGGCCTATCATATGGAAAACTATTTAAATTAAAAAAATACATTTCAATATAAAAACCCAGTAATTTAGTAGGATTACAACAACGGATAAAAATACAAAACTGTATTCTATTTTGACCGTTGTGCTTTTACTAACACTGTGATATTGTGTTTTGTTTCTTTTTTATTGAGGACTTAACGGTTCTGCAAAAAGCGATTTTAACTTTTGAAACACGCATTTGTTTCTAAACCTTTTAAAAATCTGAATAGGCTTACTAAAAATTCGGATTATTGAGAATTGTAATATTGAACTGTATTGTATTTTTTCGTTCCCGTGTAATATATTTAGCTTTTTATGAATATTTATTCTGAACAACGCATCGACTTCTATTCTCAGTTTGATTCAAATTAATAAAGGGAAAAGTAATAATCTACACAATATATTAGTAAGTACATGGATAGTAGGATCATTGACATTTGAATTAAAATTATTATTTTTTATTTTATTTGAAAAATTCACAACCGTACATAAAACAACGAGTGAAAGAGATGATTATGAAATGTGTTTTAAGACTTAGGGAGATCACCACACAACAGTGGGCTCCAGTTGTAAATTTTCTGTTAACGGTTTACATAATTGTGTGTACTATTGGAATTACTTATTACAAAACAATGTCCCTACTTCATCGCCGGAGTAGACGTCTGGGGTAATTTCCGGGAAGGTATGGTAGATATAGGTGGCGTACAAGTTTGTTGCTATGATGAGGTAATTTCTTACGGAATTTCGTGTAAATTAAAAATTTAAATTTAGCAAAATTTTATGCTGTAATTTATTTCACCTTTAGTCGCCCAGTCGGTAACGCACTCGACTGTAAAGGTGACGGTCCCGTTTTTGATTTCGGTAACGTTCCAAAGGGGTTTCAAAACTCACAAAAATATCATAGCGTCTCACAATCTAGAGGTAAAGAAACTAAATAAACAAAACTTTAATATAATATCAAGATTTTAAATTTCCGTTGAAATATTATAATTGTTTATAACATCATAAAGGATATTAATCTGAGTAATAATAATAAATTTAAAGAAAATGTTTTTATGCGTGTTTGATTAAACACACGCTGCTACCTCAGACAGACCTCCTTGTGTCTCGGACTAATTATATATTGATTGGTGTCTCAATTGGAGAACACAAATTCAAAACACAAGAAAATAATTAAATCACAAATTTTATCAAATGTTGTGGATTCTCGGAAAAATTCAGTTTCTCAAAATCAAATGAACAATATAATAATCTGTCCTTAAACTTATCTGGACATATGGAATCCAGCTATGAGGTGCATAAGCAATGACTAACATCAATATTAAGTAAAATTTTCAATCAACTTTTTACACGGGAACATCTTTTTCTTCTTCATACTATCAAGGATTGAGCATAAGCCTGTTCCAAACTCACAAATCACTTTGTACTTCTACACAAACACGAGATATTCCAATATCTCGACTATTGCCATCTTCTTCGAGGTCTTTCCATCTCCCTTCTTCCAACTGGAACATATTCCGTCACTGTTAAAGGTATTCTCTCCTCTGGCATCTGTTTTAAATGTTGCCTCCATTGATTCCGGTACTCCTCCACTTTTTCATTCAAGCTAAATACATCCACTCAGATCTAATTTCTTCGTTATGTATTAGATCCAGCCTCGAGCAGCCCTTCACCCTTCTTAAAAACCTCATTTCAGCAGCTTGAATCCCACTTTTTTGGCGTTTCGTGGTAACCCATGACTCTCCGGGAACATAAAAAACATGTCTTCACCGGGATTTACACATACCAACAGTCAAGCCAAAAATCTCAAGATACCAACAAAATACAAGTCAAGACTCAAACATAACCCAAGAATTTGAACTGTTAACTTATTAGACAACAAGTAAGAAATCTGAAAATTAAAAACGATTTCATCCAACAGACCTTCTTTTGGTTAACATTAACTTGTAAAAGTACATTTTTGATAGAATAATTTTATTTTTGCTTTCTCTTGCCTACCAAAAAGCATGTTTTTAGCGATTAGTCTGAGTGTGTGTCGTATGTGTATGTTTCTGTGTGACCGTGTGTCTGTGTGTGTGTGAACAGAATATCTCAAGAACGGAACATTTTACGAACTTGAAACATGAAACTTAAGTTAGATACCACTAGAGGACCCAACACGAACATTTTCATCAAAATCGGTCAACTGGAAGTAGTAGTTTATTCGTGTAATTTTTCACTTTTTTGCGATTTTCTCAGTAACGGCTCCTACGATTTTTTTAAAACTCGCCTTATTTACTACATTTTTTATGCTTTACAAGATAGGGTAGGCGTCATGTCTGCTGAAATTCTTGGTGAGGCTGTTTTCTCGTAAAAAAATTGTTTTTTTTAAGATTGCGACTTAAATATGTATTTTAGCGCAAAAATGTCTCATGTAAAAGTTGTAGAGAATTTAAAATCCTACAACTTTTATATCAAACATTTTTTGTATAACGCTTAGTTTAGCGATAATTAGCGATTTTCTGTTTTTTCTCACGAAAACGCGTAAAAAAATAGATTTTTTTTAGATTTTAGCCTTAGCATGCATTTTACGACAAATGTGTATACACTTTTAAAATTATAAAATCATATTTAAAATATCATATATTAAATTTAAATTAAAATATCAAATGTAAAAATATAAAAAAAATTTAAATATAATATTTAAATTAAAATATCATTTATATTAAAGAAGTTGATGGTTAATTAAATTTATAGGAAATTAAAATATCTGCAACTTTTATTTCAAGCATGTTTCTTTACAGAGCCTAGTTTATCGTGAACGAGTGATTTTCCGTATTTTTAAGCCAAACTGAGGTAGATTTTCATTTTGCGTCTTTCACTCATGATTGAAATTTAGATTATGTTTATTGAGGTTAGTTTTTTGTTTATTTCTAATGTTTTATTACTAATGTTAGATTATATTGTTCATTATTTGCATTGGCAAGAGAAAGTTGTGTGAGTGTTTCACACCAGATTTTTTGGTAAAAAAATATTGAAAATTTCTTTTCATCATTTGGTTTGTTAAATTTTGTATTGTCAACTATCTACTCCTTGTTCCATATGAACAGATTATATATACTGTATTTTTTGCAGCAAAAAAAAGACGCTTAAATAACTTCATTTTTCGTGTGATTTCAATTGAACCTCAAGAAAAATTTAAAAAGAAGTAGATGGATAAAAAGTATAAATAAATGAGAGTTACTAGAGTTGAATATTTTCTGGTTACTTTGTCACCGAAATTACGCATTCGAGAAACGTCCTCTATTGTGTGTCGTGCAAATAATTAAAACGACTCGTTTGTCACCAGAAGCCAACCCAGAACAGGAGTACAGTAGTAGTGTTGGAGGAGTTAGTGTTAGTTGAAATTACATTTGCATACATTTCATGTCAAATGAGAACAAAATAAACCCTGTATCATATCGCAGAAACAATTCTGTGAATAATACTCTGATATTCTGAAACATAATTACAAATACATTCTATAACCTAAATGTAAGGTATATTCTTGATAAGTATAGCTTTATTCACATTAATTTTTTATTTTTTTACTTTATTTGTGACATTTCTAGTTTGCAACTGGATTTAAATTCGAAAAATAAAAATACTGATGTACTACTAATAAATACTTTGTTTTTCGAACTTTTTACATTGTATTGTATCTTCATGCTTACGTGGTTATTAAAAAAATGAAAATTTTCACACACTTTTTGCATGAAAACTAAGAAACGAATCAGTCATTTCAGAAAGACCATAAGTCAAAATTTTACATATTTTCTTTAGTGCATTTTAGGACTAACTGAATGTAAACACACAATTCCTATAAAAATCACCTAAGTCTGGGTTTCCTTAAGTAATATAACACTTTGAAAAGGCTTCTCCTTGTGGCTATAAATTACTTAATTCTAATTAAAAAATGAAAATGTATGATTTTTGAAGCTGAAGCACACTACTTTTTAGTGGAAGGTGCTGTACAAAGTTTATATGGGAAAATCTTTTTAAGGGACATAACTACTGTTTGTGACGACGATGAAGAACGTAAATAGTCCTGAAAACCAACATTTTTCTTTTTTAAAGTTGTGAATTTCAAATTTTTTTACTGGAAAAAGTTATTTTAAGTCACTAATTTAATAATGAAATAAATAAATTTATATTATTGTACAACACAACTTTCTTCTGATCTAACTACGTATTTTACAGAAAACAACGTAACTTAGCATTTTACCCCAATTTATTTCAGGAACACCTTAAGTCAAAATTTTTAACTTATTAAAAACAAGTTGCTTAGCTTTAAAATAAACAAAAGTATACATTTTATATGAAAGAGGAAATCCCTCTGAACAAATTATATTCATTAATATTGATTTTTTTTTATTAAAATTTAATATATTACCAGTTTTTAAATTTTTCTAAAAATTAGTTTTTTTTTGACTCATGGGCTTTCTGAAATGACTGATTCAAATATTTTAATTAAAATTTTAACGTTTCGGCTTATAAATTAAGTTAAATTTAGTAAACGATAATAATCAGTAATTAATAAGTAATGAGAGAAAGGCGATTACGGTGCAAAATCTATACGAATTACTACTATTAATAATAAGTTATACTAATTAATAATAAACTTTAAGAAGTAATGTTTTTCGTTTGTACAATGTAATTTCAGAAACTTCCCAACTGATTTCTAAAATTCTTTCTGTGGTGTAAAACTGAGAACTTATGGAATAACGTTAGTAGTCTTTGGCGTTGCACAATATTTTTTCTTCTTCAACATCTGAGCTTATTTAAAATCAGTTTAAAAACAAAAACTATAAGTAAACAACATCAAAGCGTTCACATGGCGAAGACAATATCCAATAATATTGCTTCGTAAAAAAACAAAATTATTTATAATTTTTAAAAACATTAACTAGATAAAACATAAATAACAGTAATAGAAAAGGTAACAAAATTAATAGCGGTGGTAGTAGAATGCGTACAAGAAGAAGATGATGTTGACAGAGATGATGATGTTGATGATGATATGGAATACAATTATTTACAATGTAGGTTAGTCGTTAAATCTAAATTGAAGGTCAAGCAATTTTATTCGGTTTAGTCGTGTTAAGTCTGCTATTATCAAGTACATGAATGTCGACATTTTTAAATGTAAAATGGACCTAATTGTAAATTTTTGTCAATTACTTGCAATTTTTTTAATACGGTAATTAATGTAACAAATCTATCCAAATTATATTTTTGTCTGATTCGGTCGGTATATTTTTAAGGTGAATCAATATTGTATACTATCAGTGATTTTAAATATTTTGTTCCCTTTGTTTCAGAGTAATGAACGTTATTAATTTTCTTTGTTATAATAAAATGTGGTATAGTAAATGTCGAAACGAAAGACAAACGGTTCTAGTGGGACCGTAATATGAATATAATAATTGAAATACATATATGCGCGACGATTTGTTAGTTAAAACGCTGATTTGCAAAACCACTATTCACAAAGGTAAATCGGGTCGGTAGTACAGGAGTTGTTGAACAATAATTTTAAACTGTTCTCACGGAAAATTTAATTATATCAGTGTGTAAGAGGGGGAGAATGAAATTACAATTTCAGCGTCCTTCTATACCACTCGAGAACGGGGGTCAGAGATTTTTGTAAAACTGAAATAATACGTGGCGGTGTGAGGTGAGTGGTAGTGGGCAATTATACTGCGCTTCACTGTTTATAGTGAATCTGACTTGTTAATTGCATCGCTTATGTTTACGCGAAATCCACTGGTTACTACTGGCTGCCTTTTTAATTAGTCGGCTTCAATAAAGCAACACTAAAGGTCGCAGACAATATTTTTTGTTCTTCATTTAATTAACGGAATGTTAGCTGACACAAGCCAGATCATTGATTGGTCAACCGTTCGGATACGGTTTCCATTCGCACTCCCCTCTCTCACTCTCGCTCGTTTTGTCCGACCTTTAATTTCTTTCTCATGCAATTACCCAAACCATTAATTTCTGCCTGACCTATTTTTAGGTTATGCAACTTTAGGGTTTACATAACAATTACAAATTACCACAAACAACACAAAATAAATCTACTTAACAAATAACCAATCATTTCAAACACCAATTTTAGAACTACCTCTTTACAATCGGTATTTACCAATTCATGATAATTGTTACAACAAGTACTTCTGTATTATACTTAATTTTGTAAAGAGATTCTCTGGGCTGCATTGCACAACCCCATTTATCTACTCCAAAAACTGCATCTTGAAAGAAGTTCAAAATACATCTAACGATATTCAAATCTGAAACGGAATGGAAAAACCATATTCATTACATTGTAATGTTACTGACTTGAGTTTGCGTCAGATCATTGTGACCTTCAATATGTAGAACTACTATAAGCTCCACGTCGTCTTTCAGCTCTGGCGCCTACACATTTAAGTAAACATAATGGAAGATTATGTTATACAACAAATAGTCAAAGTTAGCTATATTATAATGAATTGAAAACCAAAACGAAACTGTAATATGGCCGCCTCCGTAGCGTTGTGGTAGCGCGCTAGCCTACCACGTGGAGGTACCGGGGTCTGGAAATTTTCCTAAGTTAAAAAACCCATCGTTACATATCCCACAGTGGTCGCTAATGACCGAGCTATTGATGAAACTTTAAATGAAGTAAAAAAAAGCTGTAATATATGTCGTTTTTAAAGATTCATACTTTCATTTTAATGTGCTCGTGTGTTTATGTGAGTAATGTGTTCGTACTGTATTAGTAGCACATGGAAAATGCAATATAACAAAACTGTTCCTAACTCCATCAATCTTTAAGCTCACAATGATATGATGCGTAGTACTGAAGATAAAAAAATAACACGATGACAAAGAAATTTTATAAACAAAGTGTATAGTTTAATAAAAACTACGTTCCACTGGTTAAGTTAATAAATAAAACTTTTAAATACTTATTAAAATCCACTTAACACTAAATAAATGTATGTATAACTATTTACGTAAATTTTATTGTTTAGTAATTAAACAACATACTATAAATTGTATTGTGGACCAACTAACGTAAATAATCTGTAATAAACAAATTACAATATGTAATTAGAAGAACCACACTCTTATGCTACTTGGACCGAAATCAAATTAATTTTTCCAAAACAAACTAGTTTACAGATTGGTGGCATGGAATCAAATGTTTTTTGCTTTATTTCTTAATATTATATTTCTGGTACTTTTGATAAAATTTTTTATAAAATAATAGGGCGATAAGACAAAAGATCGTACTGAACCTACAACGATTTGGAAAACGATTACATTATCAATTTTTCACTGATCTAGAAAGTGTTTTAGACGAATAATATGATAGTCCTTAATTTTAATACTTTAAAAGGAAGGTCTTTCAGGACTTTTCCTGTAAGAGGTCAAAGGTTGGAGCTTTTTCAAACTTGATGTTTTGAATGACCTTTTTCACTTCTGATACTTTCGTGAGCTAAATGTTAACGCCATTTAAAAAGGTAGCTCGAGAGACTCCTGGATTCCGTTTTCATCATTGTAATTTTTAAAGGTTTAGATACATTTGCTAGACGACAGGAAAACAGTTTAGCTCGTTCTTCGTCAGTTTTAGGCCAAGAATCATCATTGTTCCGAAAAAATGGCACAGATTGTTTGATCTGATTCATATGTTTAGTCACTTTCCATAGCGAATAGTCAGTGGCATCAGTCGATGTTCCAAACGGCAGAAACAAATTTACATCCTATCTGCGCAGGTGTTTCACAAGGTAGTGTTCTTGCTCCATTTGTGTATAGTTTATACACCGCCGATTTACTCATTGACACGAACAATACAATAGCTACTATTTCCGAATATTTTATCGTACAATCAATTTATGAAGATTCAGCTATAGCGTATGTGCAACTGCAACGTCACCTGGCCAAAATACAACACTGACAGATAAAAAATAAAGAAAAATGAAACGAAAAGTACGTACATGACATATACGAGCTCAAAAAAGACACGTTTCCACCAGTTTACATGCAAAAAATAGACATACTAGGTGTGGATATTAAATAAGAAGACTGACGTTTTAAAAGATTTAATTTTAATTTTATACACAATCACTTATTGTCACCTTCAATATACACTCCTTCTCTATCTCTGCAACGCTACATGCGAATTTGCCATTGTTGGAAACAGTGCTGGAAGTCATCTTCTGTCAGTTCCTTCAGGACGCTCAAAAATGTTTGTACTGACACTTTGTACGTGAAAATGACCAAAATGTTTTGGAAACGATTATAACATGTGATAAAACATGGTTTTTTACTTATGATCCGGAAACGAAGCACAAATCCATGCACTGGAAGAGTCGAACTTCACCGAGAGCCAAAAAAGCTCGATTGAGCAAGTCAAAATTTAAAGCAATGATGATTGTTTTTTTTTGATTGTGTACCTTTACTGGGTTCCTGAAGGTCAAACAATTAATCAATATTACTACCTTCAGGTACTTTCTAAACTACGTCAAAGAGTAAGGAAAAACGCCCCGAAATGTGGAAGGACAAATCATGGGTTCTCCACCAAGACAATGCGCCAGCTCATTCCGCGTTATCTGTCAAGAGGTTCCCAGCCAAATACAACATCTCAGTGTTAGAACATCCACCTTATTCACCAGATCTTGCACCACGTGACTTCTACCTGTTCCCTAAGGTGATATCTGCATTAAAAGGGACAAGATTTGAGTCTGTGGAAGCTGTAAAGCGAAAGCGGCACGTGTCCTGAAGGAGCTGACAGAAGATGACTTCCAGCACTGTTTCCAACAATGGAAAATTCTCATGAAGCGTTGTAGGGATAGAGAAGGAGTGTATATTGAAGGTGACAATAAGTGATTATGTATAAAATTTAAATAAATTTTTTTTACAATGTCAGTCTTGTTATTTAATACCCATACCTCGTATACGTGAAGAAGACTCCAATAAATACCTTGGTATTCATCTTGACAAACTCCTAAACTTTAAAACATATACAGAATAAAAGAAAAGAGCTTAACGCAATATTGAAACAGTTTTATTGGATTTTAAGAAAAAGATCTACACGTACGTTTAACAATAAATTAGTATAGTACTGTCACCGGATGGCGACGTTAAGTGGCAACCTTATTAATTTGGTGGCCCTGAAAAGGGCCGTTTAAGCGGTGGTCGTCTGTCGTAGTCGTCGTGGCGGTCGGAGGCTGGGCGACACGGCGCGTCGTCGTCCAGCGGAGACGTCATCTTCTTCCCTCGCAGTAGTGCGTCGATGGCTGCTTCGTCGGGTCCGGTGTGCGTAAGGCTCGGTCGAGGGACCGCTGTGGGCATCGCTCGCGTCAGCGGGCGATGACGGTCCGGTCGACGGCCTACGGGGACAGGTCGGCGAGCGGAAGCATCATCTTCTCTCGTGTGGAGTCGTCGATTAGTTCTCGTTGGAGTCCGGCAGCCGTGTGCGGTGGTGGACGTCTCGTCGTCGTCTGGATCGAAGTGAAGGTCTCGGTGTCTTGATTGGAATTGATTCTCTGCTCAGTGCAGCGCTCTTTATATAGCTGCCGGGAGCGCTGTGGCAGAGAGCGGCGACTGGCTTTGTCTTGATGACAAAGGCCGGAAGAACTATTGAAGCCGGCAACACAGTAAATGATTAATTAGAAGGGGTGGCGGTGAGAATTCCCCCCCACTAAGAACTGTGCTGCCGGCTGAAATTCGGTGGCTGCAGGCGAGAACGAAGCAGTCCAGCCTCGTCCAGCTGCAGGCAGTTGTGTTGTGTTGGGCGCCATATCTTCTGTTATCTCAGGTGCTGGTCCGGTATGAAAAATCCTTTCCATATCCTTGCCCCACGTTCGGGCGCCACTTGTCACCGGATGGCGACGTTAAGTAGCAACCTTATTAATTTGGTGGCCCTGAAAAGGGCCGTTTAAGCGGTGGTCGTCTGTCGTAGTCGTCGTGGCGGTCGGAGGCTGGGCGACACGGCGCGTCGTCGTCCAGCGGAGACGTCATCTTCTTCCCTCGCAGTAGTGCGTCGATGGCTGCTTCGTCGGGTCCGGTGTGCGTAAGGCTCGGTCGAGGGACCGCTGTGGGCATCGCTCGCGTCAGCGGGCGATGACGGTCCGGTCGACGGCCTACGGGGACAGGTCGGCGAGCGGAAGCATCATCTTCTCTCGTGTGGAGTCGTCGATTAGTTCTCGTTGGAGTCCGGCAGCCGTGTGCGGTGGTGGACGTCTCGTCGTCGTCTGGATCGAAGTGAAGGTCTCGGTGTCTTGATTGGAATTGATTCTCTGCTCAGTGCAGCGCTCTTTATATAGCTGCCGGGAGCGCTGTGGCAGAGAGCGGCGACTGGCTTTGTCTTGATGACAAAGGCCGGAAGAACTATTGAAGCCGGCAACACAGTAAATGATTAATTAGAAGGGGTGGCGGTGAGAATTCCCCCCCACTAAGAACTGTGCTGCCGGCTGAAATTCGGTGGCTGCAGGCGAGAACGAAGCAGTCCAGCCTCGTCCAGCTGCAGGCAGTTGTGTTGTGTTGGGCGCCATATCTTCTGTTATCTCAGGTGCTGGTCCGGTATGAAAAATCCTTTCCATATCCTTGCCCCACGTTCGGGCGCCACTTGTCACCGGATGGCGACGTTAAGTAGCAACCTTATTAATTTGGTGGCCCTGAAAAGGGCCGTTTAAGCGGTGGTCGTCTGTCGTAGTCGTCGTGGCGGTCGGAGGCTGGGCGACACGGCGCGTCGTCGTCCAGCGGAGACGTCATCTTCTTCCCTCGCAGTAGTGCGTCGATGGCTGCTTCGTCGGGTCCGGTGTGCGTAAGGCTCGGTCGAGGGACCGCTGTGGGCATCGCTCGCGTCAGCGGGCGATGACGGTCCGGTCGACGGCCTACGGGGACAGGTCGGCGAGCGGAAGCATCATCTTCTCTCGTGTGGAGTCGTCGATTAGTTCTCGTTGGAGTCCGGCAGCCGTGTGCGGTGGTGGACGTCTCGTCGTCGTCTGGATCGAAGTGAAGGTCTCGGTGTCTTGATTGGAATTGATTCTCTGCTCAGTGCAGCGCTCTTTATATAGCTGCCGGGAGCGCTGTGGCAGAGAGCGGCGACTGGCTTTGCCTTGATGACAAAGGCCGGAAGAACTATTGAAGCCGGCAACACAGTAAATGATTAATTAGAAGGGGTGGCGGTGACAGTACTATACAATTTTAAAACCAATTTGGACTTATACAGTCCAATTGTGGGGGAACAAGCCAGTCCAACATCAAAATCTTGCTAAGGTCCCAGTCTAAGCTACTTAAAAGAATCACATTCTCACCTTGGCACATAACAAACAACATACTACACAGAGATTTAAACATTCCTCCCAGTAAAACAAGAAACCCACACATTCAGTACAAAATACCAAAGAAGACTTGAATCACAACTAAATCATCTCGCCATCTCACTTTTAGATATTTCAAACGATACTCTGTCATACAAAGACCAACCCATCTGCTTATGATTCTGCATAAGAGTGGATCATATGAGTAGATTTTGCTGTAGTGTAAAAAAAAGTGTACCAACTAGTTTGAACCTACGATATTCAGTTATACTAGAGAAGATCTAGTGTTTAAAATTATGGAGCATTTTCAATCGAAGCTCCTCCGAGTTCTAACAACTGCTTTCTGGTAAACAAAAAACACCAGCATTTATAGAAACCTATTTATTCCAACGAGTAAAAGAACATTTTTAATTTAAGTGTAACCTGAAAAACGGCTTGAATTACACCATAATTTGGCAATTAATTTGTTGGATAATAGTGGTAACCATAAGAAGGCTAAAATGGAGCCATCAACAGTTTTATTTGTTAAGAAACTAAAAATTACCTTCATTTTTTTAAAATTTAGCTTCATCTGTAAAATGTGTCGTGAACATTTTTAAAGGTATATAAAAAATAAAAACAAAATATTACTCTTTTGAAAAAACAGTTAATTTCAAATAAATTATAAATTCACACATTAAATTAAAAGTATTTTGCTACAGTTAATGAATCAAAGGTAAATTTGAATTTCACTGTACTTTCATTTTGACTGTTTCTTGTATTCATAATTTTTAAACGCTGTAAAAAATTCACTTCAAGAGCTAAGATGAATGAAAACCAACGGTCCTTTCTCAGTAAGAAACCAGACGTTGAGTTGAACTTTCTAAAAATATAATTTTAACCATTTAATTTAGGTGTCTGTAGAAATCAAAAAAGTAATTGAGATTCCTTTTTGAAATATGAACTTAAAAAGAGATTTTTTTCTCTTTCAAGTGCCGCTAAATTATGTTATAAATCAAAGAAAGTAATATAAATTATAATACAAGAATAAGAAATCCTTTACCATATTTTATTTGAATATATTTATTGGAAAATAACGTTATGAAATTGTTCTATCGTTTCGGTTTTTTATGATGTTATGTTGACATAAATGATAATAAATTACCGTTGCATAACATGGTAAAATCATTAGTGTAAGTATACAAGCCAATGCAGAGTAAACTTCTTATTCATCATAACTGATGACGAACACCTTATTTATATTGTACGAGATACGTAGATTTATATTTTAATACTATTCAGAGATTCAATCGATAATATATTACTAGCAAACTATTACTTTATATTTTGTTTGACGTTCTGTGTTATAATACATTTTTCATCAGATAAAAAATGAATTGCAGTCGAATTCCCCAATTTTTCTCTAAATACACTGATTCAGTTTCACCCTGACCGGATCAACGTCGATGAAAATTGTTAGAGAATTAAAACAATTATTGACTTGTCCGTGGTGTAGTGATCAGTGCAACTGGCTTTTATGCCGAGGTTCCGGGTTCAATTACCAGTCAGGTGATCTTATCCATCTGTATATCACCTCATACCATTACTTACGCACGAGCCAAGGTTTTTGTCATCCCGAAACCAATTAAAAAAATTTAAAAGCTCTTCTAAGAAACGGTTAAATTTTTCGAAAACTCGTCGTTTGTATCGATTTTTATTTAATTTTAATTTTTGGGACCAACGACAACTGACGCCTTTCCACACGTCCCTACAACCGCCATCATGAACCAGAACTATGGCTGATCTGTGAGGTGGACGTATGGTGTTACCAGTCCATGTGGCGCGTGAAGGGTAGGAGTTGTCTACAACAATTAATCTACTACTAGTAAATAAAAAATCTGGTATGATACACTCGCAAAACTTTCTCTTCCCAATGCAAATATTGAACAATATAATCTAACATTAGTAAGAAAACATTAGAAATAAACAAAAAAAAACTAACCTCAATAAACGTAACCTAATTTTAATCATGAGTGAAAGACGCAAAATGAAAATCAAACTAAGTTTGGCTTAAAAATACGGAAAATCACTCTTTCACTCTTAACTAGGGTCTCTAGAATAAATGCTGTAAATAAAAGTTTTAGATCGTTTAATTTTCTATAAAGTGATTGTATACATTTTTGTCGTAAAATGCCTACTAAGGCTGAAATCTTAAAAAATCCATTTTTATAGATTTTCATGAAAAAAACCAGAAAATCACTAATTACCGCTAAACTAAGCGTTATACAAAAAAAAAATATTGAAATAAAAGTTATAGATTTTTAAATTGTCTACAACTTTTATTTTATAATTTTGCTGTAAAATGCGTATCAAGGCCGCAAACTTAAAAAAATTTCTACAAGAGAACAGCCTTTTCAAGAATTTCAGCAGACATGGCGATTACCGCATCTTGTAGAGTATAAAAAGTATAGTAGGCCTAAAGAGGCGATTTTTAAAAAAGCGGTTTTTGAGGAAATTGCAAAAAGTGAAAAATGACACGAATGCAAATATTACTTCAGGCTGACCGATTTTGATGAAAATGTTTGCGTCGAGTCCTCTAGTGGTACCTAACTTAAGTTTTAATTTTCAAGTTCATACATTGTTCCGTTCTTGATATATTTTGTTCACACACACAACACATAGACTCACACCCAGACCAATCGCTAAAAACATGTTTTTTGGGTTCAAGGATTCTGAAAACGTGTAGATCCGGTGAAAACTCGATTTCTAAAAATCGGCATGAAAACAGTACCTTCCTTCCTATATATTCATACAGGCAAGAGAAAGTAATAACAATTTAATAGATTTTGTTAAAAATTAAACTATTATTATTATATTATATTGTATTATTAACTATTATTATTGGTTAAATTTTTCGAAACTCTGTCGTTTGTGTAGATTTTTATTTTTTGGGAACAACGACCATTAACACATTTCCACACTTTCCTACAACCACCATCATGAACCATAACTATGGATAGTTTAAATGAATGCGAGGTGATCATATGGTGTTGCCACCCTATGTGGCGCGTGGAGGGTAGGAGTTGTCTACATCAATTACAATTTACTACTAGTAAATAAAAAAAAAATAGATAATAAATCATTTATGACTTATATATATATAAAAGCTGATTTTACAAATATGATTAATACAAAAAAACCAAGAAGTGTATCTTAGCAGCTTTTTCAAGAATTCGGTGTAATTGACGTCCGCCAGGTAGTTTCAAGAGAACTTCTTATCTACTCGTACAAAAATATAAACTATTTTACTACAAGAGCCCACTATTATAGTAAAAGGAACAAGGATCTCTTACTTCTACATAAGGTCTCAAAAACTTGATACCAAAGGTATTTCTGCTACTACTTAGCACCCAAGCTGCTCAATCTTCTCTTATTTCAACTTATAAATATACTGGACATCATTAAGTATAAAAAAGCAGTAACTACGTAGCTAATTGAGGTAGGGAGAGAAGCTGTAAAAATAATGATTACACCAGTAATTTGTTAGCTCCTATACCGGTCCGATGATTAGTTTTTATAGTTTTGTAGATGCATTCTTTGGATTTGCATATTTTCATAGTTTATTTGTATTTTCAGGGTTTTTTCATGTATAGCCTATATGTATATAAAAAGCTCGATAACATTTTAGTAGCAAACTTTTACTTTATAATTGTTTGACGTTCTGTGTAATACATTTTTCATCAGATTAAAAATGAAATGCAGTCAAATAACGCAATTTTCTCTAAATACACTGATGCAATATTGTTAATTAGTATTTAAGTGACTAACATACTGTTTGTAATTACTAACACACTGCCGGCCGCATTGGCGTAGTTGGTAATGTGCTCACTTCTCATCATGCGGTCTTGGGTTCGAATCCCACTCAGGCACGGGATATTTTCATACGTTACAAAAAAATCATTCCATCCTTCACCGTCTGCATTAGCAGTAATTGCAGAACAGTCAGACGTTAAACCAAAAAAAAAAAAAAAACTAACACACTAATATAGTGCCGTAGTAGTTACAGTAGTAGAAAGTAAACACGGAAGGACCAAATTGATCTAACCTTGAACGTGGAAAATCATAGTTGGGTAATTCAATTTTCCAACCATGAGTTAATATAAATAGTTTTAAACTTTTTAAAATAATTAAAAAAATAAACTTTATTGTAATGATGTTTGTCTTGTAATGAAAAAATAAATACGTAAATGAATTTAGATAATTTTTGAACAAAAATTTGAAACTAAATAACACAATTTATTTTCAAGTTATTCGGCCATTTTGCTGTCGTTTTTTGAAGGTTGAAGAATTCAAAGTTTTACCAGATAGTAACACAGAGACATCTCAGTCCTGATTTAACCATTCACTGATGTACACTTTTTTCATCCTTTTCCATTTCCTCATTTTTCTTTCCACTTTCAGTCAAGTTGCTCTTCCACATAACTTTTTTTTGTGCATCACATCTGTGTAGCGGTCATCCCTTAGCCCTTGACATCTCTTGGATACCTTTACCTTCTTGGACACCTTCTCTTGGATTCAAAACTTTTAGTGTCCACCTTTAAATTTTTGTCCTAGTTATGCGGCCAGCCCAATTCCATTTTCTTTCTAGTACTGATCTTTTTTTGTCTTTCAACTATGTTTTTCTCTCTTTCCATCTCTTAGATCTTCGTCTAATAATTTCTAAAATACTTCTAGCCGTTGCTTTTAAACTGAACCTTAGTTTCTATAAAATATTTTTTTGATACCATCCAAGTCTCAAATCCATTTATAAAATTATTACGGGCTGCTGCTAATAGAATCCCCTACTTATTCTACACCATCGACGGTCGGCCAATAAACAGACTGTAGACTCAAAGCGAGACCAGCAGTTGCAGTATTATTCCTGTGAAATGAAGGGGGTACGTTCATCAACATTTATTAAATGTTGCATAAACTACAAATATATACATATTTATACACATAAATTGCATCAAAGTAGGTTACATCAACAAGACAAAATAAAGAAAAAAGGACGATTGTCAAAATTAAAAAAGTATCAAAGAAATAAAAACTGGTATAAAAAGGATGGTGTTAACGCAATATAATTGCGTTAAATATTTACACATCTTCCACTGAAGGAAAAAGCATTGTTAATGGTATTAAAAACATTACCGTTATTACAAACAAAACGTATATAAAAAAATACACAGCCTTGTTTATTTGAGTTGGTTAATTAAGTTTTAACTATTTATTTAGGTAGTTTTATTTATTTAACTCTCCATGATGACCTCAAAATTCCCTTCATTAAAGACAAAATACGCACACGTTACGCACGATTCTACAACAGATTAACCAACAATCCTAACAAGTTAATACGAAGAATTGCAAGTTTAACTCTTTCTGTGGATCTTTCAAAGCGACTGCAAAGATTGTGGAATAGAGATCGGATGTGACACAACGAGTTAACTTTAAAAAATTAAACTAACGAATGTAAAATTAAAATAATATTTTCTTTTTATCTTGCTTGTTTTTCCAAACTTAGTATCATATCATAAAATTGTACTGTTGTATTTTTACAACTGGACCATCCCACTGGCTGTCACCGATGTATTTTATGTTACTTTCTTCTCTTTTTAAAAAAAATTTTTTTATTGTAATATTAAAGTTGTAACAAAAGATACTAAAGATAAAAATATCTGACCGATTAAAAATTTTGTTTCAGTATGGAAAAATCTTACAATATATACGTATAGTATTTAATGAATAGATTGTTAATGACGTTCAAGCGGATCTAAAATGTACCTGAGAAGGTGCAAGAGTCTAGAAAACAGACACTAAAAGAATAAAAGTGACTGCAGAATAATAAATGTTTTGTCTTGATGACATGAACTCATGTGACTAGTCTAAGACAAACCAAATATTGTGACACTTATCGCTAAGGTCCGTTTCGGGATCTAGATAATTAAATAATTAATACACTTAAGTTTAAAATTACAAGTATTTATTACTACTAAAAGATTTACAAAATAAATAATAAACTAATTACAATGAAGTAATACAATAAATAACTTAAATAATTTACTTAATACTACTTACAAATTATTAAACAGAATTCACATACACAAAAATTGTACACACTGCACATATACAATAGAACTGAAAAACAAAAGCTGACCGATACAATGCCTCGGAACCGTTGACCTCCTATAACGAACCGATAGCACTCACAGTAAACACTCGTCAAAGATCAAACGACTACTAACTCACTGACCGCACTTGGGCTCCCTTTATAAAGGTAGATCAAAGAGATATTCTAGAAAATCGGAGAGATGCCGATATTTCGATGCAATAATCTTTTTTGATTTGTTTTCGAAAAATCATAACTAATGTGAACAAGTCGCAATAGAATCAAACGTGTTACAGGTAACCAGCCGACTCTTTCACATATACGAGTAGTTGTACAATAAAGACTCTACCTTATTATCCACGGCCCTTTTTAAATATCCTTTTATAACTAATCCTATTGTTACTTTGTCACTCTATTATCTACTCTTTAACATTCTATGAATAGAAACCTATTTAGAACCCTCTGGAGCCATTTTCCTTTTTTGATATTGTCACAATATTTTGTTCTAACTTAATTTATCTAATAGCTAAAACTTATAATTTACAAACTATGAATTGAAGAACTATTTTTTATGTTGTTCTTAGTTTTTGTTTAATACATTCTAGTAGCTACACTAGTATTTATAACGAATCAAAACAGTGATTATATATATCTGCCTTTTTTATACTTTTATGACCACATGGGGTAACTTAATTCAGTTTTAGATTGTCTTTACTTTCTTCTGGGTATTCTTTCATTTTTTCTCCCAGTATTTTTTCGTTCTTTCAGACCTGTTTTGCCTTTCGTTAACTGAATAGACTCCTTTCTGTAGTTTTCTTGTTTTTCATTTGTATTGTTTACTTTTGTCGTTAATGATTTGTTTGTATTTTGGAAATTTTTCCTTTAGGTAATTTATTGTTAATTCATGTTCTCTCACGGCCTCTTTGATTCCCTTTATCCACTGGATCTTCAATGTTTTAGAATTACACAGTGTTTCCACTGTCTTTCTTGTGATTAAAAGTGCTTTAAATAATAATTAGTAGTTAAGAAAAGTACTTTCAAAAAGCACCCATTTTTTAGTGCTTGTTTAGCCAAAATGAACCACTTTAGTCAATTTGGAAGATTTTAGTCTATTTTTGGCGTGATATTCTCTCATGTTCTGAGCCCGGTTCTGTTTGGCTGCTTCTGAAAATTTCCTCTTCTTATATTCTCTTTTCGGAGTCGTAAGCCGATGGTTGTGGTCATTGAAAAAGCACCCATTATAATACTTAAAAAAATATGCGAAATACCTTTATTAATTAACAATTTAAAACTATGTATTATTTACTGCACTCGTTCAAATGGTTCCACATGAGAAATAAGTACACGAGGGAAGTCTCCTGTTTAGACCTGCGCTGTCGAGTAGCTGTAGTGCTTTTACATCCATATGATAAAAAAGTCTGTCTTCATGCCTCATGGAAAATTTTAAATTACTTTTTGGTGCAGGTCGTCGTTCCTAACATATCTGGGATGGTTGACAATGCTTCTGAGAACTTGTTCTGGAATCTTTGTGTAATTAGTTTGAAGTTTTCGTATATTAATAGTAAAATAAATTAAAATGTTTTTAAGTGATACAACTTTTTTATTTTAGGCTGGTACAATAATTTTGTATGGTTCATGGAGGCGCAACGGCGTTCCCTGCATAATACACCGCTGCATTTATGTTAAAAATTGAACTGGATCTTTCCATTGTATTTTAAAGATAATCTGAAACAACTTATTAAAGAAAATGTTGAAGTTCCTACTCACTTGAAAGGATGTAAATGGATTGCCATTTCTGGATCATAATATCCGTTGTATTTCAACTGGTATTTTATATTGTTTGAAAACAAGTAAAATTTGAAAATAAAAACAAAAGGATTTTCAATGAAAGGAAATTTATTTGGAAACATAAAATGAATAAGATATTTAAGTAATAAATTTTATAGTTTGAATATAGTAATAAATCTTATTAATGTAAATGTACCAAGAAAATAAAATAAAAATGTAAAAGTGTTTTAAAGAAGATATAAGTTACTAAGTAATTTAATCTTTTTAATGAAAAAATTAAAGTAATGTTACATAATACATTTCGTGTGATTTTTATCAGTTAAAGAAAACTATTTATGCTAAAACTGAATTCCTCTAGTCTTAAATAAAAGAAAATGAGAATTATTATTAACAGTGCAACAATGAAACTAATTTTATATAATAAAGAAAATCTGGATAAATTTTACGGTAGAATTGTGAGAAAAGTTATAATAAACTCCTCTCTAGTAAGCTTATCGGTAGAAGAGAAGGATTCACTTTAGAAAACGGTATTTTGCTTTCTGTAGCATCTAGACGCGTTAAAATAACTACCACAGTCTCGGCTGAGGAAAATGAGCAATAAGATACGAGGAAATGAGGAACGGGGGAAGAAGGAAGGAAGTATGGAATGAATAGAATAAAGTTGTTTTTCCTCTAACTGGGCTGGTTTAATAAGAGGAAAACTTTAGTTGTCACAGGTTAAATAAGCTGCACTTAAAGAAACTTTTACCAAATTACATACAGTTTTTGCCAGTAATTCCTGAAAATTCAACTGCACACCAGAAACAGTTACGGAAAATGCAGTGTATAATAAAAATAAAGTTTCTTAATTTCTTTGACTGTTTGAATTAAGTTTAAAGTATGGTAAATATAGTTTTAAGGTTAGAAATTTATGGAATGTAACTTTTAAAATCTTTTACCTTGGTATCGACTAAAATTTTTATTTAAATCTCGCATAATTTAAAAAAGATACACGTAATCTTCCATACGTTTGATACATGAAAAGAACAAAGCTATCACGAGTAACATATAAATAACTTTACAATGTAGCGTAAAGTTTTTCACATAGAAAGGAAAGTTAAGCAAGTATTTGATAAGCTGAAGTTTCAGTCTTTTGTTTCGAAACTTTAGAACCCTAAATCGATACTAGACGAGCTTTTATACTCAGATGAAACTATGTTTTCTTACAAAATGTGCTGTAAACTTTCAATCCGAAAGTGGACAATTTTATTATTTATGAATCTATATATATGAAATTTTGTCGAGACGTAATTCATTTTCGTTTTGACTGTCGACGGAAATAGAATAATAGAGATAAAAAGTTCTAATAGAAATAATAGTGTTATAGCAATGATTATTTTGTAATCAACGTTAAAACACTATTGTATTATTGATTGATTTAAAACATAATATTTTTTTTTTAAATTTTTATTATAACCTAATCAAAGTATCACAATAAGTACAATAACGTGAGCAGTGATTATTTTTTTAATCAAGATTGAAAAGTTGAAAGAATACAGGGTTTGAAAAGACTTCATACAAAAGATAGAATATTAGAAATACTTTGTTTTATTTTTGAATTAAAAGTAACGGAAAATTAGCGTAAATTTTCTACCGAGAAGAAATAAATAGCATTCAATAGAAATAATATTATTAACCGCTAAAGTAAAAGATATCTAGCCTGAAACAAAATAAACAATACTACATCACAAAAAAACTTTTAAATTACCAAAAGAAACCTTCATTATAAAATCAATGACAATAAATAATAATAGAGAAAAAACTTTAATTTATAAGTATAAATTATAATAAATATACTGAAATGATCACCAATTCTCGAATGATTCATCTAAAGGCTTCTTAAAAATTTTCAATGTGGGTGCACTGACAACACTATCAGGAAGCCTGAGACAAAGATTGACCACACGCAGCGAGAAGAAATTCTGTTCTGTAATTGAGCTAAAGTTGTGCTTTAGTAAGCAGCTACTTCGACACCGATGCCTACTGTCGAGGTCTCTGATGAACAATGGAACTGGAGTTGAGTATAAACCATTTAATATTGTGAATGTTTCGATCAAATCTGTTCTATGACGATGAGGTGCCAGAGTAGGAAGATTTAATGAAAGAAGTTTCTTTTGAAATTACAGAATTGATTCAAAAGAATTATACGTATTGTCACAATGAAGAATGAAGAAAGATTTAATTTAAAAATATAATTTACAATACAATAAAAAAATATAATTTATTCTTATAATATAATATACGATTTATAATTTCTGGGAAACAAGCATAAAGAAAAAAGAAGCTTTAGAAAAACTCTACAACACTGGGATTAGGTTTATTTTAGTTGTAGGTGTTTTTATGAGAAATAAAACTTCCTGTTGCCAGAAAAAGCTAGATGGCCTATTCTATGATGATATTCATCAGGTCGTCAGCTGAAAGGCTCGTTTGAAATTCTTGAGGCTTTACTAAGTAAAACGAGGAGGGAGGTGGTGTACCATTGCTTTCCTCACTGCCAGGCCCTCTGAAAAGCATTTACTTTCCACCCTGCAAATGACACCTTTACTTCATTCGCCACAGGGTCTGGCTGAATAATGAAATTCATTACTCTCAGAGGAGATAACTCTGACTAGTGTCTTTTACAACTCTACCCTTTCTGTTCTTAAATGCTTTAGTGATATAATTGGCTGTTCATGTGATAAGAAACAGAACTAATTTTTGTATCCCTGGAACTAGCAGATCGAGTGCAAAAAATTTAACACTCAACCTAATTGTTATGGGAATATTATGAAGATAAGAAAAATAATATTTTAAAAAACTATCCCTTTTAAATAGTAGGGGGGGGGGGGGGCAGGACCCCTACTGGGCGCCTCCTCAGGTGGCGGATAGAGGAAAGCCTCCCAGATATGGGTGGTACCGGGGAAATGAAATACCCGGGGCGGACCAAACCTAGCCGGAGAGAAAACTCCGTACAAAAACCCACTCTAGGAGTTTCTTTGGGTTGATCAAGGTAGAAGTTCATGAGTGTGATGAGCTCTTAGGTCTGAGGGTTCATTAGAGATGGCGGCAGATGAACCAACTCTGGTCAACGGCGGCACTCAGGTTCTCCAGGAGAATCAAGACCTTGGTGTCAGATGGCAACCGGCCGTAAAACCCAATAGCCGTTTTAATATACCAATCATGAGAAGGTCCATATATAGAAAGAGAATAAACGCTAGGGCGTACCCCGTAAGCGACGAAAAGGCTAGGGCGTTCCCCAAAAGCGACGGAAAAATGAGAAAACAAAACACTGAGACAATGTCTGAATTGCGCATTGCCACCTGGAACGTTGGCACAATGACTGGACGGGGGGCGGAATTAAGTAGCGTCCTCTATCAAAGTAATATAAACATTTGCTGTGTGCAAGAGACAAAATGGAAGGGGGCCAAATCACGACATATAGGGAACGGTTTCAAATGTATCTATTATGGAAGAGAAAGTACTAGAAATGGTGTGGGGATAATATTGGACCAGCACCTCAGTCAAAATGTTGTGGAAGTGAAGAGGGTAAGTGATCGTATTATCTCTGTGAAACTGCCGCTAGCTAGGCAACCATGCCTGAACATTGTAAGTGTTTATGGTCCACAAAGTGGATGTCCAGAATCCGAAAAACAGGAGTTTTGGGATGAGCTATACATGTATCTCAGCGAAATTCCAACACATGAATGGAGGCTTATATGTGGCGACCTGAATGGACATGTAGGTGCGGATAAGGATGGTTTTGAGGGGTGTCATGGTGGTTTTGGCTTTGGAGATCGAAATAATGAAGGAATGACAGTCCTAGAATTCGCGGCATCGCAGAGCCTGTCTGTAGTGAACACTTTCTTCAAAAAGAAAGACGAGAATCTTATTACATACAAGAGTGGGACTGCAAAATCTCAAATAGATTATTTTTTGATAGATAGGTGTAATCTTGGGCAGATAAAGGACTGCAAGGTGATTCCAGAGGAACCTTTAACATCACAGCACAGATTGTTACTAATGGCTATGAAACTTGGAAAGCGTATAAAACAGGGGAGAAATGGAGTAACAAAGATAAAATGGCGGAACCTTGCCACTGAGAAAGGAAATGACCTTTTAAATAGCATTAGGCTGCATATGAAAAACAACTGCCCTAAAGACAAATCTCCAAACAGTACCTGGTCGAATTTTGAAAAGTTTTCTGTTGGGGCTGCAAAAGATCTACTGGGTGCTAGCAAAGGGTTACTGATGAATAAAAAGGATGCTAAATGGTGGAATGAAAATTCAAAGGAAGCTGTAGCTAGGAAGAAGCATCTGTTTAGAGTGTGGCAGGAGACGCACTTGGAGGAACACAGGGAAGCCTTCAAAAAAGCCAAAAAAGAAGCCAGGAAAACTATGGCAATTGAAAAGGATAGAGCAGATCAGAACATATATAAGCATCTGGAACTAGCAAGGGACAATGAAATATATCGCATTGCTAAGTATAGGCATAACTGTACAAAGGATTTCTCAACCACAAAGTACATGAACAATAGAGAGGGGATGTAATTAATAAAGGGAAGAGTCTACAGAGCGACGGTTAGACCAGCACTTGTCTATGGCAGCGAAGCTTGGGCACTTAAGAGAGTGCATGAACAGAAACTCCACACTGCGGAGATGCGCATGCTGCGATGGGCGGGAGGAGTCACATTGAAGGATAAGGTGCGGAATGAGCATATAAGGGGAACCTTCAAAGTTGCTAATATAGCAGAAAAGGTGCGAGAGTCCAGGATGAGATGGTATGGTCATGTGCTCAGGAGAACGGATGATCATGTCGTGAAGAGGTGCCTTTCCATGGCTACAGGGAAGAGAGGAAGGGGTAGACCCCTTACCACGTGGATGACGAATGTCCAAAGAGACATGAAAATGTTGGGCTTATCCGAGGAAGACGCACAGGAGCGTAACAAATGGAGCTCTCTGATTGGGAAAGCCGACCCCGCGTAACGGGAAGAGGCGAGGCCAAAGAAGAAGAAGAAGAAGATCCCTTTTAAATAGTAGGCCTATAAGTACAAAGATACAGATAAAGTAATCAAACATTTTGAAGAATGATTAAATTGATAAAATACTACTGTACATTGAGTTTCTACTTCCTGTAGCCTAAAATTTTAATAAACGGTTCAAACAGAATTGTTAGAAATACTGGTGAACTCTAATCTTCATTCTTGTATTCTAAGTATTTCTTATGCCAAGTGAATATATTTTCACAAAATATCATCACCTAGAATAGGGGGTGCGGCCGCTTTAGAAATATTTTAAGGTAAAACCAAAAATTGAAGTTTAATACCAATAAATTTAAGTTTAATTATTTAAAACTTCATCTACTGCTCGTTCATTATTAACTTCATTAACAATTGGACAATAATGATAGGTCATTGAAAAATGTTAAATTTTTAGATCCAAGCCGGTAGTTGAACCCAAAACTTTCAGTTCAGGATATTTATTCTCTTTAACAATTGAGATACCGAAGTAATCATAGTACGTTTTTGTTTGGAAATTTATAATCGCATTAACTGCCAAAGTCACAAAAAAGTTCTTCGAATTAAAAAACTCTGATAACAAAAAGTAAATTTTGGAACTAAACCGGAAATAGAACCCGTTACAAATTTACATTTTAGGATTATACCATAGCGACAGTGTAGTAGTCCTTATTTTCAGGAAAATTAAGTCGCATTAACTGCTGGATCATTTGCAACTACTTTAGCTTTAGGAATGGTGAGCTTAAACAACTGAACTTGTCATAATTTTCCAGACCATAACCGGTAATCGAATCCGGGGTAATCTGCTTTATAGGCTAGCATGCTAACGACTACGCTTCGGAAGTGGCCCATATTAATCTTATTTGAATAAATTATATGGTCTGACAGCAATAATTTTCCAATAAAGCATAATACAGTTCCATTAAATTGAAACCATTTTGTGTTAATATGAAGGTTATTTCTGTGTTGTTTAATATTCTGAATTGATTCTTTTAGAATCATAATTAAAAAATATGTAGATAGCAAATTAACAGATGTGCTGAGAGTCGCTAATACAGGATAATATTAAAACATGTACGATGTGCAGTATTTTTATAAATGTACTTACTATTAAACTACCACGATAATTTTTTATTTTTCATTCGTGTACACGTACATTTTAGCTTTATCGTTCATTAGTTTAAATTCATTACCGAATTCATTAGTTCTATTTTTCATTTTATTAGGTTGGAAAGCCATTCTGTAATTGGTATCAAAACAAACAAGTACGTTTATGGTTTGTAAAAAATATATATATAGCTGATTTAGTAAACATTTTTTTATGTAGAAACCTCTGGGAATAAAACTAGAGCCATTGATTAAACAAGCGCCCAGTATGTAAGCATACTAATGAGGATAAATTTAATGTAATAATTACATTGCAGTAACTTCTCGGTTCTAGGTCATTTACAAAAGTTCTGTTCTAACTCGAATACCTACTAATACGTATGTTATACGTATCTTTGTTCGAAAATTTTTATTATTTTGTTGACAGAATAAAAATATGTATAAATTCCTTACTATGGGATAAGATATAATTTCTAAAAATTTGAAATCAATTTTATAAAAAACTTAACTGGTAGGTCTCCGGTTCGACTATCGATTGAAAGCCTGGAAAGAAGTAAACGTCATTGCGTTAAAGCGTTATGAATTCTAAGTAGTCGATAACATCTTTGGTATTAATGAAGTATAAATCCTCCAAAAAAATATGAAAATAAGTTTTAATCTAATAAAAAGTAAAATTACGTAATTTAAAGAAATACTTTAATCCTATCGCCAGACGCCTGCGAATGATATAAGGTTTTTGATTAAGCCACCATCTTCATTAAAGCATCTACATTGAGATACGTCTGTATGCTGTCTGAATCACTCACTCTATGAAAAATCGAATCATTACCTCTCTTTTATTATCTCCTTTGCCTGTCCCAATCTTAATTCTTTATCATTTAGTTCGAAGGTTTTACTACTTATAAAATAGAGAAGTAAATTTAAAACTAAAGTAAAGAAAAGATATTTCGAGTACCAAAATTCTAAGTACATATTTATTAATCTGTTTAATATACAAAATTATGTGAGAAGCAATTAGATTTTTTTGATATCAGGCTAAAATAACATGAATACTGTGTCAATATTTAAAGAGAAAGTGTATTAGAAAATTCTCGAGAAGGACCTTTATTTGAAATAAATAATAATTTAACTTGAATAATAACTTTATTTGAAGTAAATAATAAACTGTTAGTAGCAAGTAATAACAAGGGTTTCTAAGAAAAAAAATGTAACGTACAAATGGTTATGTTTAGTGTAGGTCAGCCTATTGTTGTACGGCTACCTAAAAAAGCCGGGTAATTATATTAAGATAATTGGCTCTTTTTGTAACCATTCAATCAGTTATGAGTTGTTTACGTTTTGTAAAAACTTGTATTTCTGTTATTATATCGAAAATCTCTATCCTTCCCATGACTTCCATAGCGTCATCTATATATAGGAGCATGCGGTTTTGGAGCAAGTCTTTGATCTGCCATCGACGAGTTTAGATCTGTCAGTAAGTGAGTTATACTGTGTATGAGTGCGCCTGCGCAGAGATCCAGTGTATATTGTAGACACGTATAATCGTTGTTAACTTTGTAATTAGGGCTTTCGTAGTTTAAGTAAGTAAAAAATAATTTTATAATCTGGTTTAATAAATTTAATATTATTAATTTATTGCAAGTAGTTTTTTATTTATTCTAAGTAATTCTATTGTGGTAATTGTAATTTATTCGTAGAATTAAGATTCGTAATCATCTGTAATTTTTAGTGCTTAATTTGTTTGTGATTTTAAACGATAGTGTGGTTATTATTTAATTTACCCAGGTCCCGAAATGGACCTTAGAGATAAGTTTCACAATACATTGAAAATATGCTTTCCTTAAAAACAATTGCAGTCAGGTACTGATACCAATCATATACCTGGAAAAGAGTACTATCAGGGAACATTATTCTAGATTTTAAGGTTCACTATTACATTGAAATTTTACTACCTTTGATACTACTTTAGACAAAACTAAACTATATATATAACGGATATTTTTACAGCTGTCCCCGCTTCTCGGTCCCCAGTTTCCACCGTTTCCTATCTAAGGTTACTCCTCCGTTCTGGAAGTATCCATTATAATATGGTTCGGGGCCATCTATCTTCTGCCCATTCTCTTCATATTTCCAAACCACGTTAATTATCGTATTTCAATTTCGTCATAGATGGTTCTTCCCTTATTTACTTCGGCTCGTATGTCTTAATTTCTAACTCTCTTCTTGATTTCCCACAATTTCTTCTCAGAAAGTCCATTCCGTTGCCCTAAGTTTATTTTTGTTGCTCTTTTTGACGTACCAAACTTCTAAGCCATAAAGTGTGATGCTTTGAGTTATACTTTTGTATATGTGTCAAAACTAAACTGCATTATAAAAAAGCAAATAATAAATTCCATGTATCGCTGGACTTTTAGTATTGCTGTTTTTTTGTTTGTAAAAAGAAATCTATTTTGTTATGGTAATGTCTAACCAGTTTCGTATTCGATGTAATTTTGTATTTCAGTTTCAGAGAAAGTTCATTAGCCTTTAACAAGTGTAAATCATTAAGGAACGCCATTAATGTCTGAAAATAGAGTGTGTTCACTGAACGTTTTTAATAGGTATCTATTAAATTTTATTACTTTTTATTTTAAGAATCATTTAATTAGATTTGATTCAAATTGATCAGTGTAGTTTTGTTTTGTGTACAAAGTGGTTTTATCTAACTTTATATAATTTTCTGTTTCCTGTTATTTGGTTGTTTAATTCAGAGGAATGAGGGGTTTGGGTGTACGAGTATATTGGGGATATTTAGAAGGGAGGTGGTGATGGTATGTGTTTTGTAGGTGAGGAGAAGTTCGCGGGAGGAGGTGGCTAATGCAAATGCAATTATATGGTATAGTAGGTGGCGGCCGCGCTATTGTATTCAAGTCAAATGGACTCCATGTATTCAATGATTTGAAATGGAGTTACCGAGATAAATCAAAATAACTGTTGCTATTGTGCTTGCATTAAAGGCCTTTTAACAACGTACCAGCTTACCAGGCATACCCATGAATCATTTCTGTTCGTTCGCTAACAAACTTTCCCTTTATCATCATTGCCCATCTTCCAATCTATCATTTCAACAGTATTTCTTGCTTACGTTTACGAACTGTAGTCTGTAGACTATAATAATAATCGTCAAAGTTCCTTCAACGATTCATCAGGTCATTTCTCATGTCAAACATCTCTATACATTATCAAAATATTCATAGATTTATTATACGATATCTTATGTATTCGTGAATAATCTTTACCTTGCATTACTTCCACGGATATTTTATAACACCTTTATACATTACACAATTGGTTTTTTGATTAGTTTGCCGTTGTGCTAAGGTTTACCTCAAATTAATAGAATATTCATATAAATTAGTCTCTAGTTTTTAAAATATTATCATTAATTTCAGTAAAATGATATAACTGACAACCAATAATTTTTAAAGATTTATTGGTAGATTACAATGTAAAATATTCTCAATTTCATCGAATATCGGAATGAGAAAACAAGAATATAACTGTTTGGAAACGCCAAAATGTAATATTGTTGAACATAATATTTAAATGGAGATGAAATATTCGAATAGTAAAATATATACTTGTAGAATTTTTTTCACAAGTTTTTATAGCATAGGGACTTATTAATTCGAAGAACATAAATATTGTAATACTATATAGGAATATAACTCATGATATCCTTGTGATGTTGCCAGTCACCTTCCGGTTGTCTCCTCAGGTGGTGAATAGAGGAATGATTGTCAGATTTCTGACGGGTAAATAAAACACCCCTTGTGGACCAAAACTGGCACTGCTACCTTGTAATTAAATGTTTCCCCACCAAAGGCTAGTGGAAGAAAACCCGTAGAAAACATAACCTGATGTTTCAGGTTCAGTGTTTAGTGACGGGCTTTTGCTTTTTGTAATTCTTCATGTATCATGTTCTTTGACAAATTTGGTAACCATTACAGTAATTTGCACTCTATCTGCAGCTAGTTTAAAAAGCGCATTCGTATCTACAACATACCAGTCGCGCAGATTCTTTAGGTTACAAAGTTTTTCGACCAAAATTACGCTTTATCCATTAGTTTGCCTTATGTGATATTCTGCAGTAATCTATTTTTCTGATCACACATAAAATGTCCAAAGTACTCCACTTCCATTGTTTAATGATACCTATAATTTTAATAATATTTTACAAATGTAAGAGTACGATGGACTTGCAGACGTTTGCCATCCAAGAAACTTTAAACATACTTCTCAAGTATCACACCTCGAATGCCTCAAGTGGATTCATATCATCACAGTGCAAATCCAAGCCTCAATAACAGCCGATAAAAATGAAAAGAAACAACAAAGTGAGTGAACTCATAAGGAAGTTTTGAGGTCTCTAGTACATAAGTTTCTGCCCATTTTCCTAAAGCTATAAAAGCTTGTTCTATTCTTAATCGTATTTCCGTTCAATCAGAATCGATCGTATTTCCGTTTATTAATTTTTCTTAATCGTATTTCTGTATTTAAGAGTCAATCAGAATATTTAATTTGATGAATTTTGTCCCGTTTTGAGCCCTTTACGTAATGATCCTTTGCATTCTGCTGATAACTTATTACAAGAACCCTAGTCTTTTCGATGTTCAAATCTAAACCAGCTTCCATGCAACTCCTATTAAGACTGTCAAGTATGTTTTGCAAATTTTCAAAACTGGATACCAACAGGTCTATATCAACCATGTATTTTAGGTATATCTAGGTGTATCTTTGGTTGCCAACACCTCGGCCGAGTAGAAATTAAAACCACTATGAAATCAACAATTAAACTACAGTACAGATTGCGTACCTGGGAAAGGAATCTGACGAAAATGCCTTCATAGTATAGAGTGGCAAAAAGGTTATGTAGGGTTGGCGAGAGATCAAAAACAATGGAGGAAATTAATGTTGGCGCTAAAACTCAATTGTGCTGGAGCAATGGAGATATAAAAGGAAAAAATTAAACTTTTAAAAAAATTTAAAGTCGCATCAATATTTTGGTCATTAGTTTGGTTATTACGGTGGAAATTTTGTGACTTTTTATAATTTTCAGATCCTACCCAGAAACCAAACCTAGAAATTCTGCATTTTAGGCTAACGCTCTACCACTACGCTACAGAGGCAACCAAATAAAGATTACATATGAAATTAGGAAGGAGAAAACTTACTTATACTAAGACACCCTAGAAAAATTACCTTAACACATTCAATGCTGATTAATTATGAGTTATCTCTCCCGTTGGGCTGATTACTCGTGCAGCGTGTTCTCCGCGTGCTTTATGTAGTGGCTGCAACTTATGTTACGAACGTTTTTATAGATTTATTTTATTTGCGACATATTCATGAATTTACGTTTGCTAATGACATAAAAGTAAACAATTCAATGTTTTTTAGGGTTATTTTTGCCTGTTATATTAAATGTATTCTTGTTTGAATTTTTCCATTCACCTTTACGATTTACGCGTAATTTCTTATATAATTTTAAACTACAAAATAGTATACTTTTAAAGTAAAACTAAAAGTTAAGCTATTTTTAATCGATACCTGTAAATTCTAAATAAATAAATATACTAAATTCACGGCTTCAACTGTACCCTGAAAACCCGTTAAAATACTGAACGAGTATACTATACGATGGTAGAAGATCGTATGACGAAAATTCAAAAACGAACTGCACGGTTACAAAGAAAACCTCTTTCTGAGGGCTATATAATAGCAACAAACTGATATCTGACAGGCGGCGTCCCTCCTGAATTACTTGAAGTTATAACAAAAGAGAACCCGCTAGGTGAGTCGGCAGCCTGGTGGTAACACCTACCCATGACCCGCTAGGCGAGTTTCTAGCACTGAATGTATTTAGAACTAATATGTAAAACTTTTTTTAATGAACCGGATTTAGCTTAATTTGTACGGATGTACTTGGAATGTTTTGATTAAAATACGTGAAAGATTAATTAACATTTTAATTGTATACTTTTTGTAGTTTGTTAACAAATTATTGAATTTCGCTTCAATGGTGTTTTGTTCAACTTAGTTATTAGTGTTAATTAAAATTTCAGAAGTTAAGTAGGTCTACTTAATCCTGTAACGATAAAATTCCTGATTTAAATTTTCTATCCTTGTATTTAGTTAGTGATAAATTTGGTGTAATTTATCTAAGTAGAATAGTTTTTATCCGTTCTCTAATCTCCGTGAAATCAAACTAATCGATCTCTACTTCAGTGTTTTAAGGTGGTTTAAAGAACCTAACGTGAAAAGAGAAGCATTAAACTGTTATTTCTCTCTCCCTTTTTAGTTATTGATTAGGCAGAACTCAACCCTCAATTTTGGTCGCTCTATTTTTCACATAATAAAAAGAAAATTATAACTTAATATTTTTGTTTTGACTTTTATTTTTTTACCGGAAAATGCTTTAATTTTTCAGATAATTACCCAATTTTGTAGATTTTTTTATTGGATTTTTTCGATGTGAATTTAACAAAGACGTCAAGCAATGTTTGTTCGGCTATCGGTTAGTCACAATTGTTAGTCGTTTACCCAACCAGTGATGCAAAAAATTTAGAGTCTATATAAAAGTATCATAAAATATTTTTATTAATTATCAAAATAAAATTTTTAAATCTGAAAGTTACGTTAGCAGCTTGGTTATTAGCAATTATGGTAGGTTTGTTTTAGCTATTGAAGTTTCTAGATACTAATCAAGAAACAAACCTGGTATTTTTAGCTATATAGTCTAGCACCCAATTATTTTCAGTCTTAATTGAAAAAAATATTAAATTTTTCTTAATTGTCACATAATCAATAAAAAATCTGTAAAGGTTAAAAACTATTTTGCTTGTTCCTGTCGTCTTGTAAGAAACACTATACTGTTATTACACCAAGTTTAGAGTGTTAAGTACGTACATCAAGAGTACAAAAAGAAACGGTCAGTAAATACTGTCTACTCCTCCATTCCAATTTTATGATTTTTCAAGAAAAATAAAAAATTTCCTCTGCGGATAATTAGCAACGAGGATTACTATAATCAAGAATGCACTGCATAATTGATTAAATTAAATTTATTCCAAAATGAGAAAATATGACAATAATAATAATAATAATAATTGTATGACAATAATAATAATAATAATAATTGTACAATAATAGTTGTACACTAAAATGAACTTTTTGGAATTGGGTACTATAACAATCTAATTAGCCCTTGTATATGCTAGAACAATATTCAATAAATCAAAGCAATTAACTAAACACTCAAAGACCCGAATCTATCTCAATTTGTTCATTTAACATACCGTTTTGAATTATTTTGTTATAACTTTTATATGAAACACACTCACAGAATCAAATATATCTTCCATTCGAAGACACACTCATAAATTTTTCGAGCAGTGACTCAACATTGTCAATTGAACTTCAGAAAGTGCCCCCTAAAAAGTCGATATTGACAATATAAAATTTTAATTTTCCATGATTCTTGACAGCGGACAGCCATCTTCTCCTAGGCTGCAGAACGTGATGGTTTTTGTTACTCAGCGTAGGAAGCCCTCATGCCAACACGGATGTGTCTTTATCGTGAAGGCCGTGAAGTAGGTTGAACAGAAAAACACTTAAGCTCTGTTACACCAACTTAAGAAATATAACACAGGTACAAATCCTCTATTTCACAGGATACGAGAGATTAATAATAATGATAAATATTATGAGAAATATTTGCTCACATAATAAGGAATATAATGTGACAACACCGAAAAGAAAAGAGTATTTGAGAATTTCTAGGGGGGCCGAAAATTTATATGTTAACGTAAATAAATAAATAGTAATAAAAAGGAGTAATAAATAAGTTCCCAAGAAACAGTTATAAAGAGTCTTGTATAATCAGGTAGGCTTGCCTTTTATTAAACAAGGTTGTGGAAGAGTGGGTACCTATTTAGATAATTGGCCTTTTTTAACACCCTCTATTCAATCCTAATTTGTTTACATTTGTTAAGATTTATACAGAAGCTGTCAGAAAGATTTTATACTTTTATTGTTACATTGAAGATCTCTGTTCTTCTAGTGACTTCCACAGCGTCATGTATATAAGGAGCCCCGAGTTCGTTCCTGGAGTCAGTATTTGATCTATTTTCCACTAGTGTATATTACGTAGTGCTTAACGTTTACGTTTGGAGTAGGCCAGCGTACTGTGAATTACACTATTTTGTTTAACGTTTATTTACTCTGTATCATTTTTGTAAGTAGTATTAAGTAAATTAGTTAAGTTATTTTATTGTATTAGTTAAAGCCTAATTAGTTTGTTATTTATTTCATAATTTCGTTGTAATATACTTGTAGATTGTAGTCATTTATTTAATTGTAATAATTCTTAGTTGTAATTTTAAACTTCAGTGTGTTAATTATTTAATTTACCCAGATCCCGAAACGGACCTTGGAGATAAGTGTCACAATAATAAAACGTTTCCTATTTATACCAACATCTGCAAAGAACACCCGGTACATAGGTACTACATATCGGCTATATATTTTTAAGATTTAATTTTTTTAGAATTAAACAATGAAATCTAAGTAAACCTAAATTATTGGTAAATGTATAGACATATTATTATACTCAAAATAAAAATACATTTAGTTTAATTTGAATGAGTTTCTCAAAATAATTTGAAATTGTGTATTAAGATATTGTGTAGGTTGTATGTAAAAAGAGATGAAACGGACGAAAAATATAAATAATAATTAATTAATTAATGGTTGGAGTATATCAAAGAACGTTAAGTGATATTAAATTTGTATTAGATTTCCTTATTAGTAGTGTAAATTGGAGGTTGTCTTGGCAACGGAATGGCAGTAAGCTAGTTAATAGAAAACACACTTAAACGAAGTCATTAAACAGCCTATTAAACTTCAGAAGAGTACGAGAAACATAGTCACTGGTGCCAAATATTATCAGAGTAAATGGATTGATATTTTCAATGACAGACAATGCTGCCACTAATGGATAAAATGTAGCTGTAATAAATTTTAACGGTTTAATGAAAGATACACATAATAGCAGTGTATTAAAACCATTGTACACCACTCTAGGAGATATTACTTAAGTCTAATAAAATTTTATATTTTCACTCACACAGCATTAATAAACTAACCTACTATTAAAAGTGAATCAAATAAACATGCAGCGAAAAGTTATATGTGAAAAATAAAATGAATTAATGTCCTTACTGCACAAAGAAAAATAATTTTGGTAAACCCTCGAGAGTATTTAACAAATCACTATCTTATTTTTATCGCGTTCATCAATTTTCATGTTTTATGCAAAATCGTATGCTGCTACATGTATTTTTTTGTATGTGCTAAGCACATTTTATGTTGTCTAGGTCAACAGCCTAGTTTGAACCTAGTTTGGCTGGTTTGAACCTCTAGAGGTTTATTAAGTAAAAACAAGACGTGATTGTTTACCATTGCCTTCCTGACCGTGTTTAAAGAGTATGCTTATCAGCATGCCAGGCTCTCCAAAAAGCACTTACTTTCAACCCTGCAAATGAGACCGTCACTTCATTCATCACAGGGTCTGGTTGTATAGTGAAATTCATTACTCTCAGAGGAGATAACTCTGAGTAGTGTCTTTTATACCTCTACCTCTTCTGTTCTTAAATAGTTCAGTCGTATTATTGGTTGACTACGTGCTAAGAAACAGAACTTTTTTTGTAGTCCTGAAACCAGCAGATCGAGTGCAATTAATTTAACACTCCACCTGCCCGTTTTGGGTAAATTTATATATTTTTGGGCACATTTTATATAAAATAAATATTGAATTATATGTACGTAATTATGTAAAAATGTTTACAAGAACTACTCAATTCATTTCATTAATGATTTAATTTTTTTTAATTTAAAGTAACACCTGGTCTTTGACTAATGATATACTTCAATCTAATTTAATTTTTTTAAAAGTATACTAGCCATAGGTTTTCCCGTTGGTTAGCCTTTAATTTTTGTTAATTATTACCTTTTTTATCGGTGATATAAATATAATATATAACTTGAGATTATTTTATTGTCTATACATGTTTCAAAATTAGCTAATTTTAAAAACTAAAGTTCTGAGCACTAACTTATAAAATAATCTAACATACTCGCAAGAAACAACTCTACTTTTACACTTTTTTAGGTTAATTACTTACACTTGAACATGTTCATGTGACTTCTTACGCTTGAGTCACACAGCTCATGAATGTCTAGCAGCTGAATTGCCTCGGTCATACCATTTGAGTCCTTCGTGGTTTTTTGTAAATCTTGCAATCTCCTTCACGACGTTTCCCATTCCTAAGTTCTGTTAAGATCGGCGTTCTTGATGTACCAAGGTGATGTTCCGCAGTAGTCTATTTTGAAAGTGTTTGATCATGTCAATATTAATGGGTTTGGTACAACCCGATAGTTGGATTGTAGGTCCATTCGTGTTTCAAGGTCTCTCTAGAAAGGGGCAGTTTATTGCATATTAATAATTTTTCAATTCTTCTTAACAGAAAATATACATTTTTACGTCTGATGCCAATTTCTTCTCTTATTTTATTTCACGTATTTCATTAAGAATGAATTGTACTGAATTCAGGACCAAAAACTTTGGCTGAGTTAATGTAGAGTTACAAATGTCTAGTTCAAAAGTTGTGGAGATTTGTGATTCCTAAAAATTCTTATTGCAAGCAGTTTTACTCTAAAAATATAAAAAGAATTTAATTAACAAAAAGAAAAAGAAAAGAGAGCTACCGTTTGTCAACACAAAAGGACCCCTTCATTGTTTTCCTGATTATAACTAGCTAGCTTATAAATTACAAAGTTACGTACTAATAAATTAAAAATGGCTTCAAAAGAAGAATTTTTTTGAAAAGATAAATTTCCTAAAAATAATAATTGTCATTCTTTTCGGAAATATTCATAGATACCAAGTAATACTCAGGATAAAGTAAAACAAACTATTAAACATTAGAAAATAATTTATCAAACATAAAACAAAAAGAATAACTAATTTCTATTAAATTATTACACGATACTTAAATAGAACCAGGTATAAAACTGAATTTTTTTAGACTTGTGGTTGCAGGCTAAGAAATATAAAGTGTTAGAAAATGGCTTCTCAGGTGAACTGATTGTGTTTGCCTTACTTATAGTTTTATTTTCTTTACATTCAGATATTTTTACCCTTTCTTAAAAATGTAAGTATAGGGCTTCATTTGAAGAACTAAATAAAAAGTACACCCTGCTTAATGTCCTCAGACTTTACTAAAAAGTTCTGACAACTTCTCTTAAGTTTCATGACTAACTACTTCTTAGGTCAATACATATTATTTTCATCTTATATTTAGGTCAATACGTCTAATACATAAATAACAAAACAAAATTGTTATCTACAATTAACCTGTATTTTCTAGTCATGGTTTAATACTAATATTTTTAGGAAATATTGTCCTAAGCTGTAAGACGAATGGGAAACAGGTTTAATCCATGAAAATTACAAGTTATATTTTTTATAATTTTTTGTAAATTTGTTCTTTTTTTATTAAATTGCAATCGATTATGGCAAAGAAATTATGAAATATGAAAACAAATACTTGGATAAAGTCACTGATGCTGACAATCATCACTGCAGTATCCCCACTGTAGTTCATTCAATGAAAGATTATAAAAACGTACGCGGTGTTAGAATGGGAGTAATGATTTACATGAGGCTTTGTTTAAATAATATACGAGGTGTAGCTATTAAATAACGAGACTGACGTTGTAAAAATTTTGATTTTATTTTATAAATAATCACTTATTGCCACCTTTAATATACACTCCTTCTCTATCCCTACAACGCTCCATGAGAGTTTTCCACTGTTGGAAACAGTGCTGGAAGTCATCTTCTGTCAGCTCCTTTAGGACACGTGCCGCTTTCTCTTTTACAGGTTCCACAGACTCAAATCTTGTCCCTTTTAATGCAGATTTGACCTTGTGATGAAACGTGGTTTTTTACTTATGATTTGGAAACGAAGCGCCAATCCATGCTCTGGAAGAGTCAAACTTCCGAGAGCCAAAAAAGCTCGATTGAGCAAGTCAAAATTTAAAGCAATGACGTTGGCTTTTTTTGATATCCATGAAATTGTGTACCTTCACTGGGTTCCTGAGATCAAACAATTAATCAATATTACTACCTTGAGGTACTTTCTAAACTACGTCAAAGAGTAAGGAAAAACGCCCCGAAATGTGGAAGGACAAATCATGGGTTCTCCACCAAGACAATGCGCCAGCTCATTCCACGTTATCTGTCAAGAGGTTCCTAGCTAAATACAACATCTCAGTGTTAGAACATCCATCTTATTCACCAAATCTTGCACCACGTGACTTCTACCTGTTCCCTAAGGTGAAATCTACATTAAAAAGACAAGATTTGAGTCTGTGGAAGCTGTAAAAGAGAAAGCGGCACGTGTCCTGAAGGAGCTGACAGAAGATGACTTCCAGCACTGTTTCCAACAATGGAAAATTCGCATGGAGCGTTGTAGGGATAGAGAAGGAGTGTACATTGAAGGTAACAATAAGTGATTATGTATAAAATAAAAATAAATTTTTTTACGTCAGTCTCGTTATTTAATAGCCACACCTCATATTTGTAACTTATATTGCTACTAGCTAAAATATCCATTTTTGGAACGGTTTTCTTGGTGCTGTGGACAGTCGGTTGGGGTACCGAGTTCGATCCCTGTCAGGTCTGATATTCTTTAATCATTCGTTGATATCTACCTCCGTTCAACGTCAGTATTAGTATCAATGGGAAAAAAGTATATAGTTGGACAGATAATAAAAGCGAGATCTTGGTGTTTTTAAATTAAGAAATGCTCCGCTTTATTATTTTCATGACAAATAAAAGGTAAATCTCAATAGGAACTCTTGGATGGTTAACTAACGAACTATTAAGACGACTGATACATTTTTGACAATGTGGCCGAGAATGGGTGTATAGGGTACTGGTGGAGTGGAAAGGTAAATAACTGACTGAATGAATACGGGTTTTACCGCCGCGTAGGGCTTTGTTTATAGTTCTGTTTATTTTCTAAAAATATTATTTTTATTTTTCTTTTAATTGGTAATATCTCCGTTATTATGAATGAAAATGAAAAACTTTATATAATAAAAACTTGTTTGTCCTTAACCGTTTCGTAATTTCGATTATATAACATTTTTGATACACTAACTTTTAACGGAGATATTCATAGTTTTTGTTTACCCCTCCCTCTGAACTCCCCTATCCCTTTGTGATATTAAAAACATTTGTAGCCTATTTTCATTTCGATTATATCCAGAACCTAAATACCGGAATTTATTAAATTTGCTTCAGCGGTTCTTGCGTGATGCCGTAACATACGACAAACAGAGAAACAGACAAAAATTCAGCTGAACTTATTTTCGGTATTTACGTAGTAGATCTAGCGTAGAAACAAAACTTAGGGCATTTTGGAAAATTGTACAGATAAAATCACAATATTTTTTATTGATACAGATAGGAATAATCTACGAGCGATGGTCGGTCGACCACATAAATAATGTCACAGTCAATGCCTGAAACATTTGTTCATGTGAACTACCTACTTTCAACAGTAAATGCATGTAATATAGTTTTGTTGGAAAAGAACTTGGCGATTCAGTCTTCTACGAATTAAATTCATACCTGGTACAAATATGTTTTTGAAATCTCTAATTTGTGCACGTTGGAATCTGTTCAATGTAGAACAATAAGCAATCCTGTGACCCAATGAGAAGGGGATGATATGTGTGACATTTAAATGAGATGTAGTTTTGTGCAGCTCAGGCCGACCATTCGTAAGAAAGTATGGTTAATTAAGTCTTATTGAATCGTAATTAAATGCTATGAATATGGTCACGAATGCATGTGGTGTATCTGCGGATCTGTGTGTGTTTAATATTTGTTGAGTATAGAATTAAGAAGATCTTTTGCTGTATCTGTGACGTATGGTCTAAGTTGCTGTTGGTTATGTAGGCTTAATAGGAACATAGTGTTCATATTCTATGTTATATTTTGTTCTGTATTGCGTCTGAATGCGCTTTGTTCTTAATAGTTTATCGTAGCATCACAGTTGTACATTGTATATCCAATCTGGTCTTATATACTGTTCGTATTTTGTTTTTTTCGTTCTAATGGATAATTTTCACCGTGCATAATAATCGTTTCAAATTAATTACATAATTAAAAATAGAAATGTAACTAAAACTAACTTTAAAACGACATTTAATTGGTATAATTTTTGTCGTGAAATTGGTTACCCTTTGTCACTTATTTCCTTTTTAAGTAAACTAACTTATTTAGGTGATTTTGAAAATTCTTTTGAAAATTAATTTGTTTTTCTAATCCAGCATCCAGCAGCTTTTTAAAACACGAGGAAACTTATTTGATTTTTCCGTCAACCTATTATATTAAAATTTATCACTAATCTGTATTAAAATAAGTATACACGGTAAAGTTGTTTTTATTATAATTTAAAAATAATACATTTTACATTCAGACACATTATATTGTCTATGCCATAATATCATAAAACTAACATAGTAATATCGACCATCTGTATTGGTATTAAAAAAGTTTTTCACCAATATTTTTGTGGGGAAGAAATGAACTCAAAGAATATTTTTTCAGGATAAATTTGTTTGTGTAAAAACGAAGAAGCTTCACCGTACGTACGTTATCTACGACCATTCCACACTTCTGAAGTCTCCAAATCCCACAACGGCAGTTTTCGAACGATACATCACACAAACCCTCTTGCTCATGAAATGTCAAGGAAATCCACGACGTAAACTTAAAAGATTACTGAGTAAATATAAATTCTATTTATATGACCCTTAACAGGTTTACACTATATTATCAGAATTCTATTAATTCCTAAATACGTTTTCTGACTTAAGGTTAATTATTATTTATTTTAGTACAATAATAAATTAACTAATAAATAAAATCTTTAAGCAGTACTTTATTTCATCCATTATTCTATCTGCAACTATTAATTTTGAATAGTAAACAAAGTGGTACGACTTAATGTGGAATTCACCAATTTTGTAATACGGGTACTTACAGAAAATCGCAAATTTTCTTTAAACTAATGTTGCGAAAAATATTACATTCAATTTTGTAGTAAACTTAACAATTTTCTTTAATATTGTAAGAAGATTTTCTCTCTGAAGTGCATCTGGGGCCTAAATTCTGTAGTTTCGAAAAACGTATAAAAACGTATAAAAAACGTATCGTGTAACGATAGCAAGGCGCCATGAGTTTTGCCCAGGATACCATTTAAGCTGTCCAATATGTCTTTCATAATATTTGTCTAAAATTTCGATGTTGGAATCAACAGAAATATCTCAATTTGAATTACATGATATATAAATGGGACGCGAAACTGAGGATATTGTATTTTTAAATTAACAGATTATTTTAAGGGGCTCAGTAAGTAACGTGCGATTGCGCAACTGACGGTTTTGGTTAAATTTCCGCTTGGAATACTTGAAAAATATTTTAAAGAAGTTAAGCTACCGCTACAATATTAGGCATATGTACTATACATTATTATACCTCTCTTTGACTTGCCAGTCACCATCGGAAAGCCGCCGCAGAGACATTGCCTCCTGCACACCATCCAACCACGTCACCTGCGGCCTACCCCTCCTTCTTCTACCGGCTGGCGTCTGCTCCTATACCCTCTTTGGACACCTACCATCTTCTATCCTCTGCAAATGGCCAAAACATTTAAATTGCTTCCGGGATATAGTATCCATGATATCTCCTTAAATCCCAATTCTTCTTCTAATTTTGGAATTCGATCGATACATGACAAACCACAGCTCCGCCTCAAGAAATCCATCTCCACCTCTTTTAGGCGATCTTTCTGCCTCTTAGTCAATACCCACACTTCCGCTCCATAGGTACACACAGTCTCCAGGATAGCTTGATAAATATTAATCTTCGTCTCCTTTCTATAATTATTTATCATTTCAAAGGACAGAATTTAACTGCCCTATAACCCTTCGCTCTTGCGATATCTTGCAGTTTTTTTCGGGAAACAGCAAGAAACATTAATATTATGATATAAAATATTGTTACAAATGAAGTAAATAAAAGTTAATTTAAAAATTATTAAAACAATTTTAAAAAATGTGCTAATTTACCGACTAATATGCATGGTTCATATTGGAAAGATGTTATGCAGGAGTTACATATCCTGCAGCAAAAAATGAAAAGAACACCGTAAGCACCAACACTTGTAGTATACCTACAAAGTGAAATATAAACAATATTCATAAAAAATAAACTTAGAGAAGATACAAAGGCGATTACAAAACTCTTTATGTTCTAATTAAGTACAGCAATGAAACAGAATAAATATAAAACTGTGTATTAAAACGGTGGAATTAAGAATATTTTTTAATTACCTTAAAGTATTGTTTAATTTTAAATAATAGACATATATTACCGCCTACAATGATGATGATTAATTACATAACTTCTGATATGGTAATGAATACATCTTTCAAATATTTAAGGGGATATTTTTCTCTGGCATTGCTTTTGTATTATAAATAAAGGAGGTGATGTAATGGAAATTGTATGGTCCTGCTTTCTTCCATCTCCTGTGACGGTCTTGGAACCCTTAAGACTATTATCATGTTAACAGTAGACTAACCATTCTATTACAGTTTTCATACAACAAAATATTGAATAAAAATTAATGGTAGGCCTAATGTTACTTTCTATTTTAATATTTGTCTTAAAATTTCTTTGTAATATGTATTCTTATGAATTATAATATATTTATGGATTTTACATTTACTTTCAAAAAGTATTTATCTATATGAAATGTTTAAGAATTTTAGCTCACCATTAATTTAAAAGAAAAAAAATGACAGATTAAATTAATTGTCTTCAAAATAATTTGCAAGAATTTTTCTCTAAACCATGTTTTACTATATTATCACAGTATTTCATGGTGCAGTGTTCAATGCACATTTACATCACGAGTTCAAGTTTTATCCTTGATATATTAAATTTTTACACTAAACTAACTTCGGTCTGATGATATTTTGATGTCAGACTAATTCGTTTATTTTTTATCTGCTATTCTTATATTGTTTTAAAACTATCAAAATATGTTTAGATATGATTTGTCACACATCTTTATGAACTCACAGGCTTAAGAATAATTATCATGTTCAAAAACTTAAAAAACATTTAATTTTTTTTTAAAGGCTTAACATGATATATCTCCCCATCCATAATTTCTTGATAAAATTACTGTTTCATTGCTTAGCACTTAAGCAGAACGTTAAATAGTAATTCCAGTCGCAAGTTTTGCGG
Source organism: Catonia carolina (assembly GCA_035578175.1). NCBI lineage: Eukaryota > Metazoa > Arthropoda > Insecta > Hemiptera > Achilidae > Catonia > Catonia carolina. Next base: position 1,766,163 of record JAQMRL010000022.1, on the reverse strand, counting down.
ATCCAGCGACGGCAAGACTTGGTAATGTCGAGTGTATACGGTTGGTGGCCTCTAAGTCACATGACGTTTACATCCCGCCTTCATTTGTATTCTTTATTAGCGCCTGATATAAAATATAAGATTTATTACAATGAACAGTAATTAAAAATTATAATATAATGTGATTTCCGTTAATAAATGAACTTCTACTGAAAAATAATTCAATGAAATGTTCATTATAAAAAAACAACTCCTGCAAAGGTTATTTACTTGAGTGCTTGAAATTATTTTAATTTCAAAGGCACGTTTTGTTTTTTTAATAGTTTTCATAACTTTGGACACTGATATCTTACGTGAAGCTTCAATTCGCAACTGAGAGAGCCGTAAAATAAAAGAATTTATATTACTAATCATTTTAAACAAAACCTTTTGCTCTTAATAACTTAAGTAGCCTACAATAAATAAATTGGTTAAAATTTCAGTATTTTATTCTAACAGTTTTGTGGAAAGAATGTAAATGAATTTGGAGTTACAGTGGAGCATCCGAACTAATTGGGACCAGAGTGATTCTGATAATCAAATAGTTCGGTCAATCAAATACGCTAAATACATAAACTTTGATTTAAAAAAAAACACTAATTTATTGAAATTGTAGATTACAATCAATAAGATCGTAAAAATAAAGGGAAAAATACAGAATTTCGAAACTGAATAAATTAACAAAGTAAACTACGTAAAATCCGTTAGGAAATATGGTTTAACATACTTGTGCGAGTGTTCCTGCCAGTGGTAATTTGATCAATAAGAAATATTTTTTGGGAGTTATGCGTGGTTTGCGTGAAGCAATCCGCTGAAAATGTTCAGAATTTTGCCAACACCGCTCGTAGAAATTGCATCACGATAATGCTCACGCTTACACTTCATTGCTTGTCCGTAATTTTTTGGCAAACAACAAACACCATTATGTTACCTCAGCCACCATATTCACCGGACACGGTCCCCGGCGACTTCTTTCTATTCCCAAAGCTGAAGAAAACCATGAAAGGACGAGGTGTTACCACTAATGATGACATAAAACCAGAATAACTAAAGGAACTGAAAGCTATACCAAAAAGTGAGTTACACAAATGCTTCCAAGATTGGGAAAAGCTCTAGCACAAGTGTATCATATCTAAGGGGGATTACTTTGAAGCAGACAAAATTGATATAGATGAACAAATAAAGATTGTTTAAGAAAAACTAAAATTCTCGTCATTTTTCGAACAAACCTCGTTCGTACTATACAGTAATTATTTAAAAAATCTAAAATTTCTTTTGAATTAAGACTGAACTTATTTTTCTGGCACCAATATCTCTCATTCCTTTTAGTAACAAGGCTTCAGAAGCACTAAATTCATGCTGTTTTTCGCACCATAGCATTGCAGTTTTTAGGGTAGTAAAGGCTGTGTGAGCAAATATGTATTATTTCCATCGATGGTGTTCGGATAATGGACGGTTCGGATGACTGACGTTCGGATAATCGACGCTCTTGTGTATTATCATAAAAGAAAGTACAAATATTTTAGTAGGCATTATACCTAAACAGAATGCATGCAGGAATTAACTTAAAACATCTATTGGATATCAAAAATTATAAACAGTTTTAATAACTAATTTAAAAAATTCATTGTTTACATTATTCTCATAATTCATATATGTCTCTGGAATAAACCAGAATTTACAGCCAAGAAAATATTCAAGAAGCTATATTCCATTATACTTTCCAAACCATAATGTAGCTATTATAAATCTTGAAAACTACCTTGGGTCATTTTTCAAAAAAGAGATTGGGAAACGGTTATGTGTTGTAGGTCAATTGAATTTCTTTCGCTAGATGATATATAATCTTTAACTTACTAGCTTAGTTCTGCTCACCTCTTTAAAGAAGCTCAGCTTTGCTATAGCGGAACTAATTTTCAATTTTGAAACATTAGGGTATTTTACTTCATGTAAAACTAAAACAATTGGTACAGTACTGTAATTATCAAAATAGAAACTCCAAACCATAATTATTATAGTTTCTGCTAAACAAGTCACAGATAATTTTATCACGAAATTGGACAATAAAGATTTAAACCAATAAGTAAACAATTAAAGAGAAAGTGGAATTGTTGTGACGTCTGAAAAAGTGAAAGTAAAAAATAACACAGAATTTAGGCTAAATTTTATGCCTAAAATAGTGAAAGTAAATGATAAAATATAAAGTGGAACATTTTGTAACGTCAAGAAAGTGTCACTTAAAAAGTGAAAGCGATAAGAAAGAGTGGAATACGTTTTACGCATTACCTTAGTTTCTAATGAACAATTTGTTATCTACAACACAATTTTCAACAAAAACTCACAATTAATGAATAAACTAGGAATAACATGATTTCGACTTAAGTATTTTCACGATCGTTATAGTCTTCTGTACTATAGTACAGTATAGTGTAGTATAGTACTGTAGTGGTTCAAACAAATGAATGATAGTGGAAATTTTGGAATCTAAGCATCCATGAATCTTCCGATTCTTAAACGCAGTCGGTTGCTGAATATTATATGTTAAAATCAGGCAAAATAGTTTTCTGGGAGTACATTGTCATCAATTTATTGCCATAAACACACTGTGAATTGTAATTTTGTAATTCTGATCTACCCATAACGTGACAAACAAGTGTGACCGTAATAAAGAAACAAACCGCTACACCTTCGAAATAATTTTAAATTTATCAAAAAGAAAAATAGGACTGGAACAAGTAAGTACGAAAGAAACTTTAGTTACTTGAACTTTGCCGAGTCAAGCAAGGGTTACTACCAGTTGTGCGATATGACAACGTCTTACTCATCATTGGCTTATTGTCAGTTGCATTTTTCTGTACTGCAGGGTGTATAATATATACATATAACTGCGCAAGACTTCACTGATTGGCTCACTTACTCACGCATCACTGATTCTCTTAACTTCCCGATCACTTAGAATACTAAAATTCACCACATAGAATACTACATTCACCACAATTGGTGACATTCACTACTACAATTCATCACATCTAGAATACTAAAATTCACCACAACGGGTTGAAGAGAAAAAGTATAGTATTTGTACTTATGAGGTAAAAAGGGATGACTAACCTAGAAGCTATGCATATTATTTTTAAATATTCCCAAACAGCTACAATTATAAAAATCGGGATGTATATTCTGCGAGTCATACCGAAAATAATAACTGAATTCGAATTTCGATCACTTTCTTCTAAATTTTAGTAAAGAGGCAAATACTGTAAATCAATATACTTTTTTTACATTTCTAAAGAGCAGTATTCTGAAAATCTTAAATAATGCTATTAAGTAAAGTTATAACTAGAAAAAAATAAACAGTGGAGCGAAACCGGGAAAAGAAATAAACCAATTTATTTAAAACAACCCTCTTAGGTTTCCAAAAATCCTTGCGCAGCACGGACGCTATAGAAGTTTGTTGTTTATAATGGTTTATTGTTCTATAATCAATGCATTAAATATTTAATTTAAATAAATTACGTATTTAAAAAAAATATTTATATTATATATTATACAATTTTTTAATAAAAGTTATTACGGTGTTAATAATTTTTTCCACTTACAGAATCGGAAAATAATTAAAAAGTAAATTTCATTCGTTATTACATTGCAATAAGTGGTATAACTTTTGAAAAAGTATTAGGCCTGTTGGAGATTAAAAGATTTAAGTACGGTGAACTAGGTCCTGTACACAACAAATTTCGACTTCGTCACTGATGGCCCGTTGGTATTGACACAAGCGTACACAAGAGCCTAACAAGTTGAACCGAAAGTTAACAAGTTGTTTAACAAGACTTGATTAAATGTAAGCAGTTAGATGTATTTGTTAGATACGAACGTCTTAAATACTTTCTAGGTTGTCGATTGTTCACTATATTTATTTGAATCGGTTATTTAAGAAACAACCTATGTCCACTTTCTGTATTTTACGGTAAACGACAAAAAACTATCTCAAGCCTTAAAAATTAATTTTTTTTTCTGAAATTTTTTAGACATATGTGCAATGACTAGTTTCATTAGCAGAAATTGTTTTTGAAAAGTTGAAATTAAAACTGCAAGAAATATTTTAATATTTAAATTTGGACTTAGGTTGTTTCTTCACTAAACACCAAAAAAATTACAGCTGATATTAGTAAACATATCTTATTTTTAAAAAAATTCTTATAATACACGATTTATTTTTTTATAAAACTACTTCTTATGTTATAATAATGATTTTAATGAAATAATACGCAAAATAAAAAATATTTTCGCTCCTGATTAATACTCATCTTTCATAAACTGGCAAAAGCAAAATGTTTTGGTAAAATTCTTTGTATTCATGTGGTATTTAATGCATTAGTTTATTCAAATCTTCAATCTTTTTCTTATAATTAGCCACTTTTCCATCAGGGTATGGATTTGCATCTGGTAAAGATACTTTATTTCCAAATGGACTGCTTCGTAGGAGGAATGTATGTGTAACAACACTATTTATTTTAATAAAAGGTTTGACTCGAACAGTGCCAGCTCTTTGGCCAGAGAGATATAAAAACTATTTGTATGTAGAAACTGTAAAAGTCATTTTTTGATTTCTTGGAATGTTTTTGAACTGTATTTCAACAGAAATGGCATTTTTCTTATAATAATGGTTACACCAAACTTTGAAATTAAAAATAATTTCTAAAGAAACCAGAGCAACCATGAATCATCTGTTTACTGCTGAAGATATTAACAGCTCACAATATTGTTTAATAGAATATATGCTATCAGTGCGACGATTTAATCTTTTTGCACATGCAAAATCACGGTCACATGGTAACCAAGAATGTCCCCGGAATGGGTAGTACTGATTTCAGAAGTAGAATCAGAAACATAATTTTTTTATGTAATCCCATAGAAAGGAACACACTTCATGGCCCCCTTTTTTGCTACACCTTCATGGTATAGATAAAACATTGCTGATTCATCATAAAAATTGTGGATTCAAAACACATTCACTGTTACTTGATTATAATAAAGTAATTCCTGTACAGGAATATTAGGAAGAGGCAGGTTTGCCATGTAATCAAATGAAATCCCTAAAACACTTTTGTCAGATTTGCATTTTTCTTGTATAGTTTTAAGTTCACTATAAAATTTCTTGGCTCGCCTTCTATGCACAAGTAATTCAGCTGCAGCAACTTGTTTTCCAGAGTAATTTAAAGTTTGACTTTTTATTTTCACCATTAGGTCCTCACAGGTTCCACACATATCAATCTGAGGCCTACCAAATGGATAATCAAAATGACCCTTAAAATATTGTCTATAGAAACTATATTTGATAGGAGAGTCCTGATATTTTTGTTGAAACAACTGATGCATAATTTCGATGTTCAATTTTGCACCATGTGCATATTCACGAACAATATAACCTCAAAATAACCTAAGCTAAAAGTCAGCTGATCAAAGTTTAGTTATGAAACAACCTATGTGCAGGACATAGGTTGTTTCTTAAATAAACAATTTTTTGTTCATTCAGTTTTGTAGGTTAAATGAATGGGACTTGAGTTGTTTCTTAAGCAAATGATGCATCTATGTATATTATTACAGAAATACATAAAATGTGAAAATGAGAAAAAAGTGGACTTAGGTTGTTTCTTAAATAACCGATTCATTTGCAGGCTTACATCCGAATTTTATTTCGTGAGAGTTATTCTAACGAAAAATTTGTTTTCAATTAAATGTTAAGGTTATACGGACTTTCTAAATAATTATAAGAACTACGAAATATTACACTTCGATGTATTGAACAAAATAAACAGTAAAAAATAAAAACTTATTTCAGGACAAAATTGATTGATTAATTAAAACTTTACCAATATGTTTAACGTTCACAAATATGTGTATAAGTTATTATAGAAAAAAAATTAATACATAAAAATGGTATTTTTATTTTCTTCTCACGACTTTTCGTGCTTGGATTTAGCGCTTTTTATTTTCTCATTTTGAAAAATAAACTGAAATGGTATGAAACTACTATAGAACAAGAATAAGATCTCAGACTTTGTAATAGTGTCCACTAAAAAAAAGAAACAGTTTTGGTTTAATACTTATAAAAAATTACAGTTTGATAAAGAGTATAATAACAGAGATACATAATTTATTATATATTAACAGTATTGCTATAAAAAGTGTTGGCACAAAAGAAGTCCGCTGTGAAGACCAGTTGCCATTTTAATAAAACTTTTTATCCATCACAATTCAATTTTTATTTACTTGTAATTTACAAACGCAAGAGTCTTCTTTACTTGTCACAGTCTTATTTTTGGATTTAATTTATCAGCTAGTACTTTTATAAAAATGCATCGTTTAGTCGAAAAATTTCCCAAACTTCACGAGGAGCCAAAATAGCTCTTTTCTTAAACGGACGCCATATTAATACGAAAATTTTAATTTTACTTTTTAAATATTTACATTGTAGAAAATACTGTGATCTTTAATATACTTAAAATCCGATTTTTTTATGTAAAGCCTGGATGAAGTAACAGTCGTGTAAAAAGTACACTAACAGAAACCCAGCTAAGAACTGGGTACTTTTTATGCACGAATTTTGATGTATCTTTGACAAATTTTTAAATAAAAAAATTTAAGTTTGGTGAATTAACGCCGAAAACAACGGGTTAATTTACTGTAGCGTTAAATTTTATCTGTTCGGTCTTTTATGAAATATAGCGCTTGAAACACAACGGACTTCGTTCGTGGCGAGCGCTATCTTTTCTTAATAAGAATCTCTCACGTAAAAAGACTTACATTTATGAATTGAAAAGGTCATTTTTATAATGAATGCGCCTCTCTGCAATAACAGTAATTTTTAATTGTCTGTTAATTGGTCTGAAATCACTTAATCAAAAATCAATTCTCAATCATTTAAATTACAAAATTCATAAGTAAAAAATTTAATGGAATGTTACAATGAATCAGTCATTTCAGAAAGCTCATAAGTCAAAATTTTATATTTTTCTTTAGTGCATTTTAGAACTAAATGAATGTAATCACACCTTCCTTACAAAAATCACATAAGTCAGACTTTCCTTAAGTAATGTATAATACTAAGAAAAAGCTTATCCTTAAGGATATAAAGTGTTTCCTTCTAATTAAAAAATGAAAATGGATGTTCTTTTGAAGCTTAAGCACTACTTTCTAGTGGAAGAGATCATATAAAGATACTATATAAAAATCGTTTTAAGAGAGATTACTACCGTATATGACAAGATGAAGAACACAAATAGCCCTGAAAATCAACATTTTTTTTTCTTAAAATTACGAATTTCAATTTTTATTATTGCAGAAAGCTATTTGAAGTCATAATGTAAACTACTGAAACAAATAAATGAATACTATTCTACAGCTCAATTTTCTTCTGGTCTAACAACGTATTTTACAGAAAACAATGCAAGTTAACATTTTGCTCCAATTTATTTCAGAAACACCTTAATTACAAATTTTCAATTTTTTTTTAACAAGTGGCTTGTCTTTAAAAAGACAAAAGTATATTTTACATTCAAGGGGACAGCCCTCTAAACAATTTATATTTTTTTAATTGAAATATAATACATTACAAAAAATTTTTAATGTTTCCAAAAGTTAGTTTCTTGACTTAGGGGCTTCCTGACATGACCGATTTAAATATAGGTTAAAAATTGAATCATTATTTTGTTTACGTTAATACAAAGAGTTACGTAATGATGAAGATCCATCTTCATTCTTCTTTACTCATTTTTTTTTAAATTAAAAATAACGAAATAACCAAAATTAATAAAATAATTAATAAAATAAAATAACAGCCCACAAATTAAACATTTACTTACGTTATGAAAATTGCGATAGTTAATACATCTGTAAAGATGTTAAAGAGAAACCTCTCACTGACTGACTGGTTCACGCACACACCGTCACTAAGACTCTAAATAAATCCCCGATCACTTAGAGAGGTGAAATTCCATATATTTCTTCTTTAGGGGTTGAATAAGTAAATTAAATATAAACCGACTACTTACGACTGAGGAACAAAGGATGATTATCCTAATGCAATATATATTTTTATAAACTTTCGAAGAGCTACGTTTTTGAGAATTGGTATGTGTATTAATAATAATGGTATTTATTTCGTACAGCATTTTATAATTTACAATATATGAAAACTCATTCTAAATTGAAAGATAAATGTAGAAAAAATTTTAGATTCAGCATCTCAATTTAGATATTTTGTAAGAAATACTCACTGAAAGTAAATCATTTAAGTTTCGACTAGCTGCAGTGGGTTAGAATGGAAATCATCCTAAAAAAAGTTTTAAAAGGTTCTCCTGATAATCGGTTAAATTATCTTAAAATCGTACCTAAAAGAATCGAAATGAGGAGTCAAAACAGGAGAATTAATAAACCATAATGGACCCTTTGAAAGCTAACCATAAGCCCGCGCTCATCACGAGTGCAATAGTTAATCACAAATAATTAAGTCATTTTTACTATAATATTGTGAAGCTTGAAGTGAATTTACGCTTCAAAATTTTTAAAATTTATATAATAATCTACTCAACACTACAGTGCTGAGGGGATTGTAATTTCTATGTTGATAAAGGATATTTTAAAACATTAGATTCTGTATTAGAATGTTGTATTATATAATATTGTTTTGATTTTCTTTCTCTTAGGTGTCAAGATCAGATGAGAAGGGTGTTATGCTATTAAATGCAAGTCGACCATTGACAGGTGAATATAGATGTGAAGTATCAGCAGATGCACCTCTATTCCATACAGACTGGAAATCAGCATTTCTAACAGTTGTCGGTGAGTAAACATGTCTGTATTACACAATGACAATGTCAATCGATCAAATGCATTATGAAAATGAATATTTAGCTCTACTTCATTTTATGTCAAAACAAAACTATATACATACTCCCAATATTCTAGTTTAGTAATAATAACAGAACTCAATTAATTATGTGCAGGCTAATTAAGGTAGTTTTATGTTTCCGTAAAAACCACATCCGTGCATTACCTATTACATAATATTCTTCTGTTTCTAAAAGTACTGCCACAACAGGTAACGTTTTACATTCTGGTCCATTTGAATGTTAGATATTACAGTAGTTATGACTTATTTACTTCTTTCTGGATATTGTAGTTTATTGCTGCGCGAAGTGCATGGCTTTACTATTATTCTGTGAAAAATACTTGCTGTCAAACTAATGAAAGATGTACAAGTGGGAGCTAAAGTTTGGGCTTTCATAAATTCTTTTGTAAAAAACACTGAGAACTTTCAGTTTTATTCAATTTGACAGTCTTTTTCTTCTTCTGTCTTTCAAGGACTAGGCATCTCTGCCTGTTTCGAACCTGTCAAATCTGTCACCTCTTTCTCGGGCGTCCTCATTCTCTCTTTCCCTCCGGTTTATAGTCAAGTTTTTGCTTAGGTATCCTATCCTCCCTAATTCTGTTCACATGCTCCAACCACTGCATTCTGTTCTGGGATACTCTGTTATTTATAGAGAAGATGTTGAGTTTTTTCCTTATCTCGGTATTTCTGTGACGATCTTCTCTACTACACCCATACGTATGTCGAAGAAATTTCATTTCAGATGCTTGCAATCTACTCTCCTCTCGCTTTGATAACACCCAAGTTTTGCTGCCATAGAGTAGGGTCGGCACTACAATTTTTTTATAAAATCTCACCCTCATGTTTTTGCTGGTGCTATTTTTTAAGGATCGATGGACAGTTCCGGATATTTGCTGAAATCGGTGCATCTTATTGTAAGCATCTTTATCCTGTTCGTATTTAATTGTGCAACCTATATACTGAAAGTGGGTTATCTGGTCCAAAACATAACAATTATGCTAGTTTTGAAGTAATTTTGTTAGTTTGAAGGTAAATTTTTTATTAACTTCGTGGCAGTAAAGTAACAAAATAGTCCAATACTTTTTGCGTAATATCTAGAGAGTAAAATAGCAATTCAATATGGTTTATATAGCTACTCACTTTAAATTCGTTTATAAAATAATTGGTTTCATAACTGAAAATTCTTTTCAGCTTAGTAAATTTTACACTGTACTTGAGCTTTTTTTTGACACTTTTAATTGAAATTCAGTATCTGTTATTGAAATAATATAACAATTTCTAAATGTGAAGCTAATGTTCCAAAACTTGATTTACTTGAAGGAGCGTGCAGTCATCACCACAGTCCTACAGTTGGCCAAGAAGATCTCTTGGCCAGAGTCGCTTTAAACGTCTGCGCTGAGTACCCGGTATCGCCCTACGTACATGTTTTGTATGAGAGGGTTGTCATGTAGTTCAAATTTGTCATGCATCGTCTTGTATAGTTTTTTTGTGACATCAATTACGTATGGCATTTGTAAGTCTTTGTGCAACATTGAGTTTGTGATGTAAAAGGGGCATTGCGTTATCGTTCGTAGAATCTTGTTCTGAATCGCTTGTATACGTTACGTGTGTGAAGGTTTAGCAGATGTCCATATGTCCATATGTCCAGATTGGTCTTAAGACTGTCTTGTAGATTGTTAATTTGTGTGACATGTTTAATTTAGAACGTCTATCGAGTAAGCGTTTTAGTTGATAGAAGCGTGTTTTGAGTTTGTGGCGTGTGTGTGTAACATGTGCGTTCCATGTAAGTTTTCTGTCCAAGCGTAAGCCTAAGTAGCGTGTTTGAGTAGTGTGAGGTAGCAGAATATTATTAATTGATATTATTAATATATAATAGTACTTGAGCTTAAAAATTATTTGGCTTTTTATTTGTGATTTGATACACTAACTTTTTATTGTGTTTTAAATTTTTATCAAATGGATTGAAATTTCTTCGTAGAGGTAAAAGAACAACAGAGGGGGGTATCTTTGTTAGTCTTTAGTTGTCCCATCTATAGCATTATTATATTTTGTTAAGGACATCCGAAAACTTGCCGGAAAAAAGGGAAAATCCGCAGAATAAGTGGGTGTAGAATGCCTCATACGTGCCGGATGTTTGTCGACACTTACGTGCAACTTACTTTTGTTACTCCCACTGAGATAAAACAGCCGGCGGCAATATATTATCTACCAGTAGCCTACCAGTATAATTATTAGAGCTGGTCGTTTTAATTTGATGCCATGATGTGATATTAAATCGGAAAGAAATGCCTATAAAATATATCTTATTAGCTTTAGAGGAGATTAACTTTACAGATTCGTTTTAAAGAAGATTTCTACAAGATTAAAAGTATAACAAATTCTTTTATTTCTTTTCTAATGTTTTTTGAACTTTGTTAAATCAGGATTAATTGAACTTTAAAAAACAAATTTTGATATAATAAAGTAGACAACGATTGATATAAAAATTAAATAGGTTTTACATTATTTAATCTATGTAATCTATGTATCTTTATTCATTTTCACGAACATAACTTAAAATTTTATGAATAATAAAACAAAACAATCTGATCTTCTAGCAATTCTATAATATAAAAATAAAAATTTTTATTCCTTTTATTATTATCTAAGTACGGTAGCTGAACTAATTTCAGATAAGAAACTAATTTAAAGTAATAAGAAACTAGGACAAAATAAAATATATGTTTGAAACGAGAAATATAAAATATTTTAATGAATAATTTACATATAGAGAGGATAATAATTAAACTTTAGATTGAAATTTCTGCTTGAAAGAAAAATTGATTATATAAATTTAAAATATTTTCATTCCTTCTATTTAATTGTATTTTACAATTATTTCACACTCTATTGTATTACTTTTATAACTTTTTTATAAAATAATTTTAAGCATTTTCCGTTAAAAGTTCAAATGTTTTGAGGACGTCTTAAGATAACTCTATTTGAGCTACTATTTTATATTTTACGGAATATGTAAAAAATTGATTTTTTATTGAAACAAGAAAATTTATTTTTCCTATTGAAAGTGTTTTTAAAGATTTGCATACGTTTTGTTTCTAATCAATCAATTTCAAAATCATATTTTAATGAATCCCTAACAACAACAAATTTAATAACAAATTTGTAACAAATTTAATCTGAGCGTTTAACTTTTTTTTAACAAAATTCTTTTTAATGTATTTTAAGTTGTATCAACAGGTAGGACGTTAGTCACTACTTCAGATTAATGAACATTAGGTGTGGATTTACAATAATTTTATAAACTCTATCTGTAACTCGATGCTTTAACCTCCTACTTAGCAGTGTAGCTAACCACTGCGTTAAAAATGCGGTCTCAGACAAAAATATTATGTAAAAGTAATGATTTACTTCTGTGCTGTTACTACACAATGCACACTGGGTTCACGGATTCTATAATAGTGATTATATTTATTTCGCTGGCCACATTGGTGTAGTTGGTAACGTGCTCACCTCTCATCATGCGGTCTTGGGCTTGAATCCCATTCAGGCACGCATCTTTTCATACGTTACAAAAAAATCATTTCCTCCTTCCCAGTCTGCATTAGCAGTAATTGCAAAACAGTCGGACGTTAGACAAAAAAAAATCGCTTTAACGTTCATCGTAAATTAATATTGAAGACTTTAGCAGATGAAGGTGTTATGCTATACAATTATAGTTTTGAGAAAATGCGATAAAAAATCTAACGCTCCCAATTTTGAGTTTGTTAATAAACTGAGTGATCTTATTTTGGTACCTACTTATTTTAGGTACCAATAAGTAGGTACCTTCACTTCACTTAAGCGAGGTCTCTTACAGCATCATCAGGCCGTTTCTCGCATCTCAACCTCCATTTGCCCCTATCCAGTGTATCTTCAGGAGCCAGTTGCCTCAAATTCATGGCGTTTTGAATGTCTTGCTCCCATTTTCTAGGAGGGCGCCCCCTTTTTCTCCTTTCTTGAGGTGTCCATTCCATTATGAACTTGGGCCATCTAGCTTCTGACATTCTTTTAACATGTCCATACCATAACAGTTGGCGACTTTCTATTGCTGCAACAACTGACTCCTGTTGATTCATTCTTCTTCTTATTTCTTCATTTCTTATGTGCCCTATCCTAGATACCCTGCAGCTGCGTCTCAGGAAGTCCATTTCCACTGCATTCAGTCTATCTTTATTTCTTTTTGTTAACTCCTAAGTTAACTCTATTTTTTGTTAACTCTAAGTAGGTACCTACGTATTATATTTTAAGTACCAATAAGTACTTATAGGTACTATAAGTACCTTATGATATCTGTAGGTAGATAGATACCATATGATATGGTATCATATGGTATCTATATGACAGATATGGTATCTATCTATGTCCCTTCACAAAACACTATATAATGAATTTAAAAATTTTTCAAATTTTGCTTTTCAACATTATTCTTCTATAAGAATTTTTTATATCTTCCCTCTGCATATAACTTTTTTACAAACAAAAATTCTGTTTCCTTTGAGAATGGATGATCAGTAGGATATTTCAATCATGCAGACGAAATTTTCATTAAAGAATCTTTTAAATAAATTTTTAATAGCAGCTTTTATCGATGACGTTTAATGTTTATTACTAACAGTAACCGTTACTCTAAAATGATAATATCTTCTATTCTAGAAAAACAAGTGATCTTTACCTCTTTATTCAATACAAACCACAAAATTATATGGTACATCCCCCCTTGATTTTCTAGTATTTCCTTAAACTGTTGAAATAAACCATCGTATGCCACCTAAGTAACTAAATATGCATGTAATATTCATCAGTCATAAACACTACGTTTTAAAAAATGGCACATAGCACTTTCATCCACTCAGCTCTTCAACACTGTAAAAGTGAGTCATAAGACCTCGGCGGAAATATGGAGTTTTTCCTTGGGAATCTTTACTTTAACTTTAACACATTGAACACGTAAGAGCGATACAAAACAAAATTTCACGCATCACTATTAAGCCACAAACAAAACGATACATAGATATTTACAAATACTGTTCCGATCTGTTGAAACGTTTCGACGCACATTTTAACTTGCCACGCAAGTTACACGAATGTTTTAAGGAAGATTACAATACATCCAGATCAATGGATTATATCGAACTCTTGTACTCACGTGGTTTACTTTAAAAACTGAACAGAACTTTTATCATGGTTGTGAATGTTTATTTGTAAAATTGCTTATATTTTGTTTATATTCTTTGTTATTAATGTTAGTCACATTGTTAGTTTTTAAGTTTATATAAGTATATTATTAATAATTTGTTGTAGCATAACATTCTACAAGTCACTAAAAACCTGGTTGTTGATGTGACTTTAAATAAAGTATAAAAAAGTTAATAAGTAAAATGACCCACCGGGTAGGTCTAGAGGTAAAGACGTCGCCAAAATCAGCTGTTTAACAGCTGATTTTCGGAGACGAAGGTTCCTGGTTCAAATCTTAGTAAAGATAGTTGCTTTTATTCGGATTTGACTACTAGACAGTGGTTACCGGTGTACTTTGATGGTTGGGGTTCCATTGAACCCCAAGTATGGTTCATTAACCATACTCTCTCAGGAATGGTCGGCCTGGGTCTGTACAAGACCACACCTCATTTACACGTCACACACATCATCCTCATCTCATTGGGTCATGGGGTTGCTTATTGTTCTGAATTGAACAGATTGCAACGTACACAAATTAGGAATAAAAAAAAGTCAATTCACATCAACTAAAGATCTGCTCCAAGGCTGTATTACGCCACTGTTTTTTTTATATATTTCTGGAGCAAGCAAGCACTGAGACTATGGAGAATAAAGTACGAGGGAATATTTTTTTTAATAAGTGACAATTACTTGTATACACTCACTTTGCTGATAACAAAATAGTGATACTCTAAAATGATGGAGACCTGAGTTTCATGACGCGGTAATTGAAGGAAGAATACACGAAGTCCGGGTAAAAATTTTTTTTGAGAAAACAGAATTTATTTAACATTTGAAAAAAAGAAGTAATTGCTTGGATAATAGAGAGATAAAAGGAACTCAAATATTTAAATACTTGGAATTTACGATCTTAAGGAATGGACACATGGAGAGAGGATATTAAGAAGAAATAAATGCATTTACATCCAATTTGACGCCAAAACATCAACAAGACTGTTTTAACTCAATAATGTGGGATAAACATTATAAAAAAACATAATAGTACAACATAGTAACTCATGCGGCTGAAAGTTGAGTGGTGAATAAAAGAAAAAAGGGTAAACTTAATGCGACTGAGATGGAGTTCTGCAGTCAAAGCTTTAGACTGACAAGATCGGACCGAATTACCAATGTGGAAGTTAAAATGGTACTTTCTACAGTGTTCGTTCATATTGTGAACATTTCATAACGAAATTTCGGTTGGATTAAATAAATACTAAGAGAAATATTAGTACAAAATATAATAAACTAGAAATGACATTGCTCTTTGTTCACTGGGACTAGAAATTTTCAATTAAAAATTTCGGTTATAAACTTTTTTCATTAAGTCATAGAAATTTAATTTATCGACTCTGATTTTCTATTAAAAAATATCAGATAATTTATTTTCAGTATCGGGAAATTCTACGATGATTGATTATACTTCAATTCCTATAGTAATCGCGCTGTGTACGAATTTTTATTTTATTGCAATCGAAATGGCATTTAGTGTCGGCGCCCATCGGTTAACAGTGGGTAGTTAAGTAGAAAATCAATACGCTTGCAAACGTGAGCTTTCGTTAAAGATTTCAATAAAAAGTAATTTCAGCAAATAATGATTGGTAATAATTTATGTACTAAAGTCGCCAATATGAACTAATGAAGTATTAAATAAATTAATGAGTATTAATATTGTGTAGATGAATTAACGTAAATTTAAATTGAAATATTTTTATGTTTGAGACACACTGAAAAGAATTTTAGGATTACTGGCGCTATTTTAAATCTGGTCATTTTAATAAATAAACTAGAAATTGTGCTCGGGCACTGACCACAATTAAGCTTATTGCTAGCCTCAGAGGGGTTGCAAATATCACAGGGGTTTTTTACACCCCTATAGTATATTATAAAGTATCGTATATTATAAAAGCAATAATGTGTTTAATGTGGCAGAAATTAACCAAACTGATAAAGGTAACCGAAGGGTGCTTGTCAGTAACTCAAATAGGCGGGTTGAGTTATGATGGAAGAGAGAAAAACATAGTAGAGAAAACAGCTGCCAATAAAAAAATACGATAAAACAATGATCAGAAATCTAAAACACATGAATAAAATATTAATAAAGATTCTAACCATAACGTGACATATAAAAAATTACAGTAAAAAAGTGAATAGAAAAGCAAAATTAAAGCTACTTTACTTTTTGATTTTTAAAGTCGCTTGTGAAAAGAAGTCAGCAACTGATAAAGTCCTGTATATAACCCTGAATAAATATAGCCATTTGAGATTTTTTGGTCGCGGTTTTACGGAAAAGTCTCAAAACACGGATTCTGCCGGAACGCAGAGTTTAACACCTAAAATCTATAAAGACCCAACATCTCCGAACTGGCCAGCGAATGGCAATATTTCAAACGGTAGTCCATGATTTCATACAAAAGAAAGAACACTTTCTCAAAACAGCAACACTTAGACTTCATGGATGCCAAAAAATGATTAAGTACGGTATCAGTGCGGTAAATCTTCAGACCGGGTTATAAAAAAAAAAACATTTAATTTTGTTTCTGTGTTATACGGAAATCTGGAAAAAATACTATGCTTGATGGCAAATCTGCGCGTGAAGAGCTTTATTTAAAAAAAAGTTTAACCGGAATTATGGGTGCTGAGACAACTGGAAATCCTTTTTTCTTTAATATTTAGATAATTTTGAGGTTCTTTCCAGAAAGTAGCACGAATGGAGCTTGGAACGCATAATTTAACGTAGATTTCAATACCAACTGAACTGTCCAGAAGGTCTTAGGTTTATTTATTGAATAGTTAAATATATACAAAATTTTTTATTTTTAAGTAGGAAAAATAATGTTAGAAATTCAGCTGAGTTAAAACTATTTAATATTTTGTTCATATATAATACTTTCAATGACAGGATATAGCCTATCTATGCAATATACATTTTTTGGGTAAACATAGTAAAGAAGCTTTATAAAATTTTCCTTCATTTCTATTAGTCCTGGAAAACAGTGTTAGGCGATCGCGTGTTGATAGACAATGTGTTGAAAGGGTAGGCAGAAGCTATGAATTACATGCAGTATGCGGTGAAAAGTAATGTTTGCTTAAAATAAAGTAACAGTATACTAGGGAAGGGGTTGAATGGAAGATTCTGTGAAGAAATAGAGGGGAGAATGGCGAAGACAACCTAGTAAATTTTTTTCAGATCACGTACTGACACTATTTCCTATGTAGAGACCGCCTTTACGTGCTCCATTTGAGATCAAACGACTTGATGCCAACATGACATCCCAAATATTCCCTCGATAACATCTCTTTCAATTCTTTACCACGACAGAAAACAACATTAGAAGAAGAATAGCTTCGAGACCCCGCTCATAAATCCTGCATACATGAATGAAATTTTACTTTATGTGACTTCAAGAATCTTTTAATAAATTAAACTCATTTTAATATTTCTTTAGTTATCATATCAGTGTTTTTATTTGACTCGTATTATATTGTTTTTTTATACAGTTTCATCTCTTTGTTATTTATTCCTTACTGAGTAGACTTCCAGACAAGATGGGGTGTTGGGAATTCTTGACTATGGAAGGCGGAATTGATTCCTTGGTACCTGTATTAAGTCGATGATATGTTTATCTAATTTAATTCAATGAAAAACTTTTTAATTTAATTTGAATTACAACCCTCTCATACAAAACCTGGGGTCTTTTCCGTTTTCTGTATGTCACTAACAAATCCGAATGCCCTGAAGGGTTGCCCACTTGTTCATTTCTCCCACTCCCTGCCTTACCGAATACTTATACTGAGACACACTCGCACACGCGTACACACGTCCTTCCCATCCAGAAGTTCTAGGTAGAACCACCTAGTATGTAGGACTGTGTTACACGTTCTTTCTTATTTCTTATTTTTGATTGTTTTATTTTCTCTATTACTACATTACCATTACGTTATATTTTTTAATTATTTACATTGGAAAGAGAAAGTCGTATGAGTCTTTCACACATATGTACTTTTTTAGTTGTCACATCTTCTGGGATTATGTAATAACACATTTTCCAGAAGGAACTGTGCAGCATCTTCCTCCATCCGAATATAATTAAGTTACTCTTCGAAATTCGTAGTAGGCTGTGTAGAAACTAACCATGAAATCGGAGTGAAATTGACATTACGCTGGAATATTGCTAGTCTGATTGGCGCGCTAGACGCAGGAGTGGGAGAATTTAGTAACCTTTCAGGGAATTCGGATTTGATAGTAGCGTACAGAAAACGGAAAAGACCCTAGGCCTGTAGTGATGACTGAAAGCTCCAGCAAGTAATTCAAGTTTTGGAACCTTTAGCATCATATTTAGAAGGTGCTGTATGTAATATTGTAATAACAGACACTAAATTTCAATAAACAAGTATAAAAAAAGTTATAAATAGTTTAGAAAGTGATAGTGATGACTATGGAAAAAAACAGAATTAAATTTATTTCAATTTACTTCGTACCGATGGGATGTTCGGGTGTATTCAACAAATAAATTAAACGTATTCCGAATTGTGATTAAAATGAATAAAAGGAACAAACAAGATAGGACTCTTAAAGAATTAAGTTGACTTATAGGAAGGGTAAGACCAACTTGATTTATTTCTAAGCGGGGGAGATGAAATTTAATACGAACAACCAAAACTCAGTAAACCGAGACACTAACCCAGCAGGAGTTGATTGTATTAAGTAACACTGATAAAAAAAGCATTCATAATAAAACCATTTTTTAAACCACAGAATGATTTTAATGTACATTAACTCAAAACATTGTTTAACATAGAAAGTGAAAAGAGTTACACATCTGTAAAAGCTGAAAGTAAAGTTGAAAAGTGTAACTTAATGTAGAAAAAAATATCTTTAATAACATGTGAAAAGCAAAATTACAGTACATCCGCAATGAACCGTTTTACGCTTGACCGTGCAAATCATGTAGTCTTACCCTTTTTCTTATAGCTAATATTATTCAATTTGAAATTGAAACAACGAATCTATAATAATGTTATAAAGACAAAGCGAGATTGTTTGAGCAGGCTGATTTCAAAAACTACTCAACGGATTTTCATGAAATTTTGACAGCTTATTCGTATTTATATTCACGGCAAAATTTTATTTTTCAATTTAAAAAAATGATAACCGTAAGGCCTCTAAAGAAGATTTTCATAAACATATATGCGTGGTGTACATGTGAGTACGTATAGGTTTTTTTTTTGGTTTAACGTTCGACTGTTTTGCAATTACTGCTAATGCAGACGGTGAAGGATGAAATGATTTTTTGTAACGTATGAAAATATGCCGTGCCTGAGTGGGATTTGAACCCAAGACCGCATGATGAGGGTACCTATTGTTGAAATAGATGAAGGGTTTTGATGATAGTGAGGGACGTATGTTGGGGGAATCATTAAAACGTCATTTTGTGTGCGTGTAGCCTACTATTTTTAAAGACAGTATAGCTTATGCATTTTGCTAAGAACCGTAAAACAGACATTGCGATGACGCCGCTGCATGCAGTACAGAATGGCTCGTGCTAGGGAGAGCCGTACGCGAGGGAATTTATCAAAACGTGTGTGTGTGTGTGTGTGTGTGTGCGCGCGCGCGCGTGTGTGTGTGTACGTTGGAGTATACATTTGACTATACAGTTTCTGTTAGTATATTTATTTAAAAGAAAAATTGATAAGGCCTATGCATATTTCACATGCGAAGCCGCGCGGGGTATGCTAGTAATCTTATATAAAAGTTCCTTTGAAACTATACTTCTTAGTTAACTATAAAACTTAAACATCACCAGTAAATTTCCATCTTAGGAATTATCTAAGTCTGTCTACGCTAAGAGTACTCCGACGTAGGCAACCAGCAATACAAGTGAGCATGCGTATTAAACGCACAGCATGATCAAAAACAAAATTCTATACAACACTGATTCGCTCTAAGCATAATTATAATAAAACACGTTCAATTCATTTGTTAGAAAATATTTTATAAATCGAACATTAGTTTACCATTAATAACTAAAATTTTACTATTGTTATTCTTACATTGTTATTTATCGTTACATTATTTACTAGTATTACATTATTATTTATGATTAGTAGGTTTTTATTATAGACTCAGTGTTATTTTACTTTTGGTCACAAGTAATAAACGAGCGCTTGAATTATAACAAAAGAGTAAACAATTCCAAAGATTCGTTATCATTTCAGATTGTTTATTTCATATCATTAAAATAATGAATGTCTGTGATTAGTTTAATACAACTGTTTGCACTTGCCCGTGTTTGACTCATTTTTAGTTTCATCGGTTATCTTTTGGAATTGTATCAGTTCGTTTCGATTTTTTTCGTAGACTGAAGTTGAAATTTTGTAAGCTGTGTTTTTTAACATGCATGATAGTGAATATGTTGTGTTTTTGAAACATAAAAGCGGTAAACATTAAAAAGTAGAAAAAAATTGTTTTTTAAATGTAATGGTTAAATAATTAATTAAGGAGTCTTTATGAAACTACAATAATTACAAGTAATCAGAACGGTATAATTGAAAACGCTTAAAGGATAATGTTCATTTTAACTGGATGTAATTATTTTATGATGGAAACTAGTGCAAGATAACTGTTCGGCGGAGAGGTAGATAAGTGCCAACTAGTGTAAAACTTTCGTTTCCAACCTATAGGAATTTGCCTCGCGCGGAGTACTCTCTACTTACAGTAGATGGACTATACTGTTGTATACTACTATCGTCGGAATCACATGAATACAAACTTCCTGTAATTGCAGGGCCGTCAGATTTGTCACTTTACCTGATTTATTACATCATTCAAGGTTGTTTACTCATGCTGATTTGCAACTGTTCGATAATCGTTGCCACTTCACTGATTTATCAATCTTGTTTACAATAAGTCCAGTTTTGTAAACTCTCGTTCGTACTTTTAGTCAGTTAAGTTTAGACAGTACTCCGTCAGTTATTTTATTAGTTATATTTCTTGTAATTTTTATTTATGTTCAGCAAAAGCAAATAAATAAAAATGATACTTAAAAAAACATTAGAATATAACGAGATAAGTTTAGGTTACCCATTTAATAGAAAATTATTTATTTATATAAATAACAAAAACAGATTTTCAAAATAACCAGCATTAAAGATAAAACAAATGCAAAGAAACTGAAAGTTTACATGCCACGATAACTATTAAAATCACGCGTAACTCGCATTGTTTATCAGTTACTATTAGGAATCATATCTAAATGGATACGCAAGAATTAAATCTTGTGAAATAAATAAGAAAAACAATGTGAATAAGATAATATTTTTACCACTTTATCTCTTTCCCAACAATAATAGTAAACACTGTTTCCATAAATGTGGCAACTACAGCTGCTACGTGGAAGCTCGCAAAGCTGTGAATCTAGTAATAAAGGATTGAAATAGGAATAAAAAATCTGGTGTGAAACACTCACACAACTTTCTCTTGCCAGTGCAAATAATTAACAATAAACCTAACATTAGTAATAAAACATAAGAAATAAACAAAAAAAAATACCTCAATAAACATAACCTAATTTTAATCATGAGTGAAAGACGCAAAATGAAAATCAACCTCAGTTTGGCTTAGAAATACGGAAAGTCACTCTTTCTCTCGAAACTAGGCTCTGTAGAGAAAAATGCTCAAAATAAAAGTTTTAGATCTTTTAATTTTCTATAAATTAAATTATATACACTTTTGTCGTAAAATGCATACTAAGGCCGAAATGTTAAAAAAATCGATTTTTCTCACGTTTTCGTGAGAAAAAAACAGATAATTGCTAATTACTGCTAAACTAAGCGTTATACAAACAAATGTTTGAAATAAAAGTTGTAGAATTTTAAATTCTCTACAACTTTTATTATATACATTTTTGCTCTAAATTGCATATTAAAGCCGTAATCTTAAAAACACTATGTTTTTACGTAAAAACAGCCTCACCCAGAATTTCAGCAAACATGACGCCTACCCTATCTTGTAGAGAATAAAAAATTGAGTAAACGAGGCGATTTTTAAAAAAATCGTAGGACCAGTTTTTGACAAAATCGCAAAAAAGTGAAAAATTACACGAATAAACTACTACTTCCGGTTGACCGATTTTGATGAAAATGTTCGTGTCGGGTCCGGTAGTGGTATGTAACTTAAGTTTCAAGTTTCAAGTTCGTACGATGTTCCGTTCTTGAGATATTTTGCACACACACACACACACACACACACCAATCGCTAAAAACATGTTTTTTGGGTTCAGGGGGTCTGAAAACGTATAGATCCGGTGAAAACTCGATTTCTAAAAAAGAAATATACTATATTGTTCAGCTTTGCTTAAGTTTTAACAGGAACATTTTTAAGAAGACGTGCAATCTATTCAGGGTAGAGGAAAGTACTGCAGAGTACTGAAGAGGTTTATGGAAACGTTGATTACATCAAACTTTACGTTGAATTGTTCTGTATTAGATAAGGCAAGAACATTGGCTCTTCAAGCGTGCCAAAACTGACTAAAACTTTGTATTAAGCTTCAACTTAAAGATGAAGTACCATAACAGCTAACGGGGAATCCATGGACGCAATGGAAATTTGTCCAAGAAATTACAAATGTAGCCGATACCGAGAATTGCTTGTTCGATGAATTCATGAAGTTTTAGGTGCTTAGACCTTAATAGATCAAAATAATTAACAAAATTTACTACACTTTTCACCAACAATTTAAAGAAACTAAAAATCGCGAGACATCCATTTTTTAAGTTTGTATTAATTTTACGTTTTGCCCTTCAGCAGATGATCTTATATCGCGTTAGGCCTATTTTTAATTTTTCTTGCCTATATGAATATATAGGAAGTAAAGTATTGTTTTCTTGTCGATTTTTTGAAATCAAGTTTTCATCGGATATACACGTTTTCAGAGCCCCCGAACCCATAAAACATGTTTTTAGCGATTGGTCTGTTTGTGAACAAAATAAATCTCAAGAACGGAACAAAGTTTGAAGTTGAAACTTAAAATTAAGTTGCATATTACTAGAGGACCCGACACGAACATTTTCATCAAAATCAGTCTACCGAAAGTAGTAGTTTATTTTTTAAAAATCGCGTCAATTACTACATTTTTTATGTTCTACAAGACAGGGTAGGCGTCATGTCTGCTGAAATTTTTGGGGAGGCTGTGCTTTCGTAAAAAAAATTTTTTTTTAAAGATTGCGGCCTTAATAAATATGCGTTTTAGCGCAAAAATGTATACGAGTATAATACTCGTATAATAAAAGTTGTAAAAAATTTAAACATCTGTAACCTTAATGTCTAACATTTTTTTGTATAACGCGTAGTTTGCCGGTGATTGGTATTTTTCTGTTTTTTCCATGACAGTCTGTAAAAAATGTTTTTTAAAGATTTCAGCCTTATTAAGACAAAATTTGCCATTTTGAGACAAAAGTGTAGAATCAAGTTTATAGGGAATAAAAAGATCTACAACTTTTATATTGAGCATTTTTTTCTAAAGAACCTAGTTTAGCGTGAAAGAGTGATTTTTCATATTATTAAGGAAAACTGAGGTTGATTTTTATTTTGCATCATTCACTAATGATTAAAATAAGGTTATGTTTTTTGAGGTTAATGTTTTGTTTATTTCTAATGTTTTATTGCTAATGTTAGGTTATATTGTTCATTTTTGCATTGGCAAGAGAAAGTCGTGTGAGAGTTTCACACCAGATTTATAAGAATATTTGGTGATCTTTCTATTATTTGATTAACAAAAATATACCAACAAGGATTAGCTACATTACCCTTGAATGAATTTTATTCCAGACTTTGATATCCTCTTATAATCAGAGTAAGATATTCACTCTTCCCATTTAGGCTACTTAAAAAATTAAGTAACATATTTTTAAGGTAAACTGTATCTACACTGCTACAGAGATCTGAAAATTCTACACTAGTACGTATCACAATAACTTATAGATACTGAAGTCACGACATTGCCTTTTGTGTATGGATTGGCAGTGAGGAAGAGAAGTGAAAATTTAACAGTGCTACCAACCTCCAGTCAGACACTACTCAGAAATTTACCGTGAAGTTTCTACATATTTTGTAAGCTGTGGTTTATTCCGAGAAAATGTTTTCTTCGTAAACTTTATAAGAAATAAATGCGACCTGTAATATTGCCTATAGCTTAATTACATGACTAGATATGTTTGATTTACTGTAATTACCAGCTACCTTATTCCATTGGAACAAAATTTTCTACGAATGAATCGCGTTCTTTAGTAACGCTGTCACCGACGTCTTCACTATCAGTCTCACTAGTATCTACAAACCATCTACCAGGTATCAACAAAACTGTTGAAGTATAGTTTTCATGTCTTTAATTTCTTTCTTTATTTTTCGAATTGTGGAAAAGGAAACATGATAGTAGTTAGCCACCCGCTCATAGATTTTGTTAAGAGGCAGGGAAAGGCATTTTTGTTTAGCTATAACTTCACAGCATTTTATTGCACTGCATATTAAATATCGTTCAGCACTGTGAATAGTCTCCCACCGTTTTCGAGAAACTATCATTTCTGTTTACGGTAACAAACAGTTATATTTGTACAGTTAACCAGCAAAAGGTTCCGCGATATACTTTACAAATGCTCAGGGTATAGTAGAAGTTGTTGTTTGCTGTACTAAAATTAAAGCAGTCGCGTATGCCCACTGATGCTTTTCCCTTTTTACCCCTCGTTACAAACAAAGACAAACTCGTAACTCAAGTAACTATACCGTAAATATTTAAAAAATGTTAGCGAAAGCATGTTTGAAAATTTATTGCGTAGTTTGATAGTAATAACAATAATCATAAACAGAAACAGAATTCTGTAGCAATAATAATACAATTTTTGTTTACGAAGGGAGATTCCAGTTTATTATTTTGATAAGGTATACATACCCTCAATAAAAATGTAATATTTAGAGTTTATACAGCAAATAAATTTTATTGTATAATAA
Source organism: Catonia carolina (assembly GCA_035578175.1). Taxonomy (NCBI): domain Eukaryota; kingdom Metazoa; phylum Arthropoda; class Insecta; order Hemiptera; family Achilidae; genus Catonia; species Catonia carolina. The sequence continues at coordinate 1,740,994 of JAQMRL010000022.1, read as the reverse complement.
AACTTTATTATTTTTCATAGAATGACTTAAATTCCTTGAAATGGTCAGAATATAAAAATCATCAATTTAAAAGGTTATTGTCTTTTTTATAGACTGTCTTTCAATAAATTTCATATATGAGCTAAAATATATTATGTAGTAACATTATTAACAAATATAGATACGGAGATAACACAGTTCTAAACATAGTATTTTTGAGTTTCATCCTGGGCAAAAGTAAGTGATATTAACTGTGTTTGTAAGATCAATTCCCTACTACTGCATACTATGTTAAGAATTTTCGTACAGTCGAAATTATGTATCGAAAATTTTGCTACAGGTAGAAAATATTTGAACGATGGAAATAATAGTTGCACCGAGTTATCGGGATGGATAGTAACCATGGCTGAAATAACTTTTTAAATATTTGTCTTCGTTTTCTTTTTAGATGGGATACATAATTTAATAAATATCTTGTGGTTCACGAAATTTAAACGACCTTTCTGAGAATATTTTACAAGTCAAAAGAAAGAAAACCCTTCTACAAACATATAAATGTTCTTAAACGCTCCATTAGCGAATTATAGTGTCTGGAACATATGGAAATGGCTTCACTGGTTAAATGTAGCCCTATTGAAAATTCTTAAATCAAACTTTGTGATTAAATGTAAAGGTCTTGTATTGTTTTTTCCTGAAAAATTGAACAAATGCATCTCAGAAATATATTTTTAGTACTAATTTACAAGAAAACTTGCGTAAAACACAAAACATTCGTAAACGTGTGGACAATGAAGTAAAAGAACAAAAATATTGTTAAAACTGTATTGAAAAGACTGTTCTTTGAAAATATGAATTTTTTATTATTTTCTTTTCATACTTCCGTATATTTTTCGTGCATTGTGATTCCAAATTTAATATTCCTGAATGTTTTATTTTATATTCGTGCTTGTTCTTGTTAATTTGAATGTAATATCAAGGTTATCTCATCTCTTGGTTGTTCTCAATAGTACAGCTGTTACAAATTTTTTTTTTGTTATCGGGAACTGTACATTGTTGACAACTACCCAATTTTATCGCTGCTTTTTGCTGTATTTTTGATGTGGATTAGACTTGAGTTTGAACAGGGACCCCCAGTAGAGTTTGTTCATGGATGGCTGTCAGCTGGTCACCATACAAAGTCGCTTGCCCAACCGGTGTTACTTAACAAATAATAGCGACTTACTACCAGCTGACTGACTGGGCTGGCCCGGAGGCCTGTTACAAATTTAAAATAAAAGATTAAAAAAAATAAATAAACAATATTTGCAGTCTACTGCAAACTCATGAATTTATGAACAACTTTTTTTTAATAATTAGGAAAAGTCTATTGTAATTTTATTAAAATAATTATACAGATTGATTCTATAATCTGTCATTTAAAAAACAATGCAGCTAAATACATTTAAAGTTAATTAAAGTTAAATTTAGTTACCATGATATTTAAAAAATAGGATATTTAAAATTTATCAAATAGGAGGTAGGCCTAAGCTAATCTAATAAATTTGCGTATTCTAAATTGTAACAAAACGCAGCTTAATATAAAATTGAAAATTGAACAGCATCATAAATTTACATACATAAAAAATCAATACGACTACTTTGCAATATCTTAATGCGTTTACAGTTTGCGGATAAGAAAATAATTTAAAATTCGAAGAATATGGAGATAATTTAGCTATTTGTAGTAAAATACGGAAAGTCGTAAAAAGAAATATGATATAAGAAAATTCATACTTTTTTCTGAGAACGTCTTTACTACATACCTCTACTTTTATTTACTTTAAATTTCAGCGCACAACCTTTTTAACATCCAATCAGTATTATTTCAAGTTTTAAACACACTATTTGAAAACCATTTCAATTTTAGCAAAAACATTTGAACAATTTTTTCACAATATTACCATCAGAAAGATAAAATCAATATCTTAATTTTTTTATTTTACATTTTTTTATCCTTACTAAATAGAAAATTATTAAAGCTATTGTGATGATCTACATAAGTTGAAGTCTTAACTAAAACCAACCCATAATATTTGAATTATAAATGTAGATATTTTGTTATAGAATATAATAAAGCAAATTCATTGTGTTTATTTTGAGAATCAATGATTTTACTGTGAATAAATTCGACAGTAAGGTGGTGGGCAAGAAAGAAAACAGAAGGCCGAAGAAACTGAGCTGAGAAGGTTTGATGAAAAAGTGAAATTCCATACGTACGTAGACATGAAAAAATATTTACTAAAATAAATTTATATTTGTAACAGCAAGACCGAACTTTTTAGAATTTCAATGAATATTATAAATTATGAGTCACTTGTCTTCGTATCATGTTAGTATCAAAGTTAACTCTTTAAAAATATAACTTTTAATTATTTTAAAAATAACCTAAAATTTACTGCAACATAAAATTACTGCACAAATGAAAAGATTGAGGATATCGAGGGTAATGGAGAACACACCTGGACAGAATGCCGGACCACAGAATACCCCTCCAAGTACACCGTTATGCACTGGTTGGACGGAGAGATGTGGGACGATCTCGGAAAACATGTATTTAAGCTGAGAGTTTCAAGTTTGTGAGTTCGGAACTGGGTTTTAATTCTTGATCAATATTTTACTGCGAAATCCTACGCGAGTGTAAAAAATCATTTAAAATTTTAAGTTTACTAAAACTTTCCTTGCAAGTTGGTTTGTCAAACTCGAGTGTTCAGAAAACTGCTAAAAAATAACGGTAAATTTTTTCGTTTAATTTTCGTAAACTTTTCCTTGGAGAATTAAGCAATCTTGTTTTCATATTCTCTAAAACTTCATCTGTCAAGAGAGTTGGATGACCACTACGTTTTCTGTCGCAAACACTACCTGTCTATCGAAATCGGTTTGTTAGCCTAGAAATTGACATTTTTTCTGGTGGAGGAACTTCAACAAATTTAATTTTAAACGATTCATTACTTTGAGCTTACTTTGTGTTTACTTTGAGGAAAGACACAAAACATGTCCACCAATACGAATAAGTGAAAGACCAGTTCCTCAGTCAGATGATGTACTTGTCAGATGATGACTTGGGAATGCACTTAGATCGACGCCTTAGCTGGTCCAAACATATTTGGAATACACGCAAAAGACTAGGATTGAAGCTGAGAGATTTGTATTGGAAGATGAACAAACGTTCACAGCTGTCATTAGAGAGCAAGCTTCTACGGTACAAAGCCATACTGAAATCGCTGTGGACTTATGGGTTACCGCTTCAGGGATCAGCTGCGAAATCGAATCGTGGTATCATCCAATGTTTCCAGTCGAAAGTTTTATGGGTAATAACAAATGCTCCATGGTATGTGACAAATGATGCATTGCGTAAGGACTTACGTACGTGTCAACACCGTGGAAGAAGACATTACGCAGCTAAACTCTAAATATTAAGAAAAATTAGCAGACATTACGCAGCTAAGCTCTAAATATTAAGAAAAATTAGCAGATCACCCGAATTCTTTGGCGCTTAATTAACTTGATAATACGAATAGCAAAGACGTAACACGACTAAAACGAATAAAATTGCTTGACCTTCCGTTTAGATTTACCGACTAACCTACATTTTAAATAATTGAAGTCCATATCAACATCAACATCATCTCTGTTAACATCATCCTCTTCCTGTACGCATTCTACTATCACCGTTATTAATTTGGTTACCTTTTCTATTACTGTTATTCTTCTTTTATCTAGTCAATGTTTTCAAAAATTATACTTATTTTTTTCCTTTCCAAAGCATTACCATTGGGTATTGTCTTCGTCATATGAACCCGTTCATGCTATTCACTTACAGTTTTGGTTTTTAAACTGATTGTAAATAATTTCAGATGTTAGAAAAACAATGATTTAATTACACTCACGTACGATTTCGAAGCAAAATATTGTTCAAGAATGAAAAACCGTTGTTCTAGTATAAAAGATATTCTGCTCGTAACACGACTAGAAACGGCACGAAATTTTACACAGCTCAAGGAGAATCAACTCACACTGCCGTATCTATACCGGTTGAGTAGGGCTACCAATTTCGTGTCACAAAACAAAATTTCCCTTTCTTAGAAAAAAATTACCAGAAATTAACAATTGGGTAACAGGACTAAAAAATCACTCTTTACAATAAAGAAATTGGTAATTACTAAATATAATTCATTTATTTTTTTATTTGATGTTTAGTTACATATGTAAATAGTTTTATTAAAAATAACGAATTAACAAGTATTTTAGTAGTTTCCCACTGTAGTTTTTTTTGCGCTTCTGTAAATGTATTGTTGGATAACGTTTTAAACTGGAATAAATTGAACACATGTACTAATTTAGTGTGAAAACAGTTGCTCAGTTTTTAGTGAATGATTAAACAAAAGGTACGCGTGGGATAAATGATTGTACATTGTTCTTCTAATTACGTACAATAGAGTTGTGCTATCAGCCGTAATGTTTTTAATTGAAATGCTTGATAATGCTGTAAATTGGAGGCTTACATCCAATGATCTAACACCATTTAGACCATGTGATCGGTATATTTAATTTTATTTAAATCTGTAATTTCCGGCTTTTGTCGGTAATTCTGCTCGTTTATTCAAAAACAATATGAATAGTCTTTTTGAATATTCGGTTGTAACCATTTTACCTGTAAACCCATACAAATATTTTGTCTCTTTCCCAAGATATAATCAGTATATTTTAATTTTTAGTAATATCATCTCAAATATTTCTGTTGTACGTCACATTGGCGACGGGGAATTTTTTTTCTGAAGTTTGTTATAATGTTACCATGTTTGGTTTTACTTTAATTCTTAATAATACACGTTAGTATGGAATAATTAAATTTCTCCGTAATTCATGAGTATTGCTAAATTTTACTATTTCTTTCTAAAACCTCACTAACAAAAATATATATTATTTAAATTTATGAAGACAAAGTCATTTAAAATAAGTTGCCTTAATCTAACTTCATTTCCTCATTATTTAGGGTTTTGCCCATTGGCTTAACCTTATTAATTTTAATAACTTAGCGCATTATTAATGAAACAAGAGATTATCGTATCTACACGTTTTAATTTTGCAAATTTGTAAACTACTTACTGAGTTTAAATTAAAGTTTTTAGATACTAACTTATACTATAAAAAGTTAAACGAGAACTTTTACACATTCACTAAATACACTTGAACCAGTTGACGCGGTTTACTACGATTGTACAGCCCATGGACTTCTAGTTGCTGAGTTGGTCAAACGTTATCATGTCGGTTATGTCTTTCTGGCGACTCTTTCGAAATCTATCATGACTCTTTTATCCCTAAGTTTCGATAAGATCGTTGTTCCTGATGTACCAAAGTTTATGTAAGTTCCTGATGTTCTAAAACTATGTACTGTGGAACATTACGATGTTCCACAGTACTTAATCTTGGAAGTGCTGGATAATGTTAACATTTTTGTTTTTGTACAGCCTCAGAGTCCTTTATCGTAGGTCAATTCTGATTTCAGGATCTGCCTTTACAGGGACAATTAATTGCAGTCTGACAAGTTTTCAATCCTTCCAAATAATCAAAACAATTTTTTTTGTACTTGATTTTTGTTATTGATCTTATATATTTGTTATTTGTTGTTTTATATACTTGATCTTATGTTTTATCGTGTTGTTTCCATTTTTGAGCTTAGACAAACAAAATCTAATTAATACTTTCAAAATATTTTATACTAAATTTTGTTTAAATCTAAACCATATACTTACACATAATAACATAATATTTATAATAACTTATTCTTTGGCCGGCCCGTTGGCGTAGTGGTTAGCGCAACTGATTCTACGCCGGGGTCCCGGGTTTGGTTCCCGGTCAGGTCTGGCATTTTTTCATCACTCATTTTCATTGTCATCATTATCCGCCGTCTGCATTAACACAAATTGCAAAACAGTCAGACATACAACAAAAAAAACTTATTCAATTGAGTTAAAAAAATGATTCGATAAAATGAATTCATTTAAGAAATGAAAAATAAAATAAAGAGTAGCCTACTAAGAGTTACAAATTCAGACAGACATATAAAATTCTTTTACAAGTACTTGTTTCATCGAAGGCAAGTTTAAATGTTTCTGGTTGGCAACCGAAAATCATAAAAAAACCAATTTTGTGTTGAAATAAAAATGGTGAAATTACTGGGTTCGATTTCTCGCTTGCGTCTGACAATTATAAAACACTAAAAATGAGACTTAAATAAACTAAGAAAAAAGAAAAAAAATTTACATTTTTACTTAATATTTTAACAAGATACAAGATCTATAAATAATTTGACTCCATTAAAATTATAATAATGTTTATCAGTGATGATAATAGTTATAAAAACATAATCAACTAATAAATTTTCTTTGCTGTAATTAACTGCAGACAGAACGCTTCACGTGTTTCAAAAATAATTTTGTTAGGAACGTTCAGAGAGGGAAAACATACGGGACTTATTTTAGTGCATATGAGGTTATCAAAATATATAGGAAATGTAAATGAATAACATGGTGAAGCAAGACTAGGAGCAGTGTGAATGTATGTATCCTTAATGCTGTGAATAACAAAAAGGGTTTACCATAAAAGAAATAAATTTCCCAAATAATATCGTTTTTATACCATGTTATTAAAAGTGTTATTAAAATGTATGAGGATTTGGCGGTTTTTTCTCTATTTTTCTTTTTTTAACATTAACAACTTTACTGTAATTGGTTTTAAAAAGGTGGGATGTGTGTTAGGCGTGTTTTATGCAATGTAAATATACAGAAAATGTAAAAGAGTATCTTCTGTCTTTATAGGGGTTACGCTCAGGTGTTAGCGTATTCATTCCATAAAGGCTGATTTAGTCAGAATTTTTGATGTGTCGTTATCTCTATGTTATAATTTTATGTAAGAATGTTATATATCGTTATTTTAGCATGATACATTTTACATATAATTAGATTCATAATCTATAATATTTGTTTGTTTATTCAAAAACTAGCAACCCCGGCTCGCTTCGCTTTACAACCGCAAAAGTAGGGCTCATTAAATTATTTTAAAACCTCTCTATATACAATATTTGTGGTTTTGTTGTCCAGTGGCAGCAAAATAAATTGTTTTTCTGCACTTCCTGCTCTAGAAAGTCCGACATAAAATTGTCCATGAGTGAAGGAAGCACTGTCTCAAATCGATGCCCACCGTTTCAACTGTTTGTCCCTACGATTTAACAGAATTGAATAGAATGCATAGAAGAATACAGATGGAAAAGAAAGAGACAGTTGATATTATGGCTGAGATAAGAGACAGTAATACGTAGGTGCCGTAGGCAGAGTAATTGAAAATATTTGAATCATTCACTACCTGTCGAATGAAAACAAATATATGAAATACAGTACAAAAATAAAAATTTTGAATATTTCCGAATTTTTAATGTTTTTGGAATCGAATGTTATTTTTCACGTTTTTCTATGAAATATAAAAGTTGAATCGTGCTTCTAGCCCAAAAAATACACCATCCAGAGGACTTAGAAAAAATAAAAGTGCTATGCACCCGATAAACTAAAACATGCGACATCGTCACAGTTTAAGTTGCTAAACTCACTTAATTAAAGTTACTTAACAGTTGCAAAATAGCCTGTATTGATAAGGAAGCTCTAAGCTATGCAACAATGAAAGATTTTTTAAAATCAGTTCAGTAGTTTCTGAGATTACCTCATACAAACAAACTAACAAACAGACGATTCTTTTTTGTTATAAGTATAGATTTATAAAATTGCATTGGAAAATAATAAAAATGCATCTACGAAACACACGTAACATTTACACCAAGAAAATAAATACATGTCTGCCAGCTTACATAAACAAAAACACTGATTACTGAAGCAGTCTCCGCCACAATTAGTTTACATCTTGATAAACGCCTAATTTGAAGAACACATATACAGACCAAAACAAATCACTGAACATAAAGTTGAAACAGTTTTATTTTATATTACGTAAACGGTCAACATTCAGTCTAAACAATAAATTTTTAATATAATATAAATTAATTCTCAAACTAATTTTGGACGTTTAGTATCCAATTATGGGGCTCAGCAAACGATTAAAATATTGAAAAACTGTATAGATTCCAGTAAAAATTATTTAATTATTTAAATTGTTTACGAAGCCAACTACAGCCAAATTACAGAAATAATATTTTATTATTGCTAGAATAAAGAAAATATACAAATCGATAAAGAAGAATACAAACAACAATAGTCAATGCAAACAGAATTAAACTTACCTAAACTAAACTAAGGTTTATTATTTAAAAAGTGGAAAACATTCAAAAACCGTGTACGCATATATTTTACAAAATCTACATAAAATATAAAAAAAACTGTTTAAAGTAACATCAGTGTACTATGAAAATTATGAATTTAATTTTTGTAGTAAATTTTCAATAACAAAAAATACCTTCTTCGTAAAGAGTTTACAGAAAATGCTCTGCTGGAACTCAAAGTAACGTTTAATTTCAAAATTTCAAAGGTCTAGGAAGTTAACTATTACTAAGTCGATGTGTACAGTATTAAAGCAGTATTAGTGTTATTAGAAAAGTTAATGGACTTCAAGCATTTTGCTTATAAGCCCGGACTGTAAAAGTGAATTTCTACTTACAGGGATTTACGCTACAACTTCTCTGAAAGAAAATAACCGCTTTGTAAATGAAAACATTCTTCTAATTTTCCTTCATTAAGAAAGGTTGAGTCTGCAATAGAAATTTTAGACCGACCTACATTTAGTAACATACACGTGTATCAGTTTTACAATTACAAGTAATTGAGGTACTAAGGTTATGACTAACAGGAAATACAACCATTGGTACAAGTTTTATTACGAGTCGTCAAATTTAATTAAATGCGTCTTTTAAGTTAGTATTAACTTTAAACGGTACTTCCTGTTATAATAGGGTAAAATGTTCCCCGACCATGGATTGTCATTCTGACCCAATAATATGGTGTCTCGGGTTGAAGAAGGTGTCCACGGTAGTTTTGGGGTACTCGACCTGCACCCTCTCAGGGCTAGAAAACCCCCATTTTAGTCAATATTGTTTTTCTTGGGATAAGGTTGAAGAAAACGTTAAAAATTGACATGATTATTGTGTAGTATGTTTGCTCTTAGGAGATACGATGTAAAAAATACTGCAGACGACAGACGCTGCCGTACAGTGTGTTACTCAAGTTATACATTCTTCCAATTTTCTCTTATTAAGTCATCATAATAAAATTGTAATAACCTCTCTCCTACCGTGCTATTTAAAACAATTTAGTACAGATAATAATTTATTAGAAATGTATGTATATAAAAATAATGCCTACCTCATTGTTTTGTTTCTTAATCCGACAAATATCGAACGCCCTCCTCCATATCCGTGTCTTCATTACTCGTCGAACTTTCAGTTGAAGAATCGTTCACGACATTTATTATTTATTTATTCACTGCAACATCAATAATTTTATCTAATTTCCACATTTTCTTTTCCTCTTCTTCAATATGCTTCACGCACTGTTTCCATTTTTCTGGGGATACCTCTTTCACGGCTTCATCCAGCAAGACTTTATGTCTTTCATTTCGTACGTAGTATTTTTTCTGGCAACATAGCCTTTCACTTGACTCCATACTAATTCGATAGCATTATGAGTACAATAATGAGGTGGAAGCCTTAACACAGTATGACCCTTGGCTTCGGCTAAATGATCCAGTAAATATTTATCATATTTTTCGCTTTTATTTTTTACAATTTTAAGAAGCTCCATCTTTAAACTGTTTTCACTATAATTAATATTTTTTGATTGCAGCCAAAATGCTATTTCGTATTTCCTCCATGAACTATTTGGAATTTTTTCAAATTTAACACTATGATAAGGCGCATTGTCCATAAAAATAATGCTATTCTCGGGTAGTAACAACAATACGTCTTCGAACCATTTTCTAAATACATCGCCGTTCATATCCTCATGGTAGTCTCTTGTTTTTTTTTTGATTCAAATACAAGTAAACTCCCTTCGAGAAATCCATTTTCATTTCCTATGTGCACTACAATCAAACACGTTCCTTTATTTTTCGGAGGCTGCAGGCCCGTACTTAATCCCGACAGAAAAGATTTGTTTGATGATATAATAGTCGTGTCACACCAGATCTTTGTATTACAGTAGTATGGCCTTCATTTACCCATGTTTCGTCCAAGTAAAATATATATTTACCGGCTTCTCTATAATTATTTATATTAATTAAATAATTCCGCCGCCAAATAATGATATCTTCTCGGTCTACAATTACACTTTTTTACATCTATTTATATAAGCGAAACCTATTTCTAACAATAATTTATACTAACTAGTACGTCCAATATTCGGCAAGTTATTGTCGCTTTTTACTACACCCAACAACTTGTTTAAAGTTGAAATTTCATTAAGAAAGAAGAAGCCGTGAACAATTAATCTTAATGCATTTTTGTTGAATTCGTCCCATTTTTCAAGCACTCGTTTTTTATACTTTCGGTTTTTGACAGGAGTTTCTACCTTTCTTTTCTGTTAATTTCAGTCCGAATTCTTTCGATACTACTACCTGACACACCAGTTAGTTCGGAAGTAAGTTTAACAACGTCTTTTTTTACTAATGTCGGATTTTTAGCAAGTAATTGGTTAAAACCTTCAGAACTATAGTTATTTCACCCGATCTTAAATGTTTACCTTTTTTATGTTTAATAATAGAAGTTCCTGTATTCTCAGCCATGTTTGTAAACTAAAACTAATCCACTTATAAACTAATACAACTAAACTTAACTTAAAACTAAACTTAACCCTTGTTACTACGCGCACCAAAATACGTAATGCCTAAATATATTAAAATAAGAAACACGAACGTAAAGAAAAGTACATACTGAAACTAAGCTAATTTAAGCACACACAATACACTTGGATGCAAAACAATATTAGCCTACTGTTACGGAAAATGAAAGGATATTAACAGTTTCAAGCTTTTAGAACAACTTATTGCAATGGTTTGTGGTCATTGTTTATGGTATAAGTCATTTTAAACATACTAAAGTTACAACAAATTGGCGCATGAAGTAGTATATACACGCACTACCACACATGCAGTTTGTTTATTTCATATCGCTTTCTAGCAATGAATAGACTTTAGTTCCCCAAAATATACGTTGAAATTTGTTCAAGGACATACTGGCTAGAAACAAAGATCATCATAATCTTGAATATTAACTTCACACTTTCCAAATCGGTCTAGCTCGCCCAAGAAATCAAATGACTTTTTTTTTCTTTCGTCTTTGACGTCAGAAATCTTCAAAATTATGTTGTTACGCAAAATGTTTCAGTGGTATGCTACCTTCAAAATTAGAATTTTTAATAATGTAGCAAATTGTTCGATTTGCTAAATCTTTTATGCTCTGTAAGATAAGGTAGGTGCCATGTCAGCTAAAACTGTTGGGGAGGCTGTTTTCTCGTAAAAAATTTGTGTTTTTAAGATTCCAGCTTTAATATGCATTTTAGCGCAAAAATGTGTGTAATAAAAGTTGTAGAAAATTTAAAATCCTACAATTATACAAGGTATATTTTTAACGTCACGAATAGTTTTTACATTCAATAATGTAGCTCCAGTCTGCAACAGGTATTTTAGTCCTACCACAGTTATTGTATCTACAATATCTCTCTCTCCATGTTCCATGTGCCATACCAGATCCCCCTGACGTTTGTAATCACCACAGCGTATCCTTCCCTACTCTCTGCCAAAGGGACTGACTCCTCAGCACTTAAAATTCCAGTTATTCTCTTATGTTCCTCAACTCGGATACTTGTCGCGTACTAATACTTATACGAAAACATTGTCTTCTTCAAACGCGGAGTCGTCGATGAGCCTTCGTCAAAGTTCGGAAGCGTAAAATTTTCCTCCGCGTGATGTTTGGTTGCGTTCTCGACTAAATTTTCAAGTGGAGGAAATTTTTACATTACGTAAAAGGGGAAATGGGGGTGCAAAGTATTATACTTCTCTGGTAGGGCTAGCCCGTCGTTACACAGATGGTACTGAAACTAGTCAGAAAATTTCCAAATTTGTCCGAAAAAACTAGAATGGTGTTACTACTTCTAACCTTTTTAACTATATATTTTATTTTCTGGAAAAAAATTATGTTTCATAATGAATTAAGCCACTAACCTATTGTAGTATTACTAGAAAAAACCAAATCATCCAAAATTGGTGTCCCTTCTTCATTTAACAACCAGAAGCTTTCTGTATAGGTGTCTAATTATCATGATCTGTTTTTGTTATTTAAACGTTATTGATGGCACACTTAGGCTACGTAGGGTTATTACTTGTTTGCAAATATTGAAAATGGTAGGCTACATGCATTATGTATAAATAAGATGTAGTCTTGGCTGACAAATTCTAAAAGATACTGTTCATTAGAATCCAGCTAGAAAATTTAACTAGCAACAAAAGTTAATTTAATCCTCAACATAGAATAGAAGTAGTCCTAATATTACTTAGACCTAAGGAAAGTAATATCTAGAGTTCGTCTAGACTACAATTTTTGATAAAAAATCCAGTTATACTAGCGAATAAGTATTTTTTAGACTGTTATAAAAACTTATTAAAAATAAATAAATTTAATATTTCCTTTACCATTACTTAACAATTGTTTTTAAATAGTACAATGAATTTTATCGTTATTTTAGCAGAACATTTGCCAAAATTATTCTAAAGAACTTAAATGACGTACAAATAACTACGGTTGTTTTAGCAGACACATTAAGTTCGCCAATTTAATTCTGATAGTTTCTTGAATTTGGCAAAGTCGCATTCCAGCAGATTGTTGTGTAGTTTCTTCAATTATTATTAAGTGAAATGTCTTTGGAACTGTTAATGAAAATTAAATTTCTCAAATCGGCATCATGAAATTAATTCGTTCACGTACTCAACTTGTATCTGTTTTATTTTATTGATAAGAGTTGTCGGTTAATTTCACTATAAAAATTGATTAAGTTGAATAAAAATGAATTTCGAGACAAGAAGAAGCGGCAAGGGAAAAAGGACACAAATCACATTTCTTCAAGTTTTTCTAAATATTGAGTGGGAAGAAATACTAACTAAGTAGTAAAATTGGTTAAATTGAAACATGGTATGAAAAGAATATTTTTTAAGAGGGCGATATAATTATTTTTTTGAAACGATTTATGAATATGTATTTTCCAGTAAAAAATCAATTATTTGAATCACTTATTTTATTATATTACGTAGTATCATTTTTCAAGTTCAATTTAAATTAGAATTTTCCACGAGTAAAACAAGATTATTAATAGAAAATATTTTTTAACATTTTAGATTATTAACCATGATTAAAAATTAAAATGGTCGTTGCTTTTATTAAACCAAAGAGGAATTAGAGTCTTGTATAATATAAAATATTAATACAGGTTAATTAGAAGTTTAGAACTGCTTGCAAAGAGAATTATTTAACAAAGAGAACAAAACGGTTTTACGTTAGCCTATATTAATGCAAAATAATTTTTAATTGAAATAGGGAAAGAGAACTAAAATATAAAAAATTCTTTTAAAAGGGGCTGATAATATTTTTAATTATTATTATTATATATAATAAGGTTTAAAAATATTTTCTAGTAAACCCCTCCTACTATTAAAAATTTAAGAAATCAACGGTAGCTATATCTGAAAAATTTACAGCAGTTTTTAAATTTTAGATTATCCTTTCCTCTTTAGTTTTGAAGTAGACCTGAAAAAGAAAATTTCAAAAATCGATTTTACAGTTTTATTTCTTTCGTGGAATGTATAATTTTATCCATTTTTAGACTTTAAGTGATTTCTTCACATGCTGTTAAAGTTCACGTTGCATAATAAATTGAGTATAATCTCAAAAGATTTATTATTGTAAAACTCTGACAATATTTTTTTTATTCTTGAAGAGAATTTTTTACTTGTCTTATAAAGCAATAGGCTATATTTCATTATATCAGCATATATTTTATTATTCCTTAAATCCATGATATAAATATGATTAGTCATAAAAATCACTTACCACTTATTGTTATTATTTTTGCTTTCTCTTGCCTACATGAATATTATAGGAAGGAAAGTATTGTTTTCATTTCGATTTTTCACCGAATCTGCACGTTTTCAGACCCCCTGAACCCCAAAAACATGTTTTTAGCGATTGGTCTGTGTGTGTGTGTGTGTGTGTGTCAAAACAAAATATCTCAAGAACGGAACATCGTACTAACTTGAAACTTGAAACTTAAGTTAGATACTACTACCGGACCCGACACGAACATTTTCATCAAAATCGGTCAACCGGAAATAGTAGTTTATTCGTGTAATTTTACACTTTTTGCGATTTTCTGAAAAACGGCTCCAACGACTTTTTTTTAAATCGCTTCATTTACTCAATTTTTTGTGCTTTACAAGATAGGGTAGGCGCCATGTCCGCTGAAATTCTTGGAGTGGCTGTTTTCACGTAAAAAAATGTTTTTTAAGATTGCGGTTTTAATATGAATTTTACCGCAAAAATGTATATAAAAAAAGTCGTAAAAATTTAAAATCCTACAACTTTTATTTCCAACATTTTTTGTATAATGCTTAGTTTAGCAGTAATTAGCGATTGTTGAAACGAAAACGTTTAAAAAAAATTGATTTATTTTAAGATTTCAGCCTTAGCATTTTACGACAAAAGTGTATTATAATCAAATTTATAGTAAATTGAAAGATCTATAACTTATATTTAGAGAATATTTCTCTACAGAGCTTAGTTTACCATGAAAGAGTGATTTTCCGTATTTTTAAGCCAAACTGAGGTTGATTTTCATTTTACGTCTTTCACTCATGGTTAAAATAAGGTTATGTTTTTCGAGGTTAGTTTTTTTGTTTATTTCTATTGTTTTATTACTAATGTTAGATTTTATTGTTAATTATTTGCATTGGCAAGAGAACGTTGAGTGAGTGTTTCATATCAGATCTTTATTTATATACTATTTATTATTTTTAAATATTATACGATTTATTCAAACAGGAAATTATTAAATTTTCAGCGCACTAGACTGGAGCAAAGTGCGTCGGTTAAGCCGGACAGTAGTACTATAACTACGTAAGTTGAAATTTTGAAGGATGAGCCGTAGGGGGGAGGGAGTGTTGAAAACAAAAATTTTCATTCCCACGAACCAATAAAATTGAAGTATATTTTATTACCCATCTAGTGTGATCAGAGTATCAGTCAGTTCCATTTTATTCTTAAATATCCTTATAAGCCCTAATAGATTAAACATTAGTTATATGCACAGTATTTTATTAATTTTTAAGAGTTTAATTTTTAACTCCAAATAAAAATTATTCAGTCATCTTTAACCCATCCATGTCTTTTTCTAGTCGGGATATGAAAAAAATATAATAAATTCACATAATTATTCATTTTCTGTTTAAATACAATAATTAAAATACAAAAAGATGCTTAAGTGTTTGTTAGAAGTGAATTTTAAACGAATAAAATTACACAAATGTAGCCTACGTTTCACAAAACTACAAAGACAATTATTTATATTGAATTATGTATAAGTTGGCGTAGAAATTGAGTATCGCTGTTTAGGTTATCAGCCGAAAGGCTGGTTTGAACCCCTAGAGGCTTTACGAAGTAAAATGAGGAGTGAGGAGTTAGAATAGCCTTCCTCACTGAGTAAAAAAGTATGCTTATCAGCATGCCAGGCCTTATTAAAAGAATCTTCTTTCCACCCTACAAAAAATGACGCATTCACTTCATTCACCCCAGGGTCTGGCTGTATAATGATAAAATTCATTACTCTCAGAGGAGATAACTCTGAGGTGGAGGTATCTTTTACACCTCCACCGCTTCTATTCTTAAACGCTTGTCATACAATTTACTGATCATGTGATAAAAAACAGAAATTTTTTTTGTAGCCCTGGAATTAACAGATCGAGTGCAAATAATTTAACA
The DNA here is from genome assembly GCA_035578175.1 of Catonia carolina. NCBI lineage: Eukaryota > Metazoa > Arthropoda > Insecta > Hemiptera > Achilidae > Catonia > Catonia carolina. Next base: position 1,724,958 of record JAQMRL010000022.1, on the reverse strand, counting down.
CTCCAACTGCCTGATATGGGCAAAGAAATTGAGTATAGACTAAAAGGGAAAAATCTTGAGTTTTTAGTGATTAAGGAAAACTTAAGGTAGTAATATGAAATAAAAATATGTTATATGAAATAGTTTGCATGTCTATTTTTGGGGGAAATAAATTATGAAATAAGAGGGCATATTCATGAAAGTTAACTAGTTATGTGAATAAAATTTATTGGTATCATAATAATATAGGCATGTACTTTATTTCATTTTAGTATATAACATGCAATTTTTTTTTAAATCGGAAATGTAAAATTTATACATTCATATAAGTACGTAAGCTATTCAATATTTGAAGATATAAGCTATATAATTTAATGAGATGATGTTCTTTTATTAGAAAAGTATATCTCTTGAGAATAAAAGACCTTCTATTATAATAGCAGAATTTAATTTATTAAATTAGGCATAACAAGGTAAATTAAAAAATTGAAAGTAAAATATTGTTGAAAAAATTGAAATGAAAACGATGAATCTTGGATTCACTGTACTTAATGAAAAGTCGCATTTTTTCTTTCATTGTAATTCATACGTTTCATTCAATAAGTTCATTCAATACATTGTCAAAGTAATTCTTTCCACATTAATTAAGTTTTAATTAATTTCTTTAGTTATTGTCATGCGTTCAGTTTTAAAAAAAGGAATTCAAGTAAATTTAAATACATAATTTGTATATGTGGTAAAATGTTTTTTCTTTTTTAAATTATTAATGAATGGATTTCTGAAGCTATACTTGAACGTAGAAGTACTGTAAATGAACAAAAAATATTATGATTTTGTTTTTCGTAATATCGTACTTTTATTTGAAAAAGACACTGCTTTATTCTAAGCTGAATATTCAAAGGATCGTAAATGTGTAAGTAAAATTAATGGATTACGATATTAATAGTACATAGAGTATTAATTGCCCATAACAAGTTACAGGGCTACAGAAAATAGTTATTTTTTTATCATATGGTCAGCCAATTATATGACTGAGGCATTTAAAAAAAGAGGTGGAGGTATAAAAGACACTAGTCAGAATTATCTCCTCTGAAAGCAATGAATTTCATTATACAGCCAGACCCTGGAGTAAACGAAGTGAAGGTATTATTTGCAGGGCAGAAAGTAGGTGCTTTTTGGAGAACCTGGCATGCTGATAAGCATACTTTTCTACTCAGTGAGAAAGGCATAGGTAAACCACATCACTCCTAGTTTTACTTAGCAAAGCCTCTAGAGGTTCAAACCAGTCTTTCGGCTGATGACCTAAACAACAACAGAGTATTAATACGTTCAATATTCTCTGTAGCAAAATTATTTTATACTTAAAACAAAATGGCAATGACAAACCATACACAAGTATTGTGTATCATTATCTTCTCGACATTTTCCCCATTTTCAATTTCATAAGCGTATTGTAATATAAATTTTACATAAGTTATACGTTTCTGATTAGTTTTTCTGAAGACGCAGTGAAAAAATTTATACATGCAAAACATAATAAATGTATCTTTAAAAATAAACATATAATAACAGATGCCAAATGAATTACCGTTTAATGCAGTAATGAATGTACAATAACTGCGTGCGTACGACAAAAAATTCAGATTCATTAAACGTTTTTGTTATAAAAAAATTGTTTTTGTTAAGTAACATAGTATAGATACCAATTGTAAACAGAAAAATAGTTGACATTCGAAGCTGTTGACTTTTAAAGAATTTAATTGTATTTTTTAAAAATATTACTCATCATTTCCAGACTAGATTTGAGCAGTATACAAATAAAATATTTGATAGTACTAATAACTAAATTTACTTAGTCATATTAAGAAGTATTTTAAAATTATAAGTAATTTCTTATGAATTTTTTTAGTTCGTTTCAAGTCGCATCAGCAACAATGTCATTAACAAGGCCATTTTAAAAATGGGAGGTTAGAACTTATAATCATTTTCCAGACTGGGCGAAAATTTAACCCGAGACCTTCCGCTTTACATCGTGGCATGCCAGCTATTTATGATTTAAATTAAAAATAATTGATTAAACCTGAGAAAGAAACAGAAGTCAATCTTCTGCAGTACATACTCGTACATTTCTTTTTAATCATTTCAATTTCTAGGTTGTAACGCTGGTATCACACAGAAATAACAAATAAAATAACTAGAACTTGTTCAATCACGGAAATTAACTGACCGAAATTGTTATCGAAATAAAAAACCATGTAAAATTGCAGAAAATAAAAGCATTGCAAATGAATAACATGAAAATTAATGAAATCTTGTTTATGAGTAGATGCTCGGTAAACTTAATAAAAAGCAAGTACCTACCAGTACAAAAACAAGTGCGCGATGGATTTGGTAAATTTTTTGTCATATTTTAAAGGTACTAGGTTACCTTTACTGTAAATTATACATTGTTTTAATCCACGTATCGTATGAGTATATCACCGGAAGGCGACAGTAAGTGACGAGTTAAAACCTTCGATTAGGTACTGTGTCCTTTTAGTTTTTGGTGGCCCTGAAAAGGGCTGATTAAACGGCGGTCGTCTTGGCGAAACGTCGGTCGTAGTCGTCATGGCGGTCGGGTAGTTGGGCGACACGGCGTGTCGTCGTCCAGCGGAGACGTCATCTTCCCTCGCAGTAGTGCGAGATCCGGTGGGCGCAAGGCTCGGTCGAGGGGCCGCTGTGGGCATCGTTCGCGGTAGCGGGCGATGACGGTCCAGTCGACGGCTTACGGTGTTGGGTCGGCAAGCGGAAGCATAATCTTTTCTCTTGCGAGGTCGTCGATGAGTCTTTGCTTGAGTCCGAAAGCCGTGTGCCGATGTAGAAAGTCTTGTCGATGCTGAAGAGTGCCGTGGAATCGAATGTCTTCGGGCTCAGTGGAGCGCTCTTTATATAGTCACCGAGAGTGCTGTGGTAGGAGGGGATTATAGGTCTCGACCTTGGCGACAAAGGCCTCTGTCAGTGCGCCTCAAAAGGCCTACCGCCCCTTTCGGAACTATTGGCGGTTTTATCTGTCGCTAAGCCGGAAGCTTTGCTAACCGGCACCACAGTACCTAATCGAAGGGGACGACGGTGACAAGCAAAATTTTTTTAAAATCTAGTCGGAAATCAAACTTAAGAACATTAGCCCAGCTGTAAAATAACTTGCTCACTAAATTAACAAGCTAACGAGGCGGTCAAATCATTATTAAATCAGTATAAACGTTTGAAGTTTATTTATATTAGTAAAACAATATTAATTTCCGATTACTTTCATTGTTTCATCCAAATCTATTAGCATATAATTGCAGAAAATTAATTGACCAAAATGTTAATTTACAAAATGTACGGATATTAATGTAAAAGTTAAAATGCGTAATGAATGAATATTGAGGAAATTAGCGGAAACTCTTGGGTTTACGTTGTGGTTGTTCATAGTAATTTGTTTATAGGTATTTTATATAATGGTCCATAATTCGTTCCGGTCGATTACTTCCCTTATCTGGTTGGCTGTGGTATAGAGGGCCTGTCGGGTGGTTGCTGGTAGCTGTGGCAGTGTTGGTTGTACTGATATTCATTCGGTACGTGATCCCACTACCTGACTTCGCATCTCAGTGGGACGCAACTTTTGTGAATTATTTAATGAAGACGTCAGGCGGGGCCGCAACATCTTCTATTGTTAGGCATGCAGTTCCCTACACAACATATAAATCCCTATTCTTCCCTTTGCGCCCAAAATCAGTAAATTTTATTACAAAAAACAAATTCTTTTTTACAGCAAATAAAATTTGTAAAACGTGAAAATTTTTTATTATAATATTTAATGTACAACAGCATAACGTTTGCCGTTTAGAAGGGTAAAGTCGTTTACGTTGAATGAACAGAATGATTTTTTTATTTTCTGAAGTATCGCATTCCAAATATGTTTCCTACGAGCAAAGTATAATCTAACATTTATATAAGATATCGTGTGCATTATTTTATGTCATATTAGACGATCAAAGACGAAAACAAATTTTAAATAAGCAATATGAAAACATATACACAGAGGCGTCGATTGTCCGAACGTCAGTCATCCGAACCGTCAATTATCCAAACCACCGTCAATGGAAAAAACATATTTACACACGTAGAGGCCTTTACTACCCTAGAAACTGCAATGCTATGGTGCGAACAGCCTGATTTATAGTGATTTATAGTGCTGCTGAAGCATTGTTACTAAAAAGAAATGACAGGTGTTACTGACACAAAAAATTCAGTTTAGTTCAAAAACAAATTCAAGATTTTTGAAAAATTACTGTGGAATGTACAAGTGCGTTAAAAAATATTCCATTAAGGATTTTACCGTAGTTTATTTCGTTAATAAATTCAGTTTTGAAATTTTGTATTTTTCCGTTTGTTTTTATAATATTTATTACTCTAAATTTGCAATAAATGAAAAATAAAAGTTAACTTAACTAAAGTTTATGTAAACCTTAATTAACCTACTAAACATTTAGCTTACATTACATTGTTACAGTACAATGTATCAAATTACAGAATTTAGCGTGTTTGATTGACCGAACTATTTGATTATCAGAACCGCTCTGGTCTTAGTTAGTTCACATAACTGACGCTTCACTGTAAATTCATTTTAAGAAAAAAAAAACAATGAGTTAAAGTAGAAAAATGGATTGGGTTTTATTTGAACACACCAAAGATCAAATAAAAGATAGAGTAGATAGGCAGGTGATCTTATGAAAAGTTATTCTTCAAACATTATTATGTTCATGTATTTGAAATCTATGTCATTAAATTTTTTAATGTGGTTTTTTATCAGTTTTTAAAAATATTCTTATCGCTATCTGAGTTACGGATTTTATGCCCGGCAACTAATTATGCAGGCGCACAAAAAAAAGCGAGGAACTTCCCCAAAGGAATCCACAACTATAGTACACAAAACAAGCTTTTAATCCATTTACATAAAGCAAGAAAAGCCTCTGCCAAAGACATTTTTATCACCTGGCTCCCAAACAGTAAAATCTGGTTTCCCAAAAGTATAAACGTAAACGGAGCACTGTACATTTGGAAGCTTAATAACAAATATGCTTTTTAGCATCGGTATGCAGTATACGAAGGAAATTACTATAACTTTAAATTTATAAGCTCGCATCCCAATATTTTGGTTCTTGACGACCTCGTGTTGAAAAAAGGCATTAAATTGACCTATCCTAGAACAGAGAAAACTATAGTTGGGTAGGTTAGTTTCCCACCGCATGAATAAATATAATGATAGAGATAATTAAATTAATTTGTTTAATTATTAATTTGTAATATAAGGTTACATTTATACATGAAAGCTTTGAGTGAAATTTTGAAAAAAATATTACTTTGCAGTATCTAAATTCCTGGAATTTTGAAATCGGAGTACGGTTAGGGTATGTACGGTGTTGCATTGATATTTTTCTTAGTATCTTTAATGGATTACTTGAATTTTGTTGCAATTTGTTTTTTCTGTAATTTCGAATAGTTGAATTGAATACGCCCAGATTGGTCACGGTAGTGTATAAAACTACACAAACATAGGGTTAGTTTTTTCTTATTAGCTAAATAAATGTTAGTTTGTTGCTTGCATAGTATTACGTTGAAAATTAACGAAACAAAGTCTCACTTATTAGTTTCAAAATTAATTTGTACCGTTGCCCAGCAGTCACCGAAAACAACAACATCATGCCCTAAACGGAAGACGTTAAGTACTTAGGTATTCATTTAGGCAGATGATTTTAATTATTTTTAATTAATCGGAAAAAACCATTTGGAAAAACGTAAGTAGTTAAGCATTAACTTGGAATAATTATATTGGTTTCTTGAAAAGAAATCGCGTTTTTCGCTGGCCAAAAATTTCTAATATACTAAATCAGTTATTTATTAACTAATTTGTTCATTGGGCAGGTTTTTGTACAGTTTAAAATAGTGTTAATATTAAATTAGGTATTTGTGTCGTGTAGTAAAAAAAATAAGTAAAATCTGTTATTTATTGTATATTCTAAATTAATACGTTTCATTTAATACGTTGATAATTTTCTTAGCCAATTCAAGGTTTCTAACCAGTGCCTGTAGGTAATTTCAAAAATTTATAATTTTACTGACTTTGTAACATAATCGTTCGTTGCTCTACCAGTGTAATCTAATTTTGATTTCCTTTTTTTTAAGCTGATCGGCTGATGTGTTAACTTGTGTAGCTGATTTTTTTAAAGATGAACTCTGTAGGTGTTTACGATGATGTAGTGTAGTGGAGATTCTAACAAAACTAGTCCCTTTTATTAAAAATGGGTAAATTATCCACGTAATAATGAACTGCAAGGCATTATGTTTTCGTTCATTAGACCTACATATAACGCTGTAAACCATCTAGAAAATTACGTAGCTTTGCATGTGTACCTTGTTGTACTGACAAATTCTGTGTAAATATATTTAGCGCCATTTCTCTTTCTAAAATATCGTAATCAGCTAATTTAAGTGAGTTATGTTTTCAGAGATATTCGTTCAAATATAACGTTTATACTCAGCAATATTTTGATATTACCAAACTTAGGTTATGTAGGCTATATTAAATACATATAAAAGCGTACCTTACTTATATAATATGAAAAAAACAGGTGATTATATCAACTTTCTATTTAAACGGTGAAGAATGGAACAACATTAAATTCTAATATAATTATAACTACTTATTTTTACATTAGATGCCTTAATTGAACAACACACATTCAGCAGAAACAGAAACAACTCAACTTAAAATTCAATCAATTCTATTGACTACACTAATCAAAATCCAAATTATCATAAAAAAAACTTTAAGTTTATATAACTGTATTTACACTGGACTAGATTTACGGTATCAAATTGTGGAAAGTATCCAGTAATTCAAATTATTCATTGTTTTCGGTCTTATGTCATCCATACTCTTAACAGCTCTGCTCTAGTACCTGACCATCCACAACATGTATCTATCTTATTTAACAGGTAAAGACGATATATAAAAATATACTTTAGCGTACAAAAAACACCTTGATGCACACAATAATTATTTGGCTATAAATTTACTGGATAACCGTGGTACAATGCGATGACTAAAATAGAAATATCCTCCAGAACTACTTCTTCAGTAAATTAAGGAAGTTACCTATGTATTTAAGCTTAATTTTTTGTCTTGTACTATCTTCATTGAACCACTTAAATCACTCACGATCAATTCTTTGGTGAGGGATTTAGCTTCATTATATAATTACTACTGTTAAAAAAATCTCGGCGCGTATAGCTTCGTTACGTTCTCTATTTAACTGGGTTGCCCTACAACATTTAACTCCCCGCAAAAATCTCATTTCAGCAGCTTGGATACGAGATTTATTCCTACATAATGACACCCATGTTTCGCCCCTATTTATGTTCTAAGTGGTACAATCCATACATGCTCTATAAAATTTCATTTGGGTGACCTGGCTTGTTTTATTTCATATCGTCCTGCGGATAGAACCGCATACAGCGCTGAATTTTTCCAGTTTCTCACTCACGTCATCATCTTTGTCATAGGAAATCCTGCATCCTAAATATTTAAATACTCAAATATTCATGAAATGTTCAGTCACTGTGTGAAACGTTAAGAACATATCAGAGAAATTGGTCCAACCATTTACTACGCATGCCGGCACACATACTTCCTCTACGAGCATGGAAATATACCTAAATCTAGAGGGAAGCGAGGCTTGAGAAAACCTAAAAAGAGAGGATGCCGAAACAGGCCATTGAGCCTAATTCTTGACAGATAATTATGACTACTGTTACAACAATTACTGTTTATAAACAGTAATTCTTTTAACTTTTGTTAAGGTTACTCCACTTAGGAGTAACTTTTTCAAGTCAAATTTTCGTTTTAACAAACCTAAACATGTTTCATTTAAAGAATAGATTGTAGATAAAATTCTTTTAATAAAAGGAAAGAATACCAACCCCGGCTGACATCGTGGTATTTTAATTAGATTACTAGATTGCGCTGTACATTTTTTTATCCGAGGCGGCTAGAAAGACTCATTTTCACTCCACTCCCTCACAGTGGAGGAAGTTGTGTTAGACTCAATTGAGGCGTCCTCGTCCAGCCCCAAGGAGGCCGCAACCGCCTACCAACCAAAAACCCGCCACCTGGCCACTTGATCCGACATCAGCAAAGAACTCTCCCCCTCCCTCGGAACTGTTTATATCCTAATTCCTCCTTGCTGTTACTGACCAACACTCAGTCTTCCACTTCCATTCATCTCTTTCATCACCAGCTCAGGAAATGAGTGTGCCTACCTTCTGAGATCGAAACAGGATTGATTTACTGTGGAAAAGGGCGATTCCGCTAATCTCCAGATGTCTCTTCCTTCCCCAGTCTCCCGACCACCCTCTCCGCAAACTGAGCAACCAACTTCCAGCTCTCCTCATTCCGCAGCATCGCTGCCCCTACTCTCTTTAAGATCCACTGTGCAACGCTTATCTTTTCAGATATCTCCTTTCTATCGAGGCCAAAATAGGGACATCTTTCAAAAATATGCGCAATGGACTCCTCCTCTTCACTGTTACACAGACAACATTTCGGTAGTTCATAAAGTTTGATCCTCGTCAAATATGCCCCAAAGCAACCATGCCCTGTTAGCAACTACGTCAGTTCGTGTGTGGTATCACCAAAAATGTCCTCCTTATCCACACCTCGACATTTGGAATGAACCTTCTTGTCCACTCCCCGACCCTAGCTTCGCTCTATCTCCTCTGCCACCAGCTGAGTAATCGACTGTAACATCCCTCTTTATCAGCACCAGCTCGCTGCTCTTCCGTCCCGCACGTTACTAGGTCCCATGGAGGTATCCACAAAATTACCAGGGCTGCCTCCGTAGACGCAGTTCTATAAGAACTACATATTTTCAGAGCCAGTTTCCGCTGCGTCGTTAGAAGCCTACCACAGTAACTTTTAAATCTTAGGGCTCTGCTCCACACAGGTACACCATACAATACCACTGATGTTGCCACTGCCGCCAACATCAGTCTCTTTGCTTGCCTTGGGCCACCAATATTAGGCATCAATATATTTAAAAAGCTGCAGATTCTTTCGGTTTTAGCCAATGCCTCAATAGTATGCAACCGGAAGTTTCTTCCAAAGTCCGACCACAACCCGAGATACTTCAATCTCTGATTGTGCTGTACATTACAAAGAAGAAAGTCCCGTGTTCAATTCCAAAATTGGGTTCAAAAATTATTACACAACAAAACCTACTGATTCCATACCGCAACTCAAAGTAGTCAAACTAAAGCGGTTGTTGTGACTTTTTAAACAAAAAAAGAAAACCGATCCTCTTGATACAGTTACTTTTATGTAAACTCTAGTTCGTATTTGAATTTAAACTATTAAAAATTGAACATAAACTACAAAAATTACTGTAAAATGTTCGAATTGATTAGTAGCTTGCGTATTAATCTGACAGTTAAAATATACTTGAAAAATTTGAATTTTTTAAAGGATTTTTCGTTGTTCACTTATAGTCTGGTATAAATCATGCATTTGCGTGTGAATGTTTTAGCACAAGACTTACTTTAACAACCGAAACATAAATAACAGTAGGTAAAAAAGATATCAATTCAAAACAAATCTGATGATTTTATGAGATATGTAAAGATATAACAAGATATATATTACGCACACTATTGTAGTATTTGTCTTATCTTGTATGATTTATATTTTGAAAATGAATACTTTGCAAAAGTAACACGACATAAAATACCAGCTGATTAATCTAGTTGCGTGTAATTCAGCGATTTATAAAAGTTTTACTTTTTATTAAAGAAATTGTGTCATTTTAAATTGCCGTAATTCAAGGATGTAAGCTTATAGTATGAATAAATATGCAAATGAAATGTTTTGGTATCTTTGGATAGGGTTTTAGTTTTTGAGCTAATTTGTTAATCACAAAAAGATCGAGTGTTAAATTAATCACTCGACCTCTGGTTACAATAATATAAAAATTAAGGATACTTCTGTTTCTTCCCTCGTATCCAGTTAAATTATCTTCAACCAGCTCTTTGCATCTTGTGCTGAACATAGGCTTCTATCACTGCCATCCACTGTTTTATTTTGAGCTCTTCGCAGCCGGTTGCTAGCCATTCACGCTCGTGCAACTCTAACAGGTCTTTGCTGCATCGCTAGTTTCCTCTCGGTCTCCACTCAAGCAGTCTTTGTGTCCATCCCCCATCCATCATCTGGGCCAAATGTCAAGCCCAATTCTCTTTTAACGGTGTAAAATGACTAACAACTTCAATGATATCTACTCTTTGACACAGATCTTTGTTACTAGTATGGTCACGTAATAACACATCAAGTAAAGGGATTTTCATTTTTCTTCACGTCACACAAGTGTTATTGCAGATGTGATGGTCAAGGTCAATGTTTCAGGACCATAGGTCATAACCGGCTGTATTTTGGTTAAAAATTCTTGTTTTTAAATAGATTGGCAGATCATTCTTGAAGTTCTCTCTAAACCTTCCATAGGAAGCTTAGGAGACGGCTATTCTTTTCTTCAGTTCGCACGTTTGGTTGTCTCTGGTAATACGAATTTGATGTCAGTTAAATAGAGTTGCTAAAACATTTGAAACGGAAAAGATAATAATTTAAACAACATTAATAAGATATATCTGTTTTGGAAGTATTAATTATCATGACCCCCTAAAAAAATAAACAAAAAAATTATTTTTAATTAATACAAAAATCAGCAGTCTCGGGACTGACCGACAGAAGTGACTGTTTAAATAAATGAATTAAGTTAACAAATTAAATAAAAAATACTTTTGTAAATTTTTTCTCTAACATCTGAGAATATTTACAATCAGTTTAAAAACAAAAACTATAAGTAAATAACATCAAAGTGTTCACATGACGAAGACAATACCCAATGGTATTACTTCAAAAATAAAAATAAAATTATTTATAATTTTTTAAAACATTAACTAGATAAAAGATGAATAACAGTAATAGAAAAGGTAAGAGAATTAATACCTGTGATAGTATAACGCTTAGAGAAAGAAGACGATGTTAAAAGAGATGATGTTGATGTTAATATGGACTTAAATTACTTACAATGACGGTTAGTTGGTAAATCTAAACGGAAGGTCAAGCAATTTTATTCGTTTTAGTCGTGTTACATATCATTCCTTGCTATTATTCAGTAAATTAAGCGCCAAAGAATTTGGGTGATCTGATAATTTTTCTTCGTATTTAGAACTTAGCGTAATTTCTTCTTTCACGGTGTTGACACGTAATTCCTTATGCAACGCACAAGGAAATTTATTAAAATTGTCTCCATGGTAGTTGTTTATAGCCGAGCGTGACGTGATGGCAAATCAAAGATTTTTCCTTGCAAAAACACAGTCCACGTGCACTAAAAAAAGTAGTTACTTCAATAACCTAATAATAAATAGAAAAAAAATTCTCCGAACGGAAAACAATTTAATAGTTCTATTGCACTGATAAGTAGTCAAAACACTTAGTAAACAATTTAGTTTTACATAGTAAAATCTCTACGGGCTCAAACCGGGCTAGGTTGGTTTGTTTTGTTGATATAAACAACCGAATTTCACAAATTTTGTTTTATATTCAAACATAAAAATCATCGACAAAACAACGGTCAAGACGTTTTTTAATTTACGTAGACGTTCATAACTGAAATTTTACATTTTGATTGCTTCAGGCGTGGTTGTTTAATTGCAAAATTTCATTTCCTAAACGTTTAACAAATTCCCGGTTGCGTTCTATTCACTTATTTGTTCATTCCACAAATAATTAATCGATTGATTTTGGTTTCTGATTTGTTAACAAAAAAACTGTTTTTTAACTGGAGTTGCGACTATTAGTGTTTTAACGTTCTAATAAAATCTAATATTGTTAACAAATTACTTACGTTAGCTAAAAAATCCATGTAGTAAGGATTATCAATGCATATTATAAAATGGACAAAGAGAGAAATATATTAATCTATAAACGTGAGTAAACTAGCAGGTTAGGGAAAATAAACAACGGAAAAATGTTAACATTTTTTACTATTCAGAAAAGTACAAAACGGAGCGTGATATTCTGGTTTGAGTCAATAAAGTTTAGTTAAAAGGCTTGATGCTTTTAAACATAATTGGGTTATCACATCCAGACGAATTTATAAAGTAGACCCTCCATTCACAGCAAATCCCCCGAGATTGCCAGGCCAGAAATGAAATGGAAAAAACAAACAAAATTATGATTACGTGGCAGTTTGGTGTTCTGAAAAATGATTCGCTTACAAAAAATTCTCTATTCATTTCATTAACTAAATTGTAAGTTAATAAACAGACGTGCTTACTCACGAATATCTAAATTGGTTGTTACCAATTCGTTACTAACATTGATTTAGTAATTTTTGCTAATACTTCCTATTACGTTAAAAGAATAACAGTAGCAAAAGTTTGTAAATGATCACCCGAGATTGATAACTAACATTAAAAGTAAACCCAATGGTATACAAAAACCTAATAATACAAAACTATTAATATTAATTCATTAATAAAAGTTTAATTACCTAAATTTTTTCAAATGTCAGTTATAGTTGGGTACCGAGCTGTTTTTTAGGTTATCAGCCGAAAGGCTGGATTAAACCTCTAGAGGCTTTACTAAGTCAAACAACGAGCTAAGCGGATTACTATACCTTCCTCACTGAGTCAAAAATATGTTTATCAACATGCCTGGCTCTCGAAAAGTATATACTTTCCACCCTCTAAATGACACATTACTCTCAAATTACGCTCAAATTACATTAATTACTCTGAGGAGATAACTCTGACCAGTATCTTTTACACCTCCACCTCTTCTGTTTTAAATGCTTCAGTCTATAATTGGCTGAACATGAAGAAACAGAACTATTTTTTGTAGCCCTGAAACTAGCAGATCGAGTGAAAATATTTAACACTCCACCTGCCTGTTATGGAAAAGTAGGGTACTGCATATCTCAGAAAGGAATTATAAAGTCATTATTATATCCGTGGACTATTTACTGTAAGTACAAAATACATGAAATCGTAAAATGAAAAATTTTGTCTTAACAAATTTTCTAGGTACCTAATACCAAATAAAAAATTTTGTATAGTCTGTGACTCAGAAGTAGAGGTGAAGCAATAAGACTCGATAATACATAAAAATCCATCGTGTTACATGACAGGAGCAACATCGGACGGCTTGATCAAATCACTCAGTCTTTGGAATTATCTAGTTGAGATTACTTCTGCCTAGTCAAATTTTGGAACTAGCGTTAAAGCCATACCGAGCAGTTTATTTTGTGAATTTAATACACGAACTCTTCTTTTTTTAGTATCATCAACAGTTTGGCCATTAGTGACTACTGTGAGTTTGGCTTAATTTTGTAATGTCTAGATGCTAGCCGATAATCGAACCGGAACTTTCTGCTTTGTAGGCTAGCAGGCTAACCACCACACCGAGGAGGCTGTATAAAAAAAATTTAATATTACCAAAAATCTGGTATGAGACACTCAGACGATTTTATCTCACCAATGTAAATAACAAACGAAGTAACTAACCTATGTTTAATCATGATTAAACAACGAAAAATTAAAAACAAACACTATTGAGCGAAAAATTACTAAGTGACGCTAAAATAAGCACTGTAGAAAAAAATTCTTGAAACTGCTTATAAAATAACTTTTATTACTCGTTTATTAATATGTTTTTGTCGTAAAATGCACACTAAGGCCGCGACCTTAACAAGAACCTCAATTTTTAACGATTTCAATGGGAAAAATGTAAAGAATCAGTAAATTCCTCCAAACTAAGCTCTGCAGAAAAAAATACTGGAAATAAAAGTTGTAGGAGTTGTAATTTTCTACAACTTTAACTGTATACACTTTTGCTCCAAAATTCATTTATTAAGGCCGTAATCTTAATAAAAATCAATTTCTTACAACGAAGGCACAGTTCCCCCGGATTTCAGCAGACATGCTGTCTACCCGATTTTGTAGAGCACAAAAAATTACCAAATAAGTCGATTTTAAAGAAAATTGTAGAAGCTGTTTTTGAGAAAATAGCAAAAGAGGTGAAAATTCCACGAATAAACTACTACTTTCCATTCATCGATTTTGATGAAAATATTCATGTTGGGTCCCCTTATAGTACCTAACATAAGTTCTAAGTTTCAACTTCGTACGATATTCCGTTCTTGTGATATTTTGTTCACAGACACACACACACACACACACACACACACACATACACACACACACATACACACACAGAGAGAGAGAGAGAGAGACCAATTACTGAAAACATGTTTTTTTTGGGTTCAGGGGCCTGAAAACCTGTATTCCCTTGTGGTATCTAACATAAGTTCCAAATTTCAACTTTGTACGCTATTCCTTTTTTAGATATTTTTCACAAACACACACAACAGACCCATCGAAAAATTGACATAAAATCAATACCTTCCTTCCTATAATTCATAATAGGGCAATACAAAGTAATAGCATCTGTAGCAATTTTGGTTAAATATAACCTCTTTTATACTTATATCATTGTTTATGATACTTATGGTTAATAAGAAGGTATAGATTGTAAATTTCAGTCAATAATCTCTCGTTTTTCCGGGCTTACTGCAAAAAATTTAGATTTCTATCAGAAGAATTATTTTAAAGAAAAGTGCAACATACAGGCTGATGTGGTACAGAAAATTAATGCACACTTTAGTTTTAACTTTTTTGTATGACCACCCATACATTATCTATCTTCTTTTTCATGTGCCTATCCATTCCGATTGTTGGCGATCATCATAGCAAATCTCATTTTGTTCGTTGCACTGCAAAATAGCTCTTCTGAGCTTTTTCAAAACCAAACTCTTAAACTTCGAAACCATGACACCCCTTCTGCCAGGATCTCGTTTTCCATACATTTCCTCCTGCAAAATAGTTTTCAGTAACGAATTTCATGATTCATTTCACGTGATTTGTCCAAAATATTGGAGCTTCTCACTTTCGATGGTGGAAATGACTTCATCGTCTTTACATCTAATTATTATTTCTCTGTCAAAATAATATAAAGAAATCGGTTATTGCTATAGGTAAATTGCATAAAACTATACTCTATAGAACAGTAACTTTTTGAAGTCACAAAAAACATTTTTAGTCATTAGTGACTATAAATCTCACCAGGCGCGTCCACGTCGCGGGGGTGGGCAACGGTACTATATATACTATAGTAGCGGCTAAGTTCTGGTGGGGACCCAGTCCTATGGGGTATAATATAGGCCCCGTGCACAGGGATACGTGTGAAGACCTCAACGGCAGTAAAGGCGGAGAAATTTGATTTCGGTACGGCGGAGCTGGCGGAAGGGGCAACCCTAAACCCTCTGGGGGTAATACAGACGGAACCCACTGCCTTGTGGGACGTGGAGGGATCCATAAAGGCTAAGGGAGTAAACCCCGAAAGGAAATCCTTCTTAACGTTAGGCTTAGCAAGCCAGTAGAGAAGAAATTTTTAATTTGCTTTCAATGAAAAGACGAGCCTCGGATCGAATATACCAAAAAATGACAATACTTTTTGCGTCCCAGGAATTAATGATGACCCTTCGGGGGCTGAAGCTTGTCCTGGAAACGTGAGAAGAAATACCAGTATAGGACTCAACAACCAAAAAAGAAATTACCAGAAGACTCAACTGAGGGTAGGAACCTTAAATATAATCACACTAACGGGAAAGTGTGAAGAGATCGTTGATATGATGGAAAGGAGGAAGGTACACATATTAGGAGTAAGTGAGACAAAATGGAAGGGAATGAACTGAAAGACTCTGAGAAGAGGATATAAATTATACTGGCACGGAAACAACAAAGAAGCCAGAAATGGAGTTGGTTTTGTATTACATAAAGATCTTGATGCTATAACAGATGTCTCCTATGTTAATGAAAGAATGATCAAAGCACGAATAAATCAGGGTAACAAAAGTTTTTCAATAATTCAGACGTATGCCCCACAGCAAGGGTGTGAAGATGCTGAAAAGGAAAAGTTTTTGGAAGATCTTGAAGACCAAATGAGAGAAGATAACATCATAATAATAGGAGACTTAAATGCTCAAATTGGAGTGGATAGAGCAGGTTATGAAGAGGTAATGGGGTCCTTTGGTTATGGTGTAAAAAATTTGGAAGGTGAAGACACTCTGAACTTTTGTGTGAGGAATAATCTGAAAATAAAAAATATCTTCTTCACGAAGCAAGATAGTCATAAAATAACCAGATATAGTTGGGATGGAAGATCTAAAACAGTAATTGACTATGTGATAACTGACAAACTATTAGGTAAAAGTGTGAGAGACACAAAAGTTATCCCTAGCGAGAGTCTAGACAGCGACCACAGACTTCTAGTGGCAGATTTACACTATAAGGTTGAACACACAGGAAATGCAAGAAAAGCTCCTAGAATAAAGGAATGGAAATTAAGACAGGAGACAAATAAAAAGGCCTTCCAAAAACTAATAGTACAGAAGTTACCAAGGACTGAAACACAAAGTGCACAAGAGGAATGGGACCTCTTCAAAACAACACTAGTGGATAGTGCAATAGAAATATGTGGTAAAACAAATGGAAGAGTAAAAGAGAAACAAACTAGCTGGTGGAATGAAAGAGTGAAAAAAGCTATTAAAGATCGAAATATAGCAAAGAAAAATAAGGATGTTGAAAAACAGAAACAAATAAAAGGTATAGTTCCACAAGATAAACAAAAAATAGAAGATCTCGAACAGGAATATAGAAACAATAAATTACTGGTAAAAAGAATTGTGAAGGAAGAGAAGATTAAAAGCTGGGAGTCATTTACACAAAAACTTGAAGAGGATAGCAAGGGTAATCAAAAAATGCTGTATGCATTAGTGAAGAGTAAAAGAACTAACAGGGAGGATATAACGGCAATAGAAACAGACGATGGTACTATGTTCAGGAAAGCAGAAGGAATAAGAGAGGAGATGAAAAATTATTTTGACAAACTGTTAAATGGAGAGGTGGAAGAGGATTGCGGTGCCATGGAACCCAACATTCTGGAGGGAAAATATAAAGAGGACAACCAAATTACATGGGCAGAAACAGAAAGCGCCTTGAAACTAATGAAAACTGGAAAGTCATCGGGTATAGATGGACTGTTAGCAGATATGATCAAAGCGGCAGGTATACCGGGCCTACAGTGGTTACATCGAACACTGGGAGTAATCTGGAAAGAAAATAGGATACCAGAAGAATGGAAGAAGGGACTGATCATACCACTGTTCAAGAAAGGGAGTAGAAGAAAGTGTGCAAATTATAGAGGAATTACTTTGCTGTCACACTGTCTAAAAATAATGGAAAAGATCATAGAAAAAAGACTAAGAACACATATAGAACATCGATTCGAGGAAGAACAACATGGTTTTCGATGCAATAGAGGAACAGTAGATCTTGTTTTTGCCATAAGGCAACTGATGGAGAAGCACTGGGAAAAAGGAAAGGATTTGATTGTTGTGTTCTTGGACTTAGAAAAAGCATATGATAGTGTGCCAAGAAGTAAAATATGAGAATCTTTACAAAAACTGGAAGCCCCAATTTCTTTAATTCGTAAAATCAAAATGTTGTATTTGGAATGTGAAAGCTGTATTCAAATTGGAAATGGTAGATCGGAATGGTTTCGAACTAAAAGAGGTGTTCAACAAGGAAGCGCACTCTCCCCACTTCTTTTCATTGCTCTCATGGATGTAATTATTAAAGGAGTTAAAGCTGTAAATCCTGAAAATTTGAATGCATTAGTGTTTGCAGATGATGTGGCCATCTGGGGAGAGACAGAGCAGGAGGTGCAGGAAAAGTTGGATTGCTGGAACAAGAAATTTAAGGAGTTCAAACTAACCGTTAGTAAGCAGAAAACAGTAGCAATGAAAGTCAGCAGAACACCTGCGCAGTGTAACATAAAACTTGATGGAGAAAGGATTGAATGTGTGGGAGGTTTTGGATATCTTGGAAGCGTCGTCTCAAATGATGGGAGTGCTAAGCTAGAAGTTCTAAATAGAGTGAATAAAGGATCCTCCTTCTTTTACCAAGTGCGGAACTTAGTCTGGGATAATACAGTTCCCATAAGAGCCAAACAGACCATGTTTAAAACATATCTTCTTCCAATAATGACATATGGCCTGGAAAGCTGTGTCTTATTGAAAGGGGACATTAGCAAATTACAGGCATGTGAGATGAAATTTTTAAGATCAGCCTTGCAGAAGACCAGAAGAGACAAGGTCAGAAATGAATATTAAGAAGAGATATGCAGGTGACCTTAACGATGGAAGAAAGATTACGTACCGCAAGACTCAAATGGTTTGGACATGTACAAAGGATGCCAGAGGCACGTATCCCCAGACGGTACTTGGACATGGAGGTATCTGGAAAGAGACCCGTTGGACGTCCCAGAAGAAGATGGACTGACCAAATAAGGGATGATCTCCTAACGAAAGGAATGACACTACAGGATATCAGAATACAAAAGGTATATCAAGATAGAGATAGATGGAGGCATATCGTCCACTCAAATCCTACCCGGCCTGCTGGAAGGATACCCAGATAATGATGATAATGAGTGACTATAAAAGTAAATACAAGTTTATATCGTACAAAATCGAAAAAGAAAAGAAGTGTGTTGAAACTTTTACATTGTCAGACACCTTACCAGTGAAAAGTTTGACAATAATTTTATTATACTGCCAATTTTTTTTTTTTAATACGAACAATTTTGTTCTAATTTAATTGATCTAAGTACTTAGGTAATTTAAGAATTTTCTAACTAGTAGTTCTTAGTTTATGTTCGATATATTCTAATATACTGATAATAATATTTATTAATCATTGATACGACACTTCAAATATATACAAGTAAATATTAACTAACACTATTACATTAAATATTTATACATTATAATTACATTATACAACACTATTACATAATATTACACTAGTTCAAATTGTTTCACACGAGAAAGCCTCCTATTCAGATCTGCGTTGTCGAGAAGCTGTATAGCTCCGCATTCACATGGTAAAAATGTCTGTCTTCATGATCCCTGGCAATTTTTTCCTGGTCAAAATTGTGGAATAATCAAATATTTGATTGATTTTGTTTAAAATAGTATTTGTTTTGATGTGAATGTACTAATTTACTCGTTTTTGACATTACATTGAAGGTATATTGTGTTGTACAGTTCCTTGAAATATTTCAGTGTATCTGTAACATTTCTGTGACCATTTAATATCATTGATAGATCAGTTGTATGTTTTGTTTGTTCTAAAGATTATTTAAATAGTATAAAAAAAAATCTGGAGTGTAACACTCACATGACTTTCTCTTGCCAATGCAAATATTGGACAATATAACCTAACATTAGTAATAAAACATTAGAAACAAACAAAAAACTAACCTCAAAAATAACCTAAATTTAATCATGAGTGAATGATGCAAATAAAAACGTGCCTTAGTTGACTTAATGATAAGAAAAATCACTCTTTTACGCTAAACTAGGCTCTATAGAAAAAAAATCGATTAACATAAAAGTTGTAGATCTTCTAATTTCCTAAATAACTGATTATACATTTTTGTCGTTAAATGCATACTACAACCAAAAACGTAAAAAATGGATTTTTTTACAGGTTTTTATTAAACAAAATCAGAAAATCACAAATTACCGCTAAACTAAGCGTTATACAAAAAAATGTTTGATATAAAAGTTGTAGGTTTTTATAATGTCTACAATTTTTATTATTACACTTTTACGCTAAAATGCATGTTAAAGCCGCAATCATGAAATACCATTTTTTTTCTACGAGAGAACAGCCTCTCCAAGAATTTCAGTAGACATGATGCTACCTAATTTTGTAGAGCATAAAAAATGTAGTAACTGAGGCGATTTTTAAAAACATCGTAAGAGCCGTTATTGAGAAAATTGCAAAAAGTGAAATATGACACGAATAATCTAGTACTTCCGGTTGACCGATTTTGATGAAAATGTTCGTGTCGAGTTTGGTAGTGGTATCTAACTTAAGTTTAAAGTTTCAACTTCGTACGATGTTCTGTTCTTGAGATATGTTGTTCACACACAGACACACACGCACGCGTGCGCACACACACACACGCACACACACACACATACATACACACACAGACAAATTGCTAAAAAAATGCTATTTTTGGTTCAGGGGGTCTGAAAACGTGTATATCCGGTGAAAACTTGATTTAGAAAAATTGACATAAAAAGAATACTTTACTTCTTGTATATTCATATAGGCAAGAGAAAGTAATAGTAGATTCATATGAATACTGTAACTTTATAGCACTACAAAAGGTACAAAAAAAGTAAAACCTAAATATTAGACGGGGTAAAATTTGATAAAGTTTGTCATACCATTTTATTAAATTTTTTTTAAATATTTAAATAATTTTTGAATGTTTCTTAACTTTTGCTGTTTATTCCAGTATTTCAAATAATGTTCGATAATGCACATAGCAATGCAATGCGCATTATTGCGCATGTTACGCGTGTTGTTTAGTTAATGAATACCGAATTAATGGCCCCAATCGAAGCAGACAAAGTACCTAATAACGAGAAACAAATGTTAACAGATTAACTTGCAATTACGAATAATTATCTCAGGAGCGGGAATTAATTAACGATTAAATAGAAATTTAAATTCATTACCATGCACTAAATAAATTGGTTAAGTTTGCAATTATAGTTATACAAGCAACTTTAAAAATAAAACAATTAGATTTATGTACGTAGTTAAAGCAACTTTTATTAATAATATTTCATGTCGTAATTTATAAAGTTATCGCTTGGTATTTTAAGTGATAGTAAAAAAAACAAAGTAAACAATTGTTAGCAATATAAAATTGTAGATTATTATCTTTGTTATGATTGTTTGAAAACATTCTCATTAAAATTCTTTCTGAATTTATAAGTAAAATTCTAAACTGTTTGTGTAAAAGTGAGTGAATGAAATGAAAGGCGCTTTAGGAGCTGGAGGAAACCACTACTAGACAGTGAGGGTTCTAACGGAATTAAACTACAAATGACTTATATTTCGTTTAGTAGAAATTCCTTTAATACAATGATATTCCCCGTTATAACTTGAAGGTTTTTTCCCAAGCAAAAATCTAATTTCTTTTTTTTTTTTAATCAAATGTGTTCGTTGCAATCTGTTCACTTCAGAACATTAAGCAACCCTTTGGCCAAATGAGAAGAGGGTGATATGCATAACGTGTAAATGAGGTGCAGTCTTGTACAAATCCAGGGAGACCATTCCTGAGAGAGTATGATTAATTGAACTTCAACCATCAAAGTACACAGGTAACCACAGTCTAGTATTCAAATCCGTATAAAAGTAACTACCTTTACTAGAATTTGAACCAGGAACCTTCGTCTCCAAAAATCAGCTGTTAAACAACTGGTTCGCGGCGACGTCTTTACCTCTAGACCAACCCGATGGGTATGAATCTAATACGGGACTATTTTAAATATTTACCTGCTGTAATTCTCAGTTTGGACGATTTGCTTCATTCTTCGATTTGTACAAATATTTTTTTAGTTGTTTTTGGGAAGTATTTTTGACCAGTCTGCTGTTGTGGTGTTCAGCACAACTGGCTTTTGCGCCAGGATCCCCGTGTTCAATTCCCGGTCCCGTTTGGTGTTTTTCGTCACTCTTTTTAACCTGTAGACTTTTATCATCTGCATTAGCATTAATCTGAAAAAAAAACAGTTGTAAGTAGAACAAAATTAGTAGAACTGTTTCTATTTTTAATTTTTAAGACAACCAACCACTACATTTGATAATTTTTCCTTAATTTTTCTTTTTTTGTGAATTTCAGCAGGAATATCCAAGAGTGTTTGTTCATTTATACTACATATCTAACATATCGCCTTGTCATCATACCTAGCTTCAATAAGTTAGTTCCTAGCGTTCAATCATTGTTAAAAAACAACCAAAGCGACATTATAGCTGTCATAACAGTTATATGTTTTAGCTGTCAGCTGGCTCGTAGTTTCTATGTTAATTATAGATAAACACACGTCTGCCTTCATGGCAAAGTAGGGTACACCAAATAAATTAACGATTAAATACCACCTCCAAAACAAATCCAATTATTAGTGAAGTTTTTATTTAGTTTGAAATTCAAGCTGCTGATAAAAGGTTTTCTTCCTTGGTTTGATTGTAAGTGGTTAACAAAACCTCACAGTTTAACAGAAATTACATTAATTAAGCAAAATTTGATAAGCACCACTAATTTTGCAACAGTAGTTGAGCTCAAGATTAAATATCAGGTAATCATTCCGTTTAGGTAATTTATATTTTTCTGAAAATAAATACTTGAATCTGAAATACCATTTGGACTAAATAAAGATAAAATTCTTGAATATGTTTTCAATAGTTTATCTTACATTTCAATTATTTTTCTACCGATTAAGATGTTTTGTCATTTTTCTCTACAGATCAATTAGGTACCGAAATGATTTTGTTGATTTTAGTATAATAAATTTCCTGCAGTACTAATCTCACTACAGAAAATACCTAAACATTACTAGAAAACATAATGGAGTAAGCTACTTTCATCAAACTTGTAATATAAAAAAATATTTCTTAATGGAATAATAAAATATACTGGTGTAACTATTTGGTGTAATACTGATTACGTTATTATCCGCTTACTTGTAATTAAAGAACCCAAAAAGTTTCAAGGAACAGAAGTACTCAGCAAGAGACAAGGCGATAGTTGATTGGTGGTAGATTGGTAATTTATTATTAAATAATTAGTAATTATTTCGCTTTGATGATAAAAGGTATTATATTATAGATTTTAACAACCCAATCGCTGCCACAAGCAGCTGATAAAAGGATTTAAAACAATTTTCTTCTTTGGTACGAATTTTGTTAACTCTTTTAAACTATAATAATTATTAACACGATTTAAAAAAGTTAAGATTCAAATTGTGGGGTAGAAATTTCCAAAAATTTTTCGTTAAAATATAGCTTTCGGTGGTTAGCTATAACACAATATAGAACTGTGAATGAACACACAGTAAAAGAACGATGTTTTAAATTTCAAAAACATAAATCTAATACATTTTAGTTATATTATTTTTTTATTAGTTTTATTTTTAGTTTCTCTTGCCCTATGTGACTATAGTACAAGGAAATTATTGTGTTCAATAGATTTTCCGATATCAAGTTTTCTCCGGAAATAAATACAGGTTTTCAAGCCCCTGAACCCAAAATACAAATGTTTTAAGCGTTTGGTGTGTGTGTGTGTGTGTGTGTGTGTGTGTGTGTGTGTGTGTGCGTGCGAATTAAATATTTGAAGAACGTAATATCGTACGGAGTTGAAATTTTTGAACTTAAGTTAGGTACCTTAATGAGACCCAACCTGAACATTTTCATAAATATCGGTTAACGGGACGTAGTAGTTTATTCGTGAAATTTTTCACTTTGAGATTTTCTCAAAAACGGCTCCTAGGTTTATCTTTGAAATCGTCTCATTTACAAAATGTTTTGTGCCCTACATAATAGGGCAAGCAACTTGTCTGCTGAAATTTGTGGGGAACTGTGCTTTCGTAGTAAAAATTAGTTTTTAAGATTGTGTCCTTAAAATGAATTTTAGAGCAAAAATTTGTATAATTAAAGTTGTAGGAAAATATTTACAGCATTTATTATTCTCCTCGTACAGAGCTTTATTTAGATATTTTTAAATGGAACAGAGGTTGTTTTTCATTTTGCGTCATTTACTTACGATTAAAATTAGGTTATGTTTATCATTTTACATTATTTTATTAATGATTAAACATAGTTTATTTTTTCATTATTTAAACTGGAAAGAGGAAGTCGTGTGAGTGTTTCACACCAGATTTTAGAGTATTATTATTTTTATAATAAATTTTTTTATTCAGAAAATTACTTTAGATAATGTATTACAGTATTTTTTTACGTGTTTATGATTTTAAATGAAAGTTTATTCAATAATGCTTGAAATTTTACGACAAATTTGTTTCTACCATATTGAAAATGAGAGAGTGTTTACATTAAACACATTTTATAGGTTTCTCACCATTCGGGAAATATCCCGGATGGGATATTTTAAAAGAGCGTTCAATATTAGTAAGAAACTGTACTTATAATACTTTACTTTTAGCTGGGTCCCAACGGATTTCCGCACTTCCCGCAACTTGAATGCCAAAACCTTGTATCCTAGTCCAAATTCTGTAACCCTGTTTCCTCTATGGATATCTCACCTTCTTCTCTCACTCTCCCCTTTTCCATTTATCTTCTCGCTCTTATTCTTATTTCCACAGTCCATAAAACCCATTTCTTGGCCATTCTTTCTTCTTCCATAAGTACCGTAGCATGCGAAGCATTTGAAAGCAATGACTTGTTTTTTAAATTGCATCAACGTTAACGTTATTATCCATTAAAATTGGAATAAAAAAAGTTCTTGCTAGTAGTAGGCTAAACATTTGTCAGATTTTTACCGGAATCAGAACATTTTATTTAGTAGTACAAACTTATGTTTGTTAAATTAAAACAATCGTAAATTTATCTTCCAAGGATTTTACTGGGAAGTATATGAATTTAAATCTCACTATAATTGAAATGCTTTATATAATAACACTTTACTGTAATGCCGTAAATACAAAAATTTTTTGTCTTTATTTTTTACTACGGTACTGTACATTGAGCTGCACAACTTCCGTATTTGATATTTAAATGGCGGTGGGGAATTTCACTTTAAGGAGAAGAGGTACCCATTGATACACTCTCCGTTCAAAACTTCGGGTATTGTCCGTTATTCAGACCAAGAGGTCTCTACTTCATTTTCGCTTTAAACGACGCACAGTTGGAAAGTTCCTTGTAGCTAGATCACGGGCTAATGGTTTGGATGGTCATCTAGTTTTTTGTGAAATGTACTCTACAAGGACGTGGTTAGCTCCTTTACTGTAGGAATTTTGAAATCGTCGTGAAGGGTTTTACTGCTTACATAAAAAGGAACGCCAGAAGCAAGTCTTAAGAATTTTGATTGAAAGGCCTGGATAAACTTTAAATTACTCTCTGTCGCTATTACAAAGAGCTGGACACCATAAGTCCAGATTGGTCTTAATAGGGATTTGTATAGTAAAATCTTGGAGCAGAGGTTCAATCTTGATCGAGGGTTAATTAAGCAGAAAAGTAGCCTCTGGCGGCGGTTACGTTCTAAACGTTTCGTACGCAGATGATGCTTCCAAGTTAGTCGCTTGTCAAACCATAAGCCAAGATATCGCACCACCCTGGCCTGTGGGATATGAATGTTATTTAGCACACAGGTGGACAAGTTTGACGAAATGTATTAACCTACTTCAAAAATACTTTAAATATAAATTCATCCACAGCAGTTGAATTAGGAATCTTTTTTATCATTTTCTTATCTTGTGTTTTTTTTATTTTGAATCTTTAACTGTACTATAGAGAACGACTAAAAGATGAGAGAGCATTGATATTACATTAAAATTAACATGAATAGGCACGAAAAAAATACAACATTCAGCATTGTTAAATCTAGAATCACAATGATCGAAAAATTATAATAAAGTAAGAAAAAATAAAAACAATAAAAAGTTCATATTGTTAAAGAAAAGTTATTACAAATAGTAACAAAGCATATTAGCAAAAAAAAGAAAAGAAATTACATTAATATTCTACATTAAGCTTTTTCGACTAGTAATGCGCACCATAATCAAGTAGAGAGAATTAAAGATCTCTGCTCTATCTTCTTTTTAATCTTTTAATGAAGCCTGGTGGATTTGCCATGTCACTAATAAGCGGATTTTTATAAATTTTTAATTTAGAAAAGAATTTAAAATAACTATTTTTGATGATGTCGCAAATAAGTAGTGTTTTTAAATCGGTGAGCAGTGATTAAAAATCATAAATTTTCTTTTTTCACTTTTTTGGTATTACAGAACACAACAATACGTACTATAACACGTCGTCCCTACCACGATACCGATAATAAATAACACGAGGACGTAATTTTACCACATTTAGATATAAAAAAATAACTATTATAATAATTCTATTCACATTAAATTTTAAACGCACACAAATCCGTACAGACCGTAGATGTATTTGCGACTTATACAAGGTAACTCGTTAAGAAGATTCAAGCGCTGATGGTCAAGAAATCTTTCAAGTAAATAAGTTTTACTATCGTCTTTCATCTGGTAATAGTTATTTTTAAATGACACAGTGTAAATAAAAAAAGTTAAATTTTATATGTTAAGTAAAATGGGAATGCTGTCCAAAACAGGCAGGTGGAGAGTTAAATTATTTGCACTTGATCTGCTGGTTCCAGGGTTACAAAAAATAGTTCTGTTTCATGATCAGCCAATTATCTTACCTAAAGCATTTAAGAACAGAAGAGGTAGAGGTGTAAAAGACACTAGTCAAAGCTGTCTCCTCTGTGAGTAATGAATTTCATCATTATAAAGCCAGACCCTGTTGTGAATGAAGTGAAGGCATCATTTGTAGGGCGGAAATTAGATGTTTTTCAGAGACCCTGCCATGATAATAAGCATACTTTTCCACTCAGCGAGGATGGCAAGGTAAACCACCTCACTCCTCATTTTACTTAGTAAAGCCTCTAGAGGTTCAAAATTGATGATCTAAACAATAAAAAAAATGGGAATGTACATGAAATCAACCAATTTTTCTGCTTTTGGCAATTAATTTTCACCTGGTCTCACTTTAATTTGAACAGTCACAACTAATATTGTTTATTCATGTGGGGTTGTCAGCTTGTCACCGTACAAAGTAATTTCAACTGGAAGATTTAGATGATATGTTAGTATATTTGACTGGTAAGGTTTTCCGGAGACCTTGCATAACAATTTTGAAAAACAATTTTGAACTACATTTATTTCTGTAATAAGATAATTGTAATGCACAGTAGCTTAAAATTCACGTTAAATATGTTGTCTTCATAAAATAAAACGATTTTTGCTAGGAACATTCAGTCAGCACCACCTCGGTTTTCCCATGAGATATAAATCATGTTTTTGAAGTGAAAACCAATTGACCGACTGGGTTTTCCGGAGACCATAACAATTTTTAAGGATTGTTAATTTTTTTCGTAATAGAATAATATATAATGTACAGTATTTTACAATTGGTATTAAATACAATTTCTAAGGGTAGCCTATTCAACACCGTCTCGATTTTCCCACGAGATAAAATCATGTTTTTAAGTGAAAACTTTAATTTTAATTGTGTCAAATATTAAGATATTACAATAAAAAAATTTAAAATATATATTTATGATAAACTTTATTTATTTATATTTTACTTCAGGGTGAATATACAAAATATGTTACTTATAAATAATGGAATTGATATTTGTAGGTATTGCGCTTAAAATTATTCAGGATACTTGAGTAACAACCATCAGTTTTGGAGCACACAGTGTGTCAACTCGATGCATTAATATTAAAATTTCCAGTACTAGTATAATTACTGTAGTTTAATTAAGCGACTATACCATAATTTCGATATAGGCTAATGAACATAGTACGATAGCCAACAACCACTGATCTGTTATGTGGTTTAATAGTATACAAGTTCTAAATACCTAGCGTTATTTATCATAAAGCTTTCAACAGCAGTACAAGAGTTAATTGAAGCCGAACAAGTACAGTACGTTGATGACATTTATTGGACATTATTGGCATGTTATTTGCCTGGTACGTTTGTGTTCAGTGATTGTAATGAACCCATATTACATCATATACAATTAAATGAGGAATTATAATTAAAAAGAAAATCAATTGATTTTATTTGCATTCAATGCAGCCTAAATATGACATATAGGTCTTTTAAATAATTCCAATTACCCAACGATTCGATTAAGCGTTTCATTGTGCTCGTAATATTAATAAGTTTGTAGCAATGTGTACATGCTTGTAAATATACAAAATTTATTACAAGCCTCACAGGAATGAATTAACTGAACTGTTTTATGAATTTCCTCAGTTTTACTTAATTTTTTTTTACTTTCTCTTGCCTATATGAATATATATATATATATATATATATATATATATATAGGAAGGAAAGTACTGTTTTCATATCGATTTTTCAAAATTGATTTTTCACCGGATATACACGTTTTCAGACCCCCTGAACCAAAAAAACATGTTTTTAGGAACATTGTATAAAGATGAAACTTAAAACTTATACTACTACCGGACCCGACACGAACATTTTCATAAAAATCGGTCAACCGGAAGTAGTAGTTTATTCGGGTAATTTTTCACTTTTTTGCGATTTTCTCAAAAACGGCTTCTACGTTTTTTTTTTTAAAATCGCCTCATTTACTAACTGTTTTATGCTCTACAAGATAAGGTAGGCGTCGTGTCTGCTGAAATTCTTAGGAAGGCTATTCTCTCGTAGAAAAAAAATGGTATTTTTTTGAGATTGCGGTATTAATACGCATTTTAGGGCAAAAGCTGTAGACAATTTAAAAATCTAAAACTTTCATTTTATACATTTCTTTGTATGATGCTTAATTTAGCGGAATTATGATTTTCTGTTTTATTCATGAAAATCTATAAAAAATGGATGTTTTAAGATTGCAGCCTTAATATGCATTTTAGGTCAAAAGAGTATACAATAAAAGTTGTAGACAATTATGTAACAGTCTACAACTTTTATTTGTCACATTTCTTTGTATGACGCTTATTTTAGCGGTAATTAGGGATTATCTGGGTTTTTTCATGAGAATCTGTGAAAAGATGAATTTTTTAAGATTTCGGTCTTAGTATGCAATTTGCGACAAAAAGTGTACAATAAAATTTATTGAAAATTAAAAGATCTACAACTTTTATTTTAATAATTTTTTCTCTACAGAGCCTAGCTTAGCGTGAAAGAGTGATTTTCCGTGTTATTAAGCCAAACTAAGGTTGATTTTTATGTTGCGTCTTTCACTCATGATTAAAATGAGGTTAATTTTTTTGAGATTAATTTTTTTGTTTACTTCTAACGTTTTATTACTAATATTAGGCTATATTGGTCATTATTTACATTGGTAAGAGATAGTTGTGTGTGTTTCACACCAGATTTTTATATTTTGAAAAACTATTTGAAAAAATGTTTAATTTGTTAGAGGAATGCTTCCTCTATTTTTTCAAATCGTGTCCACTATACTCGTGAAAAGAACTAAATATTATTTTTTTAAATCAATTAATAATTACTTTATTTTCAACTCTTTAACAACATATATTCATGCTTTATTCTTTAACATATATTTTCATAATCACAATCCTAATTGTTTATGTTTATTTCAATGTTCATAATTCATAATTCAAAATCAATATATTATTAGTATTAATTCCAATTAATTATTATTTTTTTAAATATATATATTTCATCTAAAAGTTTCTTTAAAGAACGATTATGGATGGATGGGACCTCCACCTTCTTTCAACGTCCCACTAAAATATTTTTTACAAAAAACATTAACCTACTAGCTCCTAGCAACCCATCTTTGTTTATTACTTCTTTTTTAAATTAAAATATTTTTTATCCTTTTCACCAGCTGGGTCTATTTACATTTATTTAACTAAAAATAAACAAAGCCAGCTGTCAATGATTTTGACTCGTCACACTCGTTATTATAAATTCTACTGGTAATTGGAGCGCTTGATAAAAATATTATAGACATCCCTAAGGTGAGATTTGGCAATCTTTTCCCCTTATTCGAATGTGTTCTACGATCTGAATCTCGTACTTTCCTTAAGTCACAAAGCAATTTTAAGGGAAAATTTTATTTTGAAAACTCCAAAGTTGGTTTGCACAAACCGTGGTTTGCTAATTCTAGAGGCCCTAGAGAATTTATTACTCTGATCAACAGAATAAAATCTGGTCACACTTGCTGTAGAGCACATCTGGCGGATAAAAATGTGATTGGTTCTGCCGCGTGCGACTGCGGCGTGGTCAGACAGGACTTAGATCATGTGCTTTTTGATTGCCCTTTATTGTTTGAAGCTTCGGAGAGACTGAGACTCGACTTGTGGAGAACTGATCCTGGTATTGTATATGAAGTAAAAGATATTATACGTAAAGATAACGAGCTTGCCTACAGGGAAATTTTTAAATTTATAAAAGAAAACAAAGTTGTAATTTAATAGCGCCCTCTCCTGTGGGAGGATTGGCGCGGCTTCTGTTCGCCTAATGGTTTTGATAGGGACTGTATCGTCTCTGGTGACCAAGTAACCAACTAAAAAAAAATACTGGTAATTATTTTTTCCTAAGTTTCAAGCAATAATTTATAACATTTTTGATCTGTAAGACACTTCATAAAACGTATAATAAAGTGAAAGACTGAGATTAGACTGAATACCTAAAATTTTCTATAAATTATTTAGAGAAACCACCCTCGGCATTATTGTTTTGTTTTGTATTTATCCATAACCTGATACACATACTAAACTTAATTTCGAAAGGGGATCTGCAGATTTAATAAAGTAAACTAATTTTATACTCGTGCCGTATTTGATATTAAAACATGTGAGTTCCTGCTATAATGAGACTTGTGATAGTAAGTATATAAAGGTAATAGTCCATATGAAACTAAACTAGTGCAAATAGAGTTGTTATTTAATATTTTAATCAAAATTATAAAGAAAACTTTTCTCGACTTTCCATTAATATCCCATAACCTCACATGATTATTCCAAGAGTTATTAAAATATTCAACTTAAAATACTGAAAAATATCAAATATCTTGCTTTACAAAACAAAAGTTAGTAAAATAGAGAAATTATTACAAAAACACATTATTTATCAGATAAGGTTAATTAGATTTAATTTAGTTTAACAATTAAATATTGTAACATTTATTTTGGGTTCTTATGCAATTTAGTTATTAACAAATAATAAAAATTTATTTTAAACTACTATTTGTTTTTTTTTAATTCATAATTTGTGTACGTTGCAATCTGTTTAAGAACAGCAAGCAACCATTTATATATATTATTATTTATATATATTATTTAATATTTATTATTATTATTTAATATTATTATTATTTATATATAATTTTATTATCCAACGAAATTAGGATAATATATATGACGTGTAAATGAATTGTATTCTTGTAGAGATTCAGCTCGACCATTTCTGAGAGAGTATGGTTGATTAAACCCCAAACATCAAAGTAGATCGGTAATATTTTAAACTAACAAGTATTTATTAACAAATTAATTAATTACAATATATTATTGCTGTTTTGATCACTAGTAAATTGCAATTAACTAAATGTATAGGAAAATATTATTAAAAACTTAAGACTTAAACTGAGTCTAACTAAAAAAAATGTTCATCTATAATCTACAATAGTAAAACTATTTTCTAGCACTAATGTACCCTTTTTCACGCGGAACCGGTTCCTACTAACGTAATCTAGTGTCTTTGATTCACTACTAAACGTGTTTACGTACTTTACTGTCCAATAACTAATTGACCAGACAAAAATCTGCTATATTTATAATAACTGGTGATATAATTTCAGTTATAATGAATCATAACGAGGACTCCAGAAAAATAAAGAAAACTTGGCATAATAGAACCTGACGGAACACAATAAACCTTACTAAGACCTTCTTTTCTTTTCTAAAAAAATCAAAAAATGGATAAAGGTAAGTGTATCACTGCAGGTAAAAATCATAACTATTTTAACTTCATACAAAAGCAATATTATAAAAAACTATTGTCCGTGTATTTTAAAAAATATGTTAAATAGAACTAAAATTAATTAAAATAGGCCTACAACCTACAATACGATTTCTTATTTATTCTTTCATATTGTCTAAAGTTTGGTAAAGAATCTGTTGTAAATTATCGAGGTTTTATTTATTTTGTTTATTTTATTTATGAAAATTTGTCTTTTGTAAGGGATACTAACATATGCAAAGAATAGCTAGTTTATTACTATCTCATTCCAACTATATGTTTTGATTGAGGAATCCAAAATGAAAATAGATGAAAACGTCAGTTGGTTGAATACAAAATTACTTTTAAAACAATAAATTCAAAAATAGTATTCAAGTGAAAAATTTGTTTCAGTTATTTATGAAATAATATAAATATTATTTGTTATTCTGGTTTATACCGTTTTCTTATACGATATTGTTTTATGTAGAAAATCTATGGTTTTCTCACTTTACGGGAACACAAAACACGGTCACAAACGCACGTTATAAAATTTACGATGTTTCTTGCAACGAAAGTAGTAGTTTCAACGAAGTTTGTTTCCAATTTTATTGAAAGCAATCAATCTAAAACTATTATTTGTTTACTGTAGCCATAAATAAATTTTATTTTTGTAAAATAAATTATTATTTTTTTCCATTTAATTTCTGTAAATTGTAAAGCGGAACCAAATTTATTAATTTTAGAAAAATAACTTTAGTTATTAAAGTAGTTGAGATGCCAAATATTTTTATCTTTAACCGCATTTATAAAATCAAACAAAGGTTCAATTCAAGAGACCATACGCCAAACATAACGTTTCATTACTTTGTAAATTTTAATTTATTTAATTAATAATTTTGATTGAACTCGTAACAAACCACAAAATAAAACTAATTAATTTTCTCGGTATTGGTTTTCGTTAAGTCCTCGATGTTGGACACAAAGGCTGATATTAACTTTATTTGCTGGATTAACAATAAATACATGGGAAATACAATTGCTTCGAATCGTAATGTAATATCTAATTTAATTCATTGTGTTTAATTTTATTCAATGCTTTTTCCATAAAGTACGTGATGACCACTTTTTAATTACAATTGATTATCAAATTTTCAAATAAAAATCAGAATTCATGTAATTTATGAAAGTAATGCATGTTTATTTATCTCTGGTGTTTTTACTGGTAACTCTAGTGTTTTAAACATTATGAAGTAAAAGTATTGAAAATGATAATTCCGCTTTTCAACAAGACCAAACCGGTGAGTAAAAAAAACCATTTACGTGGTGAAATAATAAAATAAATAAAATCGTAAAATAATATATTTCAAAATTAAATTATTATTGAAATCAATACTGTATTATTAATCATAATGTATTGTTATTTTAATACTGCACGTTTTGGGTGTTACATTTAAAAAACGTGTATAACTGTACCTATTTATGTAGAATTTGATATAATGTTTTTACTTTCTCTTGCCGCCTATATGAATATATAGGAAGGAAAGTATTGTTTTCATGTAGATTTTTCGAAATCGAGTTTTCACCGGATCTACACGTATTCAGACCCCCTGAACCCAAAAATCATGTTTTAGCGATTGGACTGTGTGTGTGTGTGTGTGTGTGGACAAAATATCTCAAGAACGGGACATTATACGAAGTTGAAACTTAAACCTTAAGCTAGATACCACTACCGAACCCGACACGAACATTTGTATCAAAATCAGTCAACCAAAAGTAGTAGTTTATTCTTGTCATTTTTCAATTTTTTGCAATTTTCTCAAATACGGTTTTATGGTATTTTCTCCTACGATTTTTTTTTAAAAAATCGCTTTATTTTTGAAACCGACATTTTTGTTTACGGTAACAAACAGTTATATTCGTACAGTTAACCTACAAAAGTTTCCGCGATATACTTACTGTATATACTCTGGGTATAGTAAAAGTGGTTATGTTTGTCGTACTGAAACTAATGCACGTGCGCACTGATGCTTTCCCCCTTTACCCCTCGTTCCAGGCAAAATTGTGACTTAAGTGACTATACCTCTTGTATTTTCTGACATCTGGGTGTGACGGACGGACGGACTAAGAAAAATGAAAGATGAGAATTTTAAAAATTGCCACTAATAAAAAATAATTTTCTTTATGGAAACCTAGAGATTATAGTTAATATATTTATGTAATAAATATGTTTAACAATACTTTTATAAAGAGGTGGTTCTTTTGAAACGCCAGCTACGTGTTTAAAAATAGGTATTCCATAATATTATGAGAGTGAGTTGTTCATCAATCGAATAATTTTTACTCTACCATTAACTTCATCGTTCAATCATAGGTTGGCACGAAGTACATTTATGGGATTGTGAGTTTTGTAAAGCGTGTATAAATCGTTAGATTAAATCACAACATTATTTATTTTAATGCGGTTGTTAAGTAATATTACTAGCAAAAATACATAATAGTGTTAACAGTATATTTCATTTTGTATCACGTGCATACAAGTGCATGTTTTTGTGATATAATCTAATTCTGTGTAACAGCACACTGAATGACTTCACCAACTATTTCATGTTTTATGGTGTTAAGAACATAGGAATAAGAAAAGGGGTCATCATAGTGGTTTGATAAGATACGGTCAAGTATAGGAAACAACTGACAAAACATTCTTCCCAAGTGGTTCCAATGTCCACAAAGAACACTTAACTTCTCTATATACTGAAACCCACCATAATTCTGTTTCAAACAATTTTGTAATGAAAATGAAAACAAATAAAATGAATCGAAAAGAAATACTTCAACAAGATGAAAAGTCAATTTAATAAGACAGGCCTACACATCTTAAAAGAACTCTTTATTTAGTTACTTGAACACTTTTAAATTAACTTATAGTACTTTTGTTTTTAAAATTTTAATTTCAATTGATTTTAAGTCTACGAATAAAGTCACCTTCAGCATCATTGTAGCATCATAGGTTTACTTTCAGTCCTCGTATTTGGATACATTTTTAAAGTTTGCTTTAATTTTAAATCAATCCAAAAATATCTGAATTGAACTCAGAAAAATACTGATAAAATTTTTTCAAAGATAATTATATTACAATTAAATCTACAACTTCTTTTTTGTAGATTTGTGGATTGTGCAAGAAAGGATGAGGTTCAAAGATTAGAGTATGTTTTAAGTGAATTATACAAAAAATATAATTTCAACGTTTTCGTAAAAAAGTCAAAGGTAATGGGATTTACTGGTAAATACCCTACTAGGTCTAAAATTGGGGTAGATAATGTAGTGCTCAAGCAAGTATCACAATGCAATTATTTACGTTGTGACATCGGGTTTCATCAAGATTTGGATGTAGGGAAGAAAGTCGGAAAATTCCAAGCAGTGTGCGACAATTTTAGCAAACCCTCGGCAGAAATACAAAAAAATAAATCAGATAAATTTTTAAAAGGTAATGGCTGCCCCAGTCCTATTTTATGGAAGTGACTTGTGAATTAGTACCAGACCACAAGAGAGGAGAGTACAGGCGGCAGATATGCAATTCCTGCAAAGAACAAAGCGTTGCAGTCGTAGGGACCAACTAAGAAATGAGAACATAAGAACAGAACGGAAGTTTACAACCTGAATGGGATCATTGCAGAATATTGAAATCATTGGTGGGAGCAGGTAGAGAGAATGCCTCAAGGAAGGATCCCCTCAGTGTTTCGCAATTCAGACCGGGGGTAGGAGAGTTGTTGGGAGGCCACGCAAAAGATGGCAATAAAATTTAATAATTTGTCGCTGTTGGGAGGCGAAACAGGCGGAAGCATCATCTTTGATTGTGAGAAGAAGAAGAAGAAGAACTTCTATTATTTTTTTGGGCTCAGTTTAACTTTATTTTACAACTGAAGATAACAACGGTAATGGGCGCGGACTTTTTGTAGCCTTGAAAATGTTTTGTTAAATTGGGTATGCAAAATCACTGGATGAATAAAAATTACAGTTATTATAAAACATTCATGCTGAGTATTAAAACTGTATTTCTTTTGGAATCTTTAGAAATAGTGTTTCATTCCTGTAGCTTAGCTAACTCATTTTGTCCCTTAGGCGCATGTGGTTATAATTGAATTGTGCTATTCTTTCTATGAATCACTTAGGGAATTAGGATGCAGATTTTCAGAACAGAGCTCTTCGAGAAATAAATTATATTGCTTTAGGGTTACCAACCGTGTTATCTTTAAGGCGCAAGCAATCGAAATGTTCATACTTAAATTTATCTGTCTAACCCCTAAGGAACGTAAGTATACGTCAAATTTCAACTCTCTAAATGATCGGGAAATTAGAGAATTAGTAATGAGAGAGTCACTAAATGAGTGAGGATTTCGTATTTACATAAAAAATATAAAACTACTTTTAGTTAATGAAGTGCCTTTTACTTTTACATGTAGGTTCGATTAAGTTACCGATATTTTATCTCATTAATGAAAAAGAAATTCAATACTATCTTATACAAAAAAAAAAGAAAAATAGATTGACACGATACAGACGCTGTCAGTAACACTGTAAATGAAACAAATTTCAACTGGAATTGTCTGAGAAAATAACAGAAAAAGAAGTGATTCTAAAGCAATTGATTAAAAATAAAACAATTAGACAAGCGATAGAAAATAAATACTAGATCTCTTTAGAAAAGAGTAATAAACTGTTGAAAAATCCTTTAGTTCTTAAATCTCTTGTTAACTTGTCAATAGAAGCAGTTCTCTTGAATAGTATTAAAGATTTTAAATGGACTGAATAAGATTAAAAAAGATTTGTGAACACAGTTTAGTAAACTTAAGATATTTAGTAAAGGAGTATTTTACTTCTTGTGTCATGCAAGGCAAGACAAAACGTATTAGTGATGCACATCTAATTCAAACTGTTCGTTTTTTAATGTGATTAGTTATTGCTCGCTACTGCCATTATCACTGTCACATGATCCCTCGTAATGTTTCCATGTGCTTTCCTCTTCACTACGGCTATCCTACTAACAAAATGTGTGTAACAGTATATTAATGTTCATTTGCTGATATTCATCTCTTTAAAGAGATAATTATTAATGATAACCACTTTTTTAAGGGTACCCGGAACGAAAGAAATTGAAAATTTTCACATTTCCGGTTTATTTACAAATGATTAAAATTCAGAGTTTTCTGCATCCAACGATGTATTGTGAGGTTCTAAGCTCCGTGTGGTTGCGGGGTGAAGGGTACGGGAGAGGTATATTGAATGAGTGACGCAAGCTGGGAGAACGATTGTTGTATTACTCTGATACACAACATTCGTTTTCAAACTTTCCGTATTTAACATATTCGTTTGTATTTTCTTTTTGCCGGCTCGTTTGTATTTATTACATCTGTTTATTTACATATTTAGATATAAATTGGTAAGTTAAATATTATGAATACGACCAAGTTTGTTACCCGGTAGGTATTTGTTAAATTAATGCGCCGGATGATAAGAATATTTTTTAGTCTAGTTAGTACACGCTACCACTACAAATGCATCAGCTGTGAAATACTACTAACTCATTCATTCTCCCACTACTATAACAACGCACTGCATTCCTTCCAACTAAATGGAGCTGGGACTCAAGCAATAGGTATAATTTTGTTTTTGCAGTTTTTTTTAAATTAAAAATATGTCGAATCCTCTCGTTATTTTTTAATCATTTGCAAAAATCTTTATTTTTTTGAATTACAACAAATAAATACATAATTTTTTTATTTTATGCGATATTTATTGTTTTAAAACTTTAAGTTAGCACCAGACTACCTGTGAATATAATATATTAACCTCTAAACTGTAAAAAATAACATATTGAATTATTTAACGTATAATGTGTTACCTATAGTTTTTTCTTGTTTCCCTAAAATAGCAATTTTTGACGCATAAGGAACATTTTCTCAGCCAACTGTGAATGAATTTTAATGAAATTTTTACACAGCCTTTCATACCATAATTTCAATGTATTGAGTTAATATTACAGTAAAATAATGTGTTTAAATATTTATTTTCCCCTTCAATAGGCAAAAAGTTATGATTTTTAAAAGTGGTAATTTTAAAAAAATGTCTTATCTTCCTAACAATATATCAAGACGCTACTAACTCAGTGGGTGTAGAATAGCCTGAAAAGTAACCACAAGGTAATTGGACACGATAACTCTAACAGTTTTTGAGAAAATGTTCCTAACACTAACATTACGGAGATAGGCATTCCGGGTCCCCTTAAATTAATTTAGTAACAAATTATTTAAGTTTGGAAACGATAAAATAAGTATTCTCAAATGGTTACTTTCATGCCGTAATTCTTCTTATTTCTTTCCGACCGGAGGTTAGCAATCATGACGATTATTCGGACCTTCAACACCGCAGCTCTGAACAGCTTTGCTGAGGTACAACGAAACCAGTAGCGTTTGAACTGAATCTGTACAAGACTACACCTCATTTACATGTCAGACATACCATTTATTTGTACGTCAGACTACACCTCATTTATATGTCAGACATACCATCCTCATCTCTTTGGGTCATGGGGTTGCTTATTCTTCTTAAATTGATCAGATTGAAACGTACACAGGTATTAATTAATATTATTATATATAACTCCTCATAAAAAAGCATAGCCCGTGCATGAAAGAGGAATGCATTATTTTGCTAAAAAGACACAATTTAAAATTTTTATAATGCACCGTATAAAATTTTAAAAAATCTCTTGTAGGGCAGTAAGCCTTACAACCAAAATATGATAATCTACTATATATGATACTACATAATTATACGATATGATATATTAGTAAGAGCACAAATTCAGATTTTTATCGTTTCTGCTTAAAGTTTATTGTATACTTATATTTTAAAACTAATTGCAAAAATTACACCTTGTTGAGAAAAAATTGTCACAATTTTTCTTAAAATTAACTTTTGAAACAATAGTTCTGAAATGTGAAATATCCTACAACATTGTTTTTGAATCAAACAGAAATTATTAAATATTCTAAATAAAGGAAAAGGAAAGGGATTTATGAACATTATATTACGTTACGGTCTTGTGATGTTCAGTCGGTCCCTTCTACAATTTGCTTCCAGATTTTTGTAGTTTATTGTGGTCTGTGTACAATATTTTATCATGTGAATGATCCGAAATTCATTCTATTACCATATTTTTTTGTCATCCTTTGCTCTTTATATTGAAATTTTCAATATGAAATTTGCAACTCCTACGCCTTGTCCACCTGACGTGAGATTTACATAAAAGTATCCTCACGTAGACCATTTCAATCTTTTTTCTGCCTTTTGTAGTGAATCTTTTACGAATTCAGTGATTTTCATATTTTAAACATGGACTTCTCTTGTGAATTTAGCAAAGGCCGTTTGTGTGCGACTCCATACGATATTGATATCGTATATTTTAAAAGTACAAAGAAACTTTTCAAATAAATTATGGCTTAAATGATTTTCTTCAAAAGCTGTGTACAAACAAGATTAACAAGGCCCGTTATGAATAATTCATGGCTCATAAAACTCTTTAAGTCGCGTTATTATTTAACAGATTTCTGATTGAAAAAGTACTTTCAATTAAAAAATTGTGCGTACAAAACTAAAATAAATAAAGTTCTGGATTAAATGAATGGGAAAGAGGTTATAACTGAATTTCCTTCTAGAAATTTTGGATTTAGTACGTTAAATAGTTCTTGACGTTTACATTAAAATCTCTTAAACCGACTAAATCAGTTCAAGATAGAACATATCAAGTCAACCTGGAGATCATTATACCTTTTCTTAGAGATTGTTGTTGTTTAGGTCATCAGCCGAAAGACTGGTTTGAACTTCTAGAAGTTCTAAGAAGTTCTAGAAGTTCTAGAACTTCTAAGTAAAACGAGGAGTGAGGTAGTTTACGTTTGCCTTCCTTACCAAAAAGAAACGTACCGTTATCAGCATACCAGCCCTCTGAAAAGCATCTACTTTACATCCTGCCAATATGACAACTTCACTTCATTCACCTGGCTGTATAATGGAATTCATTACTCTCAAAGGAGATAACTATGATTATAATGCTTTTCACCGTTGATAAACTCTGCTGTTCCACGCGTCTGGTACTGCATCTTGCATCTCATACTGAACACGTTGATTATAGAGCGGGTTAACATGCAATATTTTATAATATAATCAGCTGGTTTATGTTCATAGGTTTTGTTATTTGAAGACAAAAAAAAAGAAAAAAGAAAATGGCTGACGAAATAGTATATAACAGAGCTCCGAGAGCAAGTATTGGCAACATTGCTGCCAAGTCATTAGCTAGTTATCAAGTTTGTAGGAGGCAATACCTACGTTCAGAGCTCATCAACGCTGAAAAATAGTAAAAAGTCTTTTACACCTTTACCTCTTCTGTTGTTAAATGGTACATTCGTATAATTGACTTAAGCTTACCATGTGATAAGAAACAGAACTATTTTTGTGGCCCTGAAATTAGCAGATCGAGTGCAAATAATTTAACATTCCAACTGCTTCTTATGAAAAATTTTAGAGATAAGCAATAGTATTTTTTTCCGCGGAAATTTCAAATTTAGTAATGACCATTTTATATTTGTTTTCTTCCAATCTGTTAATAAAATTGTTGAAGTATTCGAATTGTATCAATTAATAATTCAAAGGCTGAATAGTAGGCTCAATTTAACTTGGGGAAGTCGAGTTTTATATAAATACAAGCTGTTATCATGGGATAATGTTGGATCCAGATTTCCCCGGAGAGGTAAAGGAATATAATATAAAATAATCTCCCAATCGTTTTAATATTCCATATGCGATATTTCATTTGTATATAGTAAATGCCTACACATTTTAATTACTGTTGCAAAGTAAAAACAAGGCTATTAATGTGTCGTATAATAATAATAATCTAATATCATTAAAATTATAAATGATATTCAAACTACTTACTAATGAAATGGATTAGGATCAGATTTGTTACTGTTGTAATGTAAAATAGTAATTAATACGTAATCCAACGAAAGCCAGATCATCCATTATTAAGTTCATTTAGTTTCTTTTACCGATTTTTTATTAACTCAATTTTTTTACAATTTGGTCGTTGAAGAAAAATAATTAGATTTGTTAAAAAGATAAATTTACATGAAACAGCAACTCCCATCAGAGTTGCCTTTAGAATATAATAAAAATTACAATTACCTACTGTTTGTATACTATAATAAAGCTAAATTAAAAATAAGAACTATAGAAATTTAATTTACTGAAGAAATCAATCTGTTTGATGATACTGTTTCAGCCTTCATAAAGTGCCACCAATATTTTTAGTAAATTATTAGCCAAATTCAATTCTCATGTGATTCAAGCTGGTTTTCATGCGGTAATCTAGATTTTGAAATTTTCTCCATAACCGTTGATATAGCTGTGAATGTGCCTCTTTGTCTTGTGCAGGATGCAATTGTTAGAGCTAAGAGAACCTTTGATTGGAAACGCTGAAGAATTTTGATTCTTGGGTTACTGGATGCGCGCCGTAACTGGTACGTAGCTACAAATGTACCGTAGCTACGAATCGGTTTGTATACGGTTTTATAGATAAGAAATTTATTTTGAAGTGGTCATTTTGAATTTGGTCCGAGTAACCAATAGAATTGTTTAAATTTTATTTAATTATAGTTGTTACCGTTAATATAATTATTCTCAAGAAATAATGATTAACACCACACTGAAAGAAATGCAAAAACATTTAAAAATATAAGTAGAAATCAAAATAAATGTGTGTCTGTTAGTAGGCCTACTATCAATTAAGAATGTTTTTCTGCGGTATGAGCTTTCCTTACTAATTTCTACAAAAAGATAAAAGTGGTAGTTAATGGATTAAGAAAATATGTTTAATACTTTAAAACCTGAATACTTAAACTTTAATAAATTTATTCAAATATTTGCTACATAATTCAGCCGATGGAATATACTGGTAAAAAAGATAAAATATAAATAGGACTATATCTTTAAAAAAAAAAAATTGTGTTTAGTCACATACAGTCTTTACTACGAACGAAATTCTTGACCTCAATATAAACACATCATACCAGACCTTTAAAAAAAGTATACATTTATTTTCATTCAAATTATTAAATCACACACATCCACAGGTATGAACATTGTTACATCCCCATCTACCACAAAATCCGCAGAGGGGATTAAAGAGATACTTGAATGGGGATCCCGTATAGAACACCGACGAGGATTTACCACTAGGTGATTTCCTCGATGAAGATGTAAACAGTACATTACACACGTACATAAAGAACAATGGCTGTAATAAATTTGGTTATAGTTGTTTCCATGGTCCGGATTTCGTAAACCAGTCATGTTACCAACGTCGGTGTTTTGATGTAGAACAGTGCATTGATCAGCAAATTCAAAAGAAGAAAGACTGCTTAACTTAGTAATTTATACAGGGGTGATACGCATGCGCTTCTCAGACTGATTCTCGAAGGTAAAGCTGAAAGCTAGTGCAGGCAAAGGGAATTCTTGTGGTTGAGAAATATGTAAGACGGGACAAACGTGAGCATTATTCACTCTTTTGAAGATGGTTCATGATAGAAATCGATTTATCAGAATTGTAGCTAATCTTCAGTAATGGAGTCACCCCTCTGAGAAGAATAAAATTTAGTTATTTCAAAATAAAGAAACGAGTATTCAAAATTTCTAAGAAATTCTGCTTTTAATAACATACGCACATGATGACATAGATTTAAATATACTCGTAAATGTTACATAAATTTCAAGAATTAAAATTATTAGTAAAGACTATTAACGCTGCCAAATTAAATTATTTTAAATTTAGACTAATAAATTACGAAATCAAATTTACTACTCCTTAAAATTTGTATGAATAATATGGAAATAAAATTAACAAAACTTTAACAGGGGAAACATAAGATATTTTACAGATGATTATTTTAATACTAGTTATTTTAAACTAGATGATGACAAAAGTATTTCACAAATATCAAAACTTCTATTGTAATAGTTATGAGTATATATAAAACTGCTACGTGTAATTATTCAGTACACATTTCATGAATATTTATTACATTCGTGTCGGCGAAACGAATGGTATGAAAATTGCAAACCACATGGTTGGTTTCATCCGTTATTACCAAGTTTACTAAAGTAGTCGAAGCTACTGCGTGGCTACTCCCTTGTAATATTAATATTCAAATACCGTACAATTTATTCTATTTATTTAATCAGCAGACTCTAGATAAATATAATTTTATTATTATATTTTTAATTTTATTATGAAATGCGATGAACGCATTAGTTTTCAATAGGAATTAACAATTTATTATATTTTTTTTAAATTTCATTTACGTATTTAAGAATGATCAAGTGATGATATAAATAATCTCAAAATTCTTACAAAATAATGAATAATTTTTAATATTTCATTATATAAAGAAATTTAATTTACATATCAAAAATTTACGTTATAAATTTAATGGATACGGTTTCTCATAATGCAAAATGTCAGTGTGTTAGTATCATAAATCAATTAGATTCTCAAAACTTAAGTAATATTATAGTGCTCGCCACGAAAGAAGTCCCCTGTGAAGACCAGTTGCCCATCAACCAATTTAATAAAATTTTCTATTTACATCACAAGTCCATTTCTGTTTTATTTGTAAATTAAAAGTGCAATAGTCACTATACTTGAGACAATACTGTTGTAAAAATGCGTAGTTCAGTCGAAAAATCAAATGGCCGCTATATTAAAAAGGAAAATTGGATTGTACGTAATAAATATTTATATTGCAGAAAAAACTGCGGTCTTAAAAGAACTTACACCCCAAATTTTTATGTAAATCCTGAATGAAGTAACAGACGTTTAAAAAGCACACGAACAGGACACATGCTAAAAACTGGGTATTTTTTTATGTAAATTGCTGCACCCCTGACAAATTTTAAAATAAAAAAATTCAAGTTAAACGAATAAATGTACGAAAAACAGGCCTTAATTTACTGTAGCGTTAAAATTTTTCCGTTCGGTCGTTTTTGAAACGAAGCTCTTCAAACTTAAGGGACTTCTTTTGTGGCGGGAACTTTTTTTATCGAAAAAAATATAATTTATTTTTTTACCTTTAAAATAAAGTTTAACTCAGTGAGGAAGGCAATAATAAACTATCTCATTCCTCGTTTTTACTTAGTAAAACCTCTAACGGTTCAAACCAGCCTTTCGGCTGTTGACCTAAACAATAAATGTTTTTTTTTCTCTCTTTAGTTCTTAATTTACAACTGTAAAACGTTACAACAAGCAAATGTGATGATTATGATAATAATGTAAATGACATGATAAGCATGAGAGGGGTAGGGCCCCCATTGGTGCCTCCCCAAGAATGAAATTTGTATATCAAACTAGCAGGTCTCTACTCCAGCGTCTTTTAAGGCGTCTAGGGGGATTATCAGGTAAATGGACGGAGGAAAGTGAACGCACCAGGGGGTTCTCGTGTTCGTGTGTCTTGTCGTGAAAGCGTTTGTATAGGTATTCAATGGAATTTTGTACAAGTGGTGTTTTCAAATCTGTATGTAAGGTTTTGTTGCTAACGTAAAGAGGTGCATTTGCTATAAGGCGTAATGTTTTTGACTGGAATGCTTGAATTCGTTGCAAGTTAGAGGGTTTGGTTGAACCGTAA
The DNA here is from genome assembly GCA_035578175.1 of Catonia carolina. Taxonomy (NCBI): domain Eukaryota; kingdom Metazoa; phylum Arthropoda; class Insecta; order Hemiptera; family Achilidae; genus Catonia; species Catonia carolina. Next base: position 1,680,424 of record JAQMRL010000022.1, on the reverse strand, counting down.
ATTTGGGATCCGTAGGTCCAAATAGGTCTCAAAAGAGAACAATATATGCGTAATTTTTGTGCCATTGGTAATTTTGATCGTTTGTGAAGTAGGGAATATAGCGGTTTAAGTCGGGAATTCAGTAATAAACGTTTCCGTTTGATATGTGTGCTCCAAGTTAGTCGTTTATCGAAAGTCAGACCGAGATACTTGACCGTATCTGTCTTTGTGAGAGGTTCATTGTCTATGTATACTGGTGGGCAATCATCATGGCGGAATGTGAAAGTTACGTAAAGGGATTTTGTCGTATTAAGTTTTATTTTCCATATTTTACACCATTCGTGTATAAGATTGAGATGATGTTGGAGTGTTAGTGAAGCGTGTATAGAGTTTTGGTCTCGGGCTAATATCGCTGTGTCGTTAGCGTAGGTAGCAGTGAGGGTCTGGGGTAGGGTCGGTAGGTCTGAAATGTATACTGAATAGAGAAGTGGGGCTAAAATTGAGCCCTGAGGCACGCCGGCTAAGACAAGAAAGAAATTTGAGTAAGACGATCCTAAACGAATTCTAAAGAATCTGTCAGATAGGAAGGAATTTATGATAAGGTAGTAGGTAAATGGTAGTATTTCTTTCAGTTTGTGTAAGAGACCTGTATGCCAAACTCTGTCAAAAGCTTGAGCGACATCCAGGAAACCTGCGGACACATACATCTTTTGTTCCATAGACGAAGCTATGTAATCAGTCACCCTGTGCAGTTGTTGTGTGGTGGAGTGTTGAGTGCGTAATCCGAATTGATGTGGAGGTAGTGTATCATGAACCAGCGGAAGAATGCGCTTGTAAAGGAGTTTTTCGAAAATTTTTGAAGGTACTGAGAGGAGGCTTATTGGTCGGTAGGAGGAAGGTAAATGAAAAGGTTTGTTCGGTTTTTGTATCATTACTATTTCTGCATACTTCCACTGAGTGGGAAAATGTGTCGTGCGCAATATACTATTGAAGATTATAGTAAGGAGAACGAGCGCTTTCCGCGGTAAATGTTTAAGTATTTCAGCTGTTACTAAATCGTATCCCGGTGACTTCTTACGTGGTAATCTCGAAAATTCAGATTTGACTTCGGAGGGGTGAAAGTATTTCGGCGGGAGGGATAATTGAAGCGGTTCATCTAGTGACTGAGTAACGCGATGGTGATGTACAGATTGGATGTCATTATGGAGAGTGAATGTTTCAGAAAGATGTCTACCAAAGCATTCAGCTTTGTCATCATCAGTTATTAGCCAGTTATTAAATGAAAATGTAAAAACAGTAAAGTAAATAATTAAGAAACTAAATAAAACTAAAATTTAGTTTTAGGCTAAAAGAATTTACCAGATACTTTCTATTACGCCGCGAGTATCAGGTTTAAAGTCTCAGTCTCCTATAGTTTCTCACGTCAGTACTGTAAGCCGAATCTTTTTTAACAAATGATGTACTTTAAAATTACGTTTAGAGACGAATGAATTGTAATTGTTCCTTATATTCCGGTCCTGATCCGAGGCTAACTTGCCGGTAATAAAGTTTTCCCAAGGCCGAGTTACGAGCCCTGCGCTGGGTAGTCCAGTGGTGGGGCTGCCACCTTAGAGCCTGGATGGGCCCTGAGTTTCATTTGGAGAACCACCTCCTAGGTTCGTCCGCCCTTTCCACCGTTGGGAAAAATCCTTCTCCACCTTCGAGACCGTTGACCATTTTTCCGGGCTAAATTGCCCTGGATTTTATTTAGGTCGACTCCCTAGACTCTTCCGCTCTCCACGTCATTCGGAATCCTCCATCTCCGCCGTGAAGACCGTTGACCAGGTTTCACCTCGGTTGATTCGCGGGTGCTTATTTGGCTATGCCTTATTCATACCTGCCTGCATATCTACAGGACGTTTTCTATCAGCCATTGGGACACGCCGTGTCGGGGTTGAGGCGTCACATTTATGTTTTATCATAGTTGTTTAAAAATTAATCATTGATAAAAAAAATCACCAACATAGATAAAAAATCATAGATTTTAAAAATATTCAAAAATTATACTTGGCAACCGAACTACAGAAAAAGTTATAGATTTTAAATATTTAGGATGCAAGATTTCCTATGACAAAGATGATGACGTGAGTAAAAAACTGGAAAAATTCAGCGGTGTATGCGGTTCTATTCGCAGGACAATAGGAAAGAAAGCGAGATAGGACACCCAAATGAAATTTTTTAGAGCAATCGCTGTAGGCCTACCACTCATAACATATGGGAGTGAAACATGGGTGTCATTACAGAGGAATGAATCTTATATCCAGGCTGCTGAAATGAGATTTTTGCGGGGTGTCAAAAGTTGTACCCGGTTAGATAGAGTTCGTAACGAAGCTATCCACGCCGATTTAAATTTTCATGTTTCAGTCACTGTTGGAAACGTTAAAAATATATTATAAGAGAAACTGGTCCAACCATTTACTTCGCATACAAGCTCATAGGCTTCCTCTGCGAGCCTAATCCTTGATGACGATGAATTGTAATTTCGTTACAGAGTAAGCTTGAATCATCCCTGTACTTAGCTAATGAAGATTTATATTAGTACAGAATATACGTGTTATTAATGAAAAATATTTTAAAAATATGTCAATTATTCATATAAATTCTCATTAATTATTCAAATTTCTATTATCAAATTTATTTCAATTGCAAGAAAATTTGAATAATGATGCTTTTTTAATATCTTGTATACTTATGCGAGAAAACGTTCAAAGGGATATTATTCCCCTTTGAGTCTATAAATATTTTTTAATATATAATGCAAATGTAGTATTTTCTTATAAGTACAACGAAAAAAGATAGTATTTTGCTTACATTGAATAATTTAAAACGAGATAGAGTGCAATTCTAAATGCTTAAGTAGATAATAATATTCAGAGCACATTTCTCCTCTTGCTGTACTGTAACTAAAATTCTTTAATTCTCTGTTGTAGTTTGAGGTAGACTGATTGTAATGTAATTGGTGAAACACTGAATAATTTCATTACAAAAAATTTAACGAAAAGTTGTTGATTAATCATTAGCTACGTACAGACTGGGAAATTTAACAATACTTTATCTTTCCACCGTTCAAGTGCAAAATATCTGAGTCATCAGGAAGTATTGTTCAAATGGTTTTACCGTTATAATATTCAAGATCATTAAAAAACTATTAATATCTTAAGAAGAGTGTTAAGGAAAACGTACAAACTTAGAAGTTATATTTTCTGTTTATACCACGACACTTTATTGTGAGAAATAAATTCCACTACAAAATCTCTGCAACTCTATTTTGTAAAATATTACAATGAAAACGAACATAGAAATAGCAAAACTTGTTATTCCGAGTAAGTATTGGTTTTTCATTCAACACGACTTCAATACAAAAAAGTTAATTGACTGAATTCAAGAATAATGTAGGCCACATAGGAATATATCGTACACATTTACAAGGTAATATATGTACTTATTACACAAAAGTTTTAGAAATGCATGTTAAACATAATACTCTATAATTAAGTTGTAGTTATATTATTTTTTGCCCAAAACGGACAGGTGGATTGTTAAATTAATTGCACTGTATCTGTTGGTTCCAAGGCTACAAAAAATAGTTCTCTTTCTTATTACACATTCAGCCAATTATATGACTGAACTATTAAAGAACAGAAGAGGTAGAGGTGTAAAAGACACTAGTCAGAGTTATCTCCTTTGAGAGTAATGAATTTCACTATACAACCAGACCATGTGGTGAATGAAGTGAAGGTGTCATTTGTAGGGCGGAAAGTGGGTGCTTTCCGAAGGGCCTGGCATGCTAATAAGCATACTCTTTCAACTCAGAGAGGAAGGCTATAAAAACCACCTCACTCCTCGTTTTTACTTAATAAAACATCTAGAGTTTGAAACCAGCCTTTTGGCTGTTGACCTAAACAAACAGTTATAATTTATCTCCAATTACCAAACATTATGAACGTCGGGCTCAATAACCTAAATTTAAAAGAAAATATTTCGCGATTGAAAATACTTAAAAAATGTTAATATTTATTTTATAAAATATTTTATATTTTTTAATAATTTATTTCTAATCACTTTTATTATGGTCGCATCGACATTTTTAGTTTTTTTTATTGATTCCACGGCGGATGAAAAACAAATAATAAATCTAACAAAAGCAAGTTGTATAAAACAGAAACTTATCCTAGTCAATGAGCTATATATTTTATTTTAAAACTGCCTTTGAATTTATGAAAATTTTGGTTTTGTTGTGTAATGTTTATAGTTAATGTAATCTTTGAATTAGTCTGGGATGTGAAATTCTCTTCGTATAGTTTTCAATGTAGGGGTTTTGAAAAGAATGTATTGTACAAGTAATTTTATGTTGCAGTGATAATATTTACTAGGTTCTTGTTTTGTCATGAGGTGAGTTGTCAGTTTAGTGAGACCAATTTACAGTCTTGTAAGTTCCAATTGATCTCTTCTGCCGTCAAATAATTCTGGTCTTAAGTCAGTCTTTGCCCAGGTCAGATATATTATACAGATATTAAGACGTCTCTATAAGACATAAGAATATAAGACGTCTCTTGATACAACAAGATTGGATACTAAACGCTGGGGGCGACGGTGCTAAACAAAAAAATACCAAGCTCAATTCCTTGGTGCGGTTGAATGGTAGGAGCGCTGGTAGAGGCAAAGGTTGGTGCTTGGGACTAGGCTCTGTTATGGCCACAATACTGTAAATACATACCTTTATTCTGGAAGTGGTGCAATGCAAGGGGCGATGCGAGGCGAGGGTCGTGGTACGGTGCGCCGTGGTGGCCGCGGCCTTATGCAGTTCATTTTGTGTTGTAGTGTCTACATATTTTATTAGGTTCCTGTTTTACCATGAGCTGACTGTAGGCCAGTTTAGTATAAATGATTCGTAGTCGTGTAATTGACACTTGGTCTAGTCTGCTATAAAAGATTTCTGATTGTTAAGTTAAAAATATCAGTCCATAATATATGTAGGTTATTTTGTTATATTGATGTTTGCAAGCTATAATTTAAACTCAGCTGTTAAATTTTAATTGTATAAAAAATTTAAAAAAAATTGTAAGTCTATAAGTTCGATTACTATTACATGAAAACTCACTGAAATTGCTCCTAGAATTTTGGTTTAAAGGAAAAAGATAAGTTTTTTATATATATTTTTTTACTTTGCATTCACTTTAAGGAAAAAGATAAGTTTTTTATATATTTTTTTTTACTTTGCATTCACTTTAAAGAAAAAATTATATGGTTAACTAAATAATTTCCGAGATATGTTTCATTATAATGTAAGGTTTATGAGAGGAACCTGGAATTTTGTTTTGTGGCAGATTCTAAACAGTCAATAGCTACATAAGCCATTTTAACGTAACAATAGTTCAGATAAATTTGAAAATTTGTCGTAAAACAGATTTATATGTTTAACGTTATAAGGTAACCTTGAAGAAATCGATGTACTATTAAAGACTATATAAATTTATACAGATAAATTTGGGGAAGAATATAAAATATTGTCAAGCATGATAAAAATAAGGCACAAAATATACTTCGTTTTTGTATTAACAGTTTCATATGCTATAAAATTTAATATTAAACTTACCGTTTTTAATGTTATACAGTAATCTCGATGTAAAAATTGAAGTTATGAACAAATCGAGATTTTTTTTTAGTCTTTAAATATCATGGAATAATTTACATAATTTCTATTGCATAGCATTTTCACAGGAAAAATAATGTAATTTTTAGTTTGTAAAAAGATATTTAATTATATTCGGCTGAAACGTAGAGTATTTTGCTGTATCTCGTGACCTGGATATAATTAAAATCAGACGCCGAGTTAGTTTGGGAGGGGGAGGAGGTTCAGTGTTGTTAGCGGTGATTCTGATTAAATTATAAGTCTGTATCTATAAAAAATGTTTTTTATTCTAAATTTGTTTTAATCTATTAATTTTTACTATTTTCAAAAACAAATAAACAAAACGTAGTCATAAAATGCTAATTAAAGATTTATTTAAGGATTCAAATAACTTAAAATATCTGGTTTTAGTTCTTAAAACTTAAAATAAAGTAAAATACCTTGCACTTCATTACATCTAATTTATTAAGACTTAATTAAGCTTCTTGTAGGTGAATAAATTCAAGCATGCACTCTGCGGAGAGACTAACAAGCATCATTGGAGTTCAAATAAAAGTAATAAAGGTACCCTCAAAGTTGACCAGTCATTTTCCGAGTTTCCTTTAATTTAAATCGAGTTAATGTTTTGTTGTTAAAACACATTTAAATTAAACAAAACGTGCTTACAACTGAACTGAATTAATATATTTACATCTCACAGTAGCCAGCCCCTTTCCTTCGTAATCAAGCTATTAAATAATAAAGACTGCTGTTGCATTACTCCGGGTTTTTATTCAATAGCAGCTGGCATTTAGCTAATTATCTTTAGCAAAAAAAAAATAATTTTTTTGTTATGTTCTCTCTCTTTCTTTTTCTTTGCGTGTTACAGCTCTAGAATGCACGGCACACTGAAAAGCGGAAAGTTCCTAGTCCATTCTTGACCAGGATTTGGAAATTATTACATGTTTAAACCCGCCGATTTTGGACTGTAACCGATTGTAATCAATTATAACCAAAGCAGTTGGTGCAACTTTAAAGAACGAAAAATACTTAAGTGGAAAATTGTATAGGTATTAAGTTTACAAAATTAAGAAAAATTATGTCCGGACTTGATACAAGAAATATTAGTGTATGAGTTTAAACTTATTCATGAAACCTATACAGGCCTACGTAGAATTTAGGTGATTTTAATTATTCAACACATTTTCCAATGTCGAAAGTAATTTAACTTCTTTCATCTGACAAAACAGTTAAATACAAATAACTATTAATTACATTTCACCGCTTTTGAGTTTAGAAGTTATACGTACACGGTTTAAATCTACTTCTTCTTCTTCTTCTTCTCACAATCAAGGATTAGGCTCCCGCCTGTTCCGACTCACAACAACGACAAAACTATCGAATTATTGCCATCTCTTGCGTGGCCTCCCAACATCTCTCCTCCCTACCGGTCTGTATTGCAAAAAAATAAGGAGCGTTCTTCCCTCAGACATTCTCTCTACGTGCTCCTTCCATCGATTTCGATATTCTACAATCGTCTCTATTCAGATTGTAAACATCCAGTTCTGTTCTTATGTCCTCATTTCTTAGTTAGTCCCTACGACTGAAATCCCTTTCACAGGAATCGCATCTCTGCCGCCTGTAGTCTCTCCTATGGTCACCTGTGGTACTCTCCTGTGGTCTGGTACTAATCCACGACTCACTTGTATTCAGTAAGACTGGGGCAGCCATCATCTTAGGGGCGGTTTGAATCTGTATAATCATATTATATAAACATGAATGTCTTAACCGTAAGAGCCAGGTGGAGTGTTAAATTATTTGGACTTAATCCTTATTCCAGGGCTACAAAATAGTTCTGTTTCTTATCACATGAGCAGCTCATTACATAACTTAAGCATTTAATAACAGAAAAGGTAGAAGAGTAAAAGACACTAGTCAGAGTTATTTCCTCTGAGAGTAATGATTCCATTATACAACCAGACCTTGTGGAATGAGGTGAAGCTGTCATTTGCGGAGTGGAAAGTATATGCTTTTCGGATGGCCTGGCATACTGATGAGCATACTTTTCCTCTCGAAGAGGAAGACAACTATAAACCGCCTTACTCCTCGTTTTATTTAGTAAAGCCTCTAGAGGCTCAAACCAGCCTTTCGGCTTACGACTTAACAACAACATAAATGTCTCAAAGCGATCAACATACTAGTTGTAATTATAGGTTTGTCGTAAGTTGTTTAGAAGCTTCTGAACTAATAAAATAATTAATTTATGAATTGGTACACAATATATACTATAAGTATCTTAAAATTCTTTATCAAAAACTCTCAACATAAGAATATGAAATTTTTACACAAATGTGTATTCTTCACGTTCATCCTAACAAAATTACATCGTGACCCTACTCGGTTGATGAAATTCCTGATGTATATCTCAGTTTTTTTACGTATTAACAAATAAGCTGACAAAAGTCCAGCGGTCTTCTCTACTTACTGTCTTAAACACTCTTTTTTAAATACAAAAATTTTGAAAAATACATTCATGACTCAAAAATCTCTACTGGAAGTAATTGATGTAGTAATAGGTATCAAAAATGAAAAACATAATATTAAAATTACAAAGTTTTACTTCCGTATTTTATTGTGAATTACGCGTGTGAAGGAAATATTTTAAATTTATTGATCTTTTCGATTCTAAAATTATTGTAATTTTGGCAAAATATAGAAGCGTTTTAAATTACTTTAAAAATATTGAACATAGCCCATATAAATGTCCATGTTATTTAACATTATCTATAATGTATTTAAAAATCGTTGATTCAGCTTACAAAATCACAAGTGATGATAAAGTAATTATTCACGCTGGATCCCTGCCCACTTAGAAGTTGAAGGAAATTAGAAAGGTGACCAACTTACCAAACTCACTACTCCATGGACAAAAAGAATAAGCAAATTTTCACACCGAGAACTAGGAGTGGACATTTTATTAAGGAGGTAAAATTAATCTGACGTGAACTATGAAAGTTATTAAGACTAATACATAATACGGCCATATAATAACTTTTAGCTAGAACACTACTCGGAGATATTTTTACTGACCAGACACATACAAAGATTGATATAATGAATGTTATTACAAGTCATCAGAACTGACATTTATTAAATTTTTTAAATCTTTAATTTCAGTTTTAAAAGACAAATATAATCCATCTAAACTAGTGTAAGCAGATCGTGTTGTACAATATTGTAATATATATCAATTATATTTATTTGCTTTTATGTACAACATAATATTACCTAATTACTACTATAAAATAATTTGATGCTATCATGATAAAACTAAATAAAAAAAATAAATTAAAACTTTATGTAAATTAAGAGAAAATTTTATGTGCTGGTGCAAATTTATAAAATACGTACATAATTATACATATTTTACATGAAGTATCAAATTTAGGGTTGAGGAACGGGAAGAGTTTGTTAGAAGTTTGATCATAACATGTTGGCTTTAACGAGTTTTGCTAATTAGAATATCAATAAATAAATGTATTAAAACAAGAGATAAATAAATTGTGGGAAGGAATCACATTAAAATAACTACACAGTTCTAACATAGCGTATTGTAAAGGTATTGTAAGCGATATTCGACCTATAAAATAATTTAAATTTAAAACTTACTCTTAAGAATGGCATTACTTCGACTGTTATTTTGTGTTTCCTGATAATAAAACAGAAACATAATTTGAGTACAATATAATAATTACGAGTGTAACAATGCTGTGACGTTTTTTCATGATTTTCTGGGATCTGGTTGTTTCTAAAAAACAAAACTTCCATTGCAATTTTTAAAAAATATTTATTTCCAAATGAATTACTTACATTAATTGTTACAGTTATAGTAACTAGAATATTATAATAAACTATTCTACTTAACAGCAAACTGAATTTAAAAATTTAATTAAACTTAAATTTTTAAAACATTTTGTATTAAATGTTTGAAAAACCGTTCTTCTCTTAACAAAAGAGAAGTATAACCATTTATATTCAAAGAGGTAATTCTTACTTACAGTTGTATATAATTAAAACAATAATACACTATTTTCCTTACACTATTTGAATATTAAGAATCTATTTCAACACACGATCTACAAGCCGGTTCTTAACCTCTTCACTTTGCATTGTTCAAGACAGCACAATAATTGGCTGCGAAACGAAAGTGCCGGTTCTATTTATAACAACCCGCAAAGGATTTTTCAAATAAATAAACACTCAAAAAATAATAGAAAAATTCAGAGAACAAACAGTAAAAGAATATAATTGAACCTAACTAAATACAAAACTTTCTACTGTACGGAACAAAATAATAAGAAAAGAAACAAGAAAAGAAAAGAAAAGGAATAAGTGTACCCTCAGAAATAAGGCCAGAAGGGAGACTTTGTAGAAATTTTATATGGTGATGTCTATTCCAGGCTGCTTATATGGTAGCGAAACATGGACACTTACACGTGAACACGAGGTGAGACTGCAGGGAGCGGTGATGCAGTTTCTGAGGTCGGTGGCTGTCTATACCAGATGGGATGTGAGGAGGAATGATGATGTTCGGCCTTCAATCGATTAATAAGATGGTGCGGAAATATAGACAGAACAGGTGGGATCATGTGAGACGTATAGAGGAGATGAGACTCCCGCGAAGAAGTGAAGAATATCAGCTTGAGGGTAGAAGGGATCTAGGTCGACCAAAGAAAAGGTGGAAAGACCAATTTCATCGAGTAATAGGCTCTGGGCCTTACACTTGCTAATAATAATAATAATAATAATAATAATAATAATAATAATAATAATAATAACAATAATAAGTATAAGATTAAGAAGAAGAAGAAGAATTTTCTACTCTACGACAGAAGGTTAACAGTGACTGTAGACTAACAACTAGTCCAAAAGTAATAAATTACGATAGTTAGGAGTAATACAAAATTCACATCATTATTATCTAACCGACATACGTCACCATTTAGTATTTTATTCATTTTTATATATGTATGAATTTGATATCTTTCAGTAGAAAAGCGTAGAGAAACAACATTCGGCAAAAAATATTGGTAGTGTGTATCACAATTACTATATGAGAGTACTAGCAAGTTCCGCGCGGCTTCGCACGCGATACGTGTAATAATTTTTTTAAATATAAATATGTAACATAAATTGTTTAGCTGCTAAATTGACTTTATTCTCTCTCTCTCCCCCTCTCTCTATTCTCCTCCCCCTCATCACTCTCCCTGTAAAATATGCCGTGCCTGAATGAGGTTCGAATCCCATTCAGGCACGGCATATTTTCATACGTTACAAAAAAATTATTTCTTCTTCACCGTCTGCATTAGCAGTAATTGCAGAACAGTCGGACGTTAAACAAAAAAAAAAATCATCACTCTCCCCTCCTTTCTCCCTTTCCCCCATTCACTCACACGCGCGCACGCACGCGCGCGCGCGCGCGCACACACACACACACACACACACACAAACACAAACTGACGTTTTATCATTTCCCCCGCGTAGGTCTCTCACCCATATAAAATTCCTTCATCTACTTCAACAGCAATACTTACAAGTAAACACACACACACGCGCGCGCGCGCGCACACACACACACACACACACACACACACACACACACACACACATATTTATGACAATATTCATTAGGGCCCTTAAGGATATCATTTTTGAAAATTTTTAAATAAAATGTTGCTGTAAATATAAATACGAATATGCTGTCAGAATTTCATGAAAATCCGTTCTGTAGTTTTGGAAATTAGCCTGCAAAAAAAAAACACGCTTTGTCTTTATAATATTAGTATAGATGTAAAGTACCACATAGGTTTTCCTGTACGCTTACATTTATTGCACGTTAATAACCATACAAGTTTCGTAAATAAGTAAAAAAGTATAAAATAAAGAACTCAATTTCGTTTGAGTCATCGCTTAATTAAATTTTTTTAAATATTCTGATTACGTTAGCAGTTAGGTCGTAAAACGAGTATGTGAAGGTAAATTAGACTTTGTAATTAATTTTGATTGGCTTATCTAATTAATAAAGACGTATAAATATAAAATTCCTTTGCTTCACTTCGATGTAGTACTTTGAAGAGTGTGCTTGATCAGTGATGTGCTGTAGATTAAGACGGGTGGGTTATTTTAACTGGAGCCCACCCGGAGTTCGTGTCTTATTTGAAGTGTTGTGTTCTATGAGTGTTATAAGGGAAGATACGAAGATGGGAAGGAGTTACGTAGCTGAATTTACCGCTTAACGTAACATAATATATTACTCGGTTGCAAAATATTATCTCTCTTACGAAAATTTAATAAAACAGCACTTAAAAGGACGGTAAGTAGCATAAACAAATTAAGCCGAAATTGACTTTAATTTAATTTTGGAATATAAAGAAACTGGAAGTTTTATTTTACGTTAGAAGAGTCATTTATTTTAGTAAAGATTAATAATTAATTACATTCTTTATGTTTTTATATCAGTTAATTATAGCGTATAGCCTAGTCAACACCTTTTATATATAGACTACCTCCATTTTGATAAATAGTTATAATACGACCATGTGACTAAAATGAAGCTTTTTAAAGTTAGTTAAAAAGTTCACTCTTAAAATTTTTAATTGAAACTTTCTCGTACAAAATTTTGAGTAATAAAAGTGAAACATAAAAAATTCATAACCATAATATTTTTTAATTTAAAATACAAAGTAAACTTTAATAATTATTGTAAAATGTACTCCTTGATACTGCTTAGTGTACTTATAACCAGAGACCGTCTATCAAGATTCTAATACAAATTTTACTGATCAGTACAAATGATTTTTGTAAGTCTGTACAAGATTTTTTGTAAACTACTTTTGTAAACTACAAGATTACAAGAAAGCAAAAAATAAGATTCCGGAGCATCGTCGTAGGTTCACATATCCTGAGGAAGAAAACCAGTGAACAAATGAGGAGTTTAATTTTTTTTCTATTATCTGAGAATGAATCCTGAATCCTGGTTGAGAGGGCTAAGAAGCCCTATGATGGCGACATCGTGTTAAGGAACACCTGGTCGCTCGGGGAACAATATAACAGAATAATTGCAACCTCAAGAAATTTAGGGGGAATTTTATAGTTTAAATAGGAAATAGGATTCTGGTTCGTGGGACATTGGAACTGGGACTTGAAAGGAGGTAATTTATTTTTAGAAGTTATTTGTGGAAAATTTAAATTAAGGGACAAGTGGGTTTAAGAGCGGCTCTTTCATTAAATTTATTAATTTATTATCTGAGATTATTTACAATCAGTTTAAAAACAAAAACTATAGGTAAATAGCATGAACGGGTTCACATGACGAAGACAATACCAAATGGTATTGCTTCGGAATGGAAAAATAATTAGGTATGATTTTTGAAAATATTAACTAGATAAAAGATGAATAATGATAATAGAAAAGGTAACAAAATTAATATCGGTGATAGTAGAATGCGTAGAGGAAGAAGATGATGTTAATAGAGATGATGTTAATGTTGATATGGACTTCAATTATTTAAAATGTAGGTTAGTCGGTAAATCTAAACGGAAGGTCAAGCAATTTTATTCGTTTCAGTCGTGTTACGTCTTCGCTGTTATCAAGTAAATTAAGCGCCAAAGAATTCGGGTAATCTGCAAATTTTTCTTGATATTTAGAACTTAGCTGCGTAATTTCTTTTTTCACGGTGTTGACACATTTAATTTAATATAAATATTAATTTAATGAGTTTAAATTAATCTCTTCTTCTTCTTACAAACAAGGATTAGGCTTGCGCCTGTTCCGACTCATAACAGCAAAAACTTTTATATTAATATTAATTTAATGAGTTCAATTTAATATAAACATCTATTTAATGAGTTTAAATTTAATATAAAATTGTTTAAAAGAAAGAAAGATTGGGATGTGTCAGTGAAATATTGTTGGTGAAGATTGTTAACCAGCCAACTCCATATCCTGAAACTTTACAGGAGTGTTGAAAAACTGAATGAAACTTGTGTATCTCCCGTAGAGAATCATAGATCACTATAAAGCGCGCCTTAATACACAATAACAGCGGATAAGATATATTTACTATTGGAGTTGACAATCTTTCTAGCAGATAGACTTCGTTTTCTTTTTTCTAATGATACCAAAGTCACATTTTAATTTTAGTCTAACAATGGAGTTATCTGGTTAGCATACTTAGGAAATGATATTTAATAAAATAATACAGGTAATAGTTAATTTAAGAAGTTTTTATCCTAATAACCATTTAATCTGCTGATTGCCTTTAGCTAAATTTATGAAAATTTCCTTGTGGTTGAAGCGGATGCCCAAAGATGTTTATCAATTCCAGACTGGCCACAAACTGGAAACGGGCCACTCAATAAAAAAATCGAACAAGTGGGTACAAATCCTCTTTAAAATAGTTTTCTTACTTCTTCTTCTTAAAGTTCCATCTCCTATCGGAGGTTGAATATCATAATGGCTATGGTCACTTTGCTGGCTGCCGCTCTGAATAGTTGCAATGAACTACAGTTGAACCATTCTCTAAGATTCCGCAGCCAGGAGATGCGTCTTCTTCCTACGCCTCTTCTTCCTCGGATCCTTCCCTGCATAATAATTCTCAGCAACTCATATTTTTCTCCTCTGGTTATGTGACCCAAATATTCTAGTTTTCCTGTTTTTATACTTTTCATAACTTCTAACCCCTTATTTAAACGTCGGAGCACCTCAACATTGGTAACCTTTTGGACCCACTGAATTTTCAATATTCTCCTGTAACACCACATTTCGAACGCTTCTATCTTCTTTATGTGTTGTTTCTTCAATGTCCAAGCTTCCATTCCATATAGTACGATAGAAAATACATAACATCTTAGAGCCCTCAATCTGAGAGGCAACTGAAGGTCTTTGTTTGTTAGCATTGCCTTCAATTTGATGAATGCTTTCTTACTGCAGACAAATAACTGCTAATAATAGTGTGTGAAATTGGCCACGAGGCTGTCTAAAATCCATTTAATACTAACCACAAATAGTATACATTTTTGATTTTGTAGAAAAAAATTAATTTTGTTTTTTAACATTTTCAGAAAAAAATGTAACAAATATTTATAAAGATAAAGAAAAGCAGCCTAATTAAAAAAAATTGACTTAAGTGTGAATAACATTTTAGATGATATAAAATAAGTGAAAGCGTTCGCCTCTATAATAGACTTATACTATAGTTCAAACATAAAATTAGTTACTGAGAAAAAAATTCGTTTAATAATTATTAAGGAAACATTAAGTTACTACTTATTTGAAATTTATAAACTCTAAAGTCTTTAAAAAACTCAAAATTATCTTTATTATTAGTTCCTAATAATATTAACATAATGATCCAGAGGGAAGAAACCGGTGAAGCAGAAATGAGGAGTTTAAATGAATAGAAAATATTTAAAAAAAAAGAAAGTTGGGACATATTTTATACGAAGACTTCTTTATTTTTTAACCCGATTTATAATTTAAAAATGATTATTAGCGATCAGTTAGTAATTCATGGTTCTTGTGAATATTCAGAGAACAGTTAAATTAATTGAACAGTTTAATAATATCCTTTAATTTAACGTGCTTTGGATATTAACATTTAAAAAGTATGGTGTGAAACACTCACACAACTTTCTCTTGCCAATGAAAATAATGGACAATATAATCTAACATCAGTAATAAAACATTAGACATTTTTTTTTCTCTATAATTCTTTATTTACAACTGTAAAATTTTGCAACAAGTAAATGTGATGATTATGATAATAATGTAAATGACATGATAGGCATGAGAGGGGTAGGGCCCCCATTGGTGCCTCCCCAAGAATGAAATTTGTATATCAAATTAGCAGGTCTCTACTCCAGCGTCTTTTAAGGCTTCTAGGGGGATTATCAGGTAAATGGAAGGTGAAAAGTGAACATACCAGGGGATTCTCATGTTCGTGTGACGTCGTGAAAGCGTTTGTATAGGTATTCGATGGAATTTTGTACAAGTGGTGTTTTCAAATCTGTATGTAAGGTTTTGTTGTTAACGTAAAGAGGTGCATTTTCTATAAGAAGTTACATTAGAAATAAACAAAAACTAAGCTCAAAAAACATAACCTAATTTTAATCGTAAGTGAAAGACGCAAAATGAAAATCAAACTCAGTTTGGCTTAAAAAGACGGAAAATCAGTCTTTCACGCTAAACTAGGCTCTCTAAAGAAAAATGCTCTAAATTAAAGTTGTAAATCTTTTAATTTCCTATAAATTTGGTTACATACAATTTTGTCGTAAAATGCATACTAAGGCTGAAATCGTAAAAAATCGATTTTTTACACTTTTTCGTTAGACAAAAACATGTTTGAAAATAAAAGTTGTAGGATTTTAAATTATCCACAACTTTTATTGTATACATTTTTGCGCTAAAATGCATTTATATAAAAGTCGAAATCTTAAACAATTTTTATACTTGAAAACAGTCTCCCCAAGAATTTCAGCAGACATGGCGCCTACCCAATCTTGTAAAAGATTAAAAAAGTTAGTTAATGAGGTGATTTAATAAAAAATTCGTACGAGCCGTTTTTGAGAAAATCTAAAAAAGTGAAAAATGACACGAATAAACTACTGCTTCCGGTTGACCGATTTTGATGAAAATTTTCATGTCGGGTCCTCTAGTAGTACCTAACTTAAGTTTCAAGTTTCAAGTTCGTACGATGTTCCGTTCTTGAGATATTCTGTGCACGCACACACACATACACACACACACACGCGCGCGCGCGCACACAGGCACACACGCACGCACACACAGAATAATCACTAGAAACATGTTTTTTGTGTTCAGGGGGTCTAAAAACGTGTAGTTCCGGTGAAAAATCGGCATAAAAACAATACTTTTCTCCCTATATATTCATACAGGCAAGATAAAGAAAAATATATGAATTTACGCATAAATTTTACTAATGCATTAAACAAACTACTATGTATTTAAAACAGGTGTAAAAAGAAAATTTCAAGCCTATCATCTAAAATCCCGTATCATGAAGTCGGTTCAAATAACTTTTACGAGCTTGAAGATACGTGGAACATTCAAGTAGAAAAGAAGTACACTATATAAGAGGCGACTGGCATTTCGAATATCACTGCCAACGCTCTTTTACTTCACCGTTTTCCTGGACATGAGCAGTTTACAGTACATGATTCGATTGCCGATCACATCCGAAGAAGAGTTTCTAGTTCTTAACCTATCGACCATCTTCTTCTATAAACTCTCCACACATTCATTAAACTGTTTCAACTCTCAACTTTACTTTTTTCTGTACCGTACTTAACATCCAAACACTGTTTTTATTTCTTGGCCTAAATACTATACAAGTGTTGCAGCAGTACTTAAATGAAACTCAGATCACGATTTAAGAATGTTCTTATTTTGAATATTGTTTTTAACAGTTCCCTGCTTTACAAATAGAATATTAAAAGGAAGTTAGAAACTCTTAGCCAAGTACCAGAATATTGCTTAGCCTCACCTACTAAAGATATTTCTTTTCCTGGAAAGCGTGGTGTGTAATTAAGTTTAACGGACTTTATAGTTGCTACATGTAAGCAATTAAAACTAAGTAAATGTAATTAAAAAAAAAGAAGAAAAGTTTTAAACAGTTATTTTAGATTCAAAAGTTCATAATTTCTTCTTTTATTTTGTTTTTATTTACAAAAGTTATATATTTTAAAATAAGTCAGTACTTTTCTATCAGTACATTGACCAATACACGGTTCTATGCAAGAAAGAGATACATTTGGATACTTTGTTTCAACAGTTGAGGGACATGTATGAGGTGTGGCTATTAAATAACGAGACTGACGTAAAAAAATTTATTTTTATTTTATACATAATCACTTCTTATTGCCACCTTCAATATACACTCCTTTTCTATCCCTACAACGCTCCATGCAAATTTTCCAATGTTGGAAACAGTGCTGGAAGTCATCTTATGTCAGCTCCTTCAGGACACGTGCCGCTTTCTGTTTTACAGCTTCCACAGACTCAAATCTTGTCCCTTTTAATGCAGATTTCATCTCAGGGAACAGGTAGAAGTCACATGGTGCAAAATCTGGTGAATAAGGTGAATGTTCTAACACTGAGATGCTGTACTTGGCTATGAACCTTTTGACAGATAATGCGGAATGAGCTGGCGCATTGTCTTGGTGGAGAATCCATAATTTGTTCTTCCATATTTCGGGGCGTTTTTTCCTTACTCTTTGGCGTAGTTTAGAAAGTACTCAAAATAGTAATATTGATTAATTGTTTGACCTTCAGAAACCCAGTAAAGGTACACAATCCTATGGATATCAAAAAGACAATTGATACAACACAGTCAAGCCTAACCAGTATACGCACTAACACACACACAACACACATGCAATTTACAGAAACAAGTTGTCCAGACTCGGACCAATCAGGAGCCGGCTCGCCATGCTGCTCTCTGATTGGTTACAGGTTGGACAACCTAACAGTATATAAGCAAGTAGTTTTCACACACAGAGCAGTCTTACACCAGCAGTCAAGAGGGACACAACTAGACAACACAGCTCCAGCCGAAGAAACTCTATAAGGAAAACCAAGTCTTCTCGCTTTATTTCTGATGTCTCCTGCTTGCCCACGACGGGCCGTCCGCTGTTCCAGCGGCAATTAGTCGCTTCGCCGGGTTCGCCCCAGGCGGTGCTTCGCTGTTTCTCTCGGGAATAGCGGAGGTTCGCACCCATGCGAACAGTCCTCCACGACCTAAGCTTTCTACATAAACGACCCTTTTAAGGGCCGTCATCCTTAAGGTTAATTTATTTTATAATTTTTCCCGATTCCAACCTGCTTATGTCAAGACGCCGGGGAGGTAAAAAGGAGCAACACCGCCGAGCCCGACAACAACGACTCGCCGAACGGACGACCCCGTCACTGCAGCAGAGATCTCCTCGCCCCGTCGCATCACTTAGTTTAACCGTCGCGCCAAGGCCGGCTCCGTCATCCACCGTCACTGCACCACCTAACCATCCCCCTCCTTCTCCTACTCGTTATTTTACTCACCTCCCGTTGATCGCATTGCCAACCACATTAGTCACCCCTCTCCCTCCAACACCCCGTAAATTCCGCCTTAAAACCTTTTTCGTCGCTCTTGACAATATTCCTAAACCCTACTGTAACCTTCCCCGCAATACCATAATTCAATCGAACGATCCCCGACTCCCACTTATTCAGTATCCTCTCGAAGTCTCTTCCATAGAAAACACCATGACCGAACGCCGAAAAGCCTGCCGTGCCTTGACGTACAACGACCGCCGTTAGAAGCACAATCTAACCATCATAAAACGGCCCTTTTCAGGGCCACCAATTTATTGCTCACCAAGGTTGCAAACCGCTACCCAGCACTGACTCAGGCCGGCGAACGACTCTTTGAGAGCCTCCTCGCTCCCTCCGCCGCCCGCCTGGTGTCACAATCATTATTGGCTTAAATTTTGACTTGCACATTCGAGCTTTTTTGGCTCTCGGTGAAGTTAAGCTCTTCCAGTGCAAGGATTGGCGCTTCGTTTCCGGATTATAACTAACAAACCACGATTTATCACATGTTATTATTATCTACCTGTTCCCTAAGGTGAAATCTGCATTAAAAGGGACAAGATTTGAGTCTGTGGAAGCTGTAAAAGTGAAAGCGGCACGTGTCCTAAAGGAGCTGACAGAAGATTACTTCCAGCATTGTTTCCAACAATGGAAAATTCGCATGGAGCGTTGTAGGGATAGAGAAGGAGTCTATATTGAAGGTGACAATAAGTGATTATGTATAAAATAAAAAAAATTTGTTTACAACGTTGACACCAGGCGGGCGGCGGAGGGAGCGAGGAGGCTCTCAAAGAGTCGTTCGCCGGCCTGAGTCAGTGCTGGGTAGCGGTTTGCAACCTTGGTGAGCAATACATTGGTGGCCCTGAAAAGGGCCGTTTTATGATGGTTAGATTGTGCAGTGACGGTGGGTGACGGAGCCGGCCTTGGCGCGACGGTTAAACTAAGTGATGCGACGGGGCGAGGAGATCTCTGCTGCAGTGACGGGGTCGTCCGTTCGGCGAGTCGTTGTTGTCGGGCTCGGCGGTGTTGCTCCTTTTTACCTCCCCGGCGTCTTGACATAAGCAGGTTGGAATCGGGAAAAAATTATAAAATAAATTAACCTTAAGGATGACGGCCCTTAAAAGGGTCGTTTATGTAGAAAGCTTAGGTCGTGGAGGACTGTTCGCATGGGTGCGAACCTCCGCTATTCCCGAGAGAAAACAGCGAAGCACCGCCTTGGGCGAACCCGGCGAAGCGACTAATTGCCGCTGGAACAGCGGACGGCCCGTCGTGGGCAAGCAGGAGACATCAGAAATGAAGCGAGAAGACTTGGTTTTCCTTATAGAGTTTCTTCGGCTGGAGCTGTGTTGTCTAGTTGTGTCCCTCTTGACTGCTGGTGTAAGACTGCTCTGTGTGTGAAAACTACTTGCTTATATACTGTTAGGTTGTCCAACCTGTAACCAATCAGAGAGCAGCATGGCGAGCCGGCTCCTGATTGGTCCGAGTCTGGACAACTTGTTTCTGTAAATAGCATGTGTGTTGTGTGTGTGTTAGTGCGTATACTGGTTAGGCTTGACTGTGTTGTATCAACTCCCCCCTGAGTGAGAGCAGCGACAGCCGAAGAAAGTTTATTGAATCTTTAAAAGTGTGTTACAATGTTTGGCTCTTAGGTCTAGATTTACAAGGACTTATTGATCTATAAGATACATAGTTGGATGAGAATTCTTAACAGCTAACTTACGGTCTAACAGAGAAAGCAGGGCGCGTAGGCCCTGGAAAATGAACAGAGCAAACAAAAGGTGTAGAGCTCGCAGGCCCCGGGCTTTAGATTTTATGAGAATCCTTACAACTAATTTACGGACTAATAGAGACAGCAGGGCGCGCAGGCCCTGGAAAATGAACAGAGCAAACAAAAGGTGTAGAGCTCGCAGGCCCCGGGCTTTACATTTTATGATTTTACGACTACTTAAAACTATACACATGAGATTCCTATTTACAGGTATGTGTATATTATGCACTGCACTAAAGGTCCAGAGGTTCGATGTAAGGGCGAACGTCGTCTTGATGCACTTTAGTCTTTTCGTTGTCGATGTTCACCCAGTATACGGGTCCAGCGCGATGCACAATTTGGTATGGTCCCTTCCAGCGGGGAGCAAAACCGGCGTGGAACCCAGCTATTTTCTTGGAAAGGGGGTGATGTCGAATGTACACCTTTTGCCCTACCTCGAAGGCTGGATTGTCGGTGGGAGGGTCACTCCGTTTAGCTTGGTACCGTTTGTGTTGGTCCCTAGCTGCCTGTTGCCGTTGAAGGGCGCCAGCTTGCCGTGTTACCGCAGCGTCTTCGTTGCTTTCGTGTGCCTTGAGGCCCCAGTCTCCTGGTCGGTGCAAGGTTTGACCGAATAACAATTCACTCGGGGCGTAGCCTGTAGCGATATTTCGCCGGTTTCGTAAGGAGAAGAGGACTGACGGTAAATGTTTTTCCCAGTTTCTATGTTGGCCGTCTAATCTTACTCGGAGGCCTTTCTTTATTTCCTGGTTTCGGCGTTCCGTGGGGTTTGCTCTGGGGTGATATGCTGGCGTCGTCCAGTGTTTAGCTTTCCATCGGCTACAGGCATTCTTCCAGGAATGGCTGGTGAATTGGGTGCCGAGGTCAGTTAATATTTTGGCCGGGTAGCCCCATCGAGAGAATACTTCGTCTTCCATTTTCTTGATTACTGTGGGTGCGTGAGAGTTCGGTAGTGCGAATGCCTCGGTCCATCGAGAGAATAAATCGGTAGCCACCAGTAAGACGCGTTTTCTGTTCGGTGTTAGTGGGTATGGTCCCATTAAGTCCACGGCAACTGTTTCCCATGGGCGAGTTGGTTGTCTTGGGCGTTGTCCGGCGGTCCTTGGATGTGTATTTGCCTTGAACGTTGTACATATGTAGCAATTTCCGACGTATTTATTGACCTCGTTCCTCAGGTTGGGCCATGTAAAATGTTTCATAATTTTATCCCCCGTCTCATCAGAGCCTGGGTGACCGGCAAGATCTTCGTCGTGGTAGTGATACAAAATTCTATCACGGTAGCTTGCCGGTACTACAATTTTCCAGTCTTCAGACTGGTCGCTATGTCGGAATTGTAATAAGTCTTCTGACACTCTGTGGCGTTTCAGGAATCTCTTCTCGATCCTAGATCGGCTCGCCGCAGGTAACTGGGAAAGCCGATCGATCTGCTGTTTCTTCTCTTATATCGCCGGGTCTTGTGCTTGGATTTGCTTGATCTCTTCCACGAGAGTGTTTGGTTCTACGTCTATTTGTTGGATTGACGGGGGTTCTGGCGACGTTTGAGGCTGCTCCGGTGGTGTGGCTCGGTCAGCGAGGTCAAATTCGTCGGGGTCTATCGTCTTTCCTGTAGGCTGGCGTGAGAGAGCATCGGGCAGCTCGTTCTTTTTCCCTGGGCAGTGTTCTATTCGGAATTTAAATTCTTGAAGTAACAAGGCCCACCTTGTTAGCTTGGCCCGGAAATCTTTTAACGTCGACAGCCATGTTAGGGCTTGACTGTCCGTTCGGAGAAGAAATTCCCGGTCCTCGAGATAGGGCCTGTATCTTTTCACTGCCCAGATTATTGCTAGACACTCCTGCTCGTTCGCATGATATCTCTGCTCGGTGGGACTTAGCTTAGCGCTCGCATAGGAAATAACTTGTCTCTGCTTTTCTTCGTCTTCTTGGTAGAGTACGGCCCCGAGGCCCAACTTGCTGGCGTCTGTTTGAAGAATTAATTGCCTTGTTGGGTCGGGGCGGTGTAAGGTTGTAATTTCCTTAACTGCGTCTTTTATCTTCTGGAAAGTGAGCGCGGCTGATTCGTCCCATCGCCATCTAGAGTTTTTGGCCAGTAGGTTGGTTAGTGGTGCGCTTAGTTCTGCCATTCTTGGAATGAATTCACGCAGCCAGTTTACTACTCCGAGGAATTGTCTCAATTGTTTCTTATTTGTAGGAGGTTGGGCCTCTTCCACAGCCATGACATTCTCGGGGAGCGGTTGATTGCCTTCCGGGGTGACAGAGTGCCCAAGGTAGTTTGTACTGTCTTTACCGAAATGGCATTTTTCCAGTGCGCAAGTTAGATGATATGCATCGAGTCGTTCAAGTATTCTAGAGAGATGCAGTATGTGTTCTTCCCAGTCGTTGCTAAAAACGATGACATCGTCGAGGTAGGCCGAACAGAAATCCTCTAGACCGCTGAGGACTGAGTTCATCATTTTCTGAAAAGTACTGGGAGCATTCTTTAGACCGAAAGGCATAACGGTGAATTGGAGCTTCTCTCCCTGCGGTGTCGTGAAAGCCGTATACGGTCGTGATTCAGGCTCGAGCGGTACTTGCCAGTACCCGGTTTTGAGATCGAGAGTTGTGAACACCTTAGCTTTTCCGATGGCCTTCAGGGCATCGTGAATATTTACTTGCGGCGGCGTCTCGTTCTCGGTCACCTCGTTTAAACGTCGGTAGTCGATGCACAGTCTATTGGCGCCTGATTTCTTCTTTACCACCACGATCGGGGAATTGAATGGTGTATCGGCCGGTTCTACGTAGCCCTTCTCCTTCATAATTTTAACCTCTTCTTTGATACTTTGTAATTTCTCTGTTGAGTATCTGTAGGGTCTGGTATAAATGGGCCGTGTGTTCGTGAGGGTTATTTTGTGGGTCGCAGCATTTGTCGGTTGGGGAGGCGAGACTTCGTGAAATACAGAGCTGTAGGTTTCGAGAAGCTCGATCAGCGGACCCACGTGTGACTGGGGCGCGGAGTGTTGAATATTCTCCGTGTCCAGTGTTGTTTCCTGGGCCCGTGATTTTGGTTGCCAAAATACTGCTTGCCTTTTCTTCTCTCCGTAGAGCAACCGACTAGCCTCGAAATCCAAACAGGCATGTTGGTTCCGAAGCCAGGGCTGCCCCAAGATCACATCTTCTCTTAGGTTGTCCACGATGTAGAAGTTAACAATTGTAGGTTCTCGGTTTATTTTTATTTCTATTGCTGCGTCTCCCCGAATTTCGCACACTGCATCAGTAGTAGCGAGGTGGATGGCCGCATCCAGTGGGGTTGGAACAGCTTCTGGCGGCAGGTGTCGTGTGTTCATGAAATTATGTGTTGCGGCGGAATCTAAAAGTGCGTGGACTGGTTTCTTCCCGATGTGGATCGTAATCCTTGGCAAGGGAGTGTTAGATTCGGCCGTGATGTGTGCAATACCGATCGTGGTGGGTGTTGTAGCAATCTTTGGAGTCGTTTCTGTTTTTACTTCGGTCGCCCCTGAGGCTGGCTGTGGATCGGGGCAGAATTTCTCACAGCTCCTTCGTTTCCCTGTTCTCTTTTCGCCTGGTAGACCGGGCAATCACGGTGCCAGTGCCGCTCCGGGCAATAGTGACACTTCGGTATGTTTTGGCTCTGCGGCGTCGGGCGTGTTGTGTTTTGCGGCGTCGGGCGAGTAGCAGCAGGTTGCGTCGTACGGGTGGTATTTGTTTGTGCTGGGGTCATATTGTTGCCGCTATGTTTCGTCTGGTCACTTTCAAATTCTGTGGCATACATTATGAGTTCTTCTACATTATCGGGCCTCGCAGCACGGACTAGAGATTTTATTTTCGGTAGGAGCTGGTCGATTAGTAGTGGGACCAGGGAATCTTCTTCTCCGTTCGGGTTTAACTTATAGAAAAGCTGGACCTTTCGTCGTATGAATTTCTCTATTTGTTCCCCGGTCCGCTGTTCCGTGCCGTATAGTTCTTTGTTGGCCGCTGTGATTCGGGCGGAACTCGCAAATTTTGCGGCGATTCTCGCCTTGAATTGGCCCCAGGTTGATATGAATTCGCCGTAGTCCCTCCACCATCTCGCGGCGTCGTCAAATAGCTGTTTTGACGCTAGGAGAACCCAGGCGTGTTCAGGCGTATTGTGGCCGGCAAAGGCGGTTGAGCATTTCTTTGTAAAAGCTTCCGGGTCTTCGTGTAACTGGCCACGGAATTCAGGGAGTACTAGGATTTGAGCTGGTGGAGGCATTAGGTACTGAATGATTTGAGGCGGTGAAGGTGAAACCGGGGCGGTGATGGATGACGTGCTTCCCCCTGAGATCGGAAGGGCGAGGATACAGGGCTGGCACAGGAAAGCAGTGGTGTCGCCAGCTTCCCTTTTTAGGCAGACGTTGTGGTGCGGTTTGGCGCAGAGACGGCAATCAATGGAACTGATGTCGTCTTCTGGTTCTAAACAGGTTGCGCAATTACATAGCTGTCCCCTAGTGAGCATAACCATGATGATGGATGATGGGCGCCACTGGTTTATACTTTCCAGAAAGTGTTGAAGGCGGCTAGCTGGTCGTGGATCCCTCGTAGGTCGCTACGAAGTCGAGGCCCCACGTTGGGCGCCAAACTTGACACAAGGCGGGCGGCGGAGGGAGCGAGGAGGCTCTCAAAGAGTCGTTCGCCGGCCTGAGTCAGTGCTGGGTAGCGGTTTGCAACCTTGGTGAGCAATAAATTGGTGGCCCTGAAAAGGGCCGTTTTATGATGGTTAGATTGTGCTTCTAACGGCGGTCGTTGTACGTCAAGGCACGGCAGGCTTTTCGGCGTTCGGTCATGGTGTTTTCTATGGAAGAGACTTCGAGAGGATACTGAATAAGTGGGAGTCGGGGATCGTTCGATTGAATTATGGTATTGCGGGGAAGGTTACAGTAGGGTTTAGGAATATTGTCAAGAGCGACGAAAAAGGTTTTAAGGCGGAATTTACGGGGTGTTGGAGGGAGAGGGGTGACTAATGTGGTTGGCAATGCGATCAACGGGAGGTGAGTAAAATAACGAGTAGGAGAAGGAGGGGGATGGTTAGGTGGTGCAGTGACGGTGGATGACGGAGCCGGCCTTGGCGCGACGGTTAAACTAAGTGATGCGACGGGGCGAGGAGATCTCTGCTGCAGTGACGGGGTCGTCCGTTCGGCGAGTCGTTGTTGTCGGGCTCGGCGGTGTTGCTCCTTTTTACCTCCCCGGCGTCTTGACATAAGCAGGTTGGAATCGGGAAAAATTATAAAATAAATTAACCTTAAGGATGACGGCCCTTAAAAGGGTCGTTTATGTAGAAAGCTTAGGTCGTGGAGGACTGTTCGCATGGGTGCGAACCTCCGCTATTCCCGAGAGAAACAGCGAAGCACCGCCTGGGGCGAACCCGGCGAAGCGACTAATTGCCGCTGGAACAGCGGACGGCCCGTCGTGGGCAAGCAGGAGACATCAGAAATAAAGCGAGAAGACTTGGTTTTCCTTATAGAGTTTCTTCGGCTGGAGCTGTGTTGTCTAGTTGTGTCCCTCTTGACTGCTGGTGTAAGACTGCTCTGTGTGTGAAAACTACTTGCTTATATACTGTTAGGTTGTCCAACCTGTAACCAATCAGAGAGCAGCATGGCGAGCCGGCTCCTGATTGGTCCGAGTCTGGACAACTTGTTTCTGTAAATTGCATGTGTGTTGTGTGTGTGTTAGTGCGTATACTGGTTAGGCTTGACTGTGTTGTATCAACGTCAGTCTCGTTATTTAATAGCCACACCTCGTATATTTAATGATCTAATTGAGGAAATTTAGTAAAAATCTACGTTATCATCGAGTTGCTACATAAGTTCTTAAAAATGTAAATTTAGCACGTATTTTATCCCAAATTTATGTGTTTTAAATGTGTCTAAATGTTATTAAAATAAAATTAATGATACAAGTTATTCTGAATCATTTGAAAACATAATTATATTTTAAAAGTTTCTGCGGCTTCTAGAAATCACGATAAAACCAAATTTCTTTAAGGTCCGTAGTTCCTATTCCCCGAATCTTCTCTCCTAATCAAAATCCTTCGTAGTCTAAGTCGATGAGTTTTATTAAAATATTTTAATCATTACACAAACTATGTGAATATTATATAGAAGGCAGTATAAATGTTCTTGTTTTTGTCCAGTTTAAAGACTTGACTGAATTTCATCTTCTGTACATAAATGAAAATGGTTATCTTATGACTAATTTACAACCATCAAAGTATATTTTGAATTTGATTCACTAGCAAACATCTTACAGTATTATTGGAAAATATAACCAAGTAGTACATTTATATAAAATCTGTCAATCCAGTTTAACTACTGCTATTACTACTCTATAATGTTTTTGAAAATATAGTTCGTTTTCGAAAACGATTTCATTTCTTTGAATGTACTACTTTCTTGTATTCTACATTATACAAAAACACGTAATTAATATTAAAAATTTAATAGTAAAACAACTGAAATGAAAATTACTAAGTAATTTTAATTAATAAGAAGATATTATATTTCCAATTGTTCTGTCATTTTTAAACAAAAATTTTATTTGTAATGAAAGATATTTAAACAGTGAGTTTTTTCGTTATTACTAATATTACAGAAGAATTCAAATAAAATTTTAGACTGTGAAACTATTGTCGCTTTATAATAACGATTTTAATATTAAAATTTTCTTTCGTCCGTACTGTTTGCATAGTACTGCGTTACAATTTTAATGAAAAAAATTGTGAAAATGAAACAGAAATAGTTTCGTTATTAAAATGCTTATCTAAAATTGTATTTAAAATTGTAATTAGTTAAAGGAAGATTTACTAGAAATTTCATTTATTCAGCATGAGGATATTTAACATTACACCTTATAATACAAACATATTAAAAATAATTGAATTCTTTGCTCAAAAAATTGACCAAGTAATTTTTATAGTTTCAAAAATTAAATTCAAGTTATCAGTAACATTCATGTACAGTATTTAAAAAATAAACTTTTACACATTCTGGGCTTCCCTCGGATGGTGAAGCAAGCTGTCCAACCAACAATGAGACTTATTAACTTTTAACTGATTTCTTTTTACTTCAATAATGTGCGAAAATATTAAAAAAGTCGGTGTACGCAAAACAAAAATATTATTACACAAGTCAAAATTTTGAAAATGTCACTTTTGATATCCCGTAGAAATAACAATAAAAATTGCAAGAAATATGCAGTTTTCTTCTGCGGTAATAAAACTAATATTTACTAAGTCTTTATATTTTTAACCTTCAGTAAAATAGAAAAAGTTTAATTTAAGAAAAATCTTGGAAAATATGAATGGAATGTCAGCACCGTGGATTGTCCCAACACCGGCAGTGCACTTTCATATTAATAATATTTATTTACGTAAAATAATTTATAGAGTTTTTAATTTATATCTACTTTTCTTACCACTTATTAAACTTTTATATTATTAATAAAATTAAGATTAAAACTAAAATATTTGATTTTTGCGTTTTAAATGATGTGAAAATGCGTGCTTTTCTGAGGGCCCGGCATGCTGATAAGTATACTTTTTCAACTTAGTGAGGAAGTTAACAGTACATCACCTCACTTCTCTTTTTTACTTAGTAAAACCTCTAGAGTTTCAAACCAGCCTTGTGGCTGTTGACCTAAACAACAACATATTTTATATAGTGAGTCATGGTAAAATAACTATGTGATAGTATCGTTGGTAAACGTAACGAGTAAATTTAAATTGAGAGACAAAAATTATTTTATTTTTGGACAAATTATTATAATATGAATCATTTCAGTAAATTACAAATTTTCCCAAAAATTCTAAAATGAATTCATAATGAAAATGTTGTACGGCGCCTACAAGTTCTTATGGTTAACATATAATTATGGTTCTTATGGTTAACATAACCACGGTTATGGTTACATATAATTTTTGTGACAACTTTTAGTTGATAAACTATTTTATTGTTTTCATTTTTAGATTTGTCAATAAAGTACTGGAGGTTTCACAATATTTTTTTTCTGATGTGATATTTACTCTCCATTTAACATATAAACCGATCGTTTTAGCATAAACGGGACGGAAACGGTTATGTGTGGAGTATTACGACGGTAAGTTATATGGATAAAGAAATAAAATTGAATTGTACAGTCGTTTAGTAACAACGCAACTGGCGAATTGAAAAGTTACGACGGGAGCGTTTTATCGTAAGGTAACGTAGGAACATGCAGTGTCACTGTCGATGGGCGGCGCTATGTGAGTCAACCAGAGAAGCAAGCGGATAATACAAAGAACTTGGTGCTGTCCCGTGCAGAATACTTCATTTCCACCACATCATCCGCAGTCTTCCTACTACAGCATGCTGTACTTTTATAAGTAATAATACCTAAAGAAATTTCTCTCTATACTACTCTATTCGTTTCCTTGTATCATTTTTTCTTTGCAATTACTGCTTACAACTACATTTTATTATTTCCTGTACTTTTATCTACTTCTTACATTGTTAGTAAACTATTAAAAGTAATGAAGCATGTTTTAAACCTCATTTAAGAGAACAAAGTAAATAGAATGTTAGTACATTATCATTATTATATTCCAAGATCTTTTAATATGTAGGATCTCATACATCAGTTTGATATCAATCAAGCGTTTTACACAGAGTTCCGTTAATAATTTCCTTAATCTTTATAAATAAAATTGTAATTTGTCTGTACAATTTTTCAAAATGCCACAAATTTTGTTTTTACGCCAGATCTATCAAGTAAACACTGAAAATAAGTTTAGCTGAATTTTTGTCTGTTTGTTTGTATGTTTACGGTATCACGCAAGAACCGCTAAACCAAATTCAATGAATTTCAGTATTTAGGTTCTGGACGTAATCGAAATGAAAATAGGCTATAAATGCTTTTAATACCGCAAAGGAATGGGAGTGTTCAGAGGGAGGGATAAACCAAAACCTACGAATATCTCCGTTAAAAGTCAGTGTATCAAAAAATGTTATATAATAAAAATTACGAAAAGTTTAAAAACAAATATGTTTGATTATGAAAGTTTTTCATTTTTATGCATAATAACGTAGATATCAATAAATTTATAAAAATAAACATAGTATTTTAAAAGCATATTAACGCACAAAATAAACATAACAATAAACATAGGCCTACGCGCCGGAAACCCATATCCATTCAGAAGAGCTTTGTTCAGTTACCTACCCTACCCTTTCCACTAGACCCTACCACACTTGACACAACCATTCTTGGTCACATTGTCAAAAATGAATCGGTCTTCTTAAGAGTTCGTTAGTTAACTATCACAGTGTTCCTAATGTGATTTACCTTTCATCTAACGGTATTATAGTAGTAATTTTTAATGGTCTGTAGTGAATAATTAAATTTCCTACAGTTACATTACACACATTGATTTGTGTGTAAATCTTGAAAACATAAATTTTCATTCCTATATATTTAACAGAACTACTTATTCTTATGTTAACTGTCATATAAGTGTATATAAAACATATGCATAAACGCATTACAAAGAGTGGTTCATTATCGAGGGCATTTGTCTTAATGAGATCAAAGTACCAAAATTAACGAACATTGTTATTGTAACATACTTAAAGTTAAAAAATATCTTTTTGTATTATCCTTTATTATTGGAAGTACTTTAATATTTATTTTCTCTTAAAATAAACTGACCCAGTTAGTTAATGTAGCCACATATCCTCAAGCTTTGTAAGTAATTCCTTCTTATATTTTATCTCCTACTAGTATTCTCGTCGTCGATTCGGCCTTATTTCCCGGTAGTTTAACTCAGCTGATTGGTTAAACATGTTTTTATTAAAATGTAAAGTTGTTCTATTTTCTATCTTGTTTATGTCATCTTGTATAATAAAGTCACTTATTTAATAAATATTTATATTTCCAGGATCGTACAGGGAATCGAGGATGTTGTTTGTAAACAAGCTTCGATGCTACTTTTTTATTAATAGATTTATCTATATTTATATTCTTATAAGAAAAATCTGGTGTGAAACACTCACACAACTTTCTCTTGCCAGTGCAAATAATTAACAATAAACCTAACATTAGTAATAAAACATTAGAAATAAACATAAAATTAACCTCAATAAACATAACCTAATTTTAATCATGAGTAAAGGACGCAAAATGGAAATCAACCCCAGTTTGGCTTAAAAATACGGAAAATCACTCTTTCACGCTAAACTAGGCTCTGTAGAAAGAAATGCTTCAAAGAAAAGTTGTAGATGTTTTAATTTCCTATAAATTTTATTATATAGGTATGTACACTTTTGTCGTGAAATGCATACTAAGGTCGAAATCTTAAAAAATCAATTTTTTACACGTTTTCGTGAGAAAAAAAACCATAAAATTGGTAATTACCGCTAAACTAAGCGTTATACAAAAAATGTTTGAAATAAAAGTCGTAGAATTTTAAATTCTCTACAACTTTAATTATATAAATTTTTGCGCTAAAATGTATATTAAAGCCGTAATCTTAAAAAAACCACGTTTTTACGTGAAAACACCCTCACCAAGAATTTCCGCAAACATGGCGCCTATCCTATCTTGTAGAGCATAAAAGATTTAGTAAACCAGGCGATTTTTAAAAAAATCGTAGGACCAGTTTTTGAGAAAATCGCAAAAAAGTGAAAAATGACACGATTAAACTACTACTTCCAGTTGACCGATTTTGATGAAAATGTTCGTGTCGGGTCCGGTAGTGGTATGTAACTTAAGTTTCAAGTTCGTACGATGTTTCGTCCTTGAGATATTCTGTTCACACACACACACACACACACACACACACACACACACACACACACACACCAATCGCTACAAACATGTTTTTTGGGTTCAGGGGGTCTGAAAACGTATAGATCCGGTGAAAACTCGATTTCGAAAAATCGACATGAAAACAATACTTTCCTTCCTATATATTCATATAGGCAAGAGAAAGTAAAAATAAATAGATTTGTTACACAGATAATCTCAAAAAGGTATTTCCCAGTGAAGATACCTTTAAAAAATAATCACCGTTAACTGGTTGATATGATAATACAAATATAAAGGTACGAATATATTGATGTTAAATTTTAAAAAAACCAACAGCAATATTATTAGGTACTAAACAAAAAAATCTTATTTAGGTGCCTTTGGTTTAGCCGTCGTATTGTACCATTGTTGTTCAATAAATTTGTTAACAAAGAATTTTTGTGTGTTTCAAGCTATTTTTCGTACGTTATACTAAAATTTGAAATTTTTTCTTTAACTTTTGAAATAAGGAGGTCTTTGTGAATGTGATCGTTCGTCATGTATTAGGGCGCAGCTGTAAAGCTCGGAAGATCTGTAACTGGGTACCGGAAGCTCAGACTGGTTTGAAAATGTTTAGTACATCAAAAGTTTGTTTGAAGTGATATTTTTGATTCTAATACGAAAAGCAAGAAGAATTGTTTAAAATTTCAGTCTAACTGTTTTCGTTTCTCCTCAATGGTATGGATGCAAACCGAGATATTCAGTTGTGTATGGAAATTTGTGTGTTGTTAAAATAAAAAGTGCGTGGACAATTTTTATGAAGAAGGGTAAATATAACATGTGATTTTTTTTTGTTTCGTTTGGCTTTAAAAGCCATTTTTTAATAGTCTTTCATCAGGTTTAAGTGGTTTTGAAGTCTCTCAGTTTCTTCGTGTACTGCGAGAATGGCTATGCCATCTGCAGAGGTGTTATGAAGTACAGAAGTGTTATACGTTGTGTTGTGGTATATCATAACTAAAGTAAACGTTATGGGCAATAACACGCTGCCTTAAGGAATTCCAGCTTGAACTGGATTTCATGACGACTATTGAAAACGAATTTTTATAGAAAACGTACAATTTAAAAGAAGCGAATTTCAAAATTTGGAAAAAGGAGTGAGGTATTTTTATTTTTTAAGTTTTTTTAAGAATTTTTTAGAGATTTTAATATTTTAATTTTGGTACTAAATAAAAAAATCCTTCACAAATGCATTTTTTGAAATCTTATAACAAAATTAGTTGTTACAATGTTTTATCTATCTGTGTTATCCGTATTTGAGAACAGTACAATACGAGATAAGTTTAGTGGTTTACTGTAAAAACACTAAAATCCAACAGCTGATAATATATTGGCTTTTTATAGAAAATAGATATAAAAAGCTTCGTAACAAAATTATTCATTTCAGTTTACTAGATATCGAATTTACAAAAGTGGAAACGATTTTGTTGAAGCTCTCCTATCCTAAAGTTTAACTCAATATTTAATTAAAATACTTTGAAATATTTCCCGGTGGTGCAGCAAATTATTTGTGCCTCGTAGAATACCTTATTTTATATAAAATAATAAAATATTCTTTCACTCAAAACTCTGTAACACAGTAGTTCAAATCTAGGATCCTTTGGTCTGGAAGTAAATCAATATTTATAAAATAATAACTACTACAGAAAGTAACTGAGAGAAAAATTATCAAAAGTCTTAACACTATTTGTTTTAAGAAAGTGCAGACAAAATCAGTTTAGTATTGCAGTTCATAAATTCTATTTTAATGAATATGTCTACGAATTTCTGGCAAATATTATAAATCTTAATAAATGTTTGTGCCAACTATTGGTAACTGCATAATGTATGTTTCAGTTTCAGTATTAATAAATACTTTTGAAACCAAAAAGCCCCAGTTCTTCACTTTCTTACACCAGTAATTAATGAAAATTAAATATTTTTAGATTTTTAATCGTTCACTTGAACGAAATACGAGAAGAAAATATTAACAACAGCATTAACCGATGTTGTTAAAAAATTTCAAAATTCTTGTCTGAAATCAGATTATTAATATTTTAAACGGAGGCTTTTTGTCAAAAAACGGGTATTAAGATTTTACGGTCACTTATACAGTAGTGATTGACAAAACATATTGTTAGAATACTAAAGAATATACCTAAGGTGTTTGATAAGTGATATAGAGAAGTCAGGAAGAATCTTGAAAAGCCTGGAATAAATCGAGAAAACATATTGGACTAAACCAAGTATGAACTCTGCAGATAACAAACTTCAAGGGCTTTTACAAAAAGAATAAGCAGAGTACCAAATGGAAGGCATAAAATAAAGCCTACGTAAAAGAATACTGAAAATGTGGGAAGCAAAACGTTCCAAATTTCCCAAATATCATCTTAGAGTTTCAATATATCTAGTTAATTTTTCTCTCATGTTTCATCCAAATTGATAAATAAAAACCTAGAAACATCTTTACCATTTTCGTAAGTTTTTATTGTTCTTAATATTTATTAATATCTTACTCGTTGGATCTGCATTACAACCGTTACAGAGCTACCATCTTAAAGGGATGACCATTCGAAAATTCCTTTGTCAATTGGCCTTTAAAATGGTCAAAATTGAAATGACCATTTCGAATTTTTTTCATGTGGTCCTGATTAAAGGACCACATGATCCTTTAATCATGTGGTCATGATTTCATCATGACCATATAATTAAAAACACACACTTAATTTTATTTCTTTTTACTTTTCCTGAAACCACATGGTGTTATTTTCCCTCCTTCCATGTTTTCTCTGCATCAGAGATTTTTTCTTAATTTTCTCAGAGCAGACTCTAGCTGTTATAATTATTTGACTTGCTTGAAAATGACTTAAATCGTCAATCCTTTTATTAAAAGTTCTCCCCATCAAAACAATATTAAATATTTTGTCCCAAGAATATTATTTTTAACTTGCTTTTTTGATTCCCGTGAAAGCTCTTGATGTTATGATTCACATTAAAGATCTTTTTATTCAATTCTTCTTCATTCCAGACCATGTGACCATAACTCTTTAAAATCCTTCACTGCATACTGTACCATATGTGGTACAACCACTTTTGTATTATTTTTCTCTTAAATGATAAAAGAATCATATGTTTTAAAACATATGTTTACTGATTATACAGTATATCTACTGTATGAGTTCACATTTAAGCCAGTAGAATGCTTTACAAGTCAGATCAGTGATGTTACTCGGTTGGAGGTTATGTTTCTGTTTATTGTTGTTTTTCTAAAGTTTTAAGTTGAAGAAAACATTGCTTAAATGCATCAAGAGCTGCTGGAAAAATTATTTTCTCAATGTCTAAGATATGTAGTTACTTTAACTGTATAGATATATCAAAAATTGTTAGTTTAAATTTATCTAATAGTACTTTTTTTCTGCCCATAATAGACAGGTGGAGTGTCAAATTATTTACACTCAGTCTGTTCGTTGCAGGGCTAAAATAAATAGTTCTGTTTCTTATCAAATGGTCAGCCAATTAAATGACTGAATCATTTAAGAACAGAAGAGGTAGAGGTGTAAAAGACACGAATCAGAGTTATCTCCTCTGAAAGTAATGGATTTCATTATACAGCCAGACCCTGTGGTGAATGAAGTGAAAGTGTCATTTGCAGAGTGGAAAATATGTGCTTTTCAGAGGGCCCGGCATGCTGATAAGCGTACTTTCGCACTCAGTGAGGAAGGCAATGGTAAACCACCTCACTCCTCGTTTTACTTAGTAAAACCTCTAGAGGTTCAAACCAGCCTTTCGGCTGTTGACCAAAACAACAGTACTTTGTTTAAATGTTCCATATGTGGAACTTCATGCATTCGTAGCTTGAAAAATACATAACCATATGTAGCCCAATACATGTGGTTATATTATTACTAGAGTTTCACGATCTAAATAAGTGATTAAAAATATTTTAATATTTTTGTTTTTTTCTGTGATCAGTCTCTCGACTGGTTTGATGCAGTTCTCCAAGCTGTTCTATCTTGCGCAAGCCGTTTCATATCTACATACCTGTAACACCCTACTTCTTTTGAAATTTTCTTTAAATATTCTAACTTTGCCTCCCTCTACAATTCACTCCCTTAATACTGCCCTCCATTATTGGTAGACCAATACCTGGATGTCTTAATATATGCCCCACTAGCCTATCTTTTCTTCTGGTAAGATGCTTCCATATACTTCTTTTTTCATCCTCTCGCCTAAAAACCTCTAAATTACTTATTTTGTCCACCCATCTAATCTTTAACATTTTCCTATAACACCACATTTTAAAAGCTTCTATGCTCTTCCTTTCTACAGTCCCTATCACCTGCTTACAAAATATTTGCTTACTAAACCCCAAAATACTTCAAAATCAGAAATTATGCTAAATATACTGAGCCGTAAAAGAAATAGCAGTAATAATAAAATGAGATTATTGAGCTAATATGCTTAAGTATGGTAATAAAACTCTACGGGTCTTTTGTAATTTATTTTTGGAGTTGTACTAGCTGATTTTATGATTTCGGTTTCATTGGCAAGGAATTTTATTGAATTAAATATTAATTTTAAATTTTATTCGGTATTCTGCTGTTCAATAAACTGAGTTTTATTTTATTATTTCATTTCCTTTTATAAACTATAAATGGAGTTACGAACGTACAACTGCATGTTGTGACAAATACGTCACAACAAGAAAACCCTAAAACTTCATTTCACTGCATGTTGTGCCACATATGGTACAACCGAAAAAAGTAAAATATCGCCAAAACCTGTAACCAAAAATTTTTTTCACTATTTTTCCAATAATAAGTACCTGTAGTCCTATTATAAAAATTTTTCTCGTTCAAATATAAAAAAATCATGCAGTTAAGGGTTAAATGTCTTTTATTCATTGTAGTCTCTTATTATTACAATATTACTGTAAATTTCCTTATTTGACTTTAAGTGTAAATCCCTGTTTTTGATTCGTTTTTTTACCGTAGATTGTTCTCAAAATTCTTCTATTTTGAAAATGTTTTCTATTTCACCTATTTCAAAATTTAGAAGTTTCGAACCTATACTGAACAACAGGGTTTAAAACAGTTGAATAATATCTTAATTTCGTGTTTACCGAAATGATTTTTATGTTGAAAATATTAAAATATTAATACTGTTTTTAGAATAGATG
Organism: Catonia carolina; assembly: GCA_035578175.1. Taxonomy (NCBI): domain Eukaryota; kingdom Metazoa; phylum Arthropoda; class Insecta; order Hemiptera; family Achilidae; genus Catonia; species Catonia carolina. The sequence continues at coordinate 1,643,901 of JAQMRL010000022.1, read as the reverse complement.
TTTCTGGAGTTTAGTGTTGAATTTAATCTACAGTTTTCAAGCTCACCGTGTTTATGACATACATATTATTTGAATTAATTAAACAATACAACCCATTCCATACTGGAAGATAATAATATTTAAATATGTTTTTAACTGCGTCTGTTTGAAATTGTAGTTCGATTACATTCATTTAACATTCTTTGGAATACAAGTTATGTATAATTGTAATTTTATAGTTAGTGTGTAGTTTTCGCACAACAAAGTGTGATTACAACCATATAACCGATGTATATTTAGTTTATTTCGTTATTTATTTATAAATTTATATATTACTTATTTGAATCCTCTTAATAATTAAAACGAACCTTGTTTGCAAAATATGCAGTTCCAGCTGTGAAAATAAATAATGCCACGGGGAATTTGTTTTAGATATTATTCGTTTCAATTCATTGTTTATTGATCCAATACAATTTTAATCATGTTGGATGTGTTTTAAAGGTTACGTTTACGAATTTAACCCGATTTGTGATTGAATGAATAATCGTGTAACTTAAAAACTCAAATAAAAAATAATTTGATCAATGTTACGCACTTAAACGATTATTAAATCTGATTTGTAAGTTATTAAATCGATAATGTTAGTAGCCTATAGAAAGGTTGGGAATGAATATCACCTCGCATTTTTGGTTTCCTACGATTTGCTTGATATATTTGTATTAGATGAACCAAACATATAAAATATATTAGTAATTATTTTGGAAGTTTTAATTTGTCAAAAAAGATAGAAAGCGGCCATCTCAGAGGTTTAGTCATTATTGTGCTATGCTAGTGATGTTATGTTTATGAGATGTTAAATGTTAGTGTGCTATCAGGGTCCCGGGTTCGATACCCGGATAGGCCTTAGAAGTTTTAACATGTTAAACTGAACATTTCGTAACCTGCATAAGTTGTTAACTTGCAACTTGCAACTTCAAATAAACTGAACAAAACAAGAAATATAGGAAATATTGAATTTGTAGAATTTACAGATTGGCTAAAAGCTTCTTTCAAAGCCTGAACGGTGGAGTAGAGACATGGTACATTAATGCAACTCTAAAATTTATTACGTGTACAAAAATGTAAAATATTAAAATTGAACAATTTTATCCAATCACAAACTAAATGTTGCACAAAGACTTACAAATCCCATACGTAATTGATGTCGCTAAACAACTATACAAGACGATGCATGAAAAATTTGAATTAAATGACAACCCTCTCATACAAAACATGTGCACTAGAGCGATATTGGGAACTCAGTGCAGACGTTTGAAGCGCCTCTGGTCAAGAGATCTTTTTGTCCAGCTGTAGGACTGTGGTGATGACTACACGCTCCTTCAAGTAAATCAAGTTTTGGAACATTAGCTTCACATTTAGAAATTGTTGTATTAATATAATAACAGATACTAAATTTCTATTGAAAATGTCAAAAAAAAGTTGAGTACATTTGTCGTTGTCTGGAAAACTATCAATGGGTGGTGTCCTCCTTAAAGCCATTGATGTGGTTAGTTTTTTATTTTTAAATTTAGTAGTTAACATTTTTACTGGTTGTTTTTATACAGTTTCAAAATAAATTAAGTAAACAAAAAAAATATTACAGCAAAGGTAATAGAAAATTAAACCGTAGGATTTATGATAAATACACCCAATATTTTTCCACGTTTGTTCCAACAAACTTCCATAATTTCATTATAAATGTCAATAGCAGCATTGTAACCAAAATGTGTTATTGATATGTAACACCTGAATTAAATGAATTGAGGCTATTTCGTGTTGAACCGAAATTCAGATTTTGGTAAACTTTGAACAGATTTAGGATTTATTTAAGGACTGTAGAACTAGATCGAAGAACGAACTGAAATACTTTGTAATATAGGCATACAGTATTACTTTTCCGAATGAATTTTTCCTATATTAACTTCATCCAGTTTAGTAATAAAGATTTATTGTGTAATAAAAATAACTGCTTCATTCAGGTGAATAAATTTGATTATTAAAATTTAAAATTATTAGTTGACAATATATACGTACGTACTATTACAAACAAATCAATAAATAAATTTCGAAGTTAAGAAAAGTAAAATATCAATAGAAAACGTAGTGTAAAGTAGATAGATTTAAGAAAGTTTACCGCGATTTCTAATCAAAGTTATTTAAGAAACAAAAGTAAGTTATGACATGTTACATTTATTGCATATGATATATTTACTGAAGCATGCATATAAATTATTTCAAATGCTATTTTATTGCAACCTAGTTTCAACTTTATGTAACTTACTTTTTAAATTTTTTATGAAGCAATGAAATTTAACGTGAATTACATGTTATTTATTTGTTACAATATTACAGAAACATATATTTCTTCTATTTCTTTTGAATTTATATTAGTAGCATTTTAATTTAAATGTGGCTTTGGAAACATTGATAAAAATTCCTGTAAACAGCTTATATAAATAAAAGTTTTAGTTCTCGGCGTCTAATAGAATCTATTAAATAGGCTATTTACAATCACTTAACTATAAATTGTTTACTGTAAATTGTTTACTATAAATTGTTAACTGTAAATTGTTTAACGTTAGAGAATAAATTTTTATGTCGAATACTACTACTTACATAACTCGAACATAAAAATCAGCTTTAGTTATCGATCAGGTGTCTTTTTAGTTTGTCTTTATGGCGGTAAATACAGCATTTAATTTTTATTGTAAACACAAAATTTATGAAACTTTGTCGACTGATTAATTTTTATGTAATAGTCGTCACTTTTAAACTTCAATTTTGGTTATACGGTAGCCTAAATGTAAAATTTTGAAACGTTTAAAATGTTAGTTGGAACGAAATGCGGATGACGTACGAATTATATATCGTTCTGATGTTAAATAAGCTTAATTATGGATTGTCGCCGATCGGGACCAACGACACGTGGAAAAACCTTGCTTGCAATATTGGTGGCCCTGAAAAGGGTCGTTTAATTGATTGGGGTCCTGAAAAGGACCGTTGAGCGTAGCGGGTTGGTGGCCCTTGAAAAGGGCCGTTTGTGTTTTGTTGGTGGCCTTGGAAAGGGCCATTGTTGGTGGTCAGAAGTGGTGTTCTGTGACCAACGGTTTGGCGACCAGGTTCAGGCCTAGCTCTCCCTCTGTGGAAGTTAGGTCCCCACTGCAGCGTGACAGTGGTGGCCCCCAGAGCCCCGCAGTATCGGGTCGGCGTAGGCCGAGGCGGTTCTCTCCGGCCTTGCTCTGATCTCCGTCTTCATCGTGGTGCCATCAGGCACGCACGGGCTTCCTTCAGTGGTCGGGTTGACGAAGTGTGACCGGTGCAGGAATGTGCGTCCGCCACAGGTAGCGTCGACCAGGGATGGTACGTCCGGTCTCGGCTGGTTTCTTCTTCTTTTTTGCTAGCTTTCTTCTTTCTTGTTCTTTCCATTTCGGGAGCTGGTTGGCGAGTGCGACTCACAGTTCAGTGTGGCTACTTAAATCCCCCTCCCGTGAGTCCACTTCATGGTGGAGGGGAGACAATGCCTCCTGCACATCGGTAGCGCTCCCCGCGGCAGGTAGGTTCTGGGGCCGTCTACAGCGCTGAAAATGGTGGGGCATTGGTGACAGAATATAAATTTGTACATATTACTTATTACGATGGCACAGAGTACACTGCAAAAATACTGATTTCAATTTCTGATTTTTACGACTAACTTCAGCAAAAACGGCAGTTTTCCTTGAATTAATATTTTTCAACCCACACTATCCTCCTAAATTCCGTTATAGAAAAAATACTTTAATTCCAAAACTTGACTTTCGTTTTAAAAACTTATCTAAAACAGAGTTACATAACTTACAAATAATATTTAGTGTGTTTCTAATAGTGTCCACGGAATTCCGTCAAGTTAGGTACTCTCGTATATCCAAATTCTCATGTATGGCTTCTTAGAAAATCATTGAGCTTTATTTAGAACGCTCTGGGAGGCAATCTATGTTATGATGTTATACAAGAAAAACTTATTTGAAAACTGAATTTTATTGTAAATGCGTCAGATTTCAGTTATTGCACTAATAAAAAGATAATTTTTTTTTAAATTGGAAAGAAAATTTTTTCTTATACCTTAATGAATGTAGTTCACATTCAGTTCTAATTTATCTGATTGAGAAAAGAACTCTTGGTAAAAATTATAAACAGTATTCTAAAGGAACTAAAGAAATAAAATCATAAGAAAAAATAATTCAACCTTCAGCAATAAATTAAGAAACAATTACGTAAAAATATATGTAAATTAGTTTTCTTTTTTACTAATTTGCGGCTTCTTAAACTTAATTTAAAAATAAATTAAAAAGAAAAATTCTTATTACAGTATTTCTAAGTTTAGAACAAACAGCCCAAAATATAAGCAGTTGCTTTAAGAATATACTGGTTTTAAAATAGAAGAAAAGAAACGTTACCTGTTTTTTTACGTAGTTTAATTTCATTCTTAGCTTTTGTTTTACTGTAACTGTACTTAATTTTTAAAACTGGATTAAATAAATACACATTTAACTATTATTTTTCCTCGGGTTAAATTGTTTAACTCTTTAACTTTTATTTTTAATTATAAAAGAAACTTAGAAAATTAAAAATAACTTTTGTAATAATATTTTATTAAAATATTTCTTATTAAATTTATATGTAATAAAAAATAAAAAGATTAGTTTTAATTGTGTTTTTAGAAAGAAAGTATTTCCCTCTTTACAGTAATATAACTAGGTAAAAATTCGTATAAACATTGGGTTAAATATTTAGGTGAACTGATGACAAGATGTTATTTGACAGCAAAGAAACGATTTGCAAAAAAATACTTTAGTATTAGAACGTAAGTAAAACGAAGAGAATTTTTGAGTTTAAACAAAATATTCTGGTTTCAATGCTTTTGTCATTGCCAAGGGCCTGGTTAAATGCTCGGGAAAAATCGTGGAAAAATCCATTCACATAGTTTTCTTAAGAAACCTGAAGCTATGGTAATCTGTTATTCTACGCAATGAATAATCCAAGGAGCAATTCTTTCGCCTCTACTTAATAAACTTTCTACCAGTTCCTCCCAACATCTTAACAGCAACTTCTTCTTTTCACACCACAATCTATATAGCTACATAACCACCAATGATGCTTTTCTGACCTTTCAACATAACGTCAACTAGATTTCAACGAGACATAACAAATGGAAAATTAAAGTGAACCCTAACAAATTAGTAAATATCACAATTTCTCTCCGTCCCAGTACGTGTCCACCTATATTCATAAAAAAAACTCAGAAATTTCATAATTAAACCTATTAAAATAATAAATGTCACACTTGACAAACATTTAATCTGGTCGAATCATATCAAACTAAAACAGCAGACATTGATTAGCAGAATAAAATCTCTATATAGTCTTATTGGAAACCCTTCTTACCTAGCATTAAAACAGTCTTTCTGTCTAAAAGTATCTTTTGAAGCCTATTTGGTCATTCGTATATGCTTCTCAAATATGTGGCCCACAGCTTGTAGCAATTGCCTCGCATACAAGCATTCTAAGATACTATCCAAGCTCCTCTTATACCTCTTCTCCTCTTAAATGCTTCAGTCATATAATATTGGCAGTCATATACTGGCTGAAAAGAAAACGAAATATTTTTTGTAGCTCTGGAACTAGCAAATCGAGTGCAAATAATTTAACACTCCACTGCCTGTTATGGGCAAAAATAAAATTTGTTGTTGTTCAAGTCTGTCGAAAGCTGGTTTGTACCTCTAAATGCTTTACTAAGTAAAAGAAATAAGGTGGTTTACAATTGCTTCCCTCACCGAGTGAAAAAAAGCCAGGCCCACTGAAAAGCATCTATTTTCCACCCTGCAAATTACACCTTCACTTCATTCACCACAGGGCCTGGCTATTTAATGAAATTCATTATTCTCAGAGGGGCTAGCTCTGACTAGTGTCTTTTAGACCTCTACCTCTGTTGTTCTTAAATGCCTCAGTGATATAATTGGCTGACCATGAGAGAAGAAACTGAAATATTTATTAAGCCTTGAAACTAGTAGATCGAGTGCAAATAATTTAATACTCCACCTGCCAGTCATGGGCAAAAATTAGATATATCAAGTATAAAATTACTTTACTGAAACTGCCCATAACATCTTATTTTTGGCTTCAACTTTATTGTAAAAAATTAGATATATCAAGTATAAAATTACTTTACTGAAACTGCCCATAACATCTTATTTTTGGCTTCAACTTTATTGTAAAAAATTAGATATATCAAGTATAAAATTACTTTACTGAAACTGCCCATAACATCTTATTTTTGGCTTCAACTTTATTGTAATTTACAAATGTACAATATTTTTAAAGCACAACCAGTAAATGAGATGGAATGAATGAGGAATGGTTGGAATGTCAATCGATCCAGTGACCGATTAAAAATTTCAAAATTATTGAATGATTTTTCAATGATAAACTATGATGGATGATTTTTTTATATGAAATGATGTTTTGTTTTTTATGAAATGAAACAGGCATGACAAGTTAAATTAATTTTATTTATGGTAGTTCGAGAAGATCCCTATTCCACCTCCGTTTCAGTCGTCTGTTAACAGAGAGATCGTTAGTTGAAAGAGATTGGATATTTAGATTTATGTGGTCAATTGTCTTTGTGTGTAATGAGTTGTTGCGTTGACAATGTCGTAAATTACGTCGTAATTATGTAAAAAGGCGCGTTTGTTTTTACTCTAAGTGCTTTTGATTGGTGTCTTTGAAGAATATTCAGTGTTGTATTGTGACAGGCCCAAAAAATTGGTCCAACATATAGACAAATTGGTCTTATTTTTTAAAATGAATAATATTTACATATATGCAATTTAAAATCGCTGTAGAGAACAAACATCAATAAGCTAGTTATATTTAAATTACTGGAAAATAGATGAATCAAATTCTGGACTACCTAATTAAATGTTATTTATCAGTGATTTCTGCAGACATATTAATTGACACAGCTGCGTTTTCATTTTAGAAGCAGTTAGGAAGAGAATACGGGTGTCAATTTGAAATAGAATGTGGCCACTAGTCGTATACTGTGGCTGCCATATGTCGTCACTTTGCGTCTGAAAAGCAATTAACAATGAAATTTAATGCTTTAATCAATTTAAATGAATCTACTATACTGTTGTAGCTGTTTCTTGTAAAAAATCTAGAGTTTTTACAAATTTTAAACTGTTATTAAATTTATTTAAAATTGTCTTCAAAATTTGTTTAAATAAATTCTAAATCTTTCCGTTATAGCCTACATTTTAAACTATATTAGTTAAAAACTAACTCCTACTTCTACTTTGTTAAACTTCCCTCCGTAACTTTAAAAATCCTATAATAGTAAGGTAGAGTTTAAATTATTTGCACTTGATCTGCTAGTTCCAGGGTTACAAAAAATAGCTCTGTTTCTCATCCACGTGGTCAGCTTATTATATAACTGAAAAATTTAAGACCAGAAGTTGCAAAAGACACTAGTCACAGTTATCCTCTTCTGAATTTCATTTTAATGAATTTCACTATTGTACAGCCAGACCCTGTGGTGAAAAAAGTGAAGGTGTCATATTTAGAGGGTGGAAAGTAGATACTTTTCAGAGCGCCCTGCATACTTTTCAACTCAGTGAGGAAGGCATGGTAAACCACCTCACTCCTCGTTTTATTTAGAAAAACCTCTAGAGATTCAAACCAGTATTTTGGCTGATAACCTAAGCAGCAAATCTTTAAAAAATACTTTACATGATTCAGAAGTTGTTCATTTGTGACAAGTGTTCAATATGCACAATTTTTACGGTATATTTTAATACTTGCTAGCAACCGCCGATTACTAAGCTTCATAGTAAACTAAAAATAAAGCATTTATCTTTTAACACAACCTTACACGTTGAAAGAAAAATTACGCTCTACAAATAACATTTTTTAATTTTGTTTTACAACCGACATGAAATGTTGAATTTCATTCATCTAAAATTTACCGCTTCTAATTTTCAATTATTACACGTTTCCATCTGGTCTACAATTGTATACGAGTGTGTTGTTTTATACAAACATATAAAACAAGTTTTGTTGAACTTAAACAAAACTAGTGTATCTAACGGAGGTCTGTACACAATATTCTTGAATGAAATAATTTACTTTTGTGGAACACATCTTTGAGCCGTGAAGATTTTATCCAGTGAGACAAAGCTACAGCAGAATTAGAAGAGATATTTAAGCCGGAAATGAATGGAACCTTGCCTTAAACATTTTTAATTTTTGTAGAAAACTTAACGATTTATTTATTTGTATTTTAGCTGATAAGTTATTCAATGAAAACAATTTGGGTCATTTGAATTGCATGCCATTAGAAAAGACGATAAGTTACTACTCGTATGATCAGATATTTTAGTTTAGATAACTTTATCAATTTGAATTAATGAATGAGAAATTTCATGGATTGAAAATTTAGCGATGCAAAAAATTTCATGGATCAACAACGTTACGATAAGTGTAATTAGTGAAGGGCTATACATGTTGAAATTTTGTAGTATACCGATAAACTTTACTAACCTTAATTATGTTCTATTTTGTTACAGATATTCCTGCCAGTGAACCAGAAGTTCAGTCCGAAAAACGAAATTATGCTAGCGGAGAACAAATTCGTGCAAATTGTACATCTCCACCGTCGTATCCACCAGCGAATTTAACGTGGTATCTCAACGAACAACTGGTAAGAATTTATTTCTAACTACCACTAAAATTAATTACACTTAAAAAATAATTATTTACTAAGAGATGACATAGAATTTAAAATATTGTTTGTGGTTTTTAACCAATTATTGAAAATCTAAATGGAGTTTGAGTATTCTGTTTTTTCCTTCCTTAAGACAATAAGAATCAACAAGCTGACACACACAAATTAATTTGGACAATAATATTAATTTACAAAAATCGCTAATGGACGACGCGTCTCATGAAAACTTTTAAAAATGCTTACCTTTAACTTATTTTAAAACCCATTAGTGATATCTATATATATCTATTCTTCAAGAGGAATTGAATGACACTATTTTTGTTACCAAATTCTGACTTTGCTTTCTTGACTTCCGGTCGAAACGGGACTTCAAACCTAATGATTTCTTTATCTGCTCTTTAAGAGGAATCGAATGAGACTATTCGAGTTTCCAAATTCCGACGTTGATTTATTGATTACCGGTTTTGGGCGACTCCTGTCAAAAACCGGAACTTCAAACTCAATTTAGGCTCACAAACTTGTTGTGTAGATTACGATTCCGAAAACTATTTGTTGCTAATTCTTGTAGTTTCTGACACCTAGGTGTGACGGACAGTTGAACAAAACAAAATGATAGATGACAATTTTAAAAATTACCATCAATTAATATAGCAAAATACACAGTTACAGTCACAATAACGACCCTTTAGAACAAACTGAGCTTTACAACTTCGCCACCAGAATAGTTGCACCATCGAAACGTTAACTTTTGCCAAATCTCGTTACGACTTTTACCAATTTTCATTTCCGGATTTTCTGCAGGATCCCAAAATTTTGTGTTTCTGTAACTATGTATTTTTTTTAAAAATCCGTTTGGTAGAACTTTGGATTTAAAGATAAACAGAACTTTCATTTAAAATACATTGGACAAAATTTTTCGTTTTTAAATGTACTATAGGTTAATTTTACCCAAAAATCGATTACAAAGGAAACAAGTAATAATAAGAAAGAAGTAAGAAATTAGTTGCTAATGTGCTAGAAGGTCCAGGTTACGGTTTTCTGGTAGGGTTTGAAACTTTTGATGCATATAAACCAACTGTTCAATGATTTATTTGGTCGCTAATGATCATACCCTTGATGGGACATTAAACAAAGTAAGAAAAATACAATGATGCAAAAATATTACTTAAGACGTCAGATTTGCTCTGGATTAATCAGTACTGAAGCACTCAAATTAAAGAAGTAATTTTTAATTCCACTTTTATTTAAGTAAATTTAGAATCTTCTGCTAATGAAGTTAGGTATGACCAACTCCGTGACGTATTAGACTACTAGGTACCGGGTTTGATTCCGAGCTAGTTTCTGAAAATTATTACACATCAACCCACCGCTCCACATCGCACATTAGTCACTAATGATAAAAATTTTGAAACGACGTAAAAATAAAAACTATAGCCCTTTTAAATTCAATTGGCGGATGACGGAGTGCCTCTGTTTTGGATCCAATAATTATTGAGTTGTTTTACTTTCATTGACTTTATTTTACATTTGTACGTTATTTTATAATAATGAATGAGCTAATAGTGACGAAAGTACAAAAATACTAACAATATGAGGATTTTTTCATTAATGTTTGTATTCATATTTTAATGTTCTTAATTGTCAAGTGAGCAAAAACCTCTGATTTAAGCTCTCTTTATCCTTTGTGGACGGTTTTCCAGTAAATTTATTGAGCTAATCGTCCTGAATAATTTGTTTTTATGACCTGTAAATTTTCTGTGGAAATGACGATATTATTGTTTTATCGGGTCGAATACTTAAGGAACTAGTAAACCATTGTGAATAGTCTCGTTTGGTATGAACCAATAGAAAGTCTGTTATAATATTTGAAGTGCTCTGAACTGGTACGACAGTAATTGAGCTATATTACTCGGTTTAGCGGATCTATAAAATGTGGCAACTATCTCCAAATCGGTTTTATAAATTAATGATATACCTTTATTTTTTTATAGAGAGAAGATTGTCTCCAAATAAGATGGTATAAGCATTTTGTTCCATGTGCTTGTGTTTGTTGTATTAGTTTTTTTTTCAAAATAACATTATCTGCAATCAGTTTTTTTTAAAAATAAACTATAAGCAAATCTTTTGAATTTACAAATCATAAGTTGAGGCCTCATTACTTTGAGTACCTCTCATTATATCAATTATTCATGTGTTCAAAGAGAAAATTACTATGTACAAAGATATTTACATATTACAATATAGAATACTTTTCACTAAAATTTTATATACATTTAAACTCTTTCAGACAAGTCCAAAACATGGTAACGTTTCAGGCGCCTAACTTCTTCTGCATTATTTAGAAGATTTATGGCTAATTCGTTTTCGTGGCTTTCAAGTCTTGCCTGATATTTTTTATTAAAACGCCTGACCTCGTCCATTACATCAGGAAGGTTGCAATAATGTTGTAATTCTGCATTCCTTGCAAACCACGGTGCCCTTGTTATAGCCCGAAGAACCTTATTTTGGAACCTTTGAATTATCTCTATGTTACTTCTGCTGGCAGTTCCCAAAAGTTGAACGCCGTACAACCAAACTGGTTTTAGTAACATTTTGTAAAGCAGCAACTTATTCTCAAAATTTATTCTCAAACTTATTCTCAACGAAATAAATCTGAAATACAAAAGGATGTTGTATTAGTGAAATGAAAAATTTACAAGTGTCTTTTGGAGCCGTAAAGTAAAAATAATTTTGTTTTGTATGATTTACCTTGATTTTTCACTTGTGAAACCAATCAGAGAGCTCCGTTAAATGATATTTCAAGTGAATTATTTCTGAAAAAGAGTTGATTTTGGAATACTTACTGAGTATTACTTTGATTAATTAAATGTCACTTGCTACTTTTTTTTTAGCTGGTGTTCCATACACTTTTACAGAATTTTGTTGATAGTCACGCGTCAATTTATATTACATAGATAATAAAAAAAATATTAGTAATTGTAATCTTATTCATGTACGTAAAAGAGTTGTCTTCTTTTAAGTACTTTAAGTATATTACTATTAACTATTTAAGGATGTCTGACATTAGGAACAGTATTCGACTTAGATTAATATACAAAAAAAAATCCTTAGAGAAAGTTTAAAAAAATTTATAGCTGTATATATAAATTAAATTTATAACTTCATATTACACATAGTAATAACAATAGGAAAGGGGAGACACCACAATGGTTTTAGTTTAAACGAATCTTACATTATTCTTATGTAAAGTGAAAGCTAGTAAGTATAAAGTTCTGCGTAAAATATTCAACTCTTTCAAGGAAATTGGATCTCCTACTCACTATGTATTTATTCGGGATTCAATTTTCCCAACTTTGTTACTCCTTGGTTTCTGGATTTCTGATGTTTATTGAGGTGAATTGAAAGACTCCACTCCCGGTCGCTCGTTAGCAGTCAACACCAGGGCAGTATTACTCAAGTCGCGCCAAATTGCTTCGAATCTCTGTTTAGAAATGCAAATTCAATCTCTTAAGACGGCGTTTAAGAATAGAACTTGTAACAAGACAAAATCTGAACTTAGTCCTTCTCCACTCAGTGTGACTTACGACAAAACAAATTTTTAAGAATATATTTTTATGCGATTTTTAAATAAACGACCGCAGATGAAATAAATACAAAATACTCCTACCATCAACCCTTGGAAAGCCAAAATGATAAAATTATAATTTATTTTACTATATAGTCAAATTTCAGAATAAATTAAAAATAATATAATAAATTATACCAATTTAATAACTATAGTAAACCTTCGTTACTTCAATACTCGATTCTTCGGCATTCTGTATACTTCAACACGGCTCGTGGCGAGGCGACATGATGTGGTCTAAGTAGCGATCCAGCAGGCAGGTCACTTTCTCCTCATCCCCTAACCCTTTCGTTGGCCATGAGTACAGTATTGTACTGAAGGGTACGTCAGTTTGTTAGTATTTATTAAAATTGTGTAACTTTCATACTAAAATGGTGTTTTTAATGCTTCCTGTATATAATAAGCCATATGCTCTGGATAGTTCGACATTTCGATACTTCGACAACCTCTTAGTTCACAAAGTGTCGAACTATCGTAGTTCTATTGTAACAATATAACACAAATTTCGTTTTGTACATATTAATTTACTAACTGACCTCTACTAAATAATTCGAACAATAATACAAATTTATTATTAACAACCAATTTTGCAATTACATTAGTACTTATAATCTTATTTCGCTATATACCTAAATTCACAATTCCCGTCGCCATAACAACAAATTGAACTGAACAAACTGAACGTAACCTCACCACCAGAGTAACAGCACCATGGAAATTTTAATTCAATTATTTTGATATTAACTTTGCAAAATCTCGTTACGGCTTTTACCAATTTTCATTTTCAGAATGTTTGCCCGTAAGTGTCGTCATTACAACCATGTAAAAATTGTTTACATCCGTTCGGTAAATCTCTGTATTTAAGGTCAAACAGAATCTCCATTTAAAATTACATTAAACCAGATGTTGTGGTTGAAATATAAAATACTTGTGCCTCACTTAATTATGTCAATGTCTTGAATTTTAGATTTATTTGAAATATGTTGATGAACAGTTTTTATATACGGCCTAATTGACAGTTGCAATAATCCAATTTTATGGTGAGCAAAAATTGTGACTTGAGATATTTTTATTAAAAAAAGGTCTATCATTTTATTGGTGTTGACGATACCTTAAAGTAAACAAAATAAATATGTGTAAAATGTCGACTGATTTATTATCACTGTTTACTTCAGATTTATTGACTACAGAAAACACAGTTTTAGCAACTTTTGCGGATGATACGACTGTTCTGGCTGTGGATGAAGATTCTACTGTAGCTTTACGGGACTTACAAGATTTTCTGATATCCTTGCAAGAATGGTTACAGAAGTAGAGGATTAAGGTGAATGAAACTAAGTCAGTCCATGTGACATTCATTCTACGCAGACGAACGTGCCCACCAGTAATGACTTTATAGTGCCACAGTCAGATGATGTGTAGCACATGGAGCTCATCTGGACCGCTGACTGACGTGGAAGAAACACATTTTGATGAAACGAAGACAATTGGACTTAAAATTAAAAAATATGTTTGGGTTAATTAGGAGACGGTCACAATTTTGTCAAATGAATCAAAACTGACGCTTTACAAGACAATATTCAAGCCGGTGTGGACGTACGGGATACAACTCTGGGGGGAAAAAATACTAATATTATCATTTTAGAACGTTTTCAAACAAAACTTTTACGATCTCTAAGGATACCATGGTATATACGAAACAAATATATCTATAACGACATAGGACTTAACTCGGTAAGACAGGAAATAACGCAATTTAGTAAAACATACGAGCAAGGACTAAACGGATATCCAAATCATCTCGCGATAAACTTACTGGACAACAATGACTATACTTTTATAGACTTAACAGATACAATCGAGCTGGACTTAACACAATTGAACAAAATTAATTTTTTTAATATATTTTTATATATATATTTTTGTTATTTCAGTTTTGAATTATTTCAAAATTAGTTAATTTTAAAAATTACAAAAAGGTTATATGTAACAATTATTATTAATGTATAATAATGTTTTAAATTTTTCTATGTTACCTGTTCTTGTTTTTTTATAACAGAACAGATTGTAATTTTTGCTGATTTGATAATAAAAAAAATATTATTACTAAAATAGTAATTAGTTTTTATATGAATAAAATTATTTTTTAGTTACAGCACTGATATCGTTCAAAATTTATTTAAAATGAATAACACTTTAAAAAGACTATTTACAAAAAACTAATATAATATATTAGTTTTTTGTATCCCATCATTATTTAAATATTATTTAAATAATGATGGGAAGAACACAACAGAACAGTATAAATTACCTTAATTATCATTAGACTGCATAACATATAATTAACACCTTTTTTTATACTACCATTTTCATACAATTATGCATTTAGGTATTTAGAAATCTTACGTACATTGTAAAGTTTTCTAAATGACCTTATCACTGATGTAAGATCTCAGTTTTCTTTGCGTATAGCCTACTATTTATTTTGTATTTATTGGTAAATGAAGATGTCTACTGAAAAACCAGACAAGTGCCAAAATCATAATTTCGAGAAAAACAGAAAAAATTGTTTATAAGTGTCAGGTTGTAATTAAATGATGTTCTTTATAATTGAGTTTAGAAAGTTCATATATATAAACAGCGATTTTCAGTAATTTTTCAATTGAAATGGAATAACATTCATTTATTGTTATTTTTATAGTAATGTTTTGAGAAGTAGTTAAGTGCCGAGGGGTATTTCACCAATAAACCAGTTAAGTACCTGTTGCGAAAAACATACAATGATTGTAAAAGTCAAATAAATACACAGTGATTATCCTGTACTAATGTTTATTTATTTAATTATTATAATTAATTTGAGTAATATAATACAGTTCACTCTTAATCCAGAAAAAATAATGTAAAAATATAAAAAACCAGTAAAATATTAAAATAAATTCTAATACATGTTCTTGTACAAATTCAAAATATGTTCTTGTACAAATTCTATTAATATTTGAGAAAATAAACACAGCAGATAGTATTGATTAATAAAAATATTCACAAAACAAATTTTTTACTTAGTAATTTCCATTTAAAATGGTTGAATGCTTTACAAAATGGTTGGCACTTAACTGGTTCTTCAATGAAATGGTGGCTGGACATGCCTGTGCTGCAATATTTGTGAAGCTTCTGTAAACACAATATTAACATTTGGCACATGCCTTGTTTATGGGAGTATTAGCCTTTAAACATAGCTTGTTTTTCAATGAAAAAGTAATTTTTGAAATTTTTGGCACTTGCCTGGTTTTTCAGTGGACGTCTTCAAATGTCATTTTCAATTGTCTTTCGAAATACATTATTTTTAAATGGCATTTGTTGTAAGTTATGTAAAGGAATTTTTATTTTTAGAGTTCATTTTGTTTATCGTACTGTATTTTGTCAAATTAAAAAAACAATGTAGGCCTATCTACCCTACTTAATACTCTTGTTAATTATAGTCTATTTATATTGTTCGATTTTTCATCTTCGTTTTGGGTTATGTTCTTATGGTTTAATAATTTCCTTTTTGAGTTCACTTAGATTTATTCACTGAAACATATTTTCTTCAAATTCTTTTATTTTATTTTACGTTAATTACTAATTTTTCTGAAACTTATGTTTTTTTCTGTACAAATAAATTCTTTCTAATAGTTTTTTAGGTACTTATTTCATTTTTGTCTATCGCACTGTTTTGTTTTTCTTTAAAATTAGTACTATAATCTTGTAATACGAAGTAATTGTTCAATTTTATGTTTGTTTTCTCGTGACTTGTATTTTATTTTATTTTTTTGTGTTCGTTCCTTGAATTATTTGACATATGCCAATATAATGTATATTATATCACGTGACTACAAAAGTTAATTTATGGGTAACAAGTGATGCAAGTTATTTCTCTCAGTTTGTTTTTCTGTGATGCACTACAAGACAAAAATTATCTCTATGAACGATGATTTTTTTTTACTTTATTTAATATTAATTACATGATGCCTAAAAGATCGGTTTTGTCGGAAAAATCAGTAGGTTTCCTCATTTGTGTTCTCTTGTACTTTTTATTCATAAGTTTCCTGAGATTGTAAGTGCATTGTAATTAGTTTTCCATAGTTTCGATTTTTTTACACTTTTCGAGAAATTTAACACAAAATTATAACTAACTCTTTTACTAATAAATCTTTATAATGCATTCTGCAGCCTGTTCAAATTCGACTGTGTTCGTGTGTCCACCGAACATCAGTTACAAACGTGAAAGTAAAGAAATAAATTTGTACGGAAAAATGAATAATATAGCAGCTGTAAAAGGTTAGTAAAAGTTGCGATATTTTTACAATAGGATTAATTAATTTTTTATTTTCTACCTTAATCGAATCAAACTGTCACTTCCGATGATTTCTTTATGATATGGGCAGCTAAAGGGGTAGAGGTCAAACACATATTAATGACAATTCTTGAGTAACAAGTTATGCCTTCGCAGAAACATTTTTCCTCGCCAGAAACACCCATAATATAATTAGAGGGAATTTTATTCGTATGTAAATATGATTTTCGTTAGTACAGAAATATGGTCGGATATATGAGATTTTCTTTACTGTGTTATGAATATTATGTTTAGAGTGTAGAGAATAGATAATGATTACCACAGCTAATTAATAAAGTAACAACTTATTGGTTGTCAAATGTTCATTTGCGACTCGCACCGAAAGGGTTGATAAGTGAACTGATTATGATCTGCAAACTAGTGCAAATGCACTGATTAATATTTGTATACTATATTCGTACGATGGTTGTACTTGTTCTGTTTATTGTTGGCACGGTTGATTAGATGTGACGTATTGTAATATATTGTGTTGTATTGTTGTATTGTTCCCTAGCTAAGCTCTTCTCTTGCAATGTACTGGTACAGTGTTTCGCTGTGTGCTTCAAGCCAGCCAGCTAGTTAGCGAGAGTGGTATTTGGCACGTGTTTTACTCTTGCTTATCTCTACTCAAATGCAGAATTGAAATTGTAATTTATACGATACAGTTTATAAACTGAATTGATTGCATCATCAAAATTCATGTTATTATTTTTTTGCAATAGGTTTAAATCCTTTCTTACAGAATATTACACAATTTTTAATTCATTCAATTCATATTTTCAAAAGGAAAATTTTTATTTAAATACATTATCAGTTCAGTTAAACATGCCTTACAAAGTAATACATATTCACACGTAACCCTTACAATCTGATAAGTTCTATATTACAAAGGTAGTTTTCTCTTTTTGACAAAATATTACAAAATTACACATCCCGGCAAAGAAAGAATAGCTTTTCAAAATGTTATTTTAAAGTGAGAACTATACAAATTAAATGGAATTTGCAGAAAAATAAATTGTCATAAAACTTTGCAAAGAGAGATCGGTAATCCAGTGGCTTTTTTTCCTGATTTAGCATATAAAATTAATAAAACTAATGATTACGAGCAGTGAATGATAGAATAATAATAATAATAATAATAATAATAATAATAGGCCTAATAATAATAATAATGATTTTTATAATAATTATTGCCATAACAGGCTGATGGAGTGTTAAATTATTTACACTTGATCTGCTAGTTACAGGGCTACAAAAATTTGTTCTGTTTCTTATCACATGGTCAGCTAATTATATGATTGAAGCATTTAAGAACAGAAGAGATAGAGGTGTAAATGACACTAGTCAGAGTTATTTCCTTTAAGAGTAATGAATTTCATTATACTTAGTAAAGCCTTCAGGGGTTCAAACCAGCCTCTCCGCTGATAACCTAAACAACAACAACAATAATAATGAAATAGAACATTATTAAGGTAACAATATTAAGATAATAACAACAACAACAACAACAACAACAACAATAATAATAATAATAATAGAATAATACTAATGGAATAATGAATAAACTATAGACAATTAAAAGATGGTAAATTTGAAAGAACAAGTGTAATTACTAATTTGCAAAATAAATCAATAAATATTTAGGCTACATGCAAAGATCTCGCAGCCATCTTAATTTAGTCGATTTACTGGTAGGTAGTATTACTGATGTGGTAATGTGTACATGTGGATTTGAATGTTTGTGTAGCTTTGTATCGTGCTTTTTTAAATAATACTTAAAAATTCAAAATTCTTAAGAATTGCTTCTGGCGCTCCTTTTTATGTAAGCATAGAAACCCTTCCTCCACGACGATTTAAAAATTCTGACTGTAAAGGAACTAACCGCGTTCTTCTATAGTAAGATTCACGAACGACTAGATGACAATCTAAACCAACTAACCCGTGATCTAGCTACAAGAAACTTCCCAACTGCGCGACTTCTAAAGCAAAACTGGAGTAGAGACCTCTTGGTCTGAATAACGGACAACACCCGTAGTTCTAAATAGAGAATGTTCCACTAGATATCTTTTCTTCCTAAAGTGAAATTACCCACCACTAATTAAATATCATTACTCATATATAAAAATTGTGCAGCCAATGTACAGTACCGTAATAAAAATTAATGACAAAAAAATATTCCATTGAAGTATCTTCAACTTGTTGAAATTGGTAGTTCTTTGTGTAAGGTCATATGTAAGGTGGTGCAGTGATCATTTTCCCTAGTTTTTTTAGATTAAAATGCCTGAAATTTATTTAGGTTTGATTTATTTGAATTTCCGTGTATTTTATTGTCTAGATTGTATGCAGTAATGTCTTGCAAAGTGTTAGTTTGTTCTTAAGTGAAAATTCCAATCGTTAGTTGAAAAATCTGTTTAGTAATTTTTAACGAGATTTAACTGAAGCCTTTTCATTTTTATGCGGTGTACCCATCTTAAGCACCGACGTTATAGCCTAGTGGTACAAGAATATGTTGTGATTGGGGGCCACGTGTCCTGTCTTAATGTTACTGTTATAATGCAATGATATGAATGAGGTAATTTTAATGTGCCTTTCATTTTTAGCCAGGATTGAATTACGTTGAGTGTTTATGAAACGTGTTTGGTGTAATAATATGAAGACATCATGGCCGCATCATCACCAGTAAAAGAGCCGGTTGTTGTATTAGGCGTTTCAGGAAAGTCGACTACGTAAAGGATGAATAATACTGGTACAATAATGGATCCTTGTGGGACTCCTACGGAAACAGTAAATCAATTTTGTGAAGAATACATTTAATGAAACTTTTTATTGTACATTCAAATCCAATTTGGTTCTTTGAAATTACAGTAATGAAGTAATAAAAATACTACTACAATAAAGATTCAAATTAAATAAAACACTACCATAATTTAGCTAATGATTAGATTACTTGAAGCTATCTCCTGTGGCAATTTTCCAGTATTGTCACGTCATCTAATATTCATATTGCTGTATAGTTTTTTCTTTACTATCCTTATTTTTTAAACGCTGTTCGTTTTGTACAAGATATAGTTAATTTAAAACGTTCTCGTGCATAAAAATATAATTAAAATGGTAATGCGCAACGTGAAAAGAAATAATTTAAAAAGGTGAAATAGATATAGCGAATTACTTTATCTGTATTTTAATATAAAATTTTATAAGCATTTGTTCGTAAGAAAAATTCAGCATTAATTTGTTGTAATGAGAAAAGAATTCCATCATTGAAATTTTTAAGTAGATATCACTTTATCGTTTTTCTTAATTCAATTGTACAATAAGGTTTTATTAAGATCTTTAACAATAATTATAATTGAAGAAAAAAGTGTTAAGTCATAAATTAATATATTAAAATTGGTAGGCCTACTGTCAAAAATAAAATGCTAGACAATCTTCTAAGGAATCGAAACTGCTATCAACTGAAACACTAATACTCCCACATAATTTATTGTTGATGAACTTTCTTCTTTCAAATCTAGTTCGGTAAAAACAAAAAATAGAAAATATAATGTCCACGAATATTAGTCTGAAGAATATTAGTTTTAAAAAGTAATTTCAAATATAGGTACTATATTCACTGCTTTTACTAGACTATACGTTATTCCTATACAATCCTGTTCTTCAAGAATAATGCATAAATAATGTAGAGCTTTATAACGTTAATAAAAAAAGTCCTTAAAAATTGTCCTCTTTAAAAAATTGAATAAAGCTGAAAATGTACGATGGATTTTAAAATAGATGAAAAGACGAAAATTTTGGAAGTATACACAGAAAATTTATTTAAAATACTACGAGAAAATTGAGTTTTTTCATATTAAACCAAATGAGGATTTTTTATAAAAATGCCGTTTCATGAAACAGATGATATTTTGGTTGGATATAAGTTCAAGATGTATCTAAAAGGAATCCTTTCTGAAATAAATGGATTTACAGACTAGATTCTACAGATATTCATTAGTTCTTATCAGTAAATGCGGTGGTGAACCAATTTTTCAGCATTGGTCAATTTCCAGTAATGGTCGAAGACTGAACTGTACAGTGGCGTATGAAATGTCATAGAAAGACAGTTGATTAGGAATTAATCTAAGGAAAGAGATGATAAGGTCACCCTACTTAACAATTCTGCGAACTGGGGAAAATATATTTATATTGGTGAAAATTGTAAAAGATATTTTGAACAACGATGAAGTAGCCCGAAGTACGAATATTAAATTCTTTTCTTGAAAAAATCCCGGTCTTTGGAAATCTTTTTAATATACTAGGTTCGATGAATGTTTTACTATTCGTACTGATATAGAAAATATGGCAGGAAAAATTTGATCGTTTTTAATGACCGAAATAAATAAAAAGAATATACCACAGCAGTGACACATTAATGATTTTTTTCAACTGTTTTAGTTAAAGAATTTTTAATTCTTTATTTGTTACTCTACTTTCGATAAATTTTGTTCGTCATTTTTGCAAAAAACTGTGAGAGTATAAGAAATTAAAAATGATTACATTGTTAATATTGGTTTTATCAACTAAGATAATATCTTATCTAAGAATATATTATATTCTTAATAAAAAAAATACCAATACTTACCTAATAAAGAACTAAAGAGAATAAAATAAATTGTTTTCACCACCTACGTAATTAATATGAATTCTGAAAACCCTAATTACACTTTATTAATCAATATTTTTAGACTACTTTAATTATAAAATTTAAATTTCAAAGAAACTATTTGGAACCCCTGAAAATAGAACAAGATGAAAGTTAAACATAGTAAAATTAAATATAAAATAAAGGAGATCTCACGTTAAAGAGTTCTTTGAGTATTCGGTGAACTACGATAGTAAATGCAATATAGATAAACATAATATTTCATGGTTATATTTAAACATTTTCAAAAGAAATATCAAAGTAAATCTGAAAATAAATAGAAAACACATAAAATTTTGTAATAGTAAAAATGAAAAAGAAATCATTTTTGAAAATAGAAGTTTTGTTTACCAGCAAAAGTTAATAATACAGACGGTGGTTTTATATATTTCATGAAAATACATTTAGGTCAAATACAGTTTTCATGTTTGCGTTCATTTTTGTACTTTATATGCAATAAAATTTGGTTCTACTATAAGCAACCATTAAAATTCAATCGAACATCGTAACAAAAACTCGATGATATCAGAGGCAATATTTGATTGAAAGGTTTCCTAGAATACTGTATTTTGAAATAATAATACTACGTCATAAATCGTTTAAAAGTAGATCTAAAAAAAATATATCAATTATTCCTAACGTCAAACATGGGAACACATAAGAGTTTTTACATAACATGTGTAAAATACAGAGATATAAAAAATATAGACTACTTTAAATAACAATGAAAGGTTAATTACAATAAATCACACAAAATTTCATTGTGGCAAAATCTTCCAATTTTCAATTTGCCATGCTTTCAGCCACGTTTAATTTTTTTAAGTATCTTGACTGGGGAGAATTTATTTTCGTATATTTGTTCCTTAATGTATTTTTAAATTCCTGTTTTAGTATGAGACGTAAGTCACGTTTCTACGATGACTAAAAGATCTTTTGCAATTTTTTCCTGAGGGTATGCTTTTCTGAAGAATATTGTTTCAGTACATATTGAAGAATTATACTTCGACTTCATTCATAATATTTTATGGAGTCTATTAAAAACTTTACTAGCATGATAAACCCGTGCAAATAAATTCGAACAATGTTATTGGGCTTCAAACTCCTATCATTAAATAATTGTTTTACGTTAACAAACTTAACTAACCGTTCTTAGAAGAACGGTGAGTAACGACTAAAACACAGTAGTACGATAGTTTTTTCCTGAAGAAAAAAACAGTTGTAAACTAAAACTTTAACTTAAACGACATTACTGTCTAATATCAACTGAGTGTGTTGTGAGATGACAAAGAGAGATGACGCATTTCCTGTATGCTTATGGATTATGATTATGGGTGAGGTAAATTTAGGAGAACCGCATTTAATTACGCTGTAATACACTAAATTTAAACGAAATTTACGGGCATGGGCCAAATTCATTGGCAAACGAAATTCATTGGCATGGGAAATTCATGGGCAAACCCGGTGGCCGCCAGGGGCCACAATCTCTAAGGAGGTTTCAAAATATTGAAAAAAAATTTTATTCAAACCAGTATTTATGTCCAGTTATGGGGCGTACTTAGTAATTCAAGTCTCAAAACTTTTCAGTTTTTCAAACGAAAATCCGCGGAGCCCCAACAGCGCGCCCTGTTCCATGACAAACAACCACATTCAAAACTATTTATTTATTTTAACGTACCACAACAGTGGTACGTTACGAAGGCTAAAGTGGAGGCATCCAACACACTTATTTTTGAGTACCTAAATAAATTCCCACATGTGTTTTTGAAAATTTAGCTTCTCAATATCATAGGAACGTTAATGTTTTTATATTCTAAAAGTACCTTCGGTGAGAGTCACCTTTTCATGTTAATTTTTCTTTTAAACAAATCTGTTTATTGTTTTTAGAAAAACATGTAGACTAATTCAACTAATAAAAAAATATTCAAAAAATATACAATATTTCATAAAGTTTTTTGAGAAAATGAAAACTCGTTGACGAACGAACATGTAAACAAAATGTTGTATAAAACATAAAGGGAACTATAAACTAAATTATTAACGGTGTAAAAGAAAAGAGCACGGGAGAATAAGAGGGATGGATGGTGAAGATTAAACCGGTGGTCAGATATTTGAACGAAGATGAATATAGAGTTCCGGAGGAATGTCGAGATAAGACAGGAATAAATTATTTGAAGACAGGAATGATGTTCAATTTACGATATTACTGACCTAGAACAAAACAAAATTTTATCAGAACTTAGTTTTAAAATTAAATTGATCGAAAGGAATATACGCTATTTGTAATTAAGAACATATAATTCACGGTCAGTTGACGAAATTTAAATTTAAAATATTCTTAATCACGATGTTATTATTTTTCAATATGCAGGGTACAATGAACATCGAAAGAGTAGGCCTATATACGTCAGAATTTTGTAATTGTATTTTATCATTTTTCACAGAATGATGAACACAATTTAAAAATAGCGGAAAACGATTTTATACTTTTGAAAAGTAATATATATTTCATAGAGAGAAAATTCATTTTTGAATTTACGTAAAAGAGATAATTGTATACAGGGATCGGCAACCTAAAAGATGAAGAGGGTGGTTCGTGTAGGTGAAAGATATTTATTGACGAGGCTATTACAGGAGACACTGAAAGTCGTATAAAGTTGATTGAAATTTTAATAAGCTATTCCATTCGCAGGCGATATCTGGAAAAGAGCCATTCAGTAGCTTCCTTTGATTAGCTGTTTCAGTTCTTACGGAATGTTTCAATTTCTCTATTCCAGACAGTCTCTACTTTTGAACCCAATTACCGAGTGCACTTGAAAGATCATCCGTGCTTGTTTTACTAACGAGATACCCCAAATTAGGAGGCGGTTTTCTTTTCTCTTTGCCTTTTAAATGTTCTCTATTCATGTTAAAGAGAAATAAACAAATTGACAGCGAAGCATTGGGCCTAATTAAAAAGGATACGTTTCTAAGTATACCTCTTCTCTTCTCTTCTCTAATAATCCATATTCTATATCTTTGCTGATTACTTAAACAATAATAGTTTAGAATTTTAACAACCTCTTTGAAAATTAAATAGATCTAATATTAATTTATTCAGATCAAAAATGTACGCCAAAAAATACATTTATTATTATTATTAATATTTGAACAAACGCATCGAGAATATTATTTCAGTTAGTTATCAGAATTAAAACTAATAATATTAAACACGAATTGGTGGAATCAAATGAAATTTAATATTAAAATGGCAATGCGTAAATAAAATACAATAGAGTGACAGTATACTGGAAAGTCAATCATCCAAATGAAACAAACTATTCTTGTGTTAGAAAACATTATAATTGCAGTATATTTTACAGATTTTATCCCGTTATCAGAGACAATTATTTCATACAACTACCCAATTTTATCGTAGAATTATGCATTAGATTCTATTATGAGAAATAAAATTAGAACAGTGATACCTAGTAATGTTAGTTCATGTATGGCTGTTGGTAACCATTATAATCCACTCACCCAACCATTGTAACTCAACATTTCAAAACGACTTTATGCTAACTGTCGACTGTACTGGCTTGGATTGTTCCAATATATTTTAACTACTTTCTTTAGAAGGTAGTTTAAATAGCTATTTATTACCATATTTTTTTAATGGCTGGCCTCCCAACTCCCCCACAGCCAACCTCATTCACACCAAGGAAAAACCGAAAGTGGTGGATTGGAATGGCAGGTCGATGGGGGAGATCACTTACCTTAGATTATTACAATAAAAATTATAATTAAAACGCAAAATCAGTCCAATTCGTTTTAAATGGAAATTCTGTATATCCATAAAAACAATTTATGAAGATTAACACCCTCATAAAATTTCCCAAGAGATGAAACGATAACAAAGGTTAAAAAATCAAAGGTTATGGCATTCAAGAAAAGATGGCCGGTTTGCTCAAAAATTATACTTGACAACCGAACTAAAGAAGAAGTTCGAGATTTTAAATATTTAGGATGCAAGATTTCATATGACAAGGATGATGACGTGAGTGAAAAACTGGCAAAATTCTGCGCTGTATGTGGTTCTATTCGCAGGACAATAGGAAAGAAAACGAGAAAGGACACCCAAATAAAATTTCATAGAGCAATGGCTGTACCACTCATAACATACAGGAGTAAAACATGGGTGTCATTACAGTGGAATGAATTTCATATCCAGGCTGCTGAAATGAGATTTTTGTTTGGAGTCAAAGGTTGAACCCAGCTAGAAAACGCAACGAAGCTATCCGCGCCGAGTTAAATGTTCAGTCACTGATGGAAACTTTAAAAATGTATAGGAGAAACTGGTCCAACCATTTACTTCCCATGCCAGCGTACAGACTTCCTCTGCGAACATGGAAATATAAACCTGGAGGGAAGCGAGGCTTAGGAAGACCTAAAAAAAGATGATGCCGGAACAGGCCATTGAGCCTAATCCTTGACAGATGATGATGAAACGATAACTTGAACTTTTTCTTCCGAGTACTATTCCAAGTACTGACTACTATTCTAAGTACTATTTCTTCTGAGGAGTTAGGTACTTCAATTGTGCCATTACGAGTATATATAATATAACTATATTATATATATAATATATATATACTTACTTACGAAGCGCTACAGCCCTACGTGGACCTTGGCCTCCTCAACAATGCGCCTATATATATATATATTATATATAACGAGTATATAATAACTAACACTGGCTGCTTTTCGTCGGCACTATCCTACAATTTTTTAGGTTTTTGAGTACTTACGTTATTTGGCATTATCTGTGCTTTTGCCACAGATTAACATATGACCGATGCTATTTCCTCTCTTTTAGATTTACGTATCAGTTTAGCAATGGTCTACCGACATCGCTTTGCTTACATTTTAATTGTAACTTGAAGTTACTAGACAATAACAATTTCTATATAAATAACTAAATCAATAACAATTACAAAATCATCTTTGATGATTTATAAATGCTGATACGGAAATAACAGGAAGGTGGAGTTTTAAATTATTTGCACTTGATCTGCAAATTCCAGGGCTATAGATTTAGTTATGTTTCTTATCACATGGTCAGCCAATTGCATGACTGAAACATTTAAGAACAGAAGAGGTAGAGGTGTAAAAGCCACTAGTCAAGAGTTATCTCCTCTGAGAGTAATAACTTTCATTATACAGCCAGACCCTGTGATGATTGAAGTGAAGGTGTCATTTGCAGGGTGAAAAGTAGATTTTTTACGGAAGGCATGCTGACAAGCATACTTTGTCACCTAGTAAGGAAGGCGATTGTAAACCACCTCACTCCTCGTTTTACTTAGAAACGCTTCTAGAGATTCAAACCAGCCTTTCGGCTGATGCTCTAAACAACAACACGGCAATAATTATCTTTAAAATTAAAAACATTACTGACAACCCCGTAGACGCCAAAAAGAACTTGGGTGGAGACCTGCTAATTTAATTAAATGAATTTATTCCAAAATTCAGAAAATTGTTAAAAACGAACAATTCTTGGGGGAGGGGGGTACCAAAGGGCGCCTAACCCTCTCTGTCTATCATGATATTTAAACACAATGATTATCATCCTCGCATTTACTAATTGTATGGTTTTTACAATCATAAGTAAAACATTCAAAATATAAAGATAGACTTTTTTATTAGACTTTTTCTGAGACTAAAATGAAATTATGAGTACTACAAAATCAGAAGTTCCTAAATCAACCGAACAAAAAAAAGCCACTAATTTTCAATAATTATTCAATTTTTTTCGGTTGACTCCTAAAATTAAAATACTTATTAGGTCTAAAAGGAATAGGAATTGTACTGTAACTATTTTTAATAGGTCAGTTATTTTTTATTGCAGCTGCCCATAACATTGCAGACCGAAATGCATTGTAGTATATTTTCATCTGCAGTAAAAATAAAACGATACTAATTCATTCAGATAGAAATTACCATTAAAAATACTCGTCACGTAATTCTCCAAGCACAGAATAATAAACATCTCAAATAACAGTAAATAAGGTCGCGCTTTGACTTATTTTGTCCTAAAAACATACAACACAAATTCACATGTACATACACGAAGACGATTATAGAGAACAGTATACGGGATACATGCATACTCGTTAGTATTTGTATGGAACAAAAGAGCGAAGTAATTCAACATTTTAATCTTTTAGTCAGGGCTGTGTGGAATATATTTACGAGCAGTACATGCATTAGGTCTTTTCCACGTAGGCCTAACTATATTGTGGGATTTAAATTAATATTTTATATTATTATATATAAACTATATTATGAATGTTTATTTGTACCCATACAGACACATATGCACTTTATACCTTGTCTAATATTTTACTGCTAATGCATTTTAATAAGATAATAACTTTATTACTGCAAATTAAATACGGTATTAACATCATGTCGTTAATATACACATTATATTTTAAGTGCCCCGTAATAAAATGCGTATAAAACTATGATTATTAATGAAAGAGGTCGATTATAACGTTAAATTTACGTTAATTCCGATTACGTGCTCCTATTTTTGTGATATTACAACAAAGACCAGATTATCCTGTGGAGATAATATCTGTCTCATACATTAATATAACGGCTCATTAGCTTTTCGAATATTACTTTATATATTTAATAAATGTAAATTATTGAATAAAAACTAAGTACAGGGTTTATATTTTAAATATATTTATTATTTAGTGCATTAATATTATTTTATACTTGTATAATATTACTAATGGTTTTTAGCCTATTAAATTAAGGGAATCCGGTCCTCGTATGTTTCTACACACTAACATACGGAACATTTTCTCAGCCTGTGATAGAGATAATTGGCTGAATTGTTTTACACAGATTTATTGGACCTTGGTACACATTTTAACATGAGGTTTGTTTAATTACTAACTTAAGTTCATCAGAAATAAATTTTCCTTTGGCAATGTCAATAATTTCAAAAAATTAACTATTTGTAGCTATAAAATTTGTTTGGACTAATGTTTCATTATACTCCAATCACAAAATAAGTATTCCTTTGCAATGAATTTACGCTGAAAATCTCAAGTCCTCTAACCGTTTTTAAAACGGTAAAAAAGAGGTAAAAATACCTCTAACCGTTTTTGAGAAAATGTTCCACTTGTATAATAAAACTTAATTTTTGAAAAACGAAGAAATGAAGGACACAAACATTAATTTTACTCGTAAGAAAAAATTAGCTGTAAAATAAATAAGAAAGTAAGACGAACAACAGAACTACCAACAATACGTATACAAGTTACATATCTATTAAAAAAATAACAAAAGTCTCTAAACAATGTAAGAACCAATTTTATTCCCCACGAGAGATCGACAATTTGTAAGAATAATTTTATTTTTTCACACAGGATGAACTAAAATTTGTAGTGTGATTACTTATTCCTCACACAAGAGAATGCCAAATTTCAAGAAAAAACTATTATTATTCCCACATGGGATTGAAATATTTGTAGTGTGATCACTGCCACTATCTATCTTAAAGGAGATGCTTTAATTATCATTTTACTTATGTGGTCAATGTGCTTGTTCAGTTCAAATCATATCTCCTGAATCAATACAATAATAATAATAATAATAATAATAATAAAAAATAAAAAGATACACAATTTCTTCTAAGCTTTTTGTACTTCTTTAATGGAAGTTTATATATTAATGAATAATTAATATAAAGTTGCAGTGCACAACATTTTAGTATTTACTTACTTACACAGGGACATTATTATTTATATTTCATAAAAATTACGAGCCTGTACATTTATTTATTGCTTAGTTATCGCATTCATAAACAATGATAAGTCAATCATAATAAAACAAGATACATATTTAGTTAAATTTCAGTAACTACTAGCTCATTCCGTTTAGTTGATTAAAAAAAAACAATCTGTCGATCTAGCAAACACTATCAAATATCTCGAGTGTCACAAAATAAAACAGATCTAATACACTGAATGGACGGTAAACTTATTCCATGTTAGCAGTTTGATGTTAAACCGCCCATTAAAAAAAATTACAAAGATCCCTTCTTATTCTTAGTTGCCTAGTAACTAAATAAATAACTCTTTTAAATATTTCTGGTAATATAAATTAAATAATTTTTAAAGTATTAATTTTTCAATCAGCTGGAGATGTTTATTTTTATTTCAATAGACTCAAAAATAAACAACTCCAGATGTGCATTAAATTCGTCATATTACAACAAAAAGGATCAAAAATTATCCAACTTAAATTTTAGTTAGGTCCCTGAAAAACAGTAATGGTGTTGATTTAAAAAAAAATCAGTAAAAAATATAAAACCTTATCAAAAGGTCACTTATTGTACATCAGCTTACTCAGAAAATTCAATGAACAAACAAAAATACAGTAAACTTTTTTGAGCACTGGGTTCCTTTAATCTTGCAACTGTGCAAAGAAATCTTAACTGAATTGATTCATAATGTGTATTAATTAAAATCAAATTTAGAAAATGGCGTCAATATTTTAAAAGAACAGCACCCAGTGGCAGTGGTTCAGAAATTTAAAATTGTCTTAACTCTAAATTTTTATTACGAGTCCAGGTACCGTTAATTTGTCATACCTCTACTCAATCGGTATTGCAGTCATCTTTGTTGGATATATGTTGTGAATTAATATTATTTTTAAGTCTGTCTCTGAACCTACGGTACAATTTAGATATATATTAGTGCTCGCCTTTCATCATGCGGTCTTGGGTTCGAATCCTATTCAGGCACGGCATATTTTCATACGTTACAAATAATCATTTCATCCTTCATTGTCTGCATTAGCATTAATTGCAGAACAGTCGGACGTCAAACAAAAAAAACATAGATATATATGTTATTGAAGTAGGGGTTGTTTAAGTCATCGTGTGATGTTTTATTGGATACGTACTTGGGGAGTTCATAATTCGATCCAAGAATATTAGTTTTTCAAACGGTATTCATTAAATGACTTTGCAACTGAATAAATTCTTAAATTTCTATGGAATATCTGGCAAAAGTTTTGAAAAATTTGACTTCCTAAATAAAACGTAATAAATTCAAGAAATAATAGAGAGGCTACATTTTTAAAACAGTATTGCAAAACGTTAAGTATGTGTATTAATTATTAAAGTGTTTCATAAACTTTAAACCAAATTGAGTAACTTCTATTTAGTAATTTTTTTTTTATTTATTTATTTAACGACGCATCAACTACAAGGTCATTAGCGACGACGTTGGGGTGTAACTGTGTGTAATGAAGATGAAATGATTTTTTGTAACGTATGAAAATATGCCATGCCTGAGTGGGATTCGAACCCAGGACCGCATGATGAGAGGCGAGCACGTTACCAACTGCGCCAATGCGGCCGGCATTTAGTAAATTTGTGTCTTGTTAAAATAGCTCATTGTGCTTTTAATAAATCAATATGTGAACCATTGAGTAGATAACTAATCTAGTTAAGTTCAAAAAAGCACAATACATTTTTAATATTATTCTTTTAGTGCTACCGTACAAGAAGAAAGATTTTGTAACCATCAATTATTTCTTTAGTGTTATCGAACAAGAAGAAAAGTCTTGTAACATTTATGAAATTTATTTAAAAACATTTTAGAATACAGTTTAATATTTGTTGTTTGATACTACTCCAGTTTGGCATGTCCACATTGCTGACATATTGCTGACCACTGCCCACGGAAAATTTTAATGTTTTCACATGTGGAAGTTTGAAAGAGGGAGATGAGTAAAAACAAACTGCCAGTCGCTATTTGTTCATTTCGTAGGACTAATTTTGAAGCGCACTGTTTACTGTAGAAGGGTTGTGTCGCTACTTTTATGGTAACTAAACTCATACAGCATTTTTATGTATTTGTTATGCAGTAACCTACACTACTGTGTATGTGTGTTTTTAAGATTAGCCTTCCCAAGAAATTTTGATCAATAAATTGAGCATATTTGTTGGTACTATTGCATTTATTTTTCATTAACCATAGGCTACACTTATTCCAAAATAATTTTTTTAAACCAAAAAGCCTGTTGGATAAAATAAATCTACTTTACTATGGATTTATCATGTAAATTTGAAAATACCGATTTATTAGTTGGTAATAATGTTTTGTAAAGAAGGGATCAGTTGAATATTTTGTCTTCTTCTTCTTCATTGTTTCCTCCTTCTTTCCATCGTCATACGACTATAATTCCTCTAAAATTTTCTCTTTATTTTATTTTCCTACATGTGCACAGTTATCTTTAAATACCGAAAATTTTTTCGCATGCTGCCTTTTATCTTAAAAGTAAGAAAATAAATGTAAATAAAAAAGTAAGATAGTTTAACTTTTAAACAAGGTTTCTCAATACTCTGCGAATTTACATTTATTTATGAATGTACCTCGTAATTTAAATAGTAATGATTTTCTGTTAAATTTAATGGCATCGTCGTTTTCTATAATTATTACAGAACAAACCTGCCAAATATTATGTTACTACGTGAAATAGTTGTAGAACAATGACGATGTATTTGAAAAATACGCTTTTTTCTTAAAAAAAATTAACTAAATTATACATTATCTCGTTAAGCGTATTTTTTACGAAATAATTTTATAAAACAAAAAACATGCGAAATACTTTGTTTTATAAAAATACGTAATTTTCGACAAGTAAAAATAATTAGATATGTTTAGTGAAATGATTTTACAATCCGCTAATTGCTCCTCTCTCTGTCGGAGGCCATAAAGTTGTAGACAGACAGTACTGATTAATACATTCGATATCAACTAAATGCTATGAATAAATCCCGCATGTGAACATATAATATGTTGGTAGTCAGTCAATCACCTGAACAGTGATTAACTGTTCATTGGCCGGCAATTGCGGCCAATTGCCGGCGGCATTGGCGTAATTGGTAACGTGCTCGCCTCTCATCATGCGGTCTTGGGTTCAAATCCCATTCAGGCACGGCATATTTTCATACGTTACAAAAAAATCATTTCATCTTCACCGTCTGCATTAGCAGTAATTGCAGAACAGTCGGACGTTAAACTAAAAAAAAACCTGAACGGTGAATAATCAATAAAGTGAGAGATCAAATTTTTTGAAACAGATGTTCACGTGAACTGGTTACTCTCAAGACTCAGTTAAAAAAACCTGTTTAATCAGTGAAATTTTGCCTTTTGTGATACTAATGACCTTGTTGTGATAAGTCTTGTGATATCTTTGATCGAAAGACATTTGTCTCTCCACCGTTTTAAGGACATACCAAGCCCCCTTTTACACGGGCAGTTCAGTTCACATATCAATTTCCGTTTCAGATCAGAAAAAAATACGCTTCTACTCTTTTCAGTTCAGTTTTCATTTTCAGTAATGGACGACAATCTACTCATTGCAATTGGGCTGTCATTAGTATTAACAAACCAAAGGATAAAAATATCAAACTGGAGTAAAAGTTGGTTACAAAAACGATAATCCCTGTCTCAGTTTTGGTAGCACCATTTTTTCGCAGCTGATGGATCGTATTCTTTATACCTAATTAACAACTTATTATACACGCATCTTCTTGTTCAAATGTATTTGATAACAGGTACGGACACGGTTACGACAGAAATAATAAATGAACTGAAGCTTCTGTACACACGGGTGTTTGAACTGATAACGGGCAACTTACAAGTGGCTGGATGGTTTACCCATGCAGCCACTTTCAGTTTCAGTTTAAACCTTTAGTTTTGATGTTTACACATCAGTTTTAACTGACATTTTATCTGAAACGGAAACTGATATGAGAACTGAACTGACCGTGTAAAAGAGGGCATAAACCTCTTATTTTCCGGTTTTAATAATTTATTCTAATTTTCCACTTACTTTGGATGTATTCTGTCCACGTGATTTCTCCAAAACCTATATACTGATTTTACTATAATCACTTCTTACCCGAGCTCTAAGTACAATTCTCTGAACAGTCCTCAGTATTCTCATTTCAGTTGTTTGCTTCTAAGTATGTTAAGGTAACTGTAATGTAAGCATTAGGCGTTCAACGAAATGGTTAAATTAATCAATATTGGTTGTATATATTGTAATAAAACGATTTAATCCCCACAAGGGTATGACAAATTTGTATTATATTTATATTATCCCACGAGGGATTATCCAATTTGCTATATAATTAATTAATATTGTATTCTTTATTGGTGTTGTATCAGCTTTCAAGTTTGATTTTGTTATTTTTCCATTTATCTTTGCCTCCTATTTCAGTCAATAAAACATTCACATTAATACATTATGATTTTTATTCAATTAATATATTTTCATAATTACAATCACAAGTTTCATTGTTTAAATGCAATTCTAAAATAATGCTCCTGTTCTTAATACTGTTAAATCAACTTACTGGTTTTATTTGATTTGAATGTTAAAAAATCTAACAACAACAATTTATATGTATTAACATTTAACGTCCTTCTTATATAACTATCTATTTTTCAACTTTAAGTACATTCTCTTCTAATATTAATATATTTTTAGAACGAATGTGGGACCTTACTCGCTTGCTTGATATTCAGCCCCACACTCCCATAAAATTTCACAAATCTTAGTTCTTTTATGCATGTTCACATATCATTTATATTATTGTAGTAGTATTATTATATCATTGTAATATTATTTATATATTATAATTATTAATAAACGAATTGATTGAGTTTAATGTATGAATGGGACGGACGTTTTAATAAAGCAAGCTGTTATCTTGAGGCTCTTCGTCCCATTAAAATAATTTACAATAATATTTCTTCTTCTTAGTTGCCTAGTAACCATATTTTGTTTATGAAATTAAATAATTTTTAAATATTTTATTTTAATCAGCTGGAGTTATTTATATTTATTTCAATACTCAAATATAAACAAGTCCAGATGTCCATTAAATTTGTCTCATTACAATATAAATTTATTAGGCCTACTGACGACCTGTATTAAATTTAATAATTATAAAAAAATAGTTATAAGAATAACAATTATGAAATAATAATAATTATTATAGAAATACCATTTTCATAACATAATAGTAAGTTGTTTCAAATGGAAAATGGTGAAATTCTAGCCTATTTCCTTTTCTTCGCTCTTGGAAAGGAACCACCAGAATTGAAAGCTCACTTCAGGAAATTCGGAATAAACAAAAAAACGTAAGATAGTTGACTTTTCAACAAGGTTTCTCAATACCGATAAATTGCACTAATGAGTTGTAAACTACTAAATTACCTTCACTACAAAGCAAAACAATGATAACGAGTACAAATTTTTCATTCACCATTTATTTATTTAACAAATAATATAAATGAGATAAAAGTCAGGTGACAGACGATGCCTTTTAGAGAAAATAACAGAAATATGATAGTCTGTATTTATTTTATTTTTAAAATGAGAAACAATCATCCTGCGCAGGAAAAAGCTTTGTAATAAAATTGTAGGCTAAACAACACATTTGTGTAAATTCTAAAAATAATGTTTATAAAACAACGACGCTCTTTGAAGCGTAAATTTAAATTAGCGAAGTTTCTCTTTTTATGGAGTTTAAAAATTACCTTTTAACAATTTGAATCAATGACATTTGATATTGTTATTTCTGTATAGATAAAACTTAGTAAATTTAATCATTTTAATGTTGTAAATAAAAGTTAAAAACTTTTGCATTTGTGTTCCAATAACGCAACTAACGAATAGGAAAAATATAACTACGTAGTTTTAGTCAAATTAAGATGGTTAATTTTAGTTTAAATCATCGAACATAATTTAAATAGTCAGAATGGTTCGAGCAACGATATCTGGAGAAATCCTGAAATTTGGGAGATAGACCTTATAAGGCGGTGATTTCAGAACTACATGCCCCAGCTAGATTCCCTAAACTTTTGATAAGTGTGGTAGTTTCTTAATTTTAACACGCGCCAGCTAGCGCGTCATGGAGTTCGTAGTTTAAGAACAATCCTGTAACTCAGTTGAGTTTGATTCATTGGCGCGTGCAATTATACTCTAATAGAATTTTGTGTCAAACATTACGTCACAATTAAGTAATAAATTATTTTATGTTCGGTTTATTATTATCATTTCATCACCTAGGCACGAGCAAGAGCTTATGTAGGCATCATCAACCACTAAAATAAAATTAACATATTTTATTTAAATTTTCTAAGTTTATTATTTAATTTAAGTTTAGTAGTGGTTAAATTGTTAAATTATTTAATAGTGCAATTCGCTTTGCTTTTGTCGTACTTTATAAATAGAATGCAGTTATGAATCAACGATGGCTCGACGTCAACTGAGAAGTAGCTGACCCGTGTACATTTTTGTAACCACACAAAAAGCTGATAACTAGAACCAGCTTCTTGGTCCCTGCCTGCAGTTCGTGTGCAGTTTTGTAACTACCGCCTAAGACAGTGAAGATGCTACACTAACGAAGTCTATATCGTTAAGTATTGTGACAATATCTAAGGGGAAAATATTTCTTCCAGAATTCTCTATCAGAACTGAGTTTCTAAAAACTCAGTTAATAGTTAATGTAAATAATAATATTTTATAAATCGGGTTATTTCAAAGCATTGGTTAGATATAACCAATCTATAATCTATAAGAAACCTATCTAGGCTTATTGTTGTGACGGCTACCTGAGTAGGGTCGGTATATCTAATAATTAGCTTTTTTGTTATGGTGTTGTATGAGGATTCAACTTGTTTGTTTACCTTTTGTTAAGAAACATCCAGAATCCCACAGAAAAACTTTTTATTTTTATTATTGTCAATACAAATTTCGATGAGTTAGGTGTTTCAGGGGACCCGAAATGCCTATCTCCGTAATGTTAATGTAAGGAACATTTTCTCAATAACTATTGGAGTTATCCTGTCCAATTCTCTTGTGGTTACTTTTCAGGCTTTTCTACACCCACTGAGTTCAATAGCACTTTGATACATTGTTAGAAACATATTTTTTTGAAATTACCACTTTTGAAAATCAGAACATTTTTCCTAATGAAGTAAAAAATAAATATTTAAATACATTCATTTACTGTAATATTAACTCAGTACATTAAAATTATGGTACGAAAGGCTGCCAAAATTTCATTAAAATCTATTCACAGTTGGCTGGGAAATGTTCCTTATGCGTAAAAAATTGCTATTTAAGGGAAAGCAAAAAAAAACTAAAATGGAACACATACGTTAATTCAATATGTTATTTTTTACAGTTCAGAGGTTAATTTATTACATTCGCAAGTGGTCTAGGGCTAACTTAAAAGTTTAAAAGTAAAAAAATATCGCACAAAATAAAAATACTATGGACTTATCTGTTGTAAGGCTGTATTCTGTCGCCTCTTATATTTAATCTTTATTCTGAGAAAATTTTTTCTGAAGCATTGCAAGAGGAGGAAAGAGGTATATTGCTGAACGGACTCCGAATTAACAATATCAGATTTGCGGATGATACAATAGTATTTGCAAGCAGTATGGAAGATCTCCAAGAATTAATGAATAAAATTACAGCCTGCAGTAACCAATATGGTCTTAATATTAACACCAAGAAGACAAAGATGATGATAATCAGTAAGAATAACATAAGAAATTGTCATCTGTATATTAATCAAAAGGAAATAGAAAGAGTTAGCCACTACAATTATCTTGGTACTACCATTAATGAAGCTTGGGATAATACTCAAGAAATAAAATCCCGAATAGGCAAAGCCAGGTATGTTTTCAACGGGATGGGGGCAGTGTTTAAGAGCCATAATCTGACCCTCGACACAAAAATGAGACTCCTCAGGTGTTATGTCTTCTCTGTGCTGTTCTATGGTGTGAATTCCTGGACGCTCAATGATGCCATCTCCAAAAAGTTGAATGCATTCGAAATGTGACTCTACCGTAGAATGCTGAGAATCCCTTGGACGGCACATATGACCAGTGTTGAGGTGCTGAGAAGGATGAGGATAGTATTTGCGAGGAAGGATACGGAGGTGATGAATACCATAAAGCGAAGAAAACTCCAATATCTTGAACACATTATGAGGAATGGAAAAAGGTATGAACTTCTACAATCCATACTGCAAGGAAAAATATTAGGACAAAGGGGCCCAGGTCGAAAAAGAATATCCTGGTTAAAGAACCTTAGAACCTGGTTCAATAAAACTACTCCGCAACTGTTTAGAGCTGCAGTTGACAAAGTGAGGATCGCCATGATGGTGCCCAACATTCGAAACGGATTGGCACCTTAAGAAGAAGAGATCTGTTGTAATTAAAAAAAAGAGATTTTATGCAAATGGGTAACGTTTAAAAACTAACGTAAGGATTCAACATATTTTTAATTTAAAAAAAAAATAGCAAAACTCCCAACAAATTATATCTACATCGTTGGATGCAGAAAATTGAATTTAAATAAGTTGCAAAAAAACCGGAAATGTGAAAATTTTCAATTTTTTTCGTTCCGGATGTACCCTTAAAGGGCTAGGTCGTTCTGAAGTCGGTCAGTCTTGATTTGTCATCGGCGAGTGAATTGTATAGGTACCGCGTAATAGTTACGTTTAAGGAAGGTCTAACGTCTACTGAGAATCGTCTAACGTCTACTGGGTAACGTCTAACTTTTACGTGTATCGTTGTAACTAGGATTTAGTTTAATTGAATGCGGAATAATTTTGTTACTAGTTACGTTTATTTAATATCATTGATTTATTCTTTACTATAATTAGTTTATTATTCATTATAATACTCGTAATTGTAACTTATTAGTAGATTTAAGTAAAATTATTATTCGTAATTTATAGTTCGTAATAAATACTTTTTGTAATAATTTTAAACGATAGTTTTGTCACCGTCGTTCCCTTTGATGAAGTACTGTGCTGCCGGCTACTAAGCTTCCGACGTAGCGACAGAGGGAGCCGCCAATAGTTCCGAGAGGAGCGGTAGGCTTGGGTGCGTACCGACAGAGGCCTTTGTCAGGGGGATCCAGTAACCGCCCTCTACTACAGCGCTCTCGGCAACTATATAAAGAGAGCAACACTCAACAGGGAGATTCAATTCCAATCCAGACAGCATCGACAAGACGTCCACCATCGGCAACACGGCTACCGGACTCCAGCGAAGACTAATTGACGACCCCGCAAGAGAGGAGATGATCCTTCCGCTCTCCGACCCGTCACCGTAAGTCGTCGACCGGACCGTCATCGCTCGCTCACGCGAGCGAGGCCCACAGCTGTCCCTCGACCGAGCCTTACGCCCACCGGACCCGACGAAGCAGCCATCGACGTACTTCTGCGAGGGAAGAAGATGCCGTCTCCGCTAGATGACGACACGTCTTGTCGCCCAGCTTCGACGGCCACGATGACTACGAACGACGCTTCCCATCAAGACGAACACCACTTAAACGGCCCTTTTCAGGGCCACCAAAATGCAAAGCTTTCAACTCGCCACTTAATGTCGCCATCCGGTGATAGTTTCTTTATTATTTTTATTTTGCCCAGATCCCGAAACGGAACTTAGCTATAAGTGTTACTCTATTATTTTTTGTGAATGTAAGTGTGTACTTAATGTAGGTACTCTTTTTGG
The DNA here is from genome assembly GCA_035578175.1 of Catonia carolina. Lineage (NCBI taxonomy): Eukaryota > Metazoa > Arthropoda > Insecta > Hemiptera > Achilidae > Catonia > Catonia carolina. Next base: position 1,604,832 of record JAQMRL010000022.1, on the reverse strand, counting down.
TCATGTAGTGTAATTTAATTTATTCAAATGTTATTATATATTAATTCTAATGAGATGAAAAAAATTCAATATTAAGAAATGAAAAATGGTTGAATATAAGAATCGTAATAAATAAAGATTCCTATTTCCATTACCTTATATTAAAATAATAAGAATAATTCCAATACATTATATTAAAATATTATTTATCGATAAAAGTAGTACGAACTAAGCGGTATGAATTATAAATCAATTTAATATTTCTCCTATTTTATCAACTGCAGAGATTTCCAACAAACTTTGAAAGAGTTAAGCAAAAAAGAAAAGGACACAATGAGCGAGAGAGTGAAAGACATCGGAGAGATAAAAAATATAAGGGAAGGGGTACGCCTTGTGTCGACTTAACATTTGTCAGACGAGGTTAAGGGACCGTAAAAAATCTTATCAGAGTAAAGAGGGCGACCCAACGGCGGCAGTGTCTTGGTTTCGTATAACCTACCTTCTTTTACTCTTGCAACTACTATTGCTATTTCTACAGACTAACAGCCACACTGAGAATGTTTGAAAAATGTTCGCGTTAGAGCCGGAGTCCATCCACTTTATTGTTCTCTATGTGATGTTTTATTTTTATAACAACACCTTTGCTATTTTCCTTCTACGATTACAAATAAAATATATTGTTTTATCGTTACAGATTTACCGAGGTGCAATGATACATCTGCAAATTAATTTCGACAGGATTTGATGTGGAATTGTAATAATCAATTACACTTATAGTTTATACAAATTTAATTTCATTTAACTATTAGTTTTAATCTGAATGACAACTGACAACTTTCCATCTAACACCTCATTTTGTTCAACCACAATGAATTTGTAGTACAGAGGGCCATAAAATATTTTGATTAGATGGTCCTAACTAAAAAGTTGAAATTAATGGAAATACTTGGAAGCAAGTATCTAATTTTAAATATTTGGATGGGACGTGTCTTCCGCAAACAAGCAGGACGTAAAAAACATAATATCTAGGAATGTTTGCAGGACGATGTATGTACTATCGCACCTCAAACATTCTTAGATATTAAGTTTTACGAAGACCATCAGAATCCATTAGCGATTAAACTCCTTGACAACAGCGAAGATACTCACAGACTGAAACGTTTTAAACCATTAGACTAACCTATACGATTTTGTTAATCATTAAAATTTTTTTTATTTATCTTTTCCACTTCAACTCCTAATCATCGTCATCTCATAATCGGCGTCGTTTTCATCTCTATCATCGTCATCTCCAACTTCAACAACTTTGTGTTTCAAGATGTTGATTCACAGTTCACCAAGTTTGATTTTGCACATACGAGTTTGTCGTATGTATATTTTTTTCTTCACAGTTTTTCTTTTTGAAACACACTACTAAGTGTAGTTTATACTTTAATTCTAAGGACATTACTCAATATGATCTTCTCATATTTGCTTAAGGTTATTGTATTTATTAATTGATTGCAAAAGAAATACTACACTGTTACAAAAAAAAAGTTTTACGATACTATGGTGATACTGGAAACCCCCGGAATAAATTAACAGTACCTACAATAAATAGATCTATTTACCATTTATAATTAAGTCCAACGGTATTAGGGAATAAAAGTTTGCTATTTCCATGGTTACATTTTATAACCTAAATATAATTATGTATGTATTTAAAACGCTAAATCGCTTCCAACATATTTTAAATAGGAATTCTATTAACTCCTAAATACAGAGTTCTACCAAACGAATTTTTATAATTCTACATGGTTTTAAAGATTATTCTCTCCTGATTTGCCCAAAAGATTTAAACTTGAATTCATGCTAATATGAAATTAATTTTACGAAATGAAAGTAGTAAATTTCGTTTATAACGTAGCAGTAATACATCGTAATGTAAGCAGTTTTCCCACATTTACCCCTCCATAGTCATATTCCATAGGAATACAGGAAAAATATGCCCATAACAGGCAGGTGGAGTGTTAAATTCATTGCACTCGATCTCTTGGTTCCAGGGCTCCAAAAAATAGTTCTGCTTCTTATCACATAGTCAGCTAATTATATGATTGAACTATTTAAGAACAGAAGAGGTAGAGGGGTAAAAGACATTAGTGAGAGTTGCCTCCTCAGAGAGATACGAATTTCACTATACAGCCAGACCCTGTGGTGAATGAAGTGAAGGTGTCATTTGCAGGGTCTCTTTCATCTCAGTGAGGAAGGAAATAGTAAATCACCGCACTCCTTGTTTTTACTTAGTGAAACCTCTAGAGGTTCAAACCAGCCTTTCGGCTGTTGACCTAAACAACAGCAGGAAAAATGTCTCATCTCACGACACGCTCAGTCGATATTAGACTTTGTGTTAATTTTTATGAAGTTTTAGTTTAAAACCGTTCTTTTTAGAACGAAACTATCGTACTACTGTGCTTTAGTCATTAATTTAATCATTAATTTATATCATTTATTAAATGATAGGGGTTTGAAATCCAAGTACATTTCGCGAATTTATTCGCATGGGTCCACTAAGCTAGTTCTTCTTAAGTATCATTTTATGTCATTAAAAGGTGAGAAAGTAAAATAGCAACCATACAATTCGCATTCTTAGTCAAAATACTCAAGCTAGAAAAGCCTTTGAAATGAAAAACAGCTTACTGACTACAAACATTGATTTACAGATTAGGAAAAAATTCTTAAAACATTATGTTTGGAGTGTAGCATTATACGGAAGTGAAACGTGGGTGATAGGGGCTGTAGAAAGGAAGAGGATAGAAGCTTTTGAAATGTGGTGTTATAGGAAAATGTTAAAGATTAGGTGGGTGGACAAAGTAAGTAATTTAGAGGTTCTTAGGCGAGTGGATGAAAAAAGAAGTATATGAAAGCATCTTACCAAAAGAAGGGATAGGCTAGTGGGGCATATCCTAAGACATTCAGGTATTGGGCTATCAATAATGGAGGGTAATATTGAGGGAGTAAATTGTAGAGGGAGGCAAAGATTAGAATATATAAAGCAAATTACAAAAGATGTAGGGTGTTACAGGTATGTAGATATGAAACGACTTGCGCAAGATAGAACAGGTTGGAGAACTGCATCAAACCAGTCGAGAGACTGATCACAAAAAAAAAGTCAAAATACATACTACATACACTAATGAATATTGACTTTATAGCTACTTAATCCACTTAATGATTAATTGAATACTTTAAAGAGAAAATATTTCTCATAAAACAAAACATTCATTCATATTCTCAGAATTTAATTCTTTAAATTTATTCACACACATCTATTTTATTTTATATATTATATCATTATTAGAATATTGTTAATTGTTATTTGTTTGAAACATTACAATAATAAGCAACCGCAGTTTTGTTTTAATGAACAATACGCCGAAGGTAAATTCCTAACTTACTTATAACACAACTCCTATCCTTTGATGTTCGTACGTACATACAAAGTGATTCTATTTCAAATATACATACATTTCTATTGTCCTTATTGTTAGTCAAACAGAACAACTTCCAACACACAACTCGTACATCAATAACCACCTGTCTAAGTTTGTACCACATCTTATATTATATAATGTCGTCTTTATTAAATTTTATCGTACTTTACTGTACGAATTGAGGTGACAAAATAATTAAATCTAGAGAATAATCATTGTGAACCTAGTTCGGGGAAGCGATGTTAATTCATTTAACATAATAAAATTAACAACTGAATATTGCAATTGCAGGCCCATTCTAAAACTGTTAAATCATTGTTAAAAAGAGGTTTGTAAATGAATTTCATTTGATAAATATTTTCAATATTTATAAAAATAATTTGTATAACATTTTTGTTTTTGATAGCGTATTTAAGATATATAAAAAACTGTATTTGTTTTGCATTTGCGGAAGCAAAAATAGATACACTAATATATATTTTTTTAGCTTATTAATTTAAAATCAGCCAGACCCTGTGGTGAATGATATGAAGGTGTCATTTGCAGGATGAAAAGTAGATGCTTTTCAGATGACCTGGAATGCTGATAGGCATACTTTTCCACTCAGTGGGGAAAGCATTGGTAAATCACCTCACTCCTCATTTTACTCAGTAAAGTCTCTAAAGGTTGAAACCAGCTCTCGTATGATGACCTAAACAACAACAATTTAAAATCGCATTAATAGTTTAGTCATTAGTAACTACGGTAGGTTAACAAACTGGGACAGTGCGTTTTGGAATGCAATAATTTCCAGACCCTAGCCGGGAATTGAACTCGGGATCTACGCTTAGTAGACAAAACAAGAATAAGCGAATGTTAGAAAAGAGGTAATGATTAGAACCAAATAAAAATTATGATAAAAATTTATTTATACAGAATATTGCTTCAACACATGGTCTTTATCGATCACAGCTGAAAATTAAACAGTGGTATTGGGTTTTGAAGTTTTATATTTTCCTACGCTCTAATGAAAATTTTAGAACAAATCTTCGCTCTTATTTGTTAGCGCGCCTGCAAAAACTGCTGATGCAACATGCAATACAGCACACCATTGCGGTTTTCAGGGTAACAGGAGGTATTTATATAGTACTTCACACGCATTGATGATATAATAATACATACCTTGTTTGTACAAATGAAGTTCCAATTAAGCAGGAAACTAGATTGCTTTTTTTGGAACTTATGTTTGTAATCTTATTTACCATTTTTTACTTTCTCTTGCCTATATGAATATATAGGAAGGAAAGTATTGTTTTCATGTCGATTTTTAGAAATCGAGTTTTCACCGGATCTATACGTTTTCAGACCCCCCGAACCCAAAACACACATGTTTTTAGCGATTGGTCTTTGTGTGTGTGTGTGTGTGTGTGTGTGTGTGTGTGTGTGTGTGTATACAAAATATCTCAAGAACGGAACATCGTACGAACTTGAAACTTGGAACTTAAGTTACATATCCTTACCGAACCCGACACGAACATTTTCATCAAAATCGGTCAAACGGAAGTAGTAGTTTATTCGTGTCATTTTTCACTTTTTTGCGATTTTCTCAAAAACTAATTTTACGATTGTTTTTAAAATCGCCTGGTTTACTCAATTTTTTATTCTCTACAGGATAGGGTAGGCGTCATGTTTGCTGAAATTCTGGGTGAGGCTGTTCTCACGTAAAAACATAGTTTTTTAAAGATTACGGCTTAAATATGCAATTTAGAGCAAAAGTTTATATAATAAAAGTTGTAGAGAATTTAAAATTCTACAACTTTTATTTCAAACATTTTTTTATAACGCTTAGTTTAGCAGTAATTAGCGATTTTCTGATTTTTTTTTCTCACGAAAACGTGAGAAAAATTGATTTTTTTAAGATTTCGGCCTTAGAATGCATTTTACGACAAAAGTGTATATAATAAATTTTATAGAAAATAAAAAGATCTACAACTTTTATTTAAAGCATTTTTCACTACAGAGCCTAGTTTAACGTGAAAGTGTGATTTTCCGTTTTTTTAAGCCAAACTGAGTTCGATTTTAATTTGGCGTCATTCACTCATGATTAAAATAAGGTTATGTTTTTGAGGTTAGCTTTTTATTTATTTCTAATATTTCATTAATAATGTTAGGTTTATTGTTAATTATTTGCATTGGCAAGAGAAAGTTGTGTGAGTGTTTCACACCAGATTTTTGTAACTGATGAAGTTCCGCTTAAGAAGGAACCAGAATGCTGGTGAAGTTCCATTTAAAAATCTTATCACTTAACTATTTTAACCCTAATAGTAATATTAACAGTGTGAGTTTGTTTGTAGGTCTGTATTGAATGTGTTACGATACACTCTTGTCAACCGTGTCCTTTATCTGATAATTTTGAAATATGTTGCATTTATAGCTTTTGTAGGTGGGTTAACGGAGTGCGGGGAATCAAACAGATTTCCAAATCTTTTGAGTGAGCATTAAGTATTTAGTCAGTAAGTGTATCGGTGGTATTTACAATTTTTTTCAAACAAAATTGTTCCTTATTAAATATTGTTCTCATAATACTATGCGCGTCAAAACGTTCATCTTTACTTACGTTAATGATAATTTAGGTACTTCTTATGTTAATATCTGCCTTTTTACTTTCTCTTGCCTATATGAATGTAATATGAAGGAAGTTATTGTTTTGTCGATTTTAAAAAACCGAGTTTCCACCGGATATACTCGTTTTTAGATCCCCTGAACCCAAAAAAACATGTTTTTGGCGACTGGTATGTCTTTGTGCGCGCGTGTGTGTAGTGAACTAAAATCTCAAGAACTAAACATCGATCGAAGTTGAATCCTAAGTTAGGGACCACAAGAGAACCCGACACGATCACTCTCATCAAAACCGGTCAATCGGAGATACTTAGTAGTTTATTCCTGTCATTTTTACTTTTTTGCTACGTATTTTCTCAAAAACATCTCTGACGATTTTTTTTATAAAAATCACCTCATTTACTACAATTTTATGCTGCACAAAGTAGCGTAGGGACCATGTCTGCTGAAACTCTTGAGCAGGCTGTACTCTAGTGAAAAAAATGTTTTTTTTAAGATTACGGCCTTAATATGCAATTGAGGACAAAAGTGTATGTAATCAAAGTTGTAGAACATTTAAAAACCTTCAAACGTTTATTCCAAATATTTCTTTGTATAACGCTTAGTTTAGCGGTAGTTAGTGATTTTTTGTTTTTATTTTCTTGAAAATATATAAAACAATGATTTTTTTTAAGATTTCGGCCTTGGTATGTATTTTACTACAAAAGTGTACACAATAAAATGTATCAGAAATTAAAAATCTACAACTTCTATTTTAACCATTTTTCTCTACAGAGCCTTGTTTAGCGTGAGAGAGTGATTTTCCGTATTAAGCCAAACTAAGGTTGGTTTTCATTTGCATCATTCACTCATAATTAAAATTATGTTATGGTTTTAGAGGTTAGTTTTTTGTTTATTTAAAGTCGCATCAACAGTTTAATCTTTCGTGACTACGGTGAGTTATGAAACTGTAATGATGGGTTTTGGTACGTAGTAATTTCCAGAGCCTATCCGGGAATCGAACCTGGGACCTCCGCTTAGTAGGCTACCGCGCATTCCACTACGTCACGGAGGCGACCATTTTTCCGTTACTTTGCTTACTAATGTTAGGTTATATTGATAATTATTTACATTGGCAAGAGAAAGTTGTGTGAGTCTGTCACACCAATATTTTGTTGTTTTGTTTTTTTAAACAATGAATATTTATTGTTTTATGTTTCAGGCTGAACAAGCAGTAGTTTATCAGGTGGAGCCGGGAGGTGGAAATTCAGTTAATAGTGGAGCAACGTATTTACAATCAGCTGTCAGTCACTTACAGCTAGAAGCTGGTTCAGGAAAGCTGAGAATACGCTGTGAGGCATCCCTTTATGATGTTTATGTAGGTAGAAGTCGAGTATTGGAACTGAGACAAGACTCTCCACGTCCGGCCTCCGTCCTAGGGCCTGGACACAACGGTAAATATTATTAACATAATTCCAATAAATGTATAAGTGTTTTGATTAAAAACAATAACTATTTTCATTTATAGTAGCCAATAATTTTTAAAAAATCAGTTGAGTGGAAATATATTTTAAAACAATTTTTAGTAGGCCTAAATCGGGAAAAATATTAAGGACGCCCTCCGTCATCCCGTGGTTAGCGTGCTACGCTGAAAAGCGGAAGGTCTCGAGTCCAATTTCTTGCTAGGTTGTGGAAAATTATTACACGTTCAAATGTAACGTTCCTTAACCTAAATAGCCCCTAAAAACCAAGCTGTTGGTGAAACTTAAAACAAACTAAAAATAAAATATTAAAGTAGTCGGGAAGAAACAATTTCTTGTAAACCTTCAACTTTACACATTTACAATTTTTCGTATTTTTATTTTGGTTTTTTACATTTTTATGAAAAGTTTTTACTGAAATATTTTTTATGACGGAATAGTAGAATGTTCCTGCCAAGGTTATGTTGATATAAACAGTTTTCGCTAAATTTACTTCCTACGCATACGAAGTTGATAAGATTTCTTTATAGTGATTGCAAGAAATTTTACATACATCATACTGGCAGAGAATTTTGATGTTTTAATCTTTGTTTGAAAAGTTAGTTTACTCTATTCTTTCTTTGACATTACTTGCCTTTTATAGAATAACTCATGCGTGGGTTACGTTGTTGCCAGCATAATTTTCTTGGTTGTTCTAAATTTGTACTTTCTAAAGAAATTGCTGTTTACTTCGTGGATCTATTTTTGTAATGTTCCTAAATTACAAAAACCTTTTCTTATTATTTTTACTTTACTTACTAATGAAGATTAAAAAGAATTAAAGAGAAAACTTTTAATTTTGTAAAAATTATTTTCTGCATTTTATAACAGGTATATTCATTGCTGTATTACTATATTTTATTTAATATATTATAATAAACCTACTTGTATTTCGTACACATATAACTTATTATTTAAAAATATTACAGCAATACTTTTCAAAATATTCAAAAATTTCCAGTTCGTTTGATTATGAATAAAATTCCCGTAAATATTAAAAATTTTAATAACATTTTTTTTGTAATTTCCCGTTTTACTTTGCTGATGAATTTTGTGGTGAACAAGGCATTCAAAAGTAACACGCATTGAAATAAACAGTTTCTTTAATAGTGTTTTATCAACTGAAACGTACACACAACATAGAAAATTTAATACTGTTTTAACTAATGCTTAAGTCAGTAGAAAATTTGTTTTTAAAAGGAACATCACATATTTTTTGAACAATTGGTTTCCGTGAGGAGCTCTTCTTTGTTTAATACCAACCATAAACAAATACAATTTTTCTTATGAATTACATGACAGAATCACAAAATAAGTACAACTAATTCTAAATTATCGTATAATATTAAATGGAATTAATAATTAATAAATTTTAGTACTGTATACTGTATTACTCTATTTACTGTATTTACTGTATAGGCCTACTGTATACTGTATTAGACTATATTGCTGTACCGTAATGAGTCCTGGATACTTGGGAAGACAGATGAACGTCAGATCCAGGCGGTTCTGCGTTTCATGCGGTTCTGCGTTTCATTCGGTTCTTGAGAAGAGTTCAGGGGTGTATTTTGAGGAATCACATTAAAATTAGGAAATCTGGCCTTATTCAAATGTCTCCCCTCTATGTTGAACAGTTAACCAATACAGAGAGAAGTGAGAAGACATTTAATACGCATGAGTGAATAAACGGAATTTGAACTATAGGGAAATAGCATTGATTTTCATTAGTTTGTTAATATTTTCTTCCTACGAATAAATGAAGACTTGTTATAGTCAGGAATCATTAAAAAATGTTTAGACCTTTTAAAAAATACCAATTTTGATACATTTTAAGCTGTATTTTAGCTGAAATACAGAAATACATTAATTTGTAACCGTTTTCCAATTTTATCTTTTGTAAATTTTATCAGCTTTTTGCATTGTTAGTTTTGGAGTAATGGTAATGTTCTGTTTCGGAGATGTAAAGATAGGTGGATTGAATCCATCAGCGGTAAGTTTTTTTATTGTTCAAAAAAATACTAGAAATATTAAAAAGAATTCATTTTTATTTATTTTTTAATTTGGACAATTTGTTTTATCATCTAAAATTATTTACTTAAAAATTTTCATTTTTGGAAGCAAAATCAGTATAATTTTGAATACCTAAATATTTTCTTTAGCAACATTTAATTTTCAGACACTATTTTTTAGTGTTACAATAATTTTAAATGACAAAACAAATTGTCAAATTAAAAAAACAAATAATTTATTTTTAAAATTTTCAATATTTTTTGAACAATAAAAACATTTTACCGCTGATAGATTTCGACGACCCACCTATCTTTACAACTCCGGACTAGAACGTTACCACTACTCCAAACAGAACAATGCGAAAAGTTGATAAAATTTACAATCCTTAAATTAGAAAACGGTTACAAATTTATGTATTTCTGTATTTAAGCCAAAATACAGCTAAAATGTTATCAAAATTGAGGTTTTTTAAAAGGTCTAAACATTTTCTAATGATTCCTGACTATAACAAGTTTTCATTTATTTAGGGGAAGAAAATATTAACAAAGAAATGAAAAATCAATGCTCTTTCACTATGGTTCATATTCCGTGGGACAACCGGTAGATGGGGAAACGGGAATTAGGTAGACGTATATAACTGTTACCGAAGGGATGGATGTAGGTAGACCGTGAAAAAGATGGGTAAAGAAGTCGTAACTGGTCAGAAGGCCTAATCCACGACAAAGAAAGAAAAAGAAGAAGTACTGTACAAATATTTGTAATTTTCACGAAAGTAATTTTAAGTAAACTTGAGAATAATACACGTGTAGTCTTACCAAATTATGGTCTGTTACCAAAAAAGTTAAAGTCCGAATAAATTATTAAATAAACTACAACAAACCGAACAACAGTTGATTACTTTTTTATAAATCAAGAAAACATTTTTTATTTTATAAGTCGTACTGGAGAGCTGTAACTAGGTGGAGTCCTTCTCAAAGCCATTAACGTGGTTAATTTTCATTTTTTTTAAACTAATAATTAGTAATCATTTTTCTGGTTGTTTTCAAGCAGTTGCAAAACAAATTAAGTAAAAATAAATCGTCGCACCAATGGTCAGTGGTAACAAAATAGTACTAAAGGCATTAATTGAGTGTTTTAACTTGATAAAAGTTTTCAGTTCCTGGTTGGTAAATGAACTTGGATTCTTCCGATTTGCTGTATGAAATAAACACACTACACTACTGCTTCTCAGAGGCGACCAGTTAAACTTTTTCTAATCGCTTTATTTTGCGTCAGCTGTTCTACATGTTAATGCTAATGCAAACGGCGAAGGGAAGTAGATGAATATAAATCATGAAACAACGCAATACTTGACCGGTAATCAAACCGGGGCTCCATTGACATAAAAGCTAGTCGTTGTGCTCTTCTTTAACAAGTGAAATATTTTCTTTATGAACGTATTATATTTGTCTTTTAAACTGTTTACTAAGATATTTACCAAATACTACTTACTTTAAATATTTCATGTTATTGTTTAGGTCAACAGCCTAAAGGCTGGTTTGAACCTCTAGAGGTTTTACTAAGTAAAAACGAGGAGTGAGGTGGTTTACTATTGTCTTCCTCACTGAGTTGAAAGAATATGCTTATCAGCATGCCAGGCCCTCCCAAAAGAACCCACTTTCCACCCTGCATATGACACCTTCATTTCATTCACCACAGGGTCTGGCTGGATAGTGAAATTCATAACTCTCAGAGGAGATAACTCTGACTAGTGTCTTTTACACCTCTACCTCTTCTGTTCTTAAATATTTCAGTCATAATTGGCTGACTATATGGTAAGAAACAAAATTATATTTTTAGCCCTGGAACCAACAGATTGAGTGAAATTAATTTAACACTCCACCTGCCCGTTATGGGCCAAAATATTTCATTTTTAATTAAATCTTAAAAATCAATTACATATTTAATTAAAACAAGTAAACTTACGTGCACTATATTATCCTTTAAATAAATCATAGAAAATCTAAAAAGGGTTAAAAAAACCGGAAGAGTTGGATACTTTAATGACATTAAGACATGGTGTACGTAACTGAAAGTAAATAGAAAATACAATATTAAATATATTTCTAAGTATTTTTCATCTGATACAAAGAAAGAAAAAATACATAAAGAATCTGAAGAAAAATGATAAGAACTGTCTCGTTAAGATATAAATACTTTTATACAAATACAATAATGATATTTCTCCTGCTAGTTAGAGAATGACGTTAGATGGTCGTTTATGATGACATCAGAAATTGTAAATAGGACATTAGACAGAGATAGTCTGGGTATCGGTTGTGTGCATGTATACATATAACTTATATTGGAAGAGGGTAGCTAACCGACCGAAGGAGGTGGATAAATAAATGTCAGTCGAGATAGAAAGTCGGTTGATAAACGAGCCATCTTCGATCAGTGTGAAGAAACTCATTCCTCCTTAAAAACGTCATTTCTGGTGAATAAGACTTGGTCGACCATACCGAAGAATGAACGATTTAGCCCATCCGCTCACTTACTAGATACAGAGTAAAAGTTCAACATCTCTTAAAAATATGACTGATTATAATGAATTTCTATTAAGATATTATTATTTCTTGTTTTTGTTTTCAGTATTCGTTTTACTTTTGTATTAAATTGACCATAAATAATGTAAATACTTTATCTTCTGGATATAATTTAAAATTAATGATGAAAACCTTCTGCTTCATCTTTTGGTAAACAAACTAACAAAATTTTTAATATTACTCTTATTTCTTTTTTTATTATGATGCTAGATTTTGAAGGGGGAGAGCATAAAACATTCCTTATTTAACAACAGTATTTTTAAATCGTATAAGTAAGTGTAATAAACGAGTATATGTTTATTCAGACAAAATTTGCAATCAGTTTTGATTAACTTTTAGTAAGTAGTTATTAATAACATAAAATCAGTAGAGAAGTGTCTGGCGATCCTTCTCTAGAAATTAAAGACAAAATATTATTGATACATAATTACTACCAGAGGTAGTTATAAAAGTAAACATAAAATTAAAATACAAACAGATATTAATTAAATGGTATTTGAAAACAAAACAATAACTTAATAACTAAAAACAAAGATTATTTACATTAACCAGAAAAAAGTTGATACCTACAGTTAAATTTAAAAATTATGGTTTACAATGGTATAATTACATTACATAATAATTTATAATAATAATTTATGTTATAGCTATAAAATAACAGTTATATTAATTTTATTTTACCATTACTTCAAAAAATGTTATTTATATATTTTCATTATACGGATTTGAATACTACACAGTGATTGCCGGTGTACTTTGATGGTTGGGGTTCAATTAACCATACTCTCTCAGAAGTGGTCGGCCTGGGTCTGTACAAGACTACACCTCATTTACACGTCATACACATCATCCTCATCTCATTGGGTCATGGGTTTGCTTATTGTTCTGAATTGAACAGATTGCAACGTACACATATTAGGAATTAAAAAGAAAAAAAAAATATTTTCATATAGCTTAACAGACCCCTGTGGAACACCTGCCATAATATCAACAAATTTAGATAATTTGTCTGTAAACTTTATTTGAAATATTCTTACACTCAAATAAGATTTTATGATAATAAGATTTTACAAAATATGGATATGTTTATGATATTTCAACTTATAAACGTGTAAATGAAGGGAAATTGAGCTTTAACCGTAAAATTAAGGTTCGATAAACCAACATAAAAGAATTAACAGTAGGCCTACATAATAAACCATCCAAAATATATTTGTAAAATGCCTGTAAGAAACATTAATAGTTGAAAATAGTAAGTCAATAGTTTTTACTGTTGATGCATAAATATGAAAAAATATTTTACGTACTAGTTTATAGAAAATACTGTTTGGTAGTGTCTATTTGTTCCTATAACAAACAGGGAAGTAGTGCAATATGTAAAAATTATTGTATTAGTTATTACAAATTCATAAATTTCAAAAACTCTGCAATAATTTATTGAATTTTTATAACTAGTATGATCAAAAGTAGTTATTAAAATTTTTCATTATAACTTTTATTCAGTCAACGATTCAAAAATGTATTATTTACTTCAGAATAAATTCAACGTAATAAAGGCGATTATAAGTAATTTAACTTAATGGCATGTTTATTTTATAAAAGTTTTTGATCAGTATTCATGCTATTTCTGATCACGTTTCTAGAAATGTTGAGCTTCCGACTTTCACAGAAAACACACATTAAATGAATACATCAAAATCAACATTTTAATTTTACAAAAATACAAATTGAACATATACTAATTAATTCTAATTCTATTAATTAAATGTTTGTATTATTCTAGATTCTTCTTATTATTAAAGCTCTCACGGGCTTGTATGGAGGCATTAAAACCATTTTTTGGTGCTACCGACAAATTATAATTACTATGGAGAACATAATTTATTATTATTTTAGCGGATGTTCTACAACGCTAGTCCATTTACCGCAATCCAAAACCCCATTCATTTAACTCAACACATCTACATTCCTCAGATCCCTTCTCTTCATAGCTCTCAAACACCATCCTTTCACTCATTTCTGGGTTCTCCTCGCTTCCTCCGTCTAGCTGTAACTCATAGCAAAATCTTCTGTGGCAACTCGCCTTCCTCTATTCTTAGCAGATTTGTTGCTTTTCTGAAAGTATGTCAATTAATAAAACTCTGGGTCCACTTTGTTCATCCTCAACTTGATCTAGCATATTTCTGAATTTTGGGTGAAAGTCCAAATCTCTGACCCATAGATGAACAGCTTTGAACAAAAACAACAGAAACAAAACAAAAAACAAAAACAGCTTTAAAACAAACAAAAACAACAACAGCTTTGAAAGATTTGAAAGCTTGAACAACAAGACTGAAGATTCTCCTCTTAATGCCACAAGATTTATATGACTACTTCACAAAATAATACGCAACATTCTGGTGAGGACTTCTACCAAATTTTTTAAAAATTTAATACAAATTTAAAACGTAATCACGGTTACTTTACTAGACGGTAGGGGTCATCAACAATATGCGCAGTGATAAGCCCACCCTTTGACGTCACTGATCACCAGCGTATTGTTGTGATGTTTACTATTCTTAATACGGTTATACTTTACTTTGGTGTGTTGTGTGATTGCCGGGTGTTCTAATCTCGATAGACACCAAAAGGAGTTGAGCATTAAAAATTTTACCGTTTTCCCAAGGCCATGGAAACTAGACTGAAGTAGATAAATGCTTGCAAGGAGGCCGATTAATTTTCTACTAAAAGTGGTCGCGTGTGTATAATACATTTCGACGAATCGGATTATGTACGCGATTTAAAGTCCAAGTTGCTACATCTTCCATTAAAAAGTGTCTTCAAGACGAATTCAGTCCCACATTTAAATTTGCTGATTTGTATTGCCGTTTTACGTCCGGTAAACCCGACTTGTAGTGAACGTAAAAATCGAGCAGAGAAACGGTACGCTTGTAAGGAAGTTTATGATATTTTAAACTCATCATCCAATTACAACACAGGCAGTTCACAAAATGAAGGGATAGCCGTAGAGAAAGGTTGGTCTCGTTTTAATGATGAACCGCAAAATTTTAATGTTGAGCTGTGAGAGTAAACTGGTGTCTTAAAACGTGAAAACGTCGAATTAAAATAAAAAAACAAGTTACTTAGAGAAAAACTTCAGGCCGCAAACGAAGAATTATTAAAATTAAAATCGATTTCCCGTGTAAACATACCTAAACTGCTATGTTTGTAAAAACAATGCGAAAATCCTACCGTCACTACGCACCGGCCGAGTTGTTGGGGACCAGACTACGTCATCTTATATCTCACAGCAGCTGCGCGTAACCGCTACCGTCTAGTGTAGTAACCGTGAACGTAATATAACTAAATAAATATCTGAAAATAATGTAAACGATTGTAAATAATAAAAGTAAAGTAAATTTACCTCCTCGTACATCATATTCCAATATTAATAATCTGAAGGTATTTTCTGCTTTGATTCTTAAATATAATATTAAAAGAAAAAATAATATAACTTAAAAAGTTAAATTTATAATCTTAATCTTTTCGATGTAAGAAAAACGGTTTTATGTAATTGATAGTCATTAAATAAAATTGCCATCTTTTTAACTTTTGTTCATAAACATTTTTGTAACAACTTTCAAAAGTAAGATCGACAATTTTCTCTACAAAATGTAGATAAGTTTAAAACTTTTTGCGAAAATAGAGTCGTAAATATCAAAAGTTTCGCTATCACATCATTAAAATAAATTGTACAAGGAATACATTATACTTTACATATCGTATCCATTTCAACTTATTAAAGTAGTCGTTTAATTTTACATTTATTATTCGTACAATTATCGAGATATATACTTTTTATATTTTATTGGATTATCTTACAATAAACTTATATAAAAATGAAAGTCTGTCTACTTCCATCTCATCATCTACCCCTGAATCATAGTCGAACAGCCGAATTAACATTAAGGAAACTTTTATTATGATCTGGTTTCTTGGTTCTTCTATATAGTTCGTTAATGAACACAAACCACATTTTGATGAGGAATGCATTTTTTTAGATTATTTAAATTTGAACTTACTGCTCGATTTAAATTGTTTTACGATTGTTGTACATTGAAGCTCGAACTCCTTTTGTCATCCTTTGGATATATGTGTTATCTAACTTTCTAACAATGTAATGCGGAAGCAACCCAAAACTTTTTTGTTCGTGTTCATTAGTACCGACGAATCAACTGCCAGTTTTACTAGAAGATGTACCACTTGAAAGAAGACATCAAATGATATTCGATCATGATGGCGCACCGGCACATTATTCACAAAATGTTAGAGAGCACTTACAGATAAGTTTTCCGGGCAGATGGATTGGTCGAGGAGGACCAATTAATTGGCCTTCTAGGTCCCCTTATTTAAATTTCTTGGATTATTACCTTTGGGGTCATTTAAAGAAGCTTGTTTACGCAGAACCAGTTAATTCCAAAGAAGACTTATTGAACCGAATTTTAAACGCGTGTGAACTATTTAAGAACAACCGAGATGATAACAGAAAGGCAACACGTGATTTCAGTAAACGGGCTAGATTGTGCACAAATGACCAAGGAAATCCTTTTGAACACCATTTATAAGGTATGGATAGTGAAATAAAAGATTCAGCAATTAGGCTAAAATGTTTTGTGTTTACGATGTACGATGAACGTTAATTAAAAAGATATTGCATTTTCTGTTTTATTTTTCGTATGTGTTGATTTAATTAATAATAAATTGTTTAAACTTTGTGTTTGTTTATTATTGGCCTATTTTACATCATTATCTTCGGAAGTAAAGTCTCTACAAGTTTTGCTAAATAAATTTACACATTTATAAGCCATTTAACACATTTATTGTTCTTCAAACCTAAAAAAACGTATTTGTATGCACAGATTTGTCCGTTTTTCATTGGATATTACAAAAACTACTGGAGATATGGTTCTGAAACTTATTTTATTCAATTTTTCGGGTCGAAATACAAAAGAAACCATCAAATCTACTCATAAAATTGGATTCCTACACCTCAAGGATGACTTTATTTAGGCGTATGTTCTGAACCCAGGGCGAAATCTTTCGCTAGCCGTAACTCATGAAGCGTTTCCTGACCCACGTTTATATAAACTTTTTTCATTATTTTGATGAGAGGAAACCACCTTAGAAGTTTGTCGGGTTACTCGTGAGACACCCTGTATATTTTTTTATAGCCGGGATGTTCATATTTTGTGTGAATTATTTTAACATATCGTTGAATTAAAAGTGAATACGAGATATTAATACAAAACATGGAGAGGTCTTTTTATATTAATTAATTAAAATTCTACGAACACAAGATAAATTTTATTCACTGAAATTCCTAGAAAATAATTACTGCGTTGTTTTGAAAAAAGCCACAAGATATTTGGAATTTTAAAAGTGGATTAATACAACATGCGTACACTAATGGATGGTTTATAATTAGGATATAAATTTTACCATGAATTTAATAATAAAATGATTGCGAATGTAGGCCTACATATCAAGAGGTACGTTATTCAGATAAAAAATTCACACTAAAAAGTTACAAGTAGACAGATGTTGCTCTGTAAAATCAAGATTGAATGTTGACTCAGCGTATTTCAAACACTTAAAACACTTTATCACAAAAATATAAGTAATTGTAGGACGTCGAACGAAAAAATATAAGAACTTTGAAGAATACTCCCGACATGTAAAATCGTAATACTTTTTTATATAGTTTATACGAAACGAAAAAAGGGAACCAAGAAGGGAGAGGTGCAGATTTTGATGAAAAGCATCCACAGGGAGAGGGAGCATTCAGAATCTCCTTCACAGTGCGTTAGTTGAGCCTCATCGCTTCAGGAGGGTGCAGCACAGAATTATTGAAACGTGCGATGAACCAGAAACAAAGTAAATGAACGGAAGAGAAAAGCGAACACAACAGAAATACAAGAGTCAGCTTTTTGTTTGGAGAACAGTCAAGCTGAAAACTAACAAAAATATAAAAAGGACGAAATATATATTATATATATACTACATACACAACTGTGAAAATTTCAAATGTAACTTCAGCTGTACTTGCTCCTCTTATATTTTGTACGTATGTTTACAATCGTTCGATTCATTTTATCAAATACTTTCTTTATCCCATGTGAGAATTTTTGAAGCAGACCGAATATTTATTTAATTTCCGTTCTTATTTTTACTAATCAACGAGTCTGTTATTTCGTTTGATGAAACTTCGTAGCCTATCTCTCTCTTTAGTTCCTCCAGAAATAATAAATACGTGTCTTCCAATAATAATTTCCAATACACTGGACAAAATGTAGATAGTTCAATTATTTTCATAAATTTGCACACTGAAAAATACAGCATGAATTTTCATTTTAACTTAATAATGTTTATATTTTTAAAAATAGTACGAGAGCTTGATAGATAATATTGCAATTTTTTACTTTTTCTTGGCTCTATGAATTTTTAGGAACGAAAGTATTGCTCTCATGTCAATTTTTGGAAATCGAGTTTTCACCGGATATACACGTTTTCAGACCCGTGAACCCAATTAAAACATGTTTTTAGCGGATTGATCTGTGTGTGTGTGTGTGTGTGTGCGCGCGCGCGCGCGCGCACGTATGCGAGATAAAGAGAAAGAGAGAGTGTGTGCGAACGAAATATCTCAAGAACGGAACATCGTACGAAGTTGAAACATGAAACTTAAATTAGGTACCACTAGAGGACCCGAGACGAATATTTTCATCAAAATCAGTCAACTGGAAGAAGTCGTTTATCCATGTAATTTTTCACTTTTTTGCGATTTTCTCAAAAACGGCTACTACGATTTTTTCTTAAATCGCCTCAATTACTATATTTTTAATACTCTACAAGATACGGTTAGCGCCATGTCTTCTGAAATTCTTGGAGAGGCTGTTCTTGTTCTCTTACTGAAAAAGAAGGTTTTTTAAGATTGCAGCCTTAATATGTATATTAGCGCAAAAGTGTATGTAATACAAATTGTAGGCAATTTAAAAATCTACAACTTTTATTTTAAATGTTTTTTAGTATAACGCTTAGTTTAGCGGTAGTTAGTGATTTTCTGTTTTTTTTTCGTGAAAATCTGTAAAAATAAATCGACTTTTTAAAATTTCGGTCATAATGTTTTTCGACAAAAGTGTAAAGATCAAATTTATAGGAAATTAAATGATCTACAACTTTTATTTAAAGCATTTTTCTCTGCAGAGGCTAGTTTAGCGCCAAAAAGTTATTTTGCAAATTTTTAAGTCAAATTTTTAAGTTTTTTAAGCGTATTTTTAAGATTGGTTTTAATTTTGCATCATTCACAAATGATTAAAATAAGGTTATGTTTTTTGAGGTTAGTTTTTTTGTTAATTTTTAATGTTTCATTACTAATGTGAGGTTATATTGTTCATTATTTGCATTGGAAAGATAAAGTCGTGTAAGTGCTTCACACCAGATTTTTATTACAGCGATTGTTCTATAGTACTAGAACACTTTATTACTAGTTATATTTTCCCATATTTCGCATTGAACAAGTCATTCTTTTGACTCCTTGTCTCCATAGCTCTTATAACACCATCCAATTACTCGTTTTTGAGTCGTCCTTGCTTCCTTCACAGTGAAATCTTCTGTGGCAAATCATTTTTCCTCTGATTGTTGGAGATTACCGCCCTTTGAGACTGGTATAGTTGGTGACCTGAAGACACCGTTTCTGCGTAAGTGCGAGAGGTGATTCAGGGATTACGAGTGGTTATTAAACGAGTTGACTTTTGAAATGTGATGTTCTGTGGGTTATTAATATGCTGTTATATTTGCATCTGCTATTCGGGGATAGGCTCGGAGGATAGCGTCTGCTCTACCCTATATATGGATTGAGAACAGTGGATTTTTGGCTGGGACTGAAGATATTTTCCGTGTTTGAAGTAATAATTAAAATATTTGCCCATTTCTCCAGCTCCATAATGTGAAGTGAGGGATAATATTGTGACACTTATCTCTAACGTCCGTTTCGGGATCTGTGTTAATTAAATAATTCACACACTAAAGTAAAATTACAAGTATTTATTACAACTAAAAAAATTACAAAATAAAGTGACTAAAACTACGAGTGAATTACAATTAAATTATTTATAATAAATTACAAGTTAATTTTAACTAATATTAATAAACAGCTTAACCAATTTACTTTATACTACTTACAAAAGATACAGAAATAACGTTTAACAATACACAGTAATTCACAGTGACGTTGACCTTTTCAAACGCACAGTTACAATTTACTCACTGGTTCACAGACAAAAACGAAGCTAAACTCACTGAATAACTCGCATCACTTAAATAGGTGAATCAATGGATATTTCGAGAAAGACAGAGAGTTTCGATATAAGAACAAAATACAAAATCCTTCTGACGGCTACTGGATAAATCTTAACTATTGTAAACAAATTAGGATTGAACAGAAGGTGTTACAAAAAGGCCAGTTATCTAAATAGGTACCCACCCGGATCCTTCACAGTAGTTGTTCAACAAAAGGCAGGCCTACCTGTGCTATTCAACCATTTATGACTATTTCTTGGAACCTATTGATCACTCTTGTATTATATACGTTAACATTTTTATACTCCTGGTCCTCCTTGAAAATTCTCGAATACTCTTTCCTTTTTGATATTGTCACAATATACGAGGGTAGGCTGATAAGTAATGCACACATGCTTGTAGAAGACGAACAAAAAGAAATAGCAAGATGGGGTAAATAACAAATTAAAGTACAAATCTTAACCTACCAAATTATCTATTTATTTTTCAATATAGTCACCGTTAAGCATTACACATTTCTCCCAACGTTTAACAAGTTTTTTCATTCCGTCACTGAAAAATTCTTCCGACTTTCCTCGAACCCAGGACGCAATAGCTGCCTTCACCTCATTGTCCGAGCTGTAATGATTACCCTTAAGGTCTCTCTTCAGTAGAGGAAAAAAATAAAAATCGCAAGGCGCAAGGTCGGGAGAATACGGAGGGTGTAAAATTGGTTGAAACTTCAGGTTTCTCAGAGCCTCTCCAGTTGCACGCGAAGTGTGTGGACGAGCATTGTCGTGTTGCAAAATTATTGGCGCCAGGTTGCCTCTAACACGACAAACTCGACGTCGGAGGTGTTTCAGAGTCTGTATATACTGAGCAGAATTTACCGTTGCCCCTCGTTCCAGATAATCAGTCACATAAACTCGGCGAGCATCCCAAAACACAGTCAAAAGAATTTTTTTTGCGGACGGTTGTGTTTTGAACTTTTTCACAACAGGAGAATGTGGATGACGATATTCAGCGCTCTGCCTTTTTTCTTCGGGATCGTAATGATGAACCCATGACTCGTCCCCCGTCACAATATTCAAAAGAAAGTCGTCTCCTTCGTCACGGTAGCGCTTCAAAAGTTGTTCACAGCATTCCAATCGACGCTGTTTATTCTCGTCTGTCAGACGGCGTGGTACCCATCGTGCACAGATTTTACGGTATCCCAATTGTTCAATAATGAAGCCAACACGTTCCTTAGATATTCCAATTTGGTTTGCGATACGCTGTTGAGTGATTCGCCGGTCATTTTGAATCAAATCATCGATGAGTTTGCGACGATTATCGTCTGAGGCAGTGATTGGTCGTCCACTGCGTGTTTTGTCAACAATTAAGGCTTTTCCAGGTTGGCAATCACGAAATTTTATTACCCAACGATTCACAGTAGACCTATCAACAGTATCGTCACAATAAACAGCCTTTAAACGACGATAAATCTCACTAGGATTCACTTTCTCAGCAGTTAAAAATTCGATAACAGCGCGTTGTTTAATTCTCGTTGACATAGCACCAGAACACGACGCCATACTTCCACTACTCAAAACAAACTGAATGAAAGCAACGCCTTCAAACTGCGCAGGCTTGTAGAGGAGAAATAGTACTTCCACATGCCACCAGGCGCGCTACTGAAGTTTATTTAGTTGTCTTCTACAAGCATGTGTGCATTACTTATCAGCCTACCCTCGTATTTTTACGCTTAACTATAATTTTTTTCAGCAAAACAACTATTAAATACGTAATAATTCAATTATTCTATAGATCACAAAAATATATTCGTATATAGGATCAATCAGCTAACTTTTTTGAAATATGTTTTTAACTAAATTATGGTACAGATCACGGTAAATAGAAGAGACGGTAGGGATCACGCGCATGACCGGCCGTTACGAGTACATACCGTCACTAGCAAATGACGTCACCGGTGCTAAAAACGCCAGTTTTTTAAATTCTTCCTTCTTCATTTAAGGCTAATATTGGGTTACAATAATTATGCTTTGTGTACTATAATAATAACAGCGAGAATAATAATGATGATAAAGAATTGTAATGAAGTGTAAGCAAAATATGAAATTATTAACTGCCATGTTTTGTAGACAATTAAAGTAAACAAATTGTCTTTAGATGTTCACATTATGTATTAAATTTTTTTATAGAATTCTGTAATTGTAATATAAATAACTACATGAAATTTGGTAGCCTACTTCTAGAAAAATCAAATGGTTGTGACATTCTAACAGTCAGGCCTACTGCTATTACAAATTTATAGTTTATATTCTGAAAAAATGGAAAAAGGTATTTTGCCGTGCTTTTTTTAAGGTTTCGTCTTTCGGAAAACGGTGAAATGAAAATCTTTTATGTATATATTTTTCATTGTTACCACTACCCGCAACAATTTTCAATGTAATAATATAAGAACTCACTAGATATAAACACGTACTAAATATTAGAAAAAACAAAAAAATTAAATACTAAAACGTATTAGTAGGCCTAAATAAATTTACTAGTTCTTGATATGTTCAATAATATATTCGATTAAACTACGAGTAAATGAACAAAGAATTCACACAATAACGTTAGTCGCTAATTAGACGGACTGACAACATTCTCAATTACCAAAATAATACAAACGTGTTATTAAGCACCAGTGACGTCATCGGCTACTGCGCATTCTTATGTGACCCCTACCGTCTCTTCTAATTACCCTGGAACAGATATACCATTTTTACAGTCGTGATATTAGTATTACTACGTACGAATGATATATTTGCAAATAACGGGTATTCTAACCAATATTTTTGTCGAGGACAACACTTGATCAACATAGGCAAAAACGTAAGGTTGCATTCCTTTCAAATCAAACTTCCGAAAACCTAATGGCAAAATCAGTTCACTTTCTTGTTTTTACTCTAAAATTTTATATTATTTTAGAATTTAATTAAAGTAAATTATACATCTTGAGGTCTTATCATTAAGGTTAGTTTTTGTTTTAATTTTGACGAAAAACACAAAAAGAAATTAGGATTATATGTCCATCTAAGCAGTTTATGTACTTTGTTATACGGTCTTATGCTTTATTCATGAAAGCCCTTTAACGAGACTATTTATGTCACTGTGTACTTTAGATAAGAATAAAATTACAGTTTAGAAACATTAAAAGTTTGTATAAGGTTAATAAATATAAGGATATGCGGCTTTAAAACAATGTGTTTTATGGTTTCCCCTCTATTTAGGTCACGACCAATTAGGGGCTAAAACCAATTTTTTATGGTACTGTAAATTATCTGTTATCCGGCTTGGTTTCATTTTATTTTTAATTTTGCATGCTCCTTTGCTTAGGAAATTGTAAATTTTTTCTTGAATATTTTTGTCTGTTTTTAAGAAATATTTAAATCAATAGTTAGTTGTATGCTTAAAAGCGGGTAGGTGTAATAAAATATTGTTCATGCCAATATCTAATTGTTTTAAAAATTTTCTTCGATTTAAAAGTTCAGTACAATTTGAATGCGTACAAAACTCCAATGTATGCCTTGAAAACTTTTAAAACTTAATTTTATACAATTCTTGATAACCATACTTGAATTTTTTTTAGTTTTATCAACAAGGTCATTTTACAAAAGACAATAAAAAAATTGGAAACATTCTCTTAAGAACATAGTACCATGTAATGTTATTGAATTTTGACCGAACATCGTGAACCTTAGAATATTATTCAATTGATTTTTAGGACAAGAAATAATTTATCAATTTATATCAATAATTTTCCAATGATCAATTATTTGTAAGTTAGTTGCAGATTATTAGGTTGTAACTTGCACCACCATCAACTGTACCGTTGGGCAAATACTTTAATATGAACTAAAAAAATAATTTAAAAAATTGGGTCCCAGCTCCATCAGCAGAACATGAGAAAAATAAATGAATAAAACTATATCTCCTTGCTTTAAACTAAATATATAATGAATAATAAACTAATGAATACGAATATGAAACTACTAACAAAATAACCCTTAACCTATTTAAAATACAGCCAACTTTTTTCTGCCACTACTTTAATACAAAAGAAAACTTAACAAACCCTTAATAAATACACGGATAAATTTAACTCCAATTAAATATGTTTCCCCTTACTTCTTTTTCTCCTCGTTCTCCTGGTTACCCTCGTTCTCCTAGTCAATTCTTTAAACACTGCTCGTTCTTAACTAACCACTCTGCTCCACTCTTAAGTCCCAAGGGAACTGATTTTAATTTTCTGGCTCCGAACCAGGAAACCTCTGGTTGACAAGCCTCCGTCTCCCACCAAGCGTTCAGCCAACCTGGAGGGTCAACGGGAAGGAGAACTATCCTAATGATTGTCTGTAAGTTGGTAGGTGGAAGAGAGGCCCAAAAACACAGAGGGAGAAATACACCGGCCAAATAAATATCAGATGGTTGACCGTTGGCTATATTTACAACCTATTGTTTAACTACTATTCTAATGTAACTTATTTTAACAATGGGAGTTTTCCCTTACATTATTTATTTGCTTTTACCTAAATAATGGAAGTTACGGTAATTAGGAATTACCATAGCTTCCATTGTTTGTAAAATTGTACTTTTACAAAGGTACAAATTTCTGACGAGCATGATGAGGAAACTTACGGAGGTTTACCAGAAAAAGAGTCATAATAAATTTTGCTAAAATGAAGTATTTGCTAATTGCCATGCCTGGCCTAATTTTCCGAATGGAAGGAAAAGTATTGAAGTATGCGAAGAGTATAGACGAACGGAAATGTTGTTTAGTAAAGAGAAATATATTCAACGAGAAACAAACAGAATTATACAGGGAAAATAAGTCACCCAGCTCTTGAATGCAGTGCTGTGGACTAAAGTAATTAGGAAGGACACATAAAGAAGAATTGGAGATTTAATACAGAAGAGAGTGCTTACCTATGGTAAGATATGGGAGACTATAATATGATTAAGCTGAGACTATGAAGTTGAATTAGAGAAATACACATAGGATATTAGCATTAGCTACACAGATGTTTTTCCTAAGGAGTAGTTGTCGAGTTTCAAGGTTGGACCGCATTCGAAATGATAAGATTCTGGTGAGGATGGGAGGAATTTTTGTGGGGGATATTGAAGGAAAATGTTACAGTGGTATGAAAACCTGGGAAGAATGGTAGAAAGAAGACAGACTGTTAGAGTCTTTAATTGGGTTCCATAGGAGAGACAAACAAAAGAGCATCCAGCGCAGAGATCGATTGATGGTGTCGTGAAGCCTACGGATAGAAGAGGATTGGCAGAGGAGGTATGGCATGATAGAGGAAAGTGGCGGCTGAGATGTGAGAGACAACATACTTGAAGCTGTAAACAACTCACAAAATAAAAAATTAAATTATTTACTAAACGTAAGATTTAAGGAATGAAACCCACCGGGTTTGTCTGGAGGTAAAGTCGTCACCATGAGTCAGCTGTTTAACAGCTAATTTTCGGAGACGAAGGTTTCTGGTTCAAATTCCAGTAAAGATAGTTACTTTTATATGAATTTGAATACTATACAGTGGCTACCGGTGTACTTTGATGATTGGGGTCCAATTTACCATAAATTCTCAGGAATGGTAGGCCTGGGACTGTACATGACTACAACTCATTTACACTTTATACAACCATGTTCATTTGATTAGGTCATGAGTTTGCTGATTTTTCTGAATTGAACCTATTGCAACGTACACACATCAGGAATAAATATTTAAAAAAAATTAAACAACTCATTTTTCTTACGGTCTCGCCATATAATTTTCGTAATAGTATTTTCGACATGCTAGAATATTCCATTTATAAATTTCCCTTTATTTTGATAAGAAAATACATAAATAATAAAGCTATTTCTTGAATTAATTTTCAAAGTTTTAAAAGGAAATATGTCACAAGGAACTGAAGAAGCTCCTTAGATAGCCGATTTGATCGACAATTACAAATTCAATTTCCCTCAACTAACTTTCTCAGTTTCTTGACAGATTCTGGTTAGTAGATTATCTAATCACCATTATTATAAAATAGACTTCCAGTAAATACACATTTGAAACTACGAGTATGTGGGGTATAGTTACAACAATGTCTTGTTTTTAAATATCTTTAATTTCTTAAGTAAAAACCATTTTTTTCGTTATATTACTGTAGGTCTATCTTACAAAACTTGTCTGATACAAAGCAGTACAATACTTATTCATTCCTATGTTTCTAGAGAAAATACCATTCTTAAAAGTTTTTCGCCATGGTTTGTTATACTTCTTGGAACCGTAGTACCTACTTGGATCTTTAATATTACATAAAATACCTAGAAATGTGTTTTTTTGTATTTACATACTTACAAAATCGTTTAGTGTTTCTAGATAAACTCGACGTCTTCAAAGACTTTCTTATTAGAAAAATATTTTGTGATAATTTGGTTACCAAAATACAGTAATTAAGTTCACATAAATGAACTATATAATTTTTTTTATGAAACTATTATGTAATATTCTAGTTCATAAAAATACATATTTTACTAATGTCTAACTTAGTTACTTCAGTATCACTTTTTTGGTCATAAAAATGATTTCGAATGCCTTAAATTAATCGTTTAAACATAACTCAATTACGTAGAAGGTCAATCGTGAAGCGAATAGTTAAAAAAAATTATTTCCCCCTAAAACGTTAAAGTGTAAAGAAACGTTATTAAAATACAATAAATTTTAAAATTTTAATTTTCGTGTTAACAAATTTTATAAATTTATCCTTTAGTCATCGCCACCGTTAGTAATAAACCATCTATAAAACATTGGTTTTTACGTATGTCGTTCCATTTGTTAAATTAATCGCCGAGGGGTATTAAATGCAATAATTTCCGCTTGAACACTTGTTTACTAAATAGATATCTATGAGTAATTGGAAAGTTTTCAGAGGTAAATGTTTGACTATAATATATTTTTCCAATTCTGACTTAATGGATTAAAATTTACAATTCGTGAATAAATGCAATACACAGAGATCGGAACTGAATTCAAAACAAACGATAATGTTGCCTATGAAAAATCAAATTACAAACCAGTGCCTCCGTCGCAACCATTTATGTATTAACGTACTGGAAGAGTTGTAGTTTTAACATGTAGAAGAGTGCAGTATTAAATTACTTCAAATTGCATTAAACCCAAACAGAATTTTGATTCCTAATGTTGATAATGCTTAGGGTCTCATGTTTTGAGTCTCTACTGGGATTTGGAAATTTTATATAATATTCTACACAGTACACAGAACACACAGTCATTTTAATGACCTTATGATGGCTTACTTAACTTTTACAAAAATTAATGAATTATATTCTTCATCTACTTCTTTTTCCTCTTTTATAGTTTTGACTTACAAGCCAAGTTGAGTGAGTTTTTCACGCTTGATGTTTTCTTTTACCCATAGCTGTTTTTCGTCATCCCAAGCCTTTACCGTTTTTCCTTTAACTCTTCTTTCCTTTCTTCTGAAATTTATTTTTGATCTTCTCTTTCTCTTGGCACCATTCAAATTCTTTAAATTTTTTTCAAACCACTATTGTTCTCTATCCAATCTAACACCTTCCGCTTTATACCTTTCTCAGTTTCTGTTAACCGTCTATTCTGTAGTTCGTCATCTTTGCATCAATCAAGTAACTGTTTCGTAAATTTTTTCTGTCACATTTAAAGATATGTTCATAAAACTGAATTTTTATTAGAGTCTCTGTTATCTTTTCTATTTTCCATTTCTTTTTCTTTAGACTGTAGGGCCTATAGTTTCCTTAGGGCTTCTCTCTTTCTTACTTTTCTATTTCATTTTTAAAACTCTCCTTCTGATAGAAGATATATTATGATTCATATAAAGCTTTAAGTTTTATAACGGTATTGTAGTCTTAATTTACTGGTTAACAATATTGGTTTCACATTGTAAACATTTTTAGTTACTCGATACTCACTCTCTCCATTTTCTCTACGTTATTTTTAAAATAAAATCCAGAATATTATGTTTTATACAGTTTTATAAAGTTTATTTCATACAGTTTATTGTAACACCTAAGCTTAGGGATCGGGATCCGGGATCTGAGTTTAATAAAAAAAAAAAACACTTATAACAATTTATTCAAATTATTTGTTGACAAAAATTAATAATAATAATAATTAATGACTAAACTTAACATACTAACAAATACAATAAAATTACATAAATTAAATCAATTACAAAAATTAAGCTGAAACCAAACTTGACTAACAATAGACTATGGTCCTCTGGAAATCATAACAATAATTGAGTAACCTGTCCACAACCGCTTCTTACCACCCTTATGCACTTAAATTATTTACGTAGTTCAGATTCAATCCTGTAACTACACTTATTTCGAATGATCCGAAACTTTCATTTACAAGTTCAGCTACTGGCTGGTGATTACAAAAGCACTAACCCTTTAGTTTCTGCGGTCTAATAGTTTTCCAAACATTTAAGACTCTTCGCCGCTATTCTGGCACTTTCCCCGAAGAAGGAATAAAAATAAAAACAAACTTATCTACTACATTCGATTTCTTAGAATTCCTTTTTAAAACATCATCAAAATTCATCGCAATTTACTATCCTTGTTCAACACATTCAACTTCATACAATACACAATTTCTTACCCACGAAGATAGCCTATACAAAAATAAACAATCTACTGTATTACATTAAGCATATTGAGAAATATGTAACATTATTTTGTTGTTTGTTTAGGCCAACAGCCGAAACGCAGGTTTGAATCTCTAGAGGTTTTACTAAATAAAAACGAGGAGCGAGGTGGTTGAAAGAGTGTGCTTATCGCCATGCCAGGTCCTCTGAAAAGCACCCACTTTCCACTCTGCAAATGACACCTTCACTGCATTCACCCCAGGGTCTGGCTGTATAGTGAAATTCATTACTCTCAGAGGAAATAACTCAGACTAGTGTCTTTTACACCTCTACCTCTTATGTTCTTAAATAGTTCAGTCATATAATTGGCTGACTATGCGATAAGGAACCGAATTATTTTTTGTAGCTCTGGAACCAACAGATCTTGTGCAATTAATTTAACACAGTCCACCTGCCCATTAAGGGCAAAAACTTTATTTTATAGAAATTAATTACAAATACCTAATTAAAAAAGATTGTTTTAATAATAAATAAATAAACTGATGGACTTCGCTTCTTGACCGCCTTCATTTGATGAACAAAACGGATATTTTATCACTGGTATTTCTATTTTCTGCACTTCAATATCGTATCGTGTTTTACCCGTTTGATTGAAAGTAATGGTATTGGATTCAATCGGCCTGCGTATTGTAACCCTGACATTTCTCACTTAAATCGTCGCAGTGTGTCAAATCGTTCTAGATATAAAGAAAAATTGCCTACTCTAGAAGTTTATGAAAGATGAAAACTGGAAATTTTTTTAGTATTTTTCTGCCTCATAGAATGAAAATAATGAAGTAGCTTTCATTTTATTTGACAAGAATCACCTAGTCTCAATGTATTCGAATTATAGTTTTAGGTTACGTAGTTCCTTTTTATAATACGAATTTTAAAACAAAACTTAAATTATATGACAGCATTTGCAGGTTATCTCATGACAGAAATATTTCTTTAACGACACGAATGTTCCCCTTCAAAACTCAATTATCATTATAGCTTCTAACCGAAAATGTCTAGTAATTGGAGAAATAAATTTGTAATCTACTCTTAGTCGTTGTAGATTCTTTAGGATAACAGAGTTAGTACGACTTAACTTAAGATTGATTGATAATGATTGTACTATCTGAAAGAATTGCAATTTACGGGACCCTACTAGGGTTTTAGTTTTCTCGTTCTAATGCTCACTGACAGACGGTGGTTTGACCAAACTCTACCGAGTGTATAATCTGTTAAATGTGTTTGAAAACCGTTTCCCAACAATATTTACAACAACAGTATGTATCTCAAACTTTTTCTATTACCAGTTCCTCATGTAAAGAAGCTTGTGTATGGTGTTTTCAGTAAGATATAATAAGTAAAGCGAAAACACACTGGATGTTTTTTTAAGCTGCTACCGTTAGACATTATATGAGGTACAGATGGATTGCAATCCAACGATTAGGATTTTTTGTGA
Organism: Catonia carolina; assembly: GCA_035578175.1. Classification (NCBI taxonomy): domain Eukaryota; kingdom Metazoa; phylum Arthropoda; class Insecta; order Hemiptera; family Achilidae; genus Catonia; species Catonia carolina. The sequence goes on along the minus strand of JAQMRL010000022.1, from coordinate 1,574,198 downwards.
ACTCCTTGATTAAGTTAGAAGTGTTTTCTGAAATGAATTAAACAAACTAATCAATTGACCTTCTATGCCGGCCGCATGGGCGTAGTTGGTAACGTGCTCGCCTCTCATCATGAGGTCTTGCGTTTGAATCCTACTCAGGCACGGCATATTTTCATATGTTACAAAAAATCATTTCATCCTTCACAGTTACAACGTCGTCGCCAATGACCTCTGTAGTTGATGCGACGTTAAATAAACAAAGAAAAAAGATTGACCTTCTAAAAGCTTATCAATCTTTTAATACTTCAACCCCTTTATTCTAAACAAAAATGTGTGAGCTCGCTATTTCATTAATAAAAATAAAATTCATATATTCCATGCCGAGTTAGAAGACTAAATTGAGGTTTTCATTTTACTTAACTAATAATTAACGAAAATCTACCTCAATTCACTTGTGAACTTTTAAAGAACTCTAAACGTAAACTATTTTAGTGATTTTTGATATGCCCTGAAAATAATTAACAGGCCTTTAAGAAAGTGTCTTATAAATTTGCTTAGTGGTGTAATGGTCAGCCCAACTGTCTTTTAAGCCAGAGGTCTCGGGTTCAATTTCTGGTCAGGGCTAGCATTTTATTTTATATCACCTAAAATCATTATCAATACACAAGCCACGGCTAACGTCTGCATCACCACCCAGCAAAGAAAAAATTATTTTTTTCGAAAACACAAAGTAGCTCGTGTCGTGGTTAGCACGACTAGTTGTTATACCAGGGGTCCCGGGTTCGATTCCCGGTCAGGTCTAGTATTTCTTCATTTTTCCAATATTATCTCATATCATACACCTACGCACGCACAAGCTACTGAGTATACAGGCATTATCACCCAAAAAATCTACTATTATATAATATTATATTATATTAACAGGTACAATCATTATGTTTCGTCAGTTAAGGCCTACTCCCACATCAATAGTGTACTAGCTGCTAGTACTAGCAGGACCTACTAGCGCGTCAGTGAAGGTTCCCACGGAGGTAGTTATTACTGCCCTGAAAACATATGTGAGTTTGTGTTGGGTATTGCTGTACAAAGTACAACTTATTAGCAATTAGCAACGTTTCCAAACACTCACACTGAACTAGCTTATTAGCGCTAGTGAATCACGTGACCTTTTCTCTCCTACTAGCGCAAGTAAAATCAGACATATTCAAAGTCACTAGCGCTTTAACTTAACTAGCTGCTAGTTGTTCGTTCCCAGGACGCTAGTAATAGATGCTAGTCGTGGGAATCGATCTTTACTGTAACATTGATGAACTGATAATGTAGACGTTTTAAAGAATTATCAATGGCATTAACCATCAAAAGAAGATATTAAATTCAAAATTTTACAGCCTCCGTTGGGCAGTAAATAGGGTACTGCGCTGCAAAACGGAAGTTCCCGGGTTCAAATGCCTGCCATGTCTAGCATTTTATTTTTTTATATCATCTTATATCATTACCTACGTACTAGCCAAAGCTTATGTTGGCAACACACCAAAACAAAAGTAAATAAAGTTAATTAGTATTAATATAGCATTTATTAAGTTTTGCAATTATTTTTCGTTAGTTACTGAAAAACTGATGTGTTAATAATATGTGCGTGACATAAAGAACTGTCAATTAGTGTTTAGGATCAAAAGAAGTTACTAAATTTAAAAAATTTCATTAATAATTTAATGTTTAAGAACACTATTAGTTTTAAAATTCATCTTAAGGCTTAAATTTCATAGTAAATCAATTTTTTGTCACGAACGGAGTCATAACCACGGTTCGTTTTTTGTTACATTGCCATCGTACAGACCAAAAAATTGTACATAAAAGTTTTATAGAATTTGTTATATATTTTACTGGATTGTTATATAAAGTACCCTTGAATTTAAAGTTGCTTTGCAAATTCCAAATGCAGATAGAACAAAGTGGAAGAAATCGTTTAGTATTCATTTCTACTGAATGGGAAAATAAATATTTATACCAAGACAAATAACCTAAACCAGTGTACATAACTGAATTGTGAAAAATACACCAATTTCTTAGTTTACAATAATTAATTACAATTTGAAAATTGAAATTGTCTTTTAGGACTAAAAATATTGTTTAAAAAACTCCCGAAGTACAAAATTAATAAATTTTCTAAAATTATTATTAATCCTTTCATGAAAATATATTACTTATGAGAAAAATGTTTACAATTAATTGTTGTTTAGGTTATCAGCCGAAAGGCTGGTTTAAACCTGTAGAGGTTTTACTACGTAAATAAAGGAGTGAGGTGGTTTCAATTGTATTTCTCACTGAGTGTAAAAGTATGCTTATCAGCATGCCGAGCCCTCTAAAAAGCACAAATTTTCCACTCTGCAAATGACACCTTCACTTTATTCACCACAGGGTCTGACTGTACAATGAAATTCATTATTTTCAGAAGAGATAACTCTAATTAGTGTATTTTACACCTCTACCTCTTCTGTTCTTAAATGATTCAGTCATTTAATTGGCTGATCATGTTATAAGAAACAGAGCTATTTATTTTAGCCCTGCAACGAACAGATTGAGTGTTAATAATTTGATACTCTACCTGTCTCTTATCGGCAGGGCAATTAATTGATGACAATAAATTAATTAATGGATTTTATCTCTGTTTCAGGTGTATCAGCACTGGAATTCTCTTCGAAACTCTCATTAATAATTTTATTAATGACAACATGGAGATAGCGCCTAGATAGGGATTTGCAATAAAATCTTTAATATAATAGAGACATTGATGTGCCCAATAATGTTAAAAAACCGTGTTGAGAATAAAAGACTCAGTTAATTACTAATACTGAAATAAACGGTAATAAATTATAAATAATTAATGTTAGTGTTATTAAAATGTATTTTTATTTGTTATTTACGTTGAACATCTTAAGTAAAAATAATAAAAAATATATTACCGGATTTAAAAGTAAAAAAAATTAATGTAATATTATATCAAGTGATATAAACGTCAGAATTTTTAATGTCAAGTGGATGTTTGGACTATATTTTGTAAATTCAATTTTTAATAACAATAATAAAAATAATTAATGTGAATTGCTGCCTCGGTTAGCAAACTAGTTAAATTTTAATTGTATATTTTAAAATTATATGTCGATTTTATTGTATTGTTAATATGATCGTAATTGTATTGTATGCAATATTATACAATAAAGGTTTTTTAAAAACAAACTCCGTTAATAAAATGTCTCATTGATTTAGTTTATGTAAAATATGAAAATTGCACCCTCTAAGCAGGCTTCGTAGATTGGCGGCTGCGTTGTATCTTCAAAAACCTCCATGGTTATATTGATGGTGACTTTTCTTGTCTCTGTTTAAAAGTCCCCCATGCTGGAGTGAGGAGGATAAATTTTTTGTAACGGCTAATGGTATTAAAAATTATTTTCCTTTCACTCGTTGTGTTGATACTACGAATGGCACAGGAAATGACGAGGACTTTTTTAACTCAAGAATTGACATCTTCAGAAAGAACCTACTGAGAAGTGCGACGTGATTCACAACTAACTATGAAAATGTTATACATGTTTTGAGGTTCAAAGTCTTTGTGCATACGTGGTATATGCTACGTATCTTCTCCACGTTCTTCGTGTTCGTAAGTTGTCTGAAGACATGTGGTTTTATAATACTGGAGATGGTGGATGACTTTGATAAAAAAGCTGTTGTTTAGGTCAACAGCCGAAATGCCGGTTTGAAACTCTAGAGGTTTACCAAGTAAAAACGAGGAGTGAGGTGGTTTACTATTGCCTTTCTGACCGAGTTGAAAGAGTATGGTCATCAGCATACCAGGCCCTCCGAAAAGCACCCACGTTCCACCCTGCATATGACACCTTCATTTCATTCACCACAGGGTCTAGCTGTATAGTGAAATTTATTCTCAGAGAAGATTACTTTGAATAGTGTCATTTACACCTCTACCTCTTCTGTTCTTAAATAGTTCAGTCGTATAATTGGCTGACTATATGCTAAGAAACAGAACTTTTTTGTAGTCCTGGACCAGCATATCGAGTGTAATTGATTTAACACTCCACCTGCCCGTTATGGGCATAAAAGAAGATATAAATGTAAAAATAAAAATGTGAAAATTAAGAATTACATTATCTAATAAAAGATTTAAGCAAGTATATTAAGACTGATTGCCATTCTGCTTTGCTGACGGTATTCCATAGCTAACGGCACACCGCTCTTTGGGAGGAGACGGCGGGGTGTAAAAGATGTGGGAGCCTTGCAAAATTGCAAAAATAGAAGTTAAAAAATTGTCTCTTGGCAGTAACCATCTTCTACGAGATTGATTCACAGCTCAATGTTAGTAAACCGATAATTATGGAACAAATGACAGTCAGCTCATAAAAAATTTGCGCCCGTGCTAGCTTTCACCATGTGATGCAAACATCACTGGATAAATGATTTTTTTATTAGTATTACAATCCACAAGCTAAGATTAAAAATGTATCTCTTTGGAAAATACCATTTATATTAATAATTTAATTACCCTCTTTCTACCCTATAGCACAAGTGATCTTAATTAAAATATTTTGTTTTCCTAAGCATTACTTCGAAAATAGGTAAGTCAATTTTCAGAATAGAGGGTTTTTGAAAAGTCCAGATATAATGCTAATATAATTGCTTTAGTGTTATTTACCCCGTTTCGGCTTTTAGACGCAAGTGATCAGCATTCAAATGCCTTACTTTTTCTTATCCCCCTTTTCTGTAACCCCTAAGAAAGCAATTCATTCTATTTAAAAAAAATTAGCTCTCTACGTAATCGGTAAATTAGAAAATTAGTAATAAGTAGGTAAATGAATCGGTGAAAACGTGTGTTTACGTTAGAGATTATCTACTTCAACACGTGTATCTAATAACCAATTAAAACGTTTTAGTTTAGTTTATTCAAGTGTAGGTTAAACTTTACCGAACGAATTAAAAATCAGTATTCCGTTTCCGTCCTGATAGAAAGAAATATGAAGGAATTTTTATATACTAACCTACGACTAGGGAATAACAATTAATCTAAAAATCCAAAATTATAAGTTTTTGTAAATTTAATTAAGTGAGTATCAGTATAATCAGTACACAAACAAAATATTGTCATACTGAAGCAAAAGAAAAATTATCCAATAAATAAAAGATAAACACTCTCCTGTTTCCTTATTTAAACAGGATGACGCATTTTAATTTGCTTATCTAAAAAAAATCCATCCACAGTAGTTTAAAATTGTAAATAAAAATAAATTCACACTTTCTAGTTTAGGATCTGGTGGATTCAATTAATTTAATTCTTTAAAGTTTGAGAATTTACTCAGAATAAAGAGGCACTTTATCTTTCATAATAACTGAAAAATAAAAATCTGAAATCGGAAGCTTTAAAAAAATATTTTCATGTAGAATATTTTGTATTAATACGTTTGATGGATTTTATTAATATCTAATAAAATTATAATCAAAAGAAATAAAAAATATCTGCTTTCAGTTAAAGTTTGTTTGATTTGTTACGTTACATTGGTTACATTGCATGGAACCTAGTATAGTGACCAGCTGACAGGAACAAACACCACTGAGTGTCAGTATTTAAATGAATGGTTGGTTATTCAGGCAAAAACACCCTAAAACCAGCAATTAAATTACGTGGTTTTTAAAATAAAACATTTCTAGATAACGAATAAAAGCTGAAAAATAACATACAGATAAAAGTAAATAAGTACGATACAATAATGTAGCTACAATGAATTATTTCATTTGACAATTTTTAAATTCTGTAGTATATTGAAATTGCGTACTAACTAAATAAACAGTCGAACTTATGAAATATAATTCAGAACGTGGTCGACATAAAATTCATAAAATATTGAACTTGTTACAAACAGTAAATAAACAAACAAATAAACAAGCAAACATTAAATCTGTCAATTCGAACACGAATCTCATACCGTATAATCAAACCACAACACCTCGACACAATGCCGTGCACATTTCAAACAACAACAAGAATTAGAGATGAGCGTACTTGTACTATACTGTTACGTCAAAATACCATATAAAATTAAATACATTACAAGCAAATGCACTTGGGAGAGATAATAAAATTTTATGCTGTAATGCACGCAGAAGAATGTTTCATTGCGTTTCGTTTAATTACAATAGATTGTAAGCACATTAAATCAAAGTCAGTTTCAGTGCACCCTTGCAAATTATCTTGTAAGAAGTTAATTGATATGATCAATTTATTATCGTAATGATGAATACTTCGATAAACTTACAGAATTTATCTTTAATTATTCTTTTGGATGGTTTAAAGTATTTTTATATGTAGCAGCCAGTGTCATAATATGTCATCAGTTTTAACATACCGTATTACTTTTTATGAACTACTCAAACAAATACATACTTATATGTTTTATCTTGCCTATATGAATATATAGGAAGGAAAGTATTGTCTTCATGTCGATTTTTCACCGGATCTACACGTTTTCAGACCCCCTGAACCCAATAAAAACATGTTTTCAGCGATTGGTCTGTGCGTGTTTGAGTGTGTGTGAACAAAATATCTCAAGAACTGAACATCGTACAAAGTTGAAAGTTAAAACTTAAGTTAGGTACCACTAGAGAAACTGACACGAACATTTACATCAAAATCGGTCAACCGGAAGTAGTAGTTTATTTGTGTAATTTTTCAGTTTTTTGCGATTTTTTCAAAAACAGATCCTACGATTTTTTTAAAAATCGCCTCATTTATTACATTTTTTATGCTCTAGAGGATAGGGTAGGCGCCATGTCTGCTGAAATTTTTGGGGAGGTTGTTTTCTCGTAAAAATTTTTTTCCCGTATTTTTAAGCCAAACTGAGGTTGATTTTCATTTTGCGTATTTTACTCATGATTAAAATTAGGTTATATTTATTGAGGTTAGTTTTTTGTTTATTTCTAATGTTTTATTACTAATGTTAGGTTATATTGTTAATTATTAGGATTTGCAAGATAAAGTTGTGTGAGTGTTTCACACCAACTTTTTTTTATTGTTTATAAAATTCAAATCCTTTGATAGTCTAGATTTGGGCTTCAGCCCCTCTTTGATCAGAAAAACAGAATATTTTGCACTTTGAACCTAACCATTGCTTAGCAAGAATTTTCAGGATTTCTCATATTATATTATTAGGATTTATCAACTTTACAACGATACAAAAACAATTGACATGAAAAAAATGCTTACCTTTCCTATACATCCATGTAGGGCAAGAGAAAGTAAAAAATGAAAAATATAAACTTAAAAAAATAAAATAAATCAAATAATTAAAAACTACACAACCCAGCTAAACCGAATTAATTGGACCGGGGCTCCTTCAGATTATGTAATGTACGGATTACCCGAAAAAATGTGCACAACTACAAAAAAATACAAAATTGATGAAATATAACACGGAGTTGCTTATTTTACACTCAGAAGCAGAAAAAAACACTGGAAATAGCATTGCTGTACATAGTGCAGCACAACAACAATATGCAAACAGACGTTCATGAAACGCCAGCAAAATATTGCAACATCATCCAGGTTTTTGCTATTACGGAAGCAAAGTATTAGCAATCTTATACAGCCAGGCAATTGTAAAAATGTATAACTTCTTGATTTCTAATAAACTAGAAGAAATGTTTTACCAGTAAGTGGTGTTGAGACTGAATGGTGAGCATACTGAACAGGTGAGAAACCTTCCAAAAGCGATACAGGGTTGCATAGTCTCACCCATACTGTTCAACCATTCACATGAGAAAACCGGTTTTTACAATTAGCAAGTCTTAAGGTACAGTTCAAGTATAGTTTTGGTAAAATAATAAAATTATACTACTTGTTGCTCTTTATTCTATTTACCAGCTCATTAAACAGAAAAATATGTTAAGTAATATCTTGTGAAAAAAATAATTCAGTGTTTAAGTACAGAGTATAACAGGAAAAATGATGAGTGTCCTTTTCAAGCGATCAAATAATGATGAGAGTCGATAAACAATACAGTGCTTAAATGCTGTATGACTTATAAACAATGTGAAATGAATTAAACCAATAAGTTCCTTACTTTTACACTTTTTAATTACTTGTATATTTACTAATAAATTTTCAGTTTACTGTACAAATTACTAATACACTTTTTCATCTTCGGTTTTTATCTACATGGGTATGTCTATACCTGTAACATAAAACTGTTTTACCAAACTGCTAAGTGTTGATTAGTTTAGAGTAGATCTAGTGTTTTGACTTTAATGTTATTGTCGTATTAATTATCAATGTTCATATGTTAAAGTAATACGTGTGCTCTAGGATTTTTTACAAAAATAATTATTGTGTTGCGTGTGTGTGTATGTGTGTGTGCTTCTGTATCTGTGTATATTTTTGCAAATTTTTGGAAGTTCTTAAATAATGAAATACAAGAATTATTTATTATTATGTTTTAAAGACCTAAAATTTTAAATATGAAATAAGGTGAGCAATAAAGGTACAAAGGAAAAATAGCCTACCTGAAACTCAATCATCGTCTTCTTGTATAGTATCCAACGTCTTGATAGTGTCATAAAATAGTTGTGCTTCTTGAGATACAAACTTCTTAATGGACTTACTTTACTTTTTACTTTACTTTATTCGGCTCTACAGTCCTGGGTGAACTTTGGCCTCCTCTACATGTCGCCTCCAGATATCGCGTTCCTGGGCCCTCCTCCGCCAGTTTGACACTCTCAGCCTTCGAAGATCATCCACCACGTCGTTCAGCCATCTTCTCCTTGGTCGTCCTCTTCCTCTTGTTCCAATCATCATTTCATCCATCATTCGCAATGGGCCTCTCTCCTCACCCATTCTCACTACATGTCCCAACCATTCAATTCGTCTTGCCTTTACGGAACGTACTATATTTTCTCTTCCAATTGCTTCGTCAATCTCATTATTACACCTAGCTCTCCAGTTTCCTCCATCGCATATTGGTCCCCATATCCTTCTGAACATCCTTCTTTCAAACGACCTCAACGCTCTCTCATCCTTACTTAAAATTGTCCACGTTTCAGCACCATACGTCACAACCGGTTTTACTAATGTCCTATACATCTTTTCCTTTGTTCTTCGGGATATTAATCTACTTTTTAAAATTTTCTGATTGGCATAATATGCACGACTGCCCATCATAATTCGGTTACATATTTCAAGACTGGTTCTGTTATCTGCTGTCAGCATCACCCCAAGATATTTGAACTTACTGACGCCTTCCACTTCGCAACCATCTGAAATTTTTAAGCTGTTCACCTGTCTTCTTTGTTCATTTGCAGACATTCTCATGTACTTGGTTTTATCAATATTTATCTCTAGGCCCAGCTTTCTAGCTTCATCCCTCAGTGAGCAAAAAAGTTCTTTAAGGCTGTCATTATCCTTTGATATCAAAACTACATCGTCTGCATAGGCCAGGACTTGACACATTCTATTAACTATTGTCCCTCTCAGAGCTAGCTTTCGAATTGCTACCTCCAGCACTAAATTAAAGAGTGTAGCTGAGAGTGCATCTCCCTGCCTGACACCGGTTGTAACGTTGAAACTTGGACTTAGTTTGTTTCCAATTTTAACCTGAGCTGTTGTACCATCCATTGTCAAACTCATAAGATTGACGAGCTTTCTTGGGATTCCAAACTCTATCAGTATTTTTTTCATTTTGCCTCTCTTAACGCTGTCAAATGCTTGTCGAAAATCTACAAAAAGCATGTGCAGATCTGTGTTGTATTCAAAGCATTTCTCCATGATTTGTTTAATTGAAAAGACCTGATCGGTAGTACTTCTGCCTTGCCTGAAGCCGCATTGATGGTCACCCATTACTTCCTTAGCATACGCTCCCATTCGCTTCAACACCAGAGCAGAGAACAATTTGTATGATGTGCAGAGCAGAGTTATACCTCTGTAATTGTTACATACCATTTTATCACCTTTTTTGTGTATGGGGCATATTACACCTTTCGTCCATTCTTCAGGCATCTTTTCTTGCTCCCATATCCACATTATTAGGGTATGCATAGCTTCTACAATCTTTTTTCCACCATACTTTATGAGCTCAACCGGTATTGAGTCTCCCCCTGGTGCTTTGTTGTTTTTACTCTTTTTTAATCAATTCCTCTACTTCTTGAAGGCTTGGGGGAGGCAGCAAGGGTTCTGCACTGGCATAACTAGTTTGTTCCACCTCATCATTTTCCTCTCTGTTCAATACATGTCTAAAATGATCAGCCCATCGGTCCATTATGTCGTTCTCTTCACCTAGTACTCTTCCATTACGATCTTTACAGGCAATTAAATTAGGCTGGAATCCTTTCTTCATTCTTTTGACAGCCTGATAAAATTTTCTGCTTTCGTTTTGCTCATTTGCTACTTCTATGTTTTCAATGAGCTTCTTCATATAGTCTCTTTTTTTCTTTCTACACAGTTTGTTGGCTGTTTTTCGACTCTCCAAATACTTGGCACGGTTTCTTCTGGTGTCTCTTTGAACCATCACCTTTCTATCTTCGTTTTTCTGTTTGATGGCTTCCTTACACTCTTCATCATACCATTCCTCATTTCCTCTTCTTCTCCTCTCTCCCAGCTTTTCATTGGCCGTATCATTGATTGTGCTCTTCAAACTATCCCACAACACTTGAATATCTCTTTCTTCCTCCTCCAGGTCATTCAGACCCTCCGGTATCAGTCTGTCCAGCTCATTCCCATATCTTTCTGCATATGCCTCATTTCTTAGTTTTCCTATGTCCAAAACACATCTTCTAGCACTTCTTCCATATTCCACTCTTGAACGTTTTTCTCTCAGTTTGACGGATACAAGAAAGTGGTCAGAGTCACAGTTTGGCCCTCTTTGAGATTTCACATTTATTATAGAAGAGGCATGTCTCTTTGATACTAGAACATGATCAATCTGGGTTACCACTTCTGAAGATGGCGAGGTCCAGGTACCCATGTGTATATTTTTTCTCTGGAAGTACGTACTGCTTAGAATCATGTTGTTTGTTATTGCAAATTCACAGAGTTTCATTCTATTCTCATTTGTGTCTTCATGTAATGTACACTTGCCAGCCACTCCTCTCAAAAATCCTCCTTACCAATTTGCGCATTCAAGTCTCCAAGTACTATCAACAAATCGTATTTGGGCACCAGTCTGAATTCTTTTTCCAATGCTTCATAGAAGCTATTCTTGACATCTTCTTCTGCCTCTTCTGTTGGAGCATAGGCGCAGATCAAGCTGATATTTCTGAATTTTCCCTTCATTCTGAGTCGGCACAACCTACCACCTGTTGGGTAGAAGCCCAGAATGGATGATTTCAGTTTATTTCCTACCATGAAACCAACTCCTCTCTGCCCCGTCCTGTCCTCTGGCCCACTATACATAAAAGTGAAATCTTCCTTATCAATTCTTCCACTTCCATGCCATCTTGTTTCCTGCAGCGCAACCAATTGGATATTGAATCTCATCATTTCATTTGCTATTTCCGACATTTTTCCAGCTCTCATCATTGTTCTCACGTTCCAGGTGGCAAGATTCCAATCCAAATTTCTTAATCGTATTTTTTTGGCATTTCCTTTTCCATTTCCGTTGTTCCTGTCCCAATTCCGAGGCTCATTTTGAGGCTTCACAATAGGTTGTTTTTTCCGGGGAGGAGTTATTGGCACCTCGCCCAACCCCCAACCTGGAGGACCAGGTGATTTTTCTTTCAGGGGTTTCTTCCCTTAGCCTTTGAAATTCCACTGAGTTTCATCTGCAAGGCAGCAGTTTTGTTGCTGGTTTTGGTCCGCCCCGGATATTTGATTTCTCCGGTACCCCTATATCTAGGAGGCATTCCTCTATCCGCCACCTGTGGAGGCGCCCGATAGGAGACCAGCCAACTCCCACGGGCTTCTTAATGGACTGCAGATCATTAAATTTTGCTGAAGAGATTGGTAATGTGCCATTGTAGAGTGGTTAAGGGTGCTCAAATTTCCTTCTGACAAAGCTACTTCAATCACATGTTCATTGATCTTGGCTCTCTTTGACTTTGTTACTTTCGGCATGATGAGGAATTTAGTCCACTTCCCATGGTAGTTATCTCTGTGAGAAATTAGCTTTGGTTCGTTCATGAGTATCTTTAACTTCCTTATGGGTCTAGTTTGAAATGGACATTTCTTCTGAAATTTCGGACCAAGAAACTCTGACCAATCACGAAATTGAGATTGAACATTAAAAGGCAATTTAAATACTACAACATTCAGAATAGCAAAACAAAAAGGTAAACAAATAGCATAAGGAACCTCAACTAGTAAATAAGATATCAGCCGTGGTTTGCTGGTACGCTTGTCTGCCAACTACACAGGCACACAACAGAAATACAGGACTGTCGTCATTTTCCCCATAACCAAATGGACTCCCATAATTTTGTCCCGTTTGTGTGAATATGAAACATGGAATATCTGGGGACTCTCATTGTCTTTACCTACAGCTGTTTCATAGCAACGAAGGATCTACCTTAATGTACAATAAAACAGTGAAAACTCCATTTTGTCAATTTGTGGACTCTCATCGTTTTTCCCCTCAACCCTTCATTTTATTTTAATTTTATTATTATTGCACGAAATTATAATAAATATTTGATTAATTTATAAGTTTTTTACTACATACATGTCAACTAAAAACTAGTTTCGTCCTTTTTGAAACACCCGTTATTTTATGTTACTGTTCCATTGGTACGTTTTAATTTGTCTAAAGTAAATATTAATTTTAGGTTCACAATGTTAAATAGGAGGTCTATGTAAGCCATTTCATTTACATGTTAAATTATGCACTAAAATGTATGAGACATGAAATACTAGTAATACAATGTAACGTATTTGTATCTATTTTAAATAAAATATTATTACAGAGGTATTTTATTGTGAACAATTATTTGTTACTTACTGAAGTATTTTGCAAATAATTGTAGTTAGAATACTACAATGCAGTTTTAGCTATTTTTTAACCTCATCATTATTTAGTTTATTTATTACAGTAATAAAATTACTTACAACAAGCCTAAAGTGGCGTTGTAACAGAAACATGATTAAATACATAAAAAAACCATTAATAAAAACCTATTGTCAAGTATATTTTGTTAATTAATATTCTTCTAATTACAGTCAATAGAAAAAGTAACTCGATTGGTCAGAGAGTATCAAAATACAGCCACAGCTCGATGAGGAGGAACGGATCTAAGATTCAAACTACACTTACATAACAAAAATGTCTGGTTAAACAAAAATATGGTGTGAAACACTCACACAACTTTCTCTTGCCAATGCAAATGATGAAAAATATAGACTAACATTAGAAATAAACAAAAAGCTAACCTCAATAAACATAACCTAATTTTAATCATGAGTGAAAGACGCAAAATTAAAATCAACCTCAGTTTGGTTTAAAAATACCAAAAATCACTCTTTCACGCTAATTTAGGCTCTGTAGAGAAAAATTCTCAAAACAAAAGTTGTAGATTTTTTAATTTACGATGAATTTGATTATATACACTTTTGCCGTAAAATGGTAAAAGTATAATATTCTTTTAATATAGGTATCTTATAATAGTGAATATATACAATATTCACGTTACTTGGTACATTTCAAAGAGCTGGTCGCTATTACGTCTATAAAACGTTCTGTATCAAATCGTTCGGTGTCCATTTTGTATTTCGTTCAGCGCTTGTTTTATGATCATATTTGCAATAACGAAATAACGCAATAGAAACGGAGACAAATAAACAATACTAGTTTCAAAATCAGATCAGAAATACAAAGCAATTAATAAAAAAGTACTTGAAAGCGCGCGGTAGTCGCGCGACAACAGCCAGAACTTCGACTCACGCGACAGATCGCGCGATCAGCCAAATCGCGTATTTAAATATGTACGCCTCATGCAATTCTGTGTACCTCGCTCACGTGCTACTGCAATCACGCTCTAGCAATCGCTTACATGTGTACGTAGCCTTACAGTAGATCGACTGTACTGTAGCTGCTGACATCATTCCAGGTTGTATTGTGTAGGAATTAATGAGAATTGTACAAACGTATTTGACCGATGTTATTTTATTGACTAGTACGCTGGGCACGTAGCTCACCAGGGCAAACCTGCGGCAAAAATGTTATACTCGGTACCGATATCCGTCCTTACCTATAACACTCCCAGTCAATGAAAAACCAATACAATGCTTTCGGCTGTCCCCGAACGCATTATGACAAACATTATCTACACACTTTTTCTTACAGTGTGCATATTTATGTGTACGCATACGAGTGTAGTGGTGCTTCTGCACAGTAGTTCAATAGTTAATCAGTGTTTTTTTAATCTGATTCTAAATTTAACTCAATATAGATGGTTTTTTCTTTATTTTTAGTCACTGGTAAGAGGTGAATTCATATAGTGGTTAATCTGTCATAAAATAATTCACCCTATTTTTTACGAGCTTCATTTATGAGAGTTAACTTATGACCCTTTACAGTAGTTCTCCAGCTTATTATCATTATTCAAATACCATTAAAACGAAAATATTAAAATTGACATGTTTTCCAAGCAAATCTGTTGTATTCAATTTTAAATTACAAAACTATGAACATATTTTTATGTAAAATATATTTAAAGTTATTTTCAAAAAATTCAAATGACCCATTAGAAAGAAAATGCGTACGAGTATTATGTCAGAATTATTGCGGTAATTTGCAGTAATATTTACTCTCTAGTTTAAAATATCTTTTATGAACCTTTAAGTCGTACAGAAGTGGAAATTAAGTGCTAAAACGAAGGACCATAAAAGTTTATGACATTAAATTAACATGTCTACTGAAATTTAATACTTATTCTACGGGATCAAAAATCTCTTTCTGTCAACACAAATTTAATAGACTCAAGAAACGAGAAAGATTTTTTTTTAACTAAGCTAGTACTAGGGAACCGTATTTGTAATATAAAACCTATAACTTAATTTAATATTTCTTGTACTTAAACAAAAACATATTGTGTATTTTGTTGTATAAAATTTAATGAATGTGTATTATTTCACATTGTATTGTGAACATTCAGAACCACGGAAACTTTGTTCAGCTCTAATAAATACATCAGTTCTAAGCACCATTATAAACTGTACATTATTTATAGAGAAGTTTATGTGATGCAGGAATTAATATATATTAATATAAAGTATTAACAAAACATTTTTGTGTACAATTTAGCTTATATTTATTTAATAATTTTATTTTTAATGAACCGTTTGTTTCTAATTGTTCTTAAAATAAATAGCACTGTCTTATTGAAACAGTCGGTACATACAAAGGAAAATAATGTTTAATAAATATAATAAAGTTAACAAAGTTAAAAATATATCTATATTTTAACTTTGATTCTTTATTTAGAAACTATACAATACAGTACAACCATCCAAAAGCTTAACTAAATTTTGAATAAACAAATGACGTGAAAAATAAACAGAAAGAACTTTTTAAAGAATACATCCCGGTGGATAATTCAAAAGTTGAACAGTAGAAAAAAATAAATTAAAAAAAATTTGAAAACAAACACAGGAAAATCAAATAATATACACATAACAAGAATAACATAGAATACAAAGTACTTAGAATAAGAAGTAGCGTACAAAGTAACGCTACTTCGGTCTTGGGTTCGAATCCCATTCAGGCACGGCATATTTTCATACGTTACAAAAATAATTTCATCCTTCACCGTCTGCATTAGCAGTAATTGCAGAACAGTCGGACGTTAAACAAAAAAAAGTACAAAGTAACAACAATAACAAATAATATAAATAATATAAGAGTATTGTACGGTAAACAAAATGAAATGAGAAACGAAAAATATTTAGGGGCATGAGTAATGAAGATCTGAACAACACATAGTAAATTATAATTACGAAAGTGAAATGATAAAGAATTATGAAATCTGTAAAAATATGTATACCGTATTTACTCGCGTACCCCACGCAGATATTTTTTAAAATTGCCGCCTGAAAACCTAGGGTGCGTGGCTTACGTGCGTACTATCATAGCCGCCATAACTTCACCCATGCTGTCACTTCTTACATTCTGATTTCAACCCACTGGATCAAGGTCAACGACCTCAACTCCCACCACAGAATTTTTATTGACTCATAATACCGGTATTATTTTTTGTATTATTGCTAGGTAGGCCTATAACGCGTTTAGTCATCTCGAAGTAAGCAGTGTTTCACAGCGTGTTTATTTGTCCTTGTATAACATACGTCATGAGTACAACCAAAGGTTTACGTTTGCGTTCTTTTACCGCGAGTGAGAAATTAAATATAATGCGAGAAGCTGAGAATATCGGAAACCGAGCAGCAGGTAGAAAATCTGATATAAATGAAGAATGTATACAAGATTGAGGAAGACAAAGAATCTTCTCTTGAAAACTTCTGCTAACAGGAGAGTTTCAGAGGATGTAAACCAAAATTTGATGAAATTGAAAAAGAACTAGTGCAGTTTAGGCCTATATTAGAAAAACGCCAATTTGGTTATGGTATTTCTGTTGAAATGTGCCAAAATAAAGGTATAAAAATAGCAGAAAGTAAAGGTATTCTTAATTTCAAGGCCAGCAGAGGATGGATAGTTAGGCTTTTCAAAAGAAATGATTTAAGTTTAAGAAAGCAAACACGTATTGCACAAAGGTTACCGGATGAATATGAGAAGCAAATTACAATTTTTTTAAAACACGTTATAGATATGAGGAAAAGTACAATTTCTCTTTAGCCCAAATTGGCAATTGTGATCAGACTCCTGTTTATTTTGAGAGCCCTTCCGAAACAACAGTAAACAAGAAAGGAGACAAAACTGTTTCAGTGCGGACAGCAGGCTACGAAAAATTACGATGTACCGTAATGTTGTGTATTACGGCGAACGGGAAGAAATTACCTCCGTATATTATTTTTAAGAGAAAAACCATAACGAAAATAAATGTATCTGGCATAATTGTGGCGGCGCACGAAAGCGGGTGGATGGACAGCGATTTAGTTTTTGATTGGGTAAAAAAGGTGTGGAACCGTCATCTCGGAGCTTTGTTGAACCCACATAACATGTTAGTCATGGACAGTTTTAGGGGACATCGAACTGACGAAGTAAAGAAAATGTTAAACAATGACAAAAGTTTTCAAGTGATTATTCCGGGAGGTTTGACGTGTTTGTTACAGCCGTTGGATGTGTGCGTGAATCGACCGTTCAAAGCTAATTTAAAGAAACTTTATATGAATTGGATGGCTATAGAAGAACATGCGCATACACCATCTGGAAAAATCAAGAGGTCAGAGCTTAATTTAATTTACGAGTGGATCAAAACTGCATGGTTGCAGATAACAGAAGAAACTGTTGTTAAAAGTTTTAAAAAATGCGGCATTTCAAACAATTTGGATGGCACAGAGGACGATTTCCTGTGGATGGATGGTAGTGATGACGAAGATGAGAGTGCCACAAGCGAAGGTGTACCAGATCCCTCTGACATCGAAGGAAGCAGTTCAGATGAACTATGACAGGTAACAGGTTATATATTTTTTTGAAAATACCAACATAAAAGAATTTACAACTTCCTATATTTAGGAAAACTTGCAGTAATCGTTTTATTTTTTACAGGTCAACCAGGCTGTCAAAAATAAACTATCGGGTATATGGACTCATAAGATGCGTTTTTATGTTCACTTAACTAATAAATAGCCTACTTGCCTCTTGATCTGAATTAAACCATTACTGTTCTTTTTAAATTTGTTGTAAAAAATTATTATAATAAATATTGCATGTAAGTTTGACCTTTGTATTTTTTATCGTATTTTATTTTTTTAATTTTTTTTTAGTTCGTATAATTCGGGTGCGTGGCTTACGCGGGGGCGTGGGGTACGCGAGTAAATACGGTATATGTTCGATAAATTTTTATCGATATCGGTAAGAAACTGAAAACTGAAATGTTGAAAGCTTTATACATAATAAAACTTTTATAACAAGACTGTGTACATAAAAAAATACGCAGGAGCTTTTATATAAAATTAATAACACATGTGATTATGATAAATGTAGTTAAAGAATTTGCTTTATCTGGAAAATTCAAATTTCCTAGTTTACATTAATCATGTGATTGTAATAACTTAAGAAGATGATTTATAGTCTGAACAGAACTCGTCTTCTTTCAAGTCACCGAGGCCGTTTCGTCCCATTGAGTACAAACCATAAAGCACTTTTATTACTTTACAAAAAGCTCTTGGAACATAAAAGCAAATCACTGACCATCAAATTCACCTGACTGTCTTTAGCTGATTATTAACTATATCTGAAGAACGACTTGAGGACGTTTTATTGAAACAAAAATAAAACTGTAACACTACTATTGATATATGCTAGAGTGAAGTGAGATATCTATTGAAGTGTTTAAATTACATTAAACTTAGAAAATTTTACCTGAGCGTTCTCTTAAATATTTACTAATAATTCATCTTTCTACTTTCTCTTGCCTATAAGAATATAAAGGAAGGAAAGTATTGTTTTCGCATAGATTTTTTCAAAATCGAGTTTTCACCGGATCTACACTTTTTCAGACCCCCTGAACCCAAAAAAACATGTTTTTGCGATTGGTGTGTGTGTGTGTGTGTGTGTGTTTGTGTAAAAAAAATATCTCAAGAACGAAACATCTTACGAACTTGAAACTTTAAACTTAAGTTAGATACCACTAGAGGACGCGACCCGAAATAGTTTTCCATCAAAATCGGTCAAACGGAAGTAGTAGTTTATTCGTGTAATTTTTCACTTTTTCCAATTTTTTCAAAAACGGCTCCTACGATTTTTTTTAAAAATCGCCTGATTTACTAAATTTTTTATTCTCTACAAGATAAGGTAGGCGTCATTTATGTTGAAACTCTTGGGGAGGTTATTTTTGCGTAAAAAAATTGTTTTTTTAAGACTGCCATTTTAATATGCATTTTCTCGCAAAAAAGTATATAATAAAAGTTGTAGAGAATTTTAAAATCCTACAAGTTTTATTTCAAACATTATTTTGTATAACGCTTAGTTTAGCGATAGTTAGTGATTTTCTGGTTTTTTAAAGATTTCAGCCTTAGAATGCATTTTACGACAAAATAGTATATAACTAAATTTGTAGGAAATTAAAAGATCTACAACTTTTATTTATAGCATTTTTCTCTGCAGAGTCTAGTTTAGCGTGAATAAGTGATTTTCCGTATTTTAAAGTCAAACTGAGGTCGATTTTCATTTTACGTCTTTCACTCATGATTAAAATAAGGTGATGTTTTTGAGGTTAGTTTTTTGTTTATTTCTAATGTTATATTAATAATGTTAGGTTGTATTGTTCATTATTTGCATTGACAAAAGAAAGTCGTGTGAGTGTTTCACACCAGATTTTTTACTTTTTCTTGCCCTATGAAATATATATAGGTAAATGGAAATTATTGTTTACACGTCGATTTTTCGAATTCAAGTTTTCACTGAAAATTTTTAAAATAACTGTTTTTTTAGTTTTTACTTTTCTCTTTGCAATAGTTTATCTTATCCTTTATGCTCATTTATTGAATTAATTTCCCGTAAAGTAAAAATATTTACATTATGTTAGTTAAAAAATATATTGTTAAGTAGTTATAGTTATAAAATAAATGTTTTTTATACATTTTTTTCTCTCTATTACAAATGTACAAACATAATCTTAAAGTTTTTTTTTAATTTCTATTGTTATTAAAATATATTATTGATATTTTATGTAAATGCAATTGAATTTACAATTATTTGTGTTTTTTAAAATTCTATTTAAAGCAATCCTTGTCGCCTATTTAACTTTGGTAATTTAACTTAGTTATTTTTATAGTAGTTATAAGTATTTAAGTAATTAAATTTTTTTGTTCTGTATACTCCTATGCGCGGACAGAACTCTTTGTGAAGAGTTTTTGCGTATAAGTAGCTATATTCAGTTTAAAATATTGTAACAGGAACGAAGAAAGGATGAGATTCCTCACGAAGATTCGAGAACTCTATTCATAAACATAGTTAAGAAATAATAAAATAACAATAACTTACACAATAGATCAGTTTTGTAAATGACAGTCGTAACAATAAAAGTGGGTCTATTCATTCATAAGGGTTGAATAACTATCATAAAGTTTAGGTATTGTGTGTTATAAAAAGGGTATTTTTATAAAGTTGTTTACGTTTTCTATTTACAATAGTTGACCTATTAACAAAAGGGATTTTTCTAGCATTCATTAATAAAGAGTTATTATTTTTGTACTTGAGTAGATTTCTCGAAATTGTTCTCGAACGATCTTTGTGAATGGTAATAAAAGGACGACCCGTGCGGCGGTCGAGTCAGTAGTCGTGTGATCTTTGCCGAACAGTGACGGGTGTGTATTTGCAGGCTATACATCCGAATATCGTATCCGTGCAAGATTGTTATACCGTTTCTTTGTGTTTGTGTATTGTAGAGTTGTTAATGTGTAATTGTGTGAATTCCGTTTGTGTTGTATGTTAGTGTAATTTATAAAAGTGATTGTAAGTAGACTAAGTAAGTTGTAAGTTATTTATTGTTTATCTAGCTTAAGTGAATCATTAAATAATTTATCGTGTTATTTAATTATAATTAGTTTAATCATTATTTTGTAATCTTTTAGCCTAATAAATATTTGTAATTTGTAAACTTTAGCGTATTAATTATTTAATAACCTAGATCCCGAAACGGACCTTAGCAATAAGTGTCACAATATTGTACACTTAACAGCTTACTACAGCTTGTACAGCTTACTTTAGTTCAGTATAAATTAAATAAATAAATACTAGTTTTCAGGCCTTCTAAACCCAAAAATCATGTTTTTAGCAATTGGTCTGTTACCTATGCCTGATGTGCGTGCGTGCGTGTGTGCGCACGCGTGTGTGTGTGTGAACAAAATATGTCAAGAACGAAATATCATATGAAGTTGAAACTTGAAACTTAAATTAGGTAGGTCTACTACATGAACATTTTCATCAAAATCAGTCAATCCAAAGTAGTATTTTATTGCTATTTCCTCAAAAACCGCTCCTATGATTTTTTAAAAAATTGCTTTTTTTAATACATGCTTTATGCTCTACAAGAAAGAGTAACCGTCATGTCTGTTGAAATTCTTGAGAAGGCTGTTTTGTCGAAGTAAAAAATGTTTTTTTAAGATACCGACCTTAATATACATTTTAGGGCAAAAGTGTATAAGATTAAAGTTGTAGAAACCTAAAAAAAACATACAACTTTTATTTCAAGCATTTGTTTTTACAACGCTTAGTTTAGCAACAATAAGATATTTTCTGTATTTTTAATCAAAATCAGAAAAAAATGGTTTTCTTAAGATTGCAGTCTTAGTAGACACTTTACGACAAAAGTTTATTTAATAAAAGTTATAGGAAATTAAAAAGCCTACAACTTTTATTTAAAGATTTTTTCTAAAGAACCTAGTTTAGTGTCAATAAAATGATTGTTCTATTTGTAAGTATTCATAAGGGGTTGATTTTCATCTTACATCATTCATTATTAAAATTAGTTTGTTTTACATTTTACATTCTTTACTGATGATTAAACATGTTATATTTTTCATTATTTACATTGGTAGGAAAAAGTCATGTGAGTGTTTCACACCAGTATTTTTTTTTATCTTCAAACAAGCTTTATTTTTTATTTATAATCAGGGAAATTTATTATGTATAAGCAAGTTAATAAAATACACGTCAGTAAAATATTGAAGAAACTGTTTATTTAGAAAGTTTGAGTAGTTTAGTCATTATGCAAAGCCGCTGTTGGTCCTTCTGTATCACTGACTGATTTCGGCAACCTAACTTAATTTCAGTGCATCCAAGCTACATAGTTGATGAATAGGAACATCATTATTAATTATCAGACGATATTAACAGCCATCTCGGCAATCTACAATATCACAATCCCCCCCCCACCCATGTCTGTGTATTATACACAAGCACAATATTTGTAGGCTACACATGTTTCAATTTGTCGTAAGCAGCATTAGCATTTCAACTATTTGTAGACTTCCTCGTTTTTTTTGTTCGCTAAGTATATAGTCCCTATTATATATAGTAGTATATAATTTATATATCCTTTGGTATTCATTTTACATGGCTTCACCACAAATGATTTTCGTTCCTCCAAACGATCTTTCGGCATTGGTAACACAATTATTCTTAACCTGATCTGTCTATTTAGTTATAGTAAACTGGCAATATCGTGGAATGGACGCTTCACAGCTAGTTTTTTCATTATATGAGGTAAAAAAATATTTTCTAGGGATAGTAAGTGATTCTTCTCTTATAAAATTATGTGGTTTTACTTGGTTGTTTAGAGTGGCAAATCTTTGATTAAATTAATAGGTTTCGCTCGTCAAATCTATTCTTTTCTAGTTAGAATCATAAAGGTAGGAGTATTAATAAAAGTTTTTTAATATTCCTGTTAATAATCAATGCACTAATTAATATGGTGAACAGGAATAAACAAAATAAATTAAATAATAAAAAAATAATAATATAATTATGAATTTTAAATCTTCATGTTTTTATTTCATAATTCAATTCAATTGACCCATTTATATATACCAGGTGGCCCATAAGTCACTAGCAATCCTAAGATTCTGTTTTGCATAGCGTAGTGATTTAAAGCCGAGCAGTTAAAGCAAATTCAATACGGCAACAAGATGGAGCACCACCGAATTATGGAGGTATTGTGGGAGATATTCTGAATGAAAAGTTTGACGAGTGGATTGGCAGATCAGGCACTAAATAGCGCCCACAATTGCTAGATGTCACATCCATGGGTTTTTCTGTCTGTGGTATACTGAAAAATTAGGTTTACTCCATCAGCGTTTGAAGGAACGAATCCAATCAGATTCGAAAACCTACAGTCCCGGAAGATTTTCGACAAAATTTGTAAATTAGTGATGAAAAGATGCAATGCTTGCTTAGAACAGCATGGAAACAACTTTTAACATCTTTTGTAGGTTTATTGAAATCTATAGGCTATATCTTTTATAATTAATTTAAATAATAAATGCTCATTTCATTGATTAATAATTAAATATACTATGTATCAATTTATGAATAGAATTATTAAATATTAATCTTATTATTAAGAATCGTTTAAATTGTATTCAAATATGTGTAATCATTGATTCACCACCATATACAAGGTTTGATAAAAAATAACGGGAATTCTTAATTTCGAGAGTTTTGTAAATCCGATTTCCAAAACGTTTTTAACTTGTTGGTACACCCGTTTCTAAGATATGTTTGCATTTGCAGCCATTTTGAATGTACAGTTTATTGTTAGTAGTTGAAAAGGGTACATGTGTTTGCATTCGCTCGGTGATGTGTTACTTCCGAAAACATGGATCAAAGAGTTTGCAATAAATTTTATGTGAAAAATTATATCAATAATTTATATCATCAAATCAAATGTTATCAAATACTACAATTATTGTAGTACCACATTTGAAATGTTGACAGTGGCTTTTTGTAAATCTACTACGAGTAAAACAGAAGTTAACGAGTGATACAAACGGTTTAAAAATAGCCGTGAAAATGACGACCGCCTGGACGGCGTAGCACACCAATAACCGATGACAGCGTCGTAGAAGTGAGCACAATGATTCTGAAAAATCGCAGAATCACTATCAGTTAGGTTGCTGATGAGCTCAGTATATCATTTGGAACACATCAAGCAATTTATGCGGATGTTTTGGGTATGTAACGCGTGGCAGCAAAGTTCGTTCCAAAATTAGTGAATTTTAAACAAAAAGAACGTCGAGTGGATATCGCCCAAGAATTTGTGAATGAAGTCAACAATGATCCAGAATTTCTACAAACGATAATAACAGGTTACAAAACATGGGTATATGGATATGACGTAGAAACCTGCTCTCGATGTTTCAAGAGATCCATGAAAGGACAACGTTTTGCCACCATTGGTAGCATAAAAACAGAATCACTAAAGGAGCTGAAAGCTATACCAAAAAGTGAGTTCCAGAAATTCTTCCAAGATTTGAAATAACGCTTCCACTAGTGTATTGCATCTGAGTAGGAAAACTTTGAAGGGGACAAAATTGATATAGATGAATAAATACATTTTTTAAGAAAAACTAAAATTCCCGTTATTATTTTATCAAACCTCGTACATGTCAAAAGTACCATGTTTTGTTACAAGATTTTGTAGCTTCTATTACACAATTTCTTATATCATCTTGTGTGCCAATCCCGTTTCAATAACCTATTGACTTCATCCAACCTATCACAAAAAATTATGATAATGTGGGTTCAGGAGGTCGTGGTTATTATGGATTTATTAATAGTGATATATGGACGGAAGAGTAAACTCTGTGACATTATTTAATATAAAGTTAATAATAGAAATTATCTTAATGAGAAGGAAATTTAGTAAGCTATAATTAAAGATGCTCAATTAGATTAATTACTGCTGACTTAGCAAACTAAAGGTAGGATAGTTTATGTTGTACAACCTTGTTAATGCCTGTCTGCTTTTAGGAAGCTAAGTGGCACAAACAAGCTAACATTGATTAATATGACTCGTCGCGTTCTATATTTACTAGTAGTAGTTATTCATAACTACTCAATAGCTTACCGTTTTAACTATATTCAGCTAATAAATCCAATTATTTTTCAACTTATCTTTTGTCCTTATTGTTGTTTAGGTCATCAGCCGAAAAGCTGGTTTAAACCTGTAGAGGTTTCACTAAGTAAAACGAGGAGTGAGGTGGTTTACATTTTGCCTTCCTCACTGAGTTAAAAAGATACTTATCAGCATGCCAGGCCCTCTGAAATCATAAATTTTCCACTCTGTAAATGACACCTTCACTTCATTCACCACTGGCTGTATAATAAAATTCATTACTCTCAGAGAAGATAACTCTGACTAGTGTCTTTTACACCTCTACCTCTTCCGTCCTTAAATGATTCAGTCATATAATTAACTGACCATGTGATAAGAAACAGAACTATTTTTTAGCCCTGCAACTTATTATTGAGTCTTAATTAATGTACAGCAATAGTCACAAATTACGTTACATGAAGCAAAATGATTGGCGGAAAATAAAGAATCTTACTATGTTCGATATTATCAAAAATAATTGGTAAACTTGATTTTTCAGGTCAGTTCATTATTATTTATATAAACTGTACATCCCACCCACGAACAAAAATTTTTCAGTGGAAAATTTCATAGGAAAACTCTTCTTTTTAAAATAAAATTGAATCTTCTTAACCAGCATTCCGCATGCCGCATGACGTGTCAAAGACTCTGGACTCATGCGGAATGAGTCCAGATACTCTTTGATACAGCTCATTGTGCAAGGGAAAATAGATGGAAGGAGAGGACCAGGAAGAAGAAGAATATCCTGGCTACACAACCTCAGGGAATGGACCGGAAAGACATCTGCTGAACTTTTCCGTATTGCTGTCAGCAAAGTGAAAATTGCCATGCTGGTCGCCAACATCCGAAACGGATAGCGCACTAAAAGAAGAAGAACCAGCATTATTCAATTATTATATATATTTTTTTATCCGAGGCGGCGAGAAAAACTCATGCTCACTCCCTCACGATGGGGAAAATAGTGTTGGACTCAATTGAGGCGTCCTCGCCCAGCCCCACGGAGGTCACAACCGCCTACCAACCAAAAACCCTCCGCCTGGCCACTTGATCGGACATCAGAAAAGAACTCTCCACCTCCCTCGAAACTGTTTATATAAAACTACAAGGGAAACATCGGGTTAAAAAATGTACATACTGTCAGCGGGATATGGAAGGGAACTGTAGCGTAACTCCCCTCTCGCTGTCACAGACCAATTATATTTTATTTGGAGGACCGATACTTTACAGTGAAGTATAAAGACGAACAATCATCTTTAAAATTAATCCAAGCTAGTTTTCTGCAAGGAAGCGTACTGTCTCTTGTTTTATATTCATTTCTGATTTTCTAAAAAATGACAAAACTACGGTGGCAACATTCGTCGATGACACAGCCATTGAGGCAATACAGGAAAATCCACAAATTGCATTAAAACACCTTCAGCAACCCTCAGACAGCGTACAAAATTGGCAGAAGTAGTGGCGTTTGAAAACAAATTAATAAAAGAGTCGCAAATCACATTTACACTAAAACGGCAAACCAGTGTTTTTAAACAAGTACAAATTCCACAATCCGATATAACAAAATATCTTAGCCCTACCTGGACAGGGGTCTAACGCGGAGGACTCAAAGAAATCACCTAAATATCAAATCCAACAGGTGTATTGGATGCTTAACGGGAAATCTAAATTGTAGCCTCAACATAACTTATTAATTTATAGTTTATTATTGTACATAAAGAACGCTGGGGTACAAGTCACATAAACATTGAAATAATTCAAAAGTTTCAGTCAAAATATTTCGAAACATAACAGACTCACCTTGGTACATTTATGCAACACTTCAATAAAAATAAACATGAACACTCCACAGTACAAGAAGAAATATAGAAGTTTTGCACCAATTACCAAACAAGACTCAAAAACCATCAGAATCCAGAAGTCATCATTCTCCTTAACTACAGTGAAACACACAGAACACTGCAGACTACACCCTGCAGATTTATTTTAACACTTAGTTAAATAAGGTAATATAATTAATATGAAGAAAATAACGGATAGGCCTTCCGTCCGAAAAGTTCTAAAATTTTATTTCGAAAATTGCATAGCCACATCTCACTTTCAAAAATTCTATTAACATTTTTACCTTTACGTGGTCTGTCGGCTCGAGTCACTACGGAACATGACTAATTGCTTAGCTAATTTTTACTCGGATTTGAAAAAATACAAAACAAGAAAGGAAATGGAAGTAACGTTTAATAAAACTATTGCGGTGCCAGATACAACGAATGGCAGCGAGGCACGGGTGCTTTTAATTTAATAGAGAACGAAGTCAAGTCAAAGCTGCGAAAATGAAATTTCTTCGGGTAGTGAAGGGCTGCACTTTTTAGGACAAGATAAGAAGTGACATTATAAGACAAGAGTTGCAAATGTTTAGCCTGGAAAAGAATATCAATTAGTATAGAATCAACTGGAGTAATCATCTGGAACGCATAAAGGGAAACCTAGATTGGCAATGAATTATAAGCCGAATGGTCGAAGGGGGGTGTTGGTCGTCCGAGGGAAAGTGGTTTCCAGAACAGGCAGTACTGCCTAATCCATGAAGGGAACAAGAAGAAGAAAAAGTAGAAAAGAACTGAAAAATTTCACGAATTGCCACACTTGTATACAAAGCATTGCGGTCATCAATAACAAAGCTATTGGTACGGCTTTAAATAAAATGTATTATAATGGAATGTTTCAGGTTTAAAAACAGTTATTTTTGGATTCTCTTTTTATGAGAAAACATCATTTTGATTTTATACTGCCTGCAGGTAATTTCAGCACGTTTTACAAGCATATACAATATAACATAGTGACTATGAACGGTATCATATTAGAATAGAATATTCTGTTCCTCACCTCCATAGATAGATTAATAAGAAGTAAGTTTATGTTCCTTGTTTTCCTGGACCGTAATGTAAGATTTATCCTTTTGGTGGAAAGGCGTTAAGGAGGGGAACCTGGATAAATAGGCAATGCTGAGTGCCACAGGAAATAAAGGACATCAGTTTTGTCTCACTGCCCTATAAACCTTGCAGCCATCTCACCCTCTTTCAGCAGTAAAAGCAACAAATTCCGAGGGGTAGCTTTTTTAATATTTTTACTCCCGTTTATTCAGCTTTTTCTCCATTTAACGAGTGCAGTAAGTTAAAAAGCATACCGTTTCATTAGCATTAACTACGTATTTTACTTATTTCTTGTTATTATTTTATACGGATTTTTGTATTTTATTTTATTCCGTATAACAATCTTCGTGAAAATAAGTTTAAAAACTAAGTAATAAAATAAAACTTTCTTAAACAAATAAACTTTTATAATTAAATCTAGTGTAACTTTAGTGAAATATTTAAAACATTTGATGTATCTTAAACTTCTAATATGATAAAAATGTGTAATTATATTAAATATGTCGTTTTATTTTTAAGCATAATTGTTTTACATTTTTCTATTAAAATTTAACGTCTCTCACTAATTTCTAATTTAATTTACGGCAATAATAAAATAGTCATCACCTACATTATCATGAAACCACATCCAACCAATTGTGAATTAAACTTCTGCTTTCGTTTCCCCTCAGCTACTTATCTCACTGTCTTTTACAGCTTCCTTTCAATTTATTCTAACAACAATCTTTTCAATTTTACTTTCACGTTTACTTTTTTTGGCTGTCCTCCTTTGTTTTCTTTCTTCCAAGTGCTTCCAAATTGGTTAAAACGTTTTTCCACTTCTTATTGTGATTCCTGGCAACGTATCCCAACTCTTATAAATTTGTTTTTCTTTATTAACTCAAGCGTTTTCTTATTGTTTTTAATTTTTATTATCTCATTAAAGCAAAATTGGTATCTTTTCTGTTTTACCGTTAAACTGAATTTAAATTAATGTGATTCTTTTATGTTTCATTCTCTGTCTCATTTTGATTAAATGAATTGTATCTTGTAGTTTTATTCATCTTTGGTCCAGTACATACTTGGTAACAATTGGCGTATTGCCCACTGAATAAGATTTTGGATCATTTATCATTTAAATTAAATTAAAAATTTTTTAGTTTTTGTACTTCAATAACGTTCACTTTTTAAATTATTGTATTTTATTAACCTCCAAATACCGATACTTTCACTTCTTCACCTTAATAATGTTGTCTGTCTAGTAAATAAAATTACTTTTGTATGCACAATTTGTTAATAAAACAATATTATTTAGAATTTTGAATCTTCAAATAATATTTCGTTTGCAAATTAGTTTTTTGTGTTGTTATATCACTACTGTTTGAGAATTAACATTAATTAGTTCAGTGATCAATATTACTGGTAGTTTGTCCTTACAAAAAACTTACAAAGCTACGAAACACAAACCTTGAGACAAAACTTTTGATCATCAAAGTTTACTTAAAACGCCTTCCTTGTTTCAACATTCTCTGTGAAATTCATTTAATTAATTTAAAAACTGATTTACTTAATTTTAATTAACTTAAAAAATATGTCAACGGTTGTCTCAAAAGTCAGTTGGTAAAATACTCTATTTTAAGGTAAAAGTCCGGTATTTGAGTCTTAAATATGCTCTGGAAATTTTATGTTTCCTCACCAATAATCGAATAGTTCATACGACGATTACTAAATAAATTATTTACTACGTGTATAAATTATTTAATACATTTTTATAAATTTAATACTCCACATTGATAGTACTCAATACCAGATTTTAACTTCCCGATTAGTCATACCCAGAATGCCGAAAATTCACCATCACTGTTACTTAGGGTTGTACAGAAAAATTAAAGTATTTGTACATCAATAACTTGCACCTAATGGAACAAAAGGGGTGAGTTCCTTAAAACAATAACATATAATGTGTTATCTTCCCGAAGAGCTTCAGTTCAGAAAATCGGCTTAATTAATCGTTTAGTAATAAACAGAAAAATAAATCACTTTAATTATGATCACTTGCGAATAAGTTGTAGAAAAGAAGTAACCATTGCACAAAAATAAATATTATATCCCTTCTGTAAAACATGCAGCTCAAATACTCAGCATGTATATTTTAAAACGAATGGTCATCTTTAATCACCTAGTGATGTTTGAAAACCTAGTATTAACGCAACACCTCCGAAGCTCTCAATACGTCCTCGCTGACCACGAGTGTAATAACTATAACATTATAACTGATAGCGTGTTTGTGCGTTTGTCCCCGAGTGGAGACAAAAAACTAATTGAAGAAAGATCCCGCAGGACACTCCTGAGCAGTGAACTATATGTGTAGCCTGCTAATTTACGGTCTTATAAAATTTTTGTTTAGGTGGTCTACCCGAAAATGCGATCTCGAGATATCTGAGAGATCTCAGTGCGGTCTCGAGATACGTGATTAATTGGGACCAGGAAAATCATCGGGTATCACAGAATATGTGTTCAATGTAAAATGTCTACAATCCATTCATAAATATATAAATATGATGCTTTTTAGGTCAACAGCCGAAAGGCTGGTTAGAACCTCTAGAGGTTTTACTGAGTAAAGCGAGGAGTGAGGTGGTTTACCATGGCCTTCCTCTCTGAGTACAAAACTAGTCTATGCTTATCAGTATGCCCTCCTAAAAGCATCTACTTTGCATCCTGCAAATGACACCTTCACTTCATTCACCACAATTTCTGGCTGTATATCGAAATACATTACTTTCAGAGGAAATAACTCTGACTAGTGTCTTTTATACACCTTTACTTCTGTTGTTAAATAGTTCAGTCATATAATTGGCTGACCACGTGATAAGAAACAGAACTATTTTTTGTAGCCCTTGAACTACCTGATCGAGTGCAAATAATCTAACACACTGCCTGCCTGTAACGTAAATATAACTAGGCCTACATAAATATAACGTAATGCAATCATATAAAAGTACGGTATGAGATAGAAAAATGAACGTTTAATAGAAAGTAATTTAAGTAATTCATTATTTTTATTTCATTAAAACACAAATTAATATTTCTTATGCAGGAATTTTAAATATAAAGCAATATTTTCGATCGTGTGTTATTCCAAACATTGATCATGGTATATAATTTAAACATCGGCAATTTCTTTGTCAGTGTCGGTGGCCCGTAAACACTGGTCAAATGTAAGTTTAGTATAAAACCTTTTAAAATTGGCAATGACTTGCTGATCGATAGGCTGAGTGATGGACGTCGTGTTTGGCGGAATGAACTCTACCCGGAAAAACCATTTTCTTATCTTAGCGAAGGAAAATGTGCTAAAGCAATGTCGAAAACTACAAAGCTTTCCGATCTAAATTTTTTTGATTTTAAATGTTTCTCCACTCTTGGCTGAAAGAAGTTTTTAAATCAGTCAGAAAAAATAACTCGAGTAACCCACGCTTTACCACTGTCGGACGGAGCAGGGAGTGATACACCAGATGCCAGTACAATACAGTACAGTACATACTAGATCAGACCCTCATATTAGCGGAACCGACCACGTATACGTGTAACCATAGTCGTAACCGTAGCTATATGACATTGTCGATGATACAATCTAATTCCCTGGGCTATGAAAGTACAGTAAAACGTTTTATAAACATTTAATTTATTATGTATTTTTGTTTCAGCCTTCGTATTGTATCACTGTCCAATAAATAGATTGTCAAATAATTTTTTTATATTCAAGCCGTTTCCGTATGTTATAATATTTTTGTTTAGGTCAACAGCCTAAAGGCTGGTTTGAATCTCTAAAGGTTTTACTAGATAAAAACGACGAGTGAGGTGGTTTACTATTTCCTTCCTCACTGAGTTGGCATGCTTACCAGCATGCCAGGCGCTCCGGAAAGCTAACACTTTCCACCCTGCAAATGACGCCTTCACTTCATTCACCACAGGCTCTGTGAAATCCATTTCTGTCAGAGAAGATAACTCTGACTAGTGTATTTCAAACCTCTAACTCTTCTATTCTTAAATAGTTCAGTCATATAATTGGCTGACTGTGTGATAAGAAACAGAACTTTTTTTGTGGCCCTGGAACCAACAGATCGAGTGCAATTAATTTAACACTCCACCTGCCCGTTATGTGCAAATTTTACACCAAAATTTAAAATTTCTTCTTTAATTTTTGATATAATGTCTTTGGAAATGTTATTATTTTTCATGTACCAGTTATTAGAGTTCGGAGAACCAGAGACTGAAAACGCAGAATCATTATGATATTTAAGTTACGGATGTGACCCACAGGTAAATTCCGTAGTTCAGGCTGATTAGAAAACCATTTTATAAAATTAAAGATTTGTTTTGAAGTGACAATTTCGATGATGGTCTAAGTAGCTAAAATAATTGTTTGAATTTTAAGTCTAGCTGTTTTGGTTTCTTCTGAATGTGCGTTCTTCAATTTAGACGTTTATCTGTGTAATCCAAGATACTAAGCTGAAATTTAACTATAATTTTGGAAATTTTAAAATTCAAACTGCTTTATGTAAATTTATTAGGCCATTTAAAACAATACGCGTTCAATATTCGTTATTGTTTCTGCCATTTGTTTTTATTTATTTTGATGCAAATGTAAATGATAGTAAAATAATATGCTGCTCATTTAGTGTAAAATATAATAATTGTATTTATTAAACACAGTTGTATTCGAAAGGCTAATGCATAAATAACGAGACAAATAAATAAATAAATAAATAAATATAGTAGAACAGGTATTTATTTCTACAGGATGTAAATTACAGCGTTTTTTTTTATTTTGAGGCCACATTGGACCACTAAGCGAATCAGTTTCTAGTGTTCTTCGGATAATGTACTGGTCTAGCCTTTCGGTTTTGCCAGTACTTTTTGAGACGGTCCGATCTTCGTTTCCGTATCTTATATCTAACCTCCACCGTGCGTCTTTCTGCTTTTCCCCAATAAAATCTGTGTGTTTTGAGAGTACTGTTTATTTTTTCCTTATCAAACGCGTCGTCTATTGCCAGTTCAATTTCATTGAGATCTCTTTTAATCTCTTCAGTGTATCTTCTCGTAATCATCCCGTTCAAGTTCCTGAGGATCAGTTGTTTCAATATTCTATCATTCGGCATTCTTAAAATGTGGAAAAAGTGGGAAATCCTCCTTTTCTTCATCACGCTAATAATCAGATCAATTTCCTTATAAACAGTTTCATTAGAAAGAATTATCCATACCCCTTTTTTTTGATAATTCTTGTTAAGGCAGGTTCTGATAATTGTGCGTTCTGTTTTAAGAAGTTGATCAGTTTTAGCTTCATTCATAATTTGGAAAATAGTTTCACCGGCGTAAATCGCCTCTGGGAGGACAACTGTTTTGTAGTGGCGGGATTTGGCATGCATCGAAATTTTTTTTTGTACGTTTGGCAGGTTATTCCTTGCGCTTTTATAATTTTGGGAGTTCTGCTTTTCCAAGTGGGTTTTTCTTTTAGATTGCAGTTGATTATTTCTCTTAGATATTTTAACTGTTGAGGCAATCGAATCTCGTTACCGTTAATTCTCACTTTATTTATGCATAGTGGGTTGATAGCCAAGATTTTAGTCTTTTCATAGGAAATTTTTAACCCAAATTTTTCGGCATTACAGTGTTTATAATTAAAAAAGAAAAAACAAAAAAAAACAGTAATATAGGTACTCAAAATGAAACAAACAAACCGTTTAATGACAATAACAACCCACAATATGTAACCTACTGAGTTCGACGGGAAACGGATGACAGATCAAACTTTCATTGAAGAATATTACGGAAATACGAAACGAAAATCGATAAATAGCGGTGAAATTCTAATAGGTACAAACCTTTTTTTTCTTGTAAATTATGATAAAAATCAAAGTTCATACTTTTTACTCTAACCGTCAAGACTGATCCTATCCTCATTAAAATCGTATTTAATTTAAATATTTTCAGTCTACATTAACAAATTAGTGGTAATGACAAGAAGATCGTGAATTTCAGTAACAATTTCTCAGAGATAATTAAATCCCTTTCTGATAATCTTCGTGACATTAATGTCAAGTCAGTAGAAAATCAGTAATTATTAATACTGTTAGAACTTTCACGTCCCGCCCACATTAACTACTTCAACTATTTGTCTTTTAACAAGACTAGAAACTGATTAATATTATACATCTTATGGAAAATAAATAGCTAGATTTTGGCAAAAGTCATTTTAACATATAGATCTAATAGTTTTTTTTTTAAAGTTGGTGTGAACACTCACTTAAGAGTCAAGTTGACTCTTACCAAAGTAAATAATGAAAAATATAACCTAACTATGTGTTATCATGAGTTAAACGCATGGCATAGAATGAAAAACAGATTTAATTTTAATCATGAGTAAATGACGCTAAATAAAAATCAACCTTTGTTCGACTTAATAACAACGGAATATCACTAATTGGCGCTAAACCATGCTCTGTAAAAAAAATGCTTGAAATCAAAGTATTAAGATTTTTAATTTTCGATACCCTAACTTTAATTTTATGTAATTTTGTTACAAAACTCATACCAAGACGTCACTCATAAAAAACTCCAATTTTTACCGATTTCAATGAGCAAAATACAAAAATTACTAATCGCCTCTAAACTTAGCTCTGTAGAAATAAATGCTAGAAATTAAAGTTTTAGCTTTATTGATTTTCTACAACTTTAACATTTACTCTAAACTTACTACTTTACTACTTTTACTCTGAAATGGATATCAAGAAACATCATTTTTACTACGTACAAGAGCTCGTAGGCTCAGAACGTTAAGCTCGTACAAGAGCTCAGAATTCCCCACAAATTTCAGCAAACGCTTATCCTATCTTATAAAACATAAAAAGTTTATTAAATGAGGTGTTTTTAAACAAAATCGTAGTAGCCGTTTTTGAGAAAATTGCAGAACAGTGAACAATTGTACAGATAACCTATTACCTCTGGTAGACTGATATTGAATTAAGTGTTCGTGTTGGGTTTTCTTATGGTACCTCACTTAAGTTCGAAATTTCAACTTCGTACCATATCTCAAGAAAGAAGTTCTTGAGATATTTTGTTCACGCACAAAATAATATCTACAAATGGAAATCTTCCATTTTCATTTCAAACATTTTTTTCTACAGCGCTTAGTTTAGGGTGTTAGGATTTTGAGTACTTTGCTCATTAAAACTGGTAAAAAATATGATTTATTTAATATTACGGCTTTAGTACATTGTACGACAAAAGTATGCTTTTAATTTTAAATGATTTAATGATGAATAAACATTTTCATTATTTACATTAACAAGAGAAAGTTGTTTGATTGTTTCACACCAGCTTTTTAAAAAGGGCAAGAGAAAGTATATTTTTTTATATTTGCGCCGCCACCATTGAAGAAATATGACCTTTTAATTTTTCTAACATAATTAATAATTTTGTAAAGTTTCACCAGGCATAGAAAAATTGGATGAACTTAAGTACTGATTTTATGATTATATTATTACTGTATCAGAAATTTAACTATTGTGAATCTTTAAACTTTTTTTGACAATCACCAATTTTTCATCATCATATCTAGTTTAGTGGTTTTAAAAACAAAATACGAAAAGAATCATAGGTTATTAAGAAACAAAATGAAATTAAAGCAAAACGGACACTGCATGTACCATTATAAAAAGAATTAAATGTATCTTTTATTTAAATGTAAACCTCTCATAAAAAAATGGATAAACCAAGAAAATTAGCTAAGTAATTTAAATAAAATGCATACAAAAACTCTTAAAAAAATAAAAGTAAAACCAAGTGAAAGGGGCTGAGAAGTTTGGTAATTCAGTAATGTTTGTTGTCACCAAAACAGGAAAATTGAGAGATAAATGAGCAACAATATTACAACAGCAAATTTTTATTATATGACGGCTAGAAAAAATTATGCGTCTTTTATATACTTAAAATTTACGACTGTAGTTTAATATGAAAAAATTCTCTGCAAGGTTTCAAAAAAAGACGAAAATAGAATATTAAATGAATCCTTGGGGAAATAGTTTTAAAGTATCTCCGTACATTATTCCTCATTGTGGTAAACCAAGTTTTAATATGATGTACTAAAACGAAGAACATTTTTCTTGTAAGCAGTTTTAATAAAGGTAATTCACTGCATATTTTTAAATTTATAAAAAGTTTAGTATGGCGTCATTTTACAACCAGTGCACTGTTTAGACAAGAAGAAAAAAGAAAAACTTATGGTAACTGTAAACGAACGTTTAATTCATCGGTAGTAAAACTATTTTCCTGCAACTTTGTATTATGCACCATTGTTTTCCATTTGAAAAAATGAATTCCTGTAATTCCAAGATGTAGAAAACAACTATGTTTTCAAACATATAATTTCTTCACCTATTGAGAGTCAAGTTATTAAATGTAAACCTTATTGACATTTCTTTAAATGAAGTTTCAACTAGAAAAATACGATTTGTAAGTAACTGTATTTTTCTGTTTTCTTTTATTTATTTATTTATTTAACGTCACATCAACTGCAGCGGTCTTTAGCGACGACGTTGGGGTGTAACTATGTACAATGAAGAATGAAATTATTTTTTGTAACGTAAGAAAATATGCTGTGCCTGAGTGGGATTCGAACCCATGACCGCATGATGAGCACAATATCTCTTTTGTGCAATATATTTCACTGGTTTAATTGAACAAAAAATAAAATAAATAGAGAAAAAAGAGCTGATGCGAAGTATCATCATAAATGTTACGGATTAAGCCTTCTGATCTATTCTAACTTCAAACTTAGTATTTTGCCAATTCCAAAAAAAATGTCTTTTTTACCTTTAATTAAGAATGGTTAATAGCAACAATAATTCTGAAATCGATAGTAAATTCATTAAAAATCCTTCAAAAATGTTCCAATTAATCGCAATGATATATTAGTACGTTCACTGAAGCCGTGTTTTGTGTACACAAAAACACAAAAAATGTGCTCTTCCTGTTTTTAGAGGTAATGAGTCTTTTAGGTAAAAACCCGATATTTTTGGAAAACGAATAAAAACATCGTCTACCGCAGGTCAATGCATCCCAGCACCATATTCTGAATTGTCTGATTCTTCTTCCTTATATTTCTTATGTTCTGGTTGTGTACTTTAATTATTCATAATTTCCATACAAATAAACTAACTTATTACTAAATTATACGCATTTACACCACGTATTTTCACGATCTGGACAATGCGTCCAGATTGTGAGGGGTTCTCATGCGAACCCGAGCGAAGGGTTCATATTAGTTGAGATTTTATTAGAAAGGCTGCCTGTACTGCATGCTTCATGACTCCAATACTTCGTGCATATTTTTTTTAATAGCTTCACCATAGTAGCCCTGAATTTGATTAATAAGTTTCAAACGTTGAATCAATTATTAATGTGTCAATTCTTTCCTTTTCTTTCTTGAAATTGTTTCACCATCTTCTAACAAAAAATCCTTCAAGTCTACGATGAGTTTTGTGCAATTGTGAGGGCATCCGCTACTGTATGTGACCTACACATTCAAGGATTTTTGTTTTGTTTATTCTCCAATCAGCTATTTACTTTTTTAAATCGTTTGTTATTTCCATCTCCAAAATATGTTGTGTATTTTATTCCAAATTGGACAAACGAACGCTCAGATATGGTTATAACTCTTACTGACAGTAGAAAACACTATTGACACTGGAGTATTTTTTTAGCATAGTTACCCTTTTACAAATAGTTTTATTGTTTTAGACACACTCAATAACATTTAAAATGGCCAAAAATGCAAAAAGGTAAATCGATTACAAAACACCAAGGTACCGGGTGTCCTTTAAGTTAAGTAACTTGAAAGCCTTGTATTAGTTTATTAGTAGACTAACAGTAAATAAATTTACAAGGAAGGCTACTAGAGTAAAATTTTACGTACGTAGTCAGTATCTCTAATTTAAGTGCATCCAAGACACACATCTTTATTGTTTTAAAACTATTCTGCTCCAAAGTATCAAATTAAATTGTTCATGTCTAATTCAATTAACTACTAATTAATAATAATATCTCATTATGGAGAAACTGACCCACCGGGCTGGTCCAGAGGAAAAATCGTCGCCACGAGCCAGCTGTTTAACAGCTGACGTTTGGAGACGAAGGTTCCTGGTTCAAATCCTAGTAAAGGTTTTTATTTTTATCAGATTTGAATACTAGACAGTGGATACTGATATACTTTGATGGTTGGTGTTCAATTAACCATGTTCTCTCAGGAATGGTCGGCCTTGGTCTGTACAATACTACACCTCATTTACACGTCATACACATCATCTATTTCTCATTGGGTCATAGGGTTGCTTATTGTTCTTAAATTTAACAGATTTTAACGTTCACACATTGTTGTTGTTGTTGTTGTTTAAGTCATCAGCCCAAAGGCTCGTTTGAATTGCTAGAGGCTTTACTAAGTAAAACGAGGAGTGGGGTGGTTTCCCATTTTCTTCCTCATTAAGTGGAAAAGTATCCTTATCAGCATGCCAGGCCCTCTGAAAAGCATCTACTTTTCACCCTGCAAATGACACCTTCACTTCATTTATCACAAGGTCTGACTGTATAATGATGAAATTCATTACTCTCAGAGGAGATAAATCTGACTAGCGACTTTTACACCTTTACCTCTTCTGTTCTTAAATGTTTCAGTCATATAGTTGGCTGACCACGAGATAAAAACAGAAATATTTTTTTAGCCCTGGAACTAGCAGTTTGAGTAAAAATAATTTAACACTCCACCTGCCTGTTATGGGCTGGTACACACATTAGGGATTAAAAAAATAAGAAAAATTATTGAAAAACTAAAATATAAATTTTCTATTTTCTAATAGTTGATGTGGTTAATGGATCCATAAAAAATACCTGTGAAAATGGTATAAAAATTTTTAAGAAAGATACGAGACACATAATATTAACCATAAATATACCTGTATGCCAGGTATTAAGATTAGGCCGTACCTGTTGTTTATAATACGAAATCGAATATACCTAATCGTTAAGTTCAGTTGGAGTTAATTACTATTCATTTTTCTGTAAATTTTATTTATTTTAGTTTCAACTACAATGTAGTTTCTTTTCAAACTTTTTTATTAAAAACTAGATAGTAAATGAAACTAATAACTATTGCATTAAATATTTATTTGATAAAATTGGAATACTGAGCTACAAAATACAACATTTTTAAGTTCGTTTGTAACATAAATATATTTTATTTTCAGTATTATACATAAAAAAACCTAAGCGAATAGAGTATGAAGTTTAACTTGTTAAGGAAAAGGAATAAGCTTTTGTAACTTATATCCCAACATTTGTCTCGATAAGTAACTTTTAAATTGCTTTCTGCTCCCATACAATTCAGTATAGCATACTATTCAGTATTGCTAACTGCTCTGAAACTGAAATACAATTTTACCTGTAGCTGTTTCTTTCGCATTGAGATTTTCAGAACCGTAAAGAGATACTTAGTAAAGAAGTTATTCAACTTTGTATTCACACTGTATCTTTAGAATAATTACCCTTGGTGAACAATAACGAGAACTGCGTGTGCAGTTGTATGAAACGTTGACACGTTTTAACTTAAAAAGGTTTTTCCCTAAATGAATAAGCTATTTATTTTTCATTTAAAATAGCATAAATAATAGTTTATTTAAGTCACCTGGTCAATATTCGACAATTTACAATTATTACAATTGGTTATAAATATAATACTTGTTTATTACAAGTATTCAACTACAATGATAGACATTTACATTTTACATTTTTATTAAATGTAAAGGCTTTCCAAGCCGATATCCTAGAATCAAAATGAAACTTTTAATTTTCGAGTGAAATTTTTCATTTTACAATTGCGTCATGAATGCCTGATCACCTCTTTACACGATACACATATTACTTAATTAGTGGAAACTATTTAAATTTAGTAAGGAAATGTCGATATTACTTATAATAGTCTATTTCGATATTGCTTATAGCGTTAATTAACATCCTAATCAGATTATGTAAATCTAATCTCACAAAAACTCTTTAAATTTATTTGAATTCAAATCATTGTAAAGGTTTCTTGACTAAACAATATATAGAAATTTTAACCAAAAACGACTTATTGTAGATTGATTATACATTTTTTTATTTATGAAGCAGTTCTTCCTTGTTTCCTAATCCATCGGTTTAACAAACGAAATTGTATGACGACCAACTGGCAATCGAACATTAAAAATTTGCCCACAACAGACAGAGGACAGACAGAGGTGGAGTGCCAAATTATTTACACTCAATCTGTTCGTTGCAGGGCTAAAACAAGTATTTCTGTTTCTTATCACATGGTCAGCCAATTAAATGACTGAATCATTAAAGAACAGAAGAGGTAGAGTGTAAAAGACACTAATCAGAGTTATCTCCTCTGAAAGTAATGAATGTCATTATACAGCTAGACCCTTTGGCGAATGAAGTGAAGGTGTCATTTACAGAGTGGAAAATATGTGCTTTTCAGAGGGCCCCGCGTGCTGATATGCATACTTTTCCATTCGGTGAGAAAGGCAATGGAAAACCACCTCACTCCTCGTTTTACTTAGTAAAACCTCTACCGGTTCAAACCAGCCTTTCGGCTGATGACCTAAACAAACACAACACATTAAAAATACCACTAGGTATCTTAATTTAAATTTACACAAAAATAAAAGTCGAGCAACATGCAGAGATCAAGTTAACTGGTTGACGTAAAAACAGTTCCTGGTAAGAAAATAAAGCTAAAAGTCAATTATGATATTATAGATCTGCTCTATTCATTGATGATAGTACAGTTGAACCACGAGGTTCATAATAGTGTAAATTCTTTAAAATTTGTATATTTTTCATACCTTATTTAAAAATAAATCTTTATTAGTCGGTTTCCCTGATCGGGAACTTCATCAAAACATATTATTTATATATACATACTGAATTAACACAAGCAAAAAATTCCTTTTATGCGTCTTATGGCTGATGGCAATTTTTAAAAAGGCTTTCCTTTGACTTGATGAGAAAAACCATTAGTGATTTCTATATCTTCTCTTTACAAGGAATCGAATGACTCTACTTATGTTTCCGAATTCCGACTTAGATTTCTCGATTTGGGTCTTTTCCGGTCAAATCTGGAACTTCAAATCCAAATTAGGTCCACTAACTTTTCGTGTAGATTACGAGTCCAAAAAACGTTTTTTGCTATCTCTTGTATTTTCTGACTATGATTTTTTTGTCTTCTGGCTTTGGCCCACTTTTGATCAAAACCGGAACTTCAAACCCAATTTACGCCTACTAACGTTTAGTTTATATTACGAATCCAAAAACCGTTTGTTGTTACCTCTTGTAGTTCCTGACATCTGTATGTTACGAACGGA
This sequence comes from Catonia carolina, assembly GCA_035578175.1. Classification (NCBI taxonomy): domain Eukaryota; kingdom Metazoa; phylum Arthropoda; class Insecta; order Hemiptera; family Achilidae; genus Catonia; species Catonia carolina. The sequence continues at coordinate 1,533,109 of JAQMRL010000022.1, read as the reverse complement.
CGAACAAAACAAAATGATAGATGACAATTTTAAAATTTTCCACCAATATAAATAAATATTCACTAATATGTACTGACTACAGATTAATTTAATCAAAAACGGAATAGATTTTTTTTTTTTTTTTATTGAGTGATGATGTCTACATAAGCCTTGGGCTTGTGCGTAGATAATGATATGTGGTGATTTACAGATGAAAAAAATGCCTGACCTGACCGGGAATTGAACCCGGTCAGGTCTTCAATTAGGTCTTCAATCAGAACAGAATTCAATTAATAATTCTATTTACTTTATTTAAAGTCACATTAACAGCTTGGTCATTAGGTATTATGATGTAATACAGAATTGTATAGGTTTTGACATTTAATAAATTTCTGACCCTACCGGTAATGGAACCCGGGACCTTCCGCTTTGTAGTCTAGCGCGCTAATCTCTAGGCAAATTGTTTTATCGCATCAACAGGTTTTAAATGTATTTGTTAAAGTGATTTTTATGAATTTATTTGAAGCAAGTTAAATCTGTAAACGCTGAATAATCAGAAATTTAAATAAATAAATTAATAAAAATAAATGTACGAGAGAAGAATATAAATAGAAAAAAAGATGAATGGTTTTTTTAAAATTTAGATATTAATTGATTTCTTATTCCAGAATATTTTAGATTGGTAGGTTAACATATTGAAGATATCACTGGTAGTTTGATGGTACCGATTTAAATGCATTACCTATGTACATGCTTACCCTCTAGGGATGCCGTATTACAGTATCTCTCTATGCCTACGTGATAGGTGGGTATTATTGCCCGTATTCGGATTCTATACGTTATTTATTTCTAAAAAGTATCTATAGAAATATATTTCATACTGAAATTTAATGTAATTTCATTATAGATTGCAATTTATTTCGAAGCAATTTAATTTGTTTATCTTCTTAGGATTTTTTATCTGTCATTCTTTTCCTACCTTCTAAATCTATTCAAATGTAATGTTTCTATCCTAAAATATTAATTTATTTCCAAGTATTGTACTGAATTTTATATTTGCTGTCTTAAAATACACCAAACTCTTTAGTTTTCATTTATTGGGTGATGATACCTGATCTCTGCGTAAGCATTGGCTTGTGCAAAGGTAATGATATGAGGTGGTATAAAGATGTGAAAGTGCCAGACATGACAAGGAATCGAGCTTGGGACCCCTAGCATAAAAGTCTATTTTGCTAAACACTAGTCTAATATTCAAGCTAATTCTATTCAGTTAATTTTTGACTATATTAGATTGATTAATTTTAAACCTTGTTTATTCAAAATTGATGGGACCATACTCTGTTCGGATATACTGAAAAATATTAATAAATTTTTAAATGGTGTAGATATAGAAATATATTAGTAAGCCTTTTAACTTCGTTTAGCTACAAGATTATTTTCATTGGGTAATTAAGGTATCCACCTGCTAAAGTTTTGAATAACAAATACATTATTTTTAGTGTCTTTGTGTGACTTATTAAATGAAAGGAGACGAACTATCGAGGTTAAATAGTAAATCTATAAAATAATGAACTAAACAAATAAATAAACTTTTATTGTTACTTTCAATAATATACCTACATTATAATAATTATATGACATGTCAAGTTTTGGAATTTATAGATGGGAACTGCACAATTACAAAAAGGGAGCTGACCAGGGATTCACTTGGAGTAGTCGAGGGAAACTGTTCAAAAACTTTGATCAGAATAGCCATTTCTATTATTAATGAATTACAACACCACGAGAGCACATCTGATCTGGTCTGATTTCCTTTACGAAATGTTCATTTTCACATGTCATCAGTTTGATCTGTTTCTCATTAACTAATTAAACACTGTTTTTTATACAACAATTTTTAAATAGCAGAAACAAAGAAACAATAGCTAATTTTGACAGAAAACTATGTAGGCCTACATAAAAGCAAAGTAAAAACATTTAACAATAAACACATAATAATTAGCAAATTACAGACTGTTAACCAGCTAACTACATAATTTACTTAACCTTTACAAAAGAACTAAAAAACTAAATAAAACTAATGTAGTTCCCATAGAGATAGCAGATAAAACTGTCACTACAAAAAGTATCTTAACACTCAATGGATTTGATAGTTTTTTTAGTTAATTTTATTTTTTCCAATGACACCAGACTCAGATTTTGGCCTAAAAATGGAATTAGCAGGTTAACTCTGTCAACCAAGGATACAATATCAGGAATATTATTCTTGATGTTAATACTAATACAAATAGTACTGGCAATACTAAAATTTACAGGCTAACCACTGTTTTAGTTTATGATAAGTAACACGCCATAATTATTTGAGTGCTTCAATAACGGAACTCTTACCTTCATTTATTTCTTAATAAACGTTATGAAAAATCAAAATCTACAAAGAGTCAGACCCGAGTCCGAGGAGTCCGATTTAGGAAGTTTTGGAAAATCTTCAACAACATAAAAAAATATTAACTTGAAGTAGTATGTTTTTTTTTGCTTTTACGGCCGCTTTGGACCACTTGAATCAAATTTAGAAATCCTTCTTGGTTTGGTTTTAGGATTCTTATGCTTGTCTCAATAATTCTTCATATTTTGAGATCTGATCTGTCTGATTTTATCTGTACAAATCATTGATGACGTAGCTCGAGTTTTTTCGACGATTCATGTGTCTTTATCTTTAAGCAACTTAAGCTGGTCAGATTTTTCTAAAAGATCTTATTGTGCAATGTTAAGTGCTTGCATATTTTGCTTTACTACGGCTAAACATCTTGGAGGATTTCTCCACGAGTTATTTATAGAAATGAGTTGTTTAGTTACTCGATTGTCCGGTATTTTAAGTAATTGCCCGAAGAAAGAAACTCGTTTCTTCCGCATGATGTCAGTAATTAGCTCGATTTCATGGTAGAATTCAGAATTAGACATTAAGGTCCAGATATCGTAGAGTTTCCGTTTTTTGTTTATGCAAGTCCTAAGGATTCTTCTTTCTATCCCAAGAATTTCTCTCATTCTCGTTTTAGTTTTGAAAATAAAAATAGTTTCGCAGCAATAAGTTGCTTCGGGTTGTACTACCGTTTAATAGTGTTGCAGTTTAGTTTGGATAGATAGGTCTTTCTTGTTGTATGTGTTCTTGGTAAGTTGCTGGGCTTTCGCTATTTTGTTGGCTCTAATTTTCCAAATTACTTTCTCATTTACGTTGTAAGTTATTGTCTCGCCAAGATATTTAAATTCTTTGACAGTATCGACTAAGTTACCATTTACATTTGCTCGATCAATTCAGAGCAGAATAGTATGTTTTGCAGTACTAATTTGAACTGTCTATTGCCCTAGACAGAATATGTAGAAAAAAAAGAATATGCAGAATATGATTAGAATATGTAGGGAAGGAAAGTAATTACTGTTTTCATGTAGATTTTTCGAAATCGAGTTTTCAGGCACCCTTAACCCAAAAACTATGATGAAACTTGGAACTTACGTTAGATACCAGTACGGAACCCGACACAATAGGCTATGTTCATCTAAATCAGTAAACCAGAAGTCATAGTTTATTCGTGAAATTTTTCATTTTGGAAATTTTTCAAAACCCGCTTCTACGATTTTTTGAAATCGCGTAATTTAGGTGCTTCATATTTTATGCTCTACAAGATAGATAAGCAACATGTCTGATGAAATTCTTAACGAGCCTGTGCTCTCGTGGTAAAAATTGTTTTTTTTTTATTATTATAGCATTCTAGGGCAAAAGTGTATAATTAACGTTGTACTAAATTAAAAAACACTAAATTTTTTTATTTCAAGCATTCTTCTTCTACAACGTTTAGTTTAGCATCAATTAGTGATTTTCTATTTTGCTTATCAAAATCGGTATAAAACAGGAATTTTTATTATTGCAGCATTGGTATGGATTTTATGACAAAAGTATAACCAAAGTTATAGGAAATAAAAAAAAATCTACAACTTTTATTTAAGCGTTTTTTTCTACAGACCCTAGTTTAGTGTTATTTAATGGTTTTCCGGATTTTTAATTTCTACAGAGGTTGAATTTCATTTTGTGTCATTCTTTCATGATTGAAATTCGTTAATGTTTTTCATTATATTGTTGTTATGTTGTAATGATTAAAAATAGGTTATAATTTTTATTTGTTATATTGACAAGAAAAAGTCGTGTAAGTGTTTCACCCGAGGGTTTTTAGTAAGTAAAACCGGTGATCTTTACAATTTTAATGCAACCCCTTGTGACTACCAATGAGAATGCACATAAAATGTAATTTATTCTTACTTTAACTGTAGCTACATGATAAAAAAGGATTCATTTTTATACCATCCTTATTATCTTATTTTGTTACATAAAATATAAAATGTTGTACTGTAATCAAAGTAATAAGTTAAGAAAAAAACTTCATGATTAAAATTTCCCAACGCAAATAATAAAAATGTAGATGTATTTTTTGTCTTTCATAAAATTATGACTGCAGGATATGAACCTGTCATTCACTGGTAATAAAGCCTACCCGTCACAAAATTTACTGTATTTTACTGAAATCTGTAGTGCCTTTGACAGCTGTAGGTTGTAAATTTTCTTTTCGTAATATTCTACGCACATTATTTTCATTCTTTTATGATAGAATTTGTAAAGTAATATTAGAGGGAGATTCGAATATACAGGATTATTTTTTTACATTCTGATATGAATTAAGATTTAAATTTCTCAGAATTTATAAATTGTTTTGTATTAGACTGATTAAATTTTAAAAAATCATATTAAGCACCCAACTAGTAGGTTCCGCTGTTACCATTCAATACGTTCTTTCCATTCAATTTTCCATACGATTGCGAAAATTACTCAATTGTTACTTTCTCTTGTATAAATATATAGGAAGGAAAGTATTGTTTTCATGTCGACTTTTTGAAATCGAGTTTTCACCGGATCTACACGTTTTCAGTTTCCTCTTGAACCCAAAAAACATGTTTTTAGCAATTGGTGTGTGTATGTGTGTGTCAACAGAATATCTCAAGAACGGAACATCGTACGAACTTGAAACTTAAAACTTAAGTTAGATACTACTACCGTAACCGACACGAATATTTTCATCAAAATCGGTCAACCGGAAGTAGTAGTTCATTCGTGTCATTTTTCACTTTTTTGCGATTTTCTCAAAAACGGCTCCTACGATTTCTTTTAAAAAATCGCATCATTTACTAAATTTTTTATGCTCTACAAGATAGGGTAGGAGCCATGTCTGCTGAACTTCTTGGGGAGGCGGTTTTCTCGTAAAAGAAATTGGTTTTTTAAGATTGCGGCTTTAATATACATTTTAGCGAAAAAATTTATATAATAAAGTTGCAGAGAATTTAAAATCTTACAACTTTTATTCCCAAAAATGTTTTGTATAACGCTCCGTTTAGCAGTAATTAGTGATTTTCTTCTTTTTTTTCATGAAAATCGGTAAAAAAAATCGATTTTTTTAAGATTTCAGCCTTAGTATGCATTTTACGACAAAAGTATATAATCAGATTTATAGGAAAATAACGATCTACAACTTTTATTAAGAGCATTTTTCTCTACAGTGCCTTGTACAGCGTGAAAGAGTAATTTTCCATAATTTTTAACCCAACCTGAAGTTGATTTCATTTTGCGTCTTTCACTCATGATTAAAATTAGGTTATGTTTATTGAGGTTAGTTTTTTTGTTTATTTCTAGAGTTAGGTTATATTGTTAATTATTTCCATTGGGAAGAGAAAGTTGTGTGAGTGTTTAACACCAGATTTTTACTGTACGGAAGCTGTTATGAAAACATTAGATTTGACACAAAATTATCATTTTCAAAAATAAATAATTCTACTGATAAGGTTAAGATTAAATTTACTTGACTGTATTTTCAACTACATATAGTAGCGTTGGGCAAAATAGTGACGAAGAAACATGATAGTACATTAATCTTCTTCCTAGAGTGTCGACTCTGTCAATGAAGCTTGGCTACAACTCTGGTAAATCGCTCTCTTTTGTGAAGCACTGTCAAACGAGTGTGCGTGCTCATATTTGGTCAGACTTTTATATTTTTCAACTGACCATTTCCTTCGCTCAGGTCTGCGTCTACTCTTAAGAACAATTCTAAGAGGCTCATACTTAATCACAACTGTATAAGTAACTAAAATAAGTAGTCTTTTGCTCTTTTTATTATACTTATTAATTCACGGTCCATACCATACGTCCCAAAACTTCAACGTTTGTAATATAACCGGTCCACGATATTCTTAGTATTCAGGAGAATACTCAGAAATATACAAAAAAGCAACAAAAATACAAAAAATGGTGTGATAACCTCATAAGGTATCTCGAAGTCATCTGAACTATTTATGGACTGCTTACTCAAAGCCCATGTTTCTACACCACACAGTAGAAGAGAATATTCACCTTGACAAACCTAAATCTTACAGAACGTGAAATCGTTTTTAACAAGTATGTGAAATTTTCATGTCAATATATGAAATCCTAGCCATTTCAATGCGAATTCTTTTTTCCACATGCCTACTGGTTCCAGATCTACTGTAATCTAACTTCCTAAATAACGTAGAACGTCAAAAATCTTGACAACTGGGACTATGACAGTTCGGATTATTGTTTTTTTTTCAGATTTTTTAATAATGATGTATTGCTGTTACGCATAATACTAAAAAACAGCGAGTAAATTAAACATATATACTGTATACTTACGTTTTATTGACATATTATTATATAACGGAAATAAAAATGCAAGCAATATTTGAAATTTTATTAAAATTAAGAGAGAGATCATACACTGAATCACAACATTATATTTGTTGCTACTGAAAATCACAAGTTACCAACAAAGTAGATTAATTTGTAGCATCTTAGGATCCAGTGGAAAAGTATTTAGGCTGATTAAGCTTGTAATTACCTTTTTCTTAACCAGATCCGTAGCCTTTTTAAGAAGAAGAGCTGTGTAAGGGTACTTTTTGGTTGTTTTTCAAACCATGATATGACAGTCTCTTTACTATTTTTCAGGGCTGATCAGCTCTGAACGTACGCTTTGCCCCTAATCATTACATAGCTAGCCAATGACTTTCCAGCAACGTTGCCAATACTTGCGCTCGTAGCTCTGTCACATGTTTCGTCATCCATTTTTTCGGTCTTTTAATAACCTATGAACATACAACCAGCTGATTATATTATAACTTATTGCATGTTAACGCGCTCTATAATCGATGTGATCAGTACGAGATGCAAGACATGAGTGAACTACTGCGGCTCTTATACGCATGCGCGCGTAATGTTTGTCCCGCTGAAATCGTACAATCTTACAACGCTGGTTAACGTTCTGGTTAGTGTAAACGCGTGGAATAGTAGAGCTCATCAACCGTGAAAAGCATTGTAGGGCAGTAAATGCTTCAGGTTGTGCAGGACCGACCTATTTGTGTTTTTCTGTGTCACTCTCATTCAAATCTTCATTTTTGTTTTGAATGTCTTGACAATGTTTTGAACGTGCGTAAGGTAATAGGGCCGTTAGGACGTTCGGATTTTCAACCCTCTACTGCATTTAAATTACAGATTAAATTCTGAATCACCTCAATAGATTAATGTTCAATGAGTAAGTCACAACGTAGTGTGTGGTCAGATTGACCACAATCAGTGGGCTATTTTCAGACGGTTATAATTATTGATAAATATCCGAATAATGATTGTCTTTGAAACAATAGCGGTTAACTAAGGTAATAGCACGGAGTAAATATCGAACGAACATTGTTTCCCATGATTGTATCATAGCATGCCTGCATTTATATTAGTTTATAATTTCAACAAAACAAAGAAATTTCATGGTAATAGCACTTGCAATCGAAATGAGAGGTTAAGATACAAGATTCTAACCAACTGAAAATAAACCAGATCTTTCATTCTGTTAGGCAATATTTGTTTTTATTGGTAGAATAACTAGTCAGTCACTAGGGCATACTACATAATTTTTAATTAAATGAAAGATACCATATATCTTTTGTAGTTAATTCAAATTAAACTTTGTTGTAACGATCTCACAATAACGTCCAATTAATTTGTTTTATTTTAACAACTGAAATGACTTAGGGCTCTTATTATTTTATTTATAGTTTCATCTACTTAATAGTCACTAGTAGAGGCTATGGAACTGTAATTATTAACGTGATAAAATTTTCAGACCCTAGCCGGGAAACCAACTTGGACTATTTCGCTTTGTAGTTTAGCATGATAATTACTGCAATACGAAGACGGCTAATGAATAAGCTTTATGTATTAAAAAGTCTACCTACTGCAAATATCAGATAACTATCATAACATCTGTTGATTTCCAATAAAACTTCAAAAATTGAAATTATAAATGAAAAAATTAAAGGTAAGTTATATATTTAACAAAAATCCAACTTAGCACCCTGCCAAATTATATTTATCCAGCTTTCTTAAGGTATAGACTACTTTTAAGGAAAGGATTCATATGTATTGAGTATTATCTTTGAATTTCATTTATATTTCCATAAAATCTCATTTTCCATAAAAACGTATGCTTAGAAGAATAAAACATTATCACCAACAAGTTTCACTTTTTAACTACACTCTAGTTGCGGTTTAAATGTCTTTCGCCAAGATCAAATTCAATCCACAGACGATGGCTCAAAAGTACTACTTACTTTTTATTATTCAATGTTTTTATGTTAACATTTTACGGTAAAATAATTTTAAATCTTGATCATAATATAATTTTATTACTTAAAAACTACAAAAACAGATTATTTTAAAAACTAGGCTAAAAACTAAAATCCTTACACTGTGAATTTCAGTTAATAAATTTTTATCCAAATAAATTCCCAAGCCTTCATCTACAAATGTTCACATACATTTTCAATGCTTGAAAGGAAACGAAATCACGGAAATGTAAGGTAATTTATTACATTTTAAATGTTCATTATAGCTTTATACAACAAAGCACCGATCGAAATAAAATAACATGTGCTGCTGTTTACGACAGCGGAAACATTACTTTATTGGTTTCGTTTGTATTAATATTATTAATGAAAATACTAAATAGCTGGTACGGATAATAGTTAGGCACAGAACGGTATTAACATAAGCCTTCATAGAATTTCGATCGAATCCGTTGGAAATCCGCAGTATTACATAACGTCACACAACAAACCCAAACCACCTGTCAACATCAAAGCGCCTCATTTGATTAAATTGCAAATAATAGGGCAGGAGATAGTAGTAGAGCTCAGTGTAGTGAGCCAGTCTGTCCGGGCGCTGACCGCAACGCCATTTATGATTTACTTGACTCCCCTTCGTTTCGTGTTGTTCTCCCAAATACACTTCTAATCAACCCTTTACACCAGACACATATTTATAATGGATGCCGCATATTGGTGTAAATTTTCTAACAAAATGACTAATTTCAAACACAAGAGGTTGTATTATATTGTTTCAACTCTGTCGTAATTGAATGGTTTCAACACACTCAATGATTCATCACGCATCCTATTATTCATAAATAGCATACATTTTCTTCTATTTCTTATAAATATTGTATATTTGCTAAATATACTGTCATTTGTTAAAAAGCTGCTATAGTTCATAAAGAGTATAAAATATCACTATATTTTTACTTTCTCTTGCCTGTTGTTTGTGTTGTTTAGGTCAACAGCCGAAAGGCTGATTTGAACCTCTAGAGGTTTTACTAAGTAAAAACGAGGAGTAAGGTGGTTTACCATTGCCTTCCTTACTGAGTTGAAAGAGTATGCTTATCAGCATGCCAGGCCCTCTGAAAAGCACTCACTTTCCACCCTGCAAATGACACCTTCACTTCATTCACCACAGGGTCTGGCTGCATAGTGAAATTCATTACTCTCAGAGGAGATAACTCTGACTAGTGTCTTTTACACCTCTACCTCTTCTGTTCTTAAATAGTTCAGTCATATAAGTGGCTGACTATGTGATAAGAAACAGAACTATTTTTTTTTAGCCCTGGACCAAACAGATAGAGTGAAATTAAAATAACACTCCACCTGCCCGTTTTGGGCATATTTCTCTTGCCTATATGATAGGAAAGAAAATATTGTTTCATGTCGATTTTTCAAAATCGAGTTTTCACCGGATCTACACGTTTTCAAACCCCTGAACCAGAAAAATACATTATTTTAGCGATTGGTCTGTGTGTGTGTGTGAACAAAATATCTCAAGAACAGAACATCGTACGATGTTGAAACTTGAAACTTAAGTTAGAGACCAGTAGAGAACCCGACACAAACATTTTCATCAAAATTGGTCAACCGGAAGTAGTAGTTTATTCGTGTAATTTTTCACTTTTCAATTTGCTCAAAAACGGCTACCATTTTTTTAAAAATCGCCTCATTACTACATTTTCTATCCTCTACAAGATAAGGTAGGCGCCATGTCTGCTGAAATTCTTGGAGAGGCTGTTCTCTCATAGAAACAAATAAATATCATAAACAAAAGTAGTTTTTTTTAAGATTGCGGCCTTAAAATGAATTTTAGGGCAAAAGTGTATGCAATTAAAGTTGTGAAAATTTAAAAATCTACAACTTTTATTTCAAACATTTTTTTTCTATAATGCTTAGTTTAGCGGTAATTATTGATTTTCTGTTTTTTTTTTCATGAAAATCTGTAAAACAATGAATTTAGTGAGATTTCGGCCTTAGTATGCATTTTACGACAAAAGTGTATAACCAAATTTATAGGGAATTAAACGATCCACTTTACTTTACTTTTCTTTACTTTTATTTAAAGAATTTTTTCCTACAAAGCCTAGCTTAGCGTGAAAGAGTTATTTTTCGTATTATTAAGCAAAACTAAGGTAGGTTTTCATTTTACATCATTCACTCATGATTACAATTAGGTTATGTATTTGAGGTTAGTATTTTTTGTTTATTTCTAATATTTTATTTCTAATGTTACGTTATATTGGTCATTTTTTGCGTTGGCAAGAGAAAGTTGTGTGAGTGTTTTACACCAAATTTTTAAGATATCTGAGGATTTTACAAATTCACAATACACTTATTGGTTGGTCTAGTGGTACAGTTGTCCTCGCAAAACAACACTGTTAAACAGCTGATTTTCGGAGCTGAACGTTCGGTGGTTCAAATCCTAGTTAAGGAAGTCTAGTTACTTTTATACGGATTTGAATACTAGACATTGGTTACCGGTGTACTTAAATATGTTATACTAGATTATGTATTCTGTTAAATTGAAAAAAAGTGTGTACCATTGTACTGTATGAATAAAAAAAATAAATAAATAAATTTGTAAAATATTTTCCAGTCACTAAAAATATGCATTTTAAGGCAAAAGTGTTCATTTAAAGTTGTAGGAAATTAAAAAACCTACAGCTTTTATTTCAATTATTTTTTTTCTACAAGACTTAGTTTAGCCTCAGCTAGTAATTTTCTGTATTTTGCTCATCAAAATCTGTAAAAAGTGTGATTTTTAAAATTGCAACCTTAGAACGCATTTTACAACAATAGTTTATATAATCAAAGTAGGAAATAAATCTACTTTAATAGTTAGGGTTTAATTTACCATACTTTCTCGAAAATGATTGGCCTGAGTCTGTAAAAGACTACACCTCATTTATATGTCATAAATATGATCATGATCTCATTGAGTCATGGGGTTGCTTATTGTTCTTAAATTGAACAGATCGCAACTTACACACATTAAGGATTAAAAAACAATTTGCATAAAAATAATAATTAGTAACTTATTTTTTTATAAGGCTGTTTGTATAAAATGTTAAAGTACTACGTTCTGTTAATTTGTTAATATATTCCTTTTGTGAAACTTATGATCAACTTTCTTTCCGTTGCTTGAATTCCCTACCCGTAGATCCTTTGATTTCTGTTATTTGTGATTAACCCCTAATTGCCTGAAGCTTTGGATACATTTTGGCCTCAAGCTCTCTCGAAAATCTTCACGGTGACTGTAATCATCTTACAAAATTCTATGCCAGGTTTTCCTCTGATATCACTTCTTATTCGAGCTCTTAGTGTAACTACTTTAATAGCCCTCAATTTCTTCATTTCAGTTCGCACAATTTTTTACAGTTGTAGTAATGTCTGCTCTTGTCTCAGCCGCATACGTCAAAACGGGTCTGATATAGGTCTCGTAAATCCGAGCCTAGCTTAATTCTCGGATAGTATACACTAAAATACTTCAAACAAATGAGTAACCAGGCAAACAAAGTTTACTTAAAAGGTTACCTTTAACTCTTCGCCAGCTTGCTGAATTTTTTGTTATCACAACTATTAATATGTTGTATTATCCAAAAATATTGATTTTTCTACATACAGGTAGTTTCAGAAAGAGGGATTCGTTTAGTTAAATCGAAATCCATTTTGATTTGCAAAATATATAATAATTTGTTCAGAAAATTTTTATAAAATAAATTTTTTAAAATTGAAGATATCTGCTTGCTATTTATACACTGATCTCACTGAATTAATATGTAGGTAATAAATTTCCAAAAAAAATTGAAACAATTGGAAAATGCCTTCATTTTTTCGTCCGAGTTTCCTTCAATTCTTTTAATGAGCAGATTTCTTCTTAACTGACCAAAAACACAAAAATATCAACCGAATATTTTACATCAAACCTACATTCAGAGAAATATTCTGAATCAAGTCGAAAAAAGTTATCATATATTGATGGACTTAAAATCTGTTTAAAATGACAAATTTACGGAAACTTATCAAGCTGACAAATAACATGTGTAAGCGCCCTGATTACAAACTGCTATGAGTTTCGTTTTCAAAATAGATAGACAGAATAAAATCTAATAAATTGTTGATTGCGTACCTTCTAAATAAATTTCATCCGATTAAATAAAAAATTTTTAAATTCAAAATGTACTTCTATATAAACCTAAGAAATTGGGATTAACAGGTTTTTATGAATTTGGGTTTAAAAGTAATTCTTTTTTATATTTTTAATTTAGCTCTGGATTATGTAGTACATACCGCCCGTCATCCCATAACTAAGCGAAAATACTAAAGTAAACTACTAGATACTGAGCGAAAATTACTTAATTTTTGTATATTAGATGCTTATAGCCTAAAAAAAATTAAATCTTTTAGTACCTGCTAAGGTATTTATTGAATATAAATTATTGTTCATGAATATAAAATACGTATTGAAAATAAGTAGGTTCTTAAAGAAGCAATATTGCATATAAAATGGAGAAATGTTTTGGTTAAAAAAACAGTGGTGTTTTTTACAAGCCGCTTTGGGTACTGAAGCAAATACTTCAAAATTTATTTATAATATTAAATAATTTATTGAAATATTTGAAAATTATTATAGTAAAGCTACTCCAAAAATCTCGTGATAAAACTGAAATAGAAAATCTTCTTTTACGAAGTCAAAGCGTTAAATAAAATAGCACTTTTTATAAAATCTCAAAACCTGATACAACAGAATCAATAAAACTGCTCAAGAAAGCAAGTAATTCAATGTATTGACATTGTTTTCTTTAGCCTCTCTATTGAGTTAGTTCAACAAATACCAAGTAGCTGTTATTTACAAAAGAAAACACGTGTTTTTCTCAGTAGATGTGCGCAATTTTCTTTCTATAAAACTTTATTTAACAAAATTGATAAGTAAGCCTATTTTGTGATATTGTTTGGCAAATAACGCAGATAAAGAAATTTTAGATGAAAGATTTAAAATACCGATAATTTTTTAATTAAAAGATGAGATGCATATTTTGAATACTCGCAAAATATATTATTCAACTTAAAAATACAGTTTCAACACAAAGGAAATAAAGTTATATTTTTATTTAATACAGTATAATGTAATACGTAGAATGTAAGCTGCAATAGAAAACCGTATAAGCAGAATATAGTAAGAAGAGCATGATTTCTGCTATCTGGAAAGCCAAGAGTGTAGTTTCTCAGAATCAATCGTCTTATATTCGGAGTTTGGAAGAGAGAAGGTCTGAAATTGTTAAAGTGGAAAATTTATTGTGAATACATGCGATGGAGGGTGTAATAAAAACTGCTGAAAAGAGTAGGGACGGTTTGGATTTATTAGATATAATAGGCGTGCTAAGAATGCGAGGAAAAGCGCTGGCCCGGCCGCTCGTTTTTCCTTTTGCACAATTCCGCATTTCACCTACCGTAGTAGTACATAAAGCGTGCATTCTGCCTGCAGTTATAAATTCCTGGAGCATGAAATTATATCGAGATATTAGTTAGTGAAAGATACCCCCAGAGTCTCAGCTTTCTGCTGCTAGTTTCACATTGCGATACCGTTCTATTTTATTTGGTTAAACTACTTACTATAAAAGCTTTTCCTAAAGAATTTTCACCCGTTTCTTAAATGTTTGAGTAAATAACTCTATGTGTTTCTACTCACGTTATTTAAAAGAACAAAAGATTAAATAACGTTGCAATCGGCTTGTATTAAACAAAAAAAACATTTTTAATTTATTTTATTTTACTTTACAGAAAAAATTTACAATATGGAAATCTACATTATGGAAGAATAAATAAATAAAATGACTGAATTATTTACATTATTGAGCGTATATGTCTTCAATGGGGGAATTCTTTCCTGACTTTGTTTGATGTGATGACATAATTTTAATATTTCGGCTTTTACTCTGTTCGTATATTCTAATCTGTGTGTAGAATTTTCTTAGAATGTACGATAACGAATTTGTAAGTCTTCTGAGAATTGAAATCATCAAATAATTTTTATGTTGAAATCATTGTTTGTTTCCCGAAGCTGAATTCTACAAGTTCATGTCTTTTTAAACGGGAATTTTGTTAAAGAGTGAAAGCTTTGTTCTCGTACCAATCATCCATTAAAGATATCTGTATTTCATGTTAAGTTCAAAAAGTTTAAAAAGATTTTGGGAAAAAGGTAGAAAGTGCCCCCAATGGCACTTCCCAGAAGCAGCAAATTGATGTTTCGCAGAGGCAAAAATTTCAAAGAAATTTGTTAGAACGACCATCAACATAAGAGAAGTACAAACTCCTAAATTACCTGAACGTAGTAAGTTGTAGAGTGGTCAAAACCCACTTTTGCCACTCAAAAATCCTAGACCTACCAATAATGTGTGTTCTCCGAATAAGATGATTATTCAAAATCAGATCAAAATATTTAAATTAATCTGATGTAATGTAATATTGTTAAAGAATACTGGCGGGTGTGATCTCTTCGAAGAATGAATGTTACTTGTGTATAGAGGGAGCAAAAATATTTGATTATATAATAAGTTACTGTATTACCGAGTAATAAATAGTTTTTATTAATTTTCTATAAAATTGTTATAGAATGAGCAGAACCCCACAGCTTTACATTTTCTCACTAGTATTAATTAAAGTAATAATCCGGTATTAATATTATTAATATAGCCTACTTGATATATTATGTAGTTTCTCAGAATCATATTTTAATTATGAAGTAACGTAACATTTTGTTACTGAGAATTTAGCTTTAAATGTAGATACAATTAAATTACTGTCTTCCTGATGAAATGAAACTAAGGCATTTGGTAATAAGATGTGTGTTTATAGCAACTATAATGTACAAAGACGTATATTAAGTTTATTAAATTTATAACTTTATCTTTATTAGTTTATCTATAACTTAAAAAAATAACTGAATATATTTTTGTTGTTGACTCAATATAATTTCTTGTGCACTGATAAGTAACTTTTTTTTTATTCTAACTATTCTTAAACTAACGAACAATTTTATTCAAACTTAAACTATCTAAGGATTACATTATCATAAGAAAATAAAACCCAATGGCTACTCTTATTTTCTAACAATAACAATTATTTAAGATAATATAACTAATGCTACTCTTACTTTTAAAGATTAGTATTTCCTATTTCTATTCTCACTTTCTATATTAAATTTACCTAAGTAGACTACAGCTTTATAGTTAATCTTATTGATTATTACACATTTACATAATCATTAAGTATAAACAAAATTTGTAACTGAATCATAAAATTTGTAAGAAATACACAAAATACATTTATGGAACAACTATACATCAGTTATCTTATTTTCTAAATAGGCTATACACATTTCTTATTTTCATACTTAAGATACTATTAGGCCTATTATTTTCTAAAATAAAGCATTTTTATTTTCTAAAATAATATAAATATATATATTTACTTTATAAAACAAAACATAAGATTTTACAAGATAATTAATGTACAACCGATTTACAGGATAATTTAGTACTACTGATTATTTAAAAATTATTGAAAAATTGACTAATATAAGATATCTCCTAAATCAAACCAATTCGAAGGTTTTCTGGCGCCTAAGTCTTCTTATTACGTCCGAGTTATCGAGGAGTTGCAGCGCCTCAACATTTATTAGTAACACGAAAATATGTTTTTATTGAAGAAATTATTTTAGCTCTAATTGTAAAAACATGAATCACATTTTTCATTTGATATTGTTTATTTTATGCTAAAATGCATTCAGTAGTTGGCCTACCTTTTACTAACGTAAACCAGGGGAAACTCTTGTGGTTTGGCCAATAAGAAAAAATGTGAGCACTTAATTAACAAAAAAATAAATAAAATAAAAAAGTGTTTCAATCTTTGACAACATGGTGCTAATTCTGAGGTAGTGCCTACACATTCTCAGTCGTTGACCACATTGCAGTATCGTTGCAAAAATGACAGGTCGGTGCATTAGATTTTTTCTTGACTTTTTTTTTAAATAACACATCTTTTCCTAATCTTGAAAATGTTACCAAAATAATTGCGGGTACGCCTATAAATTTGCCTTTTAATGGAACACTTCCACAGGAGTATCAGAATGCTAAAAATGGTGGGAGATTTCTTAGAATGTAAGACTTCAATTAAAGGTTTTCGAGAAAATTTTAAAGTTTATTAATTTTTATCACCTACTTAGTCAATATTAGATATCTAAAAGTTACGCATCACACATTACCCACTAATGTAGGTAATGAAGAAGTGGAGCTCATTTTAAAATATAAAAATTTTCTAGGTAGCAGTCCGGAATCGAACCGATAATTGTATATAATATTTTACTCACCGAGTCGTAGAACCAGTCAAAGACATTTTTATATTTTTAACGAAACTACTAAATTATTGAACGTGTAATTTTGACCTAAGTAAAATTTTTAAAGTTTTGACCAAATTTGATGAGAAAATACGTTTCAGTAACACTTCAATCAAAACTTTTCTAGAGTTTTAATTCTGGGATAATTTTCAGAATTGATAAAAAAACGAGGTAAAAAAATATTATGTTTCAAAACAGCATCAAATTTTTAAGTTTTGGTCATAACTGTATAAATAAAATTAGTACTACTATTGGATTACATTATACAATACGAGGTAGGGTCAAACAGTTCCCGGAATAATCACATGCAGTCAAGAATTTGTTTGCTGGAAGGGAAATTTTTGTTTGGAAGGTTGGCATCACTACTAGGAAAGGAGCTGTGTCATTCAGCAGGTAGTTAGAGTTGGTTTCCTGCGTGCGGTGTATGATAATTTAGAAGTAGGTTATTTCTTTCGTTGGATTGTGAAAAGTCATCATCAGAGAAGCGTGCCAATATAAAATTCCGTGTGCTACTGGAGAAATTACACTCGGAGACTCTTGAGATACTGGAGAAAGCTTACAGAAATGATTCAATGAAGAAAACGGCAGTTTACGAGTGGCACAAGCATTTTCGTGACGGACACACAACAATTAAAGATGACGTTCGGACTGAGTGGCCTTCCACTTCTACCACAGATATGAATGTTGAGCTCGTTCGACAACTTGTCCGTGCAAACAGGCGACAAAAGGGAAACAATCAACAAAGAATTGTACATAGAGATTTTAAAACGGTTACGAGATGCAATTCGACGAAAACGGCCTGAAAAATGGGCAAATGGGCAGGGATTGATTCGGTTTTGTTGCATGAAAATGCCCTGTCACATCGATCCCTAATGGTGAAACAATACCTTGCAAAGAACAATGTCCCCACTCTGGAACACCCTCCAATATTCTTCCGATCTTGCACCACCGGAGTTTTGCTTGTTTACACAACTAGAAATGACATTGAAGGGACATCGTTTTGCTGATTCATCAGAGGTGATGAAAATGCGATTAAACAGCTGATAAAACTTTCGAAAAATGGCTTTCAGGAATGTTTCCATCGATTGTGTGAACGGCGGAATAAGTAAGTAGATGCAGGAGGAGAGTATTTTGAAGGAAAATAGAATTAAAATGTTATACATACTGTCAATCAATTTCTACTAACCAATTCTGGGAACTTTTTAACACTACCTCGTATTTCGATTACAATCCAAGTGCGTACAAAAAACAATGCGGCTCTATATCGTTTGGAGAATTCTTATAAAAATATTGGGCATAATGTTAATTCTTATAGTAACATCGTTATTTTACTTAGTCCCTTTTGCTATTACACTTTTTTGATACAAGTGTTCTTACTTATATCATATCAAAACAAAACGTTTGCAACTAAATAACCGTACAAGATTACTTTCAAAATTCATCAACAGAAAATCAACTCTATCATTAAAATTTAAATTATTAACATACAAAGCCTATTTACGACCGATATGGAATTACGGTATTGAAATTTTTGGGACCGCAAAGAAAACTCACATTCAAAAAATTCAAACTCATCAGTCAAAAATACTTCGGATGATAACGAACGCCCCATATTACGTAACAAATTTAACATTGCATTCCGATTTGAAAATCTCTTTTGTAACAGACACTGCTAAAATAAAATATTCCAAATTTAACAGAAAATTAACAGATCACATCAATCCCCTAATACAGCAAATGTCAAGAAGAAACTTACCACACCGACGCCTACGAAGAAAATAGAGTAGAGATCTATTGATCTAATTGTTCTATATTTTTATTAACTTATTTTTTGAAATCCACTATACTTTTGAATTATCCACTGGGATGTATTCTTTAAAAAAATATTTCTGTTTATTTATCAAGTCATTTGTTTTTTTCAAAATTTAGTTAAGCTTTTGGATGGTTATACTGTACTGTATAGTTTCTAAATAAAATTAACGTTAAAAAAAAAAAAAGTGTTCTTACAGTTATTAACAATAAAATCTGAGATCTATTCAACAAGGAATAATGATTAGATATAAAAATTTAAAAATATAAAACAACATGAAAAGACGATTCCCATCTACGAAAAGACAAAAATTAAAATATCTAAATTAAAATAAAATTTCGTAAAATGTATTAAATTTCATTCAAAAAATTCTTCTGTTAAAAACAATGCTAAACCCATTAGAATCTACGGAATTAGCTTAACGAGATCGCCTGCGAAATCGGAGGTAAAAGTTTTAGAACGAGCTCAGTGAAAAACGCTTAGAAACAGATTCAACAAACCTTGAAATAAATGAAAAAATTTATTTTTGAAGATCGAAATTTGCTAAATTTAATTTATTACATTTAAGCAATCAATTTATTACACCAACTATTGATCTCTCTTTTAACAGACGACTGAAACGAAGGTGGAATAGGGATCTTCTCCGACCACCACAAAAAAACTCATTGCAATTTAACTTGTCATGCCTGTTTCATTTCATAAAAACAAAAAGTCATTTCATGCAAAAAAATCATCCATCATAGTTTATAAATCATTATCATTGAAAAATATTGGCACCACGTTCCTTGAAAAATTTCACTCCGAAATCGGTCAGTGCATCGATTCTCATTCACGTCACATTCCCGCTATTCCTCATTCATTCCATCTCATTTACTAGTTGTGCTTAAAAAATTGTACAATTGTAAATAAAAAAAAGTTGAAGCCAAAAAAAAAATATAAGACAATAGTTTAATTCGAAATTCTAGCTTGAAAATGTATTTTTTTGGACTTTGCTTGTAGATAGATAAAAATTTATTGTGACGTTCTTTTGTATTCACTCCGTAAGATCATAGAAAACAAAGATTTAGGATATGGATATTTTCACCATCATCATAAGTACTACCTAATTATTTAAAGAAATTAATATATTGTTTTGTAGCGGTAAGTTAACATACATATACTCGTATTGACACAGATACGTCACAAAGAATTATGAATCTAATAAACTTTTTCTGAAATAGAAATAATGTATCAAACAATGACTTGTATAGATCCGACGCAGTAACAAAACGTAATCTAAAAAGAAGAACGAACCGTCAATTGTAAATAAATTGAATGTTCGGTAACTTGTTTATTCAGTGTAGGCCTACCTTGATTGCAATTAATTATTTAAAACGCAAACAGAAATTGATTCCATTAACTTGATTAGAATTGTATTTTTCATTGAAAAAGGTGTAGTAACCTAGTAGCTTGGTGATATCTATAACATTCAGTGATTTGAAACTACTAAGCAAAGCTTTTCATCCTTTACGGTTTTGTGATTTTAATGAATTTCTACAATTTATATACTGTGGCTGGTAGCATAAGGTAACAAACAAAATGTATTTTCTGTCATATTTGAATAAGTTTTGACATACGAAATAGAATTTTCTTGAACTTAATTTTTAATGTATTTTTACTTTCTCTTGCCTACATGAATATAAAAATCATTTCATCTTTCGCCGTCTGCATTAGCAGTAATTGCAGAACAGTCGGACGTTAAACCAAAAAAAAAAAAAAAAAAAAAAAAAATACATGAATATATAGGAAGGAAAGTATTGTTTTCATGTCGATTTTTCGAAATCGAGTTTTCACCGGATCTATACGTTTTCAGACCCCCTGAACCCAAAAAACATGTTTTTAGCGATTGGTCTGTGTGTGTGTGTCTGTGTGTGTGCGTGTCTGTGTGTGTGTGTGTGTGTGTGTCTGTGTGTGAACAGAATATCTCAAGAACGGAACATCGTACGAACTTGAAACTTGAAACTTAAGTTACATACCACTACCGGACCCGACACGAACATTTTCATCAAAATCGGTCAACCGGAAGTAGTAGTTTATTCGTATAATTTTTCACTTTTTTGCAATTTTCTCAAAAACTGGTCCAACGATTTTTTTTAAAATCACCTGGTTTACTCAATTTTTTATTCTCTACAAGATTGGGTAGGCGCCATGTTTGCTGAAAGTCTGCGTGAGGCTGTTTTTACGTAAAAACCTTTTCTTTTTAAGATTGCGGCTTTAATATGCATTTTAGCGCAAAACGTTATATAATAAAAGTTGTAGAGAATGTAAAATTCTACAACTTTTACTTCAAACATTTTTTTGTATAATGCTTAGTTTAGTGGTAATTAGCAATTTTCTGTTTTTTCTCACGAAAACGTGTGAAAAATCTATTTTTTTAAGATTTCGGCCTTAGAATGCATTTCACGACAAAAGTGTATCAAATAAAAGTTATAGGAAATTAAGAGATCTAAAACTTTTATTTTAAGCATTTTTTTGTACAGTGCCTAGTTTAGCGTGAATGAGCGATTTTCCGTATTTTTAAGCCAAACTGAGGTCGATTTTAATTTTGCGTATTTCACTAATGTTTTTTGAGGTTAGTTTTCTGTTTATTTCTAATGTTTTATTACTAATGTTAGGTTTATTGTTAATTATTTGCATTGGCAAGAGAAAGTTGTGTGAGTGTTTCACACCAGATTTTTGTGTTATTCAAAAATATTTCCTTACTTCAAAGTTGGTATTTTTTTATTGCTACCACGCAAACAAGTAAAATTTATTAATATGTTCTGCAAAGTAGTACAGTATTAAGATTTCAAAAAATTTTATAGTTTCATTGTTGCATAACATATAAAATTTTTGAATCATTGGTATTTAGTTATACAGAAATTTGTGGATGTTTGAGACAGCACATGGAAAGGTTGGTAGCTGAAAGGTTACCTCTGCAAGTCTGAAAATATGCTCCCAAAGGGAATAGAGACATTGGCGGACCTAAAAAGGTATAGATATAGTTATACTATGTTGTTGTTTAGTTCAACAGCCAAAAGGCTGGTTTGAACCTCTAGAGGTTTTACTAAGTAAAAAATGGAGTGTGGTGGTTTGCAATTGCCTTCCTCGCTGAGTGGAAACGTATGCTTATCAGCATGCTAGGCCCTCCAAAAAGCATCTACTTTACACCCTGTAAATGATACCTTCACTTCATTCACCATAGGGTCTGGCTGTATAATGAAATTCATTACTTTCAGAGAAGATAACTCTGATTAGTGTCTTTGACACCTCTACCTCTTCTGTTATTTAATGTTTTAGTCACATAATTGGCTGACAATGAGATAAGAAACAGGACTATTTTTTGTAGCCCTGAAACTAGCAGATAGAGTGAAAATAATTTAACACTCCACCTGCCTGTTATGGACAATATAGTATAGTAGTATAGTATGAGAGTTCGGAACAGACCGGCCTTGTCAGGTTATGCCTTGTTAGGACGAAGATGGTAATCAGTTTTTGAAAATCTTATTCATCGGAAACAATTTTTTAAACAATCGTATCCAGTGATCAGATTAAGACTAGCCACAGATAAGGAAATGAGGTGAAATAGCCTTTCCAGAATTCCGGCGTACTTCGAAGCGTGATTCCGATAATTCCAAGTACTAAAAAAAATTCTTTCCTAATGAGGGCTACCTGATTAAATAACCGAAAATTTAAAGGAAATATTTTGTTATTTAGTGCACCGTAGTACTCCCCATAACAGGCAGGTGGAGTGTTAAATTATTTGCACTCGATTGGCTAGTTCCAGGGCTATAAAAAATAGCTTCAGCCAATTATATTACTGAAGCATTTAAGGATAGAAAAGGTAGAGGTATAAAATACATTAGACAGAGTTATTTCCTTTGAGAATAATGAATTTCATCATACCCTGTGGTGAATGAAGTGAAGGTGTCATTTCCAGGGTGGAAAGTAGATGATTTTTAGAGAGCCTGGTATACTGTCAGGGATACTTTTCCACTCGGTGAGGAAGGTAATTGTAAACCGACTCACTCCTCGTTTTAGTAAAGCCTTTAAAGGTACAAACCAGCTTTTTGGCTGATGACCTAAACAACAAAATATTATATTAGCCAATTGACACAGTGTCTCACAAATCTCATCTACAAACGATTTTGTTATTTTTGTGATCTTTATGTCTGTAAAGAACTGATAACCACAAATTTTGTTTTTAAAAACATAAAACGGAATGATATAATATTGCAATATGGGACAAATAAATCACGGATTTTACATTTTTTTAGAGCATCGTAAAACTGTTACAAAAATGTATTTCTAAGCAAGATATGTTGTATAAAATGCACATGAACATGACGTATTAAGATATTGGAAGTTACATGAATATTGTGTTCAAATACCAAACAACAACTCAGCCACGCACTTTCACATACATTCACACTACACCTTAACATGCACCCTCTTTGCGACCACACAATATGGATGTTGTGCTCAGTGAGTCCAAGTATGTTGTTTGGAATGCAGAGAATTCTGTGACAGTGGAAAGGGTGTCGCTGTCGTTAGAGTTGTTCCCTCTATACTATGTACGGTTTGGACGTTGTCGCTTCTCATCGCCACGCCACATCTATGAAGTGTAGGCCTACATCTCTTCATCCATACCTTTCTCTTACTGCTTCTCGAAAATGAAACGTTCTCGTTCTATTACGTTAACGCTTACAGAAATACAGACGCCATATCTTTTATCTCTCTCATTTTCCCCTTAATCAAATGTAACTTTAGTAGGTACAGAAGATTCTTCATATCACCTAACGAATCTGAAGTACACTCAAGAGGATTCTTTTAATTGTAACATTTTCTGTGTAAACAGAAATGTCATCTGCACTCAATAGAGTGTACGCTTTCACATTCAGTTAACCACTCCGTTTCTCATTCAACATCAAATCAATACCACAGGAAGAGAAGTGTGCGAATGAAATTCTTGAAATATTTCTTTTGAAGGTAATCCTTGAATCATTAAAAAAGATTTCGTGATATCGAATTTATTTTTGGATCTCTATCTCTGTCCACGTGTAGTATGCAAACAAAAAACAAATAATTAACTATTTTAGTTGTGATAGTTATAAAAAATTTTACAAGATAAAATAAAACAATTTGAGTCTCAAGCTCCTAAATTTTAGTCAATATTATTTGTACGTAAATTACAAATACTTCTTAATAAAGTAGAAGTATAGTGCAAGTTATTGTAACACAAACCAACAAAGATTTTATTAAAAATTATAATTTTGTGGGAATTCTCTTAAAATATAAAGATTGAAAGTCGGTTGCTAGAAGATTGAAACGAGTGAGTGAGTTAGCAGACTGATGCGCCTGGGGGTGCTAGGAAAGGGTTTACGAGAGCAAGAGAAGAACGCAACATGAGCATCGTTCTCTGCGGGAACATAGTCGAGAGGGGAATCTAGAGTTTAGGAATTCAAAATATGCGCCCTTTATCTCGTCATGGGTTGTCCTACAATATTAATAATTGAGCCTGCTACGCTTCGCGCTTCCCGCTTCCCGCAGACTCGGTCCCAGAATCTCGACATTCTTTTTCAGCTTTGCAATTAAATTTTGTCTGGTAGCCCATTATAAATTAATTTTTGTCTTGACTTCACAACACGTAACTTTGAATACTATTATCTAACTTTGTACATTCCTTTTTTATATTAGATAAATTGTTACTAAAAGAAGTAAGAAAGAAATTAAGAAATATCCTCCATTATTAATGTAAAACCTCTCTAACATTTACTTCAATATTACTGGTTCACTTAAATTATTGTTAGAAATCAGCACTACAGAAAGTTGAACGAAATATTAACCAAGTGCCAGTATTTCATTTCAAGTAATTCATCTTTGATTTTATTTGAAGG
The DNA here is from genome assembly GCA_035578175.1 of Catonia carolina. NCBI lineage: Eukaryota > Metazoa > Arthropoda > Insecta > Hemiptera > Achilidae > Catonia > Catonia carolina. The sequence goes on along the minus strand of JAQMRL010000022.1, from coordinate 1,508,256 downwards.
ATTAACCCACAATCTATACGCATGAGAATAGTTCTGTCCCAGTTTCCCAAAGCATAGGTTGTACTTATAACTTACAAATTATCTCCGTAGCACAGTATCGTTAACTCCGAATACTTCAGGAAAGAGATTCCGATTTATAAGCGTTTACCGGCGAATAGTGTTAACTCTTCCCATCTTTAATCAATCGATATTGAATTGTAAAAACTATTTTTTCTTAGTTCTGAATACAGTATTCAATTGTTTTCTTACTTGTGAGTATTCTTCTTCTTCTTTTTCTTCTCCTCCTCCTCCTCCTCCTCCTCCTCCTCCTCCTCCTCCTCCTTCTTGTTCTTCTTCCCCTGCTTCTTCTTCTTCTTCTTCTTCTTCTTCTTCTTCTTTTCTTCTCCTTCTTCTTCTGCTTCTTACTATCAAGGATTAAGCCTTCCGATTACAACAATCCTTTACATATACACAAACACGAGACATTCCAACCCGTACATCTCGACTACTGCCATCTTCCTCGAGGTCTTCCCACCTCCCTTCTTCCGGCTGGCATTCATTTCTTTAATCTTTTAATCTTTTCTTCAATCTTAGAATTAGTATCTTTTCTTATAATACGACTTAATTTATATCTTATTGATTCATTGGCTCCTATGGTATTTTCAGCTAATTAATTTTTAAAAAACTGGTCAATTTACGAAGAGTAAATTCTTTCCAAAGTTAATTCTTGCGACTCATTACTAATTCTCTGAGTTAGGTATTTAATAGAACACTACAAGATTACTTACGCGTTCCTTATCTCAATGAAATATTTTTAAATTGTAGCCACAGGTTCAGAGATAGACTTCAAAAACATAACAGACTCTTAATATGCAACATGAATTCTCCCTGCCTACCACGAATTGCACGAAGGCGATTGAAACATAAGGAGTAGAGATATGATACATTAATACAATTCTAACACTCTAACAGTAATTACAGATAGATATAAAATTAAAATTTATCTCATTTTTAATTATCTGCAGCACTGTTACTGGGTGGTTTCCTCCTCAAAGCCTTTAAGCTGTTTTTGTTTTATAATTATTACACAATATGAGCATTTTAGCTGGTTGAATTACAGTTGAAATACAAAACAAGATGTAAACAATATAAAACAAATTTTAAAAAATTGAGTCATACTTAGTTTTCTATAATATCAATTATAGGTAAATTACATGATTTTAAAAAAAGAGTAAAATCCTAAAATCTCTATGTTCCTACACTTAGACTAAAAAATTGTCTCGTTTTCTTAAACATTCAGTTTTTTCCTTCGAAAAAGATCTAAGCTTATTTAATAACATTATTGTTTCTTCTAGATTATATTTCTAAGTCAGTCGGTTGCAAAGATGTAAAAGTTAAAAATCCATTTTCTAGTGGTATTGGATGAGTCAATGTTAAGGAATTTATAATTTGAATTGGTAATAATTGTCCTATTTAAAGAGTTAAGTTCCTGATTCTATTTAGTACTACAGAAAGGACTGTTTACTTTCAAAAGACTTATTATAACTATTATAACTTCTTGTGTACAACTGTGTTGTTGTTTAGGTCATCAGCCGAAAGGCTGGTTTGAACCTGTAGTGTAGAGGTTTTACTAAGTAAAACGAGGAGTAAGGTGGTTTACAATTGCCTTGCTCACTGAGTGGAAAAGTACGCTATCAGAATGCCGGGCCCTGTGAAAAGCACATATTTTCCACTCTGCAAATGACACCTTCACTTTATTCACCACAGGGTCTGGCTGTATAATGAAATTCATTACTTTTAAAGTAGATAACTCTGATTAGTGTCTTTTACACTACTACCTTCTCTGTTCTTAAATGATTCAGTCATTTAATTGGGCGACCATGTGATAAGAAAGAGAACTATTTATTTTAGCCCTGCAACGAATAGATTGAGTGTAAATAAGTTGACATTTTACCTGTTTGTTATGGGCAGGTGTACAACTGTATAACTCTAAAAACTCAAAAATCCTGTGGATAAAAGGAATCACTTCTTGTGTCTTAATTTATATAATTACATAGATTTTCATAAAATTAATAAAACGTGCTATAGAGTGGCATAAAAACAACAAGAAACTTACACAAAGTGATACAAAAAAAATAATTGATTGATGGAGGTTTATTGAACACGGCATTTAAATAAATTTATTGATCAGTGTAAATGCATTTTAATTGAGTTAACATACTATTTTGATTGAATAGCCTGAATTGACATTTAGAGTCTTTATCAATCAAAATTTTATGAAACGGATAGACGAATACGTAGTGTACTATTTAATATGTTATAAACAAAAATAAAATGAAACGTCCAGATTATGGAAGGTAGCCATGGGAATCCGATACCATATTTATGGTATTGGGAATCAGAATTGTTTAGGACAATAGTGTCAGGCTCCATGATTCAGGTGTGCCTCTGGGGATTCTCCGTCACTTCAGTACAATTCCCGAGACTTTCTCTCTTCTATCATACTTATATCATTTCCTCTTTTCCAACCTCAATCTTTCTTTCTCCTCCCTATCCACAATATTCTGGATTAATTTTCAACTTGTTATAGCTGCTAGAATACCATTTTTGTCTGAGCAATCAGAGAAATTATTTGTAAATGTATGTACATATACGCAACACTTGCAAAGTTAATAAACCAATTAATTTTTAAAACATTATTTTTAGAAGTTTTATTATTTAAGATATAACGAGAGGAAAAGTATTGAAGAAGTAATCAAACAGGACATTTGTTATGACAGAAGTTACTAAATTTTGAAAAACTTTTTTAACATTACTTTGTAGCCTACTATAAAATCGTGAATTATGGTCAGATAATTTCCGATAATTAACAATATTTTTTGGAATTTTTATTTCTTTATTTACGTTTTCTTTTTCTTTTTTACTATAAAAACACACATTTTAGAACTGTTAATAACATCAAAGAATTGATAACAAACGTAACATGTAAAATACAAAAAAAAATTTAGTTAAATATTGGTATAATTTAGTTAAATTTTAGTAAAATATTGTAAGTACTGTACGGTGTAAAATTATTAATCTAACGTTGCAAATTTTAAATAACACAATAACTATTATTGAAATAATAAATTTCTGCTGGAATTAAAAACACAATGAATACTCAAAATTTGTGATATTCCTTCTTTTTTGGGTAAGATAATATTAGGTCTAAAACACCGATGAAATTAAAAGTGTATTTCTGTAAGCGTTTCAGAATCGTTTTAACGACAACAGTAGGGGGACTGATCGGTTATTGTTAATAGCAATGTGAATGGAAAGAAAACTTGAACATGAACAATTTCTTTACTCTGTGAATGAAAAAAATTAAACCTAAAACACAATTTGAAAAATAAATCATATATCGTATATATTATACAGTGAGGTAGTACAAACCACATACTTTTCTGAAACAATTAAATTTTTTAATACTTTTCAGGAAAAGTGTAGTAACAATTTTTCATACCCGTTAGCTACACAACATTTAAAAATCTCGTGTGAAACACTCACACAATTTTCGCTTGCCAATTCAAATAATTAACAATATGACCTAACATTAGTAATAAAACATTAGAAATAAACAAAAAACTAACCTCAATAAACATAACCTAATATTTGTGAAAGACGCAAATTGAAAATCAACCTTAGTTTGGCTTAAAAATACGGAAAATCACTCTTTCACGCTAAACTAGGGTCTGTAGAGAAAAATGTTCTAAATAAAAGTTGTAGAGCTTTTAATTTCCTTTAAATTTGATTATACTTTTTTGTCGTAAAATGCACAATAAGGCTTCATCTTTAAAAAAAATCAATGTTTTTTACACATTTTCGTGAAAAAAACCCAGAAACCACTAATTACCGCTAAACTAAGCGTTATACAAAAACAAATTTGGTATAAAAAAAATGTAGGATTTTTAATGCTCTACAACTTTTATTATACATTTTTGCACTAAAATGCATATTAAAGCCGCCATCTTAAAAACCATTTTTTCTACGAGAGCACAGCCTCCCCAAGAATTTCAGCAGACATGGCACCTACTCTATCTTATAGAGCAGACAAAATGTAGTAAATGAAGCATTTTTAAAAAACAATCGTAGGAGCCATTTTTGAGAAAATCGAAAAACGGAAAAATGACACATAAACTACTACTTCCGGTTGACCGATTTTGATGAAAATCTTCGTGTCGAGTCCGGTATTAGTAGTATTTAACTTAAGTTTCTAGTTTCAACGCGCACGATGTTCTTTTCTTGAGATATTTTTTTCACACACACACCAATCGCTAAAAACTTTTTTTGGGGCTCAGGGGTTCTGAAAACGTGTAGTTCCGGTAAAAACTCGATTTCAAAAAATCAACATGTAAACAATACTTTCCTTCCTAATCATATAGACAAGAGGAAGTAAAAAATATCTGTACTATTACGTACTGGTTTACTTCAAAAGAAGTTTTTTTTGTTATTATTATTATTATTATTATTATTATTATTATTATTATTATTATTATTATTATTATTTCATTACTTTACTACGTAGAAAACTAAATAACATATTAATAATGGATTAAATATCTACGGCGTTTATTAATTCAATAAATTGAAATTTAGTTACGAACTGTAGTCTATTAAAATGATACAAATTAAATAAGCATGAAGTTGAAATTTTATTGATGTACTAAAAATAAAGTGGTTACTACTGTATTATCATATTTATGAAATAATAACAATGTTGAACGTAGTTTAGCATAATTTATATACTAAATGTATATTTATAGTAAGAAAAATAAAATTAACAAGTAATAAAAAGAAGATAATAAAATATAAATTTAATTTTAAAGGAATATTAAAGGTAATCATTGTAATTTATTACACTACATCTGCTGAATGTGGGAGAAGAAATTCATACATAAAAAACTCGTTAAAAGTCAGTATAAAAATTTCTTATTCAAATTAGATATTTTTTTTCATGGTAAGCCTACACTCAAAGAGTTGGACCAGTGTAACACAATTTCAGTGAGTTCTTTTTACTAACACTATCGCGTTATGATATCGTCAGTTTTAGTGAGTAGCAGGAAAAAGTTAGTAAAGAGGTAGCATCTATGAAAGTAATCTTTGCATCTAGTTCTGACCCCTGATGTAAGGGAAACAGTTTTTATTTTTCTTAGGGTCGAAAGTACTTAGTAAATAATGACTTGTCATGACCAGATTCACACATTGAGGAAATATGGTTACCATTTCACTTTTCTTTCTTCTTTTAATATACTTAGGGCATTTCCGTGTATGTCTGGTCAAGTTAGAACGGAAATAAAATAATACAGATTACTTTGTACAATGCCAACTTTGTACTAGCTCTGATTTAAAGAAATGCGAAAGTATACAGCAACTTAAAAATATTCCGCATTATTAGTAAATCCGTGCATAAAGTGTACAGAATTTATCACACTTTTTTAACGTACTGTTGAACTTTATAATGAACAGTAAAGCAGCCGGGACAGCCAATGAAGAGTTTATACAAAGTGATTTTTTAGTCCTGTTACCCAATTGTTAATGTCTGGTAATATTTTTCTAAGAAAGCGAAATTTTGTTTTGTGACACGAATTTGGTAGCCCTACTCAACCGGTATAGATACGGCAGTGTGAGTTGATTCTCCTTGAGCTGTGTAAAATTTTGTTTCATTTCCGGTCGAGTTACGAACAGAATGTCTTTTACCCCAGAACAACGGGTTTTCATTCTTGAACAATATTTTGCTACGAAATCGTACGTGAGTGTAAAAGAACATTTCAAATTAAATTTGTTGGTGTTCCTCCTCCACCAGAAAAAAATGTCATTTTTTAGGCTAACAAACCGATTTCGAGAGACAGGTAATGTTTACGCCAGGAAACGTAGTGGTCGACCAACTCTCTTGACAGATGACGTTTTAGAAAATGTAAAAACAAGATTGCTTAATTCTCCTCGGAAAAGTTTATAAAAATTTTCCTCGCAAGTTGGTTTGTCATATTCGAGTGTTCAGAAAGATGCTGATAAATTTAAATTGTATCCGTATCGCGTACTATTAGTCCAAGAGCTTCAGCCTCCAGATTTAAACAAGCGATTGTAATATTTCCATTGGTTTAGGTCTTTCGTAAATGATAACGGAATCGAAGTTTCAAACACAGTGTTCTTTAGTGATGAAGCTTGGATCCATCTCAACGGTTATGTGAACGGTCAAACACTCGAATTTGGGTTGGATCGCTTACACTCGCGCACGATTTCGTAGCAAAATACTGATCAAGAATAAAAACCCGTTCTTCTAGGGTAAAAGGCATTCTGTTCGTAACACGACCGGAAACGGCACAAAATATTTCACAGCTCAAGGAGAATCAACTCACACTACCGTACCTATACCGGTTGAGTAGGGCTACCAACTTCGGGACACAAAAAAAATTCCCTTTCTTAGAAAAAAAAATTACCAGACATTAACAATTGAGTAACAGGACTAAAAAATCACTCTGTACATTACTGAGTTTATTTTGTACCCTGCTATTCCGAACTACCATTACCGAGCCCATAAAAGTAAAACTCACGTTCTACTTTACCTGACAAAAAGTACAACATTTAATCATTTTTAAAACGAGTGTGAGAAATGAAGAAATGTAAATTCTATTTCTTACATACGTTGTTATTGATTAGATCATCACCCGAATGGCTGATTTGAACCTCCAGTGCCCTTACAAAGTAAAACGAGAAGGGAGTTGGTATACCAATGGCTTCCTCACAAAAAGCCTTTCAAAATTACTTTTTGGAAGAAAATTATGCTTATCAGTATGCCAGGCTCTTTGAAAAGCATCTACTTTCCACCCTACAAATAACACCTTCACTTCATTCACCACAGGGTCTGGCTGTATAATGGAATTCATGACTCTCGTAGGAGATAAATCTGACTAGTGTATTTTAGCCTCTACCTTTTCTGTTCTTAAATTCTTCAGTCATATAATTAGCTGACCATTTGATAAGAAATAGAACTATTTTTTGTAGCCCTGGAATAAGAAGATCGGGTGTAAATAATTAAACACTCCACCTGCCTGTTATGGGCAATACTTAAATACAAGTAAACAAAAAGGAATTACGTTTTTAACTAAATCAATTACAGTGCAGCCGAATTTAATCACTACTCCATTGAATTCGTCACTCATAGTTGATTATTAATCGTAAAAATTTAATTACATGTACAAAAATTTCCTCTTTACCCTGATTCATGAAACAGAAGCAACGGCCTTCTTCACCAGTCTGCCACCCAAGAGTTGAACTCTATAAACTTTCCAAACTCTGCTTATTCATACACTCTATCAATATCTGCAATTTTACAACAATCTTCCAAAAAGCAATAAAGGGTATCTGTCGTCTAAGGAACTGGCCTGCCACTGCGAGGCTGTTTTCGAGACATCTATAACGAATCTTGAATGAACTTGTGCTCTAACTAATCCGTGCGAGGCATATAGTGCAGTTATGTAGTCCAGATGGTTGCGCTTGTGAACATTAAAATTGGGTTGCAGTTTGACCCACCTATTGGTAACCCTCACGGCAAGGGATTTACCTTTCCAGAGTTATCCAAGTGGAATGAACTCCTCCAAATAGCTCATAAACTGACGATAGTTACAGTAAGGACTCAAGATTGGAATAAGTTACTTCTTGAGGCAACTTGCGTGCATCTTCTAGAGAATTCGATAGCTCTTTTCCAGCTCTCCAGAACTCGTTTCCTTAAAATACATATTAAATCTGGGTACGTTGCCCGATATACTCCACAAGCAGATTAGTGTTGTACAGTACTTTGTAAAGACTAAAACGGGATCACCTTTAATATCTTGAGTTGAAAACAAAAAATAATACCTAATCCTATAACAACTACAATAAACGAATAGAGGTTTTAAATATTAGATTACGAAAGCTAATATATCAATCAATTTTGTGAAATTTGTTCAACAAAAGTTATAAGTTCACGTTTACTAAGGTAACCTAAACTATAACAGGATATAGATTTATATTATCGTAATTCCAGTAAACGAATAGATTTTAGGAAAGTTTTAGTCGTTAGGTTTTATCTTAATGTTTATAATTTTGTGTAATATTTTCAAATTTTCAGACAAAGAATACCTTCAGAACAAAGTATGAAATAAATTATAAATAAACACTTAAATTCTCACAAAGTTGTTGAATATTTCTTATAGTTATCTGTAAACTACGTACGTTCTTTATAAAACTGTACTTTTATGTTACGTACAAAGAAAGTTTTCTCTGTTAAACCTACAGAATAATGCACACGAAGTTGTAATTATTTTAAAATAAAGTTGTTTTAAGATTTTAAGTTGTTTAAGGTTGAAAGAAATCTTTCTGTTTTAAATATGCTGGTAACTTGACGGTGTTTCCTGTAGTGAAATTTGTTTCAGAAATTTACTGGTGTAATATTCAGACAATAACGGAATTTGCATATTTTCTTGCTCTGTTATTGTTTCAGTGTCCGAGAAGAGTTTATGCATTGTCTCTAAAATCAACATAATTACCACCACTGTGGCACATGTGTGTGTTGTATTCACAGCCTCTTCTACCCATTATTAACAATTATAAACCCGGTATTCGTATTGATGATGTCAATATAATTGTCTTGATTTAGTCAAGAAGTTATCAGTGAATTTTTGAGTTTTAGTAAGCCTGAAAAAAATGTTCGATATCTAGCCAAAAGTAGGCCATATGGAAACAATAATTTCCTTGTGAGTATTTCATATTGGGCAAGAGAAAGTAAATATTTGTTTGCAAGAGTAATTGTATAGTTTTATTTTCGTATACGGAAGTAAAACAAATAAATTAATAAATTTTATTTAACGTAACCCTGTGTGATAATAGACATAAAAATAGAACATTGTGCACAAAAAATTCGTAAAATGACGTATAATATAGGTAATAAGCAGTTTAATAATAAGTGTTAACGCCACTTCGTACTGACAAAATAGATCCGTAATTCCCGCCTTATTAATATTTCAAATTTGCTTGTTTCCTTATGACCTAACTGATCACGTCATTTTTTCTCCCTTCCACTTTCCTTCATTTCCGTCTTGTTCATTGTGCACTATTGTTTCAGCATTCATGATGAATGGATGCGCGCTTATCGGCTGCGTGCAACGCATGGCTTGGGGGACGCCACCTCGCCTCTAGCGTTTATAATCTTGTTTCGTTTCGTATATTCATTTCGTTCGCTATGAACTCAAGTCGTTTGTTGCTATTTAATTTGTGTGAATTATTATATTCGATTGCTCATGTTTATATGTTTGTGAACTTTTGCGTTTGTTCTTTATGCTGTTTGTTAGTGCTACACCGCATGCGTTTCTACAAACTTGAATTCATTCCTGGATTAAAGGTAAGTGCGTATTTATTTATTATGTATTGTTGATCAATAGTGTGCGCTCCTATGTAATTTCATGTCCTGTCACTTCGTTTCCTACCTATTTTTGTCAGTTTTGCTTAATCGTCTATTTAATCATTTCGTTTGTACATTTAATCGTTTAGTTGTGGCTGGCAACTACTTAAAAACCGGCCTGGTCCTCCTAGTTGAATCGTTTAATTATCTATTATTTATGTTAGAAATTATTAATCTCGATTTTGCTTTATTGTATTTTTTCAACAATCGTTTCTGCTTTAACATTTTTGGTCCTCTCGGGCATTGGATATGTATCAATAATTGTGGTTACAGTCAATTATATATATTGTTTTATTATTTCATTAAATTCGTTATTACACATTGTGTAATTGTCTATGTTCATTGTGTTAAAGGCGGGTTTAGGCTTGCCTGTTGCGTATCTAGTTAATTGTATCCTGCATAGGGTATGTACCGCTTACATTGTGACGTCACAAACTGCTCTTCGCATCGTTGCTAGCTTCGGTACAAAAATTGTCAACCGTCGCCATTTTTCTCTGTCTTCATCCAAGACACGGCGTTGTACTGCACAGAATCTCTCCGCCCACCGCTCTCTCGACTGTCGATCCGGTTTCATTTGCAAGCTGGACCTTCCACTGTACGTTTCGTTGTCAATAACATTCAATGCTACATCGTTACACTGACCTAATTCCAGTCAGCTGTTATTTTGTTTACGTTTTTCAACTTGTGTTTGTTTGTTAATTTATTCATAGTCATTCGTTTATTTCTGTCAACATGGACGATTATAAATCATTAATTAAAAAACGTGATGTTATTAATAACCATTTAACTCGTTTTGACAAATTTCTCAAATCTGATGTTGAAATAACTCAAGTCAAATTACGCTTAGAAAAGTTCATCGATTTATGGTCTGATTTCGAATTAATTCAAACTAAAATTGAATTATTACAACCTGAAAACAATTTTGAAGTCGAGCGTGCTACCTTCGAAAACAAATACTTTCAATTGATCGATTCAGCACAACAATTAATCCAATCGTTAGATAAAACTGTAATTATTACAAATCAAGTCAAAACCAATAGTTCACCATTGGTACAGTTGCCTCACATCCGTCTCCCATCTTACGATGGAGATATCACTAAATTTCAAAATTTCATAAGTCTGTTTAACGATTTGATTCATAACAACAATGAATTATCTCATGTACAAAAACTGCATTATCTACGGTGTTCCTTAACCAGCGAACCACTCCGATTAATTGAACATTTACCTCTGTCAGCTGATAATTATTTATTAGCCTATAATTTAATACTCGATCGTTACTCAAACGCACGTAGAATTGCAAATGTGCATTTAACTCAAGTTTTTAATTTCATCAAATCGGATACGCCCAACTATCAATCATTAAAACACTTCTTAAACGTTCACGAATCTGCTATTGGTGCTTTGCGAATACTAGACATTAACCTGCTTGAGTATCTTTTGTTCGAAATTGCTTATTCTAACCTAGATCCCATTACTAAACAAAGTTTTGAGGATCAAAATTCTGCTTCAACCGTTCCTTCTTACGAAGCTTTAATCTCGTTTGTTACATCTAAAATGCATTCTTGTGAGCTACTTAATTCTTCTCAATCTATCCATAACGCTAGTTCGTCGCATATAAGTAAATCTGACTTCGATCAACGGGACTCATCAAATCCGGCATCCGCTAATCTCCGTTTTGTACAAAGTAATCGGAATTCAACCTCGCCGTCTGCTAACTCTGACAATGTACCTTCATTTTTTGTTAAATCGAACTCGCTTAAATGTCTTTCGTGCGAATCTAACTTTCACTCGATTCAAAACTGCAGTGAATTTCTTTCACAAACCGTTGATATTCGCTACAAAATTATTTCTCGGCTTAAACTGTGTTTCGCATGTTTCGGCAAGCATGATCGTCGTAACTGCAACTCGACTAAACATTGTCGTATCTGTCACTCAAAATCTCATAATACGCTGTTACATTTTGACCGTAACGCGCAACAATCGAATTCATCTACCTCTTCCGTTGTTAACCCGCATAATTCGCAAACCGCCACTTCGTCTCAACTCATCGAGCACCCAGTCAACAATTCACAATCTACCGGGTGTCTGCTTGCTAATTCTTCGCCGTCGATTCATGCTACTGCTATCGCAACTCCGCCAATTAATTCCTGCGCTACCTGCTCTGCTAATAAGCCGGTAACTACTGGAAATTCGTCTTCGTCGATTATTACTGAAAAACCTACTGATTGTACGCTTTCTTGTCGCCTTGATGGCCAAACCGCGCTGTTAGGTACCGCTATAGTTCATGCTGTCAATTCTTCCGGTAAAATTGTTCCACTTCGCGCTGTGATTGATAATGGTTCTCAGTCCAGCATTCTAACCTATAGCGCCGCTCGTTCTCTTCAACTCGACATAGCGCCTACTACTGTCCCAGTATTTCCAGAAAAAAAAATTAAACAAACTGTTTTCAGATCCGGCCACTCCAAAATTCTTTATTTAAATTTCGTTATATAAATATTTTAAAACTTTGTTAAAATTTTTAAAATCGTTAAAAATGATTAAAACCTTTAAAATGTTTTAAATTCTTAAAAACTTAAACACACCAATCTTCTGAAATTATGTTTTTCCTTTTTAACAATATTATTTCTAAATTTCAAAATATTTCAATATTTTTGTTGCTTTTAAAATCGTAAATACGTTTCCACTCTTTTAAAAGGATTAAAAAAAATGTAATGAAACCAACAATCCTTTTTTTTTGTATGATTAAAAAAAGGAATGTTCTTTTTTATCTTATTTAAATGTTTTGAAATTATTTCATGTTCTTTTTATCTTCTCACATCTGTCGGTAGTAAATCATCTGTTGTTTATTTACGTTATGTTTACGTTACGTATGAAAGTATTCAGTTTGTGTTGTGTGTGTACGTATGTTTAAATGTAGTTGTGTTTAAAAATGTGTACTCACATTACAATCTTCCCCCCCCCCTGGGGTAAATACAAAAGTAACAGGATAAGGGATGGGTGCTTAAATAGTAAAAATGAAAAAGATGAGCAGATCGCAGTTGTCGGCCTGAGTTGGGTTTGTTTTTTACTTTCATCCGGGGCCCCATTCATAACACATCCATACAGCATGCAAACATCAGATACAATGTTTTATCTTTGTAATTTTTTTGTATCACCACCATCTCAAGCTCGAGTGTCGCGACATGTATCACCTAAAAGCATTAATCGTAGCGAATTACATAACCTTTTTAAGGTTAGAAATGTGTTCTTTTGTTATTTCTCCGCCAATAGTCTTACGAAGTAAGGCTGTAACTGGTGTAGAGAAACCTATGATATAAAATGGTTCCGACCATCGGTATGCCATTTTCGCACAAATATTTTTCCGTTTCGAACTTACGGGATGAGTTTTAAGTAAAACTTTATCTCCCACCGAAAACGGATTTGGATGACGTGTAGCATTATATCTACGTGCCATATCATGATGAGATTTAATCAGTTTTCTCCTAATGTCACACATCATGTTGCTTGAACGAACAGGATTTCTATGAAGGATATCTTGTATATTCCATGATCTATCTAATGGTGTTTGGGCTGTAAAAGTATGTAATATATCAAACGGACATACACCATGTGCGGTATGGTGAGCCATATTAAAAGCTAATTGGAACAAAAATAAAGATTTATCCCAGGTTGTTTGGGCAGTTGCATGGTACGCGATAAGAATAGATCGAAGATTTCTGTTTAATCGTTCAGTGTGAGATGGTTGTGGGTGGTAAGGAGATAGAGTTGTTCTTTTAATGCCTAAATTAAAACAAAAGTTCTTAAAAATTACCGAATTAAATGTTTTGGCATTATCCGTGACAATTAACCTCGGAATGGAGTAGTTTTGAAAGATACGTTTCAATTCTTCTATAATAGAGGATGTATTAGTGTTTTTTAATGGAGCTAACCAAGTAAATTTTGAAAAACTGTCTACTACCACTAGAATATATTTGTATCCTTAGTTGGTTTTTGGGAGACTACCGATCGTATCAATAAACAATGTATCAAATGGTGTTGTTGGAACTCTAGAACTGAGATTCCCCCATTTGTAATTCATTCCAGGTTTGCTGCGTTGACAGGTTGTACAAGCATTCACCTTTAAAGGAATTTCCTTATACACATCTGGCCAATAAAAATGCCTTGTTATTTTATGTATAGTTTTGTCGATACCTAAATGTCCGCCTATTTCTGAATGATGAAAATATTTAAATACTAAATCTTTTAAAGAATTGGGGAGAACAATTTTAGTCGGATTATGGTTTTTGTCTTTTAGACATAGAACTCCTTTGGATAAACAAAATTTATTATTCATTTGTTGTTTTTGTTTAAGGATAAAGTTATCCTGTTCTTGATGTTGTCTTATATCAGTAAAAGATAGGGGAAACTGCGATAATAAAGCATTGATATACGATATCTCTTTTGCTGTGTCTTCATTATTTGAATCGTACATCCTCGATAATGCATCAGCAACATTATTATCAGAACCACGAATGTGATTAATTTTAAATTTAAAGACAGATAAGCGGAGTAACCACCTAGCTAATCTACCATACTGTTTTGGTCTGGAAAGAAGCCAGGCTAAAGCTTGATTATCAGTTTCCAAAAGAAATTCACGATGTGTTAGATAGGTTCTAAAATGATCTGTTGCAAAAACAACCGCAAGACATTCGCGTTCATATGTAGAAAATTTTCTTTCTGCTTCTGTCAATGTCTTGGAAGCATATGCTATGGGTCTTCGAGACCCTTCTTGTTCTTGAAGTAATACAGCCCCTAGACCTGTATCTGACGCATCTGTTTGTAAAATAAATTGTTTAGAAAAGTCAGGTATGGAGAGAACTGGAGGATTAGCAATTGCTTGTTTAAGATCTTCAAACGCGGTTCTTTGTGAGTTTCCCCAAATAAATTGAGTATTTTTACGTCTTAATTTATTTAGGGGTTCAATTCTGTCAGCATAATTTTTAATAAATTTAGAAAAATAATTAACCATACCACAATACCGATGTACTTGTTTCACTGACGTAGGTTCCGGATACTCCAAAATTTTTTGTGTCCTAGTTGAATCTATAGAGACCCCTTTGTATGACAATGTGTGTCCAAGAAATGGTATCTCATTTACAGCAAATGTTACCTTATCAGGGTTGACGGTAATACCAGCTTTTCTTAGGATCGACAATACTATTTTAATATGTTTTAAGTGTTCTGTAAAACTTTTGGAATATATTAAAATATCATCCATGTAATTAAATACAAATTTATATTTGATATTTTTGAATATTTTATTCATGAGACGTGTTAGAACTTGTGCTCCAGTTGATAAACCAAAAGGCAATCTTTCATACTCATATAATCCATCCGGAGTACAAAATGCGGTGATTTGACGGGATCTCTCTGTTAAGGGTATTTGATGGTACGCTTGTGCCAAATCTAAGGTACTGAACCATCGTGCATTAGAAAACCATTGAAAAGCGTGATTTATATTGGGTAAGGGTTGCGCTTCTGAGTCAATTATTAAGTTGACTGAGCGATAATCTACGACTAAACGACTTGTACCATTTGGTTTTGGAATCAAAAATGCTGGGGATGAATAAGGTGAAACACTTTCTTTAATTACTTTGTCTTTTAATAATTTATCAATTTGTTGTTTCATTTGAAATGTTTTTATTGGATTTAGGGGGTAGGGTCTAGATTTTATAATTTCATTATTTTTAAGTTTAATATCATATTTTAATTCATGTGTACAACCTAATTTAGTAGTGAGTACATCCGGAAATTCGTTACATAAATTATTTATTTTATGTTTAATGTACTCAGATTGTTCTATATTGTTAATTTGATCTGGAGATATATTTGTTAAATAAAATTTTTGATTTTTCAGCCATGTAAAGGTTATTACAGATCTTGTGGCATTAAATATTGCACGTGTTTTTTGTAAAAAATGCATGCCAAGTATTATTCCATGTTGTATTTTTGTTAATACCTTGAAATTTATTTTCCATGATATTTTTTGTAGGTTAATTTTAATCCAGACCTGTTTATTAATTTCTAGAGGGAATTTATCAGCTGTGAGACAAATTGCATTAATTTTTTCTTCTTTTATGACTGCGTTCTTATTTTTCAAAAGTTTGTACATTTTTTGGTTGATAATGTTGTGTGTAGAACCAGAATCAATAAGGGCATTAAATACATCATTTTTGATCTTTATTTTTAAACCTTTCAAGGTATAGTTATTGTTTAACCCTGTTTCTCCTATTTTTAAATGTTTACTTATTTTATGTTTACAAATACGTACCATATGACTATGTTGCGCGTATTTGCAGGCATTTAGTTTTTTGGAACGTGGTTATTGTTTTTCTGTTGCCAAAGCCTACAATTTCTTTTAATGTGACTTACTTTATTACAATAAAAACATTTTAATATTGTGTTTGA
Organism: Catonia carolina; assembly: GCA_035578175.1. Classification (NCBI taxonomy): domain Eukaryota; kingdom Metazoa; phylum Arthropoda; class Insecta; order Hemiptera; family Achilidae; genus Catonia; species Catonia carolina. Next base: position 1,492,352 of record JAQMRL010000022.1, on the reverse strand, counting down.
TATTTGTGATCTGATGTTATTGGATGCTGTATTTTGTAATGTGTTATGTTTACCTTGAGCAAGTATTGTGTTATTTATAGAGTTTAGTGCGCCTGTATCATTCATTTTTGATGAACTCATATCATTAAGAGTTCTGGCATAAACCCTCTCATACACATAAGCATCTAACTTATTAAAATCTTTTAAATTGTTGGGTTTGCCAATGATACCTATATGATTGGCATATATCTCGTTTAAACCTGTTAAAATTATATTAATTAACTCACCCTCGGTTAAATTTTGTTGACACACTCAATACCTCATGATTCTCTAAAATTTCCTTCATATATTCTGCAAGAGTTTCCGATTGTGACTGAGTTCTGTATAACAATTTTAATTTTAATATTTCTTTCATTTTTGGTGTAATTAATTTATTAACTAAATTTTGATGAAACTGATCAAAATTATGATTATTTCTAATAGAATTTTCGAAAATTTGTTCTGTAAAACCAGTCATAAACGGAGTTAACAAAACTAGAGGTAAATTAACTGCATAACGTTTCTGTATTTGTTTTATAATTTTAATATTTCTCACTAATGTATCAATATCCCTTCCATCAGTAATAGTTAATTGCTTTAACTCTTGTTCAATTGGATTTGCGATTTTTGTCCAATTGAAATTTAATTCTCGTTGAAAACATAAAGGATTGTTATTATCTGCTGCATCTGGTATACAAATGCCAGGAATTTCATTTTGAGGAATGGGGTTTAATATCTCTGGATAAGGTGCAAGATTAATTTGGTCACAATTTGGAATTTCTTGCCTTTGATCGGGCAAAACATTATCCTGTAAACCTGCCCTTTCAAAATTTAAATTTTGTTCACGGTTAAGTCTAACTTCAAAATTATGCTCATTTGTTTTCCAAACCTCAAACCTTTCTTTTAAGTTTTGAAAACCAACTAATTTATCTGGTTTGTTTGGCAATATAAATGTCAATATTATGTTAAGTCTATCGTCAAAAATTTTTGCATTATATGTTTCTAATTCGTTCAAGTTTTCAACATTTCTCAACTTTGCAAAATAATTTTGACAGTCCGTCAGTTGCTTTTCGAAATCAAATCTATGTAATGTCGTTAGGTCAATTTGTCGCCCGTTCTCTAAAAGTTTTTGTAGTCTTAGTCTTTTTTGCCTTAAATTTCCTGTCGTCGTACTCCGTCTTATTCTGAGTTGAAAGTTAATGTTAGTATCGTCTAATTTACAAGTTTCAAGAATTTGTCTCTCCATATTGTTTGTTTTTGTTTATGTATTTTGATAAGGTATGTATATAAAACAGATGACTTACCCGTCAGAGTCTATGTACCTGATCAGATGTGAAAATTTGTTTTTAGATTTAAAAAAAAAAAATTTTAGAAAAATGGTTGTTATTTTTTAATTTATCTGCTTATCTTCTTGCGGTCCAATTATATGGCTAGATGGAATTTTATTATCTTGGTTTTATACAAATATCCTGATGTGCTGCGATGATCTTGGTTTATCGTGATATATCCTGGTGTACTGCGATGATCTTGATTTATTGCGATATATACTGGTATTATTATCTATTCGTCCTGGTATTATTATTTATTATCTTGATATTATTATTTATATCCTGGTCACGGCACCATTTTTGTCCCAGTATTTCCAGAAAAAAAAATTAAACAAACTGTTTTCAGATCCAGCCACTCCAAAATTCTTTATTTAACCCGCAATAACCCAGGTTCGAATCCTGGTCACGGCACCATTTTTGTCCCAGTATTTCCAGAAAAAAAAAATAAACAAACTGTTTTCAGATCCGGCCACTCCAAAATTCTTTATTTAAATTTCGTTATATAAATATTTTAAAACTTTGTTAAAATTTTTAAAATCGTTAAAAATGATTAAAACCTTTAAAATGTTTTAAATTCTTAAAAACTTAAACACACCAATCTTCTGAAATTATGTTTTTCCTTTTTAACAATATTATTTCTAAATTGCAAAATATTTCAATATTTTTGTTGCTTTTAAAATCGTAAATACGTTTCCACTCTTTTAAAAGGATTAAAAAAAAATGTAATGAAACCAACAATCCTTTTTTTTGTATGATTAAAAAAAAGGAATGTTCTTTTTTATCTTATTTAAATGTTTTGAAATTATTTCATGTTCTTTTTATCTTCTCACATCTGTCGGTAGTAAATCATCTGTTGTTTATTTACGTTATGTTTACGTTACGTATGAAAGTATTCAGTTTGTGTTGTGTGTGTACGTATGTTTAAATGTAGTTGTGTTTAAAAATGTGTACTCACATTACACTACTAAGCGCTTACAAGGTATTTCATCTCAAGTTACCTCCGTTAAAGGTACTACTAACCTTACAATTCTGTCGCCGCAAAATTCTAATTTTCGCTTACCGCTTCAGGCTACTGTTATTCAAAAAATATCAGACCGACTTCCTGCTTCTCGAATTCATAAATCCGTTGGTGAACAGTTTCATAACCATCTGCTAGCCGACTTTCGTTTTCGCAGCCCCAATCCAGTAGATCTACTGCTTGGCGCTGACTGCTTTTCAGAAATACTAGATTTTAGTAAAACGCCTCTAATAAAAGGCGCTCCTTCAGCTTTTTCAACTGTATTTGGTTACGTGGTATTCGGCAAATTACCCGACATCCGACCACCTAATTCTGTAACAATTAACGATCCGCTTTTAATATCTGTTTTCTCGAATAACGCTAAATTCTCGTCGATTACTACTGCTGCTAACTCCACATCATCTATTGTTGAAAACCGACCATCAAACACAAATTCGATTTCGCCTCCAATTCTCGCCGTCAATCATCAAACTATCGTCCCTGCTATTTCAAAAATTGAACTCGATGTTACAGTAAACCCCGAGATCAATAAATCTATCGTTTCTACTGTTCAAACGCCTAATTGCTTCTTTCTTTCGCCCGCATCCGACAACAATTCGGATCGCACTACTGTTTCAACTAATCACGTTTCTTCTGCTTCAAATCGATTCGCCGCTCCGTCCGAGATCATCGCTGTTGATTCTCGTCTCGCTTCGTCTACCGGCTACGCCAGTATCTCGACCGATCTTGCTGCTGTTACTTCGTCAAATCGTCACTTCAAGTCTACGCTGAAGGCTTCCACCGAGTTGTCTCCACTCAATTCTTCGCCAAACCGCTTCGAGTCTTCGTGCATCGCAGATACTTCACCGATAAAACCTGCTACTTTCGTCTTAGTCGATTCTACGGCTAACCAACCGCCTTCGGATCATAACTTCTCGTCGTCTCCCACACACTCTGTTGATAAATCGCTGCAAATCGCTTCGCCAAAGGGCAATCGGCCCTCCTTAGTCGCTTCATGCTCTGCTAACGCTCTTCGCGCGCCTTATGCCCCTCAAGGCGGGCGGCGCTCCAATCGTCGTAAACAATATTCACAACCGGTGAATAATTGTAATTTCAATTCTCGTTTTTCGTTCAACGCTTGGTGTAACCTTCGTAAATCTCGCACGTCGCCTCAACCGCAATCACGGATTCACTCTCAACAAGTTAGTGAAGTTCGCCGTACCGCAATTCAAATTTCTTGTCGCTATTGTTCGCCTACTCGCCAGTTCGTTTCGCAACCCGCTTATCAGTTAGCTCTGCCTTTGGGCAACTAACTCTTCTCCGCCGTTTCACTTCGTTACCCGCTTACTTCATCTACCGTCGTTTTCGCTTCTTCGTCGTTTTCTTCGTTCTACGTTTTGTTTCTTCGTCTCTTCTTCTTCGTCGCTTCTGGTTGTCAACCCTCGTTGGCAATCACATCAAGATCGTTCCATTGCTCGTTGGCTTCCGCGCAAGCCGTGGAAGATGTTCCGTTCGTCGTTGGCCGGGCAAACCCGCGCGTTTGTCACGCCACATCAAGATGTGTCCGTTCCTCGTCTTTTTCGCTTCTTCGTCTTCAATCGTCTTCGATGCTTCGCTTATCGTTTTGCTACGTTTTCCGCTCCCTGTTGCTTCAGGGCGGGCGGCTTCGTTCTTCGTCTGCTTCCTGCGTTCTCCGCTCCCTGGTTGTTCAGGGCGGGCGGCTTCGTTCTTCGCTCAGTTCTCTGTAAATCGCTTGCTTCGATTTAGGCGGGCGGTATGTTAACGCCAGTTAGTACTGTCAATTTGCTTCCGTATTTCCCGCTTTGTTAGTATTTCAAATTTGCTTGTTATTTCCGTATGACCTCACTGATCACGTCATTTTTTCTCCCTTCCACTTTCCTTCATTTCCGTCTTGTTCATTACGCACTATTGTTTCAGCATTCATGATGAATGGATGCGCGCTTATCGGCTGCGTGCAACGCATGGCTTGGGGGACGCCACCCCGCCTCTAGCGTTTACAATCTTGTTTCGTTTCGTATATTCATTTCGTTCGCTATGAACTCAAGTCGTTTGTTGCTATTTAATTTGTGTGAATTATTATGTTCGATTGCTCATGTTTATATGTTTGTGAACTTTTGCGTTTGTTCTTTATGCTGTTTGTTAGTGCTACACCGCATGCGTTTCTACAAACTCGAATTCATTCCTGGATTAAAGGTAAGTGCGTATTTATTTATTATGTATTGTTGATCAATAGTGTGCGCTCCTATGTAATTTCATGTCCTGACACTTCGTTTCCTACCTTTTTTTGTCAGTTTTGCTTAATCGTCTATTTAATCATTTCGTTTGTACATTCAATCGTTTAGTTGTGGTTGGCAACTACTTAAAAACCGGCCTGGTCCTTCTGGTTGAATCGTTTAATTATCTATTATTTATGTTAGAAATTATTAATCTCGATTTTGCTTTATTGTATTTTTTCAACAATCGTTTCTGCTTTAACAATAAGAATATTATACGATTTGAAATATGGGGCTTGATTCACCGTCCGTTTTTGCTACCCAATGATAGTTTTCATGAAGCTAGTCGCAGCATATCTTCCCTAACAATTATCAAGGATTAATATTTATGTCTTCCCGAATTTACAAAAATTAGGACTCTGTAATAATAACTTAAATCATTCTCTGGATGTTATAATTATAAAAGTCCTGATCTAGCATAACTGGGAAAAATCATCAACGCATCAAAATAAGCATAAAAGCCGACGTTATTTTTCTGCAAATTTGCATTAAAAGGGACAAGATTTGAGTCTGTGGAAGCTGTAAAAGAGAAAGCGGCACGTCTCCTGAAGGAGCTGACAGAAGATGACTTCCAGCACTGTTTCCAACAACGGAAAATTCGCATGGAGCGTTGTAGGGATAAAGAAGGAGTGTATATTGGTGACAATAAGTGATTATGTATAAAGTAAAATTAAAATCTTTTACAACGTCAGTCTCGTTATTTAATAGCCACACGTCGTACAGTCGGACCTCTATTTATCGAACTTCTATATATAGAAATTCTCTATATATATCGAAGTATTTCTTGAGTCCCGTGAAATTTTAATGGAAAAATGTTTCGGTATATAGAAAACAAATTCTATATATATTGAATTTAATTTTAGTGAAAATATAAATAGAACTTCATATAGCCCTCCCATCACTCACAAGTCAATCAGAAACATTGAGAGAGAGCAACGTGACAATACAGTATGTTGACTACTGTAGACACTGTACTGTACACACACTGTACAGTGATGTTGTACTGTACTACGGTCCATGAACAAGAGTAGTGTGATACTTTTATACTATATACAATCAAAAATATGTAAATACGATGATGTGGACGAAGCAGTTTTCAAATGGGTAAAAATGTTACGAGATTAAAACACGCCTAAGCAAAAGAGAAAAATATTCTTTTTGTTGACAATTGCACTGCACATCCGTCTTCACAATAAAACAAACTTTATTTTAAACAAGTCCTTTTTTTAAGGTAATATGGTTAAGGTCAAGTAATCTCACTTAATTTAAGTAGCAGTCATAATGAGAAAAAAACAGCGTTTCTCTTTATCGAAGTTTCTATATAAAAATATATATATAATTGTTTATAAGGAACCAACAATTTTGATACATGGGGAGGTCTTGACTGTATTTTTGTGTGTTAACGGGTAAACAAACAAGTAATACATAAGTATTTTGTTAAATATGTAAATTTGATATAGAATAAATGTTCAAAGCAATAATAGCCTAATTATAGGAGCAAAATTATGTATACTGCAAACAGTATACAGCCAATGGATAACTTGTATGTACCTTACACGTACAGATTAACAAATAATACAGAATGCGTGGATCCTGTATGTTAGTTGGTATATGGTTCAGCGGAAGAGTGATGGAAAGAGGAGATAGAGTGTTGAAATAGTAGAATTTCTGTTTAATCACACAGGTACACCCAGTTAAGTAAAAGGGGATGGATACACTCCGCGCAGTTCGTGGCTTAACTCATTAGCAGCTGCAGACCTTTATTTCCTCGTCCGTTCTAGTTCCTTTAGCATGCCCTGATGAATTAGGGTTTGTTAAATAATCCAGACATCATAATACTTATATAAACACCAACAACTTGTTAACACAGCTGATTGTATCAGTGATAATTTCAATACGTATTTCTTCAATTATCAAGTAGGTCTTTCAAAATAAATAAAAATTTAAGTAAAATCCATTTAATCATTATGTAATTCTGAAACATTTATGCATTCATCTAAAATAATAATTGAACCAGGTTCTTTTAGGATCTAGTTGTAATAAGTAATAGTTTAACTTCTTTTTTAATTTACAACAACTGTTTATTAACAGAATGATAAAGTTATTAACATAAAAAATAAATTCTAATGTAGTTGAGAATAAAAAACGAACACAACCAAGTTCGTAATACAAAATGTAATTAAAATATGAATCGTTTACTGGTATAGTAATTCTTTCAGCGCATAAGAAATTATACATTTTCACTACTGTCTGGCTCCATAAAATCACTAATTGTTTCCCGTAGTAATAATGAAAACCTTGATCATGACCCAATATGTCTGTGGGCGTAATTATAATGTGCTGCTCAACGTACAGCAGTAAGCCTACTATTTCCAGTTTTTTTGCTTCTGACTGTGAAGCTGCTCCAGATTACACATTTCATCAATTTCTTTTGAACCTTCACCAGAGTTCGGCATGATTTCAAAAATTATTTCTTCGTCTGTAAACCGAAGACCTGCATCATCAACTATCAGCCACTTGCTGACGTAAACTTCTTCTAAATTTTCAGAGCCAACACAATTTCAATATATTGTGCGTAATATTTAACTTAGCTGTTTTTGAATTATTTTTTTCTATGATGCAAATTCTTTCGGATAGTCCGAACACTTCGAAAATCTAACCGGTCCTGGTACCAATTAGTTCTATTAATGGGTTTGCTGTGTATTTGTATAGAAATGTAAATTAATTTGACCCTACCTATTGAAATTTATTAATTCAAAAAGATAGTACGGATCACCCAGTAGAGAGGTTCAAACATTTAGTTTATTCTTGTCAGTTAACTGTGTAGAGAAACATATTTTGTAAAATTATGAATAATTTTTGAAGTATGAATTATGAATAATTGTTTCACGTACAGTCACTTTAGGCACGTAAACTAATTTTGGCTATTTCTTAAAGCTCTTTTTGCATCCCGCATTCTCAGCATTCTTTCACTGAATGATTTTCTTCTTTCTTCTAGCTATCTGATACTATGTTTTAATCTTTGTGGAACCCCTTGAAGTCAGTAATCAGTTGTATAAATTTGGTTTGATCCATTATATTTTCTCAGTTTAATCTAGATTTTTTCTACATCCTTTCTGACTTTTTTGAATTTATCCATCACCGTAGATTTATTTTATAGTGTCTTAAAGATTTATTTTGACAATGTCTGTTATCCATTCTATATAGGTATCCATATAATTTGAATCTTTGTTTTCTGATCATTATTATGACTAAAATTCATCATTTAAATGGCAGTAAAATACTGATAATTTCCCTCTATATGAGTAAAATAATGGTGAAAATTATATTTTCAAGCTTGTCTCTTAAAATTCAATAAAATAAGTATTTTTTTTAAATATAGATGAACGTGAAGCAATAAAATTATTTATTAATATTTAAGAAAACTCCCTTAGAATGCTAATGTAAGTCTCATGTTATTTGTTTATAATTAGGTTAAAGAGGGTCACAAAAAAGCAAAATTAGCATAAAAGTTGCACACGATGTAGAAAAACGTTTCTTCCAGAAATAGACTCCAAAGTCAAAGTAAACTTACAAACACCCCGCATAATAAAATGTAAACAACTTCCATAAAAGCAAGATTTAATAATACATATTTCATAAAAGTAGGTTCTCAGGAAACAACATTTTTTGATGCAATAATAACATTATCAGTTTCACTTTGTGCCCCAATATTTACATAATATGATATTGATAATAGAAAACAGTTTGGTTTAACTACATAAATAGTTTAAATAAAATTTCGAATGTTGACGTGGTTGATGCAAGTTGTAAAAACCACATGGACTGATGCAGTTGTATCAATACAATTTGTATTGTTTTATAAAATACAAACAAAACTGTGGGTTATAAAATTTATATAAATTTTGCCTAAGGCTCACGTAAAACGTTTTGATGTTCAGTCTCTATACATTCCATACAAAATGAAAAATGTACTATACAGTATTTTTTTTTTGTAATGAATGCATTTGTATATAACAAAAGCATCGTTAAAATGGAAAATGAAACTGAGTTCATTAAAGAATATCGAGTTTGTAGAATGGTTTGTCATGTTTGTTGTGACCTAACAACAAATAAAAACAAACATTATAAAAATATTCACATACAAGTAATTTTTTGTGAATACATTTTATAAATACTTATGAAAACATAATAATGTACCTACTCTTTGTTGTACTACATGACGAGATAAAAGTGTACTTTATGACGATTGTCGTTTAAGTTTTGTACGTGTCTATGTAATATAGTTTTGTATTTGAATGTAAAGTGCATAGTAATAAAATGCAATAAAACTATTTATACATTTGTGCTTTAACGTACTTACTGATAACACGCCCGTTGTACGTTCGGTTTTATAAAATTGAATCTCACAATAAAAGAAATTTAGTTGCAACTCTAATGTTTATTTTTAAAATCTGCTTTCAATAATTTCATATACAACATTTTGTTTTATCATAGTAAAAATAAAATAACGTAGCCTTTATTATTACACCGAACAAAATAAACTAATTCGGAAATCTATTATAATCATAGTTGATGATAATAATAAAATCTATTAAAAAAATTGCTGTTCGAAGTTTTTGTTTGAACAATTTATTTTAATTTAAAAAAAATAACCTAATAATCAAAATTTGGTCTCCTTTCGTTGCGTAATTATTGCCCTAGTCTACTCAGTAGAGGTTCTGAGTTTGATTCCTTGTTCTGGGCTGAAAATTGCAAGTCAAAACCCACCGTTCCAGTTCCATAACTCACCGTAGTCGATAATGTGTGATGTTTTGAACTATACTTTTGTATATGTGTTTTTTGTTATAGATTTACAAAATCTAAAAAATATATATATACAGGTAAATATCCTACCAGGTCTAAAATTGTGGTAGATAATGCAGTGCTCAAACAAGTATCACAATGCAATTATTTAGGTTGTGACATCGGGTTTGATCAAGATTCTCCTTAACCTTCTCATTTAAATTATAAGTTCCAAATTCCGTACACTCTTCTACAATTTATTTTTGGTCCTTCCGAAAATATTCCGCCAATTATCTCAAGAATTACATTTCAGCAGCCTACAGTCTACTCTTGAGAACAGATTTCATGTTTCACTACCTTAAAGACAACTGGAAATTGAATAATCTTACAAAAATTAGGCAATTGTTTACATAAATTAGATTAAAATTTAAAGAAGTTTGTTATAGATTTACAAACTCAAAAGCAATAACGTACGTTAAAAAAAGGAAGAACATGAAAATCAAGAACAACTGGTTGTCAGCCATGTCTTAGTGTACTATTATTGTTTGATATCGTGTAGTAGTCTGGGTTTCAACCGCTTGTTTAAAATTAGACAGCGAAAATTTCATCTAATCAGGTCTTCATCTAAAACCCACACATAGAAGTGGTTTATTAATTTAAATATAATGATAATTTAATACAAAATACTAATCTAAACACGCAAAATGTTTAAAAAAAATCTATTATGTGTAAAAACAGACTTATCTGAGTCTTCAATTCTATTGGTCCACATTTAATTCCCAAACTCTAAATCGGCACTGAAGTGCATTTATCCCTGATTGATCATAATTATCTATATTCATAAAGTTTATGATGTGCTTAATTTCTAAGTACATATAAGTTGATAGTTAGATCTGAAACCATGCGTAATAAATAATATAAAATAAAAAATATTTATATGTCATGACTTGATGATTATATACAGAGAAAAACTTTCTGGGAATCGAACAGTAAGTTATATGAAGCACTACTAAATGGACAATTAACAGACAAAATAATTATGATTTTGTTATAATTTATTTCAATACAGTTAAAAAATCATTATTTAACAGATTTTCTTTATTTAATTAAAATTAATCTGTAGTAAATGTCAAAACCAAATAGGTCATATCAGTTACATATTTTGTCATTTTTTATTCATTCAAACAAAAAAAGCCAACACATTTTCTGTGTCATCATGACAACTGTCATACTTTCTGTGATAAAAATATTGTTAACATAAAAACGACTGTTTGACAAACGGAAAATGAATCATACATATCGGTTTAATTTTATTTCCTTCCTGCATGAATGTAATAAATAGGTAGTGGCACTATTTTCAAAGAACAATGATATAAGTACTTCGGTTATTTTAAATTTTAACTCTTTTGTTGAAAATATTTGATATTTAAAATGAATTATTACGTGCCAGACAATTATTCATTAAATTATAGTTAACTAATGGTTCAATATAAAAATGAAAAAAGTTACGTTATAAATTTTAGTAATAGGCCTACTTGGAATGAAATTTTTACGTACTGCCCATAACAGGCAGTTGGAATGTTAAATTATTTCCACTCGATCTGCTAGTTTTAGGGCAACAAAAATAGTTCTGTTTCTTACCACATTTTCAGCCAATTACATGACTGAAATATTTAAGAACAGAAGAGGTAGAGGTGTAAAATAGACCAGTCATAGTTATTTCCTCTCAGAATAATAAATTACATTATACGAGGTGTGGCTATTAAGTAACAAGACTGACGTAAAAAAATGTATTTTTATTTTATACATAATCACTTATTGTCACCTTCAATATACACTCCTCTATCCCTACAACGCTCCATGCGAATTTTCCATTGTTCGAAACAGTGCTGGAAGTCATTTTCCGTCAGCTCCTTCAGGACAAGTGCCGCTTTCTCTTTTACAGCTTCCACAGACTCAAATTTTGTCCCTTTTAATGCAGATTTTATCTTAGGGAACAGGTACCTTCCGTCTCCGCTGACTGAAGAGAATAGACCTTTTACAACTGTGATTCAAAAATAAGATTGAATTTGTAAACATTAGCTTCGATCGATTCTATAATAGATTTTAACTCACCTTTCTTCTCTTTCTTCTCCTCCTCCTCCTCCTTCTCCTCCTCCTCCTCCTTTTCCTCCTCCTTCTTCTCCACCTTCTCCTTCTCCTTCTCCTTCCCCTACTCCTTCTCATTCTTCCTCCCCCGCATCCTGCTCCTCCTGCTCTTCCTCCTTCTCCTGCTCCTGCTCCTTCTCCTTCTTCTTCTCCTTTTCCTTCTCCTTCTCCTTCACCTTCTCCTCCTCATTCCTCCTCCTGCTCCTCCTCCTTCTTCTCCTTCTCTATCTCGTTCTCCTTCTCCTTCACCTTCTCCTTCTCATTCTCCTTTTCATTCTCCTTCTCCTTCTCATTCTCATTCTCCTTCTCCTTCCCCTTCTTCTTCTCCTTCTCCTTCTTCTCCTACTTCTTCTTCTTCTTCTTCTTCTTCTTCTTCTTCTTCTACTTCTTCTTCTTTTTCTTCTTCTTCTTCTTCTTATCATGTATTAGGTGCCAATACCTGTTCCGGCATCCACCTAGCCACCGGTTGCCCAGGATCGCGCCGACCAATCAGCCTGGAGACATCTGGAGATCACAGAATTGATCTGGAGATCAATCCTGTGTGGAGGCAATCTTTCAAGATGATCGGTTCATTTCCAGCATTACTACATATTTGTCCCTAAGAGGACGCACATCTAACTCTCGCCATATATCCTCATTTCTTAACCGATCTAGTCGACTACAGCCTCTAATGCATTAAGAAGCTCATCTCTTCTGACTGAATAGAATTTTCATATTTCTTCTTCCACGCCCAGACCTCACTGCCATATGTCAGTGTTGGAACAGCCACTGACTTACAAAACTTCATTAGTGAGCCAATTCGAGTTCTTCCCTTCAAGTTTCAATGCGTTGAACCAAAATCCCTATTAAATCTCTGAAATTTTGCAGTACGTCATAGTCCCCTTCGTATGACACATCACATCCCAAATAGGCAAAGTGGCTGACCTGTTCCAGAATCACTCTATCCACCATTACCTTTGTCCTGATTGGATATTTTCCTCTAAAGGTCATCACTTTTGTTTTAGTACTTGATAGTTTAAATTAAACTGACGGCATACCTCACAAACCCAAAGAGGGCCCGTTGCATCGCAATACAAACTGAACAGAAAATAATTAAGGAAAAATGGAATCTGTACTTTAACAACTTAATATCGAAAAAAGACACACACAAGTTTAAATGCCCGCGGTCCTCTCAGCAGGGACAACCAAAAAAAATCCCGGAAAGGTAGATTCGTTTTAATGAGCTAGAGAATGAACGACAAAAATCACCAATTAACGTCAGAGTCTTAATAGGCAACAAAAATTATAAAATAATTTCGGAAGACCATCGGCAAGTAACTTGCCCGTAGAGGAGCAAACAGAAGTGGTAAAATATAAATCGATTTCTATAACATCTTTCCTTTAACACTTATGATTAAAGATTTTAATAAGATCATAGAAGTAGTAAATTTATCTATCTCCACAAAGAAATATTAAATAGTACTAAATAGATTATGTTTCAACCTCTGAAGAAAAACCCGAACGAATGAATTCAAATTTTGAACGTATAAATGCGAATATCGACTGAAATAAAATGTAAGCCTCTCTCCTTAAATAACAAAACTCTAATAATTAATTAATATTATAATTCGATTCTGTAAAGCTAATAAGAAGGCTAAAATTTTATTAATTTCTGTACGGAATAGATGTTAGACATTTGATTAAGTAAATTGTTAGGTAACTAAATTAATCTTAAAACGTCAGGTTAAGTTTTGTAAATAAGCCAGAAAGGACTTCGGAAAATTTTGAGCAAGCCAAACAACCATTTATAGAACCAAACAAAATACAGATTACATGAAGAGAGATAACCAAACACAGCAGATAATCAGAAACAGAAAATATCTGTTATTAATAGGTGATGACTGATATTAAAAATTATTGTAGTTATACAAAAAATGTAACAAATGACCATTGTGTTTGCAATTTCTAGATTCTACTTTTCAATGTAAATATTTTGTTCAGTTTGTTATTTTAGGTGACTTTTCCGAGTATCAAATAGTACTCGTCGATTAGAGACGGTAAAAAAATTTAATGAACATATTTTTAAAATAGGATTAACTTCTACGTCATTAGGAAGTGTACTGACAAAATATGTGCGATGAGAGGCGAAAGTTTTTAATAATCGAGGAGGTGGCCAAAGAAATAATTTTCCTGAAACTAAATTATAAGCTTGCATCTTGTGAGGTCATTTGAAGGCGTATTTAATTGATAATAACCAAAAATCAAACTTTACTATCTTCATGAACAGTTCCAAATTAAAATAACTCACTTCTTACATTTGTTTTATTCACAATGTGTATACGTTGCAATCTGTTCAATTTAGAACAACAAGAAACCCCATGACCCAACGAGATGAGGATATGTATGACGTGTAAATGAGATGTAATCCTGTACGGACTCAGGTCGACCATTCTTGAAAGAGTATGGTTTATTGAAACTCAACCATCAATGTACATCGGTAACCACTGTCTAGTATTCAAATCCGTAGAAAAGTAACTAGCTTTACTAGGATTTAAACAAGGTACTTTCGCCTTTGAAAATCTGCTCTTAAACAGCTGATTCGTGGTGACGATTTCACACCTAGACCAACTTAGTGGGTACTTACATTAACATTTCTATAAACTCAAAAAATTTAAATAAATTAGTACCCCTTGGATTCTTTTGTGTAACAAAAACAGAACAAATGGAAAACGGATCGTAACGGTCTGAGAACTGATTAAAATCTATGCACTACAACAAAAATTAAACCTTTTAAAAATTCCTATGGTCTACATAATAACTTACGTTAAAAAAAATTAATCTAGCAGTCTATTTACCTATTTCATTGGCTAACTTTTTTTACAAAAACCAATTATTTTATTCCTGAATTATATGGGAAACCTATTCAATGCCCATTCCGTTATATTAATGATTTAATTTTGAAACCAAGAGTTTGAAGCGTATTGCATGCACATACAAAAAGAAAATTTACTTGCAGAAAATGAATAGAAAAATTTTTTATTAAAAAACATGTAACCAAAACTTATATCTTGTAGTATACATAAAAAATACAGACTAGGAGAAAGTATAATAACTGAGATTTTAGTGTAATGGATGCGATGATGGTACTTTTTCTGAGGAGTTTAATTCAAAAAGATGAAAGAATGAAAAGGAAAAAAGGAACAAAGTAAATACAAAAAGGGGTTAAAATAAGGGCGTGAGGCACAAAGACGATATTGAACGAATTCACAGAAAAAGACCATAAAGACCTGCGACAAATATTTGCTTACCTCTAAAGAAAGAGCTGAATTCTGTTATTGGCGATCACCTTATTTGATAACGAGCTGCTGCATCTTGAGATCGGTATAAAATTCCAAATGATATTTTTATAATATTGTACCTTGGAGAAAGTTTTAGCTAAGAATATATTAGAATTCAAAACGTATTTCCAGTTTTGTAACAACAGCTCAAATACAGTGAAAAATCACGTTCTGTCTTCATAATAAATAAAAACAGGTTGCCTAAACTACCAAACTGAAATATACGCCTATTATTTCAGAACAGACTTTCGAGTATAAAGTAGAAGAAAACCATTTTTTATTACAATACAGTATGCAAAACAGTGTAAAGAAAACAAAAGTTTTGAATTTTAGTTGCTACAGATTTCAATGTAGTAAAAATTACATGTAACACACTATTACTGTAGATGTTCATACGTAATGGTGGCAATTTTTTAAATTGTCATCTATAATTTTTCTTAGTCCGTCACAACCAGTTGTCAAAAACTACAAGAGATAGCAACAAACGATTGTCGGATTCGTAATCTACACATAAAGTCAGTTGGCTTGAATTGGGTTTAAAGTTCTGATTCTGACTGAAAGTGGCCCAAACCGGAAATCAAAAAATTAAAGTCAGAAACTACAAGAAACTGAAACAGTTTTCGGATCCGTAATGTACACAAAAAGGTAGTAAGCCTAATTTGGGTTTAAAGTTCCAGTTTTGACCGGAAGTGGCCCAAAACTGGAAGTTAAGAAATTGAAGTCGGAGTTTCGAACAACAATAGTGTCATCCGTTTCCTCTTAAAGAGCAGATACAGAAATAATTACGTTTCAAGATCCGGTTTTGACCGTAAGTGGTCTAAAACCGGAGGTCAAGAGATCAAAGTCGGAATTTGGAAATACAAATTGTAATCATTAGATTCCTTTTAAAGATCAGATATAGAATACAAATAGTTTTTGTCATAAGTCAAAGATAAAAAATTTAAAAATTACCACCAGCCATGAGACGAGTCGTCTCATGAAAGAAGTTTTCAGTAATATCTTTACAGCTGTATCAACTGCTTTGATTATTAACAACTGCTATGGGTTATGGTAAACGAAGGAGTCCGACAAGGAACACCTTATCTCCCATATTGTTTACAAGCGCTCTCCAAGAACTATTTGAAACCTAATTGGTATCACATGGGAATATTATAAACAGTTATCAACTAAACCAATTGAGACATGTAGATAATATGGACACATTATCAGATAATATTTCAGACTCAGAGCAATTATACAAACTTTGAATGAAGTAGGCCTAAAAATAAATTTAAGAAAAAACAAAAGTAATGAGAAACAAATAAAGTAAAGAAATAAAGTAAAGTGAATAAAGTAAAGAAAATATGAAAAAATAATAGTAGAAACCGAAACTTAGAATAGGTACATGAAAACATAATGTAGAACAACTAATCAGACCCAATAAAATTAGTTGACGGCGCAAGCCGGTAAAAGACGATTGAGTTTGGCAGCAGTTGGAAGATTTAATGGTATTCTGAAGAACAAAAACATCCCACAATATTAAAGACGAACGTATACGAATGAATTTTGATTCATGCGCGCTCCCAGTACTGACTTACGGTACGCAAATGTTGGTGTACTCAGGTGAATATTAGCAAATTTAAAAAAAATCAATGAAAGAGGCAACATTGTAAAATCGAAAATCTAACAAATGTATAAAAAACAGTAATAATAATTTTTATATTACCAAGATACATGGCAATATACAAATATGGCTCAGAGAAATTGGAAATGAGCAAGCTGTAATGAAAAGCACATAGATGGCATATAGAAAAGTGTAATCTAAAAAATGAAGACCATGAGCAGGAACGGGGAAACCAACCACCAATGAAATATTTTCTCAAAAGCTGCAGGTTTAAATTTTTGCTGGAATTTTTACACAATACTCAACTCGTATGCCCACACATGCTTAGTTCCTACTGTGATGAAAACTTTATAATAAATGGTTTTATAAAATACTTCAGGCAAAATTTTAGTATCTTCGAACCTTCATATAAAAAAAAAATATTTTTCTAAGATCCTATGAAACCTATGCCAGAAAACTTAGCTTGTTTAAAAGGAACCAACAACTGTAAAAATTTAAGATATTAATGTTAACTGTAAAATTTAATATTACTTAACTTATGTTAACGAGGTGTAAGATACGGATTCGATGTACTTTAAAAAACAAAGAAGTCAAATTATTTTAATTTTTAAGTTCAAAATGCTTTATCAAAAAAAAAATCAGATTAATTAGAAAACCAACATGAAATTTAATTACTGTCGATATAAATTATTTACAATTGCCCACATTTATAAAATAGATTCCTCTGATATTTTAGTTGTTAAAGTTACAAATTTTAATAGAAAATATAATTAAATTAAAAAATACAATAAAAAATCTCATGCCTAGTCCATCTAATGTTTGAAAGTATTTAGTAGAACAACCGTAAAAAAGAAAAGTACCCCTTCGTTAATGATCATCAAAATTTCTCTTTTTAACCAATAAGTTAAAATTAAAGTATACTCTGTAGGAAGTGTATTATTTATACTACGAGCATTCATAACAACACGGAAACTGCCTTTTTATGTAAAAACATGTAATAAAGTTTTGACAGTGATTTACTTTTGCTAAAGCGCCTGAGTTCTTACAGTTGATGACAGGCATTTCAAATCGTTGTTGCAGTTTCATTATATTTACCATGGAATTTTAATAAAATATCAGTGCTGTTTGATTACTAAGTGAGAAATTCTGTCAACGCTTAACCAGATTGTATAAACTTTTCTACGATTCGTTTTACTAAGCCAAAACTTATGAAATTTATTTATAAATCTTTGAAAACGTTTTATTATAAAATAATTTAATAATTATTAAAAAACGAACTTATTATATTCGTACTTACCTCTACCAATTCTTCTAGAGTTAGGCTTATAGGCCTGTTGCAACTTCTCATATGTTAGCCTAACCTCTTTTGTGGTCGTCCAACCTCTCAAGCACCAACAGGAATGTCGATGGTTTCTCCGATTACACACACACAGTAAAACCAATTCTGACAATGGATAATTATCCTTGCGTATAGACACACCAAGTCTGTTTCTCATTTTCTCATATAAATATTTTAGATTGTCTCTTTTTGAAATACTGGAGGTTCTATGTTAAAAGTGCATCTCTGCTACTTGCACTCAGCTGATGTCTTTGGATGTTAAAACTCATGTTTTGCTGCTATAAAGACTATAGTACACTTCACCAGTATACTATATCAAACTTCCAAGGAAATTGAATTCTTTAACCTATTTAATACCTGAAACATTCAGTATATTAACTTACAACATTGAGAATAATTACCAAGGAAATCCATTGGCTTACTTTTGTCTACAAATAAATCCAAGTTATTTGAACCTGTCACATTCTGCAACTAATATTGAATATTATCCTAAACAACCACATGAGCAAAAGCGAAAATATACAATTTTGCTCACACCAATCTTCCTTGATAACTAAGACGTCAAACTTCTTCCATTCTCATTCACATTATGATTTTGTCTGGTATAAATTATGTAAAACAGATGCCAATTTGCAACCCTTATTATGTACTTACGAGTATAATTTAATTATAAGTCCACATTAACAACAAAACTTTAGTTGCGAATTATTTTTTAATTTCAGTTTTTAAATAACTTTATAGCCACGACTACTTACCCGTTAAAGTAATAGCCTAACAATTAAAAATTTTAATGAATTGATTCCAAATCAAGAATATTTCCGTAACTGTCTCAAATAAACATTTATGTGATTGAATTTTTGTACATTTATACCCATCAGAATTTAGTAGTTAATTTTATTAATCCTTTCAACTACACTAATTTTTTCTTCGTTTTTATAAGATGTGAATGTTTTCCAGAGACCCTAACCAAATAAAACCTTCGGTAGACTGTAGCAGTGAACGTCATATTTTCCGTCTTCCTTTTCTTCTTTTTTCTTCCTCTTATTCTTCAGCATTAAAATGTTTTTATTTTCTCTAGAAAGATGTAATTACAATACATTATTCCCAGCGCAGCGTTGTAAATGTATTCCCAATCTTTTTCTTCCCTAAGGCCTGTAACCCTTGAACTGTTCTGAAATTCTATTTCCCTTCATTCTTCGAAGATGTCCCACTCATTTAATGTGACAACTGATTCTCTCATTGACACTTTTCTATAGCTCTTTCCTTACAGCGGATATTCAAATTCTGTTCTACCTTGTACAATTCTGGACTCTTCGTAAAAAACGAATCTCCGCAGCTTCCAATTTATTTTTCGTTCTCCCTGTAAAAGCCCATGTATCGTTTCCATACAAAAGATTCGGAGCTGCTATTACGTTATTAAATCTCATCGATATGAATTTTTGTGAGCCCTCTTTGCTATTGAACTTTGTAATCGTTTTGCATATTTTCTGAAAACGATAAATATTTTTCTACATCAAGCTCTGTCCAAACCAATTTGGCAGTCTAAGTAACTGAATTTTCTGACCTCAGTAATTTTTTGATATTTTACTATTTCCAGATGTTTATAGAAAAGAGTTATTTTTTTAATGTATGTAAATCGGTCTGCTTATTTCAAACCATATTTCTCATAGGTCTACGAATAAATTTGTATTCATTAACCTGTCATACATAGGCCTACCTGTTATAACATTTTATTTTTCGCTTTCAAACTAGTACATATTTTTAAATTTGATATTACGTAGTCTGTTATCAAAAATACAAAAAAATCATTTGGATTTTTGGTGCTTCTAAAGGAGCGGAATATTGAGTGAAGTACTTTTAATACTTTTGACAAAATTTTCGAGTAAATGAATGGTTTTTATGAATTCTAGCAGAAGAATGGCAATAACAACGTGTGTTCTGCTATGTACAAGTGGTTTATTTGTGTAAAACAATTACTGGATATTTCTATTTCATATAATGAATTAATATAATAATTTCACTAACCTTCTTTTTAAACTGCGTCACCTTTATTTTATTCCTATTTACACGTGTTTCGGTGGATCCACCATCATCAGAGTAAATGAAAAATTGATGCAGGATGCATTATAAGGATTTATTTTTGAATTACTGGATAATCATACAATGGTTGGTTTTCTATTCATTACGTAAAAATCAATAAATTATTTTTCCTATTTGTTTATTTTACAGAAATTTCGCATTCAATGATTACAAAATGGTTAACGACTATAAATACATTAAAATATGTTGTGTAGGATATAAAAGTTAAAAACCCAATAGTGCTAAAATTGCAAAACATCAGGTTCAAAATACTTACTCGACATTATCTAAACCGATATATTTGGAAATAAACATTTCTCATATTAAAAGAACATTTGTGGTGGGTTTTAATAAGTTTAGACCTATTATTTATTTACTTTGTGGTTGGTATGTTACAATTGAACCAAATATTTACATTTACAGAATATATTAACAAAACATTGAACTGTTTAATTTGCATTAAATAATCCTTTGTTTTTGTAAAGTGCGCATTTATAAATAGTACTACACATTTAATTGAACATCGATGTTAATAAAATCAAAATATTAATGCAATTAATCATATATAACGGATTTAATTTAATATATATTATTCAATAATAAATAATTATATATTTTTATCGTATTCACTCTTTTTTTTGTAACAGCGTATTTCTTTTACAATCAGTTTATAAAAACAAAAACTTTAAGCAAAGACGAGAAAATCTGAGTAATGTCCTTATAATTGAAATAAAAGCCACACTCATTAGTGTGATTCAACAAGACTTAATGTGAAAAAAATATATATGTACAAAATCTAAAGTTGATGAACTGTGAATCAACACCCCGAAACACAAAGCTGGTGAAGCTGGAGATGATGACGATGGTAGAGATGATAACGGCGCCTATTATGAGATGACGATGACTAGTAGTTGAAATTAATCAACTAGGTTAGAAGTTAAGGTAAGTAGACGGTTAGTAGTTGAAGTGAAAAAAGGTTTAAATGATTAAAAAAATCGTAGAGGTAAGTCTAATGGTTTAAAACGTTTCAGTTTGTGAGAATCTTCGCTTTTGTCGAGGAGGTTAATCGCTAATAGATTCTGATGGTCTTCTAGTTTCTGTAAATGTTTATCGTTATGTTGTTTAATTTATTTTTTTATGAAGGGCCGGTTTAGGTCATTGTGTAGTATTTCATTGGTTACGTACCATGGGGCTGCAGTAATTAGTCTCAGGTATTTCGATTGGAAGCGCTGCAGTATTTCTATATTTGATGAACTAGCTGTATCCCATAGTTCTAACCCATAAGTCCAAACTGGTTTTAGTATTATTTTGTATACGAGTACTTTATTTTCAATGGAGAGTTGAGATTCATTGTATCCACTGTTAAAGTCGGAAAGATTTTTTCGTGTAAGTTATAGCGATCACTACAATTTTAATCCAGTACATCTTACAGTTAACATTATGGCAAATTTTGGTGATGTAACATTTGCTGAAACATTACTTGAATAAAAACACGTTGTGAAAATTACTTTGTATTACAGATTTCATGGTATAATAGTTACGCAGAAGTTTCGGGTTAAATTTCCGATCAGTCTGGCAATTTTTCATCAATCATTTTCATCTACCGCCCTTCATCGTCCGCATTAGCGTTAATGTGAAACAGTCAACTGTAAAACAAAAAAACAGTTTTAATTTATATTTAGTAAACCTGTACAGAATGGACAAGAACAAAATCACAATAAAAGTTTCGACCTCAAAAACACTATCAAAAATAAACCAAAATGAATATTTATTAAAACAGAAAAAGAAATCGACAACACTAAAAATAATAGAAATCGACTTAGGCAATCGGGAAAAATTGAGATAGCATTCAAAAAAAATTTATCCCCAGATATCGTAAACAAGAGAGAAAGTAAATGGACAGAAGAACGAATGAGGATGGTCAGTGAACACATGAAGAGGATTTTGGAGGAATGACAGACGGTCAAGAGAAACAGAAGAAAAACATGAAACCTCTGTTAAACCGTGAATAATAATTATTATGTAACGAACTAAAGGGTGTTTTTCTCCAAAATTAATCAACGAATTTTTAGGTGGATGTCTTAATAGAAAAAATTTAATCGTTCTTCTTATAAGTACCTAACAAATAAGATGTTAAGACTCACCAAATATTTAATGAATTTTGTCAATATGTTATTAAAATTGTATCTTAGATTGAGCCCAAAAACAATTCAGATGACTGTACTACAACTAATATATATACTGTTTCAGAATTCTATTAGTAAAAATCTGGTGTGAAACACTCACACAACTTTCTCTTGCCAATGCAAATAATTAATAATAAACCTAACATTATTAATAAAATATTAGAAATAAACAAAAACTAACCTCAAAAACATAACCTTATTTTAATCATGAGTGAATGACGCAAAATGAAAATCGAACTCAATTTGGCTTTAAAAAAACGGAAAATCACACTTTCACGCTAAACTAGGCTCTGTAGAGAAACATTTTCTAAATAAAAGTTGTAGATCTCTTAATTTTCTATAAATTTTATTATATACCTTTTTGTCGTAAAGTGCATACTAAGGCCGAAATCTTTAAGAAATCGATTTTTCACACGTTTTCGTGAGAAAAAACAGAAAATCGCTAATTACCGCTTAGCTAAGCGTTATACAAAAAATGCTTGAAATAAAAGTTGTAGGTTTTTAAATTCTCTACAACTTTTATTATATACACTTTTGCTCTAAAATTAATATTTAAGCCGTAATCTTAAAAAAACACTTTTTTACGTAAAAACACCCTCAGCAAGAATTTCAGCAAACATGTCGCCTACCCTATCTTTTAGAGAATAAAAAATTGAGTAAATGAGGCGATTTTTAAAAAAATCGTAGGACCAGTTTTTGAGAAAATCGCAAAAAAGTGAAAAATTATACGAATAAACTACTACTTCCGGTTGACCGATTTTGATGAAAATGTTCGTGTCGGGTCCGGTAGTGGTATGTAACTTGTTTCAAGTTTCAAGTTTGTACGATGTTCCGTTCTTGAGATATTCTGTTCACACACAGACACACACACACACACACACACACACACACACACACACGCACACACACACACACACACGCACACACACACACACACACAGAGACCAATCGCTAAAAACATGTTTTTTTGGGTTCAGGGGTCTGAAAACGTATAGATCCGGTGAAAACTCGATTTCGAAAAATCGACATGTAAAAAAATACTTTCCTTCCTATATATTCATATAGGCAAGAGAAAGTAAAAAACAACCAAGAAGCTCCATCAATAATGGGTGGTATTCTTCTTCATGTCGCTCATGTTATTATTTGTATTATCGTCACCTTCAGCACATTTGTTATTGTAATTCATTGTACAGACACAAATAAAATAATAAGTTAGAAAATAAGATTGAACCGATTGTTTAATATAGAAGAAACTGCTATTGGTCACGAGAACGGGGTAACCTAAATCTTTGCAAACAATGTACTTTATAAGCATACCGAGAATACAGTTGCAGTAAATAAGGAACGCTTCAATATTTCAACACTTTTCTCTAAGGTTCGTTTCAGGATCTGGGTAAATTAAAAAATTAACACACTAAAGTTTAAAAATTACAAGTATTTATTACAACTAATTACACTAATTACTATTTAATACAACTACTTAATAAATAACAAACTAATTAGGCTATAATTAACTAATACAATAAATAACTTAACTTGTTTACTTAATACTTGGACTTACAGAAATGACACAGAATAAGTAAAAGTTAAACAATAGCCAGTTATTCGCAGTATCGTTGACCTATTCTAACGTACTGGACTACCTGTATTTACTATCGAATACGCTCATTCAATCACAGACAAATGTAAACTAACTCTGGGCCATAAAGAACCCGGCGCTTTTATAGGTGGGCTAATAGAGAGTTCGAGAAAAGACAAGATTTTTGATATAATAAAATACAAAATCTTTCTGACGGCTTCTGGAAAATCTTAACTGTAAACAAACTATGATTGAATAGAAGATGTTATAAAATGGTCAATTATCTAAATAGGTACCCACCCTGCTCTCACAATACAGAGTGACAACAAAAGCCAGGCCTACCTTTTCTAAAAAAGACCATTTAAATAACACATAATATTTAACTACTTCTTGGAAAACTCTGTTTATTACTCTTGTTATTTACGTTAACATTTTTAATCTCTCGGTCTTCCTCGAACATTCTCGAACCCATATTCCCTTTAGATATTGGAACAATATAATAAAGATTGAAACCTTTTTTATTCAATTCATCTTTTTATATTTTAAAAGAATAGTATGCTTAGTTTTGGGGAAACGTGCTTGATTTTAGAAATAACTCCAGAAAAATGTTATAAAACTGGTTAAACAAAAAATATTAATGATCAAAATTTGTTTACGTGTTTGTGTTACAGTTTTTGGGACTTATGTTATATTAGCAGATAAATTATCACGAAATATTAATTAGTGGAATTGTTTTCTGAATAATAATGGTTAAAGGCTTTGTTAGTTTTTAAACTTTGGTAAAAGTTTAAACATAATTTATTGATCTTGACATGAACTACAGACTGTTAAAATCTCATATCCCAAAAAGTAATTAACAGTAGCTTATTTTCTCAAATAGAAAAAACGAATAAGGGTACAAGTTAAAATTTTATATCAGATATTTTCTGATATAAATCCTATTACAGAATTAAGTAATTAAAATAATATTTGATTTAGTTTTACAATTGTTAAATGGATTACTTGGCAAGTTTTCCGTAATAAATAATTTAAAGATGATAAATGAAAGATGTACAAAGTTTCACTTGACTGTGTTTATACGGGTTTTGGGACGTGTACTTAGTGCACACTTACATAACATACAAGGATGACCCAAGGGACGTGTTTTATTACCTGTGTGTTTAACCTAATTTCCTTAATAGGATAGTATAGAATAGATTGTTTGTCGCCAAGTTAGATCCGAGTTAGAAGCATCAAGTTGGTGTCTACCGGTTACCATGGTTACGCACTGATAATACAAATTCAACTGTACGACACAAGGATGTAACACCTCCCTCATCAAATTCAATGGCGCCCTTCCAAAATATCTTAATTTAGCATTCCTTTCACTAATTATTCTTTATTAATTAAAATTATTATATAATTGGATTGACTCCACTCCCCTAATATGTTTAAAAAGTTTAATCTAGAGGCCTTTTAAATCTCTATCTTCCCTAAAACATGTCATCTCTCTCAAAAAGAATTTAATAGAATATTTTTAAAAATTTTAAAATTCATCTCTGTAAGAAAGTTCTATGTGACAAAAATAATTGGGTATGTTAAATTATTCTACTTAACGATAAATTAAACCAGTATTAAATTAATTTTCCTTTAAAGTAGTTTCTCTTATTTTAATAGCCTAATTGTTGAAACAGTTTCTTTTAAATATTATTTTTTAAATTTACCTCTACAATCTATTAATTTTTATTTTTGCCAATGACAAGAAGGTGGAGTGTTAAATTTTATTTAAACTCGATCTGCTAGTTCCAGGGCTACAAAAAATTGTTCTGTTTCTTATCACATGGTCAGTGAATTATATGACTGAAACATTTAAGGGTAGAAGAGGTACAGGTGTTAAATACACTAGAGTTATCTCCTCTGAGGGTAATGAATTTCATTACACAGCCAGGCCCTGGGTGAATGAAGTCAGGTGTCATTTGGAGGGTAGAAAGTAGATGCTTTTCAAAAGGCCTGGCATGTTGAAAAGCATACTTCTACACTCAGTGAGGAAGGCTAGGTAACACCTCACTCTTTGTTTTACTTAGTAAAACTTTTATAGGTTCAAACCAGCCTTTCAGCTGATGATCTAAACTACATTTAGATATTACTAAAATAATGAATTAGTACAATTATGTCTTTAATAAATTAATGTTCAGTTTTTTTACTTTTTTGAGAAAGTTACCCTGCGGAAAACACCGTCTATATCTAAATACGTAACCTATTTTTAGAATTCTTTAATTCTTTTGTGTATTTTGTAATTAAGTAATTGAACTTTTAGTTGCGATAATGTTCGCATCACTAGAGTTATGTGTTTTTTTAAAATTTTGAATGAAAAGAAGCGTTTTTTTTAGTTGACATGGATACTATGAATCTTTTAAGGTATTAAAGTATGACAGAATTGTGTACTTAGTAAGGAAAACCAAATTTACTTTTTGTTAGAAAAATCATAAATAAGAACTACGACGTACTGACTTAAAGCTAGACCTGAAGTTGGGTAATATGAAGCTTAGTAATACTCTTTTAATTTATTACTGTTGAAATTTTTAAAAAATAATAAGTCATTCATTTTCGAAAAATATTACAATTTATTGATAATTGATGTGTGAAACAATATTATAGATTTTAGACATACATTATCTCGAATTAATTACACAATATTTATATAAGTATATTAGAAACCTCTACCAACAGTTTTACAAAATAGCCAATTAAGATGTAATTTAATTTTTCAAGTAATTTCTTAGTTTTTTTAAAGCCGCATCAAAATTTTTTCTTGGTAATTAGCGATTACTTTGGGTTAAGAAAAGGTAGGTTTGAACGTGTAATAATTTTCCAGAACTTGGCGGTGAATCAAACCCGGGAACTCTGCTTTTCACTGTAAAAAAAAAACTAATAGACCATGGAGACAGCTCTTGTGTAATTTTTATTTAAATTAGAAATATGAAAGGAAATGCAGATTATACGTAGTAAAAATAATTTTTAGTTTGAGTATGAATAAAATTTGATGAAGACATACAAAACTACAATAGGGTGAATTGAAATAACTGCATTTAACGTAATCCACGGTGTAGTGCATCAAATATATTTACTGCAACTAAGCTGTCTACTGCATCATGCAAACAATGACTTTCCCGTTCCTCTACCAATGGTTGTCGTGATCATTAAATATTATCATAGGTACCTACAGCACGTAATACAAGGTCTTTATCTCAACGCGGGGGGAACACTACTTCATGTACAATCATATCTACCTAGTCACTAATATCTGTATTTCCATTAGATCGTTAACATGAATGTATTCATATATTCTAACCATACATATAAATACATTTATGCAATGTTTAACAAATATGTTGTTGTACCGAAATAAATGAATGATAAATTTTGGGCATTTATGACAATAATCACAATTAGGGTTAATAGCAAATACTTATAACATTTTAATATTTATTCAAATAAGTAACTGATGATAAATCAATGTTCAGATCAAAAATATGTTAACACAAAAACCCAATAAATATGAGTGAGATATTGATATTGTATTTATTTTATTAAACTTATTAAGCAACGATAAACTTAATCGATGATCAATATTTTTTTAAAGCCATTCCGTGTAAAAAATATATTTTTGTTAACGATTTTATTGTGTTTAAATTTTTCAAACCTTCAAATTGAGGACATTAAATTGTACATTCAGTTACGCTTTTGACTATTAGGTTACTGAATTAATATTATGATTATTTTTATTTAATTATTTTACATCTAATTTATACATTAAAGTATTTACAGATAGAAGAGGATGTGTGAGACACAAAAGTATAACGTACAATCATATTAATTCATTCAGTCATGAAATAAAAACCAGAATGATGAGATTTCTTACGTGTTATAAATTACAATAGAAATTAGATTACATTGACTTCAATTATTTTGTACCAAATTATACATGTTATAGCATTTAGGCTATAACAGTAGTTCTAAATTTATAAATAGAATACCCAAAAATTTACGTACTTCAAAAAACAATATTATTACAAGATCATAAAGAGACACATTATAAAAAACATCAATACTTTACTTTCTAATAACAAACTTTCAATAATTTTATATTAATAAATAACCATCTATAAGAAAATAATTACAAAAGGACAATAAACAAATATTAAACAATTTATAGTAATATAATATAATATAAACACCTATAAAGTAAACAAGATTTTTTTTTAACTACGCCGGCCGCATTAGCGTTGTTGGTAACGTGCTCGCCTCTCATCATGCGGTCCTGGGTTCGAATACCACTCAGGCACGGCATATTTTCATACGTTACAACAAATCATTTCAAAAATTAAAAAAAGTATTTTTTTCTTTGTTTATTTAACGTCACATCAATTACAGTGGTCATTAGCGACGACATTGGGTTGTAACTGTGAAGGATGAAATGATTTTTTTTGTAACGTATGAAAATATGCCGCGCCTGAGTGGGATTCAAACCCAAGACCGCATGATGACAGGCGAGCAAGTTACCAACTACGCTAATGCGGCCGGCAAACAAGATCTTTATCTCGATGCGGAGGGTGCACTGCTTTAGTTACAAACATATTTATCTATCAAGTTTTATATTATTAAAATGAGGGTAGGAAATCTGTGTTCATTTAAATGTCTCCTCATTATTTTCTATGAAGAGTTAGCCTATTAATTGCTAATTTGTGACTTCCTAGTAACAAACGTTAAAACTCATTTACCAATAAAAATATAATCACTTTGCGCTCTCACAACCAATGTTCCTATTTCATCAACATGTCTCAGGTAGTAGCGGTATATATAAAATTAACCCTGAAGTGTTAAAGAGTCGAAAGACGTTAAACATTAAATGGAATTCGATTATTCATAAGTAGACCTACGCCGGGTACAAGAGTATGGAAAAAAACCCAGTTGAAATAATTCTACTAGCCTGTGACTGCTCAGTATTGATGTGCGGTTACGATTCCTAGGTACTGGGGAGGAAAGAGGAAAGCCAAATCCAGGTGCAGAATACGGTTCTATACTTTGTCCAACAGTCGGAAGATACAATTGCTCACATGGTCGGAGCGCTCTTATGTACTGTGTTAAAAACATTGACTGACGCTATGAAAATATAAGTTAATTTTCTTGTAGGCTATATTATACTTATGATATTGAAACAAATTACGTTTACGATTAAAAATGTTTACGTCATTATCTGAAATATATATTATGTGACAGAATTGTTATTACATTTGTAATTGAAAATTACTATTAATAGTGTAAATACTACAGTATTATGTACTGTACATGTATATTCAATTTCACAACCACGTTTGCTTTCAATTATTTAGTGTTGCGATACCATTTGTCGAGTGAGGTAGTGTTGTTGCACATGTAATAATTTAATAAGTAGCCTATTGTTTCTTAGTATCCTACTTATTGGTTCAGTGCTTGTTTTTGGTTTAACTTCCGATTGTTTTGCAATTACTGCTAACGCAGACGGTGAAGGATGAAATGATTTTTTTGTAACGTATGAAAATATACCGTGCGTGAATGGGATTCGAACCCAAAACCGCATCAACTGGTTTAGTGCTGCATTTATTTAATAAAACGTGTTAATTATTATTATTATTATTATAAATAATAATAATAATAATAATAAAATGGAGCAAGTAAAACAAAGGAAAGTGTATTATCAAACCCTGTTGATAATGAAATACAGGTGTCATTTAGAGAGTCGAAACTACATGATTTTCCGAAGGTCTGGCATTCTGATAAATATAAATATAAACGCTTTGAGAAGACCATGTAAACCAACTCAACTCATCTCACTCAGAAAAGATTTTAGAGGTTCACACCACCTTGTCCGCTGCTTACCTAAAATACAACTTTCATTGCACAACAATTTCAACAGCCAGCATTTTAGTTTACTGAAAAACTGGATTGAACATAAGTAATTTTATTAGCCTACCTTGCTTAAGAGAACGTATGAATTGTTCGGTTTCGGAACGTTAAAAATTCGCATCTGTTAATGCTTATAAAATTGTAATATTCGAACAAGCTGCCTACATAAACACTGATTACAGGCCTACAATTCTATAAAATCACAGCTATCGGGATCGTAATTTTTCTGCTTATAATTTCGCTACGAATATTAAGCGAATGCTGTCGCCGAATTATTTTTTATTTATCTCATCTGTACGAATCAGGTGTTAAAGGTTATAGTTTTACACAGACTGTGTAGGAGATGTAAATACTGCTTATAAATTTCCCGTTAACTAAAAGATCCTAAATCAACGAAAAATAGACTTGACAAGACGTTACTTGACAAATCATTTTTGACCTACGCTATTGTTGTGTTTAACAGAAACAAAAAGATATGTATCAAAATATAACTGGTATTCAACAAACGATCTATTAGGGTTGCGTGAGTAAGTCGGGCCAAGTTGAGTGTGAGGCGCATGTGACGTCAACGGCTCAGGTAATAATTGCCCAATCAGAGTCTCGTATTTTCGGCCAATAAGAAAGCCCAGTTTTAACCAATCAGATGTCTTCTTTTGCGTCATTTTGATTGGTCAATATTGTCCAATCAGAGAGTTTATATTACTGTACTACGTCACACCGATGTCAACCAATGACAAAGTGTCTTGAGCGTTACGTCATTCGTCAGGATATGCTGCTTTCTGATTGGTCCGTACTGATTCTGGGCGTCACGTCGAGTGTGATTGTAATATAAAGTCCACACCCAATGTCAACTTCTAGTTAACGGTAGGGCAGAACAATATATGAAGGTACATTTTAATGAGATTTATAGTTTCTAGGTAAATATCACTTACGAAATAATGTAGTACCCCAATGTAGAGATCTTTCGAGTTTTTTAAAGGAAATTAAAAAATGGTTTCTGTAGCTGCCAAATGTTAACACGGTTTTTTAAAAAATCACGAGTGTTCATTTGATACCGACACAAAGAAAAATAAACAAAAGAGAGTCATCTATTTTTCCTAGTTGTTCGATTTTTGTAACCTAATCTTTTGCCAGTAGTGTATCATATTTTTAAGAAAATGACTTTATACAACTGTAAATAATAATTACGATACGTAAAAAGCAACTTATAAATCTAATTCAAAATACCTTGAGACGAAACAAAGTCAATATCCTACCGGGTAAGAAAATATACCTCATTAATCCGTTTTATAACAGGAAAACTATTTTGCTCTACCAACGAGCATTAGTCGAAAAATAATAATTAACGGTCTGACAAAATAATGATATTATTATGGGCGATGTATATTCGAAAAACGTTTTCTGGCTTTACTCTTATTTCGTTAGTTCCTGTATTTTAAAATGGATGAAATTTATTGTCGCCATTATGAAAAGGTAGAGTGTTAAACATTTTTTGCACGTAATTTGCTAGTTCCTGACTGTAAATATGTATTCGTTTTTATCACTTGGTCGGCCAATTATATGACTAAAGCATGTAAGAACAGAAGAGGTAGAGGTATAAATGACACTAGTCAGAGTTTTCTCATCTGAGATTCATGAATTTCATTTTACAATAAAAAACCCTGTTCATAATGAAATACAGGTGTCATTCGGAGAGTCGAAAGTACATGATTCTCCGAACGACTGGCATTCTGATAAGAATAATTATAAACGCTGTGAGAAGACCATGTAAACCAACTCAACTCATCTCACTCAGAAAAGATTTTAGAGGTTCACACCACCTTGTCCGCTGCTTACCTAAAATACAACTTTCATTGCACAACAATTTCAACAGCCAGCATTTTAGTTTACTGAAAAACTGGATTGAACATAAGTAATTTTATTAGCCTACCTTGCTTAAGAGAACGTATGAATTGTTCGGTTTCGGAACGTTAAAAATTCGCATCTGTTAATGCTTATAAAATTGTAATATTCGAACAAGCTGCCTACATAAACACTGATTACAGGCCTAAAATTCTATAAAATCACAGCTATCGGGATCGTAATTTTTCTGCTTATAATTTCGCTACGAATATTAAGCGAATGCTGTCGCCGAATTATTTTTTATTTATCTCATCTGTACGAATCAGGTGTTAAAGGTTATAGTTTTACACAGACTGTGTAGAAGATATAAATACTGCTTATAAATTTCCCGTTAACTAAAAGATCCTAAATCAACGAAAAATAGACTTGACAAGACGTTACTTGACAAATCATTTTTGACCTACGCTATTGTTGTGTTTAACAGAAACAAAAAGATATGTATCAAAATATAACTGGTATTCAACAAACGATCTATTAGGGTTGCGTGAGTAAGTCGGGCCAAGTTGAGTGTGAGGCGCATGTGACGTCAACGGCTCAGGTAATAATTGCCCAATCAGAGTCTCGTATTTTCGGCCAATAAGAAAGCCCAGTTTTAACCAATCAGATGTCTTCTTTTGCGTCATTTTGATTGGTCAATATTGTCCAATCAGAGAGTTTATATTACTGTACTACGTCACACCGATGTCAACCAATGACAAAGTGTCTTGAGCGTTACGTCATTCGTCAGGATATGCTGCTTTCTGATTGGTCCGTACTGATTCTGGGCGTCACGTCGAGTGTGATTGTAATATAAAGTCCACACCCAATGTCAACTTCTAGTTAACGGTAGGGCAGAACAATATATGAAGGTACATTTTAATGAGATTTATAGTTTCTAGGTAAATATCACTTACGAAATAATGTAGTACCCCAATGTAGAGATCTTTCGAGTTTTTTAAAGGAAATTAAAAAATGGTTTCTGTAGCTGCAAAATGTTAAAACGGTTTTTTAAAAAATCACGAGTGTTCATTTGATACCGACACAAAGAAAAATAAACAAAAGAGAGTCATCTATTTTTCCTAGTTGTTCGATTTTTGTAACCTAATCTTTTGCCAGTAGTGTATCATATTTTTAAGAAAATGACTTTATACAACTGTAAATAATAATTACGATACGTAAAAAGCAACTTATAAATCTAATTCAAAATACCTTGAGACGAAACAAAGTCAATATCCTACCGGGTAAGAAAATATACCTCATTAATCCGTTTTATAACAGGAAAACTATTT
Source organism: Catonia carolina (assembly GCA_035578175.1). NCBI lineage: Eukaryota > Metazoa > Arthropoda > Insecta > Hemiptera > Achilidae > Catonia > Catonia carolina. Next base: position 1,459,584 of record JAQMRL010000022.1, on the reverse strand, counting down.
TGCTCTACCAACGAGCATTAGTCGAAAAATAATAATTAACGGTCTGACAAAATAATGATATTATTATGGGCGATGTATATTCGAAAAACGTTTTCTGGCTTTACTCTTATTTCGTTAGTTCCTGTATTTTAAAATGGATGAAATTTATTGTCGCCATTATGAAAAGGTAGAGTGTTAAACATTTTTTGCACGTAATTTGCTAGTTCCTGACTGTAAATATGTATTCGTTTTTATCACTTGGTCGGCCAATTATATGACTAAAGCATGTAAGAACAGAAGAGGTAGAGGTATAAATGACACTAGTCAGAGTTTTCTCATCTGAGATTCATGAATTTCATTTTACAATAAAACACCCTGTTCATAATGAAATACAGGTGTCATTCGGAGAGTCGAAAGTACATGATTCTCCGAACGACTGGCATTCTGATAAGAATAATTATAAACGCTGTGAGAAGACCATGTAAACCAACTCAACTCATCTCACTCAGAAAAGATTTTAGAGGTTCACACCACCTTGTCCGCTGCTTACCTAAAATACAACTTTCATTGCACAACAATTTCAACAGCCAGCATTTTAGTTTACTGAAAAACTGGATTGAACATAAGTAATTTTATTAGCCTACCTTGCTTAAGAGAACGTATGAATTGTTCGGTTTCGGAACGTTAAAAATTCGCATCTGTTAATGCTTATAAAATTGTAATATTCGAACAAGCTGCCTACATAAACACTGATTACAGGCCTAAAATTCTATAAAATCACAGCTATCGGGATCGTAATTTTTCTGCTTATAATTTCGCTACGAATATTAAGCGAATGCTGTCGCCGAATTATTTTTTATTTATCTCATCTGTACGAATCAGGTGTTAAAGGTTATAGTTTTACACAGACTGTGTAGAAGATATAAATACTGCTTATAAATTTCCCGTTAACTAAAAGATCCTAAATCAACGAAAAATAGACTTGACAAGACGTTACTTGACAAATCATTTTTGACCTACGCTATTGTTGTGTTTAACAGAAACAAAAAGATATGTATCAAAATATAACTGGTATTCAACAAACGATCTATTAGGGTTGCGTGAGTAAGTCGGGCCAAGTTGAGTGTGAGGCGCATGTGACGTCAACGGCTCAGGTAATAATTGCCCAATCAGAGTCTCGTATTTTCGGCCAATAAGAAAGCCCAGTTTTAACCAATCAGATGTCTTCTTTTGCGTCATTTTGATTGGTCAATATTGTCCAATCAGAGAGTTTATATTACTGTACTACGTCACACCGATTTCAACCAATGACAAAGTGTCTTGAGCGTTACGTCATTCGTCAGGATATGCTGCTTTCTGATTGGTCCGTACTGATTCTGGGCGTCACGTCGAGTGTGATTGTAATATAAAGTCCACACCCAATGTCAACTTCTAGTTAACGGTAGGGCAGAACAATATATGAAGGTACATTTTAATGAGATTTATAGTTTCTAGGTAAATATCACTTACGAAATAATGTAGTACCCCAATGTAGAGATCTTTCGAGTTTTTTAAAGGAAATTAAAAAATGGTTTCTGTAGCTGCCAAATGTTAACACGGTTTTTTAAAAAATCACGAGTGTTCATTTGATACCGACACAAAGAAAAATAAACAAAAGAGAGTCATCTATTTTTCCTAGTTGTTCGATTTTTGTAACCTAATCTTTTGCCAGTAGTGTATCATATTTTTAAGAAAATGACTTTATACAACTGTAAATAATAATTACGATACGTAAAAAGCAACTTATAAATCTAATTCAAAATACCTTGAGACGAAACAAAGTCAATATCCTACCGGGTAAGAAAATATACCTCATTAATCCGTTTTATAACAGGAAAACTATTTTGCTCTACCAACGAGCATTAGTCGAAAAATAATAATTAACGGTCTGACAAAATAATGATATTATTATGGGCGATGTATATTCGAAAAACGTTTTCTGGCTTTACTCTTATTTCGTTAGTTCCTGTATTTTAAAATGGATGAAATTTATTGTCGCCATTATGAAAAGGTAGAGTGTTAAACATTTTTTGCACGTAATTTGCTAGTTCCTGACTGTAAATATGTATTTGTTTTTATCACTTGGTCGGCCAATTATATGACTAAAGCATGTAAGAACAGAAGAGGTAGAGGTATAAATGACACTAGTCAGAGTTTTCTCATCTGAGATTCATGAATTTCATTTTACAATAAAACACCCTGTTCATAATGAAATACAGGTGTCATTCGGAGAGTCGAAAGTACATGATTCTCCGAACGACTGGCATTCTGATAAGAATAATTATAAACGCTGTGAGAAGACCATGTAAACCAACTCAACTCATCTCACTCAGAAAAGATTTTAGAGGTTCACACCACCTTGTCCGCTGCTTACCTAAAATACAACTTTCATTGCACAACAATTTCAACAGCCAGCATTTTAGTTTACTGAAAAACTGGATTGAACATAAGTAATTTTATTAGCCTACCTTGCTTAAGAGAACGTATGAATTGTTCGGTTTCGGAACGTTAAAAATTCGCATCTGTTAATGCTTATAAAATTGTAATATTCGAACAAGCTGCCTACATAAACAATGATTACAGGCCTAAAATTCTATAAAATCACAGCTATCGGGATCGTAATTTTTCTGCTTATAATTTCGCTACGAATATTAAGCGAATGCTGTCGCCGAATTATTTTTTATTTATCTCATCTGTACGAATCAGGTGTTAAAGGTTATAGTTTTACACAGACTGTGTAGAAGATATAAATACTGCTTATAAATTTCCCGTTAACTAAAAGATCCTAAATCAACGAAAAATAGACTTGACAAGACGTTACTTGACAAATCATTTTTGACCTACGCTATTGTTGTGTTTAACAGAAACAAAAAGATATGTATCAAAATATAACTGGTATTCAACAAACGATCTATTAGGGTTGCGTGAGTAAGTCGGGCCAAGTTGAGTGTGAGGCGCATGTGACGTCAACGGCTCAGGTAATAATTGCCCAATCAGAGTCTCGTATTTTCGGCCAATAAGAAAGCCCAGTTTTAACCAATCAGATGTCTTCTTTTGCGTCATTTTGATTGGTCAATATTGTCCAATCAGAGAGTTTATATTACTGTACTACGTCACACCGATGTCAACCAATGACAAAGTGTCTTGAGCGTTACGTCATTCGTCAGGATATGCTGCTTTCTGATTGGTCCGTACTGATTCTGGGCGTCACGTCGAGTGTGATTGTAATATAAAGTCCACACCCAATGTCAACTTCTAGTTAACGGTAGGGCAGAACAATATATGAAGGTACATTTTAATGAGATTTATAGTTTCTAGGTAAATATCACTTACGAAATAATGTAGTACCCCAATGTAGAGATCTTTCGAGTTTTTTAAAGGAAATTAAAAAATGGTTTCTGTAGCTGCCAAATGTTAACACGGTTTTTTAAAAAATCACGAGTGTTCATTTGATACCGACACAAAGAAAAATAAACAAAAGAGAGTCATCTATTTTTCCTAGTTGTTCGATTTTTGTAACCTAATCTTTTGCCAGTAGTGTATCATATTTTTAAGAAAATGACTTTATACAACTGTAAATAATAATTACGATACGTAAAAAGCAACTTATAAATCTAATTCAAAATACCTTGAGACGAAACAAAGTCAATATCCTACCGGGTAAGAAAATATACCTCATTAATCCGTTTTATAACAGGAAAACTATTTTGCTCTACCAACGAGCATTAGTCGAAAAATAATAATTAACGGTCTGACAAAATAATGATATTATTATGGGCGATGTATATTCGAAAAACGTTTTCTGGCTTTACTCTTATTTCGTTAGTTCCTGTATTTTAAAATGGATGAAATTTATTGTCGCCATTATGAAAAGGTAGAGTGTTAAACATTTTTTGCACGTAATTTGCTAGTTCCTGACTGTAAATATGTATTCGTTTTTATCACTTGGTCGGCCAATTATATGACTAAAGCATGTAAGAACAGAAGAGGTAGAGGTATAAATGACACTAGCTAGAGTTTTCTCAGCTGAGATTCATGAATTTCATTTTACAATAAAACACCCTGTTCATAATGAAATACAGGTGTCATTCGGAGAGTCGAAAGTACATGATTCTCCGAACGACTGGCATTCTGATAAGAATAATTATAAACGCTGTGAGAAGACCATGTAAACCAACTCAACTCATCTCACTCAGAAAAGATTTTAGAGGTTCACACCACCTTGTCCGCTGCTTACCTAAAATACAACTTTCATTGCACAACAATTTCAACAGCCAGCATTTTAGTTTACTGAAAAACTGGATTGAACATAAGTAATTTTATTAGCCTACCTTGCTTAAGAGAACGTATGAATTGTTCGGTTTCGGAACGTTAAAAATTCGCATCTGTTAATGCTTATAAAATTGTAATATTCGAACAAGCTGCCTACATAAACACTGATTACAGGCCTAAAATTCTATAAAATCACAGCTATCGGGATCGTAATTTTTCTGCTTATAATTTCGCTACGAATATTAAGCGAATGCTGTCGCCGAATTATTTTTTATTTATCTCATCTGTACGAATCAGGTGTTAAAGGTTATAGTTTTACACAGACTGTGTAGAAGATATAAATACTGCTTATAAATTTCCCGTTAACTAAAAGATCCTAAATCAACGAAAAATAGACTTGACAAGACGTTACTTGACAAATCATTTTTGACCTACGCTATTGTTGTGGTTAACAGAAACAAAAAGATATGTATCAAAATATAACTGGTATTCAACAAACGATCTATTAGGGTTGCGTGAGTAAGTCGGGCCAAGTTGAGTGTGAGGCGCATGTGACGTCAACGGCTCAGGTAATAATTGCCCAATCAGAGTCTCGTATTTTCGGCCAATAAGAAAGCCCAGTTTTAACCAATCAGATGTCTTCTTTTGCGTCATTTTGATTGGTCAATATTGTCCAATCAGAGAGTTTATATTACTGTACTACGTCACACCGATGTCAACCAATGACAAAGTGTCTTGAGCGTTACGTCATTCGTCAGGATATGCTGCTTTCTGATTGGTCCGTACTGATTCTGGGCGTCACGTCGAGTGTGATTGTAATATAAAGTCCACACCCAATGTCAACTTCTAGTTAACGGTAGGGCAGAACAATATATGAAGGTACATTTTAATGAGATTTATAGTTTCTAGGTAAATATCACTTACGAAATAATGTAGTACCCCAATGTAGAGATCTTTCGAGTTTTTTAAAGGAAATTAAAAAATGGTTTCTGTAGCTGCAAAATGTTAAAACGGTTTTTTAAAAAATCACGAGTGTTCATTTGATACCGACACAAAGAAAAATAAACAAAAGAGAGTCATCTATTTTTCCTAGTTGTTCTTTTTTTGTAACCTAATCTTTTGCCAGTAGTGTATCATATTTTTAAGAAAATGACTTTATACAACTGTAAATAATAATTACGATACGTAAAAAGCAACTTATAAATCTAATTCAAAATACCTTGAGACGAAACAAAGTCAATATCCTACCGGGTAAGAAAATATACCTCATTAATCCGTTTTATAACAGGAAAACTATTTTGCTCTACCAACGAGCATTAGTCGAAAAATAATAATTAACGGTCTGACAAAATAATGATATTATTATGGGCGATGTATATTCGAAAAACGTTTTCTGGCTTTACTCTTATTTCGTTAGTTCCTGTATTTTAAAATGGATGAAATTTATTGTCGCCATTATGAAAAGGTAGAGTGTTAAACATTTTTTGCACGTAATTTGCTAGTTCCTGACTGTAAATATGTATTCGTTTTTATCACTTGGTCGGCCAATTATATGACTAAAGCATGTAAGAACAGAAGAGGTAGAGGTATAAATGACACTAGTCAGAGTTTTCTCATCTGAGATTCATGAATTTCATTTTACAATAAAACACCCTGTTCATAATGAAATACAGGTGTCATTCGGAGAGTCGAAAGTACATGATTCTCCGAACGACTGGCATTCTGATAAGAATAATTATAAACGCTGTGAGAAGACCATGTAAACCAACTCAACTCATCTCACTCAGAAAAGATTTTAGAGGTTCACACCACCTTGTCCGCTGCTTACCTAAAATACAACTTTCATTGCACAACAATTTCAACAGCCAGCATTTTAGTTTACTGAAAAACTGGATTGAACATAAGTAATTTTATTAGCCTACCTTGCTTAAGAGAACGTATGAATTGTTCGGTTTCGGAACGTTAAAAATTCGCATCTGTTAATGCTTATAAAATTGTAATATTCGAACAAGCTGCCTACATAAACACTGATTACAGGCCTAAAATTCTATAAAATCACAGCTATCGGGATCGTAATTTTTCTGCTTATAATTTCGCTACGAATATTAAGCGAATGCTGTCGCCGAATTATTTTTTATTTATCTCATCTGTACGAATCAGGTGTTAAAGGTTTTAGTTTTACACAGACTGTGTAGAAGATATAAATACTGCTTATAAATTTCCCGTTAACTAAAAGATCCTAAATCAACGAAAAATAGACTTGACAAGACGTTACTTGACAAATCATTTTTGACCTACGCTATTGTTGTGTTTAACAGAAACAAAAAGATATGTATCAAAATATAACTGGTATTCAACAAACGATCTATTAGGGTTGCGTGAGTAAGTCGGGCCAAGTTGAGTGTGAGGCGCATGTGACGTCAACGGCTCAGGTCATAATTGCCCAATCAGAGTCTCGTATTTTCGGCCAATAAGAAAGCCCAGTTTTAACCAATCAGATGTCTTCTTTTGCGTCATTTTGATTGGTCAATATTGTCCAATCAGAGAGTTTATATTACTGTACTACGTCACACCGATGTCAACCAATGACAAAGTGTCTTGAGCGTTACGTCATTCGTCAGGATATGCTGCTTTCTGATTGGTCCGTACTGATTCTGGGCGTCACGTCGAGTGTGATTGTAATATAAAGTCCACACCCAATGTCAACTTCTAGTTAACGGTAGGGCAGAACAATATATGAAGGTACATTTTAATGAGATTTATAGTTTCTAGGTAAAAATCACTTACGAAATAATGTAGTACCCCAATGTAGAGATCTTTCGAGTTTTTTAAAGGAAATTAAAAAATGGTTTCTGTAGCTGCAAAATGTTAATACGGTTTTTTAAAAAATCACGAGTGTTCATTTGATACCGACACAAAGAAAAATAAACAAAAGAGAGTCATCTATTTTTCCTAGTTGTTCGATTTTTGTAACCTAATCTTTTGCCAGTAGTGTATCATATTTTTAAGAAAATGACTTTATACAACTGTAAATAATAATTACGATACGTAAAAAGCAACTTATAAATCTAATTCAAAATACCTTGAGACGAAACAAAGTCAATATCCTACCGGGTAAGAAAATATACCTCATTAATCCGTTTTATAACAGGAAAACTATTTTGCTCTACCAACGAGCATTAGTCGAAAAATAATAATTAACGGTCTGACAAAATAATGATATTATTATGGGCGATGTATATTCGAAAAACGTTTTCTGGCTTTACTCTTATTTCGTTAGTTCCTGTATTTTAAAATGGATGAAATTTATTGTCGCCATTATGAAAAGGTAGAGTGTTAAACATTTTTTGCACGTAATTTGCTAGTTCCTGACTGTAAATATGTATTCGTTTTTATCACTTGGTCGGCCAATTATATGACTAAAGCATGTAAGAACAGAAGAGGTAGAGGTATAAATGACACTAGTCAGAGTTTTCTCATCTGAGATTCATGAATTTCATTTTACAATAAAAAACCCTGTTCATAATGAAATACAGGTGTCATTCGGAGAGTGGAAAGTACATGATTCTCCGAACGACTGGCATTCTGATAAGAATAATTATAAACGCTGTGAGAAGACCATGTAAACCAACTCAACTCATCTCACTCAGAAAAGATTTTAGAGGTTCACACCACCTTGTCCGCTGCTTACCTAAAATACAACTTTCATTGCACAATAATTTCAACAGCCAGCATTTTAGTTTACTGAAAAACTGGATTGAACATAAGTAATTTTATTAGCCTACCTTGCTTAAGAGAACGTATGAATTGTTCGGTTTCGGAACGTTAAAAATTCGCATCTGTTAATGCTTATAAAATTGTAATATTCGAACAAGCTGCCTACATAAACACTGATTACAGGCCTAAAATTCTATAAAATCACAGCTATCGGGATCGTAATTTTTCTGCTTATAATTTCGCTACGAATATTAAGCGAATGCTGTCGCCGAATTATTTTTTATTTATCTCATCTGTACGAATCAGGTGTTAAAGGTTATAGTTTTACACAGACTGTGTAGAAGATATAAATACTGCTTATAAATTTCCCGTTAACTAAAAGATCCTAAATCAACGAAAAATAGACTTGACAAGACGTTACTTGACAAATCATTTTTGACCTACGCTATTGTTGTGTTTAACAGAAACAAAAAGATATGTATCAAAATATAACTGGTATTCAACAAACGATCTATTAGGGTTGCGTGAGTAAGTCGGGCCAAGTTGAGTGTGAGGCGCATGTGACGTCAACGGCTCAGGTAATAATTGCCCAATCAGAGTCTCGTATTTTCGGCCAATAAGAAAGCCCAGTTTTAACCAATCAGATGTCTTCTTTTGCGTCATTTTGATTGGTCAATATTGTCCAATCAGAGAGTTTATATTACTGTACTACGTCACACCGATTTCAACCAATGACAAAGTGTCTTGAGCGTTACGTCATTCGTCAGGATATGCTGCTTTCTGATTGGTCCGTACTGATTCTGGGCGTCACGTCGAGTGTGATTGTAATATAAAGTCCACACCCAATGTCAACTTCTAGTTAACGGTAGGGCAGAACAATATATGAAGGTACATTTTAATGAGATTTATAGTTTCTAGGTAAATATCACTTACGAAATAATGTAGTACCCCAATGTAGAGATCTTTCGAGTTTTTTAAAGGAAATTAAAAAATGGTTTCTGTAGCTGCCAAATGTTAAAACGGTTTTTTAAAAAATCACGAGTGTTCATTTGATACCGACACAAAGAAAAATAAACAAAAGAGAGTCATCTATTTTTCCTAGTTGTTCGATTTTTGTAACCTAATCTTTTGCCAGTAGTGTATCATATTTTTAAGAAAATGACTTTATACAACTGTAAATAATAATTACGATACGTAAAAAGCAACTTATAAATCTAATTCAAAATACCTTGAGACGAAACAAAGTCAATATCCTACCGGGTAAGAAAATATACCTCATTAATCCGTTTTATAACAGGAAAACTATTTTGCTCTACCAACGAGCATTAGTCGAAAAATAATAATTAACGGTCTGACAAAATAATGATATTATTATGGGCGATGTATATTCGAAAAACGTTTTCTGGCTTTACTCTTATTTCGTTAGTTCCTGTATTTTAAAATGGATGAAATTTATTGTCGCCATTATGAAAAGGTAGAGTGTTAAACATTTTTTGCACGTAATTTGCTAGTTCCTGACTGTAAATATGTATTTGTTTTTATCACTTGGTCGGCCAATTATATGACTAAAGCATGTAAGAACAGAAGAGGTAGAGGTATAAATGACACTAGTCAGAGTTTTCTCATCTGAGATTCATGAATTTCATTTTACAATAAAACACCCTGTTCATAATGAAATACAGGTGTCATTCGGAGAGTCGAAAGTACATGATTCTCCGAACGACTGGCATTCTGATAAGAATAATTATAAACGCTGTGAGAAGACCATGTAAACCAACTCAACTCATCTCACTCAGAAAAGATTTTAGAGGTTCACACCACCTTGTCCGCTGCTTACCTAAAATACAACTTTCATTGCACAATAATTTCAACAGCCAGCATTTTAGTTTACTGAAAAACTGGATTGAACATAAGTAATTTTATTAGCCTACCTTGCTTAAGAGAACGTATGAATTGTTCGGTTTCGGAACGTTAAAAATTCGCATCTGTTAATGCTTATAAAATTGTAATATTCGAACAAGCTGCCTACATAAACACTGATTACAGGCCTAAAATTCTATAAAATCACAGCTATTGGGATCGTAATTTTTCTGCTTATAATTTCGCTACGAATATTAAGCGAATGCTGTCGCCGAATTATTTTTTATTTATCTCATCTGTACGAATGAGGTGTTAAAGGTTATAGTTTTACACAGACTGTGTAGAAGATATAAATACTGCTTATAAATTTCCCGTTAACTAAAAGATCCTAAATCAACGAAAAATAGACTTGACAAGACGTTACTTGACAAATCATTTTTGACCTACGCTATTGTTGTGTTTAACAGAAACAAAAAGATATGTATCAAAATATAACTGGTATTCAACAAACGATCTATTAGGGTTTCGTGAGTAAGTCGGGCCAAGTTGAGTGTGAGGCGCATGTGACGTCAACGGCTCAGGTAATAATTGCCCAATCAGAGTCTCGTATTTTCAGCCAATAAGAAAGCCCAGTTTTAACCAATCAGATGTCTTCTTTTGCGTCATTTTGATTGGTCAATATTGTCCAATCAGAGAGTTTATATTACTGTACTACGTCACACCGATGTCAACCAATGACAAAGTGTCTTGAGCGTTACGTCATTCGTCAGGATATGCTGCTTTCTGATTGGTCCATACTGATTCTGGGCGTCACGTCGAGTGTGATTGTAATATAAAGTCCACACCCAATGTCAACTTCTAGTTAACGGTAGGGCAGAACAATATATGAAGGTACATTTTAATGAGATTTATAGTTTCTAGGTAAATATCACTTACGAAATAATGTAGTACCCCAATGTAGAGATCTTTCGAGTTTTTTAAAGGAAATTAAAAAATGGTTTCTGTAGCTGCCAAATGTTAACACGGTTTTTTAAAAAATCACGAGTGTTCATTTGATACCGACACAAAGAAAAATAAACAAAAGAGAGTCATCTATTTTTCCTAGTTGTTCGATTTTTGTAACCTAATCTTTTGCCAGTAGTGTATCATATTTTTAAGAAAATGACTTTATACAACTGTAAATAATAATTACGATACGTAAAAAGCAACTTATAAATCTAATTCAAAATACCTTGAGACAAAACAAAGTCAATATCCTACCGGGTAAGAAAATATACCTCATTAATCCGTTTTATAACAGGAAAACTATTTTGTTTTACCAACGAGCATTAGTCGAAAAATAACAATTAACGGTCTGACAAAATAATGATATTATTATGGGCGATGTATATTCGAAAAACGTTTTCTGGCTTTACTCTTATTTCGTTAGTTCCTGTATTTTAAAATGGATGAAATTTATTGTCGCCATTATGAAAAGGTAGAGTGTTAAACATTTTTTGCACGTAATTTGCTAGTTCCTGACTGTAAATATGTATTCGTTTTTATCACTTGGTCGGCCAATTATATGACTAAAGCATGTAAGAACAGAAGAGGTAGAGGTATAAATGACACTAGTCAGAGTTTTCTCATCTGAGATTCATGAATTTCATTTTACAATAAAAAACCCTGTTCATAATGAAATACAGGTGTCATTCGGAGAGTGGAAAGTACATGATTCTCCGAACGACTGGCATTCTGATAAGAATAATTATAAACGCTGTGAGAAGACCATGTAAACCAACTCAACTCATCTCACTCAGAAAAGATTTTAGAGGTTCACACCACCTTGTCCGCTGCTTACCTAAAATACAACTTTCATTGCACAACAATTTCAACAGCCAGCATTTTAGTTTACTGAAAAACTGGATTGAACATAAGTAATTTTATTAGCCTACCTTGCTTAAGAGAACGTATGAATTGTTCGGTTTCGGAACGTTAAAAATTCGCATCTGTTAATGCTTATAAAATTGTAATATTCGAACAAGCTGCCTACATAAACACTGATTACAGGCCTAAAATTCTATAAAATCACAGCTATCGGGATCGTAATTTTTCTGCTTATAATTTCGCTACGAATATTAAGCGAATGCTGTCGCCGAATTATTTTTTATTTATCTCATCTGTACGAATCAGGTGTTAAAGGTTATAGTTTTACACAGACTGTGTAGAAGATATAAATACTGCTTATAAATTTCCCGTTAACTAAAAGATCCTAAATCAACGAAAAATAGACTTGACAAGACGTTACTTGACAAATCATTTTTGACCTACGCTATTGTTGTGGTTAACAGAAACAAAAAGATATGTATCAAAATATAACTGGTATTCAACAAACGATCTATTAGGGTTGCGTGAGTAAGTCGGGCCAAGTTGAGTGTGAGGCGCATGTGACGTCAACGGCTCAGGTAATAATTGCCCAATCAGAGTCTCGTATTTTCGGCCAATAAGAAAGCCCAGTTTTAACCAATCAGATGTCTTCTTTTGCGTCATTTTGATTGGTCAATATTGTCCAATCAGAGAGTTTATATTACTGTACTACGTCACACCGATTTCAACCAATGACAAAGTGTCTTGAGCGTTACGTCATTCGTCAGGATATGCTGCTTTCTGATTGGTCCGTACTGATTCTGGGCGTCACGTCGAGTGTGATTGTAATATAAAGTCCACACCCAATGTCAACTTCTAGTTAACGGTAGGGCAGAACAATATATGAAGGTACATTTTAATGAGATTTATAGTTTCTAGGTAAATATCACTTACGAAATAATGTAGTACCCCAATGTAGAGATCTTTCGAGTTTTCTAAAGGAAATTAAAAAATGGTTTCTGTAGCTGCCAAATATTAAAACGGTTTTTAAAAAAATCACGAGTGTTCATTTGATACCGACACAAAGAAAAATAAACAAAAGAGAGTCATCTATTTTTCCTAGTTGTTCGATTTTTGTAACCTAATCTTTTGCCAGTAGTGTATCATATTTTCAAGAAAATGACTTTATACAACTGTAAATAATAATTACGATACGTAAAAAGCAACTTATAAATCTAATTCAAAATACCTTGAGACGAAACAAAGTCAATATCCTACCGGGTAAGAAAATATACCTCATTAATCCGTTTTATAACAGGAAAACTATTTTGCTCTACCAACGAGCATTAGTCGAAAAATAATAATTAACGGTCTGACAAAATAATGATATTATTATGGGCGATGTATATTCGAAAAACGTTTTCTGGCTTTACTCTTATTTCGTTAGTTCCTGTATTTTAAAATGGATGAAATTTATTGTCGCCATTATGAAAAGGTAGAGTGTTAAACATTTTTTGCACGTAATTTGCTAGTTCCTGACTGTAAATATGTATTCGTTTTTATCACTTGGTCGGCCAATTATATGACTAAAGCATGTAAGAAAAGAAGAGGTAAAGGTATAAATGACACTAGTCAGAGTTTTCTCATCTGAGATTCATGAATTTCATTTTACAATAAAAAACCCTGTTCATAATGAAATACAGGTGTCATTCGGAGAGTGGAAAGTACATGATTCTCCGAACGACTGGCATTCTGATAAGAATAATTATAAACGCTGTGAGAAGACCATGTAAACCAACTCAACTCATCTCACTCAGAAAAGATTTTAGAGGTTCACACCACCTTGTCCGCTGCTTACCTAAAATACAACTTTCATTGCACAATAATTTCAACAGCCAGCATTTTAGTTTACTGAAAAACTGGATTGAACATAAGTAATTTTATTAGCCTACCTTGCTTAAGAGAACGTATGAATTGTTCGGTTTCGGAACGTTAAAAATTCGCATCTGTTAATGCTTATAAAATTGTAATATTCGAACAAGCTGCCTACATAAACACTGATTACAGGCCTAAAATTCTATAAAATCACAGCTATCGGGATCGTAATTTTTCTGCTTATAATTTCGCTTCGAATATTAAGCGAATGCTGTCGCCGAATTATTTTTTATTTATCTCATCTGTACGAATCAGGTGTTAAAGGTTATAGTTTTACACAGACTGTGTAGAAGATATAAATACTGCTTGTAAATTTCCCGTTAACTAAAAGATCCTAAATCAACGAAAAATAGACTTGACAAGACGTTACTTGACAAATCATTTTTGACCTACGCTATTGTTGTGTTTAACAGAAACAAAAAGATATGTATCAAAATATAACTGGTATTCAACAAACGATCTATTAGGGTTGCGTGAGTAAGTCGGGCCAAGTTGAGTGTGAGGCGCATGTGACGTCAACGGCTCAGGTAATAATTGCCCAATCAGAGTCTCGTATTTTCGGCCAATAAGAAAGCCCAGTTTTAACCAATCAGATGTCTTCTTTTGCGTCATTTTGATTGGTCAATATTGTCCAATCAGAGAGTTTATATTACTGTACTACGTCACACCGATGTCAACCAATGACAAAGTGTCTTGAGCGTTACGTCATTCGTCAGGACATGCTGCTTTCTGATTGGTCCGTACTGATTCTGGGCGTCACGTCGAGTGTGATTGTAATATAAAGTCCACACCCAATGTCAACTTCTAGTTAACGGTAGGGCAGAACAATATATGAAGGTACATTTTAATGAGATTTATAGTTTCTAGGTAAATATCACTTACGAAATAATGTAGTACCCCAATGTAGAGATCTTTCGAGTTTTTTAAAGGAAATTAAAAAATGGTTTCTGTAGCTGCCAAATGTTAACACGGTTTTTTAAAAAATCACCAGTGTTCATTTGATACCGACACAAAGAAAAATAAACAAAAGAGAGTCATCTATTTTTCCTAGTTGTTCGATTTTTGTAACCTAATCTTTTGCCAGTAGTGTATCATATTTTTAAGAAAATGACTTTATACAACTGTAAATAATAATTACGATACGTAAAAAGCAACTTATAAATCTAATTTAAAATACCTTGAGACAAAACAAAGTCAATATCCTACCGGGTAAGAAAATATACCTCATTAATCCGTTTTATAACAGGAAAACTATTTTGCTCTACCAACGAGCATTAGTCGAAAAATAACAATTAACGGTCTGACCAAATAATGATATTATTATGGGCGATGTATATTCGAAAAACGTTTTCTGGCTTTACTCTTATTTCGTTAGTTCCTGTATTTTAAAATGGATGAAATTTATTGTCGCCATTATGAAAAGGTAGAGTGTTAAACATTTTTTGCACGTAATTTGCTAGTTCCTGACTGTAAATATGTATTCGTTTTTATCACTTGGTCGGCCAATTATATGACTAAAGCATGTAAGAACAGAAGAGGTAGAGGTATAAATGACACTAGTCAGAGTTTTCTCATCTGAGATTCATGAATTTCATTTTACAATAAAACACCCTGTTCATAATGAAATACAGGTGTCATTCGGAGAGTCGAAAGTACATGATTCTCCGAACGACTGGCATTCTGATAAGAATAATTATAAACGCTGTGAGAAGACCATGTAAACCAACTCAACTCATCTCACTCAGAAAAGATTTTAGAGGTTCACACCACCTTGTCCGCTGCTTACCTAAAATACAACTTTCATTGCACAACAATTTCAACAGCCAGCATTTTAGTTTACTGAAAAACTGGATTGAACATAAGTAATTTTATTAGCCTACCTTGCTTAAGAGAACGTATGAATTGTTCGGTTTCGGAACGTTAAAAATTCGCATCTGTTAATGCTTATAAAATTGTAATATTCGAACAAGCTGCCTACATAAACACTGATTACAGGCCTAAAATTCTATAAAATCACAGCTATCGGGATCGTAATTTTTCTGCTTATAATTTCGCTACGAATATTAAGCGAATGCTGTCGCCGAATTATTTTTTATTTATCTCATCTGTACGAATCAGGTGTTAAAGGTTATAGTTTTACACAGACTGTGTAGAAGATATAAATACTGCTTATAAATTTCCCGTTAACTAAAAGATCCTAAATCAACGAAAAATAGACTTGACAAGACGTTACTTGACAAATCATTTTTGACCTACGCTATTGTTGTGTTTAACAGAAACAAAAAGATATGTATCAAAATATAACTGGTATTCAACAAACGATCTATTAGGGTTGCGTGAGTAAGTCGGGCCAAGTTGAGTGTGAGGCGCATGTGACGTCAACGGCTCAGGTAATAATTGCCCAATCAGAGTCTCGTATTTTCGGCCAATAAGAAAGCCCAGTTTTAACCAATCAGATGTCTTCTTTTCCGTCATTTTGATTGGTCAATATTGTCCAATCAGAGAGTTTATATTACTGTACTACGTCACACCGATGTCAACCAATGACAAAGTGTCTTGAGCGTTACGTCATTCGTCAGGACATGCTGCTTTCTGATTGGTCCGTACTGATTCTGGGCGTCACGTCGAGTGTGATTGTAATATAAAGTCCACACCCAATGTCAACTTCTAGTTAACGGTAGGGCAGAACAATATATGAAGGTACATTTTAATGAGATTTATAGTTTCTAGGTAAATATCACTTACGAAATAATGTAGTACCCCAATGTAGAGATCTTTCGAGTTTTTTAAAGGAAATTAAAAAATGGTTTCTGTAGCTGCCAAATGTTAACACGGTTTTTTAAAAAATCACGAGTGTTCATTTGATACCGACACAAAGAAAAATAAACAAAAGAGAGTCATCTATTTTTCCTAGTTGTTCGATTTTTGTAACCTAATCTTTTGCCAGTAGTGTATCATATTTTTAAGAAAATGACTTTATACAACTGTAAATAATAATTACGATACGTAAAAAGCAACTTATAAATCTAATTCAAAATACCTTGAGACGAAACAAAGTCAATATCCTACCGGGTAAGAAAATATACCTCATTAATCCGTTTTATAACAGGAAAACTATTTTGCTATACCAACGAGCATTAGTCGAAAAATAATAATTAACGGTCTGACAAAATAATGATATTATTATGGGCGATGTATATTCGAAAAACGTTTTCTGGCTTTACTCTTATTTCGTTAGTTCCTGTATTTTAAAATGGATGAAATTTATTGTCGCCATTATGAAAAGGTAGAGTGTTAAACATTTTTTGCACGTAATTTGCTAGTTCCTGACTGTAAATATGTATTCGTTTTTATCACTTGGTCGGCCAATTATATGACTAAAGCATGTAAGAACAGAAGAGGTAGAGGTATAAATGACACTAGTCAGAGTTTTCTCATCTGAGATTCATGAATTTCATTTTACAATAAAACACCCTGTTCATAATGAAATACAGGTGTCATTCGGAGAGTCGAAAGTACATGATTCTCCGAACGACTGGCATTCTGATAAGAATAATTATAAACGCTGTGAGAAGACCATGTAAACCAACTCAACTCATCTCACTCAGAAAAGATTTTAGAGGTTCACACCACCTTGTCCGCTGCTTACCTAAAATACAACTTTCATTGCACAACAATTTCAACAGCCAGCATTTTAGTTTACTGAAAAACTGGATTGAACATATGTAATTTTATTAGCCTACCTTGCTTAAGAGAACGTATGAATTGTTCGGTTTCGGAACGTTAAAAATTCGCATCTGTTAATGCTTATAAAATTGTAATATTCGAACAAACTGCCTACATAAACACTGATTACAGGCCTAAAATTCTATAAAATCACAGCTATCGGGATCGTAATTTTTCTGCTTATAATTTCGCTACGAATATTAAGCGAATGCTGTCGCCGAATTATTTTTTATTTATCTCATCTGTACGAATCAGGTGTTAAAGGTTATAGTTTTACACAGACTGTGTAGAAGATATAAATACTGCTTATAAATTTCCCGTTAACTAAAAGATCCTAAATCAACGAAAAATAGACTTGACAAGACGTTACTTGACAAATCATTTTTGACCTACGCTATTGTTGTGTTTAACAGAAACAAAAAGATATGTATCAAAATATAACTGGTATTCAACAAACGATCTATTAGGGTTGCGTGAGTAAGTCGGGCCAAGTTGAGTGTGAGGCGCATGTGACGTCAACGGCTCAGGTAATAATTGCCCAATCAGAGTCTCGTATTTTCGGTTAATAAGAAAGCCCAGTTTTAACCAATCAGATGTCTTCTTTTGCGTCATTTTGATTGGTCAATATTGTCCAATCAGAGAGTTTATATTACTGTACTACGTCACACCGATGTCAACCAATGACAAAGTGTCTTGAGCGTTACGTCATTCGTCAGGATATGCTGCTTTCTGATTGGTCCGTACTGATTCTGGGCGTCACGTCGAGTGTGAATGTAATATAAAGTCCACACCCAATGTCAACTTCTAGTTAACGGTAGGGCAGAACAATATATGAAGGTACATTTTAATGAGATTTATAGTTTCTAGGTAAATATCACTTACGAAATAATGTAGTACCCCAATGTAGAGATCTTTCGAGTTTTTTAAAGGAAATTAAAAAATGGTTTCTGTAGCTGCCAAATGTTAACACGGTTTTTTAAAAAATCACGAGTGTTCATTTGATACCGACACAAAGAAAAATAAACAAAAGAGAGTCATCTATTTTTCCTAGTTGTTCGATTTTTGTAACCTAATCTTTTGCCAGTAGTGTATCATATTTTTAAGAAAATGACTTTATACAACTGTAAATAATAATTACGATACGTAAAAAGCAACTTATAAATCTAATTCAAAATACCTTGAGACGAAACAAAGTCAATATCCTACCGGGTAAGAAAATATACCTCATTAATCCGTTTTATAACAGGAAAACTATTTTGCTCTACCAACGAGCATTAGTCGAAAAATAACAATTAACGGTCTGACCAAATAATGATATTATTATGGGCGATGTATATTCGAAAAACGTTTTCTGGCTTTACTCTTATTTCGTTAGTTCCTGTATTTTAAAATGGATGAAATTTATTGTCGCCATTATGAAAAGGTAGAGTGTTAAACATTTTTTGCACGTAATTTGCTAGTTCCTGACTGTAAATATGTATTCGTTTTTATCACTTGGTCGGCCAATTATATGACTAAAGCATGTAAGAACAGAAGAGGTAGAGGTATAAATGACACTAGTCAGAGTTTTCTCATCTGAGATTCATGAATTTCATTTTACAATAAAACACCCTGTTCATAATGAAATACAGGTGTCATTCGGAGAGTCGAAAGTACATGATTCTCCGAACGACTGGCATTCTGATAAGAATAATTATAAACGCTGTGAGAAGACCATGTAAACCAACTCAACTCATCTCACTCAGAAAAGATTTTAGAGGTTCACACCACCTTGTCCGCTGCTTACCTAAAATACAACTTTCATTGCACAACAATTTCAACAGCCAGCATTTTAGTTTACTGAAAAACTGGATTGAACATAAGTAATTTTATTAGCCTACCTTGCTTAAGAGAACGTATGAATTGTTCGGTTTCGGAACGTTAAAAATTCGCATCTGTTAATGCTTATAAAATTGTAATATTCGAACAAGCTGCCTACATAAACACTGATTACAGGCCTACAATTCTATAAAATCACAGCTATCGGGATCGTAATTTTTCTGCTTATAATTTCGCTACGAATATTAAGCGAATGCTGTCGCCGAATTATTTTTTATTTATCTCATCTGTACGAATCAGGTGTTAAAGGTTTTAGTTTTACACAGACTGTGTAGAAGATATAAATACTGCTTATAAATTTCCCGTTAACTAAAAGATCCTAAATCAACGAAAAATAGACTTGACAAGACGTTACTTGACAAATCATTTTTGACCTACGCTATTGTTGTGTTTAACAGAAACAAAAAGATATGTATCAAAATATAACTGGTATTCAACAAACGATCTATTAGGGTTGCGTGAGTAAGTCGGGCCAAGTTGAGTGTGAGGCGCATGTGACGTCAACGGCTCAGGTAATAATTGCCCAATCAGAGTCTCGTATTTTCGGCCAATAAGAAAGCCCAGTTTTAACCAATCAGATGTCTTCTTTTGCGTCATTTTGATTGGTCAATATTGTCCAATCAGAGAGTTTATATTACTGTACTACGTCACACCGATGTCAACCAATGACAAAGTGTCTTGAGCGTTACGTCATTCGTCAGGATATGCTGCTTTCTGATTGGTCCGTACTGATTCTGGGCGTCACGTCGAGTGTGATTGTAATATAAAGTCCACACCCAATGTCAACTTCTAGTTAACGGTAGGGCAGAACAATATATGAAGGTACATTTTAATGAGATTTATAGTTTCTAGGTAAATATCACTTACGAAATAATGTAGTACCCCAATGTAGAGATCTTTCGAGTTTTTTAAAGGAAATTAAAAAATGGTTTCTGTAGCTGCCAAATGTTAACACGGTTTTTTAAAAAATCACGAGTGTTCATTTGATACCGACACAAAGAAAAAAAAACAAAAGAGAGTCATCTATTTTTCCTAGTTGTTCGATTTTTGTAACCTAATCTTTTGCCAGTAGTGTATCATATTTTTAAGAAAATGACTTTATACAACTGTAAATAATAATTACGATACGTAAAAAGCAACTTATAAATCTAATTCAAAATACCTTGAGACGAAACAAAGTCAATATCCTACCGGGTAAGAAAATATACCTCATTAATCCGTTTTATAACAGGAAAACTATTTTGCTCTACCAACGAGCATTAGTCGAAAAATAATAATTAACGGTCTGACAAAATAATGATATTATTATGGGCGATGTATATTCGAAAAACGTTTTCTGGCTTTACTCTTATTTCGTTAGTTCCTGTATTTTAAAATGGATGAAATTTATTGTCGCCATTATGAAAAGGTAGAGTGTTAAACATTTTTTGCACGTAATTTGCTAGTTCCTGACTGTAAATATGTATTCGTTTTTATCACTTGGTCGGCCAATTATATGACTAAAGCATGTAAGAACAGAAGAGGTAGAGGTATAAATGACACTAGTCAGAGTTTTCTCATCTGAGATTCATGAATTTCATTTTACAATAAAACACCCTGTTCATAATGAACTACAGGTGTCATTCGGAGAGTCGAAAGTACATGATTCTCCGAACGACTGGCATTCTGATAAGAATAATTATAAACGCTGTGAGAAGACCATGTAAACCAACTCAACTCATCTCACTCAGAAAAGATTTTAGAGGTTCACACCACCTTGTCCGCTGCTTACCTAAAATACAACTTTCATTGCACAACAATTTCAACAGCCAGCATTTTAGTTTACTGAAAAACTGGATTGAACATAAGTAATTTTATTAGCCTACCTTGCTTAAGAGAACGTATGAATTGTTCGGTTTCGGAACGTTAAAAATTCGCATCTGTTAATGCTTATAAAATTGTAATATTCGAACAAGCTGCCTACATAAACACTGATTACAGGCCTAAAATTCTATAAAATCACAGCTATCGGGATCGTAATTTTTCTGCTTATAATTTCGCTTCGAATATTAAGCGAATGCTGTCGCCGAATTATTTTTTATTTATCTCATCTGTACGAATCAGGTGTTAAAGGTTATAGTTTTACACAGACTGTGTAGAAGATATAAATACTGCTTATAAATTTCCCGTTAACTAAAAGATCCTAAATCAACGAAAAATAGACTTGACAAGACGTTACTTGACAAATCATTTTTGACCTACGCTATTGTTGTGTTTAACAGAAACAAAAAGATATGTATCAAAATATAACTGATATTCAACAAACGATCTATTAGGGTTGCGTGAGTAAGTCGGGCCAAGTTGAGTGTGAGGCGCATGTGACGTCAACGGCTCAGGTAATAATTGCCCAATCAGAGTCTCGTATTTTCGGCCAATAAGAAAGCCCAGTTTTAACCAATCAGATGTCTTCTTTTGCGTCATTTTGATTGGTCAATATTGTCCAATCAGAGAGTTTATATTACTGTACTACGTCACACCGATGTCAACCAATGACAAAGTGTCTTGAGCGTTACGTCATTCGTCAGGATATGCTGCTTTCTGATTGGTCCGTACTGATTCTGGGCGTCACGTCGAGTGTGATTGTAATATAAAGTCCACACCCAATGTCAACTTCTAGTTAACGGTAGGGCAGAACAATATATGAAGGTACATTTTAATGAGATTTATAGTTTCTAGGTAAATATCACTTACGAAATAATGTAGTACCCCAATGTAGAGATCTTTCGAGTTTTTTAAAGGAAATTAAAAAATGGTTTCTGTAGCTGCCAAATGTTAACACGGTTTTTTAAAAAATCTCGAGTGTTCATTTGATACCGACACAAAGAAAAATAAACAAAAGAGAGTCATCTATTTTTCCTAGTTGTTCGATTTTTGTAACCTAATCTTTTGCCAGTAGTGTATCATATTTTTAAGAAAATGACTTTATACAACTGTAAATAATAATTACGATACGTAAAAAGCAACTTATAAATCTAATTCAAAATACCTTGAGACGAAACAAAGTCAATATCCTACCGGGTAAGAAAATATACCTCATTAATCCGTTTTATAACAGGAAAACTATTTTGCTCTACCAACGAGCATTAGTCGAAAAATAATAATTAACGGTCTGACAAAATAATGATATTATTATGGGCGATGTATATTCGAAAAACGTTTTCTGGCTTTACTCTTATTTCGTTAGTTCCTGTATTTTAAAATGGATGAAATTTATTGTCGCCATTATGAAAAGGTAGAGTGTTAAACATTTTTTGCACGTAATTTGCTAGTTCCTGACTGTAAATATGTATTCGTTTTTATCACTTGGTCGGCCAATTATATGACTAAAGCATATAAGAACAGAAGAGGTAGAGGTATAAATGACACTAGTCAGAGTTTTCTCATCTGAGATTCATGAATTTCATTTTACAATAAAACACCCTGTTCATAATGAAATACAGGTGTCATTCGGAGAGTCGAAAGTACATGATTCTCCGAACGACTGGCATTCTGATAAGAATAATTATAAACGCTGTGAGAAGACCATGTAAACCAACTCAACTCATCTCACTCAGAAAAGATTTTAGAGGTTCACACCACCTTGTCCGCTGCTTACCTAAAATACAACTTTCATTGCACAACAGTTTCAACAGCCAGCATTTTAGTTTACTGAAAAACTGGATTGAACATAAGTAATTTTATTAGCCTACCTTGCTTAAGAAAACGTATGAATTGTTCGGTTTCGGAACGTTAAAAATTCGCATCTGTTAATGCTTATAAAATTGTAATATTCGAACAAGCTGCCTACATAAACACTGATTACAGGCCTAAAATTCTATAAAATCACAGCTATCGGGATCGTAATTTTTCTGCTTATAATTTCGCTACGAATATTAAGCGAATGCTGTCGCCGAATTATTTTTTATTTATCTCATCTGTACGAATCAGGTGTTAAAGGTTATAGTTTTACACAGACTGTGTAGAAGATATAAATACTGCTTATAAATTTCCCGTTAACTAAAAGATCCTAAATCAACGAAAAATAGACTTGACAAGACGTTACTTGACAAATAATTTTTGACCTACGCTATTGTTGTGTTTAACAGAAACAAAAAGATATGTATCAAAATATAACTGGTATTCAACAAACGATCTATTAGGGTTGCGTGAGTAAGTCGGGCCAAGTTGAGTGTGAGGCGCATGTGACGTCAACGGCTCAGGTAATAATTGCCCAATCAGAGTCTCGTATTTTCGGCCAATAAGAAAGCCCAGTTTTAACCAATCAGATGTCTTCTTTTGCGTCATTTTGATTGGTCAATATTGTCCAATCAGAGAGTTTATATTACTGTACTACGTCACACCGATGTCAACCAATGACAAAGTGTCTTGAGCGTTACGTCATTCGTCAGGATATGCTGCTTTCTGATTGGTCCGTACTGATTGTGGGCGTCACGTCGAGTGTGATTGTAATATAAAGTCCACACCCAATGTCAACTTCTAGTTAACGGTAGGGCAGAACAATATATGAAGGTACATTTTAATGAGATTTATAGTTTCTAGGTAAATATCACTTACGAAATAATGTAGTACCCCAATGTAGAGATCTTTCGAGTTTTTTAAAGGAAATTAAAAAATGGTTTCTGTAGCTGCCAAATGTTAACACGGTTTTTTAAAAAATCACGAGTGTTCATTTGATACCGACACAAAGAAAAATAAACAAAAGAGAGTCATCTATTTTTCCTAGTTGTTCGATTTTTGTAACCTAATCTTTTGCCAGTGGTGTATCATATTTTTAAGAAAATGACTTTATACAACTGTAAATAATAATTACGATACGTAAAAAGCAACTTATAAATCTAATTCAAAATACCTTGAGACGAAACAAAGTCAATATCCTACCGGGTAAGAAAATATACCTCATTAATCCGTTTTATAACAGGAAAACTATTTTGCTCTACCAACGAGCATTAGTCGAAAAATAATAATTAACGGTCTGACAAAATAATGATATTATTATGGGCGATGTATATTCGAAAAACGTTTTCTGGCTTTACTCTTATTTCGTTAGTTCCTGTATTTTAAAATGGATGAAATTTATTGTCGCCATTATGAAAAGGTAGAGTGTTAAACATTTTTTGCACGTAATATGCTAGTTCCTGACTGTAAATATGTATTCGTTTTTATCACTTGGTCGGCCAATTATATGACTAAAGCATGTAAGAACAGAAGAGGTAGAGGTATAAATGACACTAGTCAGAGTTTTCTCATCTGAGATTCATGAATTTCATTTTACAATAAAAAACCCTGTTCATAATGAAATACAGGTGTCATTCGGAGAGTCGAAAGTACATGATTCTCCGAACGACTGGCATTCTGATAAGAATAATTATAAACGCTGTGAGAAGACCATGTAAACCAACTCAACTCATCTCACTCAGAAAAGATTTTAGAGGTTCACACCACCTTGTCCGCTGCTTACCTAAAATACAACTTTCATTGCACAACAATTT
This sequence comes from Catonia carolina, assembly GCA_035578175.1. Classification (NCBI taxonomy): domain Eukaryota; kingdom Metazoa; phylum Arthropoda; class Insecta; order Hemiptera; family Achilidae; genus Catonia; species Catonia carolina. The sequence continues at coordinate 1,434,805 of JAQMRL010000022.1, read as the reverse complement.
CAACAGCCAGCATTTTAGTTTACTGAAAAACTGGATTGAACATAAGTAATTTTATTAGCCTACCTTGCTTAAGAGAACGTATGAATTGTTCGGTTTCGGAACGTTAAAAATTCGCATCTGTTAATGCTTATAAAATTGTAATATTCGAACAAGCTGCCTACATAAACACTGATTACAGGCCTTAAATTCTATAAAATCACAGCTATCGGGATCGTAATTTTTCTGCTTATAATTTCGCTACGAATATTAAGCGAATGCTGTCGCCGAATTATTTTTTATTTATCTCATCTGTACGAATCAGGTGTTAAAGGTTATAGTTTTACACAGACTGTTTAAAAGATATAAATACTGCTTGTAAATTTCCCGTTAACTAAAAGATCCTAAATCAACGAAAAATAGACTTGACAAGACGTTACTTGACAAATCATTTTTGACCTACGCTATTGTTGTGTTTAACAGAAACAAAAAGATATGTATCAAAATATAACTGGTATTCAACAAACGATCTATTAGGGTTGCGTGAGTAAGTCGGGCCAAGTTGAGTGTGAGGCGCATGTGACGTCAACGGCTCAGGTAATAATTGCCCAATCAGAGTCTCGTATTTTCGGCCAATAAGAAAGCCCAGTTTTAACCAATCAGATGTCTTCTTTTGCGTCATTTTGATTGGTCAATATTGTCCAATCAGAGAGTTTATATAACTGTACTACGTCACACCGATGTCAACCAATGACAAAGTGTCTTGAGCGTTACGTCATTCGTCAGGATATGCTGCTTTCTGATTGGTCCGTACTGATTGTGGGCTTCACGGCGAGTGTGATTGTAATATAAAGTCCACACCCAATGTCAACTTCTAGTTAACGGTAGGGCAGAACAATATATGAAGGTACATTTTAATGAGATTTTTAGTTTCTAGGTAAATATCACTTACGAAATAATGTAGTACCCCAATGTAGAGATCTTTCGAGTTTTTTAAAGGTAATTAAAAAATGGTTTCTGTAGCTGCCAAATGTTAACACGGTTTTTTAAAAAATCACGAGTGTTCATTTGATACCGACACAAAGAAAAATAAACAAAAGAGAGTCATCTATTTTTCCTAGTTGTTCGATTTTTGTAACCTAATCTTTTGCCAGTAGTGTATCATATTTTTAAGAAAATGAATTTATATAACTGTAAATAATAATTACGATACGTAAAAAGCAACTTATAAATCTAATTCAAAATACCTTGAGACGAAACAAAGTCAATATTCTACCGGGTAAGAAAATATACCTCATTAATCCGTTTTATAACAGGAAAACTATTTTGCTCTACCAACGAGCATTAGTCGAAAAATAATAATTAACGGTCTGACAAAATAATGATATTATTATGGGCGATGTATATTCGAAAAACGTTTTCTGGCTTTACTCTTATTTCGTTAGTTCCTGTATTTTAAAATGGATGAAATTTATTGTCGCCATTATGAAAAGGTAGAGTGTTAAACATTTTTTGCACGTAATTTGCTAGTTCCTGACTGTAAATATGTATTCGTTTTTATCACTTGGTCGGCCAATTATATGACTAAAGCATGTAAGAACAGAAGAGGTAGAGGTATAAATGACACTAGTCAGAGTTTTCTCATCTGAGATTCATGAATTTCATTTTACAATAAAAAACCCTGTTCATAATGAAATACAGGTGTCATTCGGAGAGTCGAAAGTACATGATTCTCCGAACGACTGGCATTCTGATAAGAATAATTATAAACGCTGTGAGAAGACCATGTAAACCAACTCAACTCATCTCACTCAGAAAAGATTTTAGAGGTTCACACCACCTTGTCCGCTGCTTACCTAAAATACAACTTTCATTGCACAACAATTTCAACAGCCAGCATTTTAGTTTACTGAAAAACTGGATTGAACATAAGTAATTTTATTAGCCTACCTTGCTTAAGAGAACGTATGAATTGTTCGGTTTCGGAACGTTAAAAATTCGCATCTGTTAATGCTTATAAAATTGTAATATTCGAACAAGCTGCCTACATAAACACTGATTACAGGCCTAAAATTCTATAAAATCACAGTTATCGGGATCGTAATTTTTCTGCTTATAATTTCGCTACGAATATTAAGCAAATGCTGTCGCCGAATTATTTTTTATTTATCTCATCTGTACGAATCAGGTGTTAAAGGTTATAGTTTTACACAGACTGTGTAGAAGATATAAATACTGCTTATAAATTTCCCGTTAACTAAAAGATCCTAAATCAACGAAAAATAGACTTGACAAGACGTTACTTGACAAATCATTTTTGACCTACGCTATTGTTGTGTTTAACAGAAACAAAAAGATATGTATCAAAATATAACTGGTATTCAACAAACGATCTATTAGGGTTGCGTGAGTAAGTCGGGCCAAGTTGAGTGTGAGGCGCATGTGACGTCAACGGCTCAGGTAATAATTGCCCAATCAGAGTCTCGTATTTTCGGCCAATAAGAAAGCCCAGTTTTAACCAATCAGATGTCTTCTTTTGCGTCATTTTGATTGGTCAATATTGTCCAATCAGAGAGTTTATATTACTGTACTACGTCACACCGATGTCAACCAATGACAAAGTGTCTTGAGCGTTACGTCATTCGTCAGGATATGCTGCTTTCTGATTGGTCCGTACTGATTCTGGGCGTCACGTCGAGTGTGATTGTAATATAAAGTCCACACCCAATGTCAACTTCTAGTTAACGGTAGGGCAGAACAATATATGAAGGTACATTTTAATGAGATTTATAGTTTCTAGGTAAATATCACTTACGAAATAATGTAGTACCCCAATGTAGAGATCTTTCGAGTTTTTTAAAGGAAATTAAAAAATGGTTTCTGTAGCTGCCAAATGTTAACACGGTTTTTTAAAAAATCACGAGTGTTCATTTGATACCGACACAAAGAAAAATAAACAAAAGAGAGTCATCTATTTTTCCTAGTTGTTCGATTTTTGTAACCTAATCTTTTGCCAGTAGTGTATCATATTTTTAAGAAAATGACTTTATACAACTGTAAATAATAATTACGATACGTAAAAAGCAACTTATAAATCTAATTCAAAATACCTTGAGACGAAACAAAGTCAATATCCTACCGGGTAAGAAAATATACCTCATTAATCCGTTTTATAACAGGAAAACTATTTTGCTCTACCAACGAGCATTAGTCGAAAAATAATAATTAACGGTCTGACAAAATAATGATATTATTATGGGCGATGTATATTCGAAAAACGTTTTCTGGCTTTACTCTTATTTCGTTAGTTCCTGTATTTTAAAATGGATGAAATTTATTGTCGCCATTATGAAAAGGTAGAGTGTTAAACATTTTTTGCACGTAATTTGCTAGTTCCTGACTGTAAATATGTATTCGTTTTTATCACTTGGTCGGCCAATTATATGACTAAAGCATGTAAGAACAGAAGAGGTAGAGGTATAAATGACACTAGTCAGAGTTTTCTCATCTGAGGTTCATGAATTTCATTTTACAATAAAAAACCCTGTTCATAATGAAATACAGGTGTCATTCGGAGAGTCGAAAGTACATGATTCTCCGAACGACTGGCATTCTGATAAGAATAATTATAAACGCTGTGAGAAGACCATGTAAACCAACTCAACTCATCTCACTCAGAAAAGATTTTAGAGGTTCACACCACCTTGTCCGCTGCTTACCTAAAATACAACTTTCATTGCACAACAATTTCAACAGCCAGCATTTTAGTTTACTGAAAAACTGGATTGAACATAAGTAATTTTATTAGCCTACCTTGCATAAGAGAACGTATGAATTGTTCGGTTTTGGAACGTTAAAAATTCGCATCTGTTAATGCTTATAAAATTGTAATATTCGAACAAGCTGCCTACATAAACACTGATTACAGACCTAAAATTCTATAAAATCACAGCTATCGGGATCGTAATTTTTCTGCTTATAATTTCGCTACTAATATTAAGCGAATGCTGTCGCCGAATTATTTTTTATTTATCTCATCTGTACGAATCAGGTGTTAAAGATTATAGTTTTACACAGACTGTGTAGAAGATATAAATACTGCTTATAAATTTCCCGTTAACTAAAAGATCCTAAATGAACGAAAAATAGACTTGACAAAACATTACTTGACAAATCATTTTTGACCTACGCTATTGTTGTGTTTAACAGAAACAAAAAGATATGTATCAAAATTTAACTGGTATTCAACAAACGATCTATTAGGGTTGCGTGAGTAAGTCGGGCCAAGTTAAGTGTGAGGCGCATGTGACGTCAACGGCTCAGGTAATAATTGCCCAATCAGAGTCTCGTATTTTCGGCCAATAAGAAAGCCCAGTTTTAACCAATCAGATGTCTTCTTTTGCGTCATTTTGATTGGTCAATATTGTCTAATCAGAGAGTTTATATTACTGTACTACGTCACACCGATGTCAACCAATGACAAAGTGTCTTGAGCGTTACGTCATTCGTCAGGATATGCTGCTTTCTGATTGGTCCGTACTGATTCTGGGCGTCACGTCGAGTGTGATTGTAATATAAAGTCCTCACCCAATGTCAACTTCTAGTTAACGGTAGGGCAGAACAATATATGAAGGTACATTTTAATGAGATTTATAGTTTCTAGGTAAATATCACTTACGAAATAATGTAGTACCCCAATGTAGAGATCTTTCGAGTTTTTTAAAGGAAATTAAAAAATGGTTTCTGTAGCTGCCAAATGTTAACACGGTTTTTTAAAAAATCACGAGTGTTCATTTGATACCGACACAAAGAAAAATAAACAAAAGAGAGTCATCTATTTTTCCTAGTTGTTCGATTTTTGTAACCTAATCTTTTGCCAGTGGTGTATCATATTTTTAAGAAAATGACTTTATACAACTGTAAATAATAATTACGATACGTAAAAAGCAACTTATAAATCTAATTCAAAATACCTTGAGACGAAACAAAGTCAATATCCTACCGGGTAAGAAAATATACCTCATTAATCCGTTTTATAACAGGAAAACTATTTTGCTCTACCAACGAGCATTAGTCGAAAAATAATAATTAACGGTCTGACAAAATAATGATATTATTATGGGCGATGTATATTCGAAAAACGTTTTCTGGCTTTACTCTTATTTCGTTAGTTCCTGTATTTTAAAATGGATGAAATTTATTGTCGCCATTATGAAAAGGTAGAGTGTTAAACATTTTTTGCACGTAATTTGCTAGTTCCTGACTGTAAATATGTATTCGTTTTTATCACTTGGTCGGCCAATTATATGACTAAAGCATGTAAGAACAGAAGAGGTAGAGGTATAAATGACACTAGTCAGAGTTTTCTCATCTGAGATTCATGAATTTCATTTTACAATAAAAAACCCTGTTCATAATGAAATACAGGTGTCATTCGGAGAGTCGAAAGTACATGATTCTCCGAACGACTGGCATTCTGATAAGAATAATTATAAACGCTGTGAGAAGACCATGTAAACCAACTCAACTCATCTCACTCAGAAAAGATTTTAGAGGTTCACACCACCTTGTCCGCTGCTTACCTAAAATACAACTTTCATTGCACAACAATTTCAACAGCCAGCATTTTAGTTTACTGAAAAACTGGATTGAACATAAGTAATTTTATTAGCCTACCTTGCTTAAGAGAACGTATGAATTGTTCGGTTTCGGAACGTTAAAAATTCGCATCTGTTAATGCTTATAAAATTGTAATATTCGAACAAGCTGCCTACATAAACACTGATTACAGGCCTAAAATTCTATAAAATCACAGCTATCGGGATCGTAATTTTTCTGCTTATAATTTCGCTACGAATATTAAGCGAATGCTGTCGCCGAATTATTTTTTATTTATCTCATCTGTACGAATCAGGTGTTAAAGGTTATAGTTTTACACAGACTGTGTAGAAGATATAAATACTGCTTATAAATTTCCCGTTAACTAAAAGATCCTAAATCAACGAAAAATAGACTTGACAAGACGTTACTTGACAAATCATTTTTGACCTACGCTATTGTTGTGTTTAACAGAAACAAAAAGATATGTATCAAAATATAACTGGTATTCAACAAACGATCTATTAGGGTTGCGTGAGTAAGTCGGGCCAAGTTGAGTGTGAGGCGCATGTGACGTCAACGGCTCAGGTAATAATTGCCCAATCAGAGTCTCGTATTTTCGCCCAATAAGAAAGCCCAGTTTTAACCAATCAGATGTCTTCTTTTGCGTCATTTTGATTGGTCAATATTGTCCAATCAGAGAGTTTATATTACTGTACTACGTCACACCGATGTCAACCAATGACAAAGTGTCTTGAGCGTTACGTCATTCGTCAGGATATGCTGCTTTCTGATTGGTCCGTACTGATTCTGGGCGTCACGTCGAGTGTGATTGTAATATAAAGTCCACACCCAATGTCAACTTCTAGTTAACGGTAGGGCAGAACAATATATGAAGGTATATTTTAATGAGATTTATAGTTTCTAGGTAAATATCACTTACGAAATAATGTAGTACCCCAATGTAGAGATCTTTCGAGTTTTTTAAAGGAAATTAAAAAATGGTTTCTGTAGCTGCCAAATGTTAACACGGTTTTTTAAAAAATCACGAGTGTTCATTTGATACCGACACAAAGAAAAATAAACAAAAGAGAGTCATCTATTTTTCCTAGTTGTTCGATTTTTGTAACCTAATCTTTTGCCAGTAGTGTATCATATTTTTAAGAAAATGACTTTATACAACTGTAAATAATAATTACGATACGTAAAAAGCAACTTATAAATCTAATTCAAAATACCTTGAGACGAAACAAAGTCAATATCCTACCGGGTAAGAAAATATACCTCATTAATCCGTTTTATAACAGGAAAACTATTTTGCTCTACCAACGAGCATTAGTCGAAAAATAATAATTAACGGTCTGACAAAATAATGATATTATTATGGGCGATGTATATTCGAAAAACGTTTTCTGGCTTTACTCTTATTTCGTTAGTTCCTGTATTTTAAAATGGATGAAATTTATTGTCGCCATTATGAAAAAGTAGAGTGTTAAACATTTTTTGCACGTAATTTGCTAGTTCCTGACTGTAAATATGTATTCGTTTTTATCACTTGGTCGGCCAATTATATGACTAAAGCATGTAAGAACAGAAGAGGTAGAGGTATAAATGACACTAGTCAGAGTTTTCTCATCTGAGATTCATGAATTTCATTTTACAATAAAACACCCTGTTCATAATAAAATACAGGTGTCATTCGGAGAGTCGAAAGTACATGATTCTCCGAACGACTGGCATTCTGATAAGAATAATTATAAACGCTGTGAGAAGACCATGTAAACCAACTCAACTCATCTCACTCAGAAAAGATTTTAGAGGTTCACACCACCTTGTCCGCTGCTTACCTAAAATACAACTTTCATTGCACAACAATTTCAACAGCCAGCATTTTAGTTTACTGAAAAACTGGATTGAACATAAGTAATTTTATTAGCCTACCTTGCTTAAGAGAACGTATGAATTGTTCGGTTTCGGAACGTTAAAAATTCGCATCTGTTAATGCTTATAAAATTGTAATATTCGAACAAGCTGCCTACATAAACACTGATTACATGCCTAAAATTCTGTAAGATCACAGCTATCGGGATCGTAATTTTTCTGCTTATAATTTCGCTACGAATATTAAGCGAATGCTGTCGCCGAATTATTTTTTATTTATCTCATCTGTACGAATCAGGTGTTAAAGGTTATAGTTTTACACAGACTGTGTAGAAGATATAAATACTGCTTATAAATTTCCCGTTAACTAAAAGATCCTAAATCAACGAAAAATAGACTTGACAAGACGTTACTTGACAAATCATTTTTGACCTACGCTATTGTTGTGTTTAACAGAAACAAAAAGATATGTATCAAAATATAACTGGTATTCAACAAACGATCTATTAGGGTTGCGTGAGTAAGTCGGGCCAAGTTGAGTGTGAGGCGCATGTGACGTCAACGGCTCAGGTAATAATTGCCCAATCAGAGTCTCGTATTTTCTGCCAATAAGAAAGCCCAGTTTTAACCAATCAGATGTCTTCTTTTGCGTCATTTTGATTGGTCAATATTGTCCAATCAGAGAGTTTATATTACTGTACTACGTCACACCGATGTCAACCAATGACAAAGTGTCTTGAGCGTTACGTCATTCGTCAGGATATGCTGCTTTCTGATTGGTCCGTACTGATTGTGGGCGTCACGTCGAGTGTGATTGTAATATAAAGTCCACACCCAATGTCAACTTCTAGTTAACGGTAGGGCAGAACAATATATGAAGGTACATTTTAATGAGATTTATAGTTTCTAGGTAAATATCACTTACGAAATAATGTAGTACCCCAATGTAGAGATCTTTCGAGTTTTTTAAAGGAAATTAAAAAATGGTTTCTGTAGCTGCCAAATGTTAACACGGTTTTTTAAAAAATCACGAGTGTTCATTTGATACCGACACAAAGAAAAATAAACAAAAGAGAGTCATCTATTTTTCCTAGTTGTTCGATTTTTGTAACCTAATCTTTTGCCAGTAGTGTATCATATTTTTAAGAAAATGACTTTATACAACTGTAAATAATAATTACGATACGTAAAAAGCAACTTATAAATCTAATTCAAAATACCTTGAGACGAAACAAAGTCAATATTCTACCGGGTAAGAAAATATACCTCATTAATCCGTTTTATAACAGGAAAACTATTTTGCTCTACCAACGAGCATTAGTCGAAAAATAATAATTAACGGTCTGACAAAATAATGATATTATTATGGGCGATGTATATTCGAAAAACGTTTTCTGGCTTTACTCTTATTTCGTTAGTTCCTGTATTTTAAAATGGATGAAATTTATTGTCGCCATTATGAAAAGGTAGAGTGTTAAACATTTTTTGCACGTAATTTGCTAGTTCCTGACTGTAAATATGTATTCGTTTTTATCACTTGGTCGGCCAATTATATGACTAAAGCATGTAAGAACAGAAGAGGTAGAGGTATAAATGACACTAGTCAGAGTTTTCTCATCTGAGATTCATGAATTTCATTTTACAATAAAACACCCTGTTCATAATGAAATACAGGTGTCATTCGGAGAGTCGAAAGTACATGATTCTCCGAACGACTGGCATTCTGATAAGAATAATTATAAACGCTGTGAGAAGACCATGTAAACCAACTCAACTCATCTCACTCAGAAAAGATTTTAGAGGTTCACACCACCTTGTCCGCTGCTTACCTAAAATACAACTTTCATTGCACAACAATTTCAACAGCCAGCATTTTAGTTTACTGAAAAACTGGATTGAACATAAGTAATTTTATTAGCCTACCTTGCTTAAGAGAACGTATGAATTGTTCGGTTTCGGAACGTTAAAAATTCGCATCTGTTAATGCTTATAAAATTGTAATATTCGAACAAGCTGCCTACATAAACACTGATTACAGGCCTAAAATTCTATAAAATCACAGCTATCGGGATCGTAATTTTTCTGCTTATAATTTCGCTACGAATATTAAGCGAATGCTGTCGCCGAATTATTTTTTATTTATCTCATCTGTACGAATCAGGTGTTAAAGGTTATAGTTTTACACAGACTGTGTAGAAGATATAAATACTGCTTATAAATTTCCCGTTAACTAAAAGATCCTAAATCAACGAAAAATAGACTTGACAAGACGTTACTTGACAAATCATTTTTGACCTACGCTATTGTTGTGTTTAACAGAAACAAAAAGATATGTATCAAAATATAACTGGTATTCAACAAACGATCTATTAGGGTTGCGTGAGTAAGTCGGGCCAAGTTGAGTGTGAGGCGCATGTGACGTCAACGGCTCAGGTAATAATTGCCCAATCAGAGTCTCGTATTTTCGGCCAATAAGAAAGCCCAGTTTTAACCAATCAGATGTCTTCTTTTGCGTCATTTTTATTGGTCAATATTGTCCAATCAGAGAGTTTATATTACTGTACTACGTCACACCGATGTCAACCAATGACAAAGTGTCTTGAGCGTTACGTCATTCGTCAGGATATGCTGCTTTCTGATTGGTCCGTACTGATTCTGGGCGTCACGTCGAGTGTGATTGTAATATAAAGTCCACACCCAATGTCAACTTCTAGTTAACGGTAGGGCAGAACAATATATGAAGGTACATTTTAATGAGATTTATAGTTTCTAGGTAAATATCACTTACGAAACAATGTAGTACCCCAATGTAGAGATCTTTCGAGTTTTTTAAAGGAAATTAAAAAATGGTTTCTGTAGCTGCCAAATGTTAACACGGTTTTTTAAAAAATCACGAGTGTTCATTTGATACCGACACAAAGAAAAATAAACAAAAGAGAGTCATCTATTTTTCCTAGTTGTTCGATTTTTGTAACCTAATCTTTTGCCAGTAGTGTATCATATTTTTAAGAAAATGACTTTATACAACTGTAAATAATAATTACGATACGTAAAAAGCAACTTATAAATCTAATTCAAAATACCTTGAGACGAAACAAAGTCAATATCCTACCGGGTAAGAAAATATACCTCATTAATCCGTTTTATAACAGGAAAACTATTTTGCTCTACCAACGAGCATTAGTCGAAAAATAATAATTAACGGTCTGACAAAATAATGATATTATTATGGGCGATGTATATTCGAAAAACGTTTTCTGGCTTTACTCTTATTTCGTTAGTTCCTGTATTTTAAAATGGATGAAATTTATTGTCGCCATTATGAAAAGGTAGAGTGTTAAACATTTTTTGCACGTAATTTGCTAGTTCCTGACTGTAAATATGTATTCGTTTTTATCACTTGGTCGGCCAATTATATGACTAAAGCATGTAAGAACAGAAGAGGTAGAGGTATAAATGACACTAGTCAGAGTTTTCTCATCTGAGATTCATGAATTTCATTTTACAATAAAAAACCCTGTTCATAATGAAATACAGGTGTCATTCGGAGAGTCGAAAGTACATGATTCTCCGAACGACTGGCATTCTGATAAGAATAATTATAAACGCTGTGAGAAGACCATGTAAACCAACTCAACTCATCTCACTCAGAAAAGATTTTAGAGGTTCTCACCACCTTGTCCGCTGCTTACCTAAAATACAACTTTCATTGCACAACAATTTCAACAGCCAGCATTTTAGTTTACTGAAAAACTGGATTGAACATAAGTAATTTTATTAGCTTACCTTGCTTAAGAGAACGTATGAATTGTTCGGTTTCGGAACGTTAAAAATTCGCATCTGTTAATGCTTATAAAATTGTAATATTTGAACAAGCTGCCTACATAAACACTTGTCCCAGGTTCATAAACAACAATAAATCTGAAAGGTTTTGTCTTCAAAAATTCAACTTTGTTTATTCAAATTTGTAGGTAAATATTTAAAACATTTAAAAACAATTAAAATCTTTAAAATTCTTTAAAAACTTATTTAAAAATGTTGAATCTTTTTTTTTGCAAATCTTCTAAAAATAAATGTTCGAAATGTAATACAATTCTTTATGTTAATAAACTTTCAAAATTATATTTTTTTATAAAAACTTGTATAAGCCACTTCGCTCTTTAAAAGTTTAAAAAGGAATGGAGTCAACAATCCAATTTATTAATTTAATAAAATTTTTCTTTTTTACTTCTTCTCATATCTTTAGATCAAAACCAAAATGTTCCTCTCACATCTGTAGTTGAGATCATCTGGTATGTGTGTTGATGCTGTAAAGTTATGTTTATGTTTACGTTATTATGTTATTAATGTTTATACTGTTTGTTGTGTGTCTGTGGAGATGTCTCATATTACAATCTTCCCCCCCCCCCCGGAGAGTAAACTGAAGTACAAAGGCACGTGTAGGCAAAATAAAGGGGGCGAGTGCTTAAAAGAAAAAAGAGAAGGTGAGTATGTAGCAGTTGTCGGCCTGAGATGGTAATAGTCATTCATTCGGGGCCCCTTTCAATAAAACATTCAAATAGCATGCAAACAGCACAGTTTTCATTTTGTTACAATCATCTCAAGCTCGAGTATCGCGACAGACATCACCAAAATAAATCCTCATGAAAATAAATGATGTAAATTATGAATAAATTATGTAACTTTTTTAAGGTTAGAAATATGTTCTTTAGTTATTTCTCCTCCAATAGTCTTACGGAGTAAGGCTGTAACTGGAGTAGAGAAACCGATGATATACAAAGGTTCAGACCATCGATATGCCATTTTTGCACAAATGTTTTTCCGTTTCGAACTTACGGGGTGTGTTTTAAGCAAAACTTTATCTCCCACCGAAAACGGATTGGGGTAGCGTGTGGCATTATATCGGCGCGCCATATCATGATGGGATTTAATTAGTTTTCTTCTAATATCACACATCATGTTACTGGAACGTATAGGATTTCTATGGAGGATATCTTGGATATTCCATGCTCTATCCAACGGTGTTTGAGCCGGAAAAGTATGCAATATGTCAAATGGGCATTTCCCATGAGCATTATGTTGAGCCATATTGAAGGCTAATTGAAACCAAAATAGAGATTTGTCCCAGGTTGTTTGAGTCGTAGCATGGTATGCAATAAGGATAGACCGAAGGTTCCGATTTAATCGTTCGGCGTGAGATGGTTGAGGATGATAGGGTGAGAGGGTGGTTCGTTTTATGCCTAGATTGAAACAGAAGTTTTTAAACATTGTGGAATTAAAATTTTTAGCGTTATCTGTGACAATTAACCTCGGGATGGAGTAATTTTGGAAAATACGTTTTAATTCATCTACAATGGAGGATGTATTAGTGTTTCTTAATGGAGCTAGCCATGTAAATTTTGAAAAACTATCTACTACCACTAGAATATATTTATAACCTTGGTTGGTTTTTGGCAGGCTACCTACGGTATCAATAAACAACGTGTCAAATGGCACTGTCGGAACTCTGGAACTAAGATTTCCCCATTTATAGTTTATTCCAGGTTTGCTACGTTGGCAGGTTGTACAAGCATTCACTTTTAAAGGAATTTCTCGATATATAGCCGGCCAATAAAAATATCGCGTAATTTTGTGTATGGTTTTATCAACACCTAAATGTCCACCGATTTCCGAATCATGAAAATATTTAAATACTAAATCTTTTAAGGAGTTAGGGAGAACGATTTTGGTTGGGTTATTGTTTTTATCTTTTAGACATAGGACGCCTTTGGATAAACAAAATTTATTATTCATTTGTTGTTTTTGTTGAAGGACAAAGGTATCCTGTTCTTGATGTTGTCTTAGATCTGTAAAAGATAGGGAGAATTGAGATAATAAGGTATTAATATAAGATATCTCTTTTGAGATGTCTTCGTTATTTAAATCGTACATCCTCGATAATGCGTCAGCCACATTATTATCTGAACCACGGATGTGATTAATTTTAAATTTAAAAACAGATAATCTAAGTAACCATCTAGCTAGTCTACCTAACTGCTTTGGTCTGGAAAGAAGCCAGGCTAAAGCTTGGTTATCAGTTTCTAAAAGAAATTCTCGATGTGTTAAATAAGTTCTAAAATGATCCGTTGCAAAAACAACTGCAAGACACTCTCGTTCATATGCAGAAAATTTCCGTTCTGCTTCTGTTAATGTTTTGGAAGCGTACGCTATGGGTTTTCTAAATCCTTCTTGTTCCTGAAGTAGGACAGCTCCTAGACCTGTATCAGACGCATACGTCTGTAAAATGAAAGTTTTGGAGAAATCTGGTATTGCCAATACCGGGGGATTAGCAATTGCCTGTTTGAGATCTTCAAACGCAATTTTTTGTGAGTCTCCCCAGATAAACTGAGTGTTTTTACGACGCAACTTATTTAAGGGTTCTATTCTATCAGCATAATTTTTGATAAATTTAGAGAAATAATTAATCATACCACAATATCGATGCACTTGTTTTACCGACGTAGGTTGTGGGTATTGCAATAATTTTTGCGTCCTCGCCGGATCTATAGAAACTCCTTTGTATGATAAGGTGTGTCCAAGGAACGGTATTTCATTCACAGCAAATGTTACCTTATCGGGATTAACTGTAATACCAGCTTTCCGCAGAATTGCCAATACTATTTTAATATGTTTGACATGCTCTGTAAAACTTTTAGAATATATTAATATATCGTCCATGTAATTAAATACAAATTTATGTTTAATATTTTTGAATAATGTATTCATAAGACGTGTTAAAACTTGTGCACCAGTCGAGAGACCAAAAGGTAATCTTACGTATTCATATAAGCCATCCGGTGTGCAAAACGCGGTGATTTGACGAGATTTTTCTGTCAATGGTATCTGATGATACGCTTGCGCTAAATCTAAGGTACTGAACCAGCGGGCATTAGAAAACCATTGAAAAGCATGATTTATATTCGGTAAAGGTTGGGCTTCTGAGTCAATTATTAAGTTGACTCGGCGATAGTCTACGACTAAGCGACTTGTGCCGTTCGGTTTCGGAATTAAAAAGGCTGGGGAGGAATAAGGTGAAACACTTTCTCGAATTACTTTATCTTTTAATAATTTGTCAATTTGGTTTTTCATTTGGAGCGTTTTTATAGGATTTAATGGATAGGGCCTAGATTTTATAATTTCGCTATTTTTGAGCTTAATATCATATTTTAATACATGGGTACAACCTAATTTAGTTGTGAGTACGTCAGGAAATTCCTTACATAAATTATTAATTGTATTTTTAATATATCCACTTTGTTCTATGTTGTTAATCTGTTCGGGATATAGATTGGTTAGAGAAAATTGTAGATTTTTTGCCCAATCAAAGGTTATGAAAGATCTTGAAGCATTGAATATTGCGTGGGTTTTTTGTAAGAAATTCATTCCGAGTATTATTTTATGGTGTATTTTTGGTAATATTTTAAAATTTAGTTTCCACGATATTTTATGAAGAGTAAGTTTAACCCAGATTTGTTTATTAATTCTTAGAGGAAATCGATCAGCTGTAAGGCAAATTGTGTTAATGTTTTCTTCCTTTATAATCGCCTTCTTAGTTTTTAAAAATGTATATAGTTGTTGATTAATAATATTATGAGTGGAACCAGAATCAATGAGAGCGTTAAATATATTATTTTTGATTTTTATTGATAAAGCTTTCAACGTATAATTACAGTTCAACGTGTTTTCTTTTAACCTTAAATGTTTACACGGATTATGTTTACAAACATGTTGTTTGTCCATATCAAAGCCATATGATGTGTGTTTGTAAAGATTCAGTGTTTGTGAAACATTATTATTTCCTTTTCGCTGTAAAAGTTTACAATTCCTTTTGGTATGACCTAATTTATGACAATAAAAACATTTTAAAGTGGTAGCAGGCATTTGTGATCTGATTTTGTTGCAAGCTGTATCTTTTAAGGTATTTTGTTTACTTTGGTTAGGTACCATGCTATTCACATTATTTATTACACTTGTATCATTTATTTTGGATAAACCGATATCATTAAGGGTCCTAGCATAAATTCTTTCATAGACATAGGTATCTAATTTATTGAAATCTTGTAAATTATTAGGTTTGCCGAATATACCTATGTGCGTGGCATATATTTCATTTAAACCGGTTAAAATTATATTGATTAACTCACCTTCTGTCAGATCTAATCTTAACACTTCATGGTTTTCTAAAATTTCTTTTATGTATTCGGTAAGAGTCTCCGTTTGTGACTGATTTCGGTACAACAATTTGAGTTTTAATATTTCTTTCATTTTTGGTGTGATTAGTTTGCTTACTAAATCTCTATGAAATTGATCGAAATTATGATTATTTTTAATAGAATTTTCAAAAATTTGTTCAGTGAAACCAGTCATAAATGGAGTCAACAATACCAAAGGTAAATCTACTGCATAACGTTTCTGAATTTGTTTAATAATTTTGATATTTCGTACCAACATGTCAATATCACGTCCATCAGTTATAGTTAATTGTTTTAATTCATTTTCAATTGGATTTGCAATTTTTGTCCAATTGAAATTTAATTCACGATGAAAATAAACGGGATTATGATTACCTACTGCATTTGGTATCAATCTATCAGGAGTTTCGTTTCTAGGAACAGGATTTTGCATTACTGGGGGATGTAAAAGATTAACATGACCAACATCAAGATTTCCTTGTTGATCAGGTAAGAAATTATTTCCTAAAGGTGCGTCTTCAAGGTTTATGTTGTTTTGCTCGAAATTAGGTTCGATTTCGAAATTTTGTAACCTATTAAGTTTCCAAATCTCAAAACCTTCTTTTAAATTTTGAAATCCTACGAGTTTATCTGGTTTGTTGGGTAAGATGAATGTTAATAGTTTGTTAAGCCGATCATCAAATATTTCGGCATTATACCTTTCTAATTCAGTTAAATTTTCTATGTTCCGTAACTTTGCTAAATAATTTTGACACTCCGTCAGTTGTTTGTCTATGTCAAATCTATGTAGTGTGGTTAGATCAATTTGGCGTCCATTATCTAAGAGTTTTTGTAACCTTTGTTTTTTTTGTCTTACGTTTCCTGTAGTCGTGCTTTTTCGTATGCGTAGTTGGAAGTTAATGTTTGTCTCGTCTAGTTTAGTGGGGTCAAGAATCGGTGCTACTTCCCTATTCATGTTTATACCTGTTTTGTTTAATGATGATGATTTAAGTGTATGTGATCAATGACTTACCAGATGACCTCAATATACTTGCCTACACAAATTATAAATAACAATTATAAGTTATTTTGTAAATTTTTAGAAGATTTGTTTTATTATGTGTTATTTGATTAATTTTATTTGGTGAATTTTATTCCGGTTCGTTCCTTTTCCTCTTGTTATGTTTTCCTTCCAATCTTGTCGTTGTTTTTATATATTGATATTTTGTTTCCTGAAATTGTCTTGAAAATTATATTGAAATTATCCTGAAAATTATGTTGAAATTGAATTATGTTATCCTGGTCACGGCACCATTTTATTGTCCCAGGTTCATAAACAACAATAAATCTGAAAGGTTTTGTCTTCAAAAATTCAACTTTGTTTATTCAAATTTGTAGGTAAATATTTAAAACATTTAAAAACAATTAAAATCTTTAAAATTCTTTAAAAACTTATTTAAAAATGTTGAATCTTTTTTTTTGCAAATCTTCTAAAAATAAATGTTCGAAATGTAATACATTTCTTTATGTTAATAAACTTTCAAAATTATATTTTTTTATAAAAACTTGTATAAGCCACTTCGCTCTTTAAAAGTTTAAAAAGGAATGGAGTCAACAATCCAATTTATTAATTTAATAAAATTTTTCTTTTTTACTTCTTCTCATATCTTTAGATCAAAATCAAAATGTTCCTCTCACATCTGTAGTTGAGATCATCTGGTATGTGTGTTGATGCTGTAAAGTTATGTTTATGTTTACGTTATTATGTTATTAATGTTTATACTGTTTGTTGTGTGTCTGTGGAGATGTCTCATATTACACACTGATTACAGGCCTAAAATTCTATAAAATCACAGCTATCGGGATCGTAATTTTTCTGCTTATAATTTCGCTACGAATATTAAGCGAATGCTGTCGCCGAATTATTTTTTATTTATCTCATCTGTACGAATCAGGTGTTAAAGGTTATAGTTTTACACAGACTGTGTAGAAGATATAAATACTGCTTATAAATTTCCCGTTAACTAAAAGATCCTAAATCAACGAAAAATAGACTTGACAAGACGTTACTTGACAAATCATTTTTGACCTACGCTATTGTTGTGTTTAACAGAAACAAAAAGATATGTATCAAAATATAACTGGTATTCAACAAACGATCTATTAGGGTTGCGTGAGTAAGTCGGGCCAAGTTGAGTGTGAGGCGCATGTGACGTCAACGGCTCAGGTAATAATTGCCCAATCAGAGTCTCGTATTTTCGGCCAATAAGAAAGCCCAGTTTTAACCAATCAGATGTCTTCTTTTGCGTCATTTTTATTGGTCAATATTGTCCAATCAGAGAGTTTATATTACTGTACTACGTCACACCGATGTCAACCAATGACAAAGTGTCTTGAGCGTTACGTCATTCGTCAGGATATGCTGCTTTCTGATTGGTCCGTACTGATTCTGGGCGTCACGTCGAGTGTGATTGTAATATAAAGTCCACACCCAATGTCAACTTCTAGTTAACGGTAGGGCAGAACAATATATGAAGGTACATTTTAATGAGATTTATAGTTTCTAGGTAAATATCACTTACGAAATAATGTAGTACCCCAATGTAGAGATCTTTCGAGTTTTTTAAAGGAAATTAAAAAATGGTTTCTGTAGCTGCCAAATGTTAACACGGTTTTTTAAAAAATCACGAGTGTTCATTTGATACCGACACAAAGAAAAATAAACAAAAGAGAGTCATCTATTTTTCCTAGTTGTTCGATTTTTGTAACCTAATCTTTTGCCAGTAGTGTATCATATTTTTAAGAAAATGACTTTATACAACTGTAAATAATAATTACGATACGTAAAAAGCAACTTATAAATCTAATTCAAAATACCTTGAGACGAAACAAAGTCAATATCCTACCGGGTAAGAAAATATACCTCATTAATCCGTTTTATAACAGGAAAACTATTTTGCTCTACCAACGAGCATTAGTCGAAAAATAATAATTAACGGTCTGACAAAATAATGATATTATTATGGGCGATGTATATTCGAAAAACGTTTTCTGGCTTTACTCTTATTTCGTTAGTTCCTGTATTTTAAAATGGATGAAATTTATTGTCGCCATTATGAAAAGGTAGAGTGTTAAACATTTTTTGCACGTAATTTGCTAGTTCCTGACTGTAAATATGTATTCGTTTTTATCACTTGGTCGGCCAATTATATGACTAAAGCATGTAAGAACAGAAGAGGTAGAGGTATAAATGACACTAGTCAGAGTTTTCTCATCTGAGATTCATGAATTTCATTTTACAATAAAACACCCTGTTCATAATGAAATACAGGTGACATTCGGAGAGTCGAAAGTACATGATTCTCCGAACGACTGGCATTCTGATAAGAATAATTATAAACGCTGTGAGAAGACCATGTAAACCAACTCAACTCATCTCACTCAGAAAAGATTTTAGAGGTTCACACCACCTTGTCCGCTGCTTACCTAAAATACAACTTTCATTGCACAACAATTTCAACAGCCAGCATTTTAGTTTACTGAAAAACTGGATTGAACATAAGTAATTTTATTAGCCTACCTTGCTTAAGAGAACGTATGAATTGTTCGGTTTCGGAACGTTAAAAATTCGCATCTGTTAATGCTTATAAAATTGTAATATTCGAACAAGCTGCCTACATAAACACTGATTACAGGCCTAAAATTCTATAAAATCACAGCTATCGGGATCGTAATTTTTCTGCTTATAATTTCGCTACGAATATTAAGCGAATGCTGTCGCCGAATTATTTTTTATTTATCTCATCTGTACGAATCAGGTGTTAAAGGTTATAGTTTTACACAGACTGTGTAGAAGATATAAATACTGCTTATAAATTTCCCGTTAACTAAAAGATCCTAAATCAACGAAAAATAGACTTGACAAGACGTTACTTGACAAATCATTTTTGACCTACGCTATTGTTGTGTTTAACAGAAACAAAAAGATATGTATCAAAATATAACTGGTATTCAACAAACGATCTATTAGGGTTGCGTGAGTAAGTCGGGCCAAGTTGAGTGTGAGGCGCATGTGACGTCAACGGCTCAGGTAATAATTGCCCAATCAGAGTCTCGTATTTTCGGCCAATAAGAAAGCCCAGTTTTAACCAATCAGATGTCTTCTTTTGCGTCATTTTTATTGGTCAATATTGTCCAATCAGAGAGTTTATATTACTGTACTACGTCACACCGATGTCAACCAATGACAAAGTGTCTTGAGCGTTACGTCATTCGTCAGGATATGCTGCTTTCTGATTGGTCCGTACTGATTCTGGGCGTCACGTCGAGTGTGATTGTAATATAAAGTCCACACCCAATGTCAACTTCTAGTTAACGGTAGGGCAGAACAATATATGAAGGTACATTTTAATGAGATTTATAGTTTCTAGGTAAATATCACTTACGAAATAATGTAGTACCCCAATGTAGAGATCTTTCGAGTTTTTTAAAGGAAATTAAAAAATGGTTTCTGTAGCTGCCAAATGTTAACACGGTTTTTTAAAAAATCACGAGTGTTCATTTGATACCGACACAAAGAAAAATAAACAAAAGAGAGTCATCTATTTTTCCTAGTTGTTCGATTTTTGTAACCTAATCTTTTGCCAGTAGTGTATCATATTTTTAAGAAAATGACTTTATACAACTGTAAATAATAATTACGATACGTAAAAAGCAACTTATAAATCTAATTCAAAATACCTTGAGACGAAACAAAGTCAATATCCTACCGGGTAAGAAAATATACCTCATTAATCCGTTTTATAACAGGAAAACTATTTTGCTCTACCAACGAGCATTAGTCGAAAAATAATAATTAACGGTCTGACAAAATAATGATATTATTATGGGCGATGTATATTCGAAAAACGTTTTCTGGCTTTACTCTTATTTCGTTAGTTCCTGTATTTTAAAATGGATGAAATTTATTGTCGCCATTATGAAAAGGTAGAGTGTTAAACATTTTTTGCACGTAATTTGCTAGTTCCTGACTGTAAATATGTATTCGTTTTTATCACTTGGTCGGCCAATTATATGACTAAAGCATGTAAGAACAGAAGAGGTAGAGGTATAAATGACACTAGTCAGAGTTTTCTCATCTGAGATTCATGAATTTCATTTTACAATAAAACACCCTGTTCATAATGAAATACAGGTGTCATTCGGAGAGTCGAAAGTACATGATTCTCCGAACGACTGGCATTCTGATAAGAATAATTATAAACGCTGTGAGAAGACCATGTAAACCAACTCAACTCATCTCACTCAGAAAAGATTTTAGAGGTTCACACCACCTTGTCCGCTGCTTACCTAAAATACAACTTTCATTGCACAACAATTTCAACAGCCAGCATTTTAGTTTACTGAAAAACTGGATTGAACATAAGTAATTTTATTAGCCTACCTTGCTTAAGAGAACGTATGAATTGTTCGGTTTCGGAACGTTAAAAATTCGCATCTGTTAATGCTTATAAAATTGTAATATTCGAACAAGCTGCCTACATAAACACTGATTACAGGCCTAAAATTCTATAAAATCACAGCTATCGGGATCGTAATTTTTCTGCTTATAATTTCGCTACGAATATTAAGCGAATGCTGTCGCCGAATTATTTTTTATTTATCTCATCTGTACGAATCAGGTGTTAAAGGTTATAGTTTTACACAGACTGTGTAGAAGATATAAATACTGCTTATAAATTTCC
Source organism: Catonia carolina (assembly GCA_035578175.1). Classification (NCBI taxonomy): domain Eukaryota; kingdom Metazoa; phylum Arthropoda; class Insecta; order Hemiptera; family Achilidae; genus Catonia; species Catonia carolina. Next base: position 1,413,396 of record JAQMRL010000022.1, on the reverse strand, counting down.
CGTTAACTAAAAGATCCTAAATCAACGAAAAATAGACTTGACAAGACGTTACTTGACAAATCATTTTTGACCTACGCTATTGTTGTGTTTAACAGAAACAAAAAGATATGTATCAAAATATAACTGGTATTCAACAAACGATCTATTAGGGTTGCGTGAGTAAGTCGGGCCAAGTTGAGTGTGAGGCGCATGTGACGTCAACGGCTCAGGTAATAATTGCCCAATCAGAGTCTCGTATTTTCGGCCAATAAGAAAGCCCAGTTTTAACCAATCAGATGTCTTCTTTTGCGTCATTTTTATTGGTCAATATTGTCCAATCAGAGAGTTTATATTACTGTACTACGTCACACCGATGTCAACCAATGACAAAGTGTCTTGAGCGTTACGTCATTCGTCAGGATATGCTGCTTTCTGATTGGTCCGTACTGATTCTGGGCGTCACGTCGAGTGTGATTGTAATATAAAGTCCACACCCAATGTCAACTTCTAGTTAACGGTAGGGCAGAACAATATATGAAGGTACATTTTAATGAGATTTATAGTTTCTAGGTAAATATCACTTACGAAATAATGTAGTACCCCAATGTAGAGATCTTTCGAGTTTTTTAAAGGAAATTAAAAAATGGTTTCTGTAGCTGCCAAATGTTAACACGGTTTTTTAAAAAATCACGAGTGTTCATTTGATACCGACACAAAGAAAAATAAACAAAAGAGAGTCATCTATTTTTCCTAGTTGTTCGATTTTTGTAACCTAATCTTTTGCCAGTAGTGTATCATATTTTTAAGAAAATGACTTTATACAACTGTAAATAATAATTACGATACGTAAAAAGCAACTTATAAATCTAATTCAAAATACCTTGAGACGAAACAAAGTCAATATCCTACCGGGTAAGAAAATATACCTCATTAATCCGTTTTATAACAGGAAAACTTTTTTGCTCTACCAACGAGCATTAGTCGAAAAATAATAATTAACGGTCTGACAAAATAATGATATTATTATGGGCGATGTATATTCGAAAAACGTTTTCTGGCTTTACTCTTATTTCGTTAGTTCCTGTATTTTAAAATGGATGAAATTTATTGTCGCCATTATGAAAAGGTAGAGTGTTAAACATTTTTTGCACGTAATTTGCTAGTTCCTGACTGTAAATATGTATTCGTTTTTATCACTTGGTCGGCCAATTATATGACTAAAGCATGTAAGAACAGAAGACGTAGAGGTATAAATGACACTAGTCAGAGTTTTCTCATCTGAGATTCATGAATTTCATTTTACAATAAAACACCCTGTTCATAATGAAATACAGGTGTCATTCGGAGAGTCGAAAGTACATGATTCTCCGAACGACTGGCATTCTGATAAGAATAATTATAAACGCTGTGAGAAGACCATGTAAACCAACTCAACTCATCTCACTCAGAAAAGATTTTAGAGGTTCACACCACCTTGTCCGCTTCTTACCTAAAATACAACTTTCATTGCACAACAATTTCAACAGCCAGCATTTTAGTTTACTGAAAAACTGGATTGAACATAAGTAATTTTATTAGCCTACCTTGCTTAAGAGAACGTATGAATTGTTCGGTTTCGGAACGTTAAAAATTCGCATCTGTTAATGCTTATAAAATTGTAATATTCGAACAAGCTGCCTACATAAACACTGATTACAGGCCTAAAATTCTATAAAATCACAGCTATCGGGATCGTAATTTTTCTGCTTATAATTTCGCTACGAATATTAAGCGAATGCTGTCGCCGAATTATTTTTTATTTATCTCATCTGTACGAATCAGGTGTTAAAGGTTATAGTTTTACACAGACTGTGTAGAAGATATAAATACTGCTTATAAATTTCCCGTTAACTAAAAGATCCTAAATCAACGAAAAATAGACTTGACAAGACGTTACTTGACAAATCATTTTTGACCTACGCTATTGTTGTGTTTAACAGAAACAAAAAGATATGTATCAAAATATAACTGGTATTCAACAAACGATCTATTAGGGTTGCGTGAGTAAGTCGGGCCAAGTTGAGTGTGAGGCGCATGTCACGTCAACGGCTCAGGTAATAATTGCCCAATCAGAGTCTCGTATTTTCGGCTAATAAGAAAGCCCAGTTTTAACCAATCACATGTCTTCTTTTGCGTCATTTTGATTGGTCAATATTGTCCAATCAGAGAGTTTATATTACTGTACTACGTCACACCGATGTCAACCAATGACAAAGTGTCTTGAGCGTTACGTCATTCGTCAGGATATGCTGCTTTCTGATTGGTCCGTACTGATTCTGGGCGTCACGTCGAGTGTGATTGTAATATAAAGTCTACACCCAATGTCAACTTCTAGTTAACGGTAGGGCAGAACAATATATGAAGGTACATTTTAATGAGATTTATAGTTTCAAGGTAAATATCACTTACGAAATAATGTAGTACCCCAATGTAGAGATCTTTCGAGTTTTTTAAAGGAAATTAAAAAATGGTTTCTGTAGCTGCCAAATGTTAACACGGTTTTTTAAAAAATCACGAGTGTTCATTTGATACCGACACAAAGAAAAATAAACAAAAGAGAGTCATCTATTTTTCCTAGTTGTTCGATTTTTGTAACCTAATCTTTTGCCAGTAGTGTATCATATTTTTAAGAAAATGACTTTATACAACTGTAAATAATAATTACGATACGTAAAAAGCAACTTATAAATCTAATTCAAAATATCTTGAGACGAAACAAAGTCAATATCCTACCGGGTAAGAAAATATACCTCATTAATCCGTTTTATAACAGGAAAACTATTTTGCTCTACCAACGAGCATTAGTCGAAAAATAATAATTAACGGTCTGACAAAATAATGATATTATTATGGGCGATGTATATTCGAAAAACGTTTTCTGGCTTTACTCTTATTTCGTTAGTTCCTGTATTTTAAAATGGATGAAATTTATTGTCGCCATTATGAAAAGGTAGAGTGTTAAACATTTTTTGCACGTAATTTGCTAGTTCCTGACTGTAAATATGTATTCGTTTTTATCACTTGGTCGGCCAATTATATGACTAAAGCATGTAAGAACAGAAGAGGTAGAGGTATAAATGACACTAGTCAGAGTTTTCTCATCTGAGATTCATGAATTTCATTTTACAATAAAAAACCCTGTTCATAATGAAATACAGGTGTCATTCGGAGAGTCGAAAGTACATGATTCTCCGAACGACTGGCATTCTGATAAGAATAATTATGAACGCTGTGAGAAGACCATGTAAACCAACTCAACTCATCTCACTCAGAAAAGATTTTAGAGGTTCACACCACCTTGTCTGCTGCTTACATAAATACAACTTTCATTGCACAACAATTTCAACAGCCAGCATTTTAGTTTACTGAAAAACTGGATTGAACATAAGTAATTTTATTAGCCTACCTTGCTTAAGAGAACGTATGAATTGTTCGGTTTCAGAACGTTAAAAATTCGCATCTGTTAATGCTTATAAAATTGTAATATTCGAACAAGCTGCCTACATAAACACTGATTACAGGCCTAAAATTCTATAAAATCACAGCTATCGGGATCGTAATTTTTCTGCTTATAATTTCGCTACGAATATTAAGCGAATGCTGTCGCCGAATTATTTTTTATTTATCACATCTGTACGAATCAGGTGTTAAAGGTTATAGTTTTACACAGACTGTGTAGAAGATATAAATACTGCTTATAAATTTCCCGTTAACTAAAAGATCCTAAATCAACGAAAAATAGACTTGACAAGACGTTACTTGACAAATCATTTTTGACCTACGCTATTGTTGTGTTTAACAGAAACAAAAAGATATGTATCAAAATATAACTGGTATTCAACAAACGATCTATTAGGGTTGCGTGAGTAAGTCGGGCCAAGTTGAGTGTGAGGCGCATGTGACGTCAACGGCTCAGGTAATAATTGCCCAATCAGAGTCTCGTATTTTCGGCCAATAAGAAAGCCCAGTTTTAACCAATCAGATGTCTTCTTTTGCGTCATTTTGATTGGTCAATATTGTCCAATCAGAGAGTTTATATTACTGTACTACGTCACACCGATGTCAACCAATGACAAAGTGTCTTGAGCGTTACGTCATTCGTCAGGATATGCTGCTTTCTGATTGGTCCGTACTGATTGTGGGCGTCACGGCGAGTGTGATTGTAATATAAAGTCCACACCCAATGTCAACTTCTAGTTAACGGTAGGGCAGAACAATATATGAAGGTACATTTTAATGAGATTTATAGTTTCTAGGTAAATATCACTTACGAAATAATGTAGTACCCCAATGTAGAGATCTTTCGAGTTTTTTAAAGGAAATTAAAAAATGGTTTCTGTAGCTGCCAAATGTTAACACGGTTTTTTAAAAAATCACGAGTGTTCATTTGATACCGACACAAAGAAAAATAAACAAAAGAGAGTCATCTATTTTTCCTAGTTGTTCGATTTTTGTAACCTAATCTTTTGCCAGTAGTGTATAATATTTTTAAGAAAATGACTTTATACAACTGTAAATAATAATTACGATACGTAAAAAGCAACTTATAAATCTAATTCAAAATACCTTGAGACGAAACAAAGTCAATATCCTACCGGGTAAGAAAATATACCTCATTAATCCGTTTTATAACAGGAAAACTATTTTGCTCTACCAACGAGCATTAGTCGAAAAATAATAATTAACGGTCTGACAAAATAATGATATTATTATGGGCGATGTATATTCGAAAAACGTTTTCTGGCTTTACTCTTATTTCGTTAGTTCCTGTATTTTAAAATGGATGAAATTTATTGTCGCCATTATGAAAAGGTAGAGTGTTAAACATTTCTTGCACGTAATGTTCTAGTTCCTGACTGTAAATATGTATTCGTTTTTATCACTTGGTCGGCCAATTATATGACTAAAGCATGTAAGAACAGAAGAGGTAGAGGTATAAATGACACTAGTCAGAGTTTTCTCATCTGAGATTCATGAATTTCATTTTACAATAAAAAACCCTGTTCATAATGAAATACAGGTGTCATTCGGAGAGTCGAAAGTACATGATTCTCCGAACGACTGGCATTCTGATAAGAATAATTATAAACGCTGTGAGAAGACCATGTAAACCAACTCAACTCATCTCACTCAGAAAAGATTTTAGAGGTTCACACCACCTTGTCCGCTGCTTACCTAAAATACAACTTTCATTGCACAACAATTTCAACAGCCAGCTTTTTAGTTTACTGAAAAACTGGATTGAACATAAGTAATTTTATTAGCCTACCTTGCTTAAGAGAACGTATGAATTGTTCGGTTTCGGAACGTTAAAAATTCGCATCTTTTAATGCTTATAAAATTGTAATATTCGAACAAGCTGCCTACATAAACACTGATTACAGGCCTAAAATTCTATAAAATCACAGCTATCGGGATCGTAATTTTTCTGCTTATAATTTCGCTACGAATATTAAGCGAATGCTGTCGCCGAATTATTTTTTATTTATCTCATCTGTACGAATCAGGTGTTAAAGGTTATAGTTTTACACAGACTGTGTAGAAGATATAAATACTGCTTATAAATTTCCCGTTAACTAAAAGATCCTAAATCAACGAAAAATAGACTTGACAAGACGTTACTTGACAAATCATTTTTGACCTACGCTATTGTTGTGTTTAACAGAAACAAAAAGATATGTATCAAAATATAACTGGTATTCAACAAACGATCTATTAGGGTTGCGTGAGTAAGTCGGGCCAAGTTGAGTGTGAGGCGCATGTGACGTCAACGGCTCAGGTAATAATTGCCCAATCAGAGTCTCGTATTTTCGGCTAATAAGAAAGCCCAGTTTTAACCAATCACATGTCTTCTTTTGCGTCATTTTGATTGGTCAATATTGTCCAATCAGAGAGTTTATATTACTGTACTACGTCACACCGATGTCAACCAATGACAAAGTGTCTTGAGCGTTACGTCATTCGTCAGGATATGCTGCTTTCTGATTGGTCCGTACTGATTCTGGGCGTCACGTCGAGTGTGATTGTAATATAAAGTCCACACCCAATGTCAACTTCTAGTTAACGGTAGGGCAGAACAATATATGAAGGTACATTTTAATGAGATTTATAGTTTCAAGGTAAATATCACTTACGAAATAATGTAGTACCCCAATGTAGAGATCTTTCGAGTTTTTTAAAGGAAATTAAAAAATGGTTTCTGTAGCTGCCAAATGTTAACACGGTTTTTTAAAAAATCACGAGTGTTCATTTGATACCGACACAAAGAAAAATAAACAAAAGAGAGTCATCTATTTTTCCTAGTTGTTCGATTTTTGTAACCTAATCTTTTGCCAGTAGTGTATCATATTTTTAAGAAAATGACTTTATACAACTGTAAATAATAATTACGATACGTAAAAAGCAACTTATAAATCTAATTCAAAATATCTTGAGACGAAACAAAGTCAATATCCTACCGGGTAAGAAAATATACCTCATTAATCCGTTTTATAACAGGAAAACTATTTTGCTCTACCAACGAGCATTAGTCGAAAAATAATAATTAACGGTCTGACAAAATAATGATATTATTATGGGCGATGTATATTCGAAAAACGTTTTCTGGCTTTACTCTTATTTCGTTAGTTCCTGTATTTTAAAATGGATGAAATTTATTGTCGCCATTATGAAAAGGTAGAGTGTTAAACATTTTTTGCACGTAATTTGCTAGTTCCTGACTGTAAATATGTATTCGTTTTTATCACTTGGTCGGCCAATTATATGACTAAAGCATGTAAGAACAGAAGAGGTAGAGGTATAAATGACACTAGTCAGAGTTTTCTCATCTGAGATTCATGAATTTCATTTTACAATAAAAAACCCTGTTCATAATGAAATACAGGTGTCATTCGGAGAGTCGAAAGTACATGATTCTCCGAACGACTGGCATTCTGATAAGAATAATTATGAACGCTGTGAGAAGACCATGTAAACCAACTCAACTCATCTCACTCAGAAAAGATTTTAGAGGTTCACACCACCTTGTCTGCTGCTTACATAAATACAACTTTCATTGCACAACAATTTCAACAGCCAGCATTTTAGTTTACTGAAAAACTGGATTGAACATAAGTAATTTTATTAGCCTACCTTGCTTAAGAGAACGTATGAATTGTTCGGTTTCAGAACGTTAAAAATTCGCATCTGTTAATGCTTATAAAATTGTAATATTCGAACAAGCTGCCTACATAAACACTGATTACAGGCCTAAAATTCTATAAAATCACAGCTATCGGGATCGTAATTTTTCTGCTTATAATTTCGCTACGAATATTAAGCGAATGCTGTCGCCGAATTATTTTTTATTTATCACATCTGTACGAATCAGGTGTTAAAGGTTATAGTTTTACACAGACTGTGTAGAAGATATAAATACTGCTTATAAATTTCCCGTTAACTAAAAGATCCTAAATCAACGAAAAATAGACTTGACAAGACGTTACTTGACAAATCATTTTTGACCTACGCTATTGTTGTGTTTAACAGAAACAAAAAGATATGTATCAAAATATAACTGGTATTCAACAAACGATCTATTAGGGTTGCGTGAGTAAGTCGGGCCAAGTTGAGTGTGAGGCGCATGTGACGTCAACGGCTCAGGTAATAATTGCCCAATCAGAGTCTCGTATTTTCGGCCAATAAGAAAGCCCAGTTTTAACCAATCAGATGTCTTCTTTTGCGTCATTTTGATTGGTCAATATTGTCCAATCAGAGAGTTTATATTACTGTACTACGTCACACCGATGTCAACCAATGACAAAGTGTCTTGAGCGTTACGTCATTCGTCAGGATATGCTGCTTTCTGATTGGTCCGTACTGATTGTGGGCGTCACGGCGAGTGTGATTGTAATATAAAGTCCACACCCAATGTCAACTTCTAGTTAACGGTAGGGCAGAACAATATATGAAGGTACATTTTAATGAGATTTATAGTTTCTAGGTAAATATCACTTACGAAATAATGTAGTACCCCAATGTAGAGATCTTTCGAGTTTTTTAAAGGAAATTAAAAAATGGTTTCTGTAGCTGCCAAATGTTAACACGGTTTTTTAAAAAATCACGAGTGTTCATTTGATACCGACACAAAGAAAAATAAACAAAAGAGAGTCATCTATTTTTCCTAGTTGTTCGATTTTTGTAACCTAATCTTTTGCCAGTAGTGTATAATATTTTTAAGAAAATGACTTTATACAACTGTAAATAATAATTACGATACGTAAAAAGCAACTTATAAATCTAATTCAAAATACCTTGAGACGAAACAAAGTCAATATCCTACCGGGTAAGAAAATATACCTCATTAATCCGTTTTATAACAGGAAAACTATTTTGCTCTACCAACGAGCATTAGTCGAAAAATAATAATTAACGGTCTGACAAAATAATGATATTATTATGGGCGATGTATATTCGAAAAACGTTTTCTGGCTTTACTCTTATTTCGTTAGTTCCTGTATTTTAAAATGGATGAAATTTATTGTCGCCATTATGAAAAGGTAGAGTGTTAAACATTTCTTGCACGTAATGTTCTAGTTCCTGACTGTAAATATGTATTCGTTTTTATCACTTGGTCGGCCAATTATATGACTAAAGCATGTAAGAACAGAAGAGGTAGAGGTATAAATGACACTAGTCAGAGTTTTCTCATCTGAGATTCATGAATTTCATTTTACAATAAAAAACCCTGTTCATAATGAAATACAGGTGTCATTCGGAGAGTCGAAAGTACATGATTCTCCGAACGACTGGCATTCTGATAAGAATAATTATAAACGCTGTGAGAAGACCATGTAAACCAACTCAACTCATCTCACTCAGAAAAGATTTTAGAGGTTCACACCACCTTGTCCGCTTCTTACCTAAAATACAACTTTCATTGCACAACAATTTCAACAGCCAGCATTTTAGTTTACTGAAAAACTGGATTGAACATAAGTAATTTTATTAGCCTACCTTGCTTAAGAGAACGTATGAATTGTTCGGTTTCGGAACGTTAAAAATTCGCATCTGTTAATGCTTATAAAATTGTAATATTCGAACAAGCTGCCTACATAAACACTGATTACAGGCCTAAAATTCTATAAAATCACAGCTATCGGGATCGTAATTTTTCTGCTTATAATTTCGCTACGAATATTAAGCGAATGCTGTCGCCGAATTATTTTTTATTTATCTCATCTGTACGAATCAGGTGTTAAAGGTTATAGTTTTACACAGACTGTGTAGAAGATATAAATACTGCTTATAAATTTCCCGTTAACTAAAAGATCCTAAATCAACGAAAAATAGACTTGACAAGACGTTACTTGACAAATCATTTTTGACCTACGCTATTGTTGTGTTTAACAGAAACAAAAAGATATGTATCAAAATATAACTGGTATTCAACAAACGATCTATTAGGGTTGCGTGAGTAAGTCGGGCCAAGTTGAGTGTGAGGCGCATGTGACGTCAACGGCTCAGGTAATAATTGCCCAATCAGAGTCTCGTATTTTCGGCCAATAAGAAAGCCCAGTTTTAACCAATCAGATGTCTTCTTTTGCGTCATTTTGATTGGTCAATATTGTCCAATCAGAGAGTTTATATTACTGTACTACGTCACACCGATGTCAACCAATGACAAAGTGTCTTGAGCGTTACGTCATTCGTCAGGATATGCTGCTTTCTGATTGGTCCGTACTGATTCTGGGCGTCACGTCGAGTGTGATTGTAATATAAAGTCCACACCCAATGTCAACTTCTAGTTAACGGTAGGGCAGAACAATATATGAAGGTACATTTAATGAGATTTATAGTTTCAAGGTAAATATCACTTACGAAATAATGTAGTACCCCAATGTAGAGATCTTTCGAGTTTTTTAAAGGAAATTAAAAAATGGTTTCTGTAGCTGCCAAATGTTAACACGGTTTTTTAAAAAATCACGAGTGTTCATTTGATACCGACACAAAGAAAAATAAACAAAAGAGAGTCATCTATTTTTCCTAGTTGTTCGATTTTTGTAACCTAATCTTTTGCCAGTAGTGTATCATATTTTTAAGAAAATGACTTTATACAACTGTAAATAATAATTACGATACGTAAAAAGCAACTTATAAATCTAATTCAAAATATCTTGAGACGAAACAAAGTCAATATCCTACCGGGTAAGAAAATATACCTCATTAATCCGTTTTATAACAGGAAAACTATTTTGCTCTACCAACGAGCATTAGTCGAAAAATAATAATTAACGGTCTGACAAAATAATGATATTATTATGGGCGATGTATATTCGAAAAACGTTTTCTGGCTTTACTCTTATTTCGTTAGTTCCTGTATTTTAAAATGGATGAAATTTATTGTCGCCATTATGAAAAGGTAGAGTGTTAAACATTTTTTGCACGTAATTTGCTAGTTCCTGACTGTAAATATGTATTCGTTTTTATCACTTGGTCGGCCAATTATATGACTAAAGCATGTAAGAACAGAAGAGGTAGAGGTATAAATGACACTGGTCAGAGTTTTCTCATCTGAGATTCATGAATTTCATTTTACAATAAAAAACCCTGTTCATAATGAAATACAGGTGTCATTCGGAGAGTCGAAAGTACATGATTCTCCGAACGACTGGCATTCTGATAAGAATAATTATGAACGCTGTGAGAAGACCATGTAAACCAACTCAACTCATCTCACTCAGAAAAGATTTTAGAGGTTCACACCACCTTGTCTGCTGCTTACATAAATACAACTTTCATTGCACAACAATTTCAACAGCCAGCATTTTAGTTTACTGAAAAACTGGATTGAACATAAGTAATTTTATTAGCCTACCTTGCTTAAGAGAACGTATGAATTGTTCGGTTTCAGAACGTTAAAAATTCGCATCTGTTAATGCTTATAAAATTGTAATATTCGAACAAGCTGCCTACATAAACACTGATTACAGGCCTAAAATTCTATAAAATCACAGCTATCGGGATCGTAATTTTTCTGCTTATAATTTCGCTACGAATATTAAGCGAATGCTGTCGCCGAATTATTTTTTATTTATCACATCTGTACGAATCAGGTGTTAAAGGTTATAGTTTTACACAGACTGTGTAGAAGATATAAATACTGCTTATAAATTTCCCGTTAACTAAAAGATCCTAAATCAACGAAAAATAGACTTGACAAGACGTTACTTGACAAATCATTTTTGACCTACGCTATTGTTGTGTTTAACAGAAACAAAAAGATATGTATCAAAATATAACTGGTATTCAACAAACGATCTATTAGGGTTGCGTGAGTAAGTCGGGCCAAGTTGAGTGTGAGGCGCATGTGACGTCAACGGCTCAGGTAATAATTGCCCAATCAGAGTCTCGTATTTTCGGCCAATAAGAAAGCCCAGTTTTAACCAATCAGATGTCTTCTTTTGCGTCATTTTGATTGGTCAATATTGTCCAATCAGAGAGTTTATATTACTGTACTACGTCACACCGATGTCAACCAATGACAAAGTGTCTTGAGCGTTACGTCATTCGTCAGGATATGCTGCTTTCTGATTGGTCCGTACTGATTGTGGGCGTCACGGCGAGTGTGATTGTAATATAAAGTCCACACCCAATGTCAACTTCTAGTTAACGGTAGGGCAGAACAATATATGAAGGTACATTTTAATGAGATTTATAGTTTCTAGGTAAATATCACTTACGAAATAATGTAGTACCCCAATGTAGAGATCTTTCGAGTTTTTTAAAGGAAATTAAAAAATGGTTTCTGTAGCTGCCAAATGTTAACACGGTTTTTTAAAAAATCACGAGTGTTCATTTGATACCGACACAAAGAAAAATAAACAAAAGAGAGTCATCTATTTTTCCTAGTTGTTCGATTTTTGTAACCTAATCTTTTGCCAGTAGTGTATAATATTTTTAAGAAAATGACTTTATACAACTGTAAATAATAATTACGATACGTAAAAAGCAACTTATAAATCTAATTCAAAATACCTTGAGACGAAACAAAGTCAATATCCTACCGGGTAAGAAAATATACCTCATTAATCCGTTTTATAACAGGAAAACTATTTTGCTCTACCAACGAGCATTAGTCGAAAAATAATAATTAACGGTCTGACAAAATAATGATATTATTATGGGCGATGTATATTCGAAAAACGTTTTCTGGCTTTACTCTTATTTCGTTAGTTCCTGTATTTTAAAATGGATGAAATTTATTGTCGCCATTATGAAAAGGTAGAGTGTTAAACATTTCTTGCACGTAATGTTCTAGTTCCTGACTGTAAATATGTATTCGTTTTTATCACTTGGTCGGCCAATTATATGACTAAAGCATGTAAGAACAGAAGAGGTAGAGGTATAAATGACACTAGTCAGAGTTTTCTCATCTGAGATTCATGAATTTCATTTTACAATAAAAAACCCTGTTCATAATGAAATACAGGTGTCATTCGGAGAGTCGAAAGTACATGATTCTCCGAACGACTGGCATTCTGATAAGAATAATTATAAACGCTGTGAGAAGACCATGTAAACCAACTCAACTCATCTCACTCAGAAAAGATTTTAGAGGTTCACACCACCTTGTCCGCTGCTTACCTAAAATACAACTTTCATTGCACAACAATTTCAACAGCCAGCTTTTTAGTTTACTGAAAAACTGGATTGAACATAAGTAATTTTATTAGCCTACCTTGCTTAAGAGAACGTATGAATTGTTCGGTTTCGGAACGTTAAAAATTCGCATCTTTTAATGCTTATAAAATTGTAATATTCGAACAAGCTGCCTACATAAACACTGATTACAGGCCTAAAATTCTATAAAATCACAGCTATCGGGATCGTAATTTTTCTGCTTATAATTTCGCTACGAATATTAAGCGAATGCTGTCGCCGAATTATTTTTTATTTATCTCATCTGTACGAATCAGGTGTTAAAGGTTATAGTTTTACACAGACTGTGTAGAAGATATAAATACTGCTTATAAATTTCCCGTTAACTAAAAGATCCTAAATCAACGAAAAATAGAGTTGACAAGACGTTACTTGACAAATCATTTTTGACCTACGCTATTGTTGTGTTTAACAGAAACAAAAAGATATGTATCAAAATATAACTGGTATTCAACAAACGATCTATTAGGGTTGCGTGAGTAAGTCGGGCCAAGTTGAGTGTGAGGCGCATGTGACGTCAACGGCTCAGGTAATAATTGCCCAATCAGAGTCTCGTATTTTCGGCCAATAAGAAAGCCCAGTTTTAACCAATCAGATGTCTTCTTTTGCGTCATTTTGATTGGTCAATATTGTCCAATCAGAGAGTTTATATTACTGTACTACGTCACACCGATGTCAACCAATGACAAAGTGTCTTGAGCGTTACGTCATTCGTCAGGATATGCTGCTTTCTGATTGGTCCGTACTGATTCTGGGCGTCACGTCGAGTGTGATTGTAATATAAAGTCCACACCCAATGTCAACTTCTAGTTAACGGTAGGGCAGAACAATATATGAAGGTACATTTTAATGAGATTTATAGTTTCTAGGTAAATATCACTTACGAAATAATGTAGTACCCCAATGTAGAGATCTTTCGAGTTTTTTAAAGGAAATTAAAAAATGGTTTCTGTAGCTGCCAAATGTTAACACGGTTTTTTAAAAAATCACGAGTGTTCATTTGATACCGACACAAAGAAAAATAAACAAAAGAGAGTCATCTATTTTTCCTAGTTGTTCGATTTTTGTAACCTAATATTTTGCCAGTAGTGTATCATATTTTTAAGAAAATGACTTTATACAACTGTAAATAATAATTACGATACGTAAAAAGCAACTTATAAATCTAATTTAAAATACCTTGAGACAAAACAAAGTCAATATCCTACCGGGTAAGAAAATATACCTCATTAATCCGTTTTATAACAGGAAAACTATTTTGCTCTACCAACGAGCATTAGTCGAAAAATAATAATTAACGGTCTGACAAAATAATGATATTATTATGGGCGATGTATATTCGAAAAACGTTTTCTGGCTTTACTCTTATTTCGTTAGTTCCTGTATTTTAAAATGGATGAAATTTATTGTCGCCATTATGAAAAGGTAGAGTGTTAAACATTTTTTGCACGTAATTTGCTAGTTCCTGACTGTAAATATGTATTCGTTTTTATCACTTGGTCGGCCAATTATATGACTAAAGCATGTAAGAACAGAAGAGGTAGAGGTATAAATGACACTAGTCAGAGTTTTCTCATCTGAGATTCATGAATTTCATTTTACAATAAAAAACCCTGTTCATAATGAAATACAGGTGTCATTCGGAGAGTCGAAAGTACATGATTCTCCGAACGACTGGCATTCTGATAAGAATAATTATAAACGCTGTGAGAAGACCATGTAAACCAACTCAACTCATCTCACTCAGAAAAGATTTTAGAGGTTCACACCACCTTGTCCGCTGCTTACCTAAAATACAACTTTCATTGCACAACAATTTCAACAGCCAGCATTTAAGTTTACTGAAAAACTGGATTGAACATAAGTAATTTTATTAGCCTACCTTGCTTAAGAGAACGTATGAATTGTTCGGTTTCGGAACGTTAAAAATTCGCATCTGTTAATGCTTATAAAATTGTAATATTCGAACAAGCTGCCTACATAAACACTGATTACAGGCCTAAAAGTCTATAAAATCACAGCTATCGGGATCGTAATTTTTCTGCTTATAATTTCGCTACGAATATTAAGCGAATGCTGTCGCCGAATTATTTTTTATTTATCTCATCTGTACGAATCAGGTGTTAAAGGTTATAGTTATACACAGACTGTGTAGAAGATATAAATACTGCTTATAAATTTCCCGTTAACTAAAAGATCCTAAATCAACGAAAAATAGACTTGACAAGACGTTACTTGACAAATCATTTTTGACCTACGCTATTGTTGTGTTTAACAGAAACAAAAAGATATGTATCAAAATATAACTGGTATTCAACAAACGATCTATTAGGGTTGCGTGAGTAAGTCGGGCCAAGTTGAGTGTGAGGCGCATGTGACGTCAACGGCTCAGGTAATAATTGCCCAATCAGAGTCTCGTATTTTCGGCCAATAAGAAAGCCCAGTTTTAACCAATCAGATGTCTTCTTTTGCGTCATTTTGATTGGTCAATATTGTCCAATCAGAGAGTTTATATTACTGTACTACGTCACACCGATGTCAACCAATGACAAAGTGTCTTGAGCGTTACGTCATTCGTCAGGATATGCTGCTTTCTGATTGGTCCGTACTGATTCTGGGCGTCACGTCGAGTGTGATTGTAATATAAAGTCCACACCCAATGTCAACTTCTAGTTAACGGTAGGGCAGAACAATATATGAAGGTACATTTTAATGAGATTTATAGTTTCTAGGTAAATATCACTTACGAAATAATGTAGTACCCCAATGTAGAGATCTTTCGAGTTTTTTAAAGGAAATTAAAAAATGGTTTCTGTAGCTGCCAAATGTTAACACGGTTTTTTAAAAAATCACGAGTGTTCATTTGATACCGACACAAAGAAAAATAAACAAAAGAGAGTCATCTATTTTTCCTAGTTGTCCGATTTTTGTAACCTAATCTTTTGCCAGTAGTGTATCATATTTTTAAGAAAATGACTTTATACAACTGTAAATAATAATTACGATACGTAAAAAGCAACTTATAAATCTAATTCAAAATACCTTGAGACGAAACAAAGTCAATATCCTACCGGGTAAGAAAATATACCTCATTAATCCGTTTTATAACAGGAAAACTATTTTGCTCTACCAACGAGCATTAGTCGAAAAATAATAATTAACGGTCTGACAAAATAATGATATTATTATGGGCGATGTATATTCGAAAAACGTTTTCTGGCTTTACTCTTATTTCGTTAGTTCCTGTATTTTAAAATGGATGAAATTTATTATCCCCATTATGAAAAGGTAGAGTGTTAAACATTTTTTGCATGTATTTTGCTAGTTCCTGACTGTAAATATGTATTCGTTTTTATCACAGGGTCGGTCAATTATATGACTAAAGCATGTAAGAACAGAAGAGGTAGAGGTATAAATGACACTAGTCAGAGTTTTCTCATCTGAGATTCATGAATTTCATTTTACAATAAAAAACCCTGTTCATAATGAAATACAGGTGTCATTCGGAGAGTCGAAAGTACATGATTCTCCGAACGACTGGCATTCTGATAAGAATAATTATAAACGCTGTGAGAAGACCATGTAAACCAACTCAACTCATCTCACTCAGAAAAGATTTTAGAGGTTCAAACCACCTTGTCCGCTGCTTACCTAAAATACAACTTTCATTGCACAACAAATTCAAGAGCCAGTATTTTAGTTAACTGACAAATTGCATTGAAAATAAGTAATTTTATTAGCGTACCTTGCTTATGAGAACGAATGAATTGTTCGGTTTCGGAACGTTAAAAATTCGCATCTGATAATGCTTATTAAATTGCAATATTCAAACAAGCTGCCTACATAAACACTGATTACAGGCCTAAAACTATAAAATCACAGCTATTGGGATCGTAATTTTTCTGCTTATACTTTCGCTACGAATATTAAGCGAATGCTGTCGCCGAATTATTTTTTATTTATCTCATCTGTACGAATCAGGTGTTAAAGGTTATAGTTTTACACTGCCTGTGTAGAAGATATAAATACTGCTTATAAATTTCCCGTTAACTAACAGATTCTAAATCAACGAAAAATAGACTTGACAAGACGTTACTTGACAAATCTATTTTGACCTATGCTATTATTGTGTTTGACAGAAACAAAAATATATGTATCAAAATAAAACTGGTATTCTATCTATTAGGGTTGGGTGAGTAAGTCGGGCCAAGTTGAGTGTGATGCGCATGTAACGGCAACGGCTCAGGTAATAATTGCCCAATCAGAGTCTCGTATTTTCGGCCAATACGAAAGCCCCGTTTTAACCAATCAGACGTCTTCTTTTGAGTCATTTTGATTGGTCAATATTGTCCAATCAGAGAGTTTATATTACTGTACTACGTCACACCGATGTCAACCAATGACAAAGTGTCTTGAGCGTTACGTCATTCGTCAGGATATGCTGCTTTCTGATTGGTCCGTAGTGATTCTGGGCGTCACGTCGAGTGTGATTGTAATATAAAGTCCACACCCAATATCAACTTCTAGTTAACGGTAGGGCAGAACATATGAAGGTACCTTTTAATGAGATTTCAGGTTTCCTTGTAAATATCACTTACGAAATATGTAGTACCCCCATTGTTGAGATCTTTTTATATCTTAAGGAAATTAAAAATTGGTTTCTGTAGCTGCTAAATGTTAACACGGTTGTTTAAAAAATCACGAGTGTTCATTCGATACTAACACAAAGAAAAATAAACAAAAGAGAGTTATTTTATTTTCCTAGTTGTTCGATTTTTGTAACTTAACTTTTGGCCAGTAATGTATCATATTTTTAACGGAATGACTTTATCCAACTGTAAATAAATATTACGATACGTAGAAGGCAACTGAAAAATTTAATTCAAAATATCTTGAGACGAAACAAAGTCAATATCCTACCGGGTAAGAAAATATACCTCATAATTCCGTTTTTTAACAAGAAAACTATTTTGCTCTACCAACGAGCATTAGTCGAAAAATAATAATCAACGGTCTGACAAAATGATGATATTATAATAACCGATGTAATTTCGAAAATCGTTTTCTGGCTTTACTCTTATTTCATTAATTCCTGTATTTTAAGATGGATGAAATTTGTTGTGACCATAATGAAAAGGAAAAGTGTTAAACATTTTTTGCACGTAATTTGCTAGTTCCTGACTGTAAATGTGTATTCATTTTTATCACAGGGTCAGCCAATTATATGACTAAAACACGTAAGAACAGAAGATGTAGAGGTATAAATGACACTAGTCAGAGTTATCTCATCTCAGATTCATGAATTTCAATTAACAATCAAACCCTGTTCATAATGAAATATAGGTGTCATTCGGAGAGTCGAAAGTAAATGATTTTCCGAAGGACTGGCATTCTGATAAGTGTAATTATAAACGCTGGGAGAAGACCATGTAAACCAAAGCTACTGATCTTACTCAGAAAAGATTTTAGAGTTTCAAACCACCTTTTCCGCTGCTTACCTAAAATACAACTTTCATTGCACAACAATTTCAACAGCCAGCATTTTAGTTTACTGACAAATTGCATTGAAAATAAGTAATTTTATTAGCCTACCTTGCTTAAGAGAACGTTCGGTTTCGGAACGTTAAAAAGTCGCATCTGATAATGCTTATAAAATTGTAATATTCGAACAAGCTGCCTACATAAACACTGATTACAGGCCTAAAACTCTATAAAATCACAGCTATCGGGATCGAAATGTTTCTGCTTATACTTTCGCTATTACAATTAAGCGAATGCTGTCGCCGAATTATTTTTTATTTATCTCATCTGTACGAATCAGATGTATTTAAATGTTGTATTAAGTGAAGAGAAGAGTTCCTGGGTATATTTTGATAAAGCACATTTAGAATGAAGAAATCCGTGCTATTTAAATGTCTCCCCTCGTTTACAAACAGTTCGTAAATATAGAGAGAAATAGGAAATCCATTTGATACGAATGAGTGAGAATAGATTGGAGAAACGAGGATAAAGTACATTCACGATCAACGAGAGGATAGGTCACGAAAAAGATGGACAGTAAACTCGAAAGGCCTAATCCGTAACAGGAAGAAGAAGAACAAGAAGAAAAAGAAAGAGGAGGACTTTACAGCAAAGGTTCTTATACAAAAACTCATTTAACAATAAAAATATAATCACTTTGCAAACAATTATTTTCTAAGTTTTAAAGAATTGAAAAAAATGATAAAATATTAAACAATTGTTCATTTTATCTTTGATAATTAAAATAGATTTAGGTGTAGGCCTATATGGATAATATTCAGAGATCACAAGAATGATCGTCAAAGAAATGAGCCAATTCCTCGCCACTCAGAAAATTATATTACGTTTCTATTACAACATTTTTTCATTAATGATTTATTTACAATCGTACATTGTGATTAATAATGTAATATTAAAAATCAAAGCATTAAAACTTTTTTAAATAATTAAGTCAAAACATTAGGAAAAAAACTAGATTCATTGCAGTTACTTTATTAATTTATAACTGGAATATTAGGTGAAACAAGTAAACACAATTTGTTAAAGTTCCAACTTTTATGAAAATAGAGTAACACATTTTATTATAAGGGGTAGAATGAAGTAAAGTTAAGCCAGGAATATTTTGAAAAGGTGTAATACATCATTGCGATTATTTATAATGGTTGCTCGGAGCAATAAAAATCCTTGTTAGTCGAGAAATCTGCGTAGCGCGGTTGGTGGTCACCATGTACTGCTGTATGCTGTATATATAGTCGCAACGGTATGAAATAATGTGATTATACATTTTACTGAAATCTGGACTAGGAGGGACCTTCCGTGCGGTAACGTTGTTACATCTGTAATGCAGCGGGAATAATGAGTAGGAGCCCGATTGCGGTGACTACGGTCTCACAGACGTACACATTTTATATACGTGTATACCGAACATACATACATATTCACGGCGCAAATTCTCTCCTCTACAAAGCGCACAAATTTACGGCTGGGATATCTTTTGTTTTCCGTAATCAAAGTGCGCGCCCATTGCGCTGCCCCTTCTGGGCATTATCATATTATTGTCGTCCTTTGTCCCACAGCCCTCGCTCGCCAGCAAGATCCAGTTAATTAATTCACACTAAAATTAACTTCTTTATTCCCTCTGTCATTATATAACCTGTCTCTATTTACATATATCTTTCTCTTTCTCTTACTGAACACAGGTCGTTGCGCCAAACCTTCTCTGTGAATCGATTTCGTTTGTGAACTGCCAGCCAAGAATCACAAAATATAAGCTAGATTTTAATGAAAACAGCTTTTCATTTTATTTTTAAATACACGATCAGCCTGTTTCCGATAGATCGATAATACTTTGAAGAAAAACGATTTTGTACTTAATAAAGTAAATATATAATAAAATGTAGCATGTTGTTGATTAGGTCATCAGCCGAAAGAAAGGCTGGTTTGAACCTTTAGAGGGTTTAAGTAAAACGAAGAGTGAGATGGTTTACTAAAGCCTTCTTTACTGAATGGGAAAGTATGCTTATCAGCATGCCAGGCCCTTCGAAAAGTATCTACTTTCCATCCTGCAAATGACACCTTCACTTCATTCACCCAGGGTCTGACTGTATAATGAAATTCATTACTTTCAAAGGAGATAACTCTGACTAAGTCTTTTACTACTCTACCTCTTTTGTTCTTGAATACTTAATTCACATATTTGGCTGAACATGTGGTAAGAAACAGAACTATGTTTTGTAGCCCTGGAAGTTTATAAATATATATAATAAAAAATTTACTTATAGTATTCAACCTCATTCTGTATTGAAAACACTAGAATTTATTTATCAATTAATTTATTAAACATTGAAAATATGCCAAAAAGAATTTTATATGTATAAAAATCAATTCATAACAGAGTTTTTAAAAATCTATAAATATCAAAGCTACCACAAAATGTTTAATAAAATATTTCACTATCCTTTCGTTTCTTTTATTGGTAGAGTTACTAATCAAACACTAAGGGGCGGAGACTAAGGTAAATGTATAAACTGTTATAATAACTTGCAAATTAATTCACTAAAACTTATTTTTTCTTAACAACCAATTTCACAATTTTTTTAACACTTATAGTCCTATTTCGTGATGTTTTGTAGAGAGGGCGCCAAATAAGCTTGCCGGTTTTCTGAAGTGCGCAGAAGGTTTATTTTGGTAATGGCGTGGTTGGTTGCCTCAGCGAGTGGTGGAGGTCAGTGTTGTACGAGCTCTGATCAGAGTGCCGTCGCTCTCGCAACGTTATAAATATCAGCTAACATGAAAACATTAGTCTGTAATGTTTTGTATGTGGTAGACGTTAATTATTGTTTACAATCTTTACAATATTGAATGTTTTTAACGTCGCTAATAGATGATAATTCACGTCTTTCAGTTAATGTGATTTATTAGGCAGTTCGGTACTAAGACACGAAATCTACCGACTGAATCCGAACTGTTCGCGCAGCTACACTGGTAAGCTTATTTGGCGTCCGCTCTACCACGCTCTACCAGTGTTTATGAAACAAAATATGCACAAAAATAAACAATTCCTGTCACCTTCACAACCGTTCGAAACAAATTGAACTTCGCAGCGGAGCCGCCAAATTACTGTCTGTCTGTGACTTGATGGCCCCTCGCAGAGGGGAGAAATATGCGGATTGTAAAACCATTTCAGAAAACATATCTAATTTTTTTTTAGGTCACTGAAAATTTTCGGAAATGACGTATTTTTATAAATCAAAGTATTTCGGATGTTTTTTGTTCTATAAAATTATTTCGAATAACACACGCCTAATGAGATAATGTATAATTTAGTAAAAGTTTTGTTTTTGAAGAAAAACCCGTATTTTTTCAAATACATCGTCATTGTTCAACAACTA
This sequence comes from Catonia carolina, assembly GCA_035578175.1. Classification (NCBI taxonomy): domain Eukaryota; kingdom Metazoa; phylum Arthropoda; class Insecta; order Hemiptera; family Achilidae; genus Catonia; species Catonia carolina. The sequence goes on along the minus strand of JAQMRL010000022.1, from coordinate 1,391,767 downwards.
TTCCACGGATTAACGTAAAATTTGGCAGGCTTGTTCTGTAATAATTATGAAAAACGATGATGCAATAAAATTTAACAGAAAATCAATACTTTTTAAGTTACAAGGTATTTTCATAAATACATTTTGTAAAATCGCGAAACACGACATAAAAAATTCAACATGCGAGAAACTTTTTTGTCTTGAAAGATAACTGTACCCTGTAAGCGAATGAAATAAAGAGAAAATTTTGAATTAATTTTTAGTGAAAGAATTATTTAAATTTGACGAACCGTATAGGAGTTACAAGGATTTAAGTATACCATCAAATACAAGCACACGCATCCAAAGCGCATAAAAGGCGTACGTAATAGTATTATAGGCTATTTTAGTACATGTATAAAATTACACCCTTATTGTTTATCTGTTCTGTCACGTAAAATTTATGTTTTGACAACGGTTTTGTAAAAAGTAAAATACTGTTTTTTTATTTTCAAGAAACCATTTCCGAACATTTCAGTAAGCATGTTGTCCTTTTTTTTCAACCAGTTCTGTAGTATCGTTGCAATGCGTCGGACGTAACTTTTACTTTCCGGGCATACATTTAAGTTACATATTATTGTAGTCGTAACTATTTTATCATTTATATTAGGTTATCTGTTACTTTTGCTAAACAAATATTATAAATTACATACAAATTACGTTTACTACATGAACACTACATTATTACATTAACATTTCATTTACTTGTGAATGGTGCTTCAATTGTTGTGTCTTGCTCGGGTCATGTGTATTTGATAATAGTTTTATATATTCACCAATACTTTAGGTAATTAGGAAGATGTTAGTTTCTGTTATGCCTTTATGGTTTATAACAAATATTAAAACCGTAAACAAATATGGATGCAAAACAGAAACATGGGCAAACCGTTCACAGTGATAGAAGAAATGTAATAAACAATGTCACTAAACGTTGAGATGAAGAACGGGTTACTAATTTACTTAGTCTTCCTTTACAGAAAGTTACGCAAGGAGCTATAATTAACAATTTCCCTAAATTAAGATTCCATAACAGTTATTCGTTCAAATAAATATTTAATAAATATTTAATTGGTGATAAGTAATGGTAGTAGTAGAATACCAGCGCAGTTTATTGTCATGCAATGCGCGCCGCGCAGTTGCGAAATTTGAACTGTGTTAATTTTAAAACGGATGATCCGATTTGAATGATATTTTTTAGAGAAAATATATTTAAGCTCTGTTAATAAACTTCATGCGTGCACTTTTTCGAACGACAGAAAAATTTTCCCGATATTAACTTTTAAAAACCGCGCTCGAAAATATTACCGTTGTTTCTTATACTTTACGCCAGTACAATCAAAGTACAGCGTTTTTTAAATCCTTGTAACTCCTATACGGTTCGTCAAATTTAAATAATTCTTTCACTAAAAATTAATTCAAAATTTTCTCTTTATTTCATTCGCTTACAGTGTACAGTTATCTTTAAAGACAAAAAAGTTTCTCGCATGCTGAATTTTTTATGTCGTGTTTCGCGATTTTACAAAATGTATTTATGAAAATACCTTGTAACTTAAAAAGTATTGATTTTCTGTTAAATTTTATTGCATCATCGTTTTTCATAATTATTACAGAACAAGCCTGCCAAATTTTACGGTAATCCGTGGAATAGTTGTTGAACAATGACGATGTATTTGAAAAAATACGGGTTTTTCTTCAAAAACAAAACTTTTACTAAATTATACATTATCTTATTAGGCGTGTGTTTTTCGAAATAATTTTATAGAACAAAAAACATGCGAAATACTTTGATTTATAAAAATACGTCATTTCCGAAAAGTTTCAGTGATCTAAAAAAAATTAAATGTTTTCTGAAATGGTTTTACAATCCGCATATTGCTCCCCTCTGCGAGGGGCCATCAAGTCACAGACAAACAGTAGTAGCACCATCGAAACTTTAATTATTAAATTATTCACTTCGCATACTCATTACGACTTTTGCTATTTTTAATTTTCAGATTTTTACAGAATCCCGAAAGTGTTTGCTCTGCACACACACACACACACACACACACACACACACACGCACACACACACACACACACACACACACACGCACGCACACACACTCACACAAACACACACACACACACACACACACTTACACACACACGCGCATACACACACACACGCACACGCACGCACACACGCGCGTGCGTGTGCGTGTTTGTTTTTGTAATTTGATTTTGATTAGTCTTTATAAATTTATTTTAATTATCTGAATTTTTAAGAAAATGATACTTTTCTTTTACAAGCTCTCCTTAGTCTTCTTAGAGAACTGTCCTGTAAAGTAACTGAGTTAACCGTTCTGATTAGTTCGTTTAATCTCTCTTGCCATTTTCTGTGGAAACATTGACAATATTATTCTATTGTGTTAATATTTAAGGATTTTGTAAGTAAGTCATTATGGATAGTATTGTTTTGTATGTACCATTGGCTACAGTAAATTACATACCAACTTTTGGTGACTAGATTCTGATAACACCAGCACGGAAAAGTTTCAAGTTGATTAAACAGTTTTTGTAGAAGTAGATGCTTTTTAAAATTAGTTCTAGAAAACATGAGTATATGTAAATTCAAAACTAATGAAACAAAGTAAATTATACAGATTCAAATGTTGCTCACTTTGAATGTGAAAAACTCCATACATTTTTATATAAAAAGCAACAATACAAAATCTATTTTCACCGTAGGGATACAAATGAATATGTTTTGGAATATAAATAAAATACTTTTTTAAATACACAAAACTATAAGTAAATTTTTAAACAAAATAACTAAACTTTCACCTCAGTTTTCCCTTGAAGTCGCGTCCGCATCTGCAGTCATTAGCAATAGTTAATTTTACAACTTTATCAGTGACCGGAACGACCGGGAAATTTTATACATTTTATCCAGGATTGGAACTGAAGTAACAAAGTATGGTACTCTAGCCTGGTACTGGGTTATGGTACCTAGTGAAACCTTAATACGGCTGTACTTTAGTTCTTATTTGGTCCCGGTAGTAAGAAAAATGTTTATAAAATACACTATTAAACTTCGTTAAATATATTTACCGGTCGTAATAATGAAAAGACATGACAGAATATCCGTCAGTCCTTTAACTGAAATAATTATTAGTCACAACGCTACTTTTATGCAATGTCAGTTAAATGCACATTCACTATAAATTAACGGGATTAGTATTCTGTATTATTTAGCATAGTTAAATAATTACTTAATTCAGTGTAACGTTTTTCATCCTTTATAAAATACCTTTCTGTAATATATTATAAAATTTAATCTTAAGGTAAATTGGAGTAAACGCTCAATTTAATGTATCAATTAAATAACTGTTTAATACTTCCATAATTATTTTAAGTTATATAAAAATCTTGAATATTAACTACGACGTTAAGTCTATTCTATGATTTTTTTTACGTTTAACTAAATTTCCTGGCTCAAATGAGATAAATGTATAAATTTTAGCTTTTAAATTATATATATTATAAAAAACCTTGAAATATAAAATAGATAACTCTTAAAAACGGATTGTCATGACAAACTGACGAATGTGTGCTTGGCTTTGATGTTTTTATATTGCAACCGAAGATGGATACAACATGATATCCACAACGATCTATTAACTTTTTTAATCCGGTAAGAGTCATCTGTTGCACGTTTGGTGTTTTGTTTTTGTTATATAATTCTAAATCCTACCAGGTTTAAATTTGTGCTAGATGATGTGGTGCTCGAACACGTATCACATGCAATTATTTAGGTTGTGACATCAGGTTTGATCAATATTTGGATATAGAGAAGAAAGTTGGCAAATTCCAAGCAGTGTGCGGTAATATTAGCAGAACCCTAGGCAGGAAAACAAGAAAAGAAACTCAGATAAAATTTTACAAGGTGATGACTGCCCTAGTCTTACTCTATGGACGTGAGTTGTGGATTAATACCAGACCACAAGAGAGTAGAGTACAGGGGGTAGAGATGAGATTGCTACCGAAGAGCTAAGGGTTGCAATCATAGGGACCAAATAAGAAATGAGGATGATTGAACGGAACTGGATGTTTACAACCTGAATGGGAAGATTCCAGAATATGGAAATCGATGGAGAGAGCTCGTAGAAAGAATTCCTGAGGGAATGATCCCCCTCAATGTTTTGCAATACAGAACGGAATGGAGGATGTTAGGAGACCACGCAAAAAATGGCAATAATTCAGTAGTTTGTCACTGTCGTGATTCGGAACAGGTGGGAGCCTAATCCTTGACTGTGAAAAGAAGAAAAAGATAATTCTAAACACTACACCGGAAAATGTTTAACGAAATTATATATTTTTTTTTGTAAATGGTTTTCAGAATTAAAGAACAAAATATCACCCAAAAATTTATAAACTTACTATTTGAATTCATTAAAAATAATATGTTAAATGAAACGAAGAGATAATTTTACTTAGATGTTATCGAATACTGTTTAAATAAATTTTAAGAATTTTTCTCAATGTTCACTACTGCTACTTAGATTACAATACATGTCTAGCATTCTTCAATAGCTAAACTTAGTGAGAATATCAGGAATTCAAATCGTTAAACAGTGTAAAGTAGAAGTTTCATTAAATTTGATCTATTGAAACTGTAGCGTTATTATTTTATATATCATATTAAAAGTAGGCTATTTAAAATAGGCTACTACAGTTATTCGTACCAAAAGAAAATGTGATTAATTTTTGTTCGAATTGTCTATCCAACAAATCATAGAATATCAGTAACCTGATCAGATACGAGGAAGCTTAATGATTTGTAGTGTTTATTTCGCACTTAGCCAACTCTGACTGTCGGACGGTAGCTGGTTTATCTGTAAGTCGAATAATGTGTTTGCTAATGAAAACAGTCCAGCGCACAACGAAAGGGCTAGATTACGTTTCAATTCAACGACATAGCTGTGCCTGGAATGATTGCGACAGTAAATTGTGCCTATCCAAGCACGATAGCGTTCAGTCGGTATGAGGATGGGAGGGCAGCGAAAAATAACGTCGCGATAGGCGTTCCCCTCACATCGGTTCCCCTTTCCATATTCCACGGCCAAACTCCTCATCTGACCCGCACTGTAGTGTAAATTCTGTTTTCAAATAACCAGGGGCGACTATTAACAGGAATGTTGTTCTATAGTGCTATTGTTACTACACCGTTCGAAACCGGATTAAAAGCTAACTGCGCTCCGTTGTATGACATCCCCTTCAATGACCCTTCCCAGTAAAGTTACACGCCCTTTAAACATTACTCTGAGATATAACAGTAAAATTAATCTGTTATATATAACAACTTATAATAAAATGTAAACATTTATCAAACTGCGACAACATTGATTAAAAGCATAAATTTGTTTTTCCAATTACCAGATTTATTGTCGCTGATAAAGTTGTTAAAAGAAAATGCAGTAATAACTTTAATAATTTAATTAGTTCGTCAGAGTTTTAAGATCTTAATATTAATTTTTATTTCAGATTAACCGGTAAGAACCTATCAAATATGCTTGTCATTTATTTATGTTTATCTCAACTTGCATTCAGTTTGAAGATTTACGCAAGATGTTAACTATTTCAATACGATTTAAATTAAATAATATATTGGCATTAATTCAAACTAAAGAAAAGTTGTTTTGTTTTTTTATTTTCAATAGCACTTCTAGTTTGTTACAAAAAAAGAAGAAAACAGAATCCAATTGTACTTTTAACAATGGATTAGCTGGAATCCAAGAGGACTTTAAAGTTCCTGAATTTCTGAGCGTTCAAGCATGAGCTTCACCTTGGATCTAACCGAATTCCAGGCCGCGGGCGGCGCGTGACGCCCGTAACGAGATTTGAGCCTTTGTAAAGTGCCACCCTCTAGCTAACCTCGTCACAGCTGCTTCTCATTACTATAGGTTTTATAGGGATTTTTAAAGTGAAGGGATTTAATTTTTATCCTCACCCTTTTATCGGTTTTAAAAAAGTAAAATACAAGTTTATTATTAAGAAAGAAAATACCTATTAACAACATTTATTAACTTATCAGGTTGTAATTAAACTTGGAAATGAATGATGAAATTATATTCTTTAAAATTGTACTAATATGAAGTCTAAGCAACTTACACATATTTTTACTTTCTCTTGCCTATATGAATATATAGGAAGGAAAGTATTGTTTTCATGTCGATTTTTCGAAATCGAGTTTTCACCGGATCTATACGTTTTCAGACCCCCTGAACCCAAAAAACATGTTTTTAGCGATTGGTCTGTGTGTGTGTCTGTGTGTGTGTGTCTGTGTGTGTGTGTCTGTGTGTGTGTGTATGTGAACAGAATATCTCAAGAACGGAACATCGTACGAACTTGAAACTTGAAACTTAAGTTACATATCACTACCGAACCCGACACGAAGATTTTCATCAAAATCGGTCAACCGGAAGTAGTAGTTTATTCGTATAATTTTTCACTTTTTTGCGATTTTCTCAAAAACTGGTCCTACGATTTTTTTTAAAATCGCCTATTTTACTCATTTTTTTATTCTCTACAAGATAGGGTAGGCGCCATATTTGCTGAAATTCTCGGTGAGGCTGTTTTCACGTAAAAACGTTGTTTTTTTAAGATTACGGCTTTAATATAAATTTTAGCGCAAAAAATTATATAATAAAAGTTGTAGAGAATTTAAAAACCTACAACTTCTGTTTCAAACATTTTTTTGTATGATGCTTAGTTTAGCAGTAATTAGCGATTTTCTGATTTTTTCTCACGAAAACGTGTGAAAAATCGATTTTTTTAAGATTTTAGCCTTAGTATGCATTTTACGACAAAAGTGTATATAACCAAATTTATAAGAAATTTAAAGATCTACAACTTTTATTTAACGTATTTTTCTCTACAGAGCCTAGTTTAGCGTGAAATAGTGATTTTCCGTATTTTTAAGCCAGACTGAGGTTGATTTCCATTTTGAGTGTTTCACTCATGATTAAAATAAGGTTATGTTTATTGAGGTTAGTTTTTTGTTTATTTCTAATATTTTATTACTAATGTTAAATTATATTGTAAATTATTTGCATTGGCAAGAGAAAGTTGTGTGAGTGTTTCACACCAAATTTTTTCTAAAACATTTTGAGCTATATAAACAGTCTTAAAGCTTGTTTAACGTCATTAACACAATTATCAGTCTTGTCTTTACCTACAGATATCATAGTTTTTATACAATATTTTATAAACAAGACAAGATTCTTGATTCCTCAAAATTTACTTCTGATATATTTTATTCATAAATCAGGAGAATGAATTTAAGGATTTGAGAACTTAAACAAAATTTCAGTTATTAAATACCTACATGTAGTTTACAAGTAGAAATTTTAAAATTTCTTATCAATTAGCATTGAGAGACAAAATTATGAACTAAGGAAATGAAAAATAATTCAAAGAAAGTAATTTTCATCGAACTGTTATCAGTATCTTCGTTTGTTTATTATTAAATTTGAATGGCCATCTACAAAATGAATATTTATAATTTTTTTTAACCCCGAAGGTATGTATGTTGTATTTTTTTTTCAATTTAAGAACAATAAACAACCCCATGACCCAATGAGATGAAGATGATATGTATGACGTGTAAATGAGGACGTGCAATTTTGTGCAAAACTACACCTCGGCCTGGTGTAGGCCTACTCAGGCCGACCATTCCTGAGAGATTTAATTGAACCCTAACCATCAAAGTACACTAGTAACCACTGTCTAGTGTTCAAATCCGTTAACAAATGTTAATCCTTTACTAGGATTTGAATTATAATAATAAATAACCCTTATTTCCATATTTTTTACAATATTAACCAATACATAAACATTCCTTGCAAAAGCTGTAATAAGTTTACAATTCACAGTGTACGAAGTAGAGGAATTGACCTACCCAACCAACTATGACTAAAAGCCATGTCATAGGGTAGGTATTCACTTATTTCATTAAGTAGACTGTAAAACTGAGATACAAAACTAGTTTTGGACTTAACACCATGACAATTAAAAAAATCTATGAAACCTTCGTCTCCTAAAATTGCTATTTTATCAATTTAACCTAACATTTTTCAGTATTTAGTGATTATTGAAATGCTTGGATTATTATTTTAACTAAATACAAGTAAATCTTGAATATTTTTATATTATTCATTATCATTATTTAATATTTCTATTATTCAGTACAAGTAAACTGCAAAGATCATGTATATCTTCCTTATAAATATACATTTTAGAGCCAAGTTCTATGAAGTAAATCATAAGGTTCTTGTATGTCAATACATACAATTATAGTATACAAAATTTATGCATACAGTATATATTTAGCAAAAGGTATAGATTTTAAAGCGGGACAATGATTCCAGGACATACCTATGTGATTTATTAATAATGGATCTAAAATTAATAATATTCTTCTCGTGGTAATATCCTTAAAGAAGGAAAAGAAGGTAAACCTTGTTAACCTATAAAATAATTAAATACAATGTTGCCATAAAAAAAAACAAAAAGTAAACAAAAGATTATTTTTCAATCAACACAAAAAAATCTACCCTGATCGGTAAATTTTTGTATCTGATTTTTTTCTGATGGTTAGATTGGGTTTATAAAATAGACTACTTTCATTTTGTTTTTTAATACCATATCAAAATCACTACATCAGATAATCTTCAATCTAAAGTGACACTTAAAATATAATATAAGTTACGTTATGTAATCCAGACTATAAAGCGAAATAATCTGGATTCAATTCCTAACTATTTTGTCCAATTCCTAACAATCGGATATGCCTATTTTGGACACATCGGTAACCGCAACGTATGCTGACAACACAGCAATTCTTGTACGGGAAAAGAACGCGGATCAAAAGTGTATAAGTGTCACGGGAAAAGTGTATAATCAAATAATTTTTTAGAAAATTGAAAGATCTACAACTTTTATTTAGAGTATTTTCTCTGCAGTCTATTTTAGCGTAAAAGAGTGATTTTTCGTATTATTAAGCCAAACTAAGGTTGATTTTCATTATGCATCATTCACGCATGATTAAAATAAGGTTATGTTTTTTGAGGTTAGTTTTTTGTTTCTTTCTAAAGTTTTATTACTATGTTATGTTATATTTTTCATTATTTGCATTGGCAAAAGAAAGTTGTGTGAGTGTTCACACCAGATTGTTTTTAAATCGTTGTAATATCTCTGTAAATTTTGTTTCAGGTTGTAACCCCCAGCTGGATTCCATACGTCCACATGGGCTTTAAAATGGTTTTTTCCACCATGAATCTGTCTCAACCGATAATTACGAATTCCCTCCTATCAGCTAGTACTCCATTTTGAACCTAGTTTTATGGTAATAATTTGATCATAAACAAACCTATTACATAATTAAGTTTCAATAGTTATTGACTAACGACTAAACTGATACTTATAATAATTAAATTCCTTTACGCATGGAAAATACTTGAATTAAATAATCATGGAATCTGTAAACACCCCTATCGCTGCCGGGAACACACACGGCAACCAAAGCGATAGGTCGGCGAGGGTGTTAACAAAACATAAAAGAAAGGAAGCCAAAAAAAACAAACACTCAGGTAAATCGTTGCACAAAATGAAATAAATCTAGAAAAGTATGTAGTAAAACAATTTAATTTATAACAATAAAAAAATATGGTGCAAACATCAATAATTAATACAAAGATACCCAGTCTTAAATAGCTGAAAAATCTAAAATAATATCAGATCCAAAAAATAGTACTTCCTGAGGCAAATAATAGTTTATATCAAGTAAAAATGATTAAAATATTTAAAGATATACTCATTCAATGATACTGAAAATCGAAGTGGCCAAAATATTACTGAATTAAACTTTTATTTTCAAGTTTAGCATGCTAGCAGCTTCCTATTCAAAATATATTATTATTACCTTAAATTCCATAAGTTATACAAATATTTTGTATACACACATATATATATATAAATGTGCAAATATGTAGAAACATTTTAGGTTATACTATACATTTGTTTCACAAATATAATAATTGATAAAACAGAAGTTAAATTTTAAACCTTTTAGAATTTTAAATTTTAGAAATACTTAAAATTAAATTCAAAAATTAATTTATAAAATGTAAATAAAGAATGATAATTTTTAAGAAAAATTTTATGGAAAGAATTAGTTAAATTTTATTAATCAATGTTCCTGATTGCATTATGTTTTGCAAAAGTTTTAGTAGGAAAATAGTCCAAGTAGATCACTTTAAATGCACTAAATTTCCTGTCCAGAACAAGAACTTAACAAGATGGATCTTAGTTGTGGCATGATCTTCTCCCCAAAAAAAAAAATGTATCGGTTACCTCGCATAAAACACTTGAATTTAGATGGATAAGCTCCTCTCATGATAATAAAATAACAAAACATACCCGATAGTAGTTAACACTTATTTTTGCAGTATTACTAACGTATGCGATAACCAGTCGAAGATTTACAGATGAAATTTTCATCCGGATTGGACTTCATGTAACTCCATGACAGAAAATTTCAGGAAACATTGAATGTTAGTTAAAAGATGTTGACGAAGTGACCATTCGTCCTTCTCGGGAGTCGAACCCCATGTAGTGATTATAGAAATGGTATGATACATTGAACGGCTATTACCGTCCCCGGATTGGAACCCTGAACAAAAGATCGAGCCAGTGATAAAATTAAGTAAAATAATCGTCGATCGCAAGTAAAAGCACAAACGCACAAATTAAGCAATATAAATGAACAAAATTACAAAGATCTGAATTTAAAAGTAGAAACTTAATACGAGTTGCAATTAATTAACAATAAGGAAGTTTTTAAAAAAAATCAAAACAATTAAAATAAGCTATTACTTTTCGAAGTAGAATACAATTTACCAAATTACAAAACGTTATATCTGTTACAATAAATTTATCATAGGTCAAAATTTAGTTTTACATAAACCAAAATCGAATTTAGTAGTTATAAAATCGCAAGAACAACTGCAACATAGATTCGTTAGTATAAGATACAAAATTTATGCAACTCGTTAAAAAGTTTCCAGCTTTCGGAATGCTAAAATAAAAATCAAAAACTTACCATATTTATGGGCAACGAGAATTAACTTTTCCAAAAGTTACAAATAATAAATGTTTAATTTTATTTTAATAAAATTTACAACTACATTGCGAACGAACCGCACACAATGAAAATTCCATACAGAGTGTACTAACTTGCAAACGGCGACGTCGATGAGATGGCAAAACGCAGTTAGAAGAAAAAGCGGTAGATCGCACCACCGGACGGTAAGTTTAGTAAACGTTGACAAAGTAAACTACGAATTATCGGCAACCAAAAGAAACAACAAGCGAACGCTAAAAACCGAACAAAAAAAACGTAACAATCTGGAAACAGATGTTACAAATCTATTGTAATAAAATTAATTGAATAGGAAATTTACAAAGAGAGAAGGTTTGAATTTATTTAGGCAATAGGAACGCGCACCTGGTTTTCGACAAAGAAGGCGGCGATGAGGAAGTAGGGAGACATTTCAGTTAGAGGTTGTTAGTTGGAGAAGATGAAGAAACTCCTTTGAGAGACTGGGCATCACATCATTAAATAAGAGGGAGTCTACCACCAAATGCTTCTCTTATTTGCAATCTGGTTCACACAAAGGATTAATAACGCCTTTCTAATGGCGTTTCGTTCACAACATACTCAAACATTTATGATGCACCGAATGAAAATCACTCACTCAATGAACACAGGAATAATTTCGATTCTAACATTAATTTCCTTTACAGTAACCGTTCATGAATAACAACAATTCAATTTATGATCATAATGCAGTCATTTAATTATAAATATTATTTGCAGAGTGGAACGAAACAAAACCACACTCTATATTCATATTAGCTTGCAATAAAGATCATTTAATTTAATATTTTTTACTTTCTCTTGCCTATATGAATATATAGGAATGAAAATATTGTTTTCATGCCGATTTTTTTAAATTGAGTTTTCACCAGATCTACACGTTTTCAGCCCCCTGAACACAAAAAACATTTTAGTGATTGGTCTTTGTGTGTGTGTGTGTGTGTGCGCGCGCGCGCGCGTGCGTGCTTGTGTGTGCGCGCGCGCGCGTGTGTGTGTGTGTGTGTGTTTGTGCGCGTGTGTGAACAAAATAAGAAGAATGGAACATCTTACGAAGTTGAAACTTGAAACCCCTAGAGGATCCGACAGGAACATTTTCATCAAAATCGATAAACCGGGAGTAGTAGTTTATTCGTGTCAATTTTCACTTTTTGCAATTTTCTTAAAAACGGCTCCTACAATTTTTTTTAAACTACATTTTTTTGCTCTACATAATAGAGTTGGCACCATATCTGCTGAAATTTATGGGGAGGCGTGCTCTTGTATAGGGTGATTCAAAAAGAGCGCCGGTTTTGATATATCAAATTAAGAGATTTATTGTATTGAAAAACTGAAAATAAATACATCAAGTTCATCTTACCTTCCGATTTCATGTATGAAAAATGATGTCATGCATGTGTCCTCCTCTACTACGCTGGCACGCATCAACTCTGTCCATGAAATTGGATATTACTGCACGAAAAGTTTCGATTTCCATTTGCCCGATAACCCGTCGAATTTCCTCCTTCAAGTCATTGATGTTTCGGGGTTTATTGGCATACACCAATGACTTCAGATGACCCCAAAGATGAAAGTCACAAGGCGTCTAGTCACACGACCTTGGTGGCCATTGATGGTCGGAATTACGAGAAATGATGCGATCCTGGAACCGTTCACGGAGCAACAACATTGTTTCTCGTGCAGCAACTGAATTTTATACGGGTGATATTGGAGATCGTACCGAAGAATTCTCCGTACAGAAGAACATCGTAAACCCAATTGTTGAGAACGGCGACGTATTGATTTTGCTGGGCTAACAGCCACACTCTCACGAACCAACGCAACGTTCTGCTCAGTTCGGCCAGAACGACGACGTCCAGAACTTTTAAGGTCGACTGTTGAACCCGTCTCAAAAAACTTTTTCATGAGCCTGCGAACTGTTGATTCATTCGGTGCTTCATTACGTCCTAGAGTACCGCGAAGTCGCCTGACAGTAGCCGCATAACTCTCTCCACTCTGGTAAAATGTTTTGACGATTAACACTCGTTGTGCAATAGTAAACTTCTCCATGGTTAGACACAGACTGCGAGAGTACTACACTGCGAACAAGAGAAACTACAACTGAATCGTCAATCGGAATGTTCTCCGAAATAGAAATGAGGTCTAACAATGTTGCCAACCGATAAACAAAAATTTACCAGCCGTTTAAAAACCGGCGCTCTTTTTGAATCACCCGTTAGAAAATAATTGTTTTTCACGATTGCGGCCTTAATATGCATTGTAACACAACGTATAAAGTTGTGGAGAATTTAAAAAATTACAAAATTTATTCCAAATTTGTTTGTATAACGCTTAGTTTAGCGGTAATTAGTTATTTTCTGGTTTTTTTTCATAAAAATCTGTAAAAAAATGGATTTTTTGAGTAATATTCATTTTACGACAAAAGTGCATGTAATTAAAATTTATAGTAAAATAAAAGATCTAAAACTTTTATTTCTAGCAGTTTTTTCTATAGAGCTTAGTTTAGCGTCAAAAATTTATTTTTTTATTATTTAGCGAAACTGAGGTTGGTTTTTATTTTGCATCATTCATTCATGATCGAAATGAGGTTATGTTTTTTGAGATTAATTTTTGTTTATTTCTAATGTTTTTTTACTAATATTAGGTTGTATTGTTCATTATTTGCATTGGCAAGAGAAAGTCGTGTTAGTGTTTCACACCAGATTTTTTCTGAAATCCATTCTTCTTCCTGTCTACGATTGAAGAAAGACATGAGCATCACCAAATGATATCGCCAATTATAATTGACAATGATTTTCTCTAACCATTCCCTACAATTTTTTTTCCGTAAAGGGTATTTTAGACCACGTAAATTGACCTTAGACATTTCTGGAATCTCATTTTTTTAGCCCATATTGTCAGAAAGGTTTTGCTGTGGACTTTTCTCCTTTCTTTCACCCATCCGGTGTTCAGCGTTTTGCTGTTTTTGAAAACCCTTGATGTCAGTAATCAGCTGTCTGAATTTTGTTTGATTCATTATGTTTTGTTTTTTTCAGTTTGCTCTAGAGTCCTTTTTAATCTTTTTAAAGCACTTATCTGACACCTTAGGCCTGTTGTTTGGTGCCTTAACGATTTGTTTTGTTAATCGTTTGTCAATCCTCGTCAATGTATAGTTACTTGAGTCACGAGTTTGCCTTTGTTTGCATCGAGGGGTAAAGGGGAAAACCATCAGTGCGCATACGCGACTGCTTTAATTTCAGTACAGCAAACACAAAAACTTATACTATATCAGAGCAAATACAGTATATCGCGGAACCTTTTGTAGGTTAACTGTACGAATATACCTGTTTATTAATGTAAATAGAAATGTTAGGTTCTCGAAAACGTGGTCGGACTATTCACTGTTATGAAAGAAATCTAATATGCAGTTTAATAAAATGCTATTAAGTTGAACTTAACAAAAATGCCTTTTCGTGCCTCTTGATAAAAGCCATGAACGAGTGGCTAACTACTGTGATTTTTCTCTTTCCACAATTCGAAAAATAAAGAAAAAAATTAAAGACGTGAAGAAGCTAATCTTCAATAGTTTTGTTGACACCTGGTAAAAAAAGGAAACGGTTAAATAGATACTAGTGAAAAAAAATGGTAAAAAATGGTAAAGCACTGGGTCCAGATCAGATTCCCGCAGATGTACTCAAGTTGATTGAGGAGGAACACCTTGACACAATCACAGCTTTGTTCAACAAAATATATTGCACGGGAATAATACCGACTGAGTGGCTCAAGTCAACCTTTGTTACTATCCCAAAAAAGCAGAATGCGAAAAAATGTGATGAGTACAGAACAATCAGCTTGATGAGTCACACACTGAAGATCTTTTTGAAAATTATACATCGAAGAACATTTTTAAAGCTGGAAGAAGATATCTCAGACACACAGTTTGGTTTCAGAAATGGATTCAGTACGCGAGATGCGCTGTTTGCTTACAATGTCCTCATGCAGCGTTGTATGGATGTTAACCAGGACATATATGCATGTTTTATTGATTATAATAAAGCATTTGATAAAGTCAGGCACAACCAACTGATAGAAGTGTTGAAATGTAAAAATATTGACTCGAGAGATATCCGAATAATTGTCAACCTGTACTTCAACCAGACAGCAACTGTTCGCGTGCAGGATGCCTTTACTAACCCAGTGGACATCAAACGGGGTGTTAGGCAGGGCTGTGTGCTCTCTCCACTTCTCTTCAACATTTATTCTGAAGAAATTTTCAGACAAGCCCTTGACAGGGAGGTTGGAGGAGTTCGGGTGAATGGCATACGTCTCAACAACTTACGTTATGCAGATGATACAGTCTTGCTGGCTGAAACAATGCAGGATCTCCAGGAACTCCTGAATAAGGTTGTTGAAGCCAGCCAACATTTTGGTCTCACCCTCAACACAAGGAAGACAAAGTGCATGGTCATCACCAAGAATGTGGTCCCACATGACGAACACCTGTATGTGGAGGGAGAGCAGTTGGAAAGAGTTATGAAGTACAGCTATCTTGGTATGACGGTGAACAGTAACCTTGATTACTCTACTGAGATCAAAATCCGCATAGAGAGAGCCCGGGCCGCATTTGTGAAAATGAAGAGGATGCTGTGCAACCACAATCTGAGTCTGGACTTGAGAATTCGTGTGCTGAGGTGTTACATCTTTCCGGTGCTGTACTATGGTGCAGAGGCCTGGACTACCAATAGGCAATGTGAACGAAGACTTGAGGCCTTTGAGATATGGGTTTACAGAAGGATGCACAAAATATCTTGGACAGAGAGAGTCACAAACATGGAAGTCCTAAGGAGGATGCAGAAGGGAATGGAAGTGATGATCGAAATCAAGAAGAGAAAGCTGGTGTACCTCGGCCATGTCTTGAGAGGTCCAAAATATGAAATCCTTCATCTTGTCATCCAGGGAAAGATTATGGGCAAACGATCGGTTGGAAGAAGAAGAACCTCCTGGCTACGGAACCTGCGAGAGTGGTTTAATTTGTCATCCATCGACCTATTTAGAGCTACAGTTTCCAAGGTCAGGATTGCCATGATGCTAGCACACCTTCGTAATGGAGATGCTACATGAAGAAGAAGAAGTGAGACTGATAGTGAAGAAGACGCCGGTGACAGCGATAGTAAACAAGGCGATTCATTTGTAGAAAATTTTGTTCCAATAGAATTAGGTAGCTGGTAATTACAGTAAATCAAACATTTCTAGTCATGTAATTAAGCTATAGGCAATATTACAGGTCGCATTTATTTCTTAGAAGGTTTATGAAGAAAAAATTTTTTCGGAATAAACCACAGCTTAAAAAATGTACCTATGTAGGAACTACAAGGTAGTGAAGTGTACGGGTAGTGTCTCATTGTTGAGGTTGGCAACGCTGTCAAATTTTCACGTTTCTTTCTTACAGCCCACCCATATGGAAAAGGCAATCTCGTGACTTCATTAGTATCTATACATACAAAATTTTAGAAAAACTAAATTTAAAAATTAAGTTTTTCAGTGAGTCATGACCGGGTACTTTCACTTAATTTCAACTTTTATAGAGAAGAAAGAACAAAAATAATTTTCTAACATATTATTGTAATTTTGATACAATATTCAACGGGCTTACTTTAACGCTTAAAAAACAAGGAGGATTTTTTTATAAAGAGATTTCCTTACTTTTTAATTAAAAAGTAATATTTACACGAAAACTTTGTGAACTTTTTTTTGTGTACTTTAATTCTTTTAGTAATATATTTCACCAATCACAATATAAAAAATTACATCACAGAAAGGTCAAGTCGTAAGAATTAAAAATGTTTAAAGGGAATAATTACAAGATTGTGTAGAACAGGTATTATTACCAGAAGTTAGCAGGTTGGCTGGGATTATGGGGGAAATGTGCAGATGCTGTACAACTTTAAAGCTGCCTGCATTGCTGAAATTCTTTCAAAAAAACAGTTTTAAAGGTCACGTGATCATCCCATTGCTCTTCTTTCAACTCATATTATTATGTAGCAATTTCATACGGTATAAAAGTTATGTAAGTAACCTACCTAATGCAACGTTAACCA
Source organism: Catonia carolina (assembly GCA_035578175.1). NCBI lineage: Eukaryota > Metazoa > Arthropoda > Insecta > Hemiptera > Achilidae > Catonia > Catonia carolina. The sequence continues at coordinate 1,374,476 of JAQMRL010000022.1, read as the reverse complement.
CAAACCGATGTTGATGAAAATTAAATCCAAATTTAATAAATAAAAATACTAAAAGAGGTTCATTCTATTGCACCAAAAAATGGTTGGAGTGATAAAAAGTGACCAAACTTTCTGTCTGAGATAGTTGGTAAGGTCTAATTTTTAAGCTCATTTTCCTCGTGGTGATTCCGGGTAGATGGGACACCTACTGCACTGAACTGAAGAGGACTTTTTTGTTTTTTACGTCTGACTGTTCTGCAATTTCTGCTAATGCAGACAGTGGATAATGATGATAATGTAAATGAGAGACGAAAAATGCCAGACCTGACCGGGAATCGAACTAAATAGGAGTGCTCCACAGTTTACAACCGCAGTTCTATTTTTGATGGAGTGATTCGTTCCATGTTCGTAGCTTTAAAGGTACGCCTTGTTTGCCCAGAGATTAATTATGCTTTCTAAATATACGGTGGTTCTAGAGAAAAGCAAAAAGTTGGAGTTTCACAGTCCCAAGTTTGATATCAAAAGCCATTCAGTAAAAATCGTGCGCTGTTGTAATTTGTGAAAACATTAATCAGTCTGTTTAAAAAGTAGTGTTATAAATTTATAGTTCTTTATTAACGTTACATATTTTAGTACTATTTTTATATTTATAATTTTAGTTAACAATGTAATTTTTTACACTAGTCTTGTTCAAACATAAGAACGAATGCTTTTTAACTAAAGTGGTATTTGTCAATTGAGCATAATACAAACAGACTGGCAAGCTCTCCACAACACGGAGGGCTGTGGAGCACCAATACTTCCCTCCGTTTCAGTACAGCACTAGTGATCGGGCATTTCATAGCTCATTTGCCACATTATGTGCTATAGTAAGGTTTAATGAAGTAAATTAACCGTTCATTACGAATTGTCTCTTAATTGGTAATGCCCTAAGTGTTTACCATCCTCATGGTGGGAATCCATAGTCGTTTCATGCGACGTACACAAGCCATAGAATTCTTGCGACCCTGTACCAAACGTACGAAAGAATCAGAACCTTCAGGAAGCCTTACTAAGGACAAAGATAGTGAACTGTTTTACAGGTTATAAACTACTAGTGGTCAATTACAAACTACTAATTACTCTCTTTAAGAGCTTCCACAAAGAATAAAACAGCCAAAGAATGAACGAAAGAAAGAATAACCGCGAAAGAGTTGTGAGGTGGGCTGCAAGTAACAGCTTTCAAAAGTCTAACGTTACAATTAATATGGTCAAAAATGACGATTATACAAAAAATAAGAATACTAAGAAAAATAAAAATAAAAATGTACTAAAATACATTTTATAATGTTGACTGCTTAATCTCTGTATTTAAAAAAAAATTATATTGGCATTAAGAGTAAATGACAGGTTTAAATTACGTAAATACAGAAATTCGAATTTGATTTAACGGTCGGAAAAAGAAAATATTAATTTAAAAAATAAAATAATATTCTTAATTGGTTATACCCCATTGGTAGATGAAACCTTCATAAGCATGAGTTCAAAAAATATTAAAATTAGAGTAAAAACAACTATTAACGATTAGATGAACAGATTCGCCTTTAATAACCAATGAAAATTACAATTCAGAGATTAAAATATAAAACTATTCTTTAAATCTTGGAATATTTTATATATAAATAAATAATATTATCACCCTCCAGCAAGGAGATTAGTATTGAAAAATATTTTCCACTATTTATTCAGATTATAAAACATAATATACTGTCAGGTAAATATACAAAGAGAATTATTGATGGAATGCATTTCAAGCATAAAAAAGGAGCCAGAGAATATGCATTTGGAACTCCAAGAGTAACACAAATAGTAAAATAGAAGTATCACTTTGAATTTTTATTATTCATTACATTTTTAATAAAAATATGTGTATCATAAAAATAAATATTTATCAGATCAACAGAACATTCTTATCTCTATCTTATTCCACTGAAACATTAACATTTTCACCGATATTTAAACAAAACATATTTATTTCGTTTACAACTTTTTTAACTTTTGTTTGTTAACGGGAACTCTAAATATTGACAACCACCTTATTTAAAAGCTGTATCTTGTTTTTTGGCACGTTTGGCACATGATGAATCCATCATATAAGTTCAATTTACCAGAAAAGACTTGAATGTCATTAAAATCATTACGCGATAATTACTGATACTACTTACTAATATTCTTAATAATTCTACTGATGTTGGGCAATTGAACTGTATCCACGTTTAGGATCTATGAGTAATAGTTTTATTATAACATTCATTTTTTCATACTCGAATAACATCAATATTGAAAGTTCTAATTATCGCTATTATTATTAATATTTTCTTTTTATTTAATTAAAATCTTTTCACCTCATAACAGACAAGTGGAGTGTCAAATTATTTACACTCAATCTGTCAGTTGCAGAGCTAAAATAAATAGTTCTGTTTCATATCATGGTCAGCCAATTAAATGACTGAATTATTTAAGAACAGAAGAAGCAGAGGTGTAGAAGACACTAATCAAAGTTATATCATCTGAAAGTAATGAATTTCATTTTATAGAGCCAGACCCTGCGGTGAATGAAATGAAGGTGTCATTTACAGAGTGGAAAATTTGTGCTTTTCTGAGGGCCCGGCATGCTGATAAGCGTACTTTTCCACTCAGTGAGGAAGGCCATTATAAACCACCTCACTTTTCGTTTTACTTAGTAAAACCTCTACACGTTCGAACCAGCCTTTCGGCTGATGACCTAAACAACAACGAAACGTTTTAATTAATTGTAATTTTTTTGAACGATTTCTATACTTTGTGAGAGCTAAATTTTTCATTAAACCGGTTTTGAGAAATGTCTATGGATTTTTTTATCGTTAATGCCACTCTTTTGCAATCACATTTTTACATAAAGTTTAACGTAACTGATGGTAATTAAAATGATTGTTAACAAAATTATGTGGTTTTTTCTTTTTACTCGGTGTAAATGTAGGTTTTTCCACGTGTGGCTATCAGCTTGATACGATAAAACGTTGCTCGCCCAACCGGTGTTACTAAACGATTAATAACTTTTTAATAGCTGACTGGCTCGGGTGGTACAAAGTCCGTAACACAAATCACCTTTCATTATAACTCCTGCGATTTTCTAATACAGTATTCTTAATTCGTAAAGTAATATTTCGTTTAGTTTCATTGGAACTAGAATCTTGAAAGTAAAAATAATCAGTATTTTTTTCTAAATTTTATCTCAAACTTAATTATTTTATTATGTTATTTTTGCTTTCTCTTTCTTATATGAATATATAGGAAGGAAAGTATTTTTTTCTTGTCGATTTTTCGAAATCAAGTTTTCACCGGTTGTACACGTTTTCAGACCCCCCTACACCCAAAAAACATATTTTTAGCGATTGGTCTGTGTGTGTGTGTCCGTGTGTCTGTGGTCTGTGTGCCTGTGTGTTTGTGTGAACAGAATATCTCAAGAACTGAAAATCATACTAACTTCAAACTTGGAACCTAAGTTAAATACTACTACCGGACCCGACACGAACATTTTTATCAAAATCGGTCAACCGGAAGTAGTAGTTTATTCGTGTCATTTTTCACTTTTTTGTGATTTTCTCAAAACGCCTCATTTACTAAACTTTTTATGCTCTATAAAATAGGGTAAGTGCCAGGTTTGCTGAAATTTTTGGAAAGGCTGTTTTCTCGTTAAAAATTGTTTTTTTTAAAGATTGCGACTTTATATGCATTTTAGCGCAAAAATCTATATAATAAAAGTTGTAGAGAATTTAAAATTCTACAACTTTTATTGCAAAACCTTTTTGGCATATTTCTTAGTTTAGTGGTAATTAGCAATTCTCTGGTTTTTTTTCACGGAAATGTGTAAAAAAAATCTATTTCTTTAAAGATATCAGCCTTAGTATGCATTTTACGACAAAAGTATATATTCAAAGTTATAGGAAATTAAAACGTCTACAACTTTTACTTAGAGCATTTTTCTCTACAAAGCCTAGTTTAACGTGAAAGAATGATTTTCCGTATTTTTAAGCCAAATTTAGGTTGATTTTCATTTTGCGCCTTTCACCTATGATTAAAATTAGGTTATGTTTATTGAGGTTAGTTTATTTCTAATGTTTTATTACTAATTTAGGTTATATTGTTAATTTTTTGCATAGGCAAGAGAAAGTTGTGTGAGTGTTTCACACCAGAATTTTTTTTACTTATTAACTACTGAAGGTTAAGTGAAACTGAATAAACGAAACTGTTGTTATACTCATTTTTGGAGGTAGGGGTGTTTTCATATGAAAATTTATGGATGATCAGTTCTTAAAGTGTTCTAAATCCATATAATTAAAACTGCTTACAACTAAAGGGGAAATTGCTTTTTACTCAGAGTCCTCTCTTAATATTTATCACCAAATTCATACTGTATAAACAAACATAAATTACAAATATACTTGTTGAGAAAATCCTTTCATTATGATATAACAATTTGTTCAGTTACAGATAATTAAGTTCCACTTGAATTAACAAGCTAATACATTTTTGTTAAAGTAATATTTAAATTAATTTAAATAAGATAATTGACTGCTTATTTGTTATGAACTATGATTAAGAACAAAGAAGCTAGTACTTAATTGAATAATTTTATTCCTAACCGCTTTAAAAACAATGAGATCCGAATGCTAGAACAAACTGGAAAACGAGAGAAAAACGAAGGGAACATTATAAAGAGAAAAGTGTTCACCCTTTTTGGACAGCTCTTAATTCATTCGGCAGCAGAGCAGGCAGCTGCACATACCATGTTTTAATTTCGCATTCTGTTCCACCAAATAGCGGCGTACCTCAATATGGGTTCCGGAATCCGACTTCTATTTTTCATTAAAATGCCATATCTATTGATTAATAATGTCAGCAATGGCAATGACATACATTCACCCGTATTCATTTCAATTAATTTATTGCCTACTAGGTAATACTACAAAATGTTTACGTACCGTTCAATTAAAATATCCTCTGGATTTATTGCTAACTGCTTTTTATTATTATTTAAGCAAAGGTAAACAAGGGTCATTGTACGTTTAAATACCGGACCGATTTTATTACCTATAAATTGCATTATTGAAGACATGGATTGTTGTTTGTGTTCGTGTAATGAACAAATGTGTAAAATATTAAGGAATCGTTGATTTATTTAACATCATGATGATTCACGTGAAAAATAGTACCAATTTTGTTGTTTTTAAAAATTCTTTTTTAATCATAGCAATTTTAATTATTAACAAATTAAGATTCTGTTTTTGTCAAAGCCTCTCCGTAGAAATTTTCGACCAAAATTACAATGTATTGAGACTTGATATGAAGTTTCTTGAAAAAAGTTCCAATACCATTAATTATCACATTAATTTTGTACTTTAGTTTGTTAGATACTAATACTAAAAAAACATTTTCATAAGCTTAATTTTATAATGTATTTCCCCTTCATAAAAAAATTAGTTAAACAACATCGCGAAAAACATTCACAAAAACTACAAGAATATCAAAATCCATTAGCAATTAACCTCCTCGACAACAGCAAACATACTTACAGACTGAAACGTTTTAAAATAATGGACTTACCTTTACGATTTTGTTAATAATTTTTTCTAATTTTACTACTTATCATCGTCATCTCATAATCGGTATCAAAATCATCTCTATCGTTATTTTCAACTTCAACAACTTTGTGTTTCAAGATGTTGATTCGCAGTTCATCAAGTTTAGTATTTTTTTTCTTCACAGTTCAGTCTTTTTTGAGACACGCTCCAGAGTGTGGTTTATATTTTAATTCTAAGGACTTTCCTCAGATTTTCTCATCTTAGCTTAAAGTTTAAAATTGTATGCATAAAAAACTGATTGCAAAATAAATACACTGTTAAAAAATGTATTTGCAACGAGATCGCTGCGCTTCTTGGCTAACTAAGGTTAATGCGTTTAACTTCTCACGCAAACACGTTGAAAGCCGAATCATGCTGTACAATTGAAATTAATAAGAACTAAAACAGGAATCGTGTTAATATCTGTACGCATCACCAGTGAAAGGAAAGAATTGACGTGTTATAAGAAACAGTAAGTACGATCTATTTCTTAAAAATGGTACAATCTCTTTGAGTTCTGGAAGGTTTACATTAATTACATAAAAATAAAATTTAATAAATAAATTTTTTCCGTGGAGTTGATAGTTAGAATTATCAAAACTCAAAATGTCTTTATGAAAGAAATTTGAGACCATTCCAATTTCTTTTCATTTAAAAAAAGAAATACCATGAAATATATAAAATATTGTAATGGTGAAAGAACAATGAGAGAAAAAGTAATATAAATAATTTTTTCAGTTTTTAAAACACATTGAGATTTTATTTTTAACCAGTATAACAGACTTTACTGTGAACGAATTTCTCTAAGTCAAACGGTTTAGAGAATTTTGGATAATAGAATAAAATAGGAACCAAGTGCCGGCACTGTCACAATAATTTTAATCAAACATTGTTATCACAATATATCTGGTGAAATTGAGATTTATAAGAAATTCAGTCTGAGGATTAACGAAGTGAACAATTGAATTGGACCAGAACTAAATGCCAAGGGATGAAACAACGTTAGGGTCAATTAGGAGTCTGACCTCCTCCCAAATGAATTCATCATTGCTCCGCCTTTCCATTATCCTTTTGACGCTCACAGAGTAATTGAGCACCTGACCGCCCTGACCATATCTTTAGACCAACCACCTTGTACCGTAATTTCCCAAATGAAATGTTACTGACATGATTTAAATGTGAACTACAAAATTACAAAATGAGAGCAATTTGATTTTAAATTGATTGAATTTTATAATTGTTTTAGACAATTATTACAATACGTGTTCTACTTTTAAATCTTTTTATATCTCATAATTTGTTAATTTTTTCCAATGAAATAAAAAGTGACAGTCATGTCACTTTTCAGAATTAAGAATTCTATCTCTCTTTTATTTTCAAGATAATAAACTTAAATAAACTACCTAATTTTTCCATTACTCATGAACGTTTTCATTAAAATATAATATTGTTTTTCTTTTTAATTTATTTTGTTAATCTTGTCAACAGATTTTTGCAAGCCGAAATTAGCATTAATAGGGCTTTACTAAGTAAAAGGAGGAGTAAGGTGGTTTATCGTTGCCTTCCTCACTGAGTGGAAAAGTATGCTTATCAGCATACCAGGTCCTTTGAAAAAAATCTACTTTCCACCCTGCGGATGACACCTTCACTTCATTCACCACAGGATCTGGCTGTACACTTTTACCACTTTTTACTAGTGTCTTTTACACTTCTACCTCTTCTGTTTTTAAATACTTCAGTCAAATAATTGGCTGACCATGCGATAAGAAATAGAACTATTTTAAGTAGCCTGGAACCAGCAAATCGAGTGCAAATAATTTAACACTCCACCTGCCTGTTATGGAGATATGATATAACCTATGGTACTCACAAAGCTCTAAGCTTTCCAACAGTAAAAAAATTTATGAAATCAGTTGGATAGTTTCTGATATTACCTCGTACAAATAAATCAACATTACTTCTCTATAATACAGATTTAAAAATACTGGTAAAACTATTAAAGGGTCCAAGATATAGTTGCCAAAAATAAGTTTTTCATATAGTTTTCCAATGGTGAAAAATTAACCGTAGTGATTCAGATATTTCGCTTATATACGCTTTATACAGCCAGATTCTTATAAACGCTTTCTACAGCCGACCAAACAGAACATGAATCTGTGATGACGACAACGTTCGCCGATGACACAGCGATTTTAGCGGCGGACGCTCCTCCGATATGTGCCTCCGAGAAATTACAAACCCATCTTGACAAAATTCACGAATGGTGAAAGAAATGGAGAGTGAAGTTTAATGAGGAACGAAGTTAAGTCAACGAACATAACGTTTACATTAATGAAACCAACATGTCCAATGATCAGCTTGAACGATACAGTAATCCCACAGGAGAAGGAAATTAAATACCTGGGTTTGAATCTAGATCGATGTCTCACTTGGAGACGTCATTTATGGACGAAACGAACACAATTTGGGCTGAGTTACGTCAATTGTTCTGGCTCTTAGGCGGAGTGTATAAACTCTCCCTTGGAAAGAAAGTACTCGTATACAAAGTAATACTCAAACCATTTTGGACTTATGAGTAAGAGCTATGGGGTACAGCTAGTTCATCAAATACAGAAATACTGCAGCGCTTTCAATCAGAATGCTTGAAACTAATCACTTCAGCTCCATGGTACGTAACCAATGAAATATTACACAATGATCTAAATCTGCCCTTCATAAAAGAAGTAATTAAACAACATAGCGAAAAACATTTACAAAACTAGAAGATCATGAGAATCCATTAGCGATTAATCTCCTCGACAACAGCGAAGATACTCACAGACTGAAACGTTTTAAAACACTAGACTTACCTTTTCGATTTTGTTAATCATTTAAACTTTTTTTTCTTTCTTTTCTACTTCAACTATTAATCATCATCATCTCACAATAGGCATCGTTATCATCTCGGTCATCGTCATCATCTCCAGCTTCAACTTTGTGTTTCAAGATGTTGATTCGCAGTGTTAAACTCACTTGTTGAAACACACTACTGAGTGTGGTTTTTATTTTAATTATAAGGACATTGCTCAGATTTTCTCATCTTTGCTTAAAGTTTTTGTATTTATAAACTGATTGTAAAAGAACTATACTGTTACAATAAAAATAATATTAATATTGAAAGAAGCAAAGTAGGTAAGAAAAGTTTCAGTAATAAATATTAGGGCCATTGAATAAGGGATCCCTTATTTAACGGCCCTGAATAAATGTAATAACGTACAACATTGTTAATGTACTGCAGTAAGTTCCACAAACGTAAACCGTCTCAATTTATAGACACATGGGTAACAGTATTAAGCGTAAGGGCAGATGTCTAACCATTTTGTTCCAACTCACAACGCTACAAAGAGCGATTGGTAAATATGACAGACAAGGCTGATACAATTTTAGTCAGCAAGAAACTTGCTTACTGGATCAGAACGAAAGGACAGTTTTCTGGAATTTACGTACAGCCTTTGTGTATTATTTTTTCCCCTTAGGCATTTTTGTATCTATGTTTTTTTTGATCTTGCAGTAGCTATTTCTAAACAATGTTTCTTTTAAAAAGCTTTTTTATAAAACTAAAGTTTATATATTTTTTTTTAATTAAAGCATGCATTAGTTTTCGTGTCACATCTGAATCCCCCACTCAATTTCAATTACATTAATGAAGTTCAGACTGTTTCCATTTCAAAACTTGGGTGAAAAATAACTTAGCTCTTCATGGACGGAATTAGTTTCATGTCACAGACACATTTAATTATAAGTTGGGGTAATAAATATGTTTTTGTTTTTATAAAAATGTGTTTTCCTGGATAGAAAACTGTTTCTAAAGGCTCAGAATTCACGAAAATTTCATCTTATATATTTTTCTTTTCATTTTTACTTAAAACAAATTTTAGTAAAATTGTTTTCGATTTAATTTGTAAATGTGCGGATATATTCGCTAAACGACCACAATTATTCAAAAACGTGGGCGGACATATTTGAAAAACGATCTGTGGAAAAGATATTTGTTGTATATTTCCGTCAATAGTCCGCGAAGGGTTAATAACAGCTAAGAAAAATAAATGAAATTTTTCTTTTACAATACAAATTAATGAATCTATCCGTCATTATTTTACAGAACAAGTCGTCTGAGACTCACTGAGGAAAATGAGGACTACTTTAAAAATACTTTATTACGTACTACTTCTACACAGAAAATAAGGGTTTACTATTTATTTATATTATTCTAGTAAATTCTTAAGTAAAACACTGAAGTCCTACGGAAGATCCCTGAGGTAAGACCAGACGTAAGAGCCCTGAGGTGCTTAACATTTTCAAGTGTCGTAAGGTTCAGTATCTTGGACATATCATGAGAAATTAAGACACGTATGAAATACTATAGCGCGTTCTGCAAGAACGGATAGAAGGAAGGAGACATCCTGGCCGAAGAAGACTTCCCTGGATTACCAATTTGAGAGTCTGGTAAAGGGAGAGTTCCACAGAGTAGTTCCGTTTAGCGGTCAATAGGTCAGATTAGCCGTGTTGATCACTAACATCCGAAACGGATAGGCACGCTAAGAAGAAGAAGAACTTACATGATTTTTCAAGCCTTTTAACTAATAATTGAAATAGTAGGTAAATTTAATTTTTGGCAATAAAGTTATGGAGATTTTTAAAAATGTTATTAATAACGGCCAAAATAATAAATGTACAGTTAAAAGTTTCAAAAATGTCCAGTTATTTATTATTATAAAACAAAATTTGTAGTTGCAGGAGTATTTTTTGGCAGTTAATATTTTCACCTCAATCGACTCTTAAGAAACTGAAGAATTGTTTCTGCAGTCAAGTGGGAACAATTCACCAAAACTGCTATAAAATTGATTACTTTGTAATGGAACTAGAATCCAAACCTCGTAAATAAAAATAAATAAATTTCGTCTAAAATATCCAATTAAAATAATTATATTTTTAATTATGGTAATTGCTGTATCTATCATGCATTGTTATTAAGTAAAAATAAAGGTATTTTATACATAAAATCTTGAAAGTATCATTGATTATTATATTACGAACTCCAATTATTATTTATTACCAACTGATGATGCGTTTAATGTACTTCTATTTTTTATTAACGGTAATAAAACTTCGTCTTTTTAGGTTTTTTGTTTTATAGTTTACATGAAGCATGAATTATAATATACATAATGGAAAATATATGGTATTATAAAGTGTATTATACGTACATAATAATATGGAAAATGTATGTATAACATTGTTAATTAATTAATTAATTTTAATTTTATAAAAGTAGTTTCAATGAACGTATTGTGTTACGTCAGCCACAAAATACCAGTGTTAACACCGACCTTTATAGTATATCAGGTTTCCAGGCGCAAGCACTGTGGAAACTATCACAAATTTTAAAAACATCGTGTTGAAAAATTAAAATTAAAATTAAAAAATATAAAAAAATTATATTATAATAAACACTACTATACTTTTACCCATATTATAATGTATGTAACAACAAATGAAGCAAGCTGTCTGGATTGTTTGGCGGAGAAGGACAACGCAGTACACGCCTTTTTCGACTGCAGAAGATGGATACCAGAGAGGGAGGTTCTAGGGACCAAGCCGATACGGTTCTTGGGTCGCCGATTTCTCCAGAAAATCTCTGTGATTTTATGATAGCAGAAGAAAGCTGGAAGGCTACTAAGGAGTTCATCCAGAAAGTAATGAAGAACAGGTAGGCCCAGCTGCGTTAGTCCCAAAAGAAATCACTCAAAAAGAGGATAAATTGGTGATAAGAAGAGAAATCGCTGAGATAACGTTATCCAGCTAATATAGAACCGGCTTGTTCTGAAGTTATGCCTAACGGTGATCCTGCGGCAAGTCGGGATGGGATAGAAAGGAACTGAGAAGTTTTGGCGGATAGTTGCCTTTGGTAGAGCTCCGCATACCCTAGGTAAACACCTACCTAGGTACCGGTAAATTCGGTTTCCTCTTGCAAAAAAAAAGTATAAGTAACAATAGCATGAAACATTATTAAATATTTGCAAAAGAATCAATCTTTTTAAATTATCTTCAAATTGTATACTATTCGATGTTTTATAACATTTTTTATTGAAAATTTAGTATCGTTTTTTGTTTTGTTTTTTTGGTTTAACGTCAGATTGTTCTGCAATTACTGCTAATGCAGACGGTGAAGGATGCAATTATTTTTTGTAACGTATGAAAATATGCCGTGCCTAAATGGGATTCAAACCCAAGACCACTTGATGACAAAAAAAGGTTCCAAAAATTGAATTACTTGCTGGAGCTTGCAGTCATCACTACAGTTCTATAACTGACCAAGAAGATCCCTTGACCAAAGGCGTTTTAAACGTCTCTATTAGTCCCGGTACAGTATAAACTATATTATATAAAAAATATAGACCATAATTTTTTTAATAATAAAATTTTTGTAATGTACTAATTAAGGCAAATTTTCTTATAGCTTCTCAGCACTGGACTGTGATTTTAGTGGAGAAAAATTAAAGAAGAAACTTGCTTATGTCTTTGATTCATACCTGGCAAAATGTTCTGAAATCGGTTGATTTCATGTACAAATTTTCAAACAATTGTTGGTTCACTAGACTTAAATAGGCTATTTTCTAAAACATATATTGAAAACTATTATAATTTTGGTTCCACAACATCTGTATTGTGTTGTTAATCAGTCGAATAAAGCAGAACTAAAATTAGAATGAATAACAGTTTTAAAAAATACAAATATCGTAAATCTAAAACCGAACTATTATTTTACTGATTCAGAGGATATACAAGAAATGCTGAAATAAGAATATCGATGCTCTGGGCTAGTCCATTTGATTAACTGTAGAAAAATTGCTTTAAAAGTTAAGTTATAGCAATTGAATGATCGACTTAGTGAGACAACCAGCTGAGATCTAGGAATACGAGGATCCACACTACTGCTTTTTCATGTTAAACATCTATAGTATATTAATAGCGAGCAGGTTTTCTTTCAACTTGATTTTAACCACCTAAATCTTCACCGATTCTCCCCGAAGGGGCTCAAATGAATCGTCTGTTTGAGTAGATTTGCGGAAAACTAACCAAAATCATATATTTTGATTTATAACCGTAAAATAGGAGTTCTAAAATAAAGACAATAATATGTGAAGTTAATAAGAACGAGAATAAGGTAAGCAATGCGTTTGTGTACCGAATGCAGCACTACCCTACGCATATATCTCTTTTTCTCTATCTATTACTCGCCACATCTCGCACAGCTATTTCAGTTTGGAGGGGGGCCAGTTCATCGTACTAAAGCCAACGCATTGGGAGTGACACATCGCTTTGGACTTTCCAACGTGGTTGTTGTTACTTTGAGTAGTGTACAGCGAGTTCTGCTATGTTTTGATTTTGTTTTTAACAGCTTTTTTCCGAGCTAATTTATTTTTTCAATTCTTTTTAGAAACTGTTCCCATTCATCAGGAAATTAATGGATAGTCGTCCATTAGGGGGAAGATCCAGAGGCAGGACACGTTCTAAGAAAACAAATTTACACTTTTGTGCGGGTTTTCTCGCAGAGGTTCATCTAGTTAAAACTTAATTTAAGACACCAGCGGAAGACAACGAGAAAATTGGATGATGGTCATGAATGTACTCAGTAACGTTCCCAATTAACACGTATAAGCTGAAATAGAAATATATAAACTGAAAGTTTTCAAGATGTCTACCAATTAAAATATTAATTCCAAAATAAATTGACAAATTTTTGTATTGTATATTATGCAACAGATAAATATGCATTCTTATTGTAAAATCCTCAATTGCTGTTAATCTTTAAAACGCTTTAATGCCTACCTAGTTTTAATCACAAGTAGCCACGCACAAGTAAGGTAATTTTATTTTACTACTAAATAAATTCAGAAGAGGTAAATAAAGTTTTTAATTAAATACAATGGTTTGCAAATTCTTAGATCTTAATTGAAAATTTCTAATGATATACACAAGTGAATAAATAAATTGACTTCTGTCTCACACAACTTTGTTTTTTGTTTTTTTAATTAATTAATTGTTAATTGTTATTAATTAATTGTTTTTTGATTAATTAATTACTTTAACAAACTGTAATAACCTCAGTATATTTTTTGTGCTTCAATGTTTGTTGGATTTTAAAAATTACTGTATAATTCTCAAAACTTAACAGTGTTTATGAACTTTACAAATTTTCTTTTTCCTGTTTTATTCTCTAAAATGTTGTTCTATAAATTATGTATCAATAATTTTTGTAATTTAATTTTTATAGTCACAAATAACCTTTGGTGTTGATGTGACTTTAAAACAATGAATTTATAAAAAAATTTAATAAAATCTTTTTTAAAACATTGAATTTAAAAATATGTTGTCAATTTCATCATGCCTTATATAACTGGTGAATATAATATTTCCGTCCTACTTTGCGTTCTTTTTCATTTTCTTTTGTACTAAGAAACAGTATTAAAAATTAAACAGAGCAGACTCATTTCAAGTCAAGTTGCCTCGTTTTAGGTTTCTTTTTTTGTTTTTATAAAGAATAATTCAACAAAAATTTTCAGATCTACTTACAGTTTCTATTCCATGTATGAAAAGAAAGCCACGAAAAATAAAAATAAAACTTGTTTTCACGGTGCTTTAAGTATTAATTAAGTTGGAAAACTACATTAAAAACCTGAAAGTAGGTGATTAGAAATTAGACGGCCTTTGGGGCAGCTAATTCAGTCAGTTGAATGAAAATCGCTTTAAAGATCTACTGGTAACAGAATATTTGAAAAAAACATTAATTTTTGTTGTTTAACCTTATAATATTCTACTCTTTCTTTTACTTTAAATTGTGTATGTTTTAGTACTGTACGATTGTTAACAATCTTTTATCAGTTTATTTTTTATACATATTTTATCAAGTTACTGAAATATGCATTGCATATTAAGAATGTATGAACAATTTAATTTTTACGATACCTAACTATTTTGTTATTTTTCAAAGAATTTTAATATCAGGAAGAAATATTTTATTCTAACTACGTTTATCAAACATGTTTATTTTGTTTATAAACAAAGATAAAGGTTGTCTCTAATTTTAGAAGAGATTCTTGTCAAAGTCTAAAACTTGATGCAAGATTCGTGCGAATTCATTTTTCCATATAAATGACTCGTTATCTCAGAAACTATCGAAGTTATCAAGCTAAAATTTTTGAAGCACATTTTAACAACCGTTCTTAATTACTGACAAATTATTGACATTTTGGAAACATTTTCAACTTTCTCCTTTTAGATCTTAAAAATCACACAAACCAAATGAATAATTTTACTGCCACATTTATAGATTATATAAGTATTGATAGGCCTGCAAAGTTTCAGCTGACTAACTGTCACGGTGTTTTAGAAAAAGGGTCATAAGAAGGTTCAATCTTAACATTTGTGTTTAGTTACCGGTTACGGATCCCCTTAATGAATTGTGACAACGTTTGACCAAGTGACTTAGCAAGTTGACCACCTGAACTAGAGACTAAAACTAACACAGCTACTAATAAGAATCCCTGCTCAATTTCCAGCTTATAAATATCAGAAAACCTGAAAAAGTAACGAACAAATCGATTTTATCAGAAAATAGGTACAATACTATTTGAGAGAATTAGTGTCACCGGATGGCGACATTAAGTGGCGAGTTGAAATCTTTAATTTTTGGTGGCCGTTTAAGTGGTGGTCGTCTTGATGGGAAGCGTCGGTCGTAGTCGTTGTGGCGGTCGGAGGCTGGGCGACACGGCGTGTCGTCGTCCAGCGAAAACGTCATCTTCTTCCCTCGTAGTAGTGCGTCGATGGCTTTTTCGTCGGATCCGATGGGCGTAAGGCTCGGTCGAGTGACCGCTGTGGGCATCGCTTGCGGAAGCGGGCGATGGCGGTCCGGTCGACGGCTTACGCTGTCGCGTTGGCGAGCGGAAGCCTCATCTTCTCTCTTGCGGGGTCGTCGATGAGTCTTCGCTGGAGTCCGGTAGCCGTGCGCCGAAGTAGGAAGTCTCGTCGATGCTGTAGAGTGGCGTGGAATCTAATCTCCTGTTTGGATTGGAATTGAATCTCTTTGCTCAGTGCAGGGCTCTTTCTATAGTCGCCGAGAGTGCTGTGGTAGGAGGCGGGCACTGGCTCGGCCTTGATGTCAAAGGCCTCTGTCGGTACGCCGCCACAAGCCTACCACCCCTCTCGGAACTATTGGCGGCTCCCTCTGTCGCTACGTCGGAAGCTTTGATAGCCGGCAGCACAGTACTTAATCAAAGGAGGCGACGGTGACATTAGTTACTATATTATTATTAATTACTATAATTAGTAAAATTTCACAAACAGTAATTATGTTTTACACATTTAGTATATCTTCCCCTAACAGCGTAACTCAAGATTAGCATCACAATCTTGAAATAGTATCAGCAAGTAAAAATTGGGCCGTACATTATAATTATAAATTTAAAACTTTACCTTATCTTATTTGATTAACGAATGAGTAAATATTATTATTTACCTCATACATAAATATAATTCTATTTTAAACCAAGTTATTCAATAGGCCTATTACTCTTCCTGACTATTCTGTCTCACATCCTAAGTCTCCAACAACGGATTTTAAACTTACAATTTTCTATATATTTTGATATTTATATTGACACATATTGCTAAGGTGCGTTTAGGGATCTTGGTAAAATATAAAATTAACAAACTATCGTTTAAAATTACATTTATTTATTACAAACTATAAATTACAAATAATAATCTTACTTAAATCTGCCAATAAACTACAATTACTACAACCAAGACACTTTTTTTAGCTTTTATTAGTCATCGGGTACTGTACATTATTAACAACTACCCAATTTGATCGCTGCTTTTGACTGTATTATTTTGACGTGGATTAGGCGTGAGTTTGAACAGGAACCCCCAGTAGAGTTTGCTCACGGATGGCTGTCAGCTGGTCACCATACAAAGTCGCTTGCCCAAACGGTGTTACTTAACAAATAATAGCAACTTTCTACCAGCTGACAGGGCTGGCCCGAAGGACAACTTACTTATAATAAATAATAAACTAATTACAGTAATGAAGAGATGGGATATTTAAAATTAGGCAGCGAAAACAAACAGGAAGTTGGGGAATTCTGCTATCTAGGGAGCAAAATAAGAAAGGATGGCAGAAATAACAAATAATAGATATAAAAAGTAGGATAGCTCAAGCTAGAAAAACCTTTGAAATGAAAAAATAGCTTACCTATTGACTACAAACATTGATTTACAGATTAGGAAAAAATTCTTAAAACACTATTTTTGGAGTGTTGAAAGCTTGGAGAACTGCATCAAACCAGTCGAGAGACTGATGACAAAACTTGTAATTAATGACATTAAACAAACTTAACAAGAATATTTTACACTTAGTAACAAAATCTTACTTGCGGTCAATTGCCTACTTCACTGAGTTGAAAGAGTATCCTTATCATCATGCTAGGCCTTCCAAAAAGCACCCACTTTTCAGCCTGCAAATGACACCTTCACTTCATTCGCCACAAGGTATGTATGTATAGTGAAATTTATTACTCAGAGGAGATAACTCTGACTAGTGTCTATTACACCTCTACCTCTTCTGTTCTTAAATGATTCAGTCATAATTGGCTGACTGTGTGATAAGAAATAAAACTATTTTTTGTAGCACTGGAACCAACAGATCGAGTTCAATTAATTTAACACTCTACCTGCTCGTTATGGGCATATCCATTTAGACATTATCACAATAGTATCACAATTTTGCCCATAACAGGCAGGTGGAGAGGTAAATTATTTACAATCGATCCGCTAGTTCAAGGGCTACAAAAGATAGTTCTTTTTCCTACCACATGGTCAACCAATTATATGACTGAAACATTTAAGAACAGAAGAGGTAGAGGTGTAAAAGAGACTAGTCAGAGTTATCTCTTCTGAAAGTCATGAATTTCATTATACAGCCAGAACCTGTAGTGATTGAAGTGAAGATGTCATTTGAAGGGTGGGAAGTAGATGATTTTTGGAGGGCCGGGCATGCTGATAAACATACTATTTTTTATAAATATTATTTTATTTTATATTTTATATGTTTTATTTTATATTATTCATACGCTCAGAGAGGAAGGCAATGGTAAACCACCTCACTCCTCGTTTTACTTAGTAAAGCCTCTAGAACTTCAAACCAGCCTTTCGGCTGGTGAGCTTATCAACAAATTATCACAATTGATTACTTATCACAATTTGATTATTAGTATTTTCATTGAAAAGTAGAAAAACTTTGTATTTGTTAGCTATGATGTTTTGCAATGAAATAAACAGCTACATTAGTTATCATAGTTTTCGCTTAAAAACCAATTCGGTAAGTGTGTGAGCCCGATTCAACAGACCTTATACTATGCAAATTAAGGATATAATGGATAATGATAGAAAGTTGTGGTATGTTTGAGAGACTTATACATTGCTTTTGGCTGTTTTAGAACAGATTTTCACAATCAAATTAGAAACATCAAGTATTAACACATGTGCGGTATTGGAACAAAGAGATCTTGTTAGTAGATATTAAGCCCACAGTATAATACGAATATACGAAATACTCAGGGCGTAGAGTAATCATCTGTTAAAATAAATACATAATAATTAATCGTTAATAGAATTAAACAATAACGTTATTAGATTTTAGTCAGGTGGGTTTCACAAATAATTACCTCACGTAACCCAAGGCATTTTGCTACATCTTGAGTATAATAGTTAATTAATATTATCAAGGAATATTGCAACATTTTTCCGTGCTAAATTAAAAATAGTAGACTGATTCCACACCTGTCAAGATATTTTTTTTTAATATATATTTTTACTCTGTTGCACATGCAGATGGCTGAAAGAGGCGACAGCAGGGTTGTAGCGGCCCTGTTTTCACAAAAGTAGAAAACAAAAATTCTATCAATAAATTTCATACGCAATACATTTAGGGGTTCAGCTCAGCGATCTCACATTGGAAATTTACGTCAAAAATAAAAGCACATTGGTATTTATTTTGAGTCACACATACACGAATTGCTAATGTTATATTTATTTAACATGTTTATAAAACACTTTATTAACATGCTACCTATTTGTTTACTGTTAGTATGATTGTGTTGTTATTCTTTGACAGATTTAAATTTCATTCGTGCCACATTTATTCATTCTGCATTATGCTTAGGTAATTACTGATTACTTGGAGTTTCGCCAATATATTGTAGAACTTTGTGTAACATTAATAGCAATTCTTAAATAAAGCTCTCAGTGATTTTTTCAAACCTAATTTTAATGTATCTTCATTGAGGTTGACAATAAGCCCACGGGTAGTGCTTAAGCAATTTTTTTTATAAAAATAGTTATAAATTTATTTTTACGGACAATTAAACCCATAATACAAAGATTAATAGAGGAGGTATATTCAACTCCGAAGTATTTCGAGACGGAAAGATTAAGTTAAAAATAAAAAATTTATTAGTACTGAAAAATATACCGTTTTCATCTACTTATATCAGATTAGCATGTTTAAAACTTTATGACGTATTTTCCAAAAATGTAGAGTACTTTTTGTAAAAGTAACATAACCAAGTTAATTAATATAAAAAGCAAATAATGTAATCTGATTTTTTTCTTAATCTGTAGTTTCTCTTTCTTTCTTAATCTCTTTTGTAATTGTGTCTTGGTTTTGTGGAATTAAGGGGTGGCCTACAAGATTGCTGCTGCAACACAAATCTGTTGAATCACCGTTCTACCTAACCGAGTGGAGCACTCTAAGATATAGAACCACCTGACCAACCCTTAGTATTCATTAAGCTGAAAATTTAAACACTACCATAAATTTTCCAACAACAATTATTTACAATAATCTTATAAACAGATATAAAAATATAATGAAAAAACTGTAGTTTCGATTTATTTAACTTCTCAAAAACTGCATACTGTATGAAAAATAATAATAATAATAATAATACTGCGTTTGTTTCATGAATAATACAAAGTCATACATCTGTTCCTCAAAAACGTTACAAAAATTTTTTAATTAAAACATTTAACATACCCAAAGTCACATATTAACTCCGCACAAAACGAGCATGACCAATGGTCGTCTGCCGGGTTAAGAGGTTTAGCTATCAATAATATTATTATAAATAAATAAACACCATTAATAATAAAATAATAGTTCCAGTTTTAAAATAAAATAAAAATGTACATAGAAGTAGGGCCTACATGAAATACACCACAAACCTTCAACTTACACTATTATAATTGAGTCTATAATATTATAGCCCCAAAATGCAAAAAAGTACAAAGAAAATAAAACAAGAGTATATACAGAGAAAAATAAAATATAACAAATTACAACTATTTTAAAAATTAAATTCTTTAATCATACATTTTTTTTCAGGGCTCCCACACTCCCCTACACCCTGCCGTCTCCTCCCACAGAACAGTGTGCAGCCAGGTACGGAAGTCCGTCAGCAAGTAGAACGGCAAACAGCCTTAATATACTTGCTATAATGATTCATTATATCATATATCACCACTCCTATTTATTATTATAATTTCCAATTTTACTAAATCCTATATCAACATAAGTATTCACGAAGAACGTCTGCAGACGACATACATTGCCAGTACCTTAATGTTTCACTTACGTAATTAACTAAGGTAAAGCAGTTAGCCTCATTTAACTGTTCAATAACTTCGTTATGTATGGAAAGTATTTTAATTCCTTCGTTATATTCATGAAATTCAAGCTTACTAGTCAAAAATACTGCTCTTGATAACGTACGTCCCAAATTACGTAATAACTTTGACATACATTCCGACTTGTAAATTCCTTTAACAAGCGTCTGAACTCTTACATTCAAAATTTACAGAAAATTAATCATCGTCTGCATTAGCATTAATTGCAAAACAGTCGGACGTTAAACCAAACATAAAAAAATATCAATCCTCTAATACAGTAAATGTAAAAACGAAATTTAACAAACCGCTAACGAAGAAAATTGAGTAGACATCTGCTGATCATATGTAAAAAAAACAAAATCGATTATTATAGAGCCAAACCAAGTGGGTTAGCTCTATAATTACGAACAAAGACTAAACAGACATCCGAATATTTTGTGATAAACTTACGGGACAACAGTGACAATAATTTACAAGACATAACAGATACAATGAGTTGGATTTAAGAAACAGATTCGAACACAATTAACCTAGTAATTACAAACAAAGAACATGAGTACATAAATAATAAATTTCGATGTTTCCTGTTGTGATTAGAAAGTTGCGGGTATGCCTAGCTTCTCAATTGAAGGGGTTTCACAAAAAAGTGTTGTGTTAAAATTGATAACGTACTGTTAGTTAGCTGACAGTCAAACATCCGCAAACTCCACAGGCTGTCAATGTTTTATTCTATGACTATTTATAGCAAATAGTCAGCTAAAAAGCAGTTTGTATTTAATTAATATCAACTCTAAGTTACAAAAAAAGTTTAGATTATACTCATATCACAATAATTTATTTGCACACTAAAATTTAGCAAATATTTCAATACTTTGTCAGAAACAAAACGACATTCCTTGATTAATATTAAATTAATTTAATAGTCAATCATGATATTGTAACCATAACAAGTTAAAATCATGTTTCTTATATATTTTGAACAATAAAAATATTAAAAAATTTAAAAGCATTTGCTTCACGCTCAATGAAAATCAGATTGATTCGGATTTTCAATGAAAACAAAGAACAAACTTATTACGAATATTATTATCCAAAAACAACTAATACACGAATATCGACAAGATTGTTTTTTTAAATAATAGTTAAGCTATTGAACATTGAATTTCAGAAAAAATATACAAAAGAATAGCATTGAAAATAATAACAAAATGTCAGATGTAAACTAAGAACACAGGTTAGAGTGCCTATTGTTCCTAAGTTATTGTATCACTAAAGCTCATCAGAAAAGAGCAAAGTTGGTTGCGGATTAGACTTTCTGCTGCTTTTCCCTTTCATTCTGTCTTCCTTACTCTCCCAGGAGAAGATTTATAAAGACGTCTAACTTTGGCTTTAACTGTTTCACTAACACCTGAAAACAAATTTACAAATACACTCTAAATTTTATCTATTATATACTTTACCATTAGGTAAGCAATGTTAATAATTTATTTTAATGTAATATTTAAACCTAAGAAATACTATTATCAATACTTTGTTCATTCAATTTGTTTACGTTAAAGGAAATGAATAACATCTATACCCATAAAAATTTAATATTTTAATTTTTTTTTTTTAACTAGAGAGTTTTTTTATGGCTGATTGTTTAATATTGTTTAGGGTTATTTTCCGTGGACTAGGGACGAGAGTTATTAATGTGTTAACTTATTTTAATGCAATCTCTTGGATGAAAATCACAAAACCATACAATGGATTAGATTTCCACTAATAACAATAAATTTCGATGTTTCCTGTTGTGATGATAAAGTTGCGGGTATGCCTAACTTTTCGATTGAAGGCGTATCACACAAAAGTGTTCTGTTAAAATTGATAACGTACTGTTAAATTTTTTTTTTAGCTTTTATTTTGTTATCGGGAACTGTGCTTTATTGACAACCACGAAATCGGATCGCTGCTTTTCGCTGTATTCTTTGACGTGATCGGCATGAATTTTTGACAGGAACCCCCAATGGAGTTTGTTCAGGAATGGCTGTCAGCTGGTCACCATACAAAGTCACTTGTCCAACCACTGTTGCTTAACAGATAATAGCGAATTTCTACCAGCTGACTGACTGGGCTGGCCCGAAAGCCGTACTGTTAAATAAATCTTTATTTATTTATTATTATTATTATTATTATTATTATTTCTTGTTAGATCCTACTAGGGATGCATTTCTCTTAGTTCCAGCCAGTTTCCGGATGGCCCATGCTGCCTTCATTTTTTCTGCATGTGATTTTTTTCGCTCCTCCGTCCAGGCTGTTCCCGTTCTCCTCGGCCCTCCCAAGCACTTTAGATTCTCAATCTTCCGCTTCATTTCTGTTCTATTGAGAAGTGTTTCGCCCGTAATGTCATTCACCAGCATCGTCTCGTGGATCTCCTTGTGCCATCTCGTTGTAGTTTTCCTGCCCTCCCAGTACTTCCATAACTGCTTCGTTAGTCTGGAGTCGTGCATCCTCGCTATGTGGCCGAAGAATGCCAGTCGTCTCTGCTGGATGACTTCTCTTATGGGTGTGGTGAAGGAATATACTTCTTCGTTACTTCTGAGCCTGTATTCTCCCTCTTTATTTCGAGTCGGCCCGATGATTCTTCTGATAATTTTCCTCTCGGTAGTTTCTATCGAGCGCAGGTGGATGTTAGATTTCAAGTGGTGGGTTTCCGCCGCGTACAGCACCTCCGGTCTGGCAACCGTCTGATAGTGTCTTATCTTGGCATTACGCGAAATTGATCTCTTATTATAAACGTTCTTGGTGAGACCGTGTGCTTGTGCTAGCTTTGTAGCCTTTGCTTGAATCGCAAGTTTGCCAGAGTTGTCCAGCGTTATGATCTCGCCAAGATATTTAAATGATTCAACACGTGAAATTTCGTCCTCTATCAGGAACTTAGGTGCGTCTTTTTCGTTGGACATGAATTGGGTTTTGTTTTTAGAGATCTTCAAGCCGATCTTTCCCGCTTCTTCCTCCAGTAGTCGTACTTGTTCTGCAGCGTCTTTGACCGTGTCTGCTATCAGTGCGATGTCGTCTG
Source organism: Catonia carolina (assembly GCA_035578175.1). Taxonomy (NCBI): domain Eukaryota; kingdom Metazoa; phylum Arthropoda; class Insecta; order Hemiptera; family Achilidae; genus Catonia; species Catonia carolina. Next base: position 1,351,028 of record JAQMRL010000022.1, on the reverse strand, counting down.
CGAATGCTAACGCGTTGACTTTTATCGCTGTTCCAACTTTAACTCCTCTCGGAGCTTTCTTATTCCATTCGCGCATGACTTTCTCCAGTGCGCAGTTGAACATTAATGGAGAGATGCCGTCGCCTTGTCTAACGCCTGTTCTGATGCAGAATGGTTTGGAGAGTTCAGATCTGAATTTTACCCTCGATTCCGTGTCTGTGATGGTTTGTTGATAGATGTTTCTGGTTTTGTTATCCAGGCCGAATTCCTGTAGAACCTCGATCAGTGTGTCCCTATCGATGCAGTCGTACGCTTTCATGAAGTCGACGAAAACTATCGTCAACGACTTATTCGCCAGCTTTCTTCCTTCGATGATCAATTTGAGGTTGATGATCTGTTCTGCACAGGATCTTCCCTTCCTGAAGCCTGCCTGGTATTCTCCTAGATGCGGATCGAGTTGGGGTTCTGCTCTTTATTTATTTATTTATTTATTTATTATTTATAAAATCAAAAATATTTTATCGATTTCAAACGAATTATCTTTTATTTATTTAATTAGTAATTCCTTACTTAGTATTACTTCAGTTAGTATTTCTCTAGTTATATTACTTACTTACATTAATAAATGGGTGGCTATTATCAACTGATTGATTATCAAAAATTATCAAAATTTATTATAAAAATTATCAAAATTGATTATTGATTATCAAAAACTGAGACATGCTGGTAATCGACGGATTTAAATTAATAATGTCACTCCAGAATTCGAAGAAAACAAGTAGGTGAAATTCTAATACTGAGTAGAACAAGTTTTTGTAATTACTAGTCCACTGAATTGTTATACAAGTCCGTTAGGCATAGATAGGTTTAAACTGACAACTATTTATTTTTTAAATGGTATTTTGACTAACAGACTAACATCTACTTAACAATTTTAGTAAGTACTAAGTATATTAAAATAAAATTTGGATGTTTTACTTGTATTGTTTCTCTCGTGATAAAAATTCTGGGATTGTTAATGGAATGAATAAGAAGCAAAATAACATTTAAATTTGTGTTTCTCTTAGAATTATAATAGAGGAAAAGCAGAAAAAGCACCTATCGGGAAAGAGATTTATTTATAATTTTCTCTCAAAACGGCAAGTTTAATACTATAAAGTGTAATTGATCGAACTTACAAAATAAGTAAGAAAGCTGAGTTGAATTGCATTTGAAGTAAATGAGGCATAAAGAACGAAATTGTGAACGAGTGGTTATAGGCTGTGCCAGGAGGGGGTGGGTAAGGTGGGTTTCATGGTGTATAAGAGTAAAACGCAAGGAGGGTACGGGAGGGAACTTTTACTCGGTAGAGGGGATATTTCACCCTTGACAGATATAGCAGCTAACTGTCAGACCCGGTAACTAAGAAGGCTGGGGGTTATCGAGAAGTTCTAAAAACTTATTCAAGAAGATGGCTCTTACATCCGGCCATGTTTTTTTGCGTTTCTATCGGAGAAACATCGCTTTTGGCTGAGCCGAATTATTTACTTTCATAGCCCAGTTTTTCTTTTATCTGTTGTATACGATAAAAAGTTTCACCTTCAATAAGAGACGCTTGCATTGTGTTACCGTACACGTTGTCCACGAGTATTGTTCGAGTATGTTTTGCTGCCTCCGCAAAAAATCTCTTTCAGACAAGTCTATCTTCTTTGTTTGCTAATCTGATTTCCAATAAAAGAATAACTCATTCCTCTTTATTATCTAAAGTGTCTTGTTTGTCAAAGAAACACCCTGTGACTTATTAAAAACAAAAACTTTTGTACTACTATAACAAATTTTTATCAAGTTTCACATCACAACAAATGAAAATACCAGTTTCAGAAAGAACAAGCATAACCTAATTTTTTTATAAAAAGAGCTGTTACCGTATCGGTCTATGTATAACAATGAATCGATAAAAATGTTTACCAAATTTTGTTTTACATTATCAGTAACAAATTGCTATTTTTTCAATCGAACATAGTTTTTCAAAAGACTAAACAAATTATCCAAATCAAGAAAGACCGCTAGCTTATTAATTCGCCAACATTATCAAATTTTCTTTATCAAAAAAAAATTAAATACCAAATAAAAAAAAACTATCTGTTAGTATAAAATCTGCGACATTGCCAATGCTGTCGAAAAGTATAAAGAGCAAAATTTACCTTCTAAAAGAAATAAGAAATTTTCTTTTTACTCAGTTTGCTGAGCCAACTCCTTTTGCAAACAGCCTTCGGATATACCCATTTTTAATTTATAGAATTAAGTATAAATTCTCACGCTGTTGATATACCACTTGTAACTTACACATATGTAACTCAGTGAAATAAACGTCAGTATAGGTTTAAATAGCATTTAGACTATAAGAAATGTTCATTAATAAAAACCAGAGCCGTGATGATGGGTTTGTAAGCAAATATGTTACCCTATAGCTTGGAAATATGGTGAACACTCAAATAACATTACTTGCCTCTTTTCATCGTAGAAGGGTGAAAGCTTTTCTCATAATCCTCGTATTGAGACTTTTCATTGAATTCCCAAATTGTAGGGGACTAAAAACAATTTTCTTTCTTCAACATTATGGTGGCTGAAATCCCCCATATTGATTTATTTTGACACCACCTGTTGTATGTTATCCGGAGTATCACAACATGAAATCAGTACGTTTAAGCTTCACAGTGAAAGTACGAGTATGATTATATGAAACAATCAAAAAGAGTAGCCTATTCTCCTTTCAGCTTTACCGTAGTCAGTTTTTTGTGCTGTATCCGATTGTTTTCCACATTAATATCTGTGGAGTGAAACCGGGAAAAATATTAAACCAGTTTATTTAATGCACCCCTTTGAATCCTCACAAAAATCCCGCGCGAAGCGCAGGCGCAACTAATAGCCTAGTTGAAAAAACACTTACCTTTAATAAGTTCGTTATGAGTAAACAGAAATGTAAAATCTGTGAATTTATTTAGCCCCATCAAAAATTTATTTTTGAATAATTAAAAGTAATTAAATAACTTTTTTATTATTATTCTACAGAGTGTTTTATCAAGAACGCAACCCTATGTTAAAAGCCACAAACTACGGCATATTTTTATTTTCCGTACTTTACAAATTATTAATTAATCTAAATTATTATTTTACAAATGAGTAGCTAATTGCAATGAATTTAACCTTTTATGTTTACAGTAGATGTTCGAAGTGATTTCCAGCAACTTCAATATACAGATACGAATTCATTTAATGACATTTGCAGCAACTTTTCTTGAAATCTGTTCACTAATGCTTGAAATCGCACTTGTAAGGTTAGTTTTTTATTCATCGATCGTATGAGGTTTGTTTTTTTAATTTCACCTTTTAAAAAACGCCATAGGAAAAAGTCTGCTGGTGTAAGATCTGGGGATCTCGGAGGCCACAAATCTTTCGATACTAAGCGGTGATTAAAAAATTCCCGTAGCATTGCTAGCGTTTCATTTGCAGTATGACATATAGCGTTGTCCTGTTGAAACCAACAATTTCGGTCGTCCAAATTCAACAATGAAATGAACTGTTGGATTAAATCACTATAAACTACACTGTCTACAGTACTGTCAAAAAAATAATGGCCCTATTATACGGCGGCAGGATTTTGCACACCAAACACCAATTTTACGTGAGTCCAATGCTTTTTCAAGCAAAGCATGAGGATTTGTTGCTCTCCATTTTATTCTACAGTTCTGATTATTCACATAGTCATCTAAATGAAACCAAGCCTCATCACTAAAAAAAAAAATCCAACAATTGAATACCATTATCTTCAACCAAAGATCGAAACCACCGACAATATTGTAATCGTTTCTGATGGTCTGTAGCTTTCAGTTCATGAGTTACGCCAACGCGATAAGGATGCAAATGTAACTTTTTTGTAGCTTTGAAAACAGTAGTTAATGTTAGACCACCTTGCGATGATAATCTTCTAAGCGATTTTTTAGGTGATTGAGTCAAACGATTTTTCAAATCTTCGAGAACTTCCGCGGTTAACTTTGTTGGCTGGCGAGGTGGTTTCTCATCGAGTACACTCCCAGTTCTACACAACCGCGTTCTCGTCTACCACTGAAACAAAAAATTACAATTTACAAGACATTGCTGAAACCTCTCTGGCTGTACGGAATTCAGATTTTTGATGCTGCTGCTCGAACCAGTTTAAACAAAATACAAGTATTTCAATCAAGATATTTAAGGCTTGCCACTGGAGCACCTTGGTATGTGAGAAACGACACCCTTCATTCTGACCTTCGTATTCCCCACGTAAAAGACGTTGCACGACAACTTTATCAAAGATTCTTTGATAAATTACAAAATCATCCAAACGATCTTGCTCGACAAATGGCCATTCAAAATTTTCCAAATTTTCGACGTCTTCGCCGTCTATGGTGTAGGGATCTTCTTCGATAACATTCTGTTACCGTTCTTCCATTATCTTCAACATCACATCTTCTTAAGTTCGTCACCGTTGGGTTTTCATTTTCATTTCCATGAAGATCATCTCCATCATAGCATGATTACGTCATCCTGGAGATACACTACTGGGTGTGACCCCTCCTTTCACGCCTAATAATAACTCTCATCAAATCTAGTGATTGTGCTTTAATGTATAGTATAGTGTTCTAGATTTTAAAATTAAAGACAAAAAAATGCAATATTGACGATTTATTCGGAACGACAGAACGGGGAAATTTCAACTGAAACTTATCATGCACACATTTCTAAGATTTACTCGCTATGTAAGTCTCTACAGTAAACACGCGTTTTTCCTTGGAAAAAACCACTGCTGACACAGTATAACGAAACGACTGCTGTCACCACACTAATGCTTGACTGGGACATTTTAACTGTCTCAGGTAGTTGGCCTTGAGTAAACTGTTGCCAACATACCGATTGGGGGACAGAATAATTACCGATGTATTGTATTACTCCTATATTCTTATAATCAGGGTTGCGTCCTTAATAAAACACCCGTTAGTTAATTTACTAGATTTTTCCTATAAATTTTCTTCTTTACTTTGTAAAAGCCTTGGGACAAATTCCTTTTGTTTTGATTCAGTTATTGTGGCTGAATTTTATACAATTTAAAACAAAAAGTTATAAAATAATTTTTTCAGTAATATTTTTGTTAAAATACGAATCTATCAATACGGTGATAGGAGGGGAAAGCAATTTATAAAATCTGATTAATGATTTAGTGATGATGGTATAAGAATACTAAAAATAATTTTGATGGAAAATACAGTACTTTAAAAAAGGAGAAATATTACAGTACGTATTGTGTTCTGAACCATCAATTCACTGATTTCTTATAATGACATAACCAAAAAAAAAAGAAGAAACCGCTACAAGATACTCTACACTCCCCTATTTTTCTGGAGGCAAAATTATCCTCTCTGTAGTCCTTAGGACCCCTCAAGTCCATACAACCGTATAATAATGGCCATAGAAAAAACCCGAGGGATTGCAATTCGCACATCTGGTTTGTTCCCAACAAAGCATTGCAAGTTATCTTTTCCTTTCAAAAGATTTTTTATTTTATTTTCTCAAGTAGTAACTAACATAAAGATGAAAAGAGGTCTGTATGAAATCTGGTTTTGTTCTTCTGCTTTGCAAGGTTCAAATTAATTAATTGTTCTTTGAATTCGTTGTCTTATTTAAGATGAAGTTTAGATGGCTGTTTTTGAAAACTTTCTCTTAACTTAACTACTACTGATGCTAATGAAATTATATCTTCCTTGCTTATAATTTTGTTTCATTAATTTGATAATTAAATAATTATTTTATTTTTACTCCTTATTGTTTTGTAAAATAATACAGATATGCATTTTTTATGTTTTTATTCGCTACAATTATTTTAAATACAAGAACTATTTCATTTTTTGACATGATAATAGACATAAAATTATAATTAACTTCTAAAGTTGAACCATTTCTTTTAACAAAAGCGCAACATGGAAATTAATTAAAATATAATTATTCTCATGGAAAACAAAAAACGGCTTCTTCACTCGATAATTATTAAAAAACGGTTACATCTTAACAATTACATAAAAATTCAATACAACCATCGATAAGAAACACTTAATTTCTAAGCTGAAGATCCCCGGTTCAGAATTATCCAGAGGTACCAGTTCAAAAAATCCAGTAGCATAATTAATTTTAGCTAACGCGAGGATTAGTCACCAACGCGTTTGACTGCTGGGAGGCCCGGGTTCGATTCCAAGGAAGGGTATGGAAGGATATGGAATTCCGAGGAAGGGCATGGAAAATTATCACACTCCGGCAAACTTGTATATTATTCCTCGACCTATTGTAGTCTTTAAAGGCATTAGCAGTTCATGTGACTTTAAGTAATTAATTGGTACTTTCTGAAGATAATCAACAAAAAATCTTTTAATATTAATCATCTAATATGCTTAAATAAAAATTTACCAATAGATAAATCAATCAGTAAAAATACGTCCGTTTTTGTACCGTAACGATTAGCGGAATAGCTCGAAAACCAGAATTTTCCAAGTCTACTCCCGGCGTAAGTCTAGATATTTTAACTTATTAAAACCCACAATACATAATAGTTTCACACATTTAAGTCGTTCCACAACTCACATTGTTTAGGTCATCAGCCAAAAAGCTGGTTTGAACCTCTGGAGGTTTTGCTAAGAAAAACAAAGAGTGATGTGGCTTACCTTTGCTTTCCTCACTGAATGGAAAATTATGCTTATCAGCATTCCAAGCCCTCTAAAAAGGATCTACTTTCCACTTTGAAAATGACACCTTCACTTTGCTCACCACAGGATCTAGCTGTATAATGAAATAATGAAATTCATTACTCTCAGAGGAGATAACTCTGACTAGTGTCCTTTACACCTCTATTTCTTCTGTTCTTAAATGCATTAGTCATATATTGGCTGACCATGATATAAGAAACAGAACTACTTTTTTGTAGCCCTGAAACTAGCAGGTCGAGTGCAAATAATTTAACACTCCACCTGCTTATTATGGGCATCTATGACACATAACAACAATTAAACTAAAACAATAATATACAATAAATATATAATATATATACAATAATATAAATAAATATACAATAATATACTAAAACAAAATATAATTATAAATAATAAACTAAAACAATTATCAAATGAGTTGTATAAAATAAAAAATTAGGTACATTATATAATTAAAGGAAACATGTTGTTTTAATTAGTTTTTAGATAACCATACGAATATTGTTGTTTAACAATTACGGATCTGAAAGAAACTTGAAGTTTCTTACACAATATTTAGGATTTTTAATTAGGATTCTTAATTAATATTGAAATACCACCATATGTACTAATTTTATTTCATTATTATTTTAGTTCTGTTTAAAGTCGCACCGACGGCTTTGGTTTCTAACCACTACAATGGGTTACGATACGAAATCAGTTGGTTTTTAACGTGGAGACCTAATTATTTCCAAGGTTCAGCCGGAAGTCAAGCCCGGGACCTTCCGCTTTACAGAGTCCAACGCAGTAGTCCTCTTAAGGCCCATTCCCAAGACCCACTGTCTGTCTGTAACTTGATGGCCTCCGGCAGAGGGGAGCAATAAGCGCATTGTAAAACCATTTCAGAAAACATAATTATATCTATTTATTTTATGTAACTGAAACTGGTCGGAAATGACGTATTTTCATAAAACAAAGTATTTCGCATGGTTTTTTCTATAAAACTATTTCGAAAAACACACGGTTAATGAGATAATATAATTAGTAAAAGTTTTATTTTTGAAGAAAAGCCAGTATTTTTTCAAATACTTTACATCGTCATTGTTCAACAACTATTTCGCGGATTAACATAATATTTAGCAGTATTGTTCTGTAATAATTATGGAAAATGATGAAGCAATAAAATTTAACAGAAAATCATTACTTTTTAAGTTACGAGGACAGTTTTTCTTCAAAAACAAAACTTTTACTAGTACTACATTGTACATTATCTCATTAAGCGAGTTTTCCGAAATAATATTTTAGAACAAAAACATGAGAAATACTTTGTTTACTTTAAAAAATATGACATTTCCAACAAGTTTTAGTTAGTTAAAAAAATTAGAAATGTTTTCCGAAATGGTTTTACATATTGCTTCTTTCTGCTGGAGGCCATCATCATGTTACAGACACTAGCTGCTAGTCTACTAACTGAACGAATAACTAACAACTAGTTTATTTAAAGCGCTATTACTCACTAGCGCGTTTGTGACTTTGAACATGTTTGATTTTACTAGCACTAGTAGGGGAGAAAAGGTCACGTGATTGACTAGCGCCAGTAAACTTCCTCGTGAACGTTTCGAAATGTTAATAGTTGCTAGTAAGCTGTTCTTTGTACAGCAATGCACAACAAACCTCACATACGTTTTCAGAGCACTGGCAATAATTAACTAGCTCCGTGGAAACCGTCACCGATGCGCTAGTAGGTCCTGCTAGTACTAGCAGCTAAGGAGGTGTCCTTAATTTTAATTGATTTTTGTAAACAGTACAAAAACGTTTGTTGGAACGTTGGCTCGTTGAGTCAGTCCTAACCCAAATAAACATAAATTCAAAAAATGAGTAAGTATTACTCACTTAGAGTTGTATTATCCGAATAAGTATTATGGATATGAAACTGCATTAATACTTATTGTAACAGAATGTAGGCTTAGTAACAAAAAATTAATATGAAACTAATAAAAAAAATTGTACTAAAGCGGCCTTGGAAAATATAATTGTACATTCTCCATAAAAAAAATTAATTAAACTAAGGAGACATGCCGTTCCAATAAGTTAAGGCACCTTGTTAATTCCGAATTAAAATTCAGTCTGCTAAACTGGAATAAAAGTTCAATAAATTGAATCAGTAAAAATGAACCTTAAACAACAAATACAGTGAATAACAGACTAATAATAAATCCGTAAAACAAAATTATTTTCAAAATAACGTCAATAAGAGCATATACGTATAGCTGTATAAATTATTCGGAAGCTACTTGTAAACGTTTCTTTTTGTCGGAAAAGCATTTTCTCGCGAATGTCATTTAGCCAGAGGGGTACTATTGTCCGCTGAATTGTGGAGAAAGGATTTTTCCACTGTAACATAATAGAACATAAATTCCTGGTCACGTCAGGAACAGCTCCGGCCCAATGCAAGCCCTATTCACATCGCTTCCCGTAACAATAGCAGGAATTAATGTAGTAAACAAACAACGACACAACCTTAGCAAACTGACCATGCTTCTCACAAACCAACTGTACTACATTAATACATAATTGTTCGAATTAAATATTATCATATCAAAGAGAATTTAACATTAGAGATAACTTGCTCCTACGTATAGCTTACTCTTGTCTGTTTGTGGTTGCAGTACTACAAATACTGTTTGTATTACAAATATCCAACGCTGGACTTCATTAACAGAATTGATACAATAACCAAATACATTTCTGTATATTTATTAGATCCGTTAGTAATAACCAAAGGGCTTCACAGACCTTGATTTGAAATCTTGTTTATTAAACTGGATTATTAGTTATCGGCTACATAAATTTACCTTTTATCTGAAGAGCGTTCAAAATTGTAACTAAATTATTATCTAAAAAATTGTTATTAACATAAAAACTTTATTGTCACGTAAAATAACATACAGTATATGACAAGTCCAAATAGTAAAATAAACTAAATATTCTTTAAAATAATAAATGCATTACATATGACAATTCAAAGTGTTCAGGATAAATCTTAATTTGTGCGCAGTGTACATTATAATCCAACTATAATATTGTCCATTAAACAGTTAGCATTTTAATTAACAAAAAATAACAGATCAAAATTAATTGTATGACAGAATAATTTGAACAAAATTTGATATTTATTTTAAACATATATTTGGAATACGTTAAACTGGTACTTAATTGTTTTAAAATAGGAATAATAAAAATAGGAATAACAATATGAAATTGCAGACATGATTACTCTTATCAATCCCACAATTAATGTTGCACACGTTCTTCATTTGGATTAGCCACATTCTGAATCTCAAACTAAAAAACTATTTTGTTAAAAGACTACACTATAAACTAAGACTACACTAAACTATACTTTTATTAAAAGAACTATTTTGTATTAAAAAATAGGCTAATAAATCTTCGTCAATTGTTCAAACATTCCAAATTTTTGTTGTTTAAGAATTTTCTCTTAAAATTCTGTTACAAAACCAATTTAAATTTTTTTAAATTTAAAAAAAAAGTTGTAAAACAAATTTAAATTTTTTTAAACCAATTTACCAATTGATTTCAAAATCGGTAAATTTTGAAATTTACCAATTTCAATATTAAATACGTAAATTTCAAAATTTACAAATTTCAAATTATAAAAATTACAGACCAATTTAAAATTGTATAGCGTTGCACTGCATTTTTCCGCAAATTTAATATCTAATTAATTATTTTTTTTAGTTTTTTTTAGGCTCATCAACATTTTGGTCATTACAGACTATTATGGGTTACAGGACAATATGTTTTAATGTTTAATAATTAAACTAGTACGTGTCATTAAATTTATTTATTTACGCTAAACAAATTTGGTAAATTGGCCGCCACCGTACCGTAGTGGTAGTGCGCTAGCCTGCAACGCGGAAGTACCGGGTTTGATTCCAGACTCAGGTCTGAAAATGATCTCTTCTTCTCCTTCTTCCTCATTTACGGATTAAGTACATTGCCTGTTCCAGCTTCTACTCATCTTCGTGATCTACCCAACGACCGCACTCCTTGTGGACATTATTGTAAGGCCAGTAGCGGATACCGAACCTCTGGCATGCGGCGTGTATGTTGCAACCACCTCTCCCAATATTGTTCAATCCTCTGCCTCACAGATTCCGTTCTACCCAAATCATCCCTAAATGTTGCTCCTCTCGTCGATCTTAATAAACTCATTTAAGCTGCTTCCAACTTCCTATCCTTTTGTTGTTACCCTCATGTTTCACTACCGTACAACAAAGGGGGCAGTGCCATTGCATCATATAACCTCAACTGTGTTTCCTTCCCGGACCTTGCTTTAACCCTTAACCCGAAGTATAGAAAATTTTTCATTAATCGGAAGTATAGGTCTACCAGACCTAGATCGATCAGAAGTATAGGTCTATCAGACCTAGGCTTTTAACGCTTCAAATACAGTGATATACTTCAATTTTTATTTTTCAAAGATGCAGTAAAACATATAAAACACTAAAAAATTATTTAAGTAATGTATATCATTAAAAGTAATGTCAACAAAAATTACGCGAAAAGTTATTAATAATTAATATTTCAATGTAAAGTTAGTTACTATGATAAAATTATACAATAAAGTGAAGAATGGTGTGAACAAAAAATGTAATTGAACACATGTATGGGCTACAATTTGTAGCCAAAAATATGTAACATACGCAAACACACGCATAAACAATAAAATTTTCTTTCCCCTGACCATAAAAATATTGTGGTATATGTGAATCATTTCCAGAACCACCTTTGTCTTGAACCGCACACGAGTCATCTGAATCAGATGAAACTAAATTTTGTAGGCCATCATGTTCACTAAACGTATCCATTTCTTCATCACTTGCATCGTCTAGTACAAAGTCTGGATCCTTGTCTTCATCGTCAACTGATTCATAATTATCGCCAAAGTTTAACTCAGCACACCTAAACCCTCTTTCTTCAGGATTATAATTCTGTTTAGAAGTGCTTAACTGATTTTCCGGATCCATAGTAGCACAAATATTGGTTAAATTATTTGTAAATGAAAATGCAGGAGCAATATAACTTATTACATAAATTCATAAAAAATTTCGTTACCAGTAGTATAGGCCTCTTACACCCACAGTAATCAGTTCATTATCAGTAGTATAGGCTTCTAGTACCTACACTAAAATGTACATTATCAGTAGTATAGGTTTCAAGTACCTACACTAAAATGTACATTATCAGAAGTACAGGTCTCACATACCTGGTAACTACGACGCAAAATTCACCTACACAATATCCCGCACAAAAGAAAACTAACCTTCTATTTGACACAAGTTTAAAAGTACTAATGAAAAGGTACTCAAGCTGCCACCCCAAATTATTACCAGTGTATGCAATATTCTCTAACAAAAAAATTGTATTGGTCTGACAGACCGATACTTCGGGTTAAGGATTAACGAATTTTTTTTCTTCTGCACTGTTTGCGTCAATACATATGCGAAAATATATTAATAAAATCTAATAGAATTCATGTACAGTTGCCAAATTATTTAGGTCTTGCGAGTAAGGCGGCCTACGTTGACGGTAACGCGCGTGTGACGTCAAAGGCAAATATAATATCGGACCAATCAGAGTCTAGTATTCTCAACCAATGAAAAATCTCTATAACTAGCCAATCAGATGTCTTCTAATGCGTTAATTTGATTGGTTATTATTGTCCAATCAGAGAGCTTATTGTAATTCACTACGTCATCCGATATGAACCAATGAAATCGTTTCATTCAGTATTACGTCATTTGTCAGTATGGACTTCCTGATGGGTCCGGAACTGTTCCTGCGCGTGACGTCGACTTACATTTTTACATAAGATCCGCCCATTGTCACCGCCCAGTTAACGATACAGCCGAATATTACAGAATAACGACTACTGAAATGCTATACGTTCCAGAATTAAAACATGTACCCAAAACATTTTAAAGTTGTTAGAGATCTTCCGGGTTGGCAATGATTATGGTATTATTTTATGTAAGAGCAGTATATTTTCTGCTGCTTTTTAAAGTATGAAATAAAAAAAGCCATGTGAAGGAAGCAAGAAAATAGATTGGGTTGTCACATACAAGCTTTCTCAAACTTAACAAATTATTTTGTCGGCTACCATGGAAACAGTACTATACGAACGTGACACATTGTGATTTTGTCACTGTATATTATTAAGGTTAATTCTAATAAGGACATCAATGCCGTTTTTTTTGTCAAAAATCGTCAGTAGAATCGCCAGCATTGTCAAAATGAATTTTTCCACATACATGTTCTATACCTTGTTAGAGCAACCTACAAATTCTGCGTTTTGACGACAAACCGTCACGTTAAAAACGGTTAACGATATGAACAATTTTTGGGTGATATTTTTCAACATTTCTCCGCGTTGATTCGTAGTTTGTTTCATAATTTTATTTTATGATGGGAAAATTTAGTATTGCTTATAACAGGCAGTTAAACTTGAAATATTTTTTTTAATTTCATTTGCTACTTCTAAGGCTACATTTATAGTTCTGTTTTTTCCACTAGAGAAGTTAACTTTAAACTAAATCATATTAAGTACAGAAGTGGTACTGGTGAAGGAAAAACTGTTATGAGCTTCTTCCAACGACAGTAGATTATTATACAGTTAGACCTTGCAGTGAATATTAAAAGCGCTTTTGCAAGATGCAAACTGAAAGATTTTTAAAAGGCCTCCTATGCTCATGAAAACACTTTTCTTCTGAGTGATACGGTTATAAACCTAGAAATGTAACCCAATTATTTTTTCTGATTATTTCAGATAACATGTAAATGTTTGAACTAACTTCTAGCCTAATGATCTAAAAACCCAATTTAATTGTGCCGAAAATTTCAAATCTCATAATTTACCTAATTTTAAGTTAATTGATACACTGGATTTGCAAATATGAATATTATCATCGTCGTTATGAAAGAACGTACAAATTTATTCTTACCAATTATTCGAAAAATATAATCTGCTAATAGTTTATTGAATTTAATGTTCAAACCAACATCATTTTTAAATAACGTAGGCGTAATCTATTAATATTTCCGGTCTTGTTTCTCAGAATTATTATATTTTCAATGCTTGAATTTTGACTATAGCAATAATAATCAGAGAGCTATGGCAAAACGAATTTTCTAATGTTTTTTACGGCGTGAATTGATGATTGGAATTGTACACTGTTGGCGCGGAACGTGTATATTTTATTTATACATTATGAGTTAACTATCAGATTCTAAATCAACAAAAAAATAAAGGTTACAGATATCGTTACTTAACGATTTATTTTTTCTTCTGCACTCTTTGTGTCTATACATATGCGAAAATATATTAATAAAATCTAATAGAACTGATGTACAGTTGACAAGTTATTTAGGTCTTGCGAGTAAGGCGGCCTACGTTGACGCTGACGCGCGTGTCACGTCAAAGGCAGATATAATATCGGACTAATCAGAGTCTAGTATTCTCATCCAATGAAAAATCTCTAAATCTATCCAATCAGATGTCTTCTAATGGGTTAATTTGATTGATTATTATTGTCCAATCAGAGAGCTTATTGTAATTCACTACGTCATCCGATATGAACCAATGAAATCGTTTCATTCAGTATTACGTCATTTGTCAGTATGGACTTCCTGATTGGTCCGAAACTGTTACTGCGCGTGACGTCGACTTACATTTTTACATAAGATCCGCCCATTGTCACCGCCCAGTTAACGATACAGCCGAATATTACAGAATAACGTCTACTGAAATGCTATACGTTCCAGAATTAAAACACCTACCCAAAACATTTTAAAATTGTTAGAGATCCTCCGGGTTCGCAATGATTATGGTATTATATTATGTAACAGCAGTATATTTACAGCTGCTCTTTACAGTATAAAATAAAAAAAGCCATGTGAAGGAAGCAAGAAAATAGATTGGGTTGTCACATACAAGCTTGCGCAAAGTTAAATTATTTTGTCGGCTACCATGCAAACACTACTATACGAACTAACACATTGTGATTTTGTCACTGTATAAGAAGGTTAATTCTAATATAGACGTCAATGCCGTTTTTTTTTTGTCAAAAATCGTCAGTAGAATCGCCAGGAATGTCGAAATGAATTTTAGAACATACTTGATCTATACCTTGTTAGAGCTACATACAAATTGTGCCGTTTTGACGACCAATCGTCACGTTAAAAACAGTTACCGATATGAACAGTTTTTAGGCAATATTTATCAACATTTTTCTGCGTTGATTCGTAGTTTGTTTCATAATTTTATTTTATGATAGGAAAATTTAGTATTGCCTAATACAGGCAGTTAAACTTTAAATATTTTTTAAATTTCATTTGCTACTTCTACGGCTACATTTATATCTATGTTTTTTTCACGAGAGAAGTTAAATTTAAACTAAATCATATTAAGTACAAAAGTGGTACTGGTGAAAGAAAAACTGTTATGAGCTTCTTCCAACGACAGTACATTATTATACAGTTAGACCTTGCAGTGAATTTTAAAAGCGCATTTGCAAGATGCAAACTGAAAGATTTTTAAAAGGCCTCCTATGCTCATGAAAACACTTTTCTTCTGAGTGATACGGTTATAAACCTAGAAATGTAACCCATTTATTTTTTCTGATTATTTCAGATAACATGTAAATGTTTGAACTAAATTCTAGCCTAATGAACTAAAAACCCAATTTAATTGTGCCGAACATTTTACAGCTCATTATTTACCTAATTTTCAGTTAATTGATAGTCTGGATTTAAAAAAATGAATATTATCATCGTCGTTATGAAAGAACGTACAAATTTATTCTTACTAATTCTTCAAATAATATGATCTGATAATAGTTTATTGAATTTAATGTTGAAACCAACATCTTCTTTAAATAACGTAGGCGTAATCTATTAATATTTCCGGTCTTGTTTCTCAGAATTATTATATTTTCAATGCTTGAATTTTGACTATAGCAATAATAATCAGAGAGCTATGGCAAAACGAATTTTCTAATGTTTTTTACGGCGTGAATTGATGATTGGAATTGTACACTGTTGGCGCGGAACGTGTATATTTTATTTATACATTATGAGTTAACTATCAGATTCTAAATCAACAAAAAAATAAAGGTTACAGATATCGTTACTTAACGATTTATTTTTTCTTCTGCACTCTTTGTGTCTATACATATGCGAAAATATATTAATAAAATCTAATAGAACTGATGTACAGTTGACAAGTTATTTAGGTCTTGCGAGTAAGGCGGCCTACGTTGACGCTGACGCGCGTGTCACGTCAAAGGCAGATATAATATCGGACTAATCAGAGTCTAGTATTCTCATCCAATGAAAAATCTCTAAATCTATCCAATCAGATGTCTTCTAATGCGTTAATTTGATTGGATGTTATTGTCCAATCAGAGAGCTTATTGTAATTCAGTCATCTGATATGAACCAATGAAATCGTTTCATTCAGTATTACGTTATTTGTCAGTATGGACTTCCTGATTGGTCCGGAATTGTTTCTGCGCGTGGCGTCGACTTACATTTTTACATAAGATCCGCCCATTGTCACCGCTTAGTTAACGATACAGCCGAATATTACAGAATATCGTCTACCGAAATGCTATATGTTCCAAAATTAAAACATGTACCCAAAACATTTTAAAATTGTTAGAGATCTTCCGGGTTCGCAATGATTATGGTATTATTTTATGTAACAGCAGTATATTTACAGCTGCTTTTTACAGTATGAAATAAAAAAAGCCATGTAAAGGAAGCAAGAAATTAGATTGGGTTGTCCCATACAAGCTTACTCAACCTTAACAAATTATTTTGTCGGCTACCATGCAAACACTACTATACGAACGTGACACCTTGTGATTTTGTCACTGTATATTAATGGTAATTCTAATAAAAACGTCAATGCCGTTTTTTTTTGTCAAAAATCATCAGTAGAATCGCCAGCATTGTCAAAATGAATTTAAAAAAATACTTGATCTATACTTTTTTAGAGCAACATACAAACTGTGCCGTTTTGACAACAAACCGTCACGTTAAAAACGGTAAACGATATGAACAATTTTTGGGCGATATTTTTCAACATTTCTCTGCATTGATTCGTAGTTTGTTTTATAATTTTATTTTATGATGGGAAAATTTAGTATTACCAATAACAGGCAGTTAAACTTTAAATAGTTTTTTAAATTTAATTTGCTACTTCTACGGCTACATTTATATCTTTGTTTTTTTCACGAGAGAAGTTAAATTTAAACTAAATCATATTAAGTACAGAAGTGGTACTGGTGAAGGAAAAACTGTTATGAGCTTCTTCCAACGACAGTAGATTATTATACAGTTAGACCTTGCAGTGAATATTAAAAGCGCTTTTGCAAGATGCAAACTGAAAGATTTTTAAAAGGCCTCCTATGCTCATGAAAACACTTTTCTACTGAGTGATACTGTTATAAACCAAAAAATGTAACCCAATTATTTTTTCTGATTATTTCAGATAACATGTAAATGTTTGAACTAACTTCTAGCCTAATGATCTAAAAACCCAATTTAAGTGTGCCGAAAATTTCACATCTCATTATTTACCTAATTTTAAGTTAATTGATAGACGGGATTTAAAAATATAAATATAATCATCGTCATTATGAAAGAACGTAAAAATTTATTCTTACCAATTATTCGAAAAATATAATCTGCTAATAGTTTATTGAATTTAATGTTCAAACCAACATCTTCTTTGAATAATGTAGGCGTAATCTATTAATCTCGTATGTACGGTCTTATTTCTCAGAATTATTATATTTTTTGTGCTTGAATTTTGACTATAGCAATAATAATCAGAGATCTATGGCAAAACTACTTTTTTAATGTTTTTTAAGGCGTGAATTGATGATTGGATTTCCACACTGTTGGCGCGGAACGTGTATATTTTAATTATACATTATGAGTTAACTATCGGATTCTAAATCAACAAAAAATAAACATTACAGATATCGGTACTTAACGAATTTTTTTTCTTCTGCACTGTTTGTGTGTTTATACATATGCGAAAATATATAATAAAATATATATATAAATATATAAAATATATAATGAAATATATAGAAAATAATATTATAAAATCTAATACAACTGATGTACAGTTGACAAATTAGTTAGGTCTTGAGAGTAAGGCGGCCTACGTTGACGCTGACGCGCGTGTCACGTCAAAGGCAGATATAATATCGGACTAATAAGAGTCTAGTATTCTCAACCAATGAAAAATCTCCAAATCTAGCCAAATCAGATGTCTTCTAATGCGTTAATTTGATTGGTTATTATTGTCCAATCAGAGAGCTTATTGTAATTCAGTCATCTGATATGAACCAATGAAATCGTTTCATTCAGTATTACGTTATTTGTCAGTATGGACTTCCTGATGGGTCCGGAACTGTTCCTGCGCGTGACGTCGACTTACATTTTTACATAAGATCCGCCCATTGTCACCGCCCAGTTAACGATACAGCCGAATATTACAGAATAACGACTACTGAAATGCTATACGTTTCAAAATTAAAACATCTACTAATTACATTTTAAAATTGTTAGAGATTTTCCGGTTTCGCAACGATTATGGTATTATTTTATGTAACAGCAGTATATTTACAGCTGCTTTTTACAGTATAAAATAAAAAAGCCAGGTGAAGGAAGCAAGAAAATAGATTGGGTTGTCACATACAAGCTTGCTCAAAGTTAAATTATTTTGTCGGCTACCATGCAAACACTACTATACGAACGGGAAAAACATTGTGATTTTGTCACTGTGAAATGCTATACGTTTCAGAATTAAAACATCTACCAATTACATTTTAAAATTGTTAGAGAATTTCCGTGTTCGCAACGATTATGGTATTATTTTATGTAACAGCAGTATATTTACAGCTGCTTTTTACAGTATAAAATAAAAAAGCCAGGTGGAGGAAGCAAGAAAATAGATTGGGTTGTCACATACAAGCTTGCTCAAAGTTAAATTATTTTGTCGGCTACCATGCAAACACTACTATACGAACGGGAAAATCATTGTGATTTTGTCACTGTATATTAAGGTTAAGTCTAATAAAGACATCAATGCCGTTTTTTTTGTCAAAAATCGTCAGTAGAATCGCCAGCATTGTCAAAATGAATTTTAAAACATACTTGATCTATACCTTGTTAGAGCAACATACAAATTGTCCGTTTTGACGACAAACCGTCACATTAAAAACGGTTAACGAAATGAACAATTTTTGGGCGATATTTTTCAACATTTCTCTGCGTTGATTCGTAGTTTGTTTCATAATTTCATTTTATGATGGGAAAATTTAGTACTACCTATAACAGGCAGTTAAACTTTAAGTATTTTTTTTAATTTCATTTGTTACTTCTACGGCTACATTTATAGTTCTGTTTTTTTCACTAGAGAAGTTAAATTTAAACTAAATCATATTAAGTACAGAAATGGTACTGGTGAAGGAAAAACTGTTATGAGCTTCTTCCAACGACAGTAGATTATTATACAGTTAGACCTTGCAGTGACTATTAAAAGCGCTTTTGCAAGATGCAAACTGAAAGATTTTTAAAAGGCCTCCTATGCACATGAAAACACTTTTCTACTGAGTGATACTGTTATAAACCAAGAAATGTAACCCAATTATTTTTTCTGATTATTTCAGATAACATGTAAATGTTTGAACTAACTTCTAGCCTAATGATCGAAAAACCCAATTTAATTGTGCCGAAAATTTCACATATCATTATTTACCTAATTTCAAGTTAATTGATAGACTGGATTTAAAAATATGAATATTATCCTCGTCGTTATAAAAGAACGTAAAAATTTATTCCTACTAATTGTTCAAAAAATATAATCTGATAATAGTTTATTGAAGTTAATGTTCAAACTAACATCTTCTTTAAATAACGTAGACGTAATCTATTAATTAGTACGGTCTTATTTCTCAGAATTTTTATATTTTTTGTGCTTGAATTTTGACTATAGCATTAATAATCAGAGAGCTATGGCAAAACTAATTTTCTAATGTTTTTAAGGCGTGAATTGTGATTGGAACTCTACACTGTTGGCGCGGAACGTGTATATTTTAATTATACATTATGAGTTAACTATCGGATTCTAAATGAACAAAAAAATAAACATTACAGATATCGTTACTTAACGATTTTTTTTTTCTTCTGCACTCTTTGTGTCTATACATATGCGAAAATATATTAATAAAATCTAATAGAACTGATGTACAGTTGACAAGTTATTTAGGTCTTGCGAGTAAGGCGGCCTACGTTGACGCTGACGCGCGTGTCACGTCAAAGGCAGATATAATATCGGACTAATAAGAGTCTAGTATTCTCAACCAATGAAAAATCTCCAAATCTAGCCAAATCAGATGTCTTCTAATGCGTTAATTTGATTGGTTATTATTGTCCAATCAGAGAGCTTATTGTAATTCACTACGTCATCCGATATGAACCAATGAAATCGTTTCATTCAGTATTACGTCATTTGTCAGTATGGACTTCCTGATTGGTCCGGAACTGTTCCTGCGCGTGACGTCGACTTACATTTTTACATAAGATCCGCCCATTGTCACCGCCCAGTTAACGATACAGCCGAATATTACAGAATAACGTCTACCGAAATGCTGTACGTTTCAGAATTAAAACACCTACCAAAAATATTTTAAAATTGTTAGAGATCCTCCGGGTTCGCAATGATTATGGTATTATATTATGTAACAGCAGTATATATACAGCTGCTTTTTACAGTATAAAATAAAAAAAGCCATGTGAAGGAAGCAAGAAAATAGATTGGGTTGTCACATACAAGCTTGCTCAACCTTAACAAATTATTTTGTCGGCTACCATGCAAACACTACTATACGAACGTAACACATTATGATTTTGTCACTGTATAAGAAGGTTAATTCTAATAAGGACGTCAATGCCGTTTTTTTTGTCAAAAATCATTAGTAGAATCGTCAGCATTGTCAAAATGAATTTTAGAACATACTTGGTCTATACCTTGTTAGAGCAACATACAAATTGTGCCGTTTCGACGACAAACCGTCACGTTAAAAACCGTTAACGATATGATTAATTTTTGGGCGATATTTTTCAACATTTCCCCGCGTTGAATCGTAGTTTGTTTCATAATTTTATTTTATGATGGGAAAATTTAGTATTGCCTATAACTGGCAGTTAAACTTTAAATATTTTTTTAAATTTTATTTGCTACTTCTACGGCTACATTTATAGTTCTGTTTTTTTCACTAGTGAAGTTAACTTTAAACTATATCATATTAAGTACAGAAGTGGTACTGGTGAAGGAAAAACTGTTATGAGCTTCTTCCAACGACAGTAGATTATTATACAGTTAGACCTTATAATAGTTACCTAATAATAGTTTATTGAATTTAATGTTCAAACCAACATCCTCTTTAAATAACGTAGGCGTAATCTATTAATCTCATATGTACGGTCTTATTTCTCAGAATTATTTTATTTTTTGTGCTTGAATTTTGACTGTAGCAATAATAATCAGAGAACTATGGCAAAACTAAATTTCTAATGTTTTTTAAGGCGTGAATTGATGATTGGAATTGTACACTGTTGGCGCGGAACGTGTATATTTTAATTATACATTATGAATTAACTATTGGATTCTAAATCAACAAAAAAGTAAACATTACAGATATCGTTACTTAAATGTTCTATTTATTCAACCGCAAACACGTTGAAACGAATAAACTTTCGTCTTACATGAAAATCCCCTTCATACGAGTTTGTCATATCACAACCCAAGTACTTAAAATGTGAAACCTGCTGCAGGACTCTGTTCTCTAGTACTATCTTCATCCGAATAGGTAACTTAACCCTCAAAGCCATTACTTTTGTCTTATCATTAGAAATAATCAGCGAGTACTCTTCACAAAGCTGTTTGACCAGAAATACCAACACCTGAAGTTCGTCCTCCGATTCCTAAATGTTCACTAAATCATCTGCATATGAAACGAGTTCAAGAAAATCCAATCAGCCAAACACACACCTGGGGCCACTCTATTTTTCCATCTTCACATCATATCATCTACATAAATATTGAAAAGAGTAGGAGACAAACTACAACCCTGCCTGACTCCCTTCTTAACCAGCTCCATTCCAGTTATATGGAAATCATTACAAGTTAAAACCCATCATCATCATCATCATCATCTGTCAAGGATTAGGCTCCATGGCCTGTTCCGGCATCCATCTCTTTTAAGGTCTTCCCAAGCCTCGCTTCCCTCTAGGTTTATATTACCATGCTCGCAGAGGAAGTCTTTGAGCTGGCAGGCGAAGTAAATGGTTGGACCAGTTTCTCTTATATATTCTAAATGTTTCCAACAGTGACAGAACATTCAACTCGGCGCGGATAGCTTCGTTACATACTCTATCTAACCGGTTACAACCTTCGACTTCCCGCAAAAATCTCATTTCAGCAGCCTGGGCACGAGATTCATTCCTCTGTAATGACACCCATGTTTCACTCTTACCGTAACTCATCATAGTCGCCAATAACCAAGCTGTTGATGCAACTTTAAATGAACAAAAATATTGATTTTAAGTAGAAAGGTGCAGCATTACAAATGTACAAGGTGATAATAACCCTATACAGGTTATCCAACCATGTGTTGATAACCTGACTGCTATTGATAATTTATATAAACATTTATGATTAAATTCTTACTTTTTGTAAATTATTAAACTGGCTAATAATAGTTACAATATTTTTTATAAATTATTACATTAAATAACTTAATAATCTCAGCTAATAATTAAAAATCAGTTGTTAATTTAAAGATGGAGGTTTTTATGTTTAAATGAATCAAAAGAGTGTTTGAAAGTTACAAAAACATTTATTAAAATTTTAAAATAAAGAAATATAAAAAAATATCTACGCAGATCATCAAATAAGTTTAAAAGACATATTTACAACACAAATTTATATTTATTTGAAAGGTTTAAAAATTATCAAACAAAAAGTAATTAATACAAGTGAATCAGTTATAAGCGAATGCATATTTTGATTTGGTGTTCTGTTGACCGGGACAGTTTGAAGAGAAGGTTGTGTTTGTGTGCAGTTTGATTTATGAAAATGTGTTAAATAAATATGAAGTATAAATTGTTATATAATTCATAGAATAAAGTCACAAATAGACCCATGAAATAAAATTGAGTGAAAGAACATTATTTAATTGAATTACGGCGAGAAATATACGAACGGAACATTGAACGAAACTCTTAAGGCGAGCGACGGACTTCAGAAACGATAAGAACATTAACCGGTAAACTATTAAATATTAATTCAGCTGAGATAGACTTTATAAAATATATTTTAATAATAATAATACAGTAACTAAATAATATCTAAAATATTCTAAATTTCTTTTTTTTTCTAAAGCCAGTCAGATTCAATTAAAATTGTATTTAAAATCGAATTTCTTTTGTTTTATTTTGATTGTCAATAATTTGTTTTCCTGTGTTTTTAAGTTAGAACTAAATGAAAATGTTACAAAGAACTGCTTATAGTAAGATCTCAGGTTCGACTTCTAGCCAGAATCTGGAAAATTGTAACATTAAAATTCACTGATACTATACTATTAACCACTGCAGTCGTTAATTACCACGGAGTTAATTAGATTTAAATTAAAAATAGATCAAAAATTCAATTTAAAAAATAAAATAGACCAAAATCGGTAAAATTTACTACTTCCAAAGCATGGAAACGGTATTTTTCATCAGCTCCTGCTGCTGTAAATATGAGTCTCTAAATGCAGAAAGGTCACATGTCCACAAAAGAATTTTTCAAGAAACGCAAAAACTGCAATAAGTGACAATAAAGTTTTGTAAAAAAACTGAACTGAATAACTGATTTAATGTCCTGCCCACTATTTTCATTAAAAAACCAGAAATGTAACTGTAATATCTCAAGTAGGATCCATTGCTTCAAAAAAGTAAGTAAGTTATTAATTTAAAAAATTAACATATGATATGGCCTCTCTGAATTAGTGATTCATGTGGAGAACTCACCACAGTTTTGTTATATAAAGCTAACATACTGAAACAAATTAGCCTTGAAAATCTAGGATTCAATTATCTTAAATTTAGGTAATACTTGTTATGCATGACCATACTCAACCATCTCTCGTCAAATTCAATTTTCAAATCTACCACGAAATGAAATGTTCATCCTACCAAATAATTAAGATAACCTATGAATTCTTAATCACGATAATAAAATAGTTTAGATTCAATTTTTAAACAAACAAACCCAAATAGCTGTAGAATGATAAATTAAATGTTTTGTTGAAATTGTTAAAGGACATAAACAGCATTTAGGTTGATTGGTAATAAGATTGAAACTAAAGACCGTTATATGATAAGGGTGCAGAAAAGAACAAAAGAGTAAGGGTTTTATGGAGGGGTCAGGGAAGGGTACAGGGGACAAGACTAATTAAATTGAACAGAACAAGCAGAAAATTCTAGTCTCATCTAAACAGTTTGTCCAAACTGAGTGGTTCCAAATCCAGCTGGCATCTAGCCAGAATGCTGATCATCATACAAGCCATCCTTAATTTTAGTCTTTTCCCCCTTCTTTTTAATTTAATTAATTTTATTCTTTTATAATTTCTCCACAGAATAATTACATTAGCATTGTTGTTAATCAAATAAAAATATGAGAATAAAAATATTTGTGGGCTATTGAGTTTCAACTAAACATATTATCACTTTAAAATACATCTGAAAACATCTGTACAAGGTCATTTTATTGAATGCCAAATATTGAACAATTTTATCTTGAATTTAGGTAATAATTTTAATGCATGACCATATTATACCGTTTCTTTTCAAAATTAATTTTCAACTCTACCAAGAAATTTTTTTTATTTATTTATTTTGGCTAAAAAGTACAATGAATCTTATCCTATGTTATTTCCTAATACCCGCATAGGTCTAGCCTGTGCGCGGGTATGATTTTCTTCCTACCAAGTAATTAAGATAACTTATGAATTCTTAATCACGGTTATAAAATAAAATTTTAATTCAATTTTTAAACATACAAATATAAATAGCCGCAGAATGATAAATTAAATGTTAATTAGATAATAGAAAAATAGTACTGTGGTTTGGACATATCTAAACATTTAGCTCATTTATTGACTTTACAGCAAATTCTTGTCAATAAGGTATTCAACCAAGAAAATGAAAATGAAAACTACTGGCTATAATTTATCTTATATTTTAAATGAAAGATTAATTTACTAGTAATGATCTACCACCTGAACCAGGCCAAAACATTAATTACAGCCCCTAATAAAGGGTGGGGTGGAAAATCGGGCTTTTCAGGGGAATCAAATATCTCAAAACCAATAAAGATACAAACATGATTCTTGTGCCAAAAAAATACAAGAAATTTCTGTCTATTATCTGTTGTATGCTCTTATATGTAATTTTCTTACAATAAATTAATTGAAGAAAAACCATATTTTTTAAATATATATAATATATTTTATGTATTCACAAATTATTTTTTAACTAAATCCCTATCAAGTTTTTTGTAATAATCATCCACCAGATAATGGAGCAAGAAATTATGAACATTTAAAAAATAATCATCCAAATTTCTCCAATACAAACCAAAATATTTAATTCCCAAGAATGTACTCGTCCAATCATACAAAAACGCATTTTCGGAAAACTTAATTTAAAGTTTACGGAATAATTTCACTCGCCTTGCTAGGGAGCTTTATTCTTTTTTACAAAATAAGTTATTTATAATTATGTAAATAAATAATCTATTTGTTTACAAAATAAACCTACAGAACTAGTAGAACTATTTATAACTATAATATTATAGATTATAGTTATTATCTATGTAATAGTTATTATTATTTATATTATAGTAGATTTCTGATTTATAAACATTTCACAATAAAAATCTAATAAACCGTTGCTACGACGACAAAACATGTATATTTAAAACAGATGTTTTTATAACTTCTGTCAACGTACAAAGTAAACAAATATGGTGTGATTCAGAAAATTTTAAACTTCAAATAAATGCAAAAACAAAAAAATCAAAAATTTAAAAAAATAGTCTTATTGAGTTGACTACCCCCTTAAAAATACACTAACAAATTAGGCTTACCCTTAACCAAAAATGCTTAAAAAGTGGTATTATCTTGGAAACTGTTCTACAGTTAAGGTTAAGGTCAATAAAAAAATACGTTGAATATAATATACATTGAAAACTGCTTATCGTTTTTTAAAATTCGATTAAGTTTTCATAGTATAGCTATTTAATTGAGTTAAAGTTTGACAAACATCTTGAGTACCTTCTTCTTTTAGTGCTTGCTTGCGATCGTAACAGCAATTCTAATTTTGATACTGTTGTTCTAAACAGTTCCACAAAGGAATAATGATATCAGTCTCGTAGGTGTTTTAACCAAGATGTTCTTCGTCTTCCTACGCTCTTCTCTCCGCTATTTTTCCCTGTATCATAAACTGATAAAATGATATTCTTCATTTACTATGATGATAAATTATATTTCTCTCCACGAGTAACATCGACAATACTCCAGTTTCCGCCTCTTTATCTCTCAAAGTCATCTAACCAGTTCAAAATATTTCATTTTTGGCTTTGTGAGACATTGCACACGAAAATTAACACAATAAATATGTATACATACTGAATACAATAACGAAAAAATAAGTTTATCACGCAAGCCGTATGGAGTCACACGTAGGCCAATGAAAATTTATAACATGAAAGCTCGCGGGTATGAAAACAGACTATCTAACAACGGAATGTCACGATTGGTCGCGCTACTAAAAACAACTAATAATACATTCTAACTGACTCCCCTCATCATCTGAAATCAACGGACAGTAGTGTAAACTTCGCATACTAACATTCCAAAAGTATATTACACGGTTAGAAATCTGCGGTAAGTTATAAAAATATTTCCTTGTTATCGACTTTTAAGGATAAATTTTTCTAACAGCGCGAACGCTCCAGGGTTAAGTAATTGATACTCGCCCATTGTAGACAAAGGAAACCGTTTTATAATTTTTTAAGTTTATGCGTTTCCTTGTTAAAGAAATGTTTTACATCATAAATCTAATGATAGGCTATTTAAACCTGAACTAATTTTAATGTACGCTAAAAGGTGAAGTGCGAAAGGAGACCGTTTTAAAGTTTTACCGCATCTTGGTTCTGCAGGTTTTATAGGATTGTCCAGAGTATTCAGTCTGCTCAGTAGATGTCAAAAATAAAGGCTGCTGAAATGATATTGTTAAGACCTTTAGGAGGCAGCGGCGGATAATCAGGTAAAGTAAGTGAAGAGCCTCTTCACCTATTTTCTGGATGGTATCGAAATTTATTTCTCTCACAAAATAAGTACAATTTCTGTTATAGCTATATTTTCTTTTACAATAAATGAAGAAGTGTCCTGTAAAAAGTACATAAAATTATTGAATCTGCTTAGATCGCTTTCTAATGTTTTAAATAGCCTTTATAATGGCCTTAATATACTTAATAAATGCCCAAGTGAAGAGTTAGGCGGGTAACCGCTGCTTCTCTTCCAGCGAGAGCCGGTTGCCATGAAAACGGAGATATCGTGGTAAATATGCACGCCTAGGTCTCCCCACCCGTCCCTGAATAGTGAAGAGATCGCGGCGGGTCGACCAGCCTACTGCACCTGCATGTTATATGTAGCTGAACGTAAGTTGTTTTGTGTTTGAGGTGTCAGACAGTTGTTTTGTATGTGTGTATTTAATATTTTTTACTCTCGGAAGTCTCGCGGATACTTATAAGTATAGGGCTACTATTTTTGCTCGGTTTTTGTAACTCTTCACCTATTTTTGAAGGCACAAGCCGCCACTGTTAGGAGGGTCTTGATCGCTGGACTGAAAAAGAAATGAAGATACGAGCATTAGACATTACATCTTATATTACCTACATACATTAATACTACCTACTTCAGTATTGAAATAATAATAAAAATAATTATACTTAACAGGTTATTTTACAGATCTGTAAAATTTACTTTTGAGAGACTGATCCGTCTCTAGCATAATAGTGTTTTTAATAGAATCGTGAGACGGATTGGATGCTCGTTGTTATTGAATCATTTCATACTGAGCTGTTAGAAGTGAATTCAAAAAACATTTACCCAATCATGGTTTGTAATTTACTTGATCTGATCAAGTCAAAATTGAGTTGGTGACACTTGACAGCTTATTATTACAATTACATAATATTGACTATTATTATAGTTAATTATTGAATTATTAATCATGTTTTAATAATATCATATAATGAAAAATCAGTTTACTTTTTAATTTTTTATGGTTTTCCTTGAAATTGCCGTATAATTCCATACCAATCATTCTGACACGATTCGGGTACAAAACTTAGTCAGTATAAAACAATGGTGGAAAGCACTCTGATATATAATAATAAAAATTCGGGCTCCACAGCGTATTAAACTAATTTAAAAGGTACAGGTTCATTTTATTAAAAGGCTATTTCTACTTCCACTGAATACACCCAATCATTTTGTGCAAGCTGAGGTGGGTGTTAGATCACTGGAATCATATGTAGCAAAAAAAAAATGATTAACTAGTTGATTAACTTGAGGGATATGCCCAGTAATCACCTTCCTAAAATCTGTTGTCTACTGTTGTTGAAACTTGACAGAATATGTAATCGAAGAGAAAGTTTTAACTTGGTAGCCCAATTCAAAAGAATACTTTAACCATGCAGTTGTCTTACATTTTGGACCTAAAATTTTCAGAGGAGATTAAAAAAAGAGCGCTATGAAATTATAGAAAGGTTCAGGTTCAAATCACTTTCAGAAGATATTGAAAGTGCTGTCAATTCAAGATGCAACAGTAACTACAGATTACAAAGCAGTCTTGGTCAGGGTGAGAAGCATTTAAAATGTAGAGTACCATTAGCAAAGCACTGTGTTGTCTTCCAGCTCAAAATTAAGAGTACCACCCACCCAGTTTAACTATCAAAGCATAATTATATTAGAAGCAATAGAGAACTGCACAATCTGTAAAATTTGGGAGTAAGTGACCAAAATTCACCTTCTTCTAAAAACTCCAACCTATTCACCAATGAAAGGGAGTTTTTTAGAAGACCATACGGAAGGCAGGAATGGTGGTTGGCTTATTTGTTGATGGTCGAAAGTTTAGAACTTTTTATAAATTATTAATTAACTAAATTTTATAAATAATAAGAGAAAATGGAACAATTGTAGGCCTATTAAATTGTGTACATCTTGTTTTATTTAAATCTTAAAAATTCTGGAAAGATACTATATTAAATAAATTTTTACTTTTATTTTAGAGTCAAACTTTGCCCATAAAATGTGATGTACTGGTACACAGAAAAACAACATAATTAATAGTGAACGTAAAAGTTAAGTTAAAAGCAAAAATGGAAGGAGCTGCTTTTTTTTAAATGTTAAGAAAATATGTATTTAAACTCTGGTAATCTACCTATGTAATGTTGTATTACACAATAAAGATTATTATTTTTATTTCTATTATACTTTATATACCGGGTCATCAAGGAAGGTTGTATCTATTTTAAAAAATTACAGTTTAAAACCTACTGGAGAGAAAGTCATAAATTTTTTTGATGTAAACAGAAAATATTAAAGTTTTTTTTGTTGGTATAACTGTACCGCAAGTTGAACAAATTGAATTGGAGAAAAACATTAACATAATTTGGCAACAAGACAGTGCGCCTCCTCATTTCAGTCTTCCAGTGCGCCACGCCCTCAATGAAATGTTCCCTGACCGACGAATCGGTAAGGCCAGTCCCATGCTTTGGCCTCCGAAAAGTTCAGAGTTAAACCCGCTTAATTTTTTCTTCTGGGATTATGCTAAAAATCGTGTCTATAGACAGAAAATTTGAAATGTGAATCATTTATGACAACGAATTGCTACTGCTCTTGCTTCAGTCATGCTCGATATGACTCAGCTCACCTGAACAGAGGTCAACTATCATTTAGATGTGTGCAGAGCAACCAGTGGTGTTCTTATAGGTAATTATTAAGGTATGTACAAAACTAATATTTTCTGTTAATAACAAAAAAAATTATCTCTAGTAGTTTTTAAACTGTAATTTTTTTAAATGGATACAACCTTTCACGATGACTCGTTACATTATGAGATGCAATCTGATATTCACAATGTTTAAAAAATTCCTAATCATTTTCCTAAATAATATAACCATTTACAAACTGCACCTTATCTTGAGCTATGAACTGCAATTAATCTTTCTATTACTACAAATTTTGTTAACTACGTTAGTAAGTAATGACATTCAAAATAGATAACCGATTCTAAATATTATTAACATTATGTTTCTTGTTTGAAAACTACAGAAGAAAAACCTACTTTTTACTCAAATAATATATCTGGTGTGAAACACTCACACAGCTTTCTCTTGCCAGAGTAATTAATGAAAAACAAAACCTAATCATAAGTGGATGGTTCTAAATGAAAATCAACCTGTCTTGGTCTTTGATTTTGATGACTAAAATATGGAACATGACTAATTAATGCTAAACTAAGCACTGTAGATAAAATCCATTAAGAAAAATTCTTGGGCACTTAATTTTCTATAACTCTTATTGTTACACAACATTTTTCTGTGCTGATGAGCTGTAATTTATTTCTCTGTACCAAATCAGTGAAGCAAAGAGATTAAGAAATTTAATACATAAAATAGACTTCATAAACCTAAGAGATAGAAATTTAATGCGTTATTAATAGAATGAGATTATAGAAGTTGACTGAAAAGAATATTTAAATCTTAAAATATTTAAATATAAATTTATAAATAATTAGGGAAACAGTAAAGAGTTGTACATACAGAGAGTACATGAGTAAGGGAAATACACCATTCTTAAATATACTCTTCTTCTTCTTCTTCTTACAAACAAGGATTAGGCTTGCGCCTGTTCCGACTCATAACAGCAAAATTTAACTCAATTTCCTTTTCCTATGTATTTACACAACATTTAAGTTATATATTTTATATATATCTTCCTGTTTTGTTACATTATGTCTTTATATGATTCTTACAACAATCACTCCCATCTCTTGCGTGGTCTCCCCACATCTCTCCTCCCTTCCGATCTGTACTTTAAAACTTTGAGGGGAACCCTTTCATTTGACATTCTCTCTACGTGGTCTTTCCATTTCGATCTATATTCTTTCACCTTTTCATTCAGATTGTAGATATTCAGTTCTCTTCGTATAGCCTCGTTCCTTAGTTGGTCTCTCCAGCTACAACCCTTTGTTCTTCTTAGAAACCTCATTTCCGCAGCCTGTATTTTACTCTCTTGTGGTCTTGTACTGACCCACGATTCGCTCCCATATAATAGTACTGGGGCAGCCATCACTTTATAAAATTTTAGTCTGGTTTCTTTCCGTGTTTTATTTCCTAGGGTTCTACTAATATTACCGCAAATTGCCTGGAATTTCCCAACTTTCCTTTCTACATCAAATTCTTGAATGAAACTAAGGTCACAACCTAGATAATTACACCGTGATACTTGCTCTAGTATATCATTATCGATCACAATTTTGGACCTCGTAGGATAGTTACCAGTGAACGCCATTATTTTTTATTTCTTTACGGAAACTCTAAAATTATATTCCTTGCACAATTCGTTCAGCATGTACACTGATCTTTGGAGTTCTTCTTCATTTTCCTGCACAATCCATAAATCATCCGCAAATAGTAAAACATTTAGGTAGTCGTCATCACTTAATCTAATTCCCGGATTAACTCTACCTTTCCAAATTCTAAGAATGTGGTCAATATATATATTAAATAAAGTGGGTGATAAACTACACCCTTGTCTCACTCCTTGATTAATCTTCATTTCTGTTAGTCTATTTTTACCCGTATTTATCACTATTTGCGTATCGTTATATAAACTTTTGATTGTGTTTATTAGATGAATGGGATAACCTTTCCTCCACAGAATCTTCCAGAGCCTATTCCTATCTACTCGATCAAACGCTTTTTCGAAGTCAATAAATGCCATATGAGTTTCTAGGTTAAATTCTCTTCTTTTCTCTATTATTCTTTTCACTGAGAAGATGTTATCAGAGCATGAGCGGCCAGATCTAAATCCATTTTGTTCTTCTTGTAGTATTGCTTCAGCTATGTTCTTTAATCGGTTATTAATTATTTTCGAATATATCTTATAGCCCACATTTAGTAAGCTAATACCACGGTAATTTTTGCAATCATTCCTCTTTCCTTTTTTAAAAAGAGAAATTACCTCCGCTTTATTCCATGATTCCGGGATTTTGCACTTCCTCCAACAATCATTCAACAGATGTAAAATTCTGAGTTCCAACAATACACCACCACACTTAAACAATTCTCCATTCATTCCATCGATTCCTGTAGCCTTCCTGTTCTTAACACTTTTTAATACTATTTGTAGCTCCTCCATAGTTATTGGGTCTACTGACATACTGTCCCATTCCCTCATACTTATGTTATTCGTAGCATTTTCAGAGCACCACAGGTCTTTGTAATGTTGCTTCCACTGTTGATCAGAAATGAGATTCAATGAAGCGTTATCTCTTTCTCCTCTATTTAAGGATTTCATTATCTTGTAAGCACATTGCTGCCTACCATATATATCATTTTCCACAACATTTATGAACCTATCCCATGAATCTTGTTGAGCTGTTCTTACAATCTTTCTTGCAAAGTTCCTTTTCTGGGTGTATTCTATCTTAGCTTCCAGTGTTTTCTTTTGTAAGAAGTTCAGATAAGATTTTTGTTTCTCTCTAATTGCTTCTGCTATCTCTGAGTTCCAAATACGCAACCTTCTTCTGCTTCTTCTCTTTATCCTCTTCCCCAGTGCCTCAGTTGCAGCTTTCTGAATACAAGACCTTCTATTATCCCATTCAATGTCTATATCTTCCTCAGTTGGCATCTCCAAGAGGTGTCCCTGTAATCTTTTCTGGTATAAACTTCAAATACTTTCTTCTTGTAGCAGGTGTACTTTATATACTTCATCTTTTTCTTTTTGGCACTTTTTGATTGCTTTCCATTTCCTCAGTATGACCACTTTGCTTACCAGTAAATAATGATCACTACAGATGCTACACCCTCTGAAGACTCTTACATCCTGCACCAGGCTTTTCATCTTATCATTGACTATTACATAATCTATTACCGATCTTAAACCTCTCGCGCTCCAAGTAAATTTATGTATATCTTTCTTCCTAAAAAATGTATTAGTAATTTTCAGACCATTGAAGGAAACAAATTGCCTCAATTCTAGGCCATTGTGATTCATTACTGTCTCACCAAATGGACCTATTGCTCCTGTAATTGGAATGTTGCCAACTCTAGCATTAAAATCTCCAACGATGGCAACGTGGTCTGTCTTGTTAGTCTTATTCAGAACCTTCTGTAAGTCATCGTAAAAATCACCTGTTTCTTCTCTTTTACTTTCATCAGGTGCATAAACTGCTATCACTGTTAGATGACCTCTCTCTATTTTAAACCTTACACTTATCATTCTTTCATTTATATACATATAATCCGATATATTATCCCTCCATCTATTACTAACCAAAACCGCCACTCCTGCACATGCTCTCCTACTCTGTGGAACTCCTTTATAAACCATCCAATAATCCTCCAAATCTTTTGTTCCCTGTAATTTCTTCTTTGTTTCCGTAATCACTGCTATATCCACTTTCTGTTCCCTTAGAGTTATATTTAATTCATGCTCCTTACTTGACAGTCCCCTAACATTCCATGTAGCCAATTTTAGTGTATCCGCAATTCCAAATTTCTTTCTTTTGACATTCCTATTAGTGTTACCGCAATTTCTTGTCCTAAATCCGAGGCTGTTTATGAGTTCGCCAGTAAATCTATAAATCCCCTGGCCGCGATACGAACGCTGCGCAGGTTAAGCTTGGTAGTAGGGCTGCTACTTTACTGCTTCCAAGCCAGCAGGGCCTTTCATTCGAGTCGCCACTCTAGGTTCTTCCGCCCTCTCTGCCGTTGAGAATTACTTCTTCGTCCGCCATCAAGGTCGTTGACCATGTTCGCCTAGTAACCCTAGGTAGGGGCCCTTACAAGGTGCTGCCATCCGGAGCCAGATGGTCCTTGGTTTTTTAACGAGGTTGTTACTCCTCCTGCTCCTCCTTCCTCACCATTTGCTGGATGAGGCCCCGGGCTTGCAACCGGCGGTGTTACGAAACACCGTTGACGGAGTTCTTAAATATACTCAAAGATACCATTTCAGTCTTTAGACATGAGTTAGAGCTTGTTATTATATTTCATAATGGTACACAAACCCAAATGCTACAACTTAGTAAAATTTAACGGCCAAGTACTCTGATGAAGACTGTAACAAAGGTTTTAAAGTTGAATTTCAAAACTTGATAATGTTTAGGCCTACTGACTTTTCATGTTTAAAATTATTATATTGAAATGTTTCAAATTAAATTTTTTTATCCCTAATGCGTGTATGTTGCAATCTGTTCAATTCAGAACAATAGCAACTCCGTGACCCAATGAGATGAAGATGATGTGTATGATATGAAAATGAGGTGTAGTCTTGGACAGACCCAGGCCGACCATTCCTTACAAAGTTTGGTTAATTGAACCCCAACCATCAAAATACACCAGTAACCTATGTCTAGCATTCACATCCCTATAAAAGTAGCTATAGTCCAGCCTCTCTAAGTTTGCTCCTAATGTAAACAAATAATGACGTCACTGAGCATGCGCATTATATTAAAATGTGTACACGCTTATTAAAAAGTAACAACAAAATACTTTCAAAAGTATTTAAATACAACATATTTTCATACGTTACAAAAAATCATTTCATCCTTCACCGTCTGCATTAGCAGTAATTGCATAACAGTCGGACGTTAAACCAAAAAAAAAAAAAAAAAAAAATTTAAATACAAAATACTTTTAAAAGTATTTTTCTAAATGAAATTGTTAGGCCTACATCATACCATTACTGATGTTTTAAGTACTTATATATTAAAAAATAGTTAACTTAATAGGAATACGATATCCGTAAAGTCGCAGACTCTAGTGTGCACCCTGTAGTAGGTGGCTTTTGTTTGTTGACAGTAGGAGCAAACTAAGAACGGCTCAACTGTACCTATACTAGGATTTCAATCAGCAACCTTAGTCTGCAAAAATCAGGTGTTAAACAGCTGATCACTCTGCTTCTAGACTAATCCAGAGGGTCATCAAATTAAAACTGAGGCAAAATTGACTATGAATTTCATTATTATTAATTTCAAAAAAAAATTATGACTACATAATTTTTGTACATGCTTGTGTTTTAGCATAGTAGGCCTAACAAAATGCTTCTTTGTTTTTCTTTTACCTATTGTTTTGTTATGCATATTTTGTACAGTAACATGATGAAATAATATAATGAAATTATATTACAGATTTATTTAAGGCGATTAATGAGTAAATATTCTATTATTTTAAATTAAACTGTTTAATACCAGATGGAGTATCCATCCGTTTCATCAGTGAGGTTGAAGTTCAAAATCAACCGCGAGTAAATCCAGAATGAAAAACGAGCTGAAATGACAAGCGCGCGCTATCTGTAGGTTATGATGTAAACTTCTTGAGCGTAACAAATGGCGGATTCCAAAGTTCACTACTGAAGTAATTGAGCTTCTAAAAATATTATTACAATTCAAACTTTTATCGTGTAACAAATTTTAAATATCATTTTAGAGCCATTGATGATTCAAAAAGTAAAGTTTTTTAGGGTAAAGTGATTAGTTTGTCGTCTAAAGGTTAGATCGGCACTGGTCATTTATGTTACAAAACGACAGCATAACTGTCATCAACAACGATAAACAACAAGAAAATTTTGCTAGCGAATTAACTTTTCGTTGATTATTATTTTTTTTGTGCGGCCAGGAATTTATACAATTTTTAACCCTGGCGACTATAGGTGGTGAAGGCGATGAAACACCCAAGAGACATAAGAAACACAAAAAGGAGAAAGGTGAAGGTAGGTGCTAGATTTAGTAGTTGCCATGCTTAAAAAATAAAAATAAACAAAACTCAGTTAATGATCGTTTATATATAGCAGGCTTCTGTGCGCTATGTGAGAGGAGGTGCCCGACGTCATTTTATTACAGACCTTTTCAGCGTTTTGTAAAAGATAGAACAACTTTTTTACTAATATAGGTTAATTTCAAATTTGCAACTGCTTAGTTTTGTGTGTAATAAATATTGTTCTGTTGTACTACAAACGTAGTATAATGCACATCTTGCCGGTGTTTGTAACAAATTTTCTAAAAATCGTTGATGTGTGAAAAAATACCGAAATTTTAATTAACAGTATGTATAAACATTTTGCGTTCACGGACATGTGTGGCTCAGGAGCCCAATGTTTGTAGGAAAATCGTTAACCGGTAGATTGCAACGAATGGTCGAATTGTAGAAACTGTGGACTGCATAACAAACGAAAATTAGGTAATAATTCTTTGTAAATCTGTTTAAAATATTTTTTAGCGAACATTTTCTGTTGTTTAAGTTTTTATACTGCATTTGTAGTTACATTAATGTGGAATTTTAATACTACTGATCTGTAAGTTTCATTTTGGTGTGAAAACAAATTGCAGACGGTATTGATTAATGATTGGTGTGGTTGGTGTCCGAGTATGTTCATACATCGGTACTCATATTTATCTTTGGTAATGTATTTTAAAGAATAAATATTACTTTTAATTGTTTGAAAGAAAATACTAAACGTTCTAAATTGTAAAAAGGCAGTTATTTTGCATTTAAGTAGGTTGGGTGGGGCTTGTTTCTGGAGACATGTATTACTTGTTTTGTTCTGTGATTACTATTAATGTTGATCAGTTTGTGTGATTTATAGACTACCTGGGTGTGTTTTGTAATTTTTTAATAATTTACACTGCACAATAATACCGTCATGTGCACTTTGCTTCAGAGTTCAGATAAACCTGATGCTCTTTTTAACGTATTAATTTAATTTACTTATTTGAACAGAATCTATTTTACTTATAAATATAAATTGAATATTGCAGAGAGACCTGCTGGATTAAAATTGATCCTGAAGGTTGGAAGTTCATCTACTCCAGAACACAGCAGTGATTCACTGCCCCCTCAGAACTACAGCGTTACTGGGGCTGGTGACGAAGAGTCCATGCATTCAGTTGCTTCCTTCCAAAATGCATCTGCTAAAGTTGAAGATAAACTTCATAAAAAAGCTAAAAAGAAGAAGAAGAAGAAGGAAAAAGACAGAGATAAACATGAAAAAAAGAAGAAACACCATCATAAGGTAACATGAAATATTGGCTTTCCAGCATTATTATAGTTAACGTATACAGTAAAACATAAATTTAGTCTTGTCAGTGTGCCCTCAGTTTATGCAAGGATTATGTTCTAGAAAATTTCCTTGTATAATGAAATCACATAAATTAAACTCTTGTTTAATAAGGAAAAGTATTGTATTTTCCCATAATGTTCTTTTAAGGTTATGTTTTTTTGTAAGTTATAAATAATACACAGATTTCTGTACTGAAAATATGTATTTTATGGGTACTATTCTGTTGTATCATATTAGATAAATATTTACATAATTTACTTTCAATAACTGGAATCACAGCGTTCTCAGCTTCCATAAAATCTTTTGTATCAATTTATTTGTTTTCTAACTGTAATTGATTAACAGTTCGAGTTACTCATCATTTTAATGGTTATTGTGGTATATAAACATTCAGTTTATTTGAGTTTTTTAATCTTTCATACTGATTGTTTTGAGAAGCTGTGATTTCAATATTAATTTGATTTCAATACTTTAATTGAATTAATGGCTAACCTAAACTTATCTTGGTTTAATCTAATGTTTGTTAAGCATTGTCTTATTTATTTATTTACATTTACTAAACGTAGATTATATACATTGCAAGTACAATAACTGACAAAAAGTGGTTGTAGTAGTTCTGTTGGGGCAATGATGATAGAACAGAGTTGCAATTTATTCCAGGTAAACCACTGACCAACATAATAAATCAGGTAGTGACCAACCTGACAGCCCTTCAATTGCAAGAAGGAAAACATGTATTTATGTTAATCCAATGTTACCTAACAATAAAAAATTAGTAAATATAGACTGTTTGGTTTTGTTCAAATCGAAATAGTAATAGTCTTAGTAAGCTTACAATGTGCTGTAGTATTTTAGTTTGTTTTCAAAATGTTAAAATAACATTTATATAATGTACAAGTGAAACCCATCGCTTGTTTGGGAATATTTCCTGATTTATTTGAACTAATATAATTAAGCTAGTGTAAATTAAGTGTATTGCATCTCATAGTTACAGCTCTGTATACACCAAGTTATTGATTTATTATTTGTATGTTAAAGGAAAAAAGAAAACGGTTACGAGATGAATCAAGCCAAGATGATATAAGTTTAGGAGAAGAATCGTTGCCAGAACCTCCCGTACCTAAAAGAATTGCCCTTACTCATGATCTGAAGACAGGTATGATACTTTAGTAGATATTTTTGATGTAATGTTTTTACATTATCATTGTGAACTATTTTATCATATTGAAAATATTGTATTAGTAGAGTAATAATTTTAATCTTGTATTTACAATAATTTTTAAGCAGTTTCATAAAAAATTGACTGTTTTAGAAAATGAATATTAATTATATATTTATATACATTATCTGCAACACAGTTTTATCATGTTTATTTTTATGTCTAATTTTGTTACACAGTACTGCTAATGCAGATGATGAAGAGTGATAAAAAATAGTTGACCTGACCAGAAATTGAACCCGGCATTACATTTATGTCCTGGTGGCCTATATGTGCAATTAATAAATGGAGGACTAACGTTTGAAGACTGGAATTAAACCAACAAATCTTATGAATACAATTCTAACTATGTTATTAGTGCTCTTAAAGAATTTAATTCAAATAAAATATAGTTTAGTCTTGTGTCGTTTTCGGTTCAAACCAAATTTTGTAGAAGCACTAGTATATAGTTCATTATGTTAAGCATATCATGTTTTATATATTTTAGTGATGAAATGGTCGATAAATGCCATACCTGCCTGGGAATGCTGCTACTTTATTAACCTTATTTTACATATAACTGTGACTTTCAGTAACCAAGAAAAATTCTTTAATGTACATCAGGAATAGTCCTAATTTAGATTTTTTGTGCGACTGTTTTGCATATTAATGCTAATGCAAATGTGCAAATGATGAAGAAGAGTGATAATAAAATTCAGGACCCCTGGTGAAGCCAGATGTTTTGACCAACAGGTAATCCTTCATGAACTGTAAGTTAGGAAGAAGCTCTTGAATGTTTTGTCTAGATGACCAACATAATGTCTGAAAATGTAGAAAGTACTTGTTTAATTATAGCATTGACTAACAGTGAGTTTAATAATAGTAATAATAACTATATATATTTCTTACCATTTTCTTGGATTTCTTTTCTCTCTGTTTCTAGAAAGTTTGATTGTTTTGATGTTTGTAGAAATACACATAATTCAATGAACAGTGATAATACCAAATGTTAGTTAGTACTAATTACCAAAAATATGAAATTTTAATGAATAATAGCTATAAAGATAAACATAAAAAAAGGAAAGGAAAGGATTAATCAGTTAATTTGTGTTCCACAGGTGTAGGTAGTCCAGTAAGAGAACCTAGGCTGTGTGTCCAACTTCTTCGGATGCGGCAGGAACAAAAGAGCCCATTACAAAAATTATTAGACCACTTACAGAGGCTACTGGAGAAGAAAGATCCACAGCAGTTCTTTGCTTGGCCTGTAACAGATCAAATTGCTCCCGGCTACTCCCAAATTATTCCACAACCTATGGATTTTAGTTCTATGCGCCAAAAAATTGATGATATGAGTTACTCTACTCTTAATGATTATGTTGTAAGTAATTTAAGGAATCAATACTTAATCATTAATTTGTAGTTATAGGTAAAAGTAGAGTGATAAAATTATTAAAACATTTTCTTTTGAAGATTTTTTTAAATTTATTGAAGACATTGTGTGAAAAAGTAAAAACCAATTTTAAACAGTAGCAATAATATTTAATGACATTCGTTTTAACATAACCCTTATAGAGTGAGTATTCTAAGCTGAGTGGAATTCTCTATGGAAGTTTTTTAAAATTCTTTTTGTATGCCTTAAACTTTGTTAAACATTATTCACTGTTTAGTTAGCTAGTGTTAAAACAGGCTGTAGTAATATTCTCTAAAGATTTTATTACATCTCAGAGGCATAAATGGAGGGAGTTGTGTAATTATGTTTTACGTATGAAAAAAAAAGATCCATCTTTGTCAACAGGACTTCTGATTTTATCACTACTAGTTTGGTCTAAATGGATTTAACCCACATGTGCCGCTCCGCTTTTCACGCTAATGATAATCTGTAAATGTCAAAACACATTCCCGAATAAATACATTTAGCTAAGTTCATTACTGATAAAAAATTATAAAAAAATTACAGATGCTTTTTATAATACGTACAGTTTTTGTAAATATAAAAATATGAAAATCAGTTACGCTCTACTGTCGCTATGAAATATTTCAAAAGTTACATTATCTGAAAAATTGGTTAAGACTAATGAAGTAATCACTTAGGTTGGCTAACTGTTATTAAATAAAGGTATAACCTTGCTTCAGGGAATAGTTTACTATACAAATACAAAAATTACACCAGTAAAAGGAAGTAGTGGGTGAAGAGGGGATTCATGTGTCACAACAAACAAACAACAAATTTATGCTCTCATAAACATTCGCATAACTTAGCTCAGTAATGACATAAACACTCGATATCTCTTCAGACAATAACACACATCCACTAAATAGACATACGGTTTTACTAACTGTAATGATGAAATATTCCCAAAGTTACACTATCTGAAAGATTAGTAAAGCCAAACGTTAGTTTGGCAAACTTCACAAGCAGTATCATAAGTAAATAGATAGTATTTTATATAAAATTTGACTACATGCGTGTATAATTTGAGGTATTGTATGCTTTGATAGCTTTATAAATATGGCTGCTCAAAGCTCGCAACTACCTGGACCTCAAATATACGGTTCCCGGTGCTTAAGGTTTAAAGATTTTACTGTTGTGTGGTTCTATGTGGGTTTTTCATTTTTTGTGATAATTAAGGTACAGTCTATAGCATATCGTCCCTCCAATGGTAAACTCGCGAATGTACAAATTTGCGAATATGAGTTTGTTAGTGCGTGCTGATGTATACAACCCAACGCATGTTGTAGTTAACTTGCAAATATGTATCTTGTTCGGTAAGGGAGATACAGCCTTTGTAAGTTACTAAAATACATGAAGTGTGTTAAAGAAGAAAGCGTTGAATTTGTTTTTTGCTCTCCTGTAAAACTGAGAATTTGCACACTCGCGAGTTTACCATTGGATGGACGATATGTTCTCAAAACTTAATTACTTCCTGTTGAAAGAAATGGAAATCGTGGCCCACTTTTATAAAGATATGTGTGGAAGCAGTCATTATACTCTAAAGCATAAAGATTATAGTCGATCTTTTGTAACAGTACTCCTTGTGAGACAAGCGCCTCTAGTTTGTAAACGAAAGTTTACTCTAGTTGGCGCGTGTCTACCTCTCAGCCTGATAAAATTATCTTACACTATGTTCTATCATAAATATATCTACATCCAGCTAAAATAAACATTATCTTTTAAACGTTTTCAAATATATCGCTCAAATTACTTGTAATTATTATAGTTTCATGAATCGACTCCGTAATTAATTTTTTTAGCCATTACATTTAACAAAGCAATGTTTTTCTTACTAAGGGAGTTAATGACATTTAGAACAATTTTTTTTGCTTACTTTTTAAACGGTGTACCGCTTTTGTTTCAAAAATTTAACACATTCATACCATACATGTTAACAAAACACAGCTTACAAAACTTTTCATGTTCAGTGTACGAAGAAAATCAAAACGAACCGATACAGTACCAAAAGATAACTGAAAAAACTAAAAATGAGTTAAACACGGGCAAGTGCAAACAGTTGTATTAAACTAGTTACATACATTAATTTTAATGATACAAAATAAACATCTGAAATGAACAATGAATCACTGGAATCGTTTACTGTCCTGTTACAATTCAAGCGCATTAGTCCGTTATATTACTTGTGACCAAAAATAAAACTGAGTGTAATAAAAACGTAGTACATACTCTTAAATAATAACATAATAATTGTAAATAATGTCAAGAAAAATAACGATGTAAGAGTAACAATAGAAAAAGAAAAATAACAATAGTAAAAGTTTTAGTTATTAGTGGTAAATAATTAATGTTCAATTAATGAAACATTTTCTAACAAATGAATTGAACGTGTTTATTACATTAAGCTTACAACGAACGAATTAGTCATGCTGTGTGGAAATTTTTTGATTATACTGTGAGTATTTTTAATTAATACGCATGCTCACTTGTATTGCTGATTGCGTATTGTCGGAGTACTCTTAGCGTAGACTGACTTTAGAAAAACATTGTAATGATGTAACTAGACTGTTCTTTGTGAAATTTTTGTTTGATAGCCTTTAAATTACTTCAAATATTAGTATGTTAACGTATTATGATGCAGAAGTACAAAGAAATCCACAAAAACCTAATCTATTCTACTCTAACCTGTATAAACAGATGTGACTTAACCTTTTCTCCCTGCAAACTATCTCAGCTGTTTCAGAAAAATTTCAGAAAGCCGTTTGTTGAATCAATCAGAGTAAATCAAGGAGTGATAATGTCGCCTCATCATATAGCCAGTCAAAAAGTTAAAATGTTTACTTTTTTTACGAGACATTAAAACCACTAAAATTTAAAAAATTGCAATTTTCAAGCAGTCATGTAATTACAGATAAATAAGAAGAATTAATGTAATTTATTTATAAAATATTAAGTTGAATATAGTTATTAACCTAACAACTTGTATTTCAGGATGATTTCAAGTTAATGTGTGGTAATGCAATGGTATACAACCATCCTGACACAATATACTACAAGGCAGCTAAACGTTTGCTTCATACGGGTGTTAAAATAATGAGTCCAGAAAAATTAAGAATGCTTGTTCCTTCTTTACCATTCATGTTACAAATACCTAAAGAACAGCTAGGGTTTGATGTTAGTGATTTGAAGGTAAGTAAAAGTTTTGGTTTTTCTTTTAAACTCTAAATTTAATTGACGTACTGATATTAAAATATTAATCCAGTCTGTCACTGATAAATATCAGTGACAGACTGGATGAAGATTATTATAAAATTGTGTAGTGGTCTA
This sequence comes from Catonia carolina, assembly GCA_035578175.1. Classification (NCBI taxonomy): domain Eukaryota; kingdom Metazoa; phylum Arthropoda; class Insecta; order Hemiptera; family Achilidae; genus Catonia; species Catonia carolina. The sequence continues at coordinate 1,307,765 of JAQMRL010000022.1, read as the reverse complement.
TAATATAAATTATTTTCTGTTCTACTTTTTTTTAATGATTCAACTGTTGGTGTATATACCTTTATACCATTTTAACCCCTTGCCGGTTCCCAACAGAATATTACGTCGCACCTATAATGCACGAAAAAGGCCGCTGACGGAATATTATGTCGGCAGTTTTTGTCCCGTTTTATTTTGTTTTCTGTCGGCTTATTACGTCGATAGTATTAAGTATTTAATTTCACTGTTTTTCACAATGATATAGAGCGCTAGTACGTAGCTTCAAAGTAGTCTACACATATTATCACGAACGCGAAGTGACGTCATTAGTTACGGTGGTCCATGTGCTCGAATAACCTATAAATGTAATGATTATTATGTGTTAATAAGTATTTTTTTAATGAATTTTATAAGTGTTTATTTTATGAGTATTTTTTAAGTAATTTTTTAGAAAACTATTATTCAATTATGTAAATGAAACAATTATGGACTTATATTTTATTTTATGGACTTAAAGACTTTATTTTTTAGTAATACAACATTAAGATGGGTTAGGTAACCAATTTTTTAAATTATAAATAAAATATATGTTACATGCAAAAATGTTGCTTCTAATAAATTTGGTCATAATTAGCTGTAATAATTGTATTAAAGCAAAAAAATATATAAAGCAAAATAGTATTTATTTCTGAAAAAAAATAATAAACCGGTAAGGGGTTAAGTATATTTAACAAGTTTTAATAGAAATAGGAATGCATACTGAAGCCAGCAGCTGTGTTGGCACTCGTGCTGTTAGTGTCAAAAACATCTGGCTAAGCAGAAAGTGGTCCCACTTACATTGTATTACAAATTATTATTAGTATGTCCTGTACACTTTTATAATGTTTTAGCTATTTCTTTCCAATTCAGCTGCCTACGTGCCATAAATGGTAAAACAGTGGTTTATATTAAATAAGCACTTGACTTTATAATTACACCATCACTTTTGCTGACTTTCTTTTCTGAAGTTATTTTATTATTCCTGTGTATAACAATTTATTTATTGTGTTTTTAAAATGTAGGTAAAAGAAGAGAGAGATGACAAAGATGGTGACAGGGATGATGTACAAACTCCAGGAAGTGTTGAAAAAATAGATGAAGATGGCCCTGATACACCTTTAAGAAGAGGACCTCACTTTTTACCTGAGTAAGTAACTCATCACCACTTTTATTTCTACAATGTATACATAATGTTTGCAGTTCAAAAAGAATATAGCTAAATGTTCAATGTAGGGATTAAGTCTCACAAACTTTTCGTCTTTGAAATTTTCAATTGTTTGTAAACAAAGAAAATTTGCAAAATCAGTGTTATTGTTGCCTTTGTGGAACACCAATTTCTGATCTTTAAAATATTTTTTTGCCCATAACGAACATTTTATAATCATCTTTGGTTCATTCATCGTTATTAATTTTCATATTAAATGCTGAAAATAGAAAAATTATGGTTTTAACCGTGTTTTCTGAACTACACTAATGTCATAGGTACTTAATCAATTTAGTCTCCTTAAAAACTCAGTAGTGCTGTTTTGTGAAAGCTTTCATTGTTTTGGATGGAGGTGTCATTTTGAATGATCTGGTGAGTTTCAGTTGTTTTCACGTTGCAGTCGCTGACCCATTTGAAAATTTAAGAATTTTGTAGATTTTTAGTTCTGTCTTCTTCTTCTTCTTTGAGTGCCTATCCGCTACGGATGTGGGCGACCATCATGGCTATTTTGACTTTATCCGCTGCCAACCGGAACAATTGCATGGAGCTCCTACCAAACCAGGTTCGCAAGTTCCCAAGCCAGGATATTCTTCTCCTACCGGGCTTCCTCTTGCTATCTATCTTTCCCTGCAGGATGCGTTGTAACAGTTAGTTCTGTAGAAAACGAAAATGCCCCTGCCGATCTATTGTTTATAATCCTGTCGAAAAAAATGCAATCAAAAAGTTTCAAATTGTATTAAATCACAGGCATACTCTGTCAGTCCAGTTAGTTATTTTCAGAACCTATGTCTAAAATTAGGACAATAAAGTGGCTTTTTCTTTGTTTTACCTATTTAGCTTGTTTAGTTTTATTCTTTTTACGTTGTGATTGGAACTTTTACATGTAATTTGTGTAGTTTTTGTTTTGTTAAATTATTTAATTACATTTGTCTATGTTACATTTTTTCTTTCTATAGGAACAATGTGACCCGCCTTTTGAGTTAACCAACATGCATGCTTTTGATTACTTGTGGTAGTTTGGTTTAATTATTCCAATTACCAGGATAATTATTGCTTCATTTATTATAAGGTTTTATAACTACAATGGTGTAACCAATCCCTGTGATATTTTCAAACCCTTGGAGGATCATTTCACCCAATCTCAGTACGAGCGTAATTGGTGGATGTCTGATGGGCTTTCTTGAGATGTGCACATAGAATTTTAAATTATCTAGTACTTCATGTTATGTTACATAAAGTAAATGAAAATAGTTTCTCCCTCCTTTTATTGTTGTGTAAAATCTAGTCTTGCACTTTTAGCCTCCAGTAGTTCCTGGTTCACTGCAAATCTTTCAGCAAAGGTCCAGAAACAAGTGACCAATTTGTAGTATTCTTTTAAATTTGTTGGTGTTTAGTCACATTTTGCTTTAATCTGAAGTTAAATTGATTTCATATTATGATGTATTATGTTTTTATTTCTCTTGGTTGTGTTACTTTTTGTAATACAATTTTTTATTTTGTCCCTTATGGGATGTTTGTGTATTTATGTCTCACTATTGATAAATTGTTGATTTTTTTTTAGGAGCAAATTTGAAGCCATTCCGGATGATTTGACACCTGAAGAAATTTTAGAGCAAGCTCAGAAAGCTGCTCAACATGCTGCTGATAAGCTCTCTCTAAAACGACCTAACACTAAAGTAAGATCACCACTTTTTAATTCACTTTTTTGTTTACATTGAGTATTCATTACAAATTATTTAATTTTCTTTCATTTATTATCAGTTGTACAGCTTGTAAAAGTTCAGAATGGTCTACTTGTAAGATGGACAGTAAACCTAGGGCCTGTCTTTGGTTTCAAGGTTGGCAATTGATGTATTAGAAGGTTCGGAATTTTACGTGGGGATAAAACTCCAAGTAGTACTTGCAGATGGACAAGAGAGACTACATGTGCTGTGGTAGACCATTCTAAACTTTTACACTATACTTGTTTTATTTTTGAGATTTGGAAATTAATTCATTACGATTAAGAGTTTTTCGTTTCTGTTCTTTGTGTTTTTAAGGTTTCTGGTTTTTGTTATATTTGTGTTTTTTTTTCGTTTATTTTATTGTTTCTTTAATCATTTATGTGGTACCTTTCAGATGGGATTTTTAAGACAGAAAAAGGATGGCTCGACATCATTATCAATATTAGTCCCAGGGGATGGTATAAATCGAGAGACAAATGAAAGACCTGTATCGTTAGGACAATTAGTAGGAAAGTTAACCCATGGAACTGGACAGTTACAAGGCTTTAAAGAAGATAGAAGAAATGTTGCCAAAACAGGTAAATATTTTTATCAGCTTAAATTTTTGTTGAATTCTTAATAATATTGTGAGGATATTTTTGAGAGCTTACATAATATTTTGCGAGTAAATAATTATAATATTAAAATTAAATTTTTATTTTGTTTGCTAGTTAATAAATTAAATTATTATTCAATATTGGCTGCTTATTTATCAACTAAATTTTTGTAATTTTTTTTTTGTTTTAGTCAAACCATTGTATTACGGAGCTTTTGGTTCTTATGCACCATCATATGATTCTACATTTGCTAATTTAACAAAGGAAGAATCTGATCTTGTATTCCAGACGTATGGAGATGAAGCTGCTGTACAATACGCTGAAAGGTAAAACTCAATTGTTAAATGTATGTTTTTAATTTTGAAAAAGATTAATTTGTTTATCATCGTAACCGCTTATGCTAAATGTAGGTTAGAGGAAATATGGTAGGCTTGGAAACTGAGGAAATTTGACATGTTTTATAAAATATTCCCAATTGTTTTTTAATTTTTATGCAAATTATTTAGCCTTTGCATCTAAAACGCATGATATATGTGTTTAGAATTTATTCAAGTATAAAATGTTTTAATTTAATTACGATGTATTTTTTTATAAATAATAAGTTCATCCATAACAGGCAGGTTAATGTTGAATTATTTCCACTCTTATCTGCTAGTTCCAAGGCTACGAAAAAATAGATGTTTCTTATCACATGGTCAGCCAATTCTATGACTGAAGCATTTAAGAACAACAGAGGTAGAGGTGTAAAACACAATAGTCAAGAGTTATCTCCTTTGAGAGTAATGAATTACATCATTATTCAGCCAGACCCTTTGGTGAATGAAATGAAGGTGTCATTTGCAGGGTGGAAAGTAGATGCTTTTCAGAGGGCCTGGCTTGATGATAGGCATACTTTTCCACTCATTGAGGAAGGCAATGGTAAACCATCTCACTCCTCATTTGACCTAGTAAAGCCTCTAGATGTTCAAACCAACCTTTTGGCTGATGACCTAAAAAACATCAAATTATAAATAGAAATTTGAAGGTTCCAATTCTGTTTAAAACAGCTGTTGGTCACAGTATTCCAGTTTGTTCAGTTCAACATGTTTATTAACACAACTTGTTGCCTATTGGCTGATTTATACCTAGATATTATCGACTGATTTTTTCAAGATATGACTGGTTGAGTCCTCCTTAGAATCAAAATGTTTGCCCCTGTCATGACTGAGCTACATTTTATGGTATATGATGATTGTTTTGGTTGCACAGACTTGGTCTATGAGCGTTTATTATTGCTCTTTAATTACTTATAATGAATTACTTTTTCAAGCCCAGTTATGTTAAACACTGACGTGTACACTACTACAGAGAAATAATTAGTACTTCGCAACTAGGTCTTTGAACCTATTTATATACAATTGAAGTAAAATAAAAATTATTTTATTATTAGTTTTTTATTGGTATTTTTATATTCCCCTTGTTTTCAGTTTAAAGAAAGCTATTATGATTTAGTTACTCAATAGAAATGGTTTTAATTAAATTTAATTTTTAAAAGAATTAATAGTTACCTAATAGAAAAAATTAGCTTTAGATACATTGATTACTTAATTAACTGAAATATCTGTTTAAGAAGAAATGGTGTATTTTTATATTTTCATGTGTTTCAAACCATAAATGTCCTTTTTCTTTACACTTCACTTTTGTTTTTAATTGTTTTTTTTATTTGTACAAACTTTCCATTCTTAATTCTGTAAAATAAACTCTTATAATTTTTTTTTTATTTAATACATAATTATTTACTTTTTTGATGTAGTATACTAAAAATTACTTTTTCTTATTTTTTAGCATTCTAAATTTTGCAAAAGACTGTGATTATACCTTAACAATGGTAGACAATTTATTAGATTTATTGACTGGAGGTGATCATAGAAAAACAAAGAAAGTTCTAGAAGAAAGGAAAAAGTTTAGAGAAGAGGAAGAAAGAGTGAAACAGTTAATGGAAGCAAAACCTCCTCCTCCACCTCCTTCTACTGATGTGAAAATAGATGTCTCCCAATTAAAGACTCTCTCTGATTTAGGCATTGAGACCGGCTTTCTTGATTATTATGGTTTGTACTTCATTTTAATGTTTTAGGTATAATACTAGATGTTGTGTATAGTGGTATTAATAGATTAATGATTCTACATAATCATTTCAAAACTGTTTCACATTTTGATACAAAAAAACATGTTCAATAAATTTTTTTAGCCGATTCAGAGGCGGTATAGTTTATTATTGTGTCAGATGGTTTTTTTCATTTTAGTGATAATGGGTACATAAGCCTTGGCTATGTAGGTAATGATATGAGGTGATATACTGATGAAAAAATTTCAGACCTGCCTGGGGAATCGAAACCAGGACCACAGCATAGAAACCAGTTGCGCTGACCACTACACCATGGGCTGGCCCTTGAATGAAAGATTTGAAGAATTAGTTGACAAAGTTAATACACTAACAAATTGGTCATTTAAAAATACTCTTTAACAAGATAAAAATTACATTTAGGGAAGTGGGCTTTAGGGTGTTAAATTTATCTGTATTTAGTTAAATTTTAATATAACTGAGCATGGAAAAGTTATACGACTTAAAAATAAGCATTCTTATTGGAAGTGAATGATCTTGCATACTATAAATGTTATATCCATGCAATATAAGAATCACATAATTAAATATTATTGTAAAGTAATTTGAAACAAACTGAAAGGTAATAAATGTCCTATCATAATTCAGTTATCTATTCACTGGCTTTGGGAGTTAAGATACTATATTACCTATACAATTTATCAGTCATCTTGTGTTTTGTATAATCAAATATTAATTTGTATTGATATTAAACTTGCTGCAGTAGTTTCACAAAATTTGGTGTTATTTAATTTGTAATTTATTTATTTTAGAACGGGCATGGAAGGAGGAGAACATAATGCAAGAATGTTTAGATCAGACAACTGTACTTTTGGAAAAACTTCAGCAAGTACAAAATGACAGGCTAAGTGCTCCACCCCCTCCTCATCTCAGTAATGTTTTACCACCTTCTGATACTGAATTGCATTTAGGTATGTAAACTATTATCTACTGTTGTAGTGTGTATTGTTCGTCCATAAAGGCAGGTGAAGTGTTAAATTATTTGCATTCGATCTGCTAGTTCCAGGACTACAAAAAAAATCTGTTTCTGTATCACATGGTCAGCCAATTCTATGACTGAAGCATTTAAGAGCAGAAGAGGTAGAGGGTGTAAAAGGCATTAGTCACAGTTACAGTATCTCCTCTGAGAGTTGTGAATTTCATTATTATACAGCCAGACCCTGTGGTGAATGAAGTGAAGGTGTCAGACTTGCAGGGTGGAAAGTAGATGCTTTTCAGCAAGCCTGGTTTGCTGATAAGCTTACTTTTGCACTCGGTAAGAAATGCCCTGGTAAACCATCTCATGCCTAGTTTTACTTAGTAAAGCCTCTAGAGGTTCAAACCAGCCTTCCTGCTGATGACCTAAACTACAACATGTATTGAAAATGTTTTTATTGACACTTTAACTGCCAAACAGCTGAAACAAAAAATAACCCTTTTTTTTGTAATAGATGCTTTCCATTATGTACCTGGTTCATGGCCACCATTAAAAATCTTAATGTAATTTATCATTTATTACAGCGGAAAACATTTCAAGCTCTGTGAATGTAATTATAAAGTTTGTAAAGTACTGTGAAAAAATAGAGCTGAGAAATGAATTAAATAATTATTCATTCTTTAATGAGATTCAGAAACCAATTTGATAAAGGTTGTGCTTTATCAGTTCAAACTAATACATGTATAAAACTGCACTTCTACACTTTGTGAGATGCTTAATTGTTATAAAAATTCTTTGAGCAACCATCCCAATAGTGAGAGCAATATCGCATCTAATTGAAATAATTTTTAACTATGATAAAGCATTGAACTATTCTCAAGAAACACTGAATTAGCCTTATTACTGTACCAGAAGCAAACATAAACTTAAATTTTTTGATATAACATGACTCATCACTGATAGCTGGCTGTCCGATACAACCATTAGTTACGTTCATTCTTCCTACTCACGACGACTCATTCTTCCAACTGTACACTCTTATGATTTGTTTGTATCAGTTTCAAAGTTAAGTGGAATAAAGTGTAGTCAATTTGGGATAGTTATAGCATAATATTTTTGGCTGAAGTCCTCGTTAACACATGTCATTAACAGCTCTAAGTTATTAATATTACCAGGGTCCTATATCATAATTTTTAGTGTTATTGTATGTTTAAACAGCCATTTGGTCTAAATAAATTTTTTTTATGTGCCAATGTTTATTTGAAGTTTTAATTCAAAAGTGAAGTTTTAAAGATATATTTTAAAGAATTTGGGATAGAAAAAATGTAACATTTATCCACTTTGTTATTACGATGGTTTTTAGTGTACTTAAATACAGTAATATGATCTTAGTAATGCAAAATATTATAATTATATATGTGATAATATGTATAAATAAAATATGTTTTTTTAGCTGAGAAGATAACAGAAAGTTTAACTGAACTAGCAAAGCAAGTCATTCCAGGAGCTATTGCACCAGTTGCTGGAATTCGTAAAGCAATGGGTATTGTACCAGAACCGCTGCCAACTAATACTGCTCCCACACCACCTGGATCTGATTCCTCTGCTACTTCTCCAATGGATACAAATCAGGTTTGACTATCGTTTTTTGTAAACATAGTTTATGTGAAACATTTTTTTTTGTAAAATACTTAAAATTCTTGTGAAGTTTCCTTAAAAATCAGATTTATTTAGCATAGTTGAAGTAAAATGAAAATCTATCAAAAATATTTTGAAAATAATCAAAGTCAAAGAGTAAAAATGGAATGTAACGCTCATATATATTGAATTATTTATTTGTTTACTGTAGGGAGAGGAAGTACTTGAAATCACTTAATTGAAACTTTTGTTTCTCTTCCGATCAGCTTTATTATAATTCATTCCATTTATATTTGGAACTGATGTAAAACAAACACTTTGGTCTGCTATTGGCTGTATGTATAATTGAGGTTACAGAAAATGCTTAGCATAAGCCATTCCAACCACGAGATTCGATTCGCATCTAATTGAGATTTTATTCAAAACAGAACAGTGTCTGAATAAGAATAAAGTACTGAACTGCTCACCAACAGTACCAAAGTATTACCATATTGGGAGCAGACAAACATAATCTTTTAATAGTTATCAACATGTCTCGTAATGGCGCCTGGCTTTTCGATACATGTGCCAGTCTTATTCTTTTACTGAATAATCGTATGATTTGTTTACAACATTTTTAAAGTTAAGTGGAATAAACTATAGGAGAGTTATTTTGCTTTTACTTTTAGGTTAAGTCCACATTTTTTGCTTAATACCGTAATTTCCCATTATCCTACACTGAAACTTTAAAGGTATTCCCAGGAGGAGAGAAGAATAATATAAGTAACAAAGAATTTTTATTTTTCCCAGAGGCAATCAGGAGCTGCTGGAGTGTGTATGGAATCTGGAACTTCTGGAGAAGAAGGAAATAGTAATAGTCCTGAAGAAGAAAGTGGTGTTGGTGTTGATCTCGAATCTGAACTTAGGGAATTTCTTGAAAGTGAGCCTGCTCTTACAAATTTTCCATTGCATGATGACAAAACAATTGAAGAAATGCTTTCAGAGTCATGAAACAAGAAGGTTTGTAATATTGTCAGTTTTTTATATTTTGTCAATTGTATACATTTTTATCTGTCGTGATTCATTCTTTTCATATCTTTGATTAGGCATTTTAAGTTTGAGTCCTCTGCTTCCCATTTCCTATTTTACTCAGCATCTTTCTGTTTGAGCTTGCAGTGAGTTCTCATATTACTTAATTTATCTGCCTTACGATACTTAAAACAAAACTAAAAATTAATCATTATTTCTAAACCGGTAACTGTGAGGCGTGTCCGGAAAGGAAGTGCCATTTTGAAAAAATATACTGTTTTTTCAAGACAATTTTATTTTTACATGAAAGATAATACCTTAAACTACATTTCTACTTAGTTTTCACCATTGTCAAGGAACTTGTCTTAGTGAGTTACTAGCATATCTAAATTTTCTTAAAAGAAACATTCTGCTTGTGAAGATACCCATAACTACAGCGTTTTCTGCATCCCAGGTAAGAAATTTAGAGCACTTTCAAATCACTTTGTTTTGTGTACATCTATGCAAATTTTTAGAGCACACCTTGTGATAACCCAAGCGATCAGCTACAATCTCTTGGAAAACGGTTCTGAAAACTTGTAAAAATTAATCTGAAAGCATTGCAATTGAGAACGTCTGTTCTATTTAATTTTCTCAACCACTCTCGTGACCAAATCATCATTGACAATAGAAGGCCACCCACTTAGTGGTTCATCTTGGACATCTGTCCATCCTTTATTGAATTGTCTAACCCACTTTCACACCACTCCATCATTCATCAGACTTTCACCGTAAATCTGTGATTTGCCAATGAATTTCGGTTGCCTTAACGCTTCTTACATTCAAAAACCGGATAACTGAATGAATCTCTCAGTCGATGGGTTTACCGATTGTTTAAAACATTTTAAAAACACTATATTGATCAAGTGTAATGGCGTCACCGTAGAGCTAATGAACTAGGGAAAGTAGAATGCCACCAATAGTACCGCTGTGGCGGCATTAGAACTAAACAGTACTTCTTTCCGAACTCTCTATATATTTGTGGTATGCCTTATTGTACATTGTGTTTGGTACATTATTTGATGAAACTAAAGCAGATCATGTTCACTGGCACAGCTCGTACTTCAATCTTTTTTCTATATGTTCAAGATTCCAAATTTGATTTCCAGTTGTGCTTGGAAAGTTGTCACATTAATCTTTCTTTTGATGGTGTTCTGTTACTCATTGTAGTTAATTAGTTGCCATCTTGCATTTCAAGCATTCAGATTAAAAAAAATTTGTGTATAATTACTTAACTTGTACAAAAAAATACAACATACAGCACCATGTACCTACAGTACATTATGAAATAATGGGAAGCAGGGAAGTAACTTCCAGTTTTCTGGGAGACTTAGGATGTTAAAAACCATTGGAAATAAGCTTGTTTAAGCAATATTCAGTTTGAAATCATAAATTGTACAGGTATGTACAAAATACACAAAAATTAATGGTTGGTTGGAAAATCTTGTCTATAAAGAATCCTTATCACAGAACTGCATCCAAATGTGGTTCAAATTTATGTAATCTACTGTCTTATTCAGATAGTTGTTAGTTCAGGATATTCATTTGACGATCCTTCAACAATTTGTTACTAAGTACTTTACCATTTTCATTACCAGAGGAGTGTGCTTAACAGTTACTGATAGTATCACTTTATTTTTTATGAATTTGTTTATTTTTATCATCAGATTAACTCCAAAGGATTTTATCCTTCTGAATTAAGTTCCTCATAAATGATCTAAAATCTAAATTCCTGTAAATATTAAAAAGTACTAGCATGCCCTGCGCGGCTTCGCACACGAAACATGTGTACCTAATCTTTTTTTTTTCAAATAAATAGGGCCTATTTAATAGAAATTGTGTAGCTGCTAGATCGACCGTATATTCCAACGTACACACATACACAACGTTTTGATAAACTGCCCCGCTTACATCTCTCGCTAGTCTTTATATTATGTACTGTCTTCACCAATAGTACATACACACACACAAAACGACGTTTTGATAAATTTCTCCGCGTATGTCTCTCGTCATCATCAAACGCTTCATCTACTTCAACAGCAATACATACTCACATGTACGCACACATATACATACTTATGAAAATCTTCATTCAGGCCCTTAAGGTTATCATTTTTGAAAATTTTAAAATAAAATGTTGCTGTGAATATAAATATGAATATGCTGTCAAAATTTCATGAAAATCCGTTCCGTAGTTTTGGAAAAAAGCCTGCACAAAAAAACACCCTTTGTCTTTATAATATTAGTGTAGATTTTTAATTTAGTTTTTCTTTTTTCAGGTATGCACGAGTTGTTTTATGTATATTCAGTTATATAAATATGCATTTTAAGTTGGATAAAATTGATATAATTTATTTACTGTAGTTCTATTTTATGGCATACGAGATTAATGTCAGTTGTACTTAAAATCACAGAATACTTGGATTTTGACAACTTTTTTTGTAATGAAGTATATTTGCCTGAGGATGTATTTTTTATAAATGTATCATTCCAAGATGAATGGATGTAAGTAATATTAAATAAAAAATGTGAGTTTAGAAACATGTATTTTTCCATTAATTATATCCTGTGAGTGTTCCTTTTAAGTAGTACAAAACACAGATGCTTAATTAATTAATAACTCCTGAGACAGTACAGTAAAAGGTATGAGGATCATTCGGATAGTAAAGAATGTTTTGATCTGACGAGCCATGCAATTTTTGCCCCACCTCCACTGCTGAGTCATTGAACTTCCACTCAGCTTGGGCCAGTCTGGCGCTAACAGCAATCCGATACAGTCGTGTATTGATTATTTGTAAGTCTTCAAAATGTGTGACAAATTAACGATCCCGTCAAATGTGAGGTTCGAAGTGTAATAGTTCAAAGTGCAATTCACAAATGCTAAAGAAGTACGACCTATTAAAATTCACTGACAAATAACGTAGGTTTATGAGAATGTAATGAACAATCTTTTCTATCAAAAATATTTTTAGTAGTTCATTCAGATCTTACTATATAATTATGAGATGTGGCTATTAAATAACGAGATTGACATTGTAAAAAATTTAATTTTAATTTTATACATAATCACGTATTGTCACCTTCAATATATATTCCTTCTCTATCCATACAATGCTCCATTGTTGGAAACAGTGCTGGATGTCATCTTCTGTCAGCTCCTTCAGGACACGTGCCGCTTTCTCTTTTACAGCTACCTTAGACTCAAATCTTGTCCCTTTTAATGCAGAAAAAGAGACAACATTTGAGTCTGTAGAAGCTGTAAAAGAGAAAGCGGCACGTGTCCTGAAGGAGCTGATAGAAGATGACGTCCAGCACTGTTTCCAACTATGGAAAACTTGCATGGAGTGTTGTAGGGATAGAGAAGGAGTATATATTGAAGGTGACAATAAGTGTTTATGTATAAAATAAAAATTTTTTACGTCAAGTCTTGTTATTTAATAGCCACACCTCATATTTCCACAAAATGATATAATTTTATGCAAGGATCATCAAAAAAAATCATATAAATGTACAAACTGTCCCAAGTGTACTTAAAATGAAATTTTTGTCGTATCAAAAACACTACAATATCGTAGCGTTTATTTTAACGTTAATAGTAAGAATCGAATCATGTAGTTTTGCCATTTTCTCAAAAAATTTTGAAATATAATTTGTATTTTTATCTTTTTAGGGAATTATTATTTTTTAAATATATTATTAACTTTTTTAGTCGACCACATACAGAAGAAAATTTTAAATGTTTAAATAAAAACATCCACCCAACCCATTTTTGTGGTAGATATTTTGGCAAGGTATTGTCTTTGTCTGGTATTCCTATAAAATTTACGAGTATGTAGTTAGGCAATTTTACCAAATTGTTTTTTTTTTATTCAGTGTCTAGCTGAAACATTTAATATTAAATATTTCAACACTGAACATTGCATTCACAAGTTTTCATATTTTTTTTTAGTTTATTATTAGTCGCATCAACAGCTTGGTCATTAGCGACAACTGTGGGTTTTGGTACTGTATCGATGGGTTTTAACGCATTAAAATTTCCAGACCCTAGCCGGGAATCGAACCCAGGACCTCCACGTGGTAGGCCAGTGCGCTATCACAACGCTACGGAGGCGGCCTTTTATATTTTAAAACACATCAATAAGCAATATATTTTATATATATTTATTTATTGATAACATGTACAAAAGCATAGCATAATAACATGATTATTTAAAAAGCATAACAATATGTAATTATTATTACAGCAAAAATATAATAATCATAATTTTAAAACAATATTATTGGTAATTATATTATCAAGTCTTATGATTTTAATATAGGCCGTATTCATTTCAATTTTAATACATTTGGCTTTGCCAACCTGAGGACTGACGTTAACCTTATTCTTTATTGGAATCATAAAAATATTTTATTTTTAGGCTTAATTAATATCACACAAATATTCAAATATTGTTTATATGTTACAAATTCTTTTTCCATTTTAAGATTTCAAAATTATATATTAATAATATTTTGTTTTGCATTGTGAAAATCTGTTGAAATGTAAAAATTAAAAAGTTTTATATTAATTATTCTTAAATACAAATATATACAAATAGAATGTGTGTGGTAAATACATAGTTGATCTGTAATATTTTTAGTACTCATTATCATTGCTTACTTATCTTAAACACTATTTCAGATTATATACTTTTTAAATTACATTTTACATTCTTAGAAAAAATAAAAATATATTTTATTAAAAATTTCTTCAGTAAGATCTTTTCACAGATTTGATGTTCCTTCTTCTATATAATGTTGAGTACCAGGTGGAGCCCTATATCCGGGATATGTTGAATTAAGGGCATTTTGAGCGAAAAATGATCCGTAGTCCTTTTTAACTTTTCGTGGCCTGAAAGCTGGACCTGAAATTAAGAACAAAGAGTAATAATTTTAAAGATTCATTTCTTTTTCCAGTTTTTATTCTGATGATTATTTGTATAACAATTTCATGGGATTTATTTAGGCAAGAGATCTTGTACTGTTGGTACACACAGCTACTTTTCAACTGCATTTTGTGACTACACAGAATGAATATAAATCATATTAATATGATAATTTATATTCGTAGGCATCAGTTTTTTATGCCTAATTGAATACGTCTATTTTCTTTGGTTAACTGTTTTATAGACAGAAAACATTACAAGTTTACCTAAACTTGGGCATTGAGAACTAACATTTAAAAGTAAAATAAAATATTAATATTTGTTCAATTTTTGTTGAACTGCAGATTTTCCTCAGAAGATAAATTATATACAGTTATTTTTTAGTCCTGTTACCCAATTTTTAATCTCTGGTAATTTTTTTTCTAACAAAAGAAATTTTGTTGTTTACGACACAAAGTTGATAGCCCTACTCAACCGGTTTAGATACTGCAGTGTGAGTTTATTATCCTTGAGTTATGTAAAATTTTGTGCCGTTTTGGTCGTGTTATGAACAGAATGTCTTTTACCCTGGAACAACATTTTTCATTCTTGCCAATAGTTTGCTAAGAAATTGTTTTTTTCTCCAATGTGTTTAATTTTAAAATAAAAATAATATACATCTATTAAAAACTATTTTGGCTGTTTAATGTGCATATTTTGTACCAATTTATATATTATAATCATGTTTTAATCATTAATACTCAATTATCTAGAAAATTATTTTGACACTTGATCTGTTATTAATATTCATCGCTCAATAGTAGCTTTAATTAAAAACAGTGTGACTATACAAGCATTTGACCAAGGGGCAGCTAAGTAACTGGTCCTGATTCATTTCACACATTTACACAATCATTTCTCATGTCAGTGGAATATAATTATTTTTGTAGGTTAGAATAAATGATTAAATGTCAGTGGGAAGCTGTTTGTCACATCATAATAATCGTATCACTTGTCCTCATTTTGCCAAATGACAAGTATATCATTAGTTTGATGACGTGTTGTTAATTGATTAAAATACTTAGTTGCTTGTTAATATTGGACCATTTTTTACAAAGATTATTTTAATAAACAGCCATTTCAAAGAATTATAAATAAAATTCATAATATTAAGTAAGTTTAAATATTATCTTTTCTGCTTTAAGTTCCTTGATTTTTTTTACTGTGATTTATTAACTCAGGAAAATATTATTAATATTTATACTTATTAATATTGTAAATTAAATTATTTTTATTTATTTTTTTATCAAACATCGTATGTAAGATTATAAACAGCCATATTATTTAAAATTGAAATATATATTTCTAACCACCAGAATACAGTAACAGAAAACACTTCCAATGTTTATAGTGCTTTCATGTATCTTTTACACATCTTCAGTAAATTAAAAATTTTTTAAATATTTTTCACATCAAAACGATGTTTCCTTATCTGCCATGGTAGGAGTAGGAAGTTTTAAATTTTGATGTGAAAAATATTTAAAAAAATTTTAATTTACTGAAGATGTGTACAAGATACACAAAAGCGCTATAAACATTGGTAAGCATTTTCTGTTACCGTATTCTGGTGGTTAGGTATATATTTCAATATAATTAAATTATATTAATAAATAATTAAATGAATATGAATATTTTAATAATTAATATTTATAATATTTTTGAAAATTAATATTACATATAAATGAAATTTTTTTAAATTAGTAAAATTTTAGTTTATGTAGAGATGATTTAAATGTGTACCTTTTGCGAGTGCCAGCCTTGCTTCATTTTCGGCTTGAACTTGTTGCTTGTAATTTTCTGGAGGCCATTTGTCATCCCCTCTCATTCTGTGCCCTCCTTGGTGGGTGGCTGTGGCTGGTTGTGACATGAAAACAGGTGGTGGTGGCTGGTTAAATGGAGCTGAAGATCGAAGGGTTATAGTCGATGGCGGTGGTTCGAATTGATGTGGCGAGTGATAATGACTTGGTCGTGATAATGTTTGTCCTTGGCTCTTTGTTGGACCCTGCCAAAAAAATGTATTCTGTAGTTAAATAACAATATAAAATACACAAAGTAGCCTGTAATTAATAGCCTTAATCTCTTCAGAATAATTTGTCAACATTAAAAATAGGACAGTTTAATCTTTGAAACTTACTTTATTTGTAACCATTACAAAAACAAACACTAATTTGTGAGCATCAGCGAAACACTTCATGAAGGTCTTAAACAAAAATTAAAGTTTGTTTATTGACAAGGAACTACTTTTTTTCAAATTATTAGAAATCCTACCTCACATTGACAATAATTTGCTGAATTTCCACCACTGAGACAGAAATCAATGAATTTTTTTTTTAAGTCGTAGCAATAGCTCGGTCATTAGCAACTACGGTGGGATATGAACAGTGGGTTTTTACCTGGTGAAAACATCCAGACCCTGGCTGGGAATTGAACCTGGGATCTCCGCGTGGTAGGTTAGCACGCTACCACTACGCTACAGAGGCGGCTATCAATGAATTGATTGTGGTCTTTCAACCTACAATCAAGAACAGAATTTGACAGGCTTCGAAATTGTAATGAAATATACTTCCTATAAATGTTGCAGGGGTAAACAAACTTCCTGATTAGAATCATGATTTTGAACAAATTAGTAATTAACCCACCGAGTTGGTCTATTGGTAAAGTCATCACCATGAGTCTGCTGCTTAACAGCTGATTTTTGGGGCCGAAGGTTGCTGGTTCACTTCCTAGTAAAGGTAGTCTCTTATGTGGATTTTAATACTGGACAGTGATTACCAGTGTGTACTTTGATGGTTGGGGTTCAATTAACCATACTCTCTCAGGAGTGATCAGCCTAAGTCTGTACCAAACTATGTCACATAGGTATCATACTCATCAAGTCATGGGGTTGCTTGTTGTTATTAAATTGAACACATTGCAATGTACGCTCATTAGGAATGACAGAAAAATTTGAACTAGTTGGAAGTTTATGTAGAGAATCAAAACTAAGGGAAGATGAAATAAATCCTTAGTAATTAATTTTAAAATATTGTAAAGAGAATTTACAGTAAAAATTTGAAAATTTTTAATTGTCAGGATAATGAAGACATTAAAAAATAAATACTAAACTCCTTCCTTGATAAATGTTTACCCTCAGACATAACACAGAAATTTTATTCAAAGCCTATAGTTAAAAATCATTTTGTACAACAAAAGAATCTGGTGTGAACCACTCACACGACTTTCTCTTGCCAATGTAAAAAAAATATTGGTACCACTTTTTGTTTACTTTGGAATTGGAGTTAATAAATGTATTTAAATCTAAACAATTTGACAATGAGTCAACAATCTGTCACAGTATTTTTCTGTATTTTGTTTTATAATAAAATAATTTTACTTAGCAACTTATAATAGAATTCTTTTATTTCACTCTGCCAAATGGTCACTCTTTTAAATATATTATTTAAATTGGTTTAGCCCATCTTCAGGACTGAACATTCTGGAATAGAAGTTCTGTGCCCATGAAAAAAGGTTATACTGTCGCAGCGTTCAGTAAATTTTTTGTTTCGACCCCCCCCCCTTGGTCTAACTGTAAGCCACACCCCCTTTGTATGTATTTAAAGTGTGCATTTTTTAATGATGTTTTTACAGGCAATTCTTATTTAAGTTACATGTTTAAAGCCTATTCCTACTTGGATAATGGGTTCAGTGTTAAAATAATTAAAAACATCAAACAAAAGTTAAGACTACTAATGTGATGGATGAGCCTGTTTTCTCTCGGCACAAAGCTTTATGAAATGTGGAGTCTGTATCAACAGTGCAACTCGTAAGTTCTTTTGTCGTATCTAATTTTGAACGATATTTGCTCTTCATGGCAGCAAGAGTAGAAAATCCAGTTTCATAAGATTTTATGTAGTAGCAAAGGGAATGAATAGGCCTACTTTTAAGGTATTTTCCCTCAAAAAAGGGTATTCTTTTTGAACACTGATCCAGAAGGGCGTGAGCAAACATTCCTTAAATTTTGTTTCCAAAGCAGTGTCACTTTGAAGATCAATGAGGTTTTCTTTGCCTAAGGAAAATTTCACTACAATTACTACTACTAAATAAAGAATATTTCACTTCATTTATTTGGTCTACACAAAACTTCATTCATTTTTTTAAAAGCTGTAAACACCCCCCCTCCAACCATTCATCGCACCTCCCACTTTGAGAACCAATGAATTGTATGATTGTAAATGACCATATTTTATTCTTTTAATTAAGTTCAATCTAAGTAGTTTAATATTGTAATCTACCAGTACTTATAATCGTAATAATTTTGGTAGATTGTTGTTGTACAGGTGTGGAACTCCAGCTCGGTGCACAGCGTCTGTCACCATACTAGTCTCCCCAAAAACATTGACTCCACATAATACCTACAAATGCGTAAGCATTTACTCAAATTATATATCTTTAAACTATAATACATTTATTTTTTTCATTTCCTTTAATACCTGCGCTGAGTTATTTTTTGTTACAATAAATCAATAAGTGTAGTCAATTGCAAATAAATAAAATTAAATATTTATATAAAGTACTGTTCAAATTTGATTTAGGTCTATATTAATTGAAAAAATCTTGCAAAATGATCAGATCCGCGCTCTAATTATAAAACTACCGAACTTGCGATTAATATTTTATTTTCCGACATTTTGTTTGAAAAAAAAACAGTTCAAAAAGAACCACGTAATGGACACTTAATACTTGTATGAAAGTACCTGTAGTACAGGACACAAAACATACATACACAATTAACATTCTCTAATAGAAACACTACTATAAAAATCTGGTGTGAAACACACACGACTTTCTCTTGCCAGTGAAAATAATGTTCAATACAACCTAACATTATTAAACACTGTAAAAAATGGAAAATTGGCCACCTCCATGAGTAGTGGATAGCTCGCTAGCCTACTAAGCGGAGGTCCCAGGTTTGATTCCCAGCTAGAGCCTGGAAATCATTACATTGCAAAACCCATCATTACTAAATATTTCTGTCAGGTTAGTAGTACCTAACTTAAGTTTTAAGTTTCAACTTGGTACTATGTTCAATTCTTGAGTTAATTTGTTCACACACACATACACACACACACAGACCAATCACTAAAAACATGTTTTTTTGGGTTCAGAGGTTCTGAAAACATATATCCGGTGAAAATTTGATTTCAAAAAATGGACATTAAACCAACACCTATGTATTCGTTATAGGCAAGAGAATGTAAAAATATATAAAATACAAATTACAACTTTAGTAAATTAGTTTTTATATTAGTTTTGGTTTAATATTCATTCTATTTCATATAATGAATTAATATAATAATTTCACTAACCTTCTTTTTAAACTGCGTCACCTTTATTTTATTCCTACTTACACGTGTTTCGGTGGATCCACCATCATCAGAGTAAATGAAAAATTGAAACTAAAAATTTTTTTCATTTATTTAAAATTTACAGAAGATGATACATCTTCAGTCACTTGTATAAAAGAGTTTTATACAAGTGACTGAAGATGTATCATCTTCTGTAAATTTTAAATAAATGAAAAAAATTTTTAGTTTCAATTTTTCATTTACTCTGATGATGGTGGATCCACCGAAACACGTGTAAGTAGGAATAAAATAAAGGTGATCAGTTTAAAAAGAAGGTTAGTGAAATTATTATATTAATTCATTATATGAAATAGAAATATTTCAAACTGCAGGATGCATTATAAAGATTTATTTTATTTTTGAATGAATATTCATTCTGCTGCTTTATTAATAATTTGTGGTAAAAAATAGAATGGAGTGTTTTTCTCAGTGGTAGTTTTTTCTTTAATATGAATATTTTATTTAGTACCATATTATAGTGTTATTTTATGAAGACGTGTCATGTATTTATATAATTGTTGTAATAAATAAAAGTGACATTCGAAACTACTTTTAAAAATTTGTTACAATGAAATTTTCATTCAATAACTTAAATAATGAGACAGAATACTATCCGATTAAAAATTGTATACACTGAAATGCATGTAACAGTAAGACAAGATAGTTAATTAATTATATTTATGAACAAACTCACTTGAGCGAATACAGGTCCTTGTTCTGTGATTACCTCTGGATCGTCAGAAGGTGGTGGGGGCCAGGCGACTAATTTTACACCTGAAAAAATAAAACAAAAATATTTGACAATATGAACAGAAATTTGTGTCTTAGAATGATGGAAATCTTAGTTTTTTTATATGTTCTGTTACAGAGAACAGGAATTTGATTTCTGGTATTAGTGTTGCTAAAACCATTGAAATGAACCTATATTATTAGAATTTATGTTTTAATTTAAGATCTTCATGATTTAGATAGTGTAACATTAGAACAATAATAAATTACTGAACTAGACACCTTTAATCTGTCCCTGAAAACTTCTTGAGTATGCAATACCCACAACATAATATCAGTCCTATAAATTTACCAATTTTAACAGATTTTTAAAGAAAATGAAAATGACAAATTTCTGTTAAACTAATCATCAAAAAGAAAAATGTTAAATTGAAAATTTTAACACTTCTATTTTATTTATTTTTGGTTTTAATGCATTTTTACATTAAACGAATTTCAAGGCTGTCATTTTGGAAAAATTTATTTTAACTTGCAGAAAACCATAAATTGCTATTAAACTTAGTGTCAGCTGAAAATATATAGAAGCATTTTTAATTTTTGTTTAAGCATGTTTTTGCCTAAAAACCCCATAAAATTGTAATTTTGAGAAAACAAATTATTAAGTTTTTCCAGTTTCTTCTTTACGTTAGTTTTTCATTTATGTTTTAAACTATTTTTACAGTTAGTATATATAATAAGTTATTAGAAATTATACAACATTTTTCATTTATGTGTTTTAAGAGTGTATTACCACACCCCTCAAAATTGAAAGTATTTTTTTTTATTTTTAGAAAATCTTTTCTAGAAAACTGATTTAACATCTTTTATTGATTTATTTATATTTGTCATCAATCAAGTGTAGGTCTGAAAATTGTCTCTGTTTCTATAAGAAAACATTTTTTTTTTTTAATTCAATAAGATGCTTTCAAGGAAAAAATCTCCAATAAAAGTTGAAGTAGATAAAATATACCACAACACTTCTATTAACTTTTTTTAAACACAATAATTATTTTAGCAGAAATTTCCAATTTTATTAAAAGATCAAAATAAAGTCACTAACAGTGAAACTAGGTTTACATTTTTGAAATGAAAGCACCATCAAAAGTTGTCAAAACATTAATGATAAAAATTTAGATTTAGAGAAAATTTTAAAAGGGGTTATTAAAATTCATTGTAACTTATATCTTGTACATATAATTATATATAGTAAATTGAAACCCCATCAAAAACACCTAATTAGTTTAAATAAAAATTAAATTAGTATTGTTACATAAATACTAATATTATATTTAATGAGAATACAGGAACAAACACTAATTATTTATTTCAAAATTTCATTGGTATTACTCTATTTGAATTTTTACTATTAATGCCTAATGTATTAAATTTAAAACTACATGACTTTCACTGGATCTGTTTCAAATGGTTAATGATTCTTCCAGTCTGTAAGGAATGCTTGCATGCATACCTTTTGCCGCTTCTATTTTTAGGCCCATTTGATACCTGTAATGTGGTTCAGTAGTCTAAACTTTTGGAAAAATGCCAATATTATTTACAAAGTATTTTATGTACACCATTTATTGAAGTGCATACATATTATATACAAAACTACATGCAATCGTATTCAAGATCATTCATGACATTTTCAAAATTGAGTAATTAAAAAACAATTACATGTTCAGATAAATTGTGACAAACACCATAAGATGCCAATAGGTTATTCACCTCAACTTTCTTTGGAAATACTTCAAGTTAGAGACATTTTAAATTCAACTGCAAGATTTCTCAATCTTATTTTATTGTAAATAAATAGTAGGTCTATTAAGATGTATTTTTATTTTCTTAATGAGCTCGAAAACCTTTGTACAGAAAAACAAATTTAAACACCTGACAAAAATATTTTTGTGAGCTAGACAAAGTATTTCTAAGTCTTTTTTGTTACATGGTTTTATTTTCAAGCCATTTTGGGTAAAACAGTAAAAAATCGAACGTTATTGTCAAATTTGAATTTGTCTTTCTATTTTCATCGGTTGTGTCTAATCTGTTTCTGCATTGGTATTTTACAATTGTTGACTATTTTTATTAGATTAGTTAAAGAGTTTCAAATGTTTTATTGAAACTTTTTTCTTTTTATTATATACCAGAATAAATTATGAACTATAGTTGATTTCACGTTTAGAATGCAGTACGGGAATTCCATAAGCAATGTATTTCATATAGGAGTTTGAGCGCTACTACACTAAGTAAAAATATCGACTCCGCGCCACACGCCACACGTTCTCATTTACAAAGTCCTATTGAGTAACGTGATACGAAAACATACTGAATATTTGTAACGTTTTAAAGATCAGGTACTGACAGATTATTATAGTACTGAAATTTTTTATTAATTTTATTGTCTATTTTAATTATGTTAAAGTAAAGAATAGTTATTGTTTCTATCTTGGTAAATCTTTAATTTTGAATAACAGTTTGTTAGTATCTCGGGAAGGTATAAAGATGGTAATAAAACTCCTCTGGTTCAACAATAAGGGTGACGAAGAAAGATTGTCATACCTCTTTTCTTATACGTACCTACGGTCTCTTATCTAAATATCAGAGTATAGTAATAACATTCACAGTGTAATAAAATACGACTCATTAGTAAGTGAAACTTTTCTTTTCAGAATTTTTTGATTAAAAATGAGCTTGTTAGAGCGCGTCAAGCGAAACTCCAAATATTTTTGCCCGTGACCTTCGGATGGTGTCGGCGGAGGAGCGTTATTGTATTGACTGTTCCTAATGTTTTCCGTACACCTGATAACACAATGGGTTCTCATAAGAGCTGTACTACATTCTGAATGTGAAATAGAGTATAGAATGGTTATAAATCAAAATGGGTGAATTCATTTCCAACAAAATAGAATAAGTCATATCATATTGATTTCGTCATCACAATATTATTTATAATGTTTTGATCCTCCTTTAAATACAGGTTTTTTTGGATATAAATATCCAAATCATGAAATATATTCAAAATTTTCTAAATTCAAAAAGGTTTTACATTCTTACATGATGAGTAAAAAATATTACTGATGAATTTTTGTATAAGGATACAATAATTATGTCACAGTGTAAATGGGTGAATGAATTGAAATCACAGCATAAAACATTCCTAAAAACTTTGATTCACTTTTAAAAACCACTCGTCTACCACAACTAGTATTTTGTTCAGTCTTAGTATTACATTTTTTAATTCATTGGTTTTACAATTTATTTTTTTATTTACTTTCTTTTCTCCCCAAAGCAGTTTTATTGCAATAGTATCCAATCGTACATTACTCATGAGTGGTGTAGTTTAATGTTTTTAACAACAGTAGTCGACGAAAATTATTGTAGGAATAAAAACAGTCTTACAAAAATCCATTTATAATATTGTAGATATTCTACTTTGAAAATCCATGTTTTTCTTCTTCTTCACTTCAAAGATCAGGTTCCGATACCTATCTCTTCCTCAGTCTTCCCACGTCTCTCCTACCTATGAGTGTATAATTGAGTGCGGCTACTGCATTCTTTCTTGTGTAATTTTTCTCGAGAGAGTGCACCACCTTCTTTTATTTTGCTTGCTTTTGTCATGCAAAGGCGTAACTGATAATATTTTTCTGACTTCATTATTAATTCTGTCCTTTTTGGTACATCCATAAACACTTCAGCAGAAACTTCATTTCAGCGATCTAAATTTTGCTATCTATTTTTTTATGTGTACCCAGAATTCATCGCCATATAAAAGAGGCCGGCCCGTTGGTGTAGTGGTTAGTGCAACTAGCTTCTACGCTGGGGTACCGGGTTCGATTCCCGGTCAGGTCTAGCATTTTTACATCACTCATCCTTCATCTATCATCTTTGTCACAGTCTGCATTAGCAGTAATTGCAAAACAGTCAAACGTTAAGCAAAAAAAGAAACATATAAAAGAGTGATAATTGTGTCATAGAACTTCATTTATGTGTCTTGCTGAAGTTTGTTTTTTTTAATTTTGATGTTTTTATTCTATATGTTACATTTAGAACAGTAAAACTTTTACAACTACCAAATGAGTGAACTGAATTAGTTGTTCTTATTGTTATTACCAAAAGAAATACTTTTAGTGTAAATTAAATTTAAAGGTGGTCACCTCCATGGCCCAATGGTCTAGTGGGCAGTGCACAGCTCACTGCAAAATTGAAGGTCCCAGGTTATTTCCCTGCTAGGGTCTGGAACTCTTACACTTTAAAAAGCCCATTGATTCTATACCGCAACTGTTGATAACCAAAGCAGTTGAGGTGACTTTAAATAAACTAAAAGAAATCAAAGGTAATATTAAGTCAATTTATTAATTAAATGAATATTATTGCAATAAATTAATATTTTTAAGTGCTTCATATTTTAAGACAATACTGATTCAATAAAATTATCATCACCTAAAAAATTCCGTACGATTTGAACAGTTCATTAACTGCCTTTTTTGCTGTTTGTCTGTAACAAAGTACTAGGCCTAAGGTTCATTTGGTGGTTAGGGTCTGTAAAATTTGCAATTGTTAAGACCCATTTTCATTGTTCCATTATCCACCATGGTAACTAGTGATCACAAAATTTTAAATTACTGATGATTCAATATTAAACAAAATTGGTATTAAAAATGTGTTTAATACGCAAAGCTATTTAACCATGATATTTATTACTACAGTAATTGCATTATAAATACCTAGTAATTTTTAAAAACTCATGAAAATAACACAATAATACATAAATTTAAATTGAGATAAAAATAAATTCTATTATTCGTCTAACTATGATTTATACTATCTGTGAATAACTTTCTACCAAATTGTTTTTACAAAAGAAAATTTAGTTGAGGTAAAAATAGAAGTTACTCTTTTATTATAGTGTTACACTAAACGTTTTAAGCAGTTACAGAATTGTTTAGAGTAGCTTAAAAATACTATTCGTAATTAACACGCTGCGATTGTATTGTTAAAAATAACTAGATATGAAAATTCGAATCAGCTTTATATTTTACTAGCATTCCCCGAGCGGATTCGCACGCGAAACATGTGTAGGGCCTAATCATTTTTTTTTTTAAATAAATATGTAACAGAAATTGTGTAGCTGCTAGATCGACTATATACCCCAACGTACGCACAAAAACACACACACACACACACACATAAAACGACGTTTTGATAATTTCCCCCGCGTATTCTCTCGCCATCATCAAACCCCTTCATCTACATCAACAGCAATAAGTACTCACATGTACACACACACGCACACATTTATCAAAATCTTCATTAGGGCCCTTAGGGTTAACATTTCTGAAAATTTAAAAATAATGTTGCTGTGAATATAAATACGAATATGCTGTCAAAATTTCACAAAAATCCGTTCGGTAGTTTTGGAAATTAGCCTGCACGGAAAAACACGCTTTGTCTATAATATTAGTATAGATTAGCTAAAAATAAGTGGAAATCAATATTCTCACACTTCTTTCAGAAAATTAAGATTTATTTTTTTAAAATCGCATACACTTTACTTTTGGTTACGGTAAGGATTCAGTACGTTTTAAGGGGCAACTCACGATATTAAAAATGTACAACTTATAGGCCTAGGTTTTGAAAGGATACGAACAGTAATGCAAAAACATGGCCAGAAAGTATAGTTTTGTTAGCTTATGAAGTCGCATCACCATCTTAATCATTAGAGGCTACTTTGGATTAAGGAACTGTGGGTTTATAATTTTCCAGACCCCAGCCAGTAATCAAACCCGGAACATCCGCTTTTTAGCATAGCTAACCACTGGGCTATGGAGGCACCCAGTATAATTATTATTACCGCAAGTGATCACCAATTTATGTGTCAAAACAGTCGGACGTGAAACTAAAAACCGAATGATTACGAACTGTCCGCAATAAAATTAACTAATACCCGCAAAAAGATTCCGTGTAAATTCACAATATTTACAAATGTCTACCAAAAAAGTAACGTGTTAGTTTATTTTCCAGCACTTTTAGATATTTCTATCGGTATTCTCAGCGGCATGTTTTTTATATACAAAGTGCAAACCACCGGGTTGAGCTGGTGGTAAAGTCGTCGCCACGAGTCAGCTATTTGGCAACTGATGTATGGAGACAAAGGTTTCGTGGTTCAAATTCCAGTAAAGGTAAAGGTATCCTAGTAAAGTTACTTTTATACGGATACATCATCTTGTGGGTAGATTAACACCAACAAGATGGTTGGGGTTCAATTAACCATATTTCTCATGAATAATCGGCCTGAATCTGTACAAGTCATAAATAAATCATCCTCATCTCGTTGGGTCATGGGGTTGCTTATTGTTCTAAATTGTACAGATTGAAACGTACACACATTTGGGTTTAAAACATATATAATATACAAAGTAGGCACACGTAGACTACTCGGATTAGTAGGTACGTATATTTTTATACGTGCTTATATGTTATTATACCTATACGATTAATAGTTCTTGAAGATAAATTCAGTGGGTTCAAATGTAAAGAGAGTGTTGAAATTTTAAACTTACTAAGTTCCTCAAATTAAGGTAATCGCTTTCATTTTGTGTTTTATTTTTATTTTTACGTCCGACTGTTAAGCACATTAATAGGCTGTAGACTGTGAAGAGTGATAAAAAAAGATGAAAAATTTCCAGACCTGACCGAAAATTGGGAATGGTATATTAAATAGAAAATACTATGCTTGATAACTTTCCTCAAAAAATTCCTGTAACCGAAATCCCATCAGATCCGTTGGTCGGATTCGTGAGATTCTACTCTACTTTACAATTTACTTTTACTAATACAAAATCTTAGAATGGTTTTATAGTTCTCAAATGTATATTCTAAATATTCAGGTACTTTTAAAAAAAGTACAGGTATAGGCATACCTAAAATATCAAATTGATAAAAGTATCTGTTTGTCATTCATAGAATAAAATTAATCCTGTTATTTCAATGAGTGAATATTAAAAGTTATTCAACGTCAATGTTGTACTGTATTATTTGATAATAGTTATCAAGTATTTTTAAGAAAGACTTGTAGGCCTAATACTGTAATTTTATGATAATCTTTAAATCACATCTTAACAATTACTATTTACATACAATCTACTGTATTCAGTATTATACGCAAATGTAATTCCTAATTTTATGTTCTTAGATAAACATGAATAAGACTTTATAATGTGTGTTGTTAATTGCATCACAAGTAGGGTGTACTGGTAGTTGTGTCAGATCAAGAATTACATTTAAAATTGTTTTACCTAGCTTAATATATTCAACAAATCAAACTAAAAATATTTCTTATAATTCTGGAAAATTCTTTTAACTTGACGTCCCATCAGATCCGTTGTCTTATATTAATGGTCTAACGGAATACAAATTAAAATAATCCATACCAAATATAAAGTTAAATGTCAATATGTTACAAAGCTGGAATCAGTTATCCAGAACGCAGTGTATATTTTCCTACTCAAACGGTTAAGGAAAACTTAAAAAGGTAAAGAAACCTGTTTGATATACTAAAGCGCGTATTACTCAGAAAACACCAAATTTGATCGTGATACAAAGAAACTCAAATCCATTATGAGAAAATATAGGCTAAATACATTATCAAATTTTAGAAACTTTTAAAGTTTCAACTTTTAAAATTTTCAAAACTTTTTATTTTAAAGAATCTTAAATCTTGAGCGATTGCTCTTAGTAAGGAATAAATAAAGACCTGAATACTAAGGCAGAAGACGCAATTTCAACAAACTTTGTTTATTTAGAATAACAATAAAAACTATAGATAATTTAATAATTACCTTAAGGCTAAATGCCAAAACTTCAGAAAAGATATTTGAAGCACAATACAAGGAAAACTAATTGTTTTTGTATATAAATTGTTTTTGTATACATTTTCAAACAAAATATGTATCTAATTACGTTTGATTTGAACGAACTAAAAAGTCTCAGAACAACATCCAAAAATTTTTATACTGTAAAATATTAAGTAATTTCACTAAACAAAACTAAATACAGAATATTTTTTTTTAAGGTAATAATGTAAAAAATTGTTTTTTTTCTTGATATATGTTGTATACTTTCGATGATAATGTATAACAGTAGATAGAGATGCAAACTCTATCCGATTTTCAATAAAATAGAACGATATATTTGAAAATTAGAATTTTAACGTTAAAAGAGGCGTTACTTACCCCTATAATTTACAAGAAACAGTTCGTTTCATAAGTTTTGAAAGATGATAGTATATGACTACTGTACTCCATATTAGTAGATTCAATTGTTATTAAAATGATAAAAATAGAAACAAAAACTCGATTATATTTCAAAACTTAGAAAAAGGTAAAATAATAAAAATATGGTACGGAAAGCAAAAATAAAAATAGCGTTTTTCAAATTTTATTACAAGACAATATGGTATTTACCTTTTCTATATTACTTATAGGTAGAGAACCATGTAAGTTATCCCAGTCGTACAAAACAACAAACTACTTTGACTGACTACAAGACTTACTGGCAAGTTATTAGTTTCACTGTTCTGCAAATAATCCGAGAAATAAATTTCTCGCCTTTGAGTATGATCCAAGAAAGAATTAAAATCTTGCTTATTTTAAATAAAAGATCTAACTGAAGTGGGGGTAATTAGACTCCGCCTGAACCACCCTCTCCGTCACAACCTTGAATTTAAATCTTGTATTAAAAATACACCTTATTATTTATTATTATAACCCCCTCTACTTTTCGAAGTAACCGTAATATTAATAATAGGGCATTTCCAGATTTACTGATTGGTCATTATAACACATTTTTGCATCAAAATTAATTCTTTTGTATTTCATCCAATTCATTTTTACGGAATACATTTTAACTCAATCAGGTTTATTTACATGCTGAGATTATACCAGACATAGGATTTTCTAAGTTTTAAGTTTATTTTGACCTAGATATATTTAGGCCTACTGCCTTCTCATTCAATACAGATAAAACAGCAGTCTTTGGAGCTGCACAATCAAAGCTATTTACTTCTTTTTAGTTTGTATTGAAGTCATATCAGCTGCTTGGTTATATAGTGCTTATTAAGTAATGGAACATTAACAATAGTTTTTTACATGCAAAAATGTCAAGAACTTAGCCGGCAATCAAAGCAGACTTTTCACTGTGTAGTCTAGCACGGTGCCACTAAGACACCCCACTTACTAAATAATACGTCATAAAAATAACTGAAAACATTATAAAAATTTATGGACGAGTTAATTAAGCTTAAATGTCTTAAAATATAAACTAATGCATAAATAATCATTAAGTCAAATCTTCAAATACTTAGTTTATGATTTATTAAACTTCTTACTGTATTACCTACGACAGGTAAGCATAAGTATTTGAATGGTTTGGCAAATGTATTTAAAAAATACATCTTACCGTAAAATGCATTTAAAGGTAAAATACATTTTACCATCTGTTAACGCTTTTCTCCAAAACGGTCGAAACAATTTTTGTACAGTTGTTCCAAAATTTTGGAGCACTTTACAGTGGTTTCGCCAACATTTTGTATTGGTCTTTACCCACTGCGAGCAGAAGAATTATAATTCTTTCGTTCCGCAATGGGTAATAATTATTTTATGTATTAAGACTAAGAAGTATTTTTATACATTTCTCTATCACCACTTTTGTATAGTACCTAATTCATTACCATATTTTATTTTAACATATAGATATCATTTGAACTTTATTCTACACGTGTAGATCAGTTGAAAGATTAACGATGATAAATTTTCCAAAAATTATACAAATAGTGTTCACATGTACAGTTTTACTACTAAGCGATCTATTAAAAAAGAAAAGAAGTAATTATATTTTCTCTCCAGAAATATTATATCCTCTCATATTTTAAAAACTTGGCTAACTTTTATTTAGTTCTTTTTGGAAAGAGAATAATCTGAAAAGCAGACAAAAATACGAAACTCCATCAACGGTAAAACAACCCGTAAAAGAAGCCTAATTGGTAGTAAATAGAACTAAATGTCTACGCTAATTTAAAAATCTTTAACACCCAAACTGAAAGAGTCACGTTATACAAAAATTTAGGGACATGAATCACTAAAAATAATGATCAAAATAGAGAAATTAAAGGAAGAATAGAAACAGCGAGACACGAGTTTGTTAAAATGAAAAGGTTCCTATGCTGCCGAGGTCAATTTTAATCTGAGAGTGATAATAATACTTTGTTATGTTTTCTCCATGTTGCTGTACGGTGTGGAGTCATGAACTCAAATAGGGAAACATCAGGAATATTGAGGTATTTGAGATGTGGTGCTATAGGAGAATGCGGACAATGTCATGGACGGAGAGTCCATGACATGAGATTGTGAATGTATTGTTGGGAATGGGTAAGGAGTATGAATTGGTGAAAAATATAAAGAGAAAAAATAGGAGTATCTGGGCCATGTTATGAGAGGAGATAAGTAGCCTACTCATTACTGAGGCTTATTGTCCAAGGAAAGATTAAGGGGAAAAGAAGTGCAGGGCGTGAAAGACTAGAAGACTTTCCTGGCTGCGAATCTGAGGGAGTGGTACGGGTGTAGTTTGGGAGAGCTCTTCAGACCCGCGGTCGATAAGATACAGATCGCTATGATGATTTCCAACCTCCGATTGGGAACGGAACCGAAAGAAGAAGTTGGTACCAGGGCCAAGTAGACGTGAAACAAGTTTTATTAACTAATATACGATATTCCGTTCTCGAGATATTTCTTTCACTCACAGATCAATTGCTAAAAACATGTTTTTTGGGTTCACGGGGGTCTGAAAACGCGTAAATTCGGTAAATACTCAATCTGGAAAAATTTACATGAAAACAAAACTTTCCGTCCCTACATATTCATATAGAGCAGGAGAAAACAAAACTTCCCCTTCTGTTTATGATGGTATCATCTAAATTTCTTGGTTTGGTTTATTTCGTCGTTCATATTTTTATTAATTAATGGCATAAACCAGTAGATCCCTACTCCATTTCCTTCTCAACAATTAGTGAACGTTATTTGGTAAATGATTGGAAGAGTTTTGCGTATCACTTGGTTTTGGCGAAAAAGAAGTCTGTTGTGGAAGTTTCCACAATAATTACACGTTATTTTTAATCATGTTTAAAAATAAGATTCATATTTTACACTAATAATTATAAAAGTGTTAACCAGAAATAACATAATGACTGAAATTCAACAAGAAGAAAGAATATTTTTCGCAAAATTAAATTTACCTCTGTAAATAACACAAGAGTGACGAAAGCACAACGATATTAATATATATTTTTATTCAAAAGTACGGGAAAAAATTATCCAATATACAGCGTACATTTATAATGAGCCATATTTTAATTTTTTAACACTATTTAAACTACAATATTTCCTTGAATTTTTTTATGAGATAATAAACTATTTTAATGAGAAGAATTAAGTAATAAATATAAAAGTATTTTTTTATTTCCGTGTGTAAGTATAAATATGATGAAAACTATAACACAAAAATAAAACGAATGTGAATTGGGTCGTGAAATGTGTCATTTGTTTATTTACCGTACTTTAGAAGAGACACGTCCTTGCGAATGAGACTTTAATGTGACTCATGCGTTAAAAATAAATTTGATATTAATTACTTTAAATTTAGCTGAACTTCAGAATACTTATTTAATTGCCGCACTCGGTTTTATTATTTTTAATACATTTAAAAATAAATATACTGCCGAGAATCCGTTGTTTTTGCTATTTCACACAAATTCAGCTTAGTGTAAGCAGAAATGATATGTACCGTAAATGAAATTCATTAAGTGTGAAAAAATAAAGTTTAACGGTATTATTTCTGGATTAAAAGAACCGTTATAAAAATTTCTATAGTTATACGAAAATTTTGTAAAATTATCAGTTTAGGAGCTATATTTTCGATTCTTTTTTTCTTTTTTTGGTTTAACGTCCGACTGTTCCGCAATTAATGCTAATGCAGACGGTGAAGGGTGAAATAATTTTTGTAACGTATGAAAATATGCCGTGCCTGAATGGAATTCGAACCCAAGACCGCATGATGAGAGGCGAGCACGTTACCAACTACGCCAATACGGCCGGCATACATTCGATTCAATGTTATGGACCATTAGATACGCGGAATTAATTTTTTAAATATTTCCATTTATATTAAGTATTTGTTAATATTATTTCATCAAGAAAATTTGAAAAGGATATTAGTATCCTTAATATCCTTATATCCTTAATATATTATAATAACTAAGGATATTAGTATCACTTTGGAACAAGCACAAAAATAACATTTAAAAATTAGCTTTTTATGACTGTTAAAACAGAAGGTTTAAACTGTAAAATTATCTGGTTTGTACATGTCGTAGTATAGGTATTTAAACATTATTCATCATTATTCTACATTTTCTGAGTGTTCTACGTAGAGCACTAACAGAGTTGTAGACTACACCGCACAATGGAAGGTCTCACCTCCCGTGAAGCTGACCCCAACGCATTTAAATTGTTTGACTTCCGGCTGTCAGCTAAATAGTCACATAATTAAAATCTGCCCACACTATTGCCTATCATAATCACTAATCAATTAGTTTTTAAAAAATTAAGTACGAGTAAATGTAAAAAAAACCTATAAATAAATATCTAAAAAAAAAAATTTTGGTGTGAAACACTCACACGACTTTCTCTTGCCAATGTAAATAATGATCAATATAACCTTACATTAGTTAAAACATTAGAAATAAACAAAAAAATTAATCTTATAAAACATAATCTCGTTTTAATGAGTGAATGGTGCAAAATGAAAATCAACTTCAGTTTGGCTTAATAATACGGAAAATCACGCTTTCGCGCTAAACTAAGCTCTGTGAGAAAAATGCTTAAAAGAAAATTTGTAGATCATTTAATTTCTTATAAATTTTATTATATACACACGAAAAAAAAACAGAAAATTAAAAATTACCGCTAAATTAAGCGTTATACAAAAAATCTTTATAATAAAAGTAGTTGTAGATTTTTAAATTCTCTACAACTTTTATTATATACTCTTTTGCCCTAAAATTCATTTTAAGACCGATATCTTGAAAAAACCATTTTTTTCTACGAGAGAACAGTCTTCCCAAGAATTTCAGTAGACATGGCACCTAACCTTTCTTGTAGAGTATAGAAAATTTAGTAAATGATGCGATTTTTAAAAAAAATTGTAGGAGCTGTTTTTGAGAAAATTGCAAAAAACTGAAAAGTGACACGAATTAACTACTTCTTCCGATTAACCGATTTTGATAAAAATGTTCGTGCCGGGTCCTCTAGTAGGTCCTAACTTAAGTTTCACTTTTAACTTTTTACAATGTTCCATTCTTAAAATATTTTGTTCGCACACACACACACACACACACACACACACACACACACACACACACACACACACACACACACACACACACACACACACACACACAAACAAACAAACAAACAAACAAACAAACAAACAAACATACACAAAGACCAATAGCTAAGAACATGTTTTTTGGGGTTCAGGGGGTCTGAAAACGTGTATATTCGGTGAAAACTCAATTTCGAAAAATCGACATAAAAACAATACCTTCCTTCCTATATATTCGCATAGGCGAGAGAAAGTAATAAAAAATTGTAATCCTTTGATATGTTACTTGTTTTTCATCCGTAAGGTAGTCAAACTACAAACTTCAAATTTTGAAGCTCATAATAAGAGTGATTGAAAAAATCCGTTTGCTGTCCCAGTTTACACCGTTTGGAGTCGGACAGTAAATAAAACGTCATTTTGAGTTTTTCAGTTACATCAGTTGAGCAAGTGACTAGCTATATTAACGAGCCAACGACCAAAAACAGCCTTAAACAAAAATATAAGATCTTTCTGAAAAAATTTATCCCAACTGACAATTCAAATACAACAAAAAAAAATGTTTATCACATTGAGTGTTTGTAAATATCTCCCGATTACCGTAGGTAATAACAAACCGACTATAATTTGTTGATGTACTCATATCAGGGAATATCATATTTAGGGAATAAAATGGATAGGTTAGATATATTTTTAAGTTCTGAGAACCCAGATATGGTGGTATTTACAGAACACGGGTTAAAATGTAATGAGATGTCACTAATAAACTTTTCAGGGTTTTCTATTATTGCTTCATATTGTAGGAAAATGCACAAAAGTGGGGGGGTTTGTATATTAGCTAATGCAAGTAAGAAACTTGACACTCGTAACTTACCTTATTTAGAACGGTTTTCTCGGGAAATGGATATTGAAGTGGCTGGGGTAGAAGTTAGGTTAGAAAAGAGGGGAAAGATGGCTGTGGTGGGTGTCTATAGATCCCCTAATGGTGACTGGGGTCAGTTCTGTTCATCGTTCAGTGAACTACTGGAAGTTTTAACAGAACGATATGTAAAAGTGGTAGTTTTGGGCGATTTTAATGTAAATCTTGCTGTTCAAAATAAAATGGCTGAACAGTTTAGGGATATTGTGGAGAAGAACAATCTTGATATAAAAGTTAAAGGTTATACAAGAATTACTAGTCACTCGCAAACCATAATAGATAATATTTTAACAAATATGGTGAGTTGTCAGGTTAGGTTAAGGGGTAAGCTCTCTGATCACGGGTACCAAGTATTAGAGATTCAGGATTTAGGTAGTCATGTCCCTAATCAAAAAACTATTAAAGAATTTAGGCAGGAAGACCAAGGGAATATTAATTGTTTGTTACACAGTTTATCCAAAGAGGATTGGAAGACTGTTTTCAATTCTTCTGACATTAATCAGAAATATCATAATTTTATTGAAACATTAAAATTTCATTATAATAATAGTTGTCCAATTAAAAAGAAAGATGTAAAAAATATTGTCAGGGAAACAGATGAGTGGGTCACAGGGGAAATTTTGAAAATGAGGTCTGAAGTTAGAGATGTATACTCAGATTTTCTTTCACATAGGACTACCTTTAACGAACAAAGGTACAAAACTATTAAAAAACATTATGCCAGAGAAGTCCAGAGAGCTAAATGCAAAAAAACTGCTGAAGTCCTTCATAAATCACCAAATTTAAACTCAGCTATATGGGAAATAATAAATAAGAATCGAGGTGTAGTTAGCAACAAAGGTTTTACTGACATACCTATTATTGTTAACAAAAACAATGAACCTATACAGAATGGTGTAGAAATTTGTAATTATTTTAACAAATATTACCAGGAAGTAGCTTTAAAACTTAAACAACAGATTGGGGAAACAGTGGGATGTTATGATCCAAAAGGGAACAAGGTAGTAAATCAATTCTTATTTAGACTAGTTTCAAGTGAGGAATTAGAATCAGTTATTGATAGTTTGAAAAGTAAGAAAACATGTGGGTTAGATGGGATTTCTAGTATAATTGTTAAAGAATGTAAACATCTTTTAATTACTCCTCTCCTTCATTTGATTAACTTCTCACTCGAAGCAGGTGTATTTCCAAACAAACTGAAGGAGGCTAAAATATTGCCTATATTTAAGAAAGGAGATAGCCAGTTAGTTGAAAATTATAGGCCCATAAGTATTTTAAACACAATCAGTAAAATTTTTGAAAAGGTAGTATTTATTAGGTTAATCAGTTTCTTGACTGAAAACCTAATCATCTCAGAAGATCAGCATGATTTCCAAAAAGGTAGATCAACTAAAACTGCAATTGTTTCACTTGTGGAGCAAGTAGTTGATATATTGGATGCCGGGGAGAAAGCATTGGCAGTGTTTCTGGATCTGAGTAAAGCTTTCGATTGTGTTGATCATGAAATTTTATTGAAAACACTAGAGTCATTAGGCGTTAGGGATGTAGAATTGAAATGGTTTCAATCTTACCTTATTAATAGATTACAGTGTGTGGAGTTAACTAGGGTTGTTAGAGGGAAACTTACAAAGGTTGTATCTGGAAAGCTTGAAGTCAAAGCAGGCGTTCCACAAGGGTCAGTTTTAGGTCCAATTCTGTTTCTATTGTATATTAATAGGTTACCAGAAGTCATACCTAATGGCAGAGCTTTGTTGTTTGCTGATGATACTTCAGTAATCAGTAACAGTTTACTGGTAGATGCTCTTGAAGTAAATACACATGTTAACATAGAGTCCGTAGTACAGTTCTTGAATCAAATGTTATTAACAGTTAATGGGAAAAAGTGTCAGTAGGTACTTGCAGTTTAAAAATAAACATAACGTTAAAGAAAGTAGAGAAGTTGATGTATTTATTCATAATAATAGTTTAGAGCATGTAGAAACAGTGAAGTTCCAGGGCGTATCTCTAGATAGATCTTTGTCTTGGGACTTCTATATCAATCAAGTTTGTAGTAAAATATCATCTGGGGTATTTGCACTAAAACAAATCGCCAGATTAAATGATAAAAAATTACTAATGGCAGCTTATCATGGCCTCATTCTGTCTCATATCCATTATGGTATTTTAGTATGGGGTAATTCTAGCATGGGTAATATGAATAGGGTTTTTAAAATTCAAAAGAAAGCTATTAGGTGTATGGTGGGAGCTAACCAGCTAACCTCATGCAGGCCACTATTTAAGGAGCTTAAATTGCTTACAGTTCCCTCCCTCTACATTTTTGAGGTGATTATGTATGTTAGGCAAAATAAATTTATGCAGAATTTCAATGTTCACAATCACAACACGAGAAACAGGAATAATTATCATGTGGCTAATCACTCCACAAAATTGTTTGAACAAAAACCTACTTATGCAGGAAGAAAATTCATGAATAAATTACCCCAATCTTTAAAGTGTTGTGAGGATTTGAATTTCTTTAAAAAAAATCTGAAAAATTACTTGATCAGTGAAACTTTTTATAGCGTACAAGAATTTCTTTCTTGATAGTAGTGATACATTGTGTGATTCTTATATGTATTTCAGGTGTTATATCTGACGACATGTCCTATACTCCTCCTGGAGTCTCCAGGGCGCAAAAAAAAAAAAAAAAAAAGGTATTTAAATCAGGAAATTTAGTGTACGAAGGATGAAAGGCATTCTTACACATCTATCCATATTGTTTTACCCAATAAAAATAAAAAAAAGTAAAGTTGTAAAATGTTTTGAGAAAATTTTTTTTCGTTTAATTTTCCAGGAACAGTAGATAATTAAATCTTCTTTTAGAACACATGTTATTTAAAACGATATGGTTTACATCACGTTGAAACAATCATTGGGTAATAGAAAACTAGACTGCTGCTGGTTTTATGTCTATCGTTTTTAAAGAAACCTATGGTATTTACTACTAACTGTTTCCAGTGTTGGTATTTTATTTTACTACCTATCCTATTTTCCCGGAAAAATTTAAAATTGATAGGGGAGATGTATCTGAAGAAGAATATATATCGTCAAAGAATATATAAGGATGTTATAGTGTACATTTTTAAAGCACAGTGATAATTTGTGTTTTTATTCCAACAACACTGTGTTTCAATATTTCAGGCAAACACAAATTACTTCCAAATGAAACAAAAGTAATTTGGTTCATTTTATATATTTTTTTAATAATTTTATATTTTAATATACGTTTGAGATGTAATATAATTTCACTTTTGAAATGTAATAAATTTTTTAAATCATTTTCACTGAGTAGTTTTACTTCATTTTCATGCAATAAAAATAAATTGTACTAATAATTTACTGAAAAATGCAACGTTTTTAAAGTTATTTTCGTATAAACCTTAAATAAAGCATATAAATTAAATAAAAAGTAAATAAAAATAGGTTAAAAAATATATTTTGTCAATTTTTTTTTATTTCCTGGTGATGCAAAAATGTTTGCGCCACAAATGTAAACAATGAAAGACACTTTTGGCAAGTTTACACAATTTTTTTTATTAATTTTCGGGAATAAACAGAATTTTTTTGGATAAATTTATATATTCAAGAGCAACATCTGCCAGTTTATACGTACATAATTTTATCAAATAAAATTTGAATGATTTACAAGAGTTTTAAAAGGAAAGTTAACTGAAAAATTTCTATCGATCGCAGAATAATTTAATTCATAAAATGATTTAACTTCTTTGTTTCCTTTTACATCAAAATGACAAGAAAATTGTTTTTACTAAAATGTACTGTACCAAAATTGTGCATAAAACCCATTGTGCAAATTACTAAAAAAACCATTACTAAACATACTCGCTCAGAACTCATTACATACCCAATAAAAATATAAATAGATACAAAACTGACAGACAGTAATTCAGATGAAATAAGTACATTAAGTTATTATTAACGGCTTTGAAAAATTATATACTTAAATCTCTTTTATGTTACTTTTCCAAATATCGAATGCAGTAATTATTCGTAATTAAGTAAATAAAATTTTGAACTAATAAACATTCTTACTAACAAAATCATTAGATAATGTTAAAAAAATTGTAAAGGTATTTAATTTTTCAAAGTCATTTTCAATTACAGCGTGCAAAATATTACCGTGACATCGTGCACCGTGCCCAAACTATTCATCTGTGCCTTAAAAGTTCAACAAGATTTTTAAGAACTACCTGGTGACATAACAACATCATTTTTGTAGATTGTCTTCCTCAAATTATAATTATGATCAGCGTCTTTTGGCGGCCACTTAAATTTTCCTTTTGGTTTTCTTCGTAGCTCTCGAAGATCAAAATCACATTCATTAAATGTGTCGTGTAGTACATCGACCATTCTTTTATCTATTAATTTATTATAAGAAAATACAGTTAATAAAATTAATTTAAAAATTGTTAATAAGGAAAAGTTTAAGCTGAAAATAAATAAGTTAGTATTCTTATATTAGTAATAATCCTTATTATTATTTTAAAAGTAAGTCTGTATGCGTTACACGCTTCTAGTAATTACATTTGTCCAATAATATCACCTGGAATAACAAACAAAACCAAGTAACACATATTTTTAAATTTTAACAATTTCATTGCTTTGTAATATTTGTTTAAACAAAATCCTCTAATCTAAAAATACAGTAAGTATTTTATTCTTTTAATTTTATTATCATTTTTAGAAAAACCCACCGGGTTGGTCTCCTGGTAAAGTCGTCGTCGCTAGTCAGATGTTTAGCAGCTGATTTTGGAGACGAAGGTTCCGTAGTTCAAATCCTAGTAAAGGTAGTTACTTTTATACGGATTTTAATAATAGACAGTGGTTACCGGTATACTTTGATGGTTGGGGTTCAATTAACCATACTTTCTCAGGAATGGTCTGCCTGAATCTGTACAAGACTACATCTCATTTATACGTCATACATATCATTGTCATCTTACTGGGTCATGGGGTTACTTATTGTTCTTAAATTTAACAGACTGCAACGTACACACATTAAAGATAAGAAATAGGCTTACAGACTATTTGAGAAACAATATTTTTAGAGAAGAAAATAAAAGTTTAGTATACATCTATTCGATTCTACTAATCAATTCTATAATGGCAGCATTTACAGTAAAATTTAATTCTGTAAAGACCAGATTTGTTGTACTAAGTCAGTACCTACTTACAATTAAATACATCGTGTAATTTCTCGCCCTAAATAATACAGTTGAAATTACGAGCAAAGTAGAAATTTTTCGTCCATTTTCAAAGGCGGTTATAAGTGAAAAGTAATAGTGATTAATCAGTTACCGTACTTACCCTAAGATTATTAAAGTTAATAAATGTTCTAAAACCCATCCGGCACATTAAAAGCGTTAAAATTTAAGATTTGTATCAAAACAAGCAACATCACATTTATGTTTTTTTGTAACAGTGTATCTCTTTTACAATCAGTTTATAAATACAAAAACTTTAAGCAAAAACGAGAAAATCTGAGTAATGTCCTTAGAATTAAAATAAAAACCACACTCAGTAGTGTGATTCAACAAGACTAAATGTGTAGAAAAAAAATATATAGTACAGCCTATTTATATGTACAAAACCTAAACTTGATGAAAGCTGTGAATTAACACCCCGAATTACAAAGCTGGTGAAGCTGGAGATGATGACGATGATAGAGATGATAACGATGCCTACCACAAATTAGTGACGCATAAGGTTTTTGTTAGTAAATCTTACCAAATCGGATTTTCCATTTAAATTATAAATTAAAATTACTAAGATAACATTGTTGCTCATTGATTAAATATTGGCTTTGACAGTTTTCAAAGATAACATATGTTGTGAGATGTTTCTAGTGACGACGTTTGAGTTAAAATTAAAAGAACTAACTAAACCTCCGCTCATCTTTATCCAAAGCCGCCCTTCTTACGGGCGCTTTATTGTGTCTTTGTTACTGAATGCAGGACTAAAATTCGCTACTGTAAGGCTCATATTGTTATTGTACGTATACTTATCAACACAATGTAGACTTGTAATTATAAAATGTCTACCCAATGCAAGAACTATAGAAAACCATTACATTACTGAAACCTTCAAAAATATTTCTCTACAAATTATATTTCTGTTATTTTTATGGAATTCAATGCAATTTTAATAAATAAAAATTATACCTGCACAAGAAACACGAAACAATTATCAGGCTTACTTTTATGAGGTTGTTGAAATATTCTGTTTATTTAATTTACAATGTCAGAATCTGGAAAAAACTTAAGGTTCAACGCTCTGTAAACAACTTTCAGTACTACTACTTTATCTGATTGGCTAACTCAATATTTTACACGTATGAAGTTCAACGACTGGTAAAAATTTCATCTCTCCCGTAATTTTCGACTGGCATACATCCCATTACTCTTAAAAATTTACTGCAAAAATAACAGTACAAGCGATATTTTTAAATGTACATCATCGATTTAACAAACAATTTTAAATGAAACATTCTTAAACTTGAAGACACATTAAACGAACACAAAAAGTGGAAAGTATAAAAACATAAGTTATGAAAACTATACTGGCAAATTTCCAATTAATTTAACAAGGCCATAACAGTAATCCAATTTGATTTAAATGAAAAAATTTAATAAATTGTGCTGCTACTGGAAAATAGAAGACCTTGGAAATCACGCCAAATTAACAAGTAACATCACATTAACACATCCGTGAAAATGACCTTCCCATAATGACTTAAACTTAGGGAAAGTATTATGATTATCAGATGCCAAAATTGGGTTTTTTGAGAACCTTCATCTGTATATGTGTGTATGTGTGCAAGAGCGTGCGTGCCTTATTCATCCTAGAGGATGAACTAATATTAACTGATTAGACTGAAAATTGAAAACGAAGGTTTGCTAGGGTTTTGGAATTAGGTCAAAATTAATAGAACTTAAATCAGATTAAAAAATTAAGAAGCCAGTTGTGATTAAACTTCCTCATTTACTGCATACATTTCCTTGACTCACAAGTGATAATTAAGGGCACAGGTGTAAACCTGAAAAATTTCATGGTGACCGTTTACTTTTCAAAGAATCAGTTTTCAATTTTATAGCTCCGTAAGTTACATCTATAAGCAAATTTAACACAAAAAAGGATTTAAAAAAAAATAAACAAGCTACAAATTTTTAAGTTTTTTAGTTAAGTAACAATTTTTAATTTTATAGTATGCATCATAAACTACAAAAAAATCACTATTTTACCTAAATTACAGATTTAATTACTTAAAATTGCAATGCAGTGTAAAACTAAAATGCACTGATTCAAAAAGAAAAGTTTAAATGCTAAAATAGGCTCTTAGGCATTAAGTCTCAACTTTCACTTGAAAATAAATTCCTCTAATGTAAAGTAATACTCAAAACCTATTTGAATCTGAATCCTGAATCCTGGTTGAGAGGGCTAAGAAGCCCTATGATGGCGACATCGTGTTAAGGAACACCTGGTCGCTCGGGGAACAATATAACAGAATAATTGCAACCTCAAGAAATTTAGGGGGAATTTTATAGTTTAAATAGGAAATAGGATTCTGGTTCGTGGGACATTGGAACTGGGACTTGAAAGGAGGTAATTTATTTTTAGAAGTTATTTGTGGAAAATTTAAATTAAGGGACAAGTGGGTTTAAGAGCGGCTCTTTTATTTTATTTTATTTTTCAGTGGCCTTTTTTCAGTTTTGTGGGAGGTCTATTATCTTGGTGAGGGGAAGGCATGCATGTTACTGAACGTGGACTAAAGGTATAATTTAAGGTAGGGGTTAGTGTATGATTTCAGGGGAGACGGAAAGGGAGAGTTTGGCATAATCACCGGCCTTTTTATCTTCTGAGTGTTTATTAATTTAAAATGGCGGCTCTTTTCACCGTAGTGGAGTGATTATGCATAGGAACATGGGGACAACTACCAACTGGGGGGAGTGAGTCATACAAGTAGGAGGGGCATGGGCAAATAAGAGGAATACAGGGCAGAATAAAATGAATAAAGTTCAAAATAAAGTTCAGGGCAGAATAAAGTTCAAAACCTATTTGAACCGGGTTGAAGTTTTGCTGTACAGATAATCCAACATAAAAGTAATGTAGCAATTGTATTCAGCATCCCAAAACACAACCTCCCTTTGACGTCTCTTTGTATATTTATTTAAATTTTTAAAATTTGTCAAAAGAAAAACAGAGTTTTTCGTTACATAAGATCATTATACAACCACATTTATGAAACTCGTTATACCGAAACATTTAGAGTGGAAATGTAAACAAACTCTATTGCGAAGTAAAGACATTTTTTACGAAACCAGAATTTTATTCCGAAAAAGAGTTCTAAAACTATATTGTGTAATAAAAATTTCATTAATATTATATTAACAGTT
This sequence comes from Catonia carolina, assembly GCA_035578175.1. Lineage (NCBI taxonomy): Eukaryota > Metazoa > Arthropoda > Insecta > Hemiptera > Achilidae > Catonia > Catonia carolina. The sequence goes on along the minus strand of JAQMRL010000022.1, from coordinate 1,264,548 downwards.
TTATGTTAGGAAAAAATTTAGCTTAGACTCTGCCACAGAAATTTTTTGTTTAGCAACTGTTTTACACAAAGTGCCTGTCGTAGTAAGTATTAAATAACTATAAAAGAGATAGTTAATAATTTGCAGAATGTATGTGATTATCTTAGTAATAATAGTTTGGTTACAGAAATGAAAACGTACGTGTATGGTGAGCCCAGTTGTCACCAAGTCTCTGAAACGTGGACTATATCAGAAACAAACTACAACGTGCTAAAAAGGTACAAACGAAAGATTTTAAAGAGAATTTTTAGCCCGGTAAGGGAAGGAGATGACAGGAGAGTCCGGTAAAATGAAGAACTGATTACTCTTATACCGGGTGGCTCAAATGTCAGTTTCCCCATGAAATAGGATATTTTGTATCAATAATTTTGTAACATTGTTACATTAGCAGCAACCGCGTATAACATCAAATTGTTGTCCGTTATAGTGAGGTGAGTCTCTAAGCCATATCGACCATCTTTACTCCATGTTCTTCACGAGGGTGATCCCGATAGGCGATTCGCTATCTGTACATCATGAAGGTGAGATTCGCTATCTGTACAGAAGCTGATCCAAATTTCTTGCGATCAATTTTGTGGTTTGTTGAGGCATGTTTCAAATTCAATGAACGTGTTAATCGGTGTAACTGCGAGTACTCGTCCGATACAAATCTTTAAAAGGTAATCCTAGAAGAGCTTAATGTGCCTGGTGTTATATTATGGGGAGAAACTTCGAGTATTGCATTGATAGATCCTTATTTTTTTGCAGGGAAATGTTAACTCGAAAAGTTACTAACAGGTGCTGCAGGAACTAGTCTTTCCGGAATTTGAAAACAATCCTGTATACAATTTTCAATCGTACATCTGGGAACAAGATGGGGCCCTCGCATACTTTGGTATCGAAGTTCAATAGCTTTTGAATTCCAAATTTAACGAATGGATTGATGCTGTGGTACAATTGATTTCCCTGCACGCTCGCCAGACTTAACCCCATGTGATTTTCACTGTGAGGTATTATAAAGGATTGGTGTTTTCTTCAAAATTACAAAACCTAGCCGAACTAAAAAGCATAATATCAAATGCATTTGACACCGTCAATAAAGATAAATTGTTCTTGTTAAAAATTTGTCAATCAGTTTTAAGTCGTTGAATGAAATGTGTAGACACTAATGGTGGATATTTTGAACAACCGCTAAAAAAAAGTTATTAAAGGTATTATATGTTAGTACAGTTCAAATAACAAATCTTTCTTCCCTGTAGGTTTCTTATTCTATTTGTAACGCCTTCATTTTTACTTCTTCCGTATGTGGGAAAACTGACATATGGGCCATCCGGTAGAAGGTAGAGACAGTCTATTTTCTAAAGACCCAAAGATTGAGATAATGGAGGGGACATTGGGAAAATATAGTTAACTAATATGGTTTAGGTAATAAGTACTGTATAAGAGAAAAATGAAGAGCCGTCCTAGGAAGGGATGGGTGGTCAATATTATAAAAATGATTTGATTTTGATGATAGGGGTGAAAGAATGAAGGACACTACAACTAGCAGAGAGGATTGGAGGAGGATTGTAGAGGAAGCCAAAGCCCACCAAGAGCTGTTTAGCAACAAGATGGTGTATTAAGTGTGCAAGTTTTTATAATTTTCAAGAATTACTATATCCATTCTCTAGAGGTTACTGACGGTTGTAAATTCTTTATCCAATGGAAAATTTCAGGTTTTATATTGTAAATCCGTATTAAAATCATTCCTCATTTTTTAATTACGTTTTAATTGACTAATAAAAACTAAACTAATTTACTGAAATGAAATGCAATACTTTAAATTTTTTGTAGAGTCAATTGTGTATTGGATAAATATTATATAACTGGCAAAATGGGGGGAAATATGTTATTGCCGAAGATTAGTGAGGAAATTAGCACAGTTTTTCGCACCATTATTTTATTTGCTGCCCACATAAAAATATTTTTACAAGTTGGATTTTCTTGGAAACACTGAAGAGTAAAACTATCATTGAATAAGTGTAAAAAGCAAGGTTTCATATTAATTTACCATTTAACTGTGCCAGGTGTAAAATTTCACAGTTTCGGTTCACTTATTATTTTTGGCATTAAGTAAAATACTTTAGTGATATTCGATGATAGACCATACTGAAAATAATTTTATTTTTAGTGAATTTAAAATAAAAATAGAGAGTACAAATTGGACGATTATAACTGAGAACATTTGTGAAAGATCTTATTATAGTTATTCAAAAGTGCCCTGACCTACCTGGCGAAAGCGCCAGAAAGGTATTATGCTTTGTTTAAAGTCGGTGACCGATTCTTGTTATGTGTTTTTATAAAAACAAATTAACAATCGGTGATTAAAATGAGACTAATGAAGGAGGAGGAGAGGTTGGCGAAAGAAATGAAAATAAATTTTGTTTAAAATAAATGAGATTTTGTTTTAGTACAAAACGATTCTTATTTAAATTTAATTAAAACAAACAAGATTTTGTTACATACGTACGGCACCATTATTATTTAGTCTATCTAGATATTTAAACGATTGTTTAATTAACCATTTCAAAATTTTCTTACTGTTTTATCATAACCCGATATATTACCATACATTTTTGCCGTTTATTAGTCAATTAACGACCCCCGCTTGTTTCGCTTTTACAAATATTTTATTTTATTTACAGATCGTACAACATTGTGCATTGGAATATTAAAAACCTCTCTATTTTTAGTACAGTAATATGGACTTTTATAATGGTCAGAGGCAACTAGCCTAATAATTTTCCCGCAAAACTTTCTTAATTTTGTAGTACCAAATTATGATTTCAAATAAATGGACCGATATAATACATTTTAAAATAAAAAGATACATTTCTGCTGAACTTAAGAAACATTTTAAGGAAACCCCTTGCCATTTTCACTTTCTTTATTTTAAGTTTACGTATTTTTGTATGTTAAAGACTGTAATTTTGGTAAAAATTATCTGAACTGGTTGTTTTCCGAGTTTATAAATTACCACTGATTTAAGCCTCAGTTGAGATAACAATTATAGCATTTTTACTGTTCTTGATGTTAATTCTGTTCATTTTTGGCCTGAATCTGTCATTTTGAAAAATTTATTTCAACCCGGTTTTCGGATAAAATCGTATATAAACTGTCGATAAACTAAGCGTTAGATGAGTAAACTTTAAATAAAAAATGTAGCATTTAAAATTTTATGTAATTCTTATTATATTCATTTTGGCCTAGAATCAGTTTTTATACTTATAACTGAAAACTACAATTTTAAAAAAGTCACTTTTACGAATTTCCATCTTCTTCGTTTAGGAGTAGAATGTTTCTAAATCGTTTCTTACAGTGTACGTAAGACCCACGGAACCTACAAATCAAACGTCTTCTTTCTACGCTAAATGGTTTCAGATAAATAAATAAGTTGACTTCATTGTCCCGCAAAATAATGTAACATAAATTTCAGTAAAGGACTGCAAGTAAAATGTAGCGTAAAATGCAATAGAGGCTACTGCATTTCAGTTGAAATTAAGGGATAAAATTTTTGTACCTTCACAAAGTTTTGGGAAGCGCCATGAAAAAGTAAAATCTCCAAAACAATGTTTCAACGTAATATCTGACAGTGGTGCCAAGAGGTGCTATTTCTTTTATAAATACGTATAGACTATTAAGTAGCCTATGTAAGTGTATTGACCAATGTTCAAAGTTATCAATTTTTTTTATTAATTATTATATTATCTTTTATTATCGAGGGATAATACATTTTGCGCATTTCTATTTTATAGCCTATAGTTGTTCTGTTTGTAAATGAATGAAGTTATAGAACTTTATCCTCAAAAGTTTTTCAATAGGTAAGTTCGTTTTTGTTACGTATGTTTCTTACATTTACATATAGATCAAATTGGCTAAACTGATTCCAATTAAATTTGGTTGACGAAAATTTCAATTTCAAGGGAATTCCGACGTATACTTACACATATAAATGACTAGGAAAATTGTAATGTACTTTATTAATATTATGTCGTGTTTTAATAAATGAGTCGTCTTCGTGAAAAACTTTCAATATTTCGTAGTGATAAAAATATTTACCAAAATTTTAATTGTAAGATGTCAGAACAGATGTAAGTTAAATGACTGACCTACATTTTTTCTCATTTAAAAAACTTTTTTCTGTAAGTACATAAATGAGGAAGTAAATTAACATTGGATGAACAAGCAAGGCCTAATTAAATTCATTATTATTTAAAATCAAAACTCTACAACAACTTTGAGGCTTATTGTACTTAATGATATCGTACTTGTTCGAGTAGAGAATAATTAATTAGGAAAATACATTCTAATACAAGCAGTTCCGCATTTTTGTAACATTTGATTACTTTAGGCATTTCAACAGTATCAATATTAATATTTATGTTATGTGAAAATAACGACTTTTTAAAAACGTTTTCACCAAATTCATCACAATTGTATCAGTGTTAAAGAAATATTACTAAAGAAATATTTTTACTTTTTACTTCTTAAATAATGTATTATTCTTCCTGAATATTTATTCAATAAGAATAATACATTATTTAAGAAGAATTGTGGTTATAAAAAATTTCAAATCGTTTTTTTATATCGTAAAACCTATTATTAATATTATTAGATAATAAAAAAATGGTTAAGAAGAAAACATCAATTTTTTGCGTAGTTTATATATTTTACATTTATGTGTTTCGGTTGTGTGAATAATAGAAAATACAGGCTACAAAGTTAAAATTGAAAAAACATATTGTACAAATATCCACATTATAATAAAGAATTGAATGCAGGAAATTCTATAATAATCAGTAGTTTACATTTTACTGACAGCGCCACATAGCTTGGCAACAGGGGCAAGAAAATTTATCAAAGATCTATATCACAATAATACACCTACAGTACTCGTTAATACCCGGTGTAGTTAACGAGACTGTCAAAAAACCCTGTCAGAACAGTTCAGACAACTTTGTCAAAATAAATAACTATCTCAGTGGTTTTGTTAAAATATCTTACTAACTATATTTCACAGGATACTTTGCCAGAAATGTAACAAAGATTTTTTCATATTTAAAGTTTTCAAATGTCACTGACATTTATTTGGGTTCTTAACATTAACTGAAACACACAAATAAATAAATTGAAATGTTTATCTGTCGAAAATTTTAACGAAAAATTATTACTGATTAAAAAGTCATTAAGATGGATCTTTAAACAAAAGTTCTGAGAATATTTTTATTTATATTCTTTTAGTATTCATCCTACGTTCAGTATTCACCCTACGTTTGTAGGATGCCAAATCGGTAATATTTTTTTTAATCCCTAATCTGTTCAATTTAAGAACAATTAGCAACCCCATGTCCCAATGAGATGAAGATGATAAAAATGACGTGTAAATAAGATGTAGTCTTGTACTGACTCAAGCCGACCATTCCTAAGAAAGTACAGTTAATTGAACTACAACCATAAAAGAACACCGGTAATCACTATCTAGAATTTAAATCCGTATAAAAGTCACTAACCTCGGCAATATTAATTTACTAAATTATTTATCAAAACCGCTTCAATAATTAAATAATTAAACATTATTGTTGTATTAAATTTTGTACAAAGTAAGGTTTTAATTGTTGAGCTATTTGCATTAAGTTCTTGTGTGTAGTTTGTTCTTTCACAACAGAAGGGTAAAGAGATTTAATTGGATTTTATTTTCAACCATTCATAATTCGTTTCGCTTTTCTCTCTAATTATACCATACGACCATTGCTTATATTTTATTTAAACTGTTAGTAAATAAATTTGATTGTTAAAAAATTTAGTCGATTATATCCAATCGACAATTAAATACTGTATTCGCAAATAAATCATTGTCGTTATCTCCTAAATCTTATCACTTTCAGAACATATTACCAACATTTTAACTTAACCAAACTTTGTAGATTTGAAAAATCTATGTTTAAAATTAAAAATTTTGTAGGAAGCCCATGAGAACAAATTCACACCTAAAAGTTAAATAGTTACGTTTAAATAACCGTTCATTTTAGTCACGTTAATTTCAAACAACAAAACCCAGTATTATTTATTAAAATTTCTTATTTATGTCTCCATTTTCAAAATTAGCGGATATAAACTAGTCTTCAATAATAGGTAATTATTTAATAGATATTTGAAGATAATTTTCTGCTGAAACAATGTTTCTTAATACTGGAACGATCTATAATTTTCAAAAGAACACTTGTTAGCCAAAACGCCTACTCAAGATGTAGGTTATTTCAATTCGCATGACTAGGTATTTGTATTAAATCTTGGAACTACTTATTCCTATTTTTGTCGACCATTTAATTCAGTTTACTTGGTAATTACCCCATAACAACAATTTAGTCACGAGCCAATTACAGAATAATTTTAAATTGTAGCATACCTTGTAAAAATTAAAGATTAACTAGGAATAACTTTTTATCTGTTTTTTACAAATCTGATTTGTTAATTTTTTTTATCTAATTAGTTATGCGGGTTAGTGTTAGTTATAGTTTTTGTGCTTTGACAATCACGTTAAATACTATATAGAATAGTAGAATTGTAAACAGAATATTTAAATGATAAGAGGTCATTTTCGAGTTTGGTTTCAGCTCCACTAAACTGATTTTGGTCAACCTTTTTTTCAAATATAGCTCTCCACTAGCAGATTATCCTGCGCCCACCGTCATTTTTCCAAATCCCAGATTAAAGCAGATAATAGAATTTTTTTTCATGACCCAGTCTGAAGATTTAGCCTTCCGCACCGATATTGAGCCTAATCAATCTGTTGCCTCCACGAACACTGAGTGGTGCAAAATAATACTTTTTTGAAAAACCTGGTTATCGTCAGCTCAATTCAGAGATTTTAAGTTTATATAAATATTATGTCAAAACTTAATTCGCAGTTCTAATCTCTTTTTCGTTTTTACGCATTAGTTTGTCTAATTTGCTTTGTTATGTTTGTTTGGAACCTTCATTAACATGTTATTTGTGTGAACTTTATTTCTGTCCATTGTTTATAGCGTTTTAATTTATTTGTCTTCTGTATGTGTTTACCCGCCTTTTGAGTTACTGAAAAGTGTCCTTTTGATTAAATTTTAGTTTGGTAATATTTTTAACGATAGCTTTTCTTTTTCCATGTTTATAAAATTTACTTTAATGATTAAAATGGTCTAACCCTCTAATATTTGGAACCCCTCCAAGGCTAGCAATAAGCACGTGCGTAGCATGGGTGCAATTAATAGTTAAAAAGTATGGTTATACGCCTAAAATAATCAAATAACCTTGAATATAATGTGTTAAGTCTATCAAGCCATGATAAAACGTCATTAATTAAAAATTAATACTTTACTAGAACATCGTATTGTTATGAAATAATTAAAGCAATTGATGCATGAACATGTTTATAGAAGGTAAAAGAAAACGCAAAAACATACCAGACCCCCTTCCACTTCTCTCCTCCTCCTCCAACATCCTTAACACTGCCGAGTTCGCCAGGTTGGTAGGTTTCGCTAGCTGGTGAAAATCGATTCTGTAAAACAATGAGAAATTAAAATTAATTACATCATTAGTTAACTTTTCGTGTTTTAATAAAGGATTTTTTTTTGGGGAAAGAGAGAGAAAATATCTTTTGTTTACTTTTTTTGGTCGTTTGTCATAACGTCTTCTGGCTACCTGTCAGAAAAGTGTCAAAAATGGAGCAAGTGTTTGGAGATTATGATGCTATTCATTACTCCATTGTTTATCTCATAATGTCAAGTATAAATAAAAATAACAAACAGAAATTAACAAGTATTATTACATATTATATTTACTCCACATTTTTCTATACCGACACTACAAATATAAATAATATATTTATGATCATTTTGTTAAAGCATATCTCGGATCTTACAATGAACTAATATTACATTTTCCAATATTTTTTTAGATTATATATAGTTAAATAATTAACTTATTTGATTCAATAGGTGATTTTAGTCACTTTTCTAATGTTAGAGGTCGGATTACGTCCGGTAAATGTATAGAATAGTGCGTTAATGTGCACAGTTATCAGCGCGAACACCATTTGCATTATTTTATTATTATTATTATTATTATTATTATTATTATTATTATTATTATTATTATTATTATTATTATTATTATTAATGTGCAAAAACAATGAACGTAAAACCAAAATAAAACTCAAATGATATTTTTAAAATTGTTACATGAAATTATGATTTTGTAAACTATTATTTCCTGGAGATTTCTTTTACTTGATATAAATTTATATTTATACTAGTCAACCATAAATTTAAATTACAAAATAAGTATTTATGTTAGATTAAACCAAAAACATAATACGTAATGGATTACATTCAGTGTAATACTTTGAAGAAAAATACAAAAATAGTAAAATAATTTAATTAATTTATATTGCAATAGGCGATATATTAATATTCTATTAATTTTTTTCATAAGCATTAAACAGTAAAATACTTAATACACCTATTACAAACCACACTACATTAATTTCAATTAAAGTACGGAATTCTGGGATCCTTGATCGATGTGAAGTCTTCAAACAATAAAATTATTTGTTATTTACTGTTACATTATCTGAATATATGTTTAGAAGACCTAAAATTACACAAATATGGAGTGATATTGTGCTTGAATCTCTACCGCCAGTATGAAACAAATTTATTAAAAGTAAATATCTAAATTTCATATTCTTTATATTAATTTTAAAATTAGTGAAATGATTCCTTTAGTAGCTAATGAAAATTTATTTTCTTTAATACATCTATGAAAATCATAAGAGAGTCGTTTTTATATTAGTAATTATTATTATAGAAATATCTGGAATGTTTAGAAATAACCTCTCAAACTAGATGTACGTAGCAAAAATCATATTTGATAATTATAGTACTTCATAATTGTAAAGACTTGAACTTGTAAATTGTAAGTAAATTTTTATTGGTCTGTCTTCAACCTCGTAATTCTGAGGGATTGCACTTCAAATTACCTATAAGATATTAACCTATAAATTCTAGTATTGTTTAACGTGTTATAGTTATACGACCGAACGATGAAATGTTGGCATAACCTATAAATTTTTAAAAACAACATACCTATGGAAATTATTATAAAAATTTGTGTAAACAATATTTTTAAAGATTATTTCACGAAATGATTCATAATATTGTAGTAAGATGTCTTATAAATTTTAAAAGGATAATATAAACGTTTAAAATTTATTTTATGAAAAAATGTGTGTATGTTTAAAATAAACGTGATTATGAATGAACTCACCCTGGTCTCTCGAACTGCATGGTTATGATATGATATCTAATAATCAAATGAACTTCTATAAGTGAAAGTAATACTCTTTATGTATTTTTGCTTTCTTTCCAGAGGTGTACCGGTAACAAAGAAGGTAAAAGTTTAAATCAGGGACCTGTGTGAATTGCGCACTGAATGAAGCGTGCTCAAGAATAAAGCGAACACCAGAATATATTTAGCCCATATCCTCACTTCTGATCTAAGTGTGCTTCACTTCCATTCTATACTCGTTTATTCACTCTTTTTTTCTCTCCGCATTTTCTCTCTCACACTCAATTTCGTATTCTATCTTTTTCTTTCTAGTAATTCTTTCTTTATCTAATTTTGACTTTACTAGTATGCATTCATTCGCTTGGCATATGTTATTAAAACCACCGATCAACTAACACATCATGACATTTTATAACGTGTGTGGTTACCGTGTGGTTAACATTTTTTTGCATACCAGATTCTTGCGTACATTTAGTTTCTTGAACTATCATAAATATTACGTATAAATTTACATGAAAACCAACTAAACTATCCTTTTTTTACTACATTATTTGTGATTTGTAATAAAAATAATATTATATACAAACGGTTTTGTTGTCATTTTGCGGGCTTATTGATATGTTAATACCTACATCAGTGTATTATTTTACTGGAATAATTCTCTTACTTCAAATCAATATCGCGGTTTTTAGTCACCACAATCACTTTGAACCGTGACAATGGTAGAATATATAACATATATTTTTCAGACCCAAGCCTGTCAATAGATTCTAAAATACTTATCGAAAAATCAGTTGAAATAAAAAACTTTGTCTCGGAAAAGTTCATCAATCCTTTTTAAACAACTGTACAAAATTATATCATTATTAGACCATTTCATAACCGTACTGTAATAAAATACGAGTATTTATTGCCCATGACGGGCAGGTGGAGTGTTAAATTGATTGCACTCGATCTGTTGGTTCCAGGACTACAAAAAATAGTTCTGTTTCTTATTACACGGTCAGGCAATTATATGACTGTAGCATTAAAGAACAGAAGAGCCAGAGGTGTAAAGTCAGAGTTATCTACTCTGAGAGTAATGAATTTCACTACACAGCCAGACCCGATGGTAAATGAAGTGAAGGTGTCATTTGCAGGGTAGAAAGTGGATGCGTTTCGGAGGACCTGGTATGCTGATAAGCAGACTCTTTCAACTCAGTAAGGAAGGCAATAGTAAACCACATCACTCCTCGTTTTCACTTAGTAAAACCTCCAGAGGTTCAAACCAGCCTCTCGGCTGTTTACCTAAACAACAACAACAATAAAATTTACTTCGAAAGCTCGTCTCAGCTTATAGCCTACCTAACACTTTTGTAGCTCATCTTAATGTTAAATATGAAACTGGCCTAAATGGTGTAATCTTGGAAATTTATTTGCTTTTGGTGGTACAAAAATGTAGAAAATTTAAACTCTTTCTTTATCGTATGTTATAAGTTAATTTTTAAGGATTATATAATAAAAAAATCAAACTGAATATTCTGAAATAAAATTTAAATTGTTCAGAAAATATATAAATTCCTTGCATCCTCTTTCCGTGCACTGCAGAGGATCGTTCTGTATATAAGTAGGCCTACCAGAAGGCTTCGGAAGTACACTTAGCTCGTAAAATGCAGTTTTCGTAAAATAGAACCAGTGCAAATAAGTACTAATATCACTAGCTATTATGAACCAATTTTCATTTATTTAGTAATTTATGTTAATTGGTATTAGCACTCGTCAATTTTATTGGCCCATATGAACTATCAATATTTTGATTAATTCTGTTTTATCCTTTTAGTTTGGAGGTTGTTTCAGCTCCCAAAAACATAAGAGACTAAATTGTTATAAATAAACTAAAAAATATTGGGTTAAGTGAAAACCACAATGGGATTCAAACCTGGATCTTCAACTTAGCAGTCAATTGCAACAATCAACTGAGCCGATCAATCGATTTGGCTGAGCCAGATGCAGTCATTATTAGTTTTTCTCACAGTTAAACAGGAATCGATCTAAGTTTTAATCCAGTTAATCTATTTATTTAAAGTCATAATAATAGCTTGGTCTTAGCAATAACATTGCTTCGTAGAGCATTATCTGGAACAAGAGAAGTGCAAAAATATTTCACAGCTTAATCGGAAATCGAATCCGAACTTCAACTTAGCAGTCAAGTAGGCCATGCTATTGACTAAACCATCTAAATAGTTTTTAATAAAACTTGCTCTTTGAAAACATTACCAAATCTTAATCAGAATTTAAATGCACTACAAAATGTATGCAGCAAATATCAGTGTAACTTCAGAAAATCCCATTTTATAACCTGCAGATAAAATTGAATCAATTAAACTACTCTAAATATATTGTTTTTGTTTAAATTATTGTCAAATAGTTAAGTGACTTCGACAGAATGTTTTACAATTATCTAAGATGTATAAAAGTTATCAACAACGATTCTGTGTAAAATGCTAGATTTTTGAATGTTTGATAATTTATGCTTGATTTTATGATACAGAGAACGAAAAGAGAGAGAAAAGTATATCCTTGAGTACATACTGAAATGAATACATTTGAAATCCTGTGAGTTGTGCCAAAATGTGAGTCATAAAGTAACTACTACATGTTCAGGTTGGTTAATACCATTAACTTTTGTTATTATTCTTCCTCATGTTTGTTTCTTTTACTGAATTTAGCACTTTAAATTATTTTCAGAAATTACTAACTAGAATATTAAAACTGTATTTAAAAATACATTTCACTTTAAACAATGCAATATAAACGTACTTTTTAAATGTGTTTTGGGTAATTTAAGCACAAACATTTTTTTCACGAATTGAAAGAAATGTATAGTAATAACCTGCAGTACATATGTACAAACGACTTTTCTAAATAATTTTTAATAACTAAGTTAACGAAATGTGCTGACAACACTTTGTGTTACATTTTCTTGCGCTTCACTGAGAAAAAGTATTGCAATTTATTCTGTTTAAACCTGAGTTTGAGCATTCCTGAACAGAAATAGGTTTTGAAATTCTCCCTTTATATATAGTGACTCTCTCAATGTGTTCAGAGATTAACAATTTGAACCATTGAACAAAATTTAATCAAACTTTATATGGGTGTATCAAAAGACTCTTTTAATTGGTTTTTGTGACCAGAAATACAAAGACAAAAATTGAATTTTTACTTCGATCAAAACTTCAAAAAATAAATCTGGAAAACAGCTAATTATTGTTTACTATAGCTTTGTTTTATAGTGGAGTTACTATTGTCAGAAGAATGGTTCAAGTAGTTATGAGACACAGGAAAAGTCGCTTTTAAAAATATTTTCGTTTACCCGAAAAAAATTTGAGTGAAAGGAAGTATATTTAACAATATTTTGATATTAATACTATTTGATAAATAAAACGTAAAAGTGTGCTAATTTGATTCAGGAACAACAAGCGATATGTATATATCACCATGCAATTAAAAGCTGCATTCGTTTTAAATCCCATTTAAAGAATATTAAAGCTACAATCAAGGTACAAAAAAGAACCTAGCTTTTGGAAGATTTCATGAAAAATGTGATTTTGTTCTATTTCATGTTAACAAACATCCATGAAACTAGGCTGTTGCAGTAATTTAGCCATGCATCACCTATGATTCACACCCGGATTTGAGAAACAGATTCTTAACTATTTCATTGTGTGGAACTAAAACTAAACTAAAAATTACAAAAGTCACGACCATTTTAAATGCGATTTTGAGAAAGATTTGTTGTACCCAGTATTATGAGATTTAGGAATATCAGTATGTACCTTCGTATGGTACATATACGTTCATACTAAAATGTTTCAATTCGGTTACGTCTTCTTATTCTCGGAAAATTTACTTATTGTTCGAATATTATTTGAAATATTTACAAATCTGTGACATGCGACAAAGATATGCATTCGACTCTTTTCGTATTAAGTCAAGCTTTACTCCTCAAATCTTCTACCCTGACATACCGTCGTCGTTGGGGGTTTTTTAATCGAACCTAAGAAAATATTAACGGTTTCTACTCAACTCTAGTTCTGTTGTTCTTCGGGGATCCTGACAGTAGGACTCGGGGATACTCAGGTTTTCTACTCAAGGACCTCCGTAGTACAGTTATGAAACAGAATTTCTTCTCACTGCGTGTGGTCAATCTTTGGAACAAGCTTCCCGATAATTTTGTAAGTGCATCTACAATGAGTGTCTTCAAGAAAGGTTTAGGTGAATCACTGGAGAACGTTATTGGTGATTGTTTCAGTATATCATACCAGTGTTATTACTTATCTATTGTCTTCGGTAATTTTATAAGAAATGTTTTGGTTTGGTGATTTAAGTGGTTTTTAAGATAGTTCGCTTTGTTTCCGTCTAACAAGCTATGGCTTTTACCTTTTTTAAATAATAATAATATTTTTTATGAACTAAATTTAATGTCACATAACATAAAAACTCAAAAAATTTCATGCAAAATTTTATTAAATTTTCCACGAGGCATTTATTCAATGTTTACAATGTTATTAATGTACTCCAATTATTTCTATGGTAAAATATACCGACAATACAGTAGAAGTTAATTAGTATTAGTACTTATGTTTTTTGTATGAATGTTGCCAATAAGAAATAGTTGGCAAACTATAATACATAATACACCTGTTAAATGTTGTATGTAAATTTTATATTAACAACATAGTAAACTATAAACTTTACAAAAATTTAATAAAAACTTATATGTTGTTCTTGCTAGTTTTGTTTTTTTAATTTTAAAATGTACTAGAATGCACCGGGTTGGTCTAGAGGTAAAGTCGTCGCCGCGAGTCAACTGTTCAACAGCTGACTTTCGGAGACGAAGGTTCCTGGTTCAAATCTTAGTAAATATAGTTAGTTACTTTTATACGGATTTGAATACTAGACAGTGCTTACCGGTGTACTTTGATGGTTAGGGTTCAATTAACCATACTCTCTTAGGAATGGTCGGCCTGGGTCTGTACAAGACTACTACACCTCATTTACACGTCATACACATCATCCTAATCTCATTGGGTCATGGGGTTACTTATTGTTCTGAATTGAACAGATTGTAACGTACACAAATTATGAATTTAAAAAAATATGTATATTAGTGTTGTTTACATTTCTAACATTCTGAATACCAGACCTTTGTATAACACTGTAATTTAAATTTTTATCGGCCAAAGGATAGATAATTTGGGTACGTAGATTCAAAGACTTTAAGACCGCCGTGAGTTTTGTGACTACCATAAGCCATTATGAATTCTGCTTTAATTGATATTATCTGAACCCAATTTCATTCTTCCCTTAAATTTTATTTAAATCAATCTATAATTTTTTTAACCCTAGTGTGTGTACGTTACATCCTGTTAAATTTAAGAATAATAAGCAACCCCATGACCCAATGAGATATGGATGATATGTATGACGTATAAATGAGAGTTGTCATGTACAGACTCAGGCCGACTATTCCTGAGAATTAATCGTTAATTGTATCTCGCCCATCAAAGTATTTCGGTAAACACTGCCTACTATTCTAATCCGTATAAAAGTAACGAGTTTTACTAGGATTTGAACCACGGAAACTTTGTCTCCGAAAATCAGCTGTTAAAGTGCTGACTTGTGGCGATGACTTTACCGCTAGACCAACCCGATGGGTTCATCTATTATTTAGCATACTTATTAGTAATTTATTTTAGTGGTGGAAATTTTTTTAAATCATTAAATGAAAAATTTCTATAGGAACATAAGAAATAACGTCGTAATCATGAGAAAATTTCATTACCTACTATGATAAATCTGAACAAAGTTTTCTCTGGGCCACGAATTTAATATCCACTAAATTAAACATTTCGAAAATTTTCGGAGGATATTTTAATATACATTAAATTTTTTTTTCAATATTAGTTAATAAATTTATTACAGTAAATTTACTAATCTGTTAAAATCTCTCAGTACTATTCTCATTTTAAAATCACGTCATAATCTTGTAGAACATTTACTTTATAAATTAATGTATTCTAGTAACCCATTATTAAGTGTTTTATTTAGTCACGTTTTAATTTAACACAAATATAATAATGGGTAGCAGTTATTAATAATATAATAAAACAAATCTTTAATTTGTTAAGTGTTTATCAATTAGATCGCCTTAATAGTAAGTAACACAAAGTTACTGTTTTCTGTAGTATCTACAACATTGTGAAATCATAAAAGTGAGTTTTGAGGACTACTAAAACGCAGTAAAAAAAACCAATAGTACAAACAGTGCTTAAAAAGACGACAGTGTTGTTTGCCAACAATCTACTGGTCTGGTTGGTACACTCGACATTCTACAGATATTTACATCAGAGGTAAATGTGCTCATCAGTCCAACAATAAACAAAGTGTTTTTAAATAACAAAGACGTTACATTAATGATTTTATTACCAAACTATTATTATAATAAAATTTTTGTAAACCATAAACATGTAAATTAAGTTGCACAAAAAACGGTTTCGTGGCGTAATGGTTAGAATGCTTGACTACAAAGTGGAATAGCTCAGTTTCGATTCTCGGCTAGGGTTTGGATATTTTACAACATTGAAACCAGCTCCTTAAACCACTGTAAACGCTTATAAATTAACTGTTGATATTATTTGCAGCTTCTTCTTACGTTTTTAGAGAAACCTTAGAGAATCAACTCATCTGTAAGTCACAAGGTCATTGCTAGTCTCGGAAGGGTTGGGTTAAAATTATATTTTTGAAACTTCACTAGGTGAATAAAAATCAGAATTAAAATACAAATGCTGGTTCCTAGAACTGCGAATCTTTTAGAAGATTTTTGTATGATCTTTTAACCACCTTAGGAGGAATTAGTCGTAATTTAAATGGTTTATTTTTCTTGGGTAACACCTACAGAATATATATACTGATAAACAAA
This sequence comes from Catonia carolina, assembly GCA_035578175.1. Lineage (NCBI taxonomy): Eukaryota > Metazoa > Arthropoda > Insecta > Hemiptera > Achilidae > Catonia > Catonia carolina. Next base: position 1,248,206 of record JAQMRL010000022.1, on the reverse strand, counting down.
ACTTCAAGAAAGTATAGAAATAACACAAATTGCTGGGTTGTGACTTATTTAAACCTAAGGGGCAATTAATAAAATTAGAATGCTTCAGTTTTTGTGTTCTGTCCCTAAGGAACGAATTTACCGAATATCAGCATGCTAGGCTGTCGGAAATTTATAAAATTAGTGAAAAGTTAGTAAGTCAGTCTGTCAGTGAACACGTTTCTATTTATTATAGGTAATAGAAATAAAAGTAAATACGTAAAAAACAATAATATACCTTATGAGAAAATATTGCGATATTAAAATAATATAAAAATCTAGTAATGTTCAATTAGAAATGTATTTACCTTCTTCAAAGTTAGCCAACAACATTTAAAAAATTTGGTGTGACACGCTAACACGACTTTCTCTTTTCAATGTAAATAATTAAGCATATAACCTACGTTTAATCATGAGTGAATGGCGCTAAATGAAAATCAACCTCCGCAAGGAAAAATCACTAACTGACACTATATAATTACAATCTATATAATTAATTTTTATGCCTTGTTTAGTTTATATAGAAAAATTTATCACAATTCAACAATTTTGGGAAGTACAGTTCAGTCTATTTGATCATATCTGTTTCAAAAAATCTTTTCGGTCAAAATAATTGTTCTACTTTACAAATAAAAATTTTATATTTTATACCATAGTGAAGTAATTTTGATATTTTAATTAAACATAAATTATTGATTTTCTTGCTCGTCAATAAACTAATGAACGGAAGAGAAACTTAAGAAATAATATTAAAAAAGAATAAAATCCGTAAAACAAATTTTTATAACTACCAAAATAACACCAATTAATTCATTAGAATAAGGTATTATTTTTTAAATAGAAGAGAAAGTGTTATATTATGTAAAAAATCTACAACAAATTAATGATAGATTATCGTAGGTCAATGACTAAAAACAAATTATAAATAAATTACTTTATATAGAATGTGCATAAAAAAAATTAGCTACTACCTGAATAACACAATATTTTTCTCACATTAACTGTTATTATGTAGACCGATGAATATTTTTTAATTATATACTCTTTGATAGGTGTTCGTTCGGGTTAAAATTATGTGCGAATATTTTTTTATTTATCGCTGTTTACAATCGATGTAACTTTCCCATTATAATTTCTTACAGTGGGAAAGTACAATAATAAGAGTAATCGTTTTATACTTTTCTAGATATCGACGTTTTAAAATATTATGATCTCAAGAAATACAAGATATGAGTTACACCAACTGATTAGTGCAGTTTGTAGGGCAGCAGATTTCTAAACTGAAATTTTGATGTCCGGTTCTGTAAAGGGCAAAAAAGTGTAGTCAACCTTGTACTAAACCTCAAAAATCTACACTAAACATAAATTACTGGCGCATTTTAAAACGATTTAAAAGCTATGTCTTGGAATTTATATTAACTGAGTAATTAGTAACAATTTTTAAGAATTTACGCCTTTAGGGTTCTTCGAAAGTTTATAAGGTGTTTGAACCCAAAACCTTCCAATTAAACGTCAAAAATTTAGGGCCTATACTTAATGGAAGCCTACAAATTCGACAGCAATTAACTTTGAAAAAGTCTAAGTAAAAATTACAAACCGCTACCAGTGGTTACAGGAGTTACGCTGTAAAACGAAGGTTCCGGGTTCGATTCCCGGCCAGAGTCTGGAAAATGGTAACACATTCAAACCCGTCGTTCTTCATCCAAGGTACTTACTTGATAATGACCAAGCAACTAGTAGGCTATTAATGAAACAACTAAATAAGTTATAAAGAATGTATAAAAATTTCTCCCAAATCCTTTTATCTTTGAACTTCATTACAGCCCAAGGTAAATACATTTCGCTTTCAACCAAATATTTTTTATCCAGACGTTGAACTGCCTGGACTAATCTCTAGATTTTTTTTAATGATCTTGTAATTCTGTAATTAAGTAACTTTTACTTTTTATAATTTGATTGGTTGATATAGAAAAATATTCTCGTTGGTATCAACGTCTTATGGTTTTATCTCTGATTGGAGTTGGTAATCATGACAGCGATGCAAATCTTGGCAGCTTTAATAACGTCAGTCGACGTGCAGTGAAATCACTCTCCCAAGTTCCTCATTCATAACATTCTTCTCCTTCCGATGGATCTCTTGCCCGCCATTTTGCCTACTATGATATTAATAATTTTGCCCATAACAGGTAGGTGGAATGCTAAATTGTTTGCACTCGATCTGTTGGTTCCAGGGCTACAAAAATAGTTCTGTTTCTTATCAGTTCTTGGTCAGCCAATTATATGACTAAAATATTTATGAACATGAAAAAAGAGGTAGAGATGTAAAAGACACTAATCAGAAAAGTTACTGTACTCTGAGAGTAATGAATTTCATTATACAGCCAGACCCTGTGACGAATGAAGTGAAGGTGTCATTTGCAAGATGGAAAGTAGATGTTTTTCAAAGGGCCTGGCAGGCTGATAATCATACTTTTTCACTCAGTGAAAAAGCCAATGGTAAACCACCTAACTCCTCGTTTTACTTAGTAAAGCCACTAAAGGCTCAACCAACCTTTCGGCTGATGACCTGAATAACAACATAATTAATTGTAGAAGTTCAGCTCACAATATGGGCACCTGAGGACATGGCTCATGTATTCAATTTTTCTTTGTTGAATGGTGTAAATCACCTCTCTAATCTCATTCATTCTTTGCAAAATTAACTCTTGAGTAACTCGGTTATTCTAGGGTACTCTCACATGAGCCGATATATCCGTAGTTCAAAGGATTTAAACCATCTGATATTTATTTTCTCGTTTTTTTTATAATAAGCAGTTAAATGAAAAACAGTAACCAAGAAAATATACGTCCAACATAATTGCATTAGAAGCTTGCCTGGAACATTTATTAAAAACAAAAGTAGAGATTTGAAAACTTGGAATATCGTAAGAGAATTACATGAATCATGAAGAATTCAGAGACTAGCGTCAAGATTACTCCCGTTGACTTCACAGAAAAGGAGCCGAATACTCTGATAAAGAAAGAAAAATATCAGAGAGGATAAAAAGAAGGAACATGAATGGAGACAAATTAAAAAACTCAGATGGTAATCTGAATGAAAAATAATTTTTAACTACGTGGCCATTTTGGATTTTTTTTAATAAAAAAGTAAACAATTTTCTTCTAAGTTATAGGCTATCTTTTGTGGTAAGATAACATAAAATTATGACAGAAGTAGGCTATAGCTATCGCCAGCCTTTTTTGGACGAACCAGAAAAATCAGAGTTCTAATTAGTTGAGTTTTAAAAGTCCATTAATAACGAATTTCTCTGTATGCGTTTGTTTATGCGTGTGATCACGTAAATATTAAACTGAGTGCTTTAAAATAGAGTACGGACTACTGGTATTTTTATATTTTAATTTATTTATTTATTAAAATTACACATATCTAAAACTGTACCGTAGGTTCAGAGACAAACTTCAAAATCATAACAATTCCTTAATATGGAATATAAATTCTGCAGACCTACCAGGAATTGCACAAAGACGACTGAAACGCCGATGAAGTAGAGACATAATACATTAACCGCAACTGTAACATTTATTACGTATACAAAAATTAATTTAAAAATGAACACAATTATCGTTATTTGGAGTGCTATAGCTAGGCGGTGTCCTCCTCAAAGTCATTAATTCTAGTGGTTTTTTATTTTTTTTAGTTGTGAACATTTTTGCTGGTTTTTGTTATACAGTTGCAAAATAAATAAAGTAAAAAAATTAACAATTAAAAATTTATTAAAATACCTAACACAATGGTCCTACGGTTTTTTATCACAAGCTTTAGATATTTAGTTCAGAATAATAGGTACTAAGTGATTAATCAATTATTTAAAATTTCCACTTTAAAATGGTGGTACTTTTATAAAAATCGGATGGGCAACTTTTATGATTGTACTTTTTCTGCAGATATGTCACAACAAATATTAATACAAGTAAGCGTCGATTTCTTAATTATTTTTATCTTTAAAGTGGAATTCCCAAAAATTTAATTTTCTGGCATTAAATTGCACTTTATTAGATTCTACAAAAGTTATCAGTATAAATTTTTACAGTGTGTTACTTACAGTAAGATGTCAGTTTCAACAAATCCAAAATGTAAAAATATTGTATAGAATATGAAAAAGAATTTTTTTAAATCGGTAAGAAACAACATTTAAAAAAACAGAAAATCACAAATTACCGCTAAACTAAGCGTTATACAAAAAAATGTTTGAAATAAAAGTTGTAGAATTTTACATTCTCTACAACTTTTATTATATAATGTTTTGCGCTAAAATGCATATTAAAGCCGCAATCTTAAAAAGAAAACGTTTTTGCGTAAAAACAGCCTCACGCAGAATTTCAGCAAACATGGCGCCTACCCTATATTGTAGAGCATAAAAAATTTAGTAAACCAGGCGATTTTAAAAAAAATCGTAGGACTAGTTTTTGAGAAAATCGCAAAAAAGTGAAAAATTATACGAATAAACTACTACTTCCGGTTGACCGATTTTGATGAAAATGTTCGTGTCGGGTCCGGTAGTGATATGTAACTTAAGTTTCAAGTTTCAAGTTCGTACGATGTTCCGTTCTTGAGATATTCTGTTCACACACACACACACACACACACCAATCGCTAAAAACATGTGTTTTGGGTTCAGGGGGTCTGAAAACGTATAGATCCGGTGAAAATTCGATTTCGAAAAATCGACATGAAAACAATACTTTCCTCCCTATATATTCATATAGGCAAGAGAAAGTAAAAATCATAACTATTACAATTATGCATAAAACATAAAATTTATATGTTAAAATGCACAGAAAATTTCATAGTTTCATATAAAATAAACAGAAGTAAAATATCATTAGTGGGTCTTGAGAAAAATGCATTTTCATGAACATGGTTTATAATATAGAGTGAATCACTCCCCTTAAATCGTGTCCTCGTCCATTAAAATTTTCGATTTTCCAAATGAGGCCCGATCTCTTCAAGTTCAATTAAATGAGAAATTTCTTAAGTACTACACTCGTATGTAAACCTGAAAACCTTGTAGTATTATCTACTCCCAGAACTTCAACAGTATAATATTTATTTATCAAATTAAAAGAAAGTTTTTCTCAAAAAAATCATCTAGATACTACATTGAAAATATAATTTAACATTTTTGATATAATCTATTTCTCTTAAATCTAGAAATTACTTCGTTAAAAAGTATATTTCTACTGGTTTTTTTTAAAATAAAAACAATATAAATTTATTTTATAAAACAAACATAAAAATAGTTTAGTTAATAGAAATTTTACTGAAATAATTTTAAGATTCGAATTTTGTTTTAAGAGTTAACGCGGATGTAATCGAGATTTAGATAAATTCTTTTAATTTACAATAAAAAATGCGTATGTTGAGATGCTGTATCACATTTTTTGTGTGGTAGTAACACTGAAATAAAAACATAACCTTGTTTCTAAATTTAAAATATTTTTTTTTTAACTTTGTCTTTGAATTGTTTACGATCAGTATAGTCACGTTTTAATCAACAATACCGCAATGTAATGATTCAAAGGAAAGTACAAGCACCTCTTACAACCCGCCAGAATGTGGCAGTGAAGCTTAAAATGACGTCAAATCTGTTAGACATCAGTAAAATATTCTCGGTATAATTATATTTGTAGTTGAGTCATTTGGAACCTAACGTTTTGGCCAACCTTTACTTAAATCACAATATAGTCATCTAACAATAAATGACACACGGCAGCTGTTTCTCGACCACGTAATGAATCCCATAAATTTAATTATTTGCAAAAATAATAATGTTTATAAATTCATTTGCACAAAGTATTAATTTATACGGAACCAAGTTGTTTGTTTAAAAATTATAATTTTACAGATATTTGCCAACTTTTATTTACTATTGTGAAATGCTTCGTACAAAGAATAAATTAGAAAAAGTAATTTTACTTTTCAGTCAGTACATTTATAAAACTGCCGTAAAAAAATATCTGAAGTGAAATATTATCTGATGCCGTGCAGACTGAGCTCATGATAAACGAATGAAAACTATATCAGGAAGTATGACAGAAAATTAAATTTGTTTATATAATTTAATTGGAAAAATGTACTTATTCCTGGAAGTCTCAGCAATAACCTTTACCAGGTGTTGGTTAACTCAGATTAATATACGTGTGTGAAGAACAAATAGCACCCAATCAGTTGGAATTTCTGAATGCTGTTAGTACAAGAGAGGCTTTGTTCGGTGCGCAAAACCTCTTCCAGAGGTGCATAGATGTCCGCTGCGATGTTTTTGCATGTTTGTTCGACTATAAGGCCGGGCGCACACACGACCACTTGTGGCGGCCACATGCTAGGGATTGCTTTTCCTAAAGCGCGATTGCCGCTGAGTAAGAAAAGTGATAATTTATATTATTGTATTTTTACTAAACTTAAGGTAACTGCTAGTCTTTCAACAGGAGGTATGTTTCATCCGCATTCTGTTATCTTTGTGTTTCAATTAATCTTTTACCAAATTCAGTAGTCTCAAACGATGTGATGCTCATCCTAAAGAATTTTTAAAAATTATCTTCATCTTTTTGAGCTCTTGGAAAAGTAAATAAAATTGGGCGTGACTTCAATGTGATAATAACATGGGATGCACCCAGTATCACCGCTGTTTTCTCCTTCGGCGCGGCGGTGACGTCTTCGTATTAACAGTAGTAGATAATGTTCATTTCTTGCAAGGAAACTTTCAGGTCAGAGTGGCTGGCTGTCGGCCACCGGTGGCGACAGACGGCCACCGGTGGTGACCACTGGTGGTGGCCACAAGTGGTCGTGTGTGTAAGAAGGCAGTCTACCATGTGAGACATGATCAAAAATGATGTAGGTGCTCAGACAGACAGGGATTGATGGCAAGGATTTAAGAATAGGCTTACCATTTGTTATTATCTCTTATAGTTTCTGAGTTTTATTTTTTCACTTCCGATTTTGGACCATATCCGGTCAAAACCGAAACTTTTAACCCAATTTAGCCCCACTAATTTTTTGTGTAAATTACTAAACAGTTTGTTACTATCTCTTGTAGTTTAGCTATCTAAACTAATATCTAGCTAATAGCTATCGTTTTAAATATCTCCTGTGACGGACGGGCGGAAAAAACAAATGATAGATAACAATTTCAAAAATTGCCACCAATGAACAAAATATAACATTATTCTTCATTATATTATTTTTATAACTATTTTGTTGGTCAGCTTAAATAGTAGCTCGCATATTAGAACGGATTACCAAGATTTTTAAAACATATATATTCTTTGTTCACTGAAATATGCCTAGATTACGATTTATATTGTTCTTGGCAAATAATTGCCTTTCTTAAAATGTTCAGCCGGTCGTTTCCTTTCAAACTTCCACACATTTACAAATTCTACTATGCAGTTGTATGTTGCATTGGATTTGTGCCCACGTGTAGGATTGATGTACATTACGTGACGCCTATTAGTATTTTTTCAGAAAATAATTCTAGAAACTTTTACAGAAAATATTAATAGCGTCGAGACTACTGTATTCCAAAAATTTAATATTTTAGATTTCTTTGTTATTTCGACCGCAAATTTATTTCCGTAGCTACTCTTAATTAAAATAAATAAATAAATAGGATTTATTTGCCTGTAATTCTAAATTATTTATTTTATATTATTTGTTTTATTTATTTTTTTAGTAATGTTATGAAATCTTTTTGATTTTTAAATATACTACCCTAGTCGGAATTTTTACAAAAATATGCAACATTATACATATTGAATTGATATACCAAACATAGCATCCGCGACAGACCATTAAATCAACTGGTAATAAAATTGTTTTAAATCGTTAGGTAACACTAATTGGACGAGTGACTTATTATGATGACCAATTGACAGCGTTCATGAACAATCAACAGATAAACCTTATCGGGAACAAATATTAATTAAAACCATAATGGTTATTATAGTCCAATATTTCTATCTCAGTGACTTAAATAAAAATTTGGTGGTCACCAACTGTGACGCAGTGATTAGAGTGGTGCGCTGCAAAGCGGAAGGTTTGATTCCCGGCTAGGGTCTGGAAAATTATTTCTCGTTCAAATTCACTATATGATCTTAATTACCTTAATCACTGAGTATCCTGTTTAAAGTTACGTCAGAAGTAAAATCTGGTAGCAATTAAGTTGTATGGTTCATCTAAAAATAAAAGTTCTCAATAAGAAAATAAAGCCGAAAACCTTTTTAAACCTACAATGTACAGCGTTGTAATGTAACGCTGTAAATGCATGAATGAATTGTAAATAAAATTCTTTAAAAATTCAAAATTCTATCATTATAGATTTAACCACATCGGGATAAAATAATTTATTAAGTTCAAACTCAAAGTTGATGTAGTGGTCAACACAACTGGCTTCTATGCCAGAGTTCCCGGGTTCAATTCCCGGTCAAGTCTGGCATTTTACACTACTCATTTCCTTCTATCGCTCTTAACCATCTGCATTAAAGTGCATATTAGTCGAACGTATAGCCAAAGAAATTAAGGTAGAAAAAAATAAGATGTTAATAACAATAATGTTTTGCCTGACAAATTCAAAACTTTCCAATATTAAATTACAGTATAAGCCTATTCTTAATTTGACAAGTTTGTGTGTAATGAAATTTTCTGTATTTAATTAAGAAAGTATGAATGATATACTCTTATGTTTTAGTAATATAATGTAATTTAATTATAAGTTAAAAAGACAAGTGAAGATATTTAACTAATACTTACAAATAGAAAAATTTAATTAAAATCATCCGTCTAGGTTAACTATTTTTTATTTAGGTCTGAACTCTAAAACGACGTACAGAAAAAAGATTTAGAGCAACCAAGCGACTAAATATACATTTATTACTGTTAAATTCAGGTGCTCAGATTTTAGGTCACGGTAAAATTAACTTAATTTTATATGTTTAATTTGCTAAAATTGATAATAAATTTTCGTCAATTATTTGCACGACTTTAAAGAAGTTACAAAATTAGACAGACCGTAGCATTTTACAAAATAAACTGACAATTTGATTTATATCTTTTCAGAATATCTACTACATCATAAAAATTTATTTAAACATAAATTCAGTGATACGTAAATAAATTTGTAAAATATTATTTTTTAGAGAATTAAAATAAATTGTAGTTTTGTTAAAAGATCTTATAATAATTTAATTCGAGTTGGTATAACCAACTTATTTTTTTACCTTTCAAACATAAATTATAAACTGGATATGGAAATTTTATAATTTTCCAGAAAATTCAGTTCTAAATATTCACGACAAATTCCGTTTACAAAACTATTTGTTTCTCCCTTTTATGTTGTAATGTTAAAGTATGTGCTAAAAACACATAATGAATAAGTTGATTGATTCAATTAGATTTATTCTATGGAGTTACTATAGAATTTTTGCCGGGCACTTTACTCTCTGTTGTTATTTGTAAAAACTTATCAATTACGATAACACTTAATTCTTCCACAAAAATCGCTAACCCAGATTTATAACGATTCTTAGATTACCTTGAGAATTTTCATAGTGCACCGCTATAATTTCATTTTCACAATTCGTGATTTATTAAATACTAGACTACTAAACGATAAAACAAAAATTTTTTTAACATTGCAATTCTTTTGCAGTCATTTTTTTATAAACTTTAAGCAAAAATGAGAAACATCTGAGTAATAACGTTGTTAGAATAAAATATAAACCACACTTAGTGTGTATGAAAAAAGACTAAACTGTGAACAAAAATAAAACTAAGCTTGATGAATTGTGAATTAATATCTTGGTAACGTCGTCGCCAAAATCAGCTGTTTAACAGCTGATTTTCGGAGACGAAGGTTCCTGGTTCAAATCCTAGTAAAGGTAGTTACTTTTATTCGGATTTGAATACTAGACAGTGGTTACCGGTGTACTTTGATGGTTAGGGTTCAATTAACCATACTCTCTCAGGAATGGTCGGCCTGGGTCTGTACAAGACTACACCTCATTTACACTTCATACACATCATCCTCATCTCATTGGGTCATGGGGTTACTTATTGTTCTGAATTGAACAGATTGCAACGTACACAAAATTATGAATTAAAAAAAAAATCTTGATATATGAAGCATATTGTTGAAGCAGATGATGAGAATGACCATGATAAAGATGATAATGACGCCTGTTAAATAAGATAAAATATGATGTACGTCAATTTCGAAACAAGAAATATTTTACGAAAAGTTTTACTGAGTTGAAGTTTTTTTCTAAATAGACCTACTCACATGAAAATTTCGTAAAACAAATAAAAATTTCATGTCATAAACTTTGCTTTTTCACGAATCATTAATTTTTTTACACCCGAGTGTTTTTTCACATTAATGTTAATTCTGACAAAGGGTGATAGATGAAAATTTGTGATGAAAAAATTCCATAGTTGGCTTGGATTATAAATGGAATTTCTTGTGTAAAAGCCAGTGTTGTGCTGACCACTACGAACCAACCAAACGTACTGTTGTTAACCCCGAGTTCCTAATTATGTGTTAGGGTTATCAGAACAATTAAACAAAGTATCATAAACGAAGTGAATTATATGATGGAGGTATTTTAGTAGTCATGAAATTGTTTGGAATTATATTTCATGAAACTCTCGCTCTGTTTATGAATAGGTTAGAGCAACTGGTTTTGATTCCAGGGGTCATGGGTTCGATTCTTCGTTTGATTTGGCCTTTTTCATCTCCAATTTTTCTTTGTCATCCTTCATCGTCTGTATTAGAATTAATGACCAAATTATAAGGACGTAATACAAAAATGTCTGAATTTCTTCAGAGTAATTTCTTCAGAAATAGTCTTACATATAAGTAATGCATCCATCATTCACTCACTTAAATTGTCATCAATTTTAACATCATTTTACACGCCGGCCGCATTGGCGAAGTTGGTAACGTGCTCGCCTCTCATCATGCGGTCTTGGGTTCGAATCCCATTCAGGCACGGCATTTTTTCATACGTTACAAAAAATCATTTCATCATTCACCGTCTGCATTAGCAGTAATTGCAGAACAGTCGGACGTTAAACCAAAAAAACAAAAAAAAAACACGCAGGGTTTTTGCTCTATTATCGTGATAAAATATCTCTAATTTTATTGTACGCAGATTACATTATTGTAAAAATTTCTTTTTGAAAATGGTATTCTAAAAATAATAAAAAATAAAAATAAAAATAATAATAAAATAATAATGGTATTCTAAAATTTCTCTAACTGAACAAATTGTTTTATGAATGTTGGTTATTATCATATCTGTAACTAAATTTATATTCAATTATATTAATTAAATTGCACCTTGAATAGGTTATAATAACTGATATTAAACCATTTATTTTTCTAGTAAAAGGAATGAAATATGTTTGTACTTACCCTACGGCTCCGTTTCTCAGTTGACGCGTCTGCTTGTTCAGCGCTTCGGAGACGTTCTCCGGTGAATAAAGTCGTAGAGGAGAATTGAATTGCGTAGGTCGGAACGGCATCTTTTCAAAATAGCCTGCAATGACCCAAAAAACAAATCGGTATTAGCGATTTTTATTCTTGTCATTCAGTACTTAAACTATTATTTCTACTATTTGATTAGTTCTAGAAAAAAAATCATTATTATGTTGTTATGGGTTTAAATCACTTAACAACACTAAAGTTCATATCACAAAAAATTGATAGACTTCATAAGTTTTTTTAGAAAGTTAACGTGAAAAATTTATCGAATCATTAATTACTGTTTTTAATGCACATGAAAGTTGTCAACAACTTTTTCAGTTATATTATAACTTTTTCAGTTATACTCTCATTATCTGTTTATTTATTAGCCACTATAGCGAATGTAGAACGTTTACTATTTGGTACATCATGAAAAACTTTAAGATTCTAGCTTAGAATCGAACTCTGAACCTTCAGCTTTGTAGTCTAAAACTATTGGGAGTGCCAACAAATTTAATCTCCTCCTTAGAGTACGGTAATCACTGCAAAGTTATTAAAAATATATTTTAAATAAATAAATGTTCCCCAGGCCATCCAATCTACTCGGTGTAATTACTTTGCAACTTTATAAAGTTAAGTTTTGCCCATAACAGGCAGGTGGAGTGTTAAATTATTTGCACCTGATCTGATAGTTCCAGGGCTATAAAAAATAGTTCCGCTTCTTATCACCTGCTCAGCCAATCATATGACTAAAGCATTTATGAACATGGAAGAAGAGGTAGACGTGTAAAAGACACTAGTCAAGAATGATCTCTGAAATTAATTAATTTCATCAATATACAACCCGACCCTGTGGTGAATGAAGTGAAGGGGTCATTTGCACCGTGTAAAGGAGGTGTTTTTGGAGGGCCTAGCATGCTGATAAGCACACTTTTTTCTCTCATTGAGGAGAGCAATGGTAAACCACCTAACTCCTCGTTTTACTTAGTAAAACCTCTAGAGGAGGTTCAAACCAGACTTTTGGATGATGACCTAAACAACAGCAAAGTTAAGTTACATTGTTTGGATACGCCGCCATAATATCAGATGAACTAACAACTATTCATAAACAGAGTTTACGTTAAACCCGTTTTTTCTTTAAAATGTTCTTACTTAAAAGTAAAGTTACATAGTTGTTAAGGTTGGCTAGGTGTCCCTTTTCAATTTTACGACATCTCATGAAAAACCACGGGTTTTACGCTTATAAGAAAATTATAAGAATCCAGCCTGAAAAATTAGCGAATTTAATGATTTTTAAAAAATTAATCGTTCCTCATAACAGCTAACAGCTAGAGTTAAAATATCAGGCTAATACATTTTATAACACTATCAATTGGCGGAATTTTTCGGCTTCCTTTATTTAATTAAATTTCATAAAAATCCATAGGTCAGCTGATTTTCTATAAAAGTAACTTAACAGACATTTTTTTAAGTAATGTCAATATGTTACCTTAAATTTTTGTTAGTTTCTCGTATTTCTGTACAGTAGATTTGTTATAATTTGTGAAATTATTTAAGTAATGACAATATGTTACCTTAATTTTTGTTATTTCTCGTATTTCTGTACTGTAGATTTTCTATAATTTGTGACATTTAAATATGATTTTTTATAATAATGAAAAAGTTAGACCTTTTATAACCGCACCAAACAAAATTGATTAATCAGGTTTTAAGAAACATGAAGTATGTTGTATCCTTAATCTTAATGTATGCTATGCCTTATCCTACAATTCCAAACGAGGTTTCCGCGCCTGCCTGGTTTAACGTCAGCTGAGGTTCGATTCATAAAAAATAATAAGATATCAAACTCCGAACGAGAACCAAACTTAATTCAACTCACTGCATAAAATCTCTAACAAGACATATTAACAATTCAGATGTTGTTGTTGTTGTTGTTTAGGTCAATAGCTGAAAGGCTGGTTTGAACCTCTAGAGGTTTTACTAAGTAAAAACGAGGAGTAAGGTGGTTTACCATTGCCTTCCTCACTGAGTTGAAAGAGTATGCTTATCAGCAAGCCAGGCCCTCCGAAAAGCACTTACTTTCCACCCTGAAAATGACACCTTCACTTCATTTACCACAGGGTCTGGCTGCATAGTGAAATTTATTACTCTCAGAGGAGATAACTCTGACTAGTGTCTTTTACACCTCTACCTCTTCTGTTCTTAAATAGTTCAGTCATATAAGTGGCTGACTATGTGATAAGAAACAGAACTATTTTTTTTAGCCCTGGACCAAACAGATAGAGTGCAATTAAAATAACACTCCACCTGCCCGTTTTGGGCATAATTCAGTTGTGTACTCCTATTTATATAAGTTGCTAAGCTAACTTTCTAGATGGTTCCAAATAGTTAAAAGCTAGAAGGTTCCAGATTTTCCAAACAAACATCGATATAAATATAAAAAATGTATGAGTGTGGTTATACATAAAATAATATACATATACATAAAGTAGCATGACATGCGTCACCCCATGGTAGTAGTATTTCATGCCATCTATTAATTAATTTTAAAGTAAAAAATCTGGTGTGAAACACTCACACAACTTTCTCTTGCCAATGCAAATAATTAACAATAAACCTAACATTAGTATTAAAACATTAGAAATGAACAAAAACTAACCTCAAAAACATAACCTTATTTTAATCATGAGTGAATGACGCAAAATGACAATCGAACTCAGTTTGGCTTAAAAATACGGAAAATCACGCTTTCACCCTAAACTAGGCTCTGTAGAGAAAAATGCTCTAAACAAAAGTTGTAGATCTTTTAATTTTCTATAAATTTAATTATATACACTTTTGTCGTAAAATGCATACTAAGACCGAAATGTTAAAAAAATCGATTTTTCTCACGTTTTCGTGAGAAAAAAAACAGAAAATCGCAAATTACCGCTAAACTAAGCGTTATACAAAAAAAATGTTTGAAACAGAAGTTGTAGGTTTTTAAATTCTCTACAACTTTTATTATATAAATTTTTGCGCTAAAATTTATATTAAAGCCGTAATCTTAAAAAAACAACGTTTTTACGTGAAAACAGCCTCACCGAGAATTTCAGCAAACATGGCGCCTACCCTATCTTGTAGAGAATAAAAAATTGAGTAAAATAGGCGATTTTAAAAAAAATCGTAGGACCAGTTTTTGAGAAAATCGCAAAAAACTGAAAAATTATACGAATAAACTACTACTTCCGGTTGACCGATTTTGATGAAAATGTTCGTGTCGCGTCCGGTAGTGGTATGTAACTTAAGTTTCAAGTTTCAAGTTCGTACGATGTTCCGTTCTTGAGATATTCTGTTCACACACGGACACACACACACACACACACACACACACACACACACAGACCAATCGCTAAAAACATGTTTTTTGGGTTCAGGGGGTCTGAAAACGTATAGATCCGGTGAAAACTCGATTTCGAAAAATCGACATGAAAACAATACTTTCCTTCCTATATATTCATATAGGCAAGAGAAAGTAAAAAATCCGTTTCATGAGACTATGCGTCTGATGGCTGGTGGTAATTTTTAAAAAAGGTAATCTTTTACTTATGGCAAAAACCATTAATGGTATCTGTATACACTTTTAGAGAAATCGAGTGACACTAATTTTTTTTCCAAATTCCGACTTTGGTTTCTTGACTTCCGGTTTTGGGACACTTCCGGTCAAAACCGGAGCTTCAAACCCAAAGATTCCATATCTACTCTTTAACCCTTTATAGGTCTGTTGGAGGTATACTTACCACTGGAAATAAGATCGATTATTTTAAAGAATAAGCCATGCAATTGAACCCTATTGGCATTTTATGGTTTTATAGATGTTCTCTGGTAAGTAGGCTATCCACATATTGAAGTTAGCGCGCAGCGACTATTTGCTTTAGGAGTTGCACGAATGTGGTAAGGATTCATACCAGCGTACGCTACCATGTTGTTTTGTTGTTACTTTTGTACAGTGCTTAGAAAATTTCAGTTTTTTACGGGAAACCAAGCATTCATGCTAATATAAAGTTTAGATAAGTTATTCGACATATTTTTTGTAATATAGGGCTACCAGTTGTTTTAATAAGCATTCTTACCGCTAAATATTATGTGATTCCCATTTCAATAAACATTCCTTCGTAAGTATACTTACCAGGGTTTAACATAAAAAAAATCTTACTGTTCTGGCACTAGAAATACATTATTCAAGTCCCTATTATAAATACAATTTAACATTTTACAACATGTATATTTTTCCCCGTAGTACTGCCCTATAAAGGGTTAAGAGGAATCAAATTACACTATTTTTGTTTTCAAATTCCGATTCTGATTTCTTAACTTACGGTTTTGGGCCACTTTCACTCAAAACCGGAACTTGAAACCCAATTTAGACTTACTAACTTTTTGTGTAGATTATGAATCCGGAAACCGTTTGTCGATATCTTTTGTAGTTTCTGACACCGGGGTGTGAAGGGCGGCCGGACAAAACAAAATGTTAGATGATCATTTTAAAAACTGTTACCAACAAAAAGGGGGAATAAAATAAAAAGTTTGTGAGAAACCTTTTGAAAAACTAGTTAAGAGGACAAATCTCAGGTTTCATATCAGTTTTTAACAATATTGTTTATGTAAAGAACAAATTCAAAACCATCAGATGACATGAATAAAGCCGGTAAAAATTCTTCACAATTTTCTTTGCGGACGAGCCCTAACGGCCACGCATATCGATCAAACATTTATTTTATTTGGGCAAATGTTTCCTGATTCTTTAGCCTTGGTCCGCCGTTCTTTCATTAGGTTAGTTCTTTCTCTTTCTTTTTGAGAGAAAATTCTTTTCTTGAGCTCAACTTTTATTAAAACAATTTTTTTTTTTAATTTTTTTACGAAGGACGACAGCATTTATTAGTTAAGTCAGTTTTGTTCGCATGAAACCCGCGCTACCTATGGATGTCGTCTATATTAAAAAAACTGTAAGTAAATTTTTACAGCTTTAATAAATTGGTAGAGCAAATAGAACATATATTAGTAATAAACTTCAGTAGAGAAACTATAAACAAACTGAATTAAGTTTAACAAAATGAAGCATGTGCTTAATGAGTGAACAGGGCCAATTTGGCGGCAACCTCTATTTTGCTAATGAGTGTTCTAGACTGTGCAGATGTAACTTATTTGACAGTGACACAAAGGTTGACAGATGACTAACCTTAACTCATATACAAAGCCAATCAGTGGTTGTCTCTTTAAACGCACATGGTAGGTAAATAACTTTTAACATATTTTATTAACGTCACTTTTTCATCTTTAAAAAAATAACAGCATAGCACAAAATCTAACAAAATATCGAAAATAATATTTTTTTTAAATAAATTAAATAAGTGAAAAGGTATTTTGATAGTAAAGTAAACAAAGTTCTTATCCAATGCTTCTTCGATTAAGTCTTCAGCGTAATCTAATCCTAAACCAAAGGTCCCCGGTTTGACCTACGGCTAGGATGTGTATGTGTCCTAGTATTACACGAATTATCTTTAAGATGTTTTGAACCTAATATTGATAGCCCTAGAAGTTTGTATGACTCAACTCTATAAACAAATTACCTACTAAAAATTTGTAATTTATCATTTTTACAGCGATATCTTTACCTACTGCAGAGTTGTTATTCAAGTGAAAATTTAAATCATTAAAGAAACGTTTGTTCAAATAATGTTTAGTTTATGACGAGATACTTTTCCACCAATTTTTAAAAGATGTACGTACAACGTCAGCAACTGAATAATCGACTTAAAATTCTTTACCGTTTTTTTTTCAAAACCTAAGATTCCATTAAAACAGAAACTGCCCCTTTTTACAGGTATTCTTAAGCCTTTATGGGTGTATGGCTAACAAAATATTTTTCTATCGCAAGAAAACCAACATGAAAATTGCCCTAGTTTACTGATTCAAATTTTCTACTTGAATGACACTCTTCAGTAGGTAAAGATGACGCTGTAAAAATGATACTAAATTACAAATAGCTTAATATTATAGCTTAATAGCTAAAATTATAGCTGGTATTTTTTTTTGGATTTGAGTCATACGACCTTCTAAGGCTATCAATATCGGGTTCAAAATATCTTAAAGAGAATTTGGCAATTCAAACTCAGGCAATTCCATTAAACTTTTTGTGACTTGCTACTCGTGTACCATCTTAATATGTAAGTAATCAGAAATTACATAAAGACCTCAAAACCCCATTCATAGATATTTTATCGAAGTTTTACAGCACACGGTTTTACAGCAAATTATCTAACAACCATAATCCGTTAATATAAGATTTATCTGATATGTTCGAGAAGTTAGAAGACTGAAAAGACAATAGAGTGGGAATTTTCATCAACTCTAGGGATTTAATCATGTAGAAACAACACAATATTATATTAGGACTTAACTCCTGTTAACTGTCTGCAGTATAGATTGTCAACTGAAGAATTTAATCCACTAGGAATTAATTCCATTACTTGACTCTTTAATTCATGAAGTTTTCTTTGATTTAATTTTTTAACTGAATCATTTGGAAGTTTTACAGAATTGTAATGTTCCAAAGTTTATAACTTTTTTAACGGATAAAAATTTATCATTTTTAAAAAGTTGTTTACATTATTAAACTTACAAATTATTTGAAATTAGGGCATTCAATATTTGTAACATTTAATAATTCATACATGAGGGATTTTGCTAAATATTACATGACATCTGACAACGATGGCAAGTTTAAATTCACATAAGTAATTTCAAAGAAAGTTTTAAATTTCAATCTGTCATCCGTGAAACAGAAGTTTAAAACTTAACAATATTTTAATTTTGTTATTTAATTTTAAATGAATGGGAAATTATTTAAACGAAAAGTAGTAAAATTCTTAAGATCGCAAGAATTAGGTTTCAGTACTTCTTTCATGAATTAAATTACAGACATTACTTTTATTTCAATAATAGTCTACTGTTTTCAAAAAACGTGTGCATTTTTTTACTTTCTCTTTCCTATATGAATAGGAAAGAGAAAGGAAAGAATAGGAAAGAGTATAGGAAGGAAAGTATTATTTTCATGTTAATATTCCGAAATCGAGTTTTCACCGGATATACACGTTTTCAGACTCTCTGAACCCAAAAAAAAGTTTTAGCAAATGGTCTGTGTGTGTGTGTGTGTGTGCGTGCGTGTGTGCGCGCGCGTGTGCGCGCGTGCGTGCGTGTTTGTGTATGTGTGTGTGTATGTGTGTGTGTGTGTGTGTGTGCGTGTGTGTGTGTGCGCGTGTGTGTGCGCGCGCGCGCGTGTGTGTGTGTGTAAAAAAATTATCTCAAGAACGGAACATTGTGCGAAGTTGAAACTTGAACCTTACGTTAGGAACATTTCATTAAAATTGGTCAACCTGAAGTAGTAGTTTATTCGTATAATTCTTCATTTTTAGCAATTTTTTCAATGACGGCTCCGACGATTTTTTAAAAATTGCCTCATTTACTACATTTTTTATGCTCTACGTGATAGGATAGACACCACGTCTGCTGAAATTCTTTTGAAGGCTGTGCTCTCGTAGAAAAAAATTGTTTTTTTAATTGCGCCCTTAGTATGCATTTTTTGGGCAAAAGCGTATATTTTCAAAGTTTTTGACCATTTAAAAACCTATATCTAATCTGTAAAAAAATATTTTTAAGATTTCGGCCTCAGTATAAATTTTACGACTAAAGTCTTGTATAATCAAATTTATAGGAAATTAAAAAACCTACAACTTTTATTTTAACCATTTTTCTCTATAGAGCCTAGTTTAGCGTGAAAGAGTGTTTATTTCCATATTATTGAGGAAAACTAAGGTTGGTTTTCATTTTGCATCATTCACTCATGATTAAAATAAGGTAACTTTTAGCGGTTAGGTTTTTGTTTATTTCTAATGTTTTATTACTAATCTTACGTTATATTGTTCATTAATTGCATTAGCAAGAGAAAGTCGTGTGAGTGTTTCACACCAGATAATATTTACTATTTCTGATAACAAAAATGGCAACCAACGTTTGTTTACGCCAGCCGCATTGGCGTAGTTGGTAACGTGCTAGCCTATCATCATGCGGTCTTGGGTTTGAATCCCATTCAGGCATGGCATATTTTCATACGTTACAAAAAATCATTTCATCCTTCACCGTCTGCATTAGCAGTAATTGCAAAACAGTCGGACGTTAAACCAAAAAAAAAGTTTGTTTACATTTTAAAAAAATGACAGAAATTATTAAATATTTGTAAAATATTCTATAAAATATCCATATTTTATTTCTAAAGAAACTCGCACATAAATTTACGTTTTCTTAAAATAAATTGTACATAATGTAATCAGGTTACCATCAAATTTTTAATTAAACTATGAAACTAGACTATTTTAAAAAAACTTCTCTAATCATTTCGGTCGTGCAAACAATGTTGTCATTTTTCAGTAATCGTACAATATTGACATTATTTTTGTCAGCTGATGCAATTATACTTCTCAAACTCAAAACTTGAAAATGTTTTCTAATTTAATTTTTTGTTTTACATTCCCAGAACATTTAAAATGACTTAAAAATGGTTTGAAGTGAGATTAAAGAAAAACAACCAATCATGTGCATAATTTAAAAATTTCCATAAAGATTATTATCCAGTTTTCATACACAAAAACAATGAGAAAATTTGATTTTCTCATACAACAGTACAAAACGCTTGATGTTCTTCAAGCTACATGACATCAATTTATTTAAAAACAAATAACAATGGTAAATTATATAGAAACTATAAAAGTAAATGATCCTTTTGTTCGACCATGGATGTCCAACAATTGTGTCGCATCAAGTCACTCAAAGCATGCTGTTTTAAAGCATGTACTTGCTGGTGGATTAGCAGGGGCTACAGACGCTGTGATATCTTACCCTGCAGAATATATAAAAACGCAACTTCAGTTGGACGGCAAATCAGGTAAAGCTAAGAAATATGATGGATTTTTTGATGTCATTAGGAAAACAATCCAGAAAGATGGGTTTTTTGGGTTATACCGCGGGCTCGGTGTTCTAATAGTTTTTGCAGTGCCAAAAGTGGGAGTCAGATTTTCTGTATTTGAAGCTTTAAAAGAACAAGTACAAGATGAACATGGTAATTTGTCTAACACTATGAAAGTAATGTGTGGTTTAGGTGCCGGTGTAGCCGAAGCAATTTTTGCAGTGACTCCAATGGAAACCATAAAGGTGAAGTTTATTCATGATCAAAGATCAAACAATCCAAAATACAAAGGACTTATCAAAGGTACGTCAAAAATAATTCAAGAAGAAGGTATTAGTGGTATATATAGAGGACTGTTAACAACTGTTATGAGGCAAGGAAGTAATCAAGCGATTAGATTTTACATAATGGAATCGTTACGAGATTTGTACAGAGCAGGTGATCAAAGCGTTCGTATTCCAACACCGGTAACTGGTTTCTTCGGTCTCATTGCTGCTGCCGTTTCGGTTTTTGCTAACACACCCGTCGACGTAATAAAAACTAGAATGCAAGGGCTTGAAGCAGCAAGGTATAAAAATTCTTTAGACTGTGCTCGACAAGTATGGACACAAGAAGGTCCATTGGCATTTTATAAAGGCGTACAACCTCGTTTAGTAATGGTCTGTCTGCACGTATGTTTCACATTCATGCTTTACGATTCGATTGTAGAAATTATGGACCGTCTTTTTGATTAAATCCTAACTGAAATTTCATGACTAAAACATTTTATTAGGCTTTTATATTACGATTGAATCTGTTCAGATAGTTTCTAATTACAGTTAATTTACCGCTTCTCCATTATAAAATTACGTAGTTACAAAAATGGTTCGAAGATCATCCACTATAAAAAATAACTATATTTAAACTTCTAAGCTACACTAAATACAATAAAAGGGGATTACTGCTAATATGACGTTATTTAGTTTTTTTTTTTTTTGTTAGTTTATGTTAAGTCGCAGCAACATTTTGGTTATTAGCCACAACTGTAGGATGTGGAACAGTCGGTTTGAACACAATAATTTCAAGAACTTAGCCGGGAAACCCGGACCTCCACGTTGTAGTCTACCACACTGACCACTCCGCCACGGAGGCGATCGTAGTTATTATTATTTATATTTAAAGTACCATATCAATGTAATTAATTACATTTGAAAAGTAAAAAAATGATTGCTTTCATAACTATCATAGCGTTTTCTTCATCTATCTTCTACTGTATTTTAATCGAATTTTCTTGAAAATGAACGAAAAATATTTTTTTAACATTCGAAATTGTATTTCCAAGAAGCACATTTTACCCTTCAAGAACTGCCCGTATGTAAAAAACAACTCCGATTGTTTGCCAAATTTTCTGCATTTTGACATGTGTTTAGGTCATAAGCAGAAAGGCTGGTTTGAACCTCTAGAGGCTTTACTAAGTAAAACAAGAAGTGAGGTGGTATACCATTGCCTTCCTCACTGAGTGAAAAAGTATGCTTATCAGCATGCTGGGCCCTCCGAAAAGCATCTACTTTTCACCCTACAAATGACACCTTCACTTCATTCACCAAAGGGTCTGGCTGTATAATGAAATTCATAAATCTCAGAGGAGATAACTGTGACTAGTGTCTTTTACATCTCTACCTCTTCTGTTCTTAAATGCTTCGGTCGTATAATTGGCTGATCGTATGATAAGAAACAGAACTATTTTTTATAGCCTTGGAACTAGCAGATCGAGGTTAATAATTTAACACTCCACCTGCCTGTTTTGGGCAACATTTTGGCATAATGACGAGAATTTAACATGATTAACAATATACTATGATGTTTAATTACGACACGCTGTTAGCAACTACATGTAAAAGCCTACTGTAAAACTTATTTCACTTTCTTTCGGAATCTGATTACATTACCTGCTCACTATTACCCATACGTACACACTTTATTATAGTATGGACAAAAACAGGAACTGATTGACACTATTTCGAACGGCTGACATGCACTTTATCATACAACTTTCAATACTGCCCGCCCAAGAAAGGGGTGATTTTTATGTACCCTTCCTTTACGTTTCGAAACAGAAAGAGAATGGCAAGATAAACAGCACCACACAATAGGATAATGGAATTTTCGAGAATAGTCTAATAGGGCCGACACGTACTGTCTGTCTATAACTTGATGGCCTCCCGCAGAGAGGAGCAGAATCGGCCCGCTACTAGCCTTCTCAATAACATTTCATTATGTACTACTACTAACTAGTACACTGGAATTGGTAAATAATGAAGTGTTATTAAGAAGGCTAATAGCGGGCCAATTCTGCTCCTCTCTGCGGGAGGCCATCAAGTTAGACAGATAGTAGCATCCATTATATACGTACTAGACGTTCAACGAACGAATAGAAACAACAGGTATTAATACTTATACCACAAATGCTATTGACAAAACTCAACACAAAAACTATTGTATTCAAACACAACTGTACTTATTTGTCACAATATAAATCATAATGCATGTTAACAGCTGACATTGCCCTACATACGGTAGCAGTGTACACTATGATTGTTAAGGAGATAGAGATAAAAACCTATTTGTCTCCTTTATTGCGCATCACTATAAATGATTGCATAACGATTTAGCAACATTTTCTAATTTTAACTGATAAATGGTACAAGTTATAGTTACTTTACTCAAGGAATGCCTTTGGTTTTAACGAGGGGTAAAGGAGAAAAGCATTATTGCGCACGCGCAACTGCTTTTGTGTCAGTTCAGCCAACACAACAACGTGCGCTATATCAAGAGCATATACACATCGCAGAACCTTTCGTAGTTTAACAGTACGAAGTAACTGTTTGTTACCGTAAACAGAAATGTCGGTTTCTCGAAACGTGGTCAGATTATTCACAGTGCAGAACATAATTTAATATATAGTGAAATAAATTGTTGTGAAGTTGAAGCTAAACAAAAATGTCTTTCCGCGCCTCTTAACAAAAGCCATGAGAGAGCGACTAACTACTGCAATGTTTTTCTTTCCACTATTCGAAATATAAAGAATTAAGTTAAATACGTGCGAAAGCTAATTCTTCTTCATCAACAGTATTGTTAACACCTGTTAAAACAAGGAAATGGCCAGAATAGAGAAATTCATCATTGGACAGTTTTGATTAAAATGTATATACAGAAATTGTACGGTAGTAAAATGTAGTGTCTCACTTTTGAAGTTGAGCTGTAAAAGAGAAAGCGGCACGTGTCCTGAAGGAGCTGACAGAAGATGACTTCCAGCACTGTTTCCAACAATGTAAAGTTCGCATGGACCGTTGTAGAGATAGAGAAGGAGTGTATATTGAAGGTGACAATAAGTGATTATGTATAAAATTAAAATTAAATTTTTTACAACGTCAGTCTCGTTATTTAATAGCCACACTTCGTAATCTAATAGACCTGGTAAAGTGACAAATCTGGTAGCGTCACAATTGAAAGAAGCTCGCATTTCTGTGATTTTAATTATAGTAGAAAAGTTACATAAAAATATTCGCTAATATTTTAATAAAAATATTGCGATAAGTTCGGAATGTAGCACAAACATGGTAAAAAACTAGCGCTTGCCTACGCCGAGGTGTTTTACTAGCTTGCCTAAGTAGTCACCTACCAAAGTTGTTTTCCATAGTCCTACCAGTAACTAAACTTTTACGAATGCTTTCCATAGTAGACTGACTGGACTCGCCGCAGGCCGTTATTCAGTAACGAATAATTTTTAATTACCAATAAACACATAGGTACCAATAATTTACTTTTAAATTCTTAAGTCCTCCAAGCCTACCCAGTTGATTGACTGGTAGAAAGTCATTTTAAAAAATTTAATAACACTGGTTTTAACGGCTTAGTAATATGCCAGCTGACCGCAACAAAAAACAGACTACCACAGACGATTTACTATATGTTCATATTTAATATAAAACCAGTACACCAGGGACCATCTAGTAGCCACGAACAGAGAGGCTTTCAAATCAAAAAGTTCCAAAAGTTTAAGTAGCTATATTGATTCAAAAATTGTATCAAAATTGTATTTTATGTAGGTAGGTCTACTATTAATTTTTTTTTAATTAATTTAAAATATAAATGTTTATTTTTTTCCAAGGAAGGTGAATGTAGCATGAATGTGAATGTGAAGGAAGGCGAATGTCACAACTAAGTAATGATTTGATTTTTTTGAAATATGATTCAACAACCAATTGTCTTTACTAAATTTGTCGACTATAATATTTTTAAAAAAAATGTTATTCAAAAATATATATTCAACTCAATTTAACTTACACTTTTAATTCAATCAAACCTATCAATAATGAAAACAAACCACAATGGTCCAATTTTAACAACCGTACTTCGTGGTGTTGGACGACCTCAAAAGAGATGGGCATCCCAACTTTTTCATGAAATAGCAGACCACTAATTTTGAAGCAGGAACAGGCAAGGAGAGCCTAATTGGAATTGGTTATGATGATGCAAATATGCCCATCTGGGGTAAAACTCTATTACACGATTTTATTTGCATTTTTTGTTTTTTCTTTAACATTACATGAAATTTTGTAGTTTTTTAAAGAATTTTTATATTCTCGTTTCTAGGTTGAACAGCATTACGCGTTATTAAAGTAATATAAGATTATTCGCTTTCGATAATAGGAATTTCGAGCATTTGAAATATGTATTTTGTTCACCTCATTCCCTCTGTACTTCGTTAAATTATGAAATAAAGTATAACACAAAATTATGATATTATCTTATGATACAAATCTAATAATTAAAACGAAAATTTTTCTCAATAGAATAGAATTAGAGTAGATAGAGTAGAATAGAATAGAATTTATTTTCAATAGCGATTCTGTTTGCCCTTTAACACAGAGTTCTAACCAACTGATTTAAAATAGTTTAAATTTTTATGGTTGTAAAGAGAACAATTTTGGGATTCTGCAAAAGTTCCGAAAATAAAAATGATTAAAAACAATAACGAGATTCTGTGAAGTAAACGATAAAATAATTGAATTATTATTTCGATGGGGGAGTTATTTTGTCGGCGACGTTGTGAGTTCGAATTCTCAGCATGAAAATGTTACAGTAATAATACCTTTAAGATTTTGAGAAGTAAAAAAGTATTTTATAAATTTAACTATTCTATATATTAATTAATATAGTATGCTTAGCAATTTAGGCAATTTTATTTTAACACATGGTTATTTTTGGAATTCTGACCGGTCACTTTATAAGATTTTTAAGATAGGATCCCCTTACACCAAGCTAATTTGCCAAAAAGTGTTAATCTGTAGTAAATCTAGGCGTCTTACTTCATTTTAGAAAAAAAATTTATTAAATTAATAGATTTGGCTGTGTTGCTACACTGGTGGCAACATTCTAAAGTTCGATTAGCCACGCAACCTCTTCCCTTTACTGCTAAGCAGCCTGTATCTATATAATTACAGTCAAACCTTTCCTAACGATCATCTTTATCTAGTGATCACCCCTATTTACAACCAGTTTTCTGAAGAATTGATTTTACTTTGCATTAGGCTCATTTTTTTAATCCTCTTAGGATCGCCTAAGAGTGGTGAATTTTGACCGATACTGTAACAATAAATAACTATAAAAAAATGAATGGCTCGTGTCAATATAATTTTCTTCGTTAAAAAATAAATCATCTAAAAAATAATAATAAATAATTATCATTATTCCGTTAGCATTTTATTTTTGTTGCCCCCACTAATTTTGTTTTACTAAATTAGGAATATTAACAACTGCACATAAAAACAACGAGTGAATGAAATTAGATAAAATGTGCTTTAAAACTTAGAGGAGATCAGCACTCAACAGTGGGCCCCAGCTGGAAATTTTCTGTGAATGGATTTCATAATTGTGTGTACAATTGGAAATTACTTATTACAAAATGATGTCCCTACTCCATCGTCAGCGTAGACGTCTGCGGTAATTTCAGGGTAGGTATGGTAGGTATAGGTTGCGTACAAGTTCGTTGCTGTGATGAGATAATTTCTTACGGAATCTTGTGTAAATTTTACAAAATAAGTCGTTTGCGTACGGAATTTTGAGGTCTTTGAGCAAACAGTCATTGCTAATGTAAAACGTAAAAAGGAGCATTTTGTAATTTGTCGTAAAATTTTGATTGAAATCGTTGGGTTTTTGAAATTACAGATGTCTTACCAGTTCCATAGATTTGGCAGGCATACAACCAAACAGGCCATAAAATTGATGTTTTAAATTTATTGAATGAACAAAACTATGTGAAAAGTTTTGGATAAATCGGATACTAAAAGACCATCTAATTTATCAAAGCATTTATCTATTGTAGGGATATTGTTGTCACTTAATGAATGAATTTATTTATATTTTTAACGAAGAAAATTATATTTACATGAGCCATCTATTTCATATTATTTATTGTTACACTATTGGTCAAAATTCATAACATTGTAACATCTGATGTCATATTAGACTGTCTTGTGGTTTTTAATACCTATCACGTGTTTTCCGTTCGTTCGCGAGTAAAATTTCAGTAAATGTATTAAGTTTAAATTTCGTTACGTTTTATTTAACTATATGAGTATTATCAAAATATTTAGTTCGTATCACACATTTCATTTTTTTAAATCGATACCGGAAAATTTTGGTTTAACTTAACAAATACTTCGTTTAGAAATTTAAGTGGTTGCAATTGTGCGATGTACTACTTACAAAACATCAATGTGCGTGTGAAATCTATCGGTTTAAATTTAAATTAGACGGTGACTTAATTTAATAATCGCTATTCGGTATATATAAATATATGGCTTCATGGTAAATGATGACTGTACGCCGAGAAAAAAAACGAATCCGTTTAATCGACCATGGATAAACAATAAACCTAAAACAGTAAGTGACGAAAAAAACAATATCGAAAATGTAACTTTATTTAAGGGAGTGATCGCTGGAGGATTAACGGGTGCGATTGAAGTTCTTATTTCATACCCGACAGAATTTGTGAAAACACAACTTCAATTGGATGAAAAATCAAGCAAACATAGGCAATACAATGGTATCGTTGATGTTATTAAAAAGACGGTCAGGCGTAACGGTTTCTTTGGGTTATATCGAGGAATTACCGTATTGTTAGTATTTTCTATACCAAAAACGGCTATTAGATTCGGTACATTTGAATCGTTAAAAATTCATGCGATGCAAGAAAACGGTTATTTAACACCGACTATGAGATTATTGTGCGGTTTAGGTGCTGGTGTAAATGAAGCGATTTTTGCAGTTACACCGATGGAAACAATCAAAGTAAAGTTTATTCATGATCAACGATCTAAAGTACCGAGATATAACAAAGGTCTGATTCGAGGTATAGTTGCAATAACAAAGGATGAAGGTTTTAAAGGTGTTTATCGGGGATTGACGCCGACAATTATAAAACAAGGTAGTAACCAAGGGATTCGATTTTTTATAGTTGAATCGTTAAGACAGTGGTACACCGGAGGCGATTCTAACATTCGAATACCTTCACTCGTGGTAGGAGCTTTTGGCATGTGTGCTGCGACTGTTTCAGTTCTTTCAAATACACCGATAGATGTAATAAAAACTAGAATGCAAGGTCTTGGTGCAAAACGATATAAGAACACTTTTGATTGTGCTAAACAAATATGGGTACATGAAGGTCCATTAGCATTTTATAAAGGTCTCAAAGCTCGATTGATAAAAGTGATTGGCTTCACATATGTAATTTACGATAGAGTTTTAGAAGCAATTCAGAATATTATACCATAAATATTTAAACACTAAAATACCATATTTTTCAATTCGGTAAATTTTAAATAATACTACTTTACATCATTCATTAGAGAGTAAGCGGAAAAAATAAAGTACAAACTATGGAAATTAATAAATATTTAAACAATAATATTTTAGTTTTTGTTTTATTTCAGAAACTGATAACTTCATTCTGCTTATAGCATTTTAAACTACCACCCAATTTTATCGCTGCATTATGTTGAGTTTTTTAATTGACGTGAACTGGACAGTCACCTAGTGGTTTTTATTCATGTGTGAAAACACATGAACTACTAAGTGTCCCAACGTGTTAGTTGGTAATCAGTCTCCATTAGCAATTATCTGCAGAACTATCGAAAGTAAAACCCATAAACCCATAATATAAAGTTACTCACACATCCATTTTCCACTAAAAGTTCAAAACACTTTTTACCAGTTGACTAATTTACTGGTCTGCAGACTAAACATAGGCCCTAATTTAAATGGTTTTGCCGATAGCTTAGCTATAAAGACTTCTGTAGGTTATAAAACAGTTGAATTTACATGTTAAGACTTCTATATCCTACCTGGGAATCGAACCCAGGACCTTCCGCTTTGTAATCTAACACACTAACCACCATACCACAGAATCGTCCTCAAATACTAATTTTAAATAGAGTTAATTATTTAGGTAGTCTACATAAAACGGGCAAATAACCCACCGGGTTGATCTACGGGTAACGTCGTTGCCGCTAGTCAGCTGTTTAAGAGCTGATTTTCGAAGACGAAGATTCCTGTTTCGAATCCTAGTAAAGGTAATTACTTTCATACGGATTTGAATACTACACAGTGGTTACCGGTGTACTTTGATGGTTGGGTTTCAATTAACCATACTCTCTCAGGAATGCTCGGCCTGAGTTTGTACAAGACTATACCTCATTTACATGTCATCCTCATCTCATTAGGTGATGGGGTTGCTTATTGTTCAAAATTTAACAGATTGCAACGTACACACATTAGGAATAAAAAAAATTTTAAAAAAAAACGGGAAAATAGACGCATGTGCCTTTTTTATGCAGGCCGGCCCGTTGGCGTAGTGGTTAAGGCAACTGTCTAAATTCTACGCCGGGGTCCCGGGTTCAATTCAGGTCAGGTCTGGCATTTTTTCATCACTTATTTTCATTATCACCTTTATCCACCATCTGCATTTGCAGAAATTGCAAAACAGTCAGACGTAAAACAAAAAAAATATGCAGAACGGTTATTTGAATTCCTCGTAGTTTCAAGTAAATGTGGTAAAAATTAAAAAGGATATCATGAATTTTTTTTTTGTAAGTACACCAATTTATAGTCAGCTGGGTACGACATTTTGTAATAACAATTTTTTTCCTGATGTGTGTGATTTGCAATCTGTTCAATTTAGAACAATAAGCAACTCCATGACCCTATGAGATAAGGATGATGTGTATGACAAGTAAATGAGGTGTAGTCTTGTACAGACTCAGGTCGACCATTCCTGAGAGAGTGTGGTGAATTGAAACCCAACCATCATTGTACACCGGTAACCACCGTCTAGTATTCAAATCCGTACAAAAGTAACTACCTTTACTAGGATTTGAACAAGGTACCTTCGTCTCCGAAAATCAGCTGTTAAACAGCTGGCTAACAGCGTCGACGTTACCCCTAGACCAACCCGGTGGGTATTTTGTAATAAAAATTTTTTTAACAAAATTATCCATCACAATAGACTACTTATTTTATTGTTTATTAAATTTTATTTAAAATACCTATATATTTTTTTTTTGTTTTTTTTTTTTTTTGTTTAACGTCTGACTGTTCTGCAGTTACTGCTAATGCAGACGGTGAAGGATGAAATGATTTTTGTAACGTATGAAAATATGCCGTGCCTGAATGGGATTCGAACCCAAGACCGCATGATGAGAGGCGAGCACGTTACCAACTGCGCCAATGCGGCCGGCTATATATTTTTATTGTTATTTATTTGTTTTACAATTTAACCTATACAAAAAAAATCAACTGATCAATGAAATCTGTTCTGCGGTTTTTCAATAATACATTTTTGCGTTTGTGTCCTTTTTACGTAGACTACCTCAATTTAAGCTAAATATAATTTATAATGTAGACTGTTTGAATGCTATGGTCTATGCAACTGGTTTCTACGCCAGGAGTTCCGGTTTCGATTGCCGGACAGTTCTGATTTTTGTCCTGATTTCAGATGATCAACCTTCATCATCTGCATTAACATTAATGGGAAAACAGCAGGGTGTAAAACAAAATGCAACCAAGTGCTGTATACAATATCTAAAATGTACAAAAAGATGCCGGCCGCCTTGGCGTAGTTGGTAACGTGCTCGCCTCTCATCATGCGGTCTTGGGTTCGAATCCCATTCAGGCACGGCATATTTTCACACGTTACAAAATATCATTTCATCCTTCATCGTCTGCATTAGCAGTAATTGCAGAACAGTCGGACGTTAAACCAAAAAAAAAAAAAGTACAAAAGATGCCAAAATTTTTTTATAATTATGTGCTTTTGTTAGAAGGAAGGGCTAGTTTAGAAGGAAGGAAGCGCCAATGTCAGGGCCAGGTTTGGTAAGAGCTCCGTGGATTGTTCCGGATAGCAACCATTAAGTTCAGAATAGCCATGATTATCGCCAACATCCGGAGCGGATAAGCACGCCAGGATGAATGTGCTTTTGTGTATGTACGTGATGTGTACATTAAAACATATTCAGAAATAATAACATAGTAAAGCTGAAGATTCCCGAGTTCGATTCCCAGCTAAAGTCTAACAGAACGCTACCGTTACTGCGCAGTTAAAATATTAGAAAACCTAAGTATTCGCTAATCCCCTTGATAGTTATTTTACCCGCTTTCAAAAAATAAACCAGGCAAAAAGGGATTTTTTACATTTTAAAGTAAATAATTTCGAAAAATCTGACATGTAGCACTTACCTCACAATATAAACTTAAGTGTGAGATTTCGTAAGGCCCATCTACTTACGGGTATAGTAACCGGCCGAAGGTTTTCCAGCACACAGATAGCTGAATCGTCAGTTTTCATTCATACGTAGTGGATTTTACTTTGGTATAAAAGTAAAAGTAAAGAAAAAATTACACGAAATCATTAAGCGGTATAATGTTACCCTCTGCAAATACGAGGGTAAGTCAATTATTATCCGCAATTTAGTTGTTATATTTTTGTTTATGTTGGCAGTACTGTCGTTTTGCGTTGATGACGCATGCTTTGTTTATTTGTGGTTATTATGTATGCATGTTTCAAGCTGCTAGTTTCGTTATCGCTGTCGTGTTGTTATTCCTGGCTGCTCCGCTTTCTATTTGCATCAAAGGAGAACAACGTTCAGTGATCCGTTTTTTTGTGGTCGGAAGGTGTATCAGGGGCCAAAATTCATAGAAGACTGTCGGTACAGTACGGGAACAGTGTTTTGCCACAACAGAGTATCTACGAATGGATTTAAAAATTCAAAAATGGTCGCACAAGTGTTACGCACGATGAAGGAGCCAGACGACCGTTTACCGCCGTAAATGAAGAAAACATTGAGCGTTCACGTGAAATGATTCCATTAGACAGACGAGTAACTATTGACGAAGTGGCACAACGTCTGCAAATTAGCCACGGTTCTGGCTACGAAATCATTCACAACACAACTGGGTTACATAAAGTTTGTGCAAGATGGATTTCAAAACAACTGACACTGTTGCATAAACAAACGCGCTTGAACAACTGCAAAAAACATTTGGATCGCTATGGTAACGAACGGGACAACTTCTTAGACAGGATCATTACTGGTGACGAAACATGAATCCATCATTACGAGCCGGAGAGTAAACGGCAGAGTATGGAATAGAAACATACTAATTCGCCGTGCAAGAAAAAATTCAAGACCCAACCGTCTGCAGGAAAACTGATGCTTACGGTTTTTTGGGACTCACAAGGTCCAGTACTGGAACATTATCAGGAAAGGGGCACAACAATAAACAGTGTACGTTACAGTGAGATGCTTACTGCCAAGCTAAAGCCTGCAATTCGAAGCAAACGCCGAGGACTGCTGTCAAAAGGTGTTGTGTTGTTGCACGACAACGCCCGTCCGCATACTGCTGCCCACACTGATGAAACGCTCCAGAAACTTAATTTTGAAGTACTGGCTCATCCTCCATATAGTCCCAATCTTGCTTCTTCTGATTATCACTTGTTTGGTCCACTCAAAGAGGCATTAAGGGGCCGTCGATTTACCTAGGACGAAGCATTGAAAAAAGCGGCGCATTCCTGGCTCGCATCTCAACCAAAAACCTTCTTTTATGAGGGCATCAGGAAACTTGAATAACGATGGACCAAGTCCGTTGAAAAGCAAGGGGACTATGTCGAAAAATGATATACTTGTAAGTTTCCTATTTGATTACAATAAAATTTTATAACTACATGGCGGATAATAATTGACTTACCCTCGTATCTAGCTAAATGTCACCAACTGTAGTTGTTTTCAATTTAAAAAGACCTCTAGGCCAGTCGAGTCACTCAGGTGCAAGAAAATTGTTGTAAGTGGTTAAGTGATCTAGATGAACAAATTGGTTAGGTGATAGCTGACAGCCAGCCGTAAAGACACACATTACTGGATGTACGTCTTGAATCTCAAGATGCCTTACGTCTCAGAAATCAAATAAAGAGCAGTGAATATAATCGACTGATTTTCTTTTTAAATAAGTCAATAGCAAATTAAATTGTAAAGTAAGCAGTAAACAAAGTGGTGCTTAAAATGTAACAATTTAATGTAGTTAATAGACCCAAAAATAATAATTATTAGAAAAAGATCAAACTAACTAAAAGCCATACACCGAGGTAATTAGTGGACACTATTAAACATAAAATCCACACTTTGCTTGAAGAAATTCTTTTTACTTCAAAATTTTTTTATAAATTCTGAATGGCTTTTAGAACAATTTTAAGAATTTCAGTGTCGGCAGTGAATATATAACAGTCAGATGAATTTTAAAATTTAGTTACCAGATAATTAAAATTTTCATTTACTTTAAACGAACAATTAAAGGTCGTAATACAATTATATAATATTGAAGACAATAAAATTAAATTGTATATGAGCGAATAATGTATGAATTTGAAAGGAAGTAAGTTTATCGCTTAAATATTTGGCAGAAGTTACAAACCACATTTATGACGTAAGGTTTATTTCAAGAAACGGTACGCCCACGCGACAAGATGCATGTACCTACTAACCAAGACTATATTAAAAAATAGAAAGGTATTGTACGATTAATTTAAAAATTTCAGTAGGTAATAAACAAGGAGTAGCTTATTAGGACTACAGATCAGTAAAAGTTACAATCTTCTGGTTGACACAAGATTTGTGTAGACATAATGTAAATAATGAATAATATAAAACTTGATTTGTCACTATTCTCTTTTAATTACATCCACAACCGAACGTAATCCTAGAGAATATTAAACGTAAAACAAAGAAGATGGTCTGCTAATATTCAGAAAGAAATTATTTACATGTTACTTGTAGTACTATCAACAACTTACCAAAAACATGAAGGAAAAGTTTTCCAACCACAGTATAACGCTGGAAAATGAATCCACATTGCACTTTGGAAAGAAGATGATAGCAAAGTTAAAATATTATAGGTACTTCAGTTACACTTCATTTACTTATTAGTTCTGAATTTGTTTTTTAAGCAGTAATTAAATAAAAAAAACAAAGATTAACTGATATATATATTTTAGGATAGGCCCATTCATTAGTTCCTAAATTAAAGTCTGCTTAATTGGGTTTATCGGTCATTTTTCCTAATATGACTCCAAAAACGTTTTCCTAATATCAGTCTTTGTATCACAGATTATAAATATAATAATTTGTAGTAGAATATAAATAAACACAAATG
This sequence comes from Catonia carolina, assembly GCA_035578175.1. Taxonomy (NCBI): domain Eukaryota; kingdom Metazoa; phylum Arthropoda; class Insecta; order Hemiptera; family Achilidae; genus Catonia; species Catonia carolina. The sequence continues at coordinate 1,213,925 of JAQMRL010000022.1, read as the reverse complement.
AACATTTTTCTTACTTCAAACTTCGTAAAAGTTACCCAGCTCATTTTCACAGTAATTTTGAGAAAAATCCCCTCTTCAATATTATTACTGCTTTTAATAAAGTAATATTGTTTTTTGTATTATTTTTTAAACCTGTTAAATTATGCAGAACTCTCAAAAATATGCTTATTTTTTATTTATAAAGGTCGCATCAACTGATAATGGCTATTAGAGACCAAAATAGGAATTATAGCCTACTAATAACAATAAAAACAACAACAATTTCATAAATTAAATCATAAGCGAAATTTAGTTGGTCTATCAGATTTTGTCTTCAACAGCAACATAACGTAGAAATTTTAAAACTTTGTCATAACTGTCTTTACACCTAACATTGTCGTGAAATATTGCAGAAATACCAAGAAAAGTACGAGCGCTTTGAAGTTCTCGACATTCTGAAACGATATTGCTTTTGCGTCGCAGAAAGGGCACATTGTCGGCGTAAATTTTGTGAGGAGGTGCTGGTGTGATATAAGTGAGTGCCCAATCCGCAATCGGCAGATGACGACCTGTTCCCTGCGATTATAGAATTCGAGTAAAGGAAATTCTCGTAAAGTTTTTCGTACCACGTGGAGTTTCGCAAATGGCATCTTGGTCCACCTATTGTTCCAGAAATCAAATAATTTTCTGTTGACGTGTGCCTTTAGGTCAAAATGAGAGACCCGATGGAGATGTTCTTGCAAGTGAACAACACTTTTTCACTGGCTTTTTTTTGAACAGGCTTTTTCGTTGCCTGGAATCCCTACACGAGACGGGATCCAGGTAAACACTATTTTAAAATTGTGTGTAGTCAACTCAGAAATTAGCTCTTGATTTCTTAAATTATTGGTACATGACACTGGACAATTCCCATTGCTTGCAGAACAGACAATGAATCGGTGAAAATAACATATTTAAAAGGAATGAAATGTTTCAATTTTTCGAGAGTACGAGTATCGCATACATTTTGCAGAAGAAAGACGAACATACATCATTAAGTTTAACTTGTACAGTCTCGGAAGGAAAGTCAACAGCACATGTACACCCTTCTGCCGACCTATATCCATCAGTGTATATCATATTATACTGTGAAAATTTATTGCTGAGTTCATTAAAGTAGGTTTTAAAAATATTAGGATGAGTCGATGTCTTATAGAGGGCTTGAAAGTGGTGTATTAATATTTGGTGCAACAGATAACCAAAGAGGAATTTTAGAATGTATTCTTGAAAAGACCGGCGGTAACTTACTTGAAATTTTTGACAAAGAAACTTTAAGGCGTTCCCCGAGAGGCAATGGACACGATGCGTTGAACGGATAAAAACCGGACAGCTGTTGTGAAATATAGGTTGGTAACAAGGATTGGCTGGAGCAGCAGAGACATGCAGCGCATAAGCAAACAAAAGCTTCATTCTCCTGATCTCCAACGGGTATTCCCCAGACTCGACTAGCACGCTTAGAACAAGACTTGTAATGAAAACTCCTAGCGCCATTCGTAAATTCGATGAGTGAATAGAGTTTTTGTAATATGTTTTTGTAAATACTAAACAGACAGTAAATATATATAGCTAGGTTACATACAGCAACTTAAGGAGCCAGTAATTATATGATCATACAAGGATCTCTCAACTTAAAAGTATTTAGGGAACCCAAGTAGTAGGTACAGCCAAACATTTTAGTATGTCCAGTGTCCTTAAAGAATATTTTAAATAGAAAAAAAACTTGCACGGGTTAAGCAAAAGATGTTTACATGAAAATCACCAAATAATGTTTCGGAGGGCTAGTAAAAATAGTACAAATTAGTTTGCTTCATGACTTCAATCTTATTGTAGTAGAGTCAGCCCAGTCAAACAAAAGAAAGAAAGTTGGATTGACTTACCAAGTAACAATGGTTGGATAAATAAACGAAATGGTGGTTGTGGCAATCGAATTCATTCTGATAACGAGAGACGAAGACCTTTTTTAACTCGGGGAAAAGTAAATCAAGAAGTGCTTGGGATGCACATAGGCTTCACTCTGGATTTTATGACATTTCAGTCGCCATGAGAGCTTCATTTCTTTTTTTAAATTTGTTGTATTCGGCCTTCGGGCCAGCCCAGTCAGTCAGCTGGTAGTAAGTCGCTATTATTTGTTAAGTAACACCGGTTGGGCAAGCGACTTTGTATGGTGACCAGCTGACAGCCATCCATGAACAAACTCTACTGGGGGTCCCTGTTCAAACTCATGCCTTATTCACGTCAAAAAATACAGCAAAAGCAGGAATCAAATTGGGTAGTTGTCAAAAATGTACAGTTCCCGATAACAAATAAAATCTAAAAAAAAAAAAAATTTGTTGTATTAAGTTTATTTAAGTTTTGTCGACAACTAGGAACGGACGTTTCGAATATTTACCAAATAATTTTCCAAACTCAATTCGAAAATGGAACCCGAACCTTCCACTTTGTATGCTAGCGTGCTAACCACTTTACCATAGAGTGATTTCTTTTGTCATATATTTTTCATTTTAAAACAGTATCCGGGATATTTCTCGGGATTGTGTAAGTTAAAAATAACTTAAGAAAAATTGTTGATTTATATAAGATTATAAAACAAAGTATTGCTATTTCTATCAACTTCATCAAAACAGATTTAGTGCTAACTTTAAATTTCCACACAAATTATTATCTTGTACGATCTACTTACAATGTGTTTTGCTACAGATAACTACTGACCTAAAAAACTAAGTGTTACATAAAAACTACCGTTAAAAATGTACGAAGCTGTATCCATAATAAATGTTTTCTTTTGATAGTGTTCAAAAGATAATTTGAAAAGAAGCCAGGTTGTGCAATTAACGTATTGAATTCTGGTTTACATTATTGTTTATGCTATAACCTATGACAAGATTCTTTTATTTTATCGATTCATTTTTTCCAAGTGTTTTTATGTTTTCTTTTTATGCACAGTAGGTTTTTGAATTATCACAAGGGGATCTAACTCGAACATTTTCATCAAAATCAATCAGAGCATTGTAGGTTTTAAAAAATACTACTTATTATATTATCCTCTACAAGATAAAGTAAGCGCCATGTCTGAAAAAATTCTTAGGACTGTGCTGTCGAGGTAAAAAATTGTTTTTGGGTCTTTTCTGTTATTCCCCCCTCCCAGCATAATTTTTCACATTTTGTGGATACTTCGTATGAAGTTATTATTACAGTATTTTTAACGATAAAAACGGGAAAAATATTTTAAAAAAATCATATATCAATATTTTTCAAATTAGCGTTAAAATTGTTTTCCTTTTTCAAGTAAACCTTAAACTATTTATTAAAAATTATTAAATTAATTATTTAATAATGTTTAATTTAATTATATTTTAATGATAATTTATTTAATGATGTAATGTACTCAATGAGTTTATATTTCATTATTACATACAGTAACAATATTTTTAAAAAAACCAATGTATTTACCCTACCTATATTTAACGTTAACTTGAAGAATACTCATGTGGTTTTTTAAAAAAAATGTCTTGTTTTTTTATCGTTAAAAATACTGTAATATTGCACACAAAATATTCATAAAATGTGAAAAATTATGCTAGGGGGGGATAACAGAAAAGACCCGTTTTTTTAAGACTGCGGTCTTAAAATTACTAATAAATTAATTAAATTAACTAAATTACTAATTAACCTTACTTTGCAACTTTTATTTCAAGAACTTTTTCTACAGAGTCTAGTTTAGCGTCAATTAATGATTTTCCGAATTTTTAAGTTCAAGAGATGGTGTTCATTTTCATTTTGAGGATATGTCATAAGATCACTGGAATTAACATTAACTAGCTCCGTGGAAACCGTCACCTACGCGCTAGTCCTGCTAGTAGTAGCAGCTAGTAAACTTGCAACGTGGGAATAGGCCATTAGACATAGGTTACAGTTTTCATTATTTACACTGGCAAGAGAAAGTCGTGTGAATGTTTTAGAACTTTTTTTCGTAAAATGATGTTTTAATTATCGTAAAATTTTTGAGAGTAATAATTTTCCTAAATTTTTAGAGTTTTTGATGCACAGCATCAGAAAAATATGAAAATCTGTAATCGTTATTCTTTCAGGAATATCATCATTGTTAGGCTGATAGAGAAAAGCTTTTATTCTGTTTTTGATTTCAGCACTGAGCAAATTGATCACTTAGTCAGTATGTTTGTGGATTAGTCTAGCATACATACGAGATCTACGTTATTGGTTTCGATTCCCGATAGGAATCAGAAAAATTTTCATACCGTAAGAAACATAAGCCTATTTAAAAAATCCTTGACTATTTGTCATCTGTTTATGGAAAAGAGTTGTAAGTTTTGGAACCACGCACCCTTAACTACTTTTCTTCTTGTACTATTTAAATGAAGCAATATCTACCAATAATTGGACTTATAAGTAAGCTTTAACCCTACGACGGTTCCCAAGGGGAAGGGGTCCAAGAGCCTGCAGAAAAGAAGTAGCCTACAACTTTTAATATTATTAAAACTATTTATTTAAAAAAATTCTATCATTAATGATATACTAAATAAAAAAATGTGGTTGTTTATTATATTATTAAAACTTGTGAAAAAATTAATGAAACTAGAAAAAATACTGAATGAAACTTTAACAAAAATACTTTTTGGTCTGAAAAAAATACTTCATGAAACTAACTATTTATAAAAATGATACAAATTTATTCTGAGTCACCTGAAGGAATACATATACACTGTACAATAAGCTTTGAATGCTTTTTGGATACATGTTTATTGCAAGCATTACAATACTTAAATTGTTTGCCTGCGTTGTCTGCCTAACAAAAATTAACAAACTGTCTAACAAAAATTTATTGTGCTATATAATGTTACTTTTAAAATATTGCATGAAAAAAACACTTTTGAACTTACAGTAATTATTACAGTTTTTTTTTTAAATTGTTTACCACTAAAAATACGAACAGTAGTCTCATCAATTCCCAAGGGGGGGGAGGCTTCAGGTGCCCGACTGTAACATTTACAACTACACCCCCTCACGAGTGAAAAAAGTGTTCAAAATTTTGTTTCAGTGTGAATTGCAAAATTTACTTGCAACTGACAATATTTTCAATAACGAGGTTGCAAAAATATTATTTCAAAAAACACTAAGAAAAATAAAAGCATCAGGCAATTAAACACCCCCCCACCTTGGGAATCCTAGAGTTAATAATAATTTTTTTATTATACGGGAATACTGTTGAGCATTTTTTATCTTAAGTCACTCTAGATCAGTTATCATGTAAATCATTGGTTCTGATGCCACATTTTGAGAATGTACAGTTAAAATAATAGTAAGGAAGTATTTTAATTATTATTAATTAATAATTAATAATTATTGTTTCTGTTCATGTAGTCTAAAATTTAAAAAAAATTTGAATCCAGTAATTTAAACCTTCAGAATACTACTAAAAAATTGAATTTTCAGTATAAAACATGTAGGTTACTGCTTACATAGTATGTACGGCAACATACACACACCTCTGAGCCAGGTGCACAATTCATAAATGTCATTATTTAAAACCTCCAACTCCCGGATAGAACAGACAAGGTTAATCCCAAAATACGATACGAAAACAACATTACATTAAAACACAAAAAACTCATAATTTTTAACTTAGTTAATTAGATCTAAAATCGTAATAAATTGTGAAACTTTATGTTGAAATTACAGTTTCTTTAATATTACGTTTGAAAATTGTACATAAATCGTGTGTAGCTTTTTTAATTTTCATAATTTATATTAATTAATCATCATGTGTGTAAAATGTTATGTTTACTAGTTGGTCTTTCTAGATCTATGATATATTTTATATTTATATTAGTATTTTCCGCAAATTAAAGAATACGTGGAAAAACATAATAATAAAAATGATAATAAAATGTTCAAATAATACATTTTCTTAAAACAGCTAAAAATTTCATAATATTTAGAAATTCCAAATCTAAAAGATAATTAATTACATAACAATGAATACTGCTTAAAATTAAACTTTAAATTGAAATTACTTTAGAATTGCAGGAGTTTGTATCAAAATGCTATTTTATAATCGGAATTGTACGGTATTTTTGTTTTTGTTATAATTTGTGTAGATTTCTTTGTTCGTGTGGATAATGAAATTGTTTCACTTGAAGTGGCTTTGATCAGATTATTGTTTATGGAGTAGATACAGAATTTAACACAATATCATCATTGTACTTACAAAATACTATGAAGTGTCGGGTTTTTAAAGTTAGTTGTATGAGTCGACTTGCGGTTGTGAGGGATGAACGAATGCTCTCTATTTCTGGCTAGGTCTCGCATTTCCCATCTTATTTTTTCGCTTTACTTTTCTTGGCACGCTTCACTTTAATTATAATAATATAAATATTTTAATAAAATATTAATTTACCGAAATTTATGTAAATAATTAGCAAAATTAATTCATCATGGTGATTGACAACCAATTCAAAATCCATTTAGCTCTACATATAATTGCGTTAACATTAAAATACAATTCTATCGGCTTTTTTCGCAGTGGTTATTACCGGTTTATAGAATATTTATATTGCGTGGAAACACCAGTTGCATACGTTCGCCGTCACTAATTTGCGTAATGAGTACGAGACTTACTCCCCTATTTCACTACTTAAAGACCTTTATTTAAACCTCTTCCAACAAAAATATCTTAAACAATCATCATTAGAGATTTAATAGTTACAGAAACCTGTATTGTAATTTTTTACTCTCCAACAGTGTTCCATTTGTGGGGCCCCAGGCCACTTTTAGATGAGATAAAGTCTGGGTTAAATAATTTAGCTCAACAATAATTTAAAACTGTTTATGTAGCAAATAAAATAATTCGCAGCCGCCGACCCTGGCCTTGTAGCTAAAGCGCTGAACTACACTGCACTGCAAAGTGGAATGTCCCGGGTTCGAATCCCGACTGGGAACTGGAAATTATCACACGTAAAAACCGCACTGATTCCGTATAGGAACGTACAGTAGTCGCTATTAACCAAAGCAGTTCATGCAGCTTAAGATAAACTAAATAACCCATTCGCAAATACGTATTTAAACGGGTACAGTAAAAAATCTTTAAAGTACAAAAACAAACAAATTACACAGGTTTTTATGTCCGACTTTTTCACATTAAAGGCTATTGCAGACGATGAAGGTTAGGGCCTAATAAATAAAAATGAATGACGAAAAATGCCAGAACTGACCAGGAATCAAACTCGGAACACCTGGCACACGCTTTTACTATTACTATTCAAGCTTTCATAACTCTTTTCTTTTTGACCGCTACAAGTTTTCGTCCTCTAGAATTGTAATCTTTGTCAATTTTTTAAATTTGTAAATTATAGAATATTGTGAATTACAGAACACTTCATTTATTTTGAAATTTTTAAAACATAGTCTCTTTAGTAATTCTTGCTGATGTTTTGTAAAAATACCGTAGCCTAAATTGATAATTTTCCAGAGTAAGATAATTATTTTTACAGCCATTATAATAGTGTAACAATACAAGAACTTTGAGGAAACATAGAAGTCACTAATTTTTTTTGTCAATCAATTAAATACTTAGAGTGCAATGATATAAATATACATTGAATCAAGCAAGAGTAAGTATTCAGAATAGCTAAACAGTATATCAAGAAATAAAACTCTCATATGAATTAGCCTAATTCTAAGAAAATCACAAAATTTAACTTCTAAACTGGCTGTGATTAGCCTAATTTACAAATTACAATAATTTTCACTCAATAAACTTCATAAAATATCCTAAAGTTTCATGTTACAACATGATCTGTAAGTGGTAATTTTGTGTTTTGAGAAACAGTTTCTTTAAAAGGAAATTCTAACCAAAGACAAGCAGTTGCTTGTCTTTGGTTAGAATTTCCTTTTTATCAGATAAACTGAATTTCCTTTTCATCAGATAAACTGTGTTTCATCAGATAAAAGGATTTGCAGAAAATTAGCAATATGATAACTTTTTACAACTCAACTCACTTGAAATCAAGAAGTATATCTGTTGTTAAAATATTTGAAGACATGTAAATATTCATCCATCTATCTTAATTCAGTGTAAAAAAATTAAATTCATATAGTACCAAAATAAAATTTAATGTGGACAGCTAGAAGCATGGTAAGTGAGCTTCAATGGTTTTTTATACAAGACAAATAAAAAAAGGTAAAATGAAATAAAACAAATTCTCATTTTACTGAAATATTTTATATTTAGATTATAATTCATAATAATATATAATAATTAATAAATTAATGACTATACAACATTTTTTATATCATATTTTGAAGCAGAATAATCCCACTTGTCAAGATAATAAAACTCATCTTGGAAAAAAGAACAGCTGAACAAGAAAAACACTTCTTCATTGTTCCTGTTAACTTTTTCAATTTAAGATCTTGTTCCTTAACGATGTACGTGTTTTTAATTTAAGATGTTAATAATATTTTCCTTTTATTAAAAAATCAAGTTTTGAAAAAACAAAATGCAAAGGAAAATGAACTGGAAAGAAAAATATTGTTTGTTTCAGTTGTTTATGTCAACAGCACCTGATGGCTGGTTTAAACCTGTAGAGGTTTTACCAAGTAAAAACAAGGAGTGGGGTGGTTTACTGTCGCCTTCCTCAATGATTTGAAAAAGTATGCTTATCAGCATGCCGGGCCCTCCGAAAAGCACCTACTTTTCACCCTGCAAGTGACACCTGCACTTCATTTATCAAAGGGTCTAGCTGTAAAGTGAAATTTATTACTCTCAAAGGAGGTAACTGTAACTGGTGTCTTTTACACCTCTACCTCTTCTGTTCTTAAATAATTCAGTAATATAATTGGCATAGTTGGCGTAGTGGTTAGCGCAACTGGCTTATATGCCGGGGTCCCGGGTTCGAATCCCAGTCAGGTCTGGTATTTTTTCATCGCTCATCTTCATGTATCATCCTTCTCACTGTGTGCATTAGCAGCAATTGCAAAACAGTCAGATGTAAAACCAAAAAAGTCATATAATTGATTGACTAGGTGATAAAAAACAGAACTATTTTTGTAGCCCTGGAAGCAGCAGATCGAGTGCAATTTTTATAACACACCACCTGCCCATTATGGGCACTTTAGTACAGTATAAATTGTATAATATGATACTTTGTAAATCAATCAGTAAATTACTACAGAAAAAAGAATTAACTTTCTGACACAAAATGGGAACAACTGAATATAAAATGAAACAACTAGGGTAATGGTTTATAATTATAAAATCCAATCAGAAGTTTAAAAATTTTTAATAGGTGATTATTTTTCTCTGCATTCCAAACATAAAAGAACCCAATAATTAGTAACTCATTTGAAGTATTTTAAGTATTCATAAGTTTCACGCAGTTAAATTTTTATGACTTTCATAACTGAAAATGTTAGCATAAAAAACCTATTCAAAATGTTTATAGCATAAGTTTTTCTAAATCAGATCCACACTAATCCAGACCTGCACTATCATTATAAAGAAGTAATGTTTGTTTGTTTTTACAAGATAATCTCAGAACCAACCAACCAATTTCAAAAATTCTTTCACTGTTGCAAAGCTTACATCTTCCAGAGTAACATAGTTATATGGAATTATGCAATGTTTTTAATTTTGAAAAAAATAATTGATTGACAAAATTAAGTTGTCTTTTGTTTTGTTGTCTGGGAAATTTAGTTCTTCCATCTACTATATATATTTTAATTTTGTTCTCTTCTACTATTCATGGCTACAATGTATTGTATTATGCAGTAAGCTATCAGGTACAATACAGTTCTGTCTTTTAATATGACATCACCGTTTACTCTTTCCTTTTTACAGAATTTTTGAAAATTATTTACAAAAGATAACCAAAAATAATATCACATCCGATTTCTACATAGAAATTTATGTAGACCTTCCAAAAATCAAAGAGTTATTCATGTTTTTTAAGAAATAGATTTTACCTAATTTTTCTAATAACACATATTCAGTTATTCCCAGGTCGTATTACTCCTTCCACTGGGGATTCACAAAATCCCTGTTTACAGTAACAATATTGGTTTCATTCATGTCAGTTGAAATTCTTGGAATAGCTGTGCTCTCATAGGGAACAATTTTACTTTTTAAGATTGTGACGTTAATATACATTCTAAGACAAAACTGTATGTTGTAAAACATTTAAAGATCTACAACTTTTATTTCAAGTATTTTTTTTGTACAACACTTAGTTTAGGGTCAATTAATATTTTAAGTCAAACAGAGGTTGATTTTCATTTTGCGTCATTCTCACATAATTGAAATTAAGTTGTCTTTTATTTTACATTGTTTAATAATGGTTAAACGTATATGTTTTATTATTTACACTGGTAAGAGAAAGTCATATGAGTATTTCACAGCAGATTTTTATTTCAATTAAGTGAATGATCAAATACAAATTTCATTTATTTATTTAGTCATATGATATAAATTAACTACAATTTTTATTTTCGTTATCAGACGTTATCTTTTGGATCATTTGTCTAACCACTGCATTCAGACAAATGGAATTATACTGCTTTTGTACAGCAACATAACGTACACATTTTATATTTATTTTAATTAAAATACAAATTGTTTATTAACATTCTACTTAAAAATGTTATGTATGTTTTATTTTTTTAATAACTATAATTAAGACATTAGAATTTAACCTTTCAAGTAACTTTTTAAATGTTCTTCACACACCCATTTATATAATTTTTTTTAAGAATGTAAATCAACATTTGTAATAACAGTGAGTTGAGAATAACTACGACTGATATAACATAAACAATCTTTCACCTGAATCTACAGAGAGACTCCTGCTCAGACAAAATGTTTCAGAAATTTGCTAATCCAATGATTTTCCAAATGCCATAAGTCTCTTCCACTAAATATTCAGTTATTACTACCCTTTAAATTTTTTCCTACAATATAATATATCACAGTAAAGCTTAGGAAGCATAAATATTCATATCCTACAAATGCCCATAGATTTTACTAAGACACTTTCTATTCCTTGTAGACACAATGCAATTATTTCACAGGTTTATCTTTATTATTTGAAGCATTAATAATTCAATTCATTTTTCAGTTTAATACTATAAGATTTTTTAAATTAAGTGTTTATTTTTCAATATTTAGATGAAGTTTAAATTCCAGTGTTTTCATTGGCACAAATGAGTGAATAAATATTATTTCTTAAATTCTATTTTGTTTGGGCTGTTGACTCAGAACTGCATTTACAAACAATCTAATTTATAAACAGTATTAGAATTATATGTGTTGAAAAATTTTTTTATCCAAGAACAAAAAATCTTGAACGTAATCCTATTAATTTGTCTTAGCTATCCTAAAAACCATTTTGGCTGAGCAACAGTCTATGGGTATGGCTAAAGAGCATGTTGAGTTGGAGTCAGATTTAAAATTTCTTAAGTTAGCACAAGCATTTTTCTGTATTTTTATATCGGAGCGGCCATAGTACATGCAGATCATCAAGTTTGCAAGCAGGCTTCGGACTCAGCTGACCTATCAGAATGAATTTTTCATTCCTACTTGCTGACTCAGCTGCTTAATCTATTCAGTTTTTATTTATTTTATTTTTAAATTAGAATGCAAATACATACCGTGAATAAAGGAAATCAAATAGTTTTGAAAAGTACTTTGGATTTGTTTTAAACATATCCCATCACAACTAAAAATTAATATAAATATTAAACACATTATTAAGGAATTTTCTTACTACACAATCTTACACATCTTATTTAACAATAATAGTTCCTTCAGGCAGTTTTTTAGTAAAATTACACATATTCTTCATCATACAGGGTTCAATTGTTACTAAAATTTAATCAAATGCCTTTTCATTCATTCTAGAATAATCATAAGCTCATGCAGCTTATGTGGAGCTGCAGCTTCTCATCTACTCTACTTTCTTTCAAATTGAGGGGAGTGTGGATGTTGATGCTCAAAAACTTTCTTTAATTGGTTAATCACATAAACATCAGCTTTCATGTTATGGTTTCCAATGCTCACTCTCAGTAGCTACTACAAAACTAGCTGCTTCTTAGCTCATCAAATTCTTGTATACATCTGGTTGATTGCATGTGATCAGCCTCCTCTATGCCTACTACATGCTTGTAAGAAGAACCTGAACTGACTAACTTTCTAAGTCAGAATCTGACTTGGAATCAACATGCATTCTGGCCATATACTATTCTATGTTAAACACGTCATAGAACCACTAAACAACAAAAATTACTAAAAATAAAAATTTTAATGTTTTTATTAATTCTTCTAAATAACTACGAGTATTTTGATTAAAAAAACATTAATCATTTCTCAGGATACAAATATTGAGTACACATCAGGTGCGTATTTTGCTTTCACAGCATCGACAAACAAATTTTAACCACTTCAACAAATTTAAAGTTGTTCTTATCTTCTCATTACAGAATTTACTACAGTGTAATATTTCAGATATCAATCAACTATAGAACACACAGGGCAAACAATTTTCATCAGCAACCACTCTGACCTCCCATGAGTCCAGATTCATTCTAAATTGAATTACCATTTAACAGTAATAACTGGTATTACTTGCAAATATATTTTTATTTTTCAGAAGATTTACTTTGATAAAAATAAATAATACAAAATTATTTATTTTCCTTAAAAATTTTTCAACAGAAAAGAATAGTAATGTTTACCTTGTAATAATACAGTGGTCCTCAGTTGTAATGCCGTCAGTTATACCGCACTTTCAGATATAACCCGAGTTGAATATTATTTCCCCGCATAATTATTTTTACATAATTTACAAAACTTTAAAATACAGTACTGTATATATTTTTAATTTTTTTTAAAAACATATTTTTGAAACGCATAAGTGAAATTTAGAAGTTGTAATGGCATTTTTGGAAGAACAAGACAATGTTCAGCCATCAGACTTCTCCAGTTAGTGTCGATTAAAACAATTCTTTAACAAAAAAAAATGTAGACTGTAAGTTGGGTATACAGTGCAGCTTATTCTTTAGCTACATTTTTTAAAATTTCAACTAAATTTATCTAAGTTTTTACGTTATACTAATATGTAGTTTTAGGGTTTTCTAATCATAATTTGATGTTATTGGTTGCTGTACCACTCATAGGCGCAAAGTATGTTTTGTAGTAAGTACGAAAATTCACAATGCGGTAGGTGATATAACGTAGGTGTGATATACCTCGTGTTATAACCGGGGACTACTGTATTAATAAATAGATTTTTAGGTGAATTAGACTGATGTGGTTGCTACTGTAAATTTTTTCTCTCATGCTACCTAAAATCTGATAACTATAAGATTATTCAGTTATACATAATTTCTATTTATCAGTCTCTGAAAAGCTGAGGGATTCTAATGATATTAAATTTCGAGCATACCTTTCATAATATAAAAATTTAGTCATCACATTATAAGCTCGTTTAACTTGAATCTCAAACCTTTCTACATTCATTGCTAACTGTCCAAACTCTTAATTCTCAAATCTTTCTACATTGCTAACTGTCCAAACTCTAAAAAGTATTCACAATCTATTATTCATGTGAGGTATATTAAGTTAAAGATGTAAGTAATATCCACACTATCAAGATTAGCAAATAATTTTACTATTAAGTTATTAATGAACATAACTATAACAATAATTAGATTTTTGAGAATTAGTTAAGGCAATGATTGTTCTTATCACTCGCTCTAACAATTACTACATAATTATAATCTCTCAAGATAAATTTACCCTTTTTAGATTTAAAATAAAAACAAAACTTCCATCCAACAAAGATTTTATAACAATATTAGAGTATTATTAATAGGAACTAATTAAGATGGTTTTGAACGATATTCTGTTTTGATTATTACCAAACCTCCTCATCAAATAAATGATAAAATACATACTGTACAGTCACTGACTTAGCACCATGTTAAACAAACATATAGGTCATCTTGGCTTTTTTTTGGTTGTGTTATTTACCAAAAATATGATTCAAAATTGATGAGTCTAAATACAAAAAAATATATAATTATGCAGTACTTTGTTACTTAACTCTACCTTAACTCTCCCTGAATGTTCACTACCTTATTTTTTAAATATGTACATTTTTTAATTATGACAATGGTGGACAAACCCTAATTGTGCCTATGGGCTTACTGCTTACCTTGGAGGCTTTATGTTAAAATTGAGTTTGCAAACATCACTAGATGAATAAAAATTACTATTAGAATATTTAATTGTATCTGCACGTATTTCAGAAGGTATAGAAATAATATTTATTGTTGTATGGTAGTCACCTCCTTTTTATTACCCCTTAGGCATAAGTGGTTATAATTAAATGCTTCATTTTCCTAGATAATTATAATTTACAGAATAAGAAACGAATTTGCAGAATTACAACTCTCTGGGTGATCAGAAAGTTAGAGAATTAAAAGAACAAACATCCATGAATTGTTATCTCTATCTCAAAATATGAAACTTATAAAACAAAAAAAATGAAATACAGTGCTTTCTATTAGCCCTTAGGTGTAAGTGGTTATAATTTTATAGGCTTCATTTTTCCTAGATAATTATCATTCTCAGAATAAACATACCCATTTTCAGAACTTTCACTCTTTAGGAAGGTAAAGAAATAATTTTTATTACTTTAAAGTTATCAGCACTTTTTTACTTCTTAGGTGTAAGTGCCCAAAATGTAAAGACTTTAATTTCTGTTCAACCTCTACAGAACAAATTTGCTAAATTTCCACTCTCTAGGTGATCAGAAATTTAGAGAATTAAAAGAACAAACATGCATGAATTGTTATCTCTCTCGAATAACATAATGTATAAAACAAAAAATTTGCAATACAGCACATCTAAGTTTAGTTAGCATAAATAGATGTGCAACAGTCCACCCTTCAGTGATGTAACAACTAGTAGTATAGTGGAGGGGATGTTTGGTTGGCTATTTCTTCCACGAAACCACATTGCGCCTTTCCACCAGGCCAGAAATCTACCCCCACCCTACGCAACAACTAAGGTATACATACTTAAATAAGTTCCAATTTTTTAACTACTGAAGTTCCGATTAATAACACTCTATTATGTTAAAAAATAAATACGTCTGGCAAGTTAATTTGGATTGATGAAATACCTTTGTACTTTTATAAAGATTTTAAATAATTTAATTCTAAATGTAATTATCATACTGCATTATGTAATTTATTATTTACCTATTTAATCATAAATTATACACATAATTATAGCAGTAACAATAATAAATACTTATATATAATTAACACACAATATTTATCCTACAATAAAATATTTACATTCTCTGAAACTATGATTAAATAATATAAATTATTAATCAAGTTTACTCGACCATTTAAAAATTTTTTGTTAATTACAAATTTTTACAGATTATTATTAAATGTCTCTTATTGTAGCAAATTTACAGATTAGTTACATTACATAACCTGCAGGCCTATTTGCACAAGTAAAATCATTATCCTATTTTAGTCAGATTCAAAAGTCATACGTATTATTTATTTTTACTATTAAGATATACACATTTCCATTGATACAACTCACAACATATTAATACAGAAACACATCAAATAATATCTAAAATTATTGTTTTAATCTCTTATTTAATAAGGAAACTTAATTTTATAACAAACAGCTGATGTAGGAGGTAGTTGATGCTACAAACAGATTATAGATTGAAATATATCCACATAATTATATCCACTTAAAACTAATATGATAAAAAAATTACAATATCATATTACTTTCTGATCACTTATTTATTGAACTGTTAATTTTTGAAAAGAGAATCTAAGAGCAGATTCAGATTTACAACCTCTGGGTAAGATTCGAAGCAGTACCCAAAACTATTTAAAACATTATTTACCACTGCACTTTCACTTATTTATACAAAAAATATAATTTCCTAAAAATAAGTCCCTCTATGCACAATTTTTATCTGCATTAACGAGTTAAAAATCTATTATAATACAAAACATACAGTCATTTAGATCTTTAATTATTGAATAAAGTACAGTACATGTTCATTACAAAGAGAAATAATTAAAATAAAAATGTTAATTTTTAAAAAAAAATTTAGAAATGACATTTTAATTGGAACGTAAATTTTTGTAATAATATTACCTCAATAATTCACAATATACATTTTAAAATAAAACTTAAAACATTGAAGTAAATAATTTTTAATCTTTGAATAATAGACATAATAATTTGCCTTTATTGATGTGGTCTACACAAATACCACATTTAACTGTTTTTATGCTATAAACATATTTTCTCCCATTCTGGTAGAAGGTACCATGTGATCTTAACAACTTTATCCATTACACTACAAAAAACAGTATGTAGCACCTTTATTCACTAGCATTTTCTTAAATTGTAGAAATAGAGCATTCTATTTTGTAGACATAACTAAATAAAGCACTTAACACCTTTATCAATAACAAAAACTAAGTTTTTGAAAACATGTTTAATAGCATTTTCATTCAATTGTATTATTAGAACTTAAAAATGTCTACAAATTTTTTCAGAAAATTTATGGCAATTATTATAGTATAAATATTTATAATTTAATTTTTAAAAGTAAAATTCCACTCACTACATAACTAAAACATTACAAATTTTCATTAGGAACTTTATAAAAATTTTAGCACAAGATTCAATCACAAGAGATTTAAATTTTAGATGTAAACTAGTTCCAATTTGATAAAATAAAAAATTTTCACAGACCATATCTTTCATAAAATTGACAGAAACTAAACTATAAATTTATATAAACTTATAACTACATTAGGTTTTAATTATTACATCATTAATATGTTTATTATGCCTTTAGTTACCTACTATAAAATTGTACCTGATTGTTTAAATCACGAATTCTCTATGATTTTAACTGCCATTACATTAAAAATTCCTGATAAAACACCTGAATTAATTTTCATTACTTTTTATTTTAACTGTGCAATTTTTTTACAAAGATTAATTCGGTACACAACCTAAAAGTTAAAATTTTCATTAAATTCTGTATACTACAGTATAGAAGTTTTTATTTATTTGAATTGAAAAATGTGATTTCATTATCAACATACATTTTGAACTACCAATCATATTAAAATTATTCAGAAGAAGAAATTCAATATTCTAAATAGTTCAAACCATGAAACATTTCATGTATAATTTTAACGCCCGTAACTACAATAATTTTTAAACTTATTTTTATATGTATATTAGATATTAAGAATATTACCCATCTTCTTCTTCTTAAAGTGCCATGCAGATTCCTGCGTAGGCGTCCATCCTCGCTCACATCATATTACTCTATCAATTGCAGCCTCCTGCAATGCCTGGAAGTCTCGTATCCCTGTCCACTGCCGTATGTTCCGTAGCCAGGATAACCTTCTTCTACCTCTTCCTCTTCCTCCTCCCTCTATTCTACCCTGAAGAATAAGCCGCTGGAAATGATAACGCTCCCCACGCAGTATGTGTCCAAGGTACCCAGTCTTTCTTGTTTTAATAGTCTCGAAAAGCTCACGATCCACCAAACCAGCTCTTCTCAGGATGTCCTCGTTCGTCACATGATCAACCCACGACACTCTCATCATTCGTCGCAGGGTCCACATCTCAAAGGCCTCAAGTTTGCTGATACTGTTTGTTTTCAACGTCCATGCCTCTACTCCGTACAAGAGAACGGACCAGACGTAACATTTTACCATCCTATATCTAAGACTGAGACTTAAGTTCTTGTCTCTCAAAAATTTCCCAAGTCTGAGGAATGTTGCTCGAGCTTGTTCGATTCTACATTTTATTTCATGATCTGGGTCCCATTCTTGGTTGATCATACATCCCAAGTATTTAAATTGAGCGACCTGTTCAATGTTCTCCAATATTACCCATAGGCTACTCTAATTTTTCCTTTGAAAAACTATAAACTACAGAACATTATTTAAAAAATACTGGTCAAAGAATTAAAGCTTTACTGAACTGTACAGATTCATAAAAATGAATATATTACAGTATCTTTTGGTACTGTCTTTATAAAAAAAACCAAAACTAACAGCCAGGTGAATACTCAAATGTTACATTTTTTTGCAATACTTGAGACTATGCTCTAATTAGGAGAAATTTCAATAGTTAAATTAACAACGCTATCTGTAACTTTGCTTAGTAATCAAGATTAAATCAGTGCCAGAAATGAATGCTAAAAGCAATGTTTTTCAGCCAATTACAATAAAAATATAATTTTTCTTATATCCAAGGTTAGGAATGATGCAGTGAATTTTAACTAAGAACATTTTTGTATTGGAAGAGTAAAGAGATATTTGGTAACAATAATAACTGAAAATAACAATCAAGCACCGGAAATAGAACCACAGAAAATTTTTATTTAATTTTATGTCCAACTATTTTGCACATTACTGTTAATGCAGATCATGAAGGGTGATGGTTGAAAAAGAGGGATGAAAAATACCAGATCCGACCATGAATTGAACCTGGGATTCCTCACGTAGAAGCCTGTCGAGCTGACTACTACACGATGAACACAGATAGGAATGCCAAAGGTAACCAAAATAAAAATGAAGCATTTGTTAAACAACAAGAATCTAAGTTGTTGTTTAGGTCAACAGCCGAAAGGCTGGTTTGAACCTCTAGAGGTTTTACTAAGTAAAATGAGGAGTGAGGTGGTTTATCATTGCCTTCCTCACTGAGTGGAAAAATATGCTTATCAGCATGCCGGGCCCTCTGAAAAGCACGTATTTTCCACTCTGTAAATGACAACTTCACTTCATTCACCACAGAAGAATCTAAGTATAGAAGTCCAAATAAGATTCATCATAAAATACTTCAACTTTTCTGTTCTTTTGTATCGAATGCAGGCTTGAAGAAATGAGAAATAGACTGGCCTTCCAATTACGGATATATCGATGTATGTTCAGAATATCATTTGACAGAGAAGAGGACAAGTGAGGATATCTTACATCAGATACATAAAGAGCTAGAATTGATTATCACGATAAAGAGACGGAAACCGGAATATTTTGGGCATGTGGAGTGTAAGTACCATCTGCTGCAGTTGATTCTACAAGGAGGAATGGCAGGAGGGCAGAGCATAGAACAATGAACATCTTTGTTGAAAGACCTACAAGACTGGTTTAATTGCTTCTCTGTGAAACTATTTAGGTCAGCAGCGTCCAATGTAAGAATTGCTGTTATGATCACCAACCTCTGATAGGAGAACGCACCCAATGAAGATCATTCCTCTTTGTTAAAGTTAATTTTTGAAATGAACATCGGCACTACTCTTTATTCTAATCATATAGTGTAATTCCAATAATTAAACCAAAATTTGAATGTATAACAATTCTTTCTAGATTACCAATAAAAGAAAAGATTATTTATAGTTTTCATATAATTTGTAAATTACCTATTGATAGTTTAAACAAATTTTAATACCCTTTAAGGTAGAGATTTCAAAGATTACCATTTTCTTCTACCAAAGCAGTTCACATTTTACCAGCCAATAAACAACAGAAAGGAAAATTCAAAAAGTTTTTAGACCCACGCATTTAGAGCTATTAGATAAAAATTTTAATTCAAAACATTTTGTTACTTTTAATCTAGGGTGATGTCAGATATTAAGTGGTTGTCACAAGAGAAATACTATTAATACATTTTTATAATGTTAACAGTTTTTTGAATTATTTTAGTCATACGCACACAAAACTTTGGAAAAAATTTATCAGGTGACTTAAAATATTTCATCCAATACTAATCAAAAACACATACATATGCAGTTTAAATTCACAAGACATACTGACAAAATAATTTGCCGTATTTTAACACTCATTCAAATAAATCAACTTTCAAAATACAACATTGTTTTGGCACTAAGTTATACAATTTTTTGTGGCCATAAATTATTAAGAGCTGATAATCTACATAAAATGTCCAACAAGAAAATTTTAATTGAAAAGGCAAATCACAGCCTTCATATTAACATTTTATTTACTATGTTTTATACATTTATTAATCAGTAACTAAAACACTCTTCGTTGAAACGATAAAGTGTAGAAGAAATAATGTTAGCTAACCAAAACGAAGAATGGGTGAAAGAATACATACATCCAGGAAACTTATTAGACCTCCTGGCAAATGCAATCATATGGTGGGAATTGTTAGAAGAAAGTGGTTAGGATGTACAGTATTTGAAATGCTGAATAGTATTCTGAGAAACAAGAAAATCCTACAATACTTGAAGGACAAAGTATTTGATTTGTGTAAACTCCCACTAACTTACAGAACACAAACATACATGTTCACTTAAGAAAATATTAAAAAGTAGTGAAAACAAAACATTCCGTGGAAAGATCTAAGATGGGGTAACATTCTAAGATTGGAAACCAAACAAACATCATCAAAGTGGAAGATATTGTACAAAAATAGTCCAACAGAATTAAGTTATAAAAAATAGAAGACTATGGAAAGGTTTGAGTACAACCATACATGCGATGAGAAAGTGACAAGGGAATGGGGAGGCTTCACAGAACACAGCATGAAAGATACATGGGAACGTACTGAGTTTGGAGGAGGTTTATAATCAATATTGACCAAATGTGCTGTACAAAAAAACTTAAAACATCCTAACTCAAAGACCAACAACTTCTTTATAACTTCCAGTACATTAAAAAAATAAATATGAATATTTTAATAAAGCTCTATTATTTCTTTTACTAATTCATAATAATTTATAGTTGATTTATTTTGTACTCATAATAGAACCTTTTTGAATTATTATATAAAATAATTAATTAATTAAACTATTAGTATTTCAATTATTAATGTGTTCTCGTATGATAATGAAATGCACAATACTATTTTTATTACACCAGTACCTATTTTTTGTAATGTATTTAATTTACCTAACCAATGACTGTCACAAATGTAATATACAGAATGTTATTTGTATTGGCAATAATGAGGAATGTAATGCATAAAGTACTATACAATCATCGATGAGATGTAACAAGGTGCCAACTTTATTGCCAACTGTTAGGTCTTTGTAAGTGCCGTGGCCACGTATAACAACTGCTTCCATTAACATGCTGACTATAGATTTCCCTTACCTCTGACCAACAAAAAATGCACTTACAATACTTGTTAGGTTGCGCCTGAATAAATTACTTTAGAATTGACCCTAGGTTCAAATTTAATGAAGGAAATTTTATTTTTTTATTGTACCAAATAACCTATTGTTTGCTGCAATCTTTGGTTATTGAATTTAATTTAACAATACCTTCAGGTTTGGTCAACCTAATATTAATATTCAATTACTCTTCACCAAATGAATCAACGACATCTTACAGAGCAGTTAAACGCCTACTAAAGACAGCAGAACCTCACTTTAAACTACAGTAAAACTTCGTTTACTCAGCCCTTGTTGATCTCCAGATAACTCAGATCAGATTTGTAGACATTTTAGTATTTAATGTTCACATAGATAATAATTTTTTACTATGATACCAAAAACGTAACAATACGCCAAACATTCACTTTTTATTTTGATTAAATGTACAGTTCCCTGCACAGATTGTACGATAAATAATGGTAATAAAATGCTTTTTGTCGAGTTTAAGAAAGCTTTACTGGAGTGTCACTCCAGCAGATTTATCAATGATAAAGCAATTGCGTGACCATGCTTCATTCAAATTCCACACGTTTGAAACGGAAGACAGTGGACCAATTGTTTGCCAAGGAATGATGTGAAAAGTTATTTTTATATACTTTTACGTCGTTTTAACAATTCCATGTAATTTTGTTACAAAATAGCTTTTTATGGTATAAACAGTAAGTTTGCTAATTTAAGGATTTGTTTAGCTTATTACCCACATTACTTGGATTTTCAATTTTCTGAATTGCCTTTGGTCCCAGTCAGTCCAGATAAACGAGATTGTACTAGTACAAATCTGGTGTGAAACACTCACACAACTTTCTCTTGCCAATCCAAATAACTAACAATAAACCTAACATTAGTAATAAAACATTAGAAATAAACAAAAAACTAACCTCAATAAACATAACCTAATTTTAATCATGAGTGAAAGACGCAAAATGAATATCGACCTGTTTGGCTTAAAAATAAGGAAAATCACTTTCACGCTAAACTAGGATCTGTAGAGAAAAATGCTTTGAATAAACCTTGTAGATCTTTTAATTTCCTAAAAATTTTATTATATATAATTTTGTCGTAAAATCCATACAAAGGCCGAAATCTTTAAAATATCGATTTTTCGCACGTTTTCGTGAGAAAAACCCAGAAAATTTCTAATTACCGCTAAACTAAGCGTTATACAAAAAAAATGTTTGAAATAAAAGTTGTACGATTTTAAATTCTCTAAACTTTAATAATATTCATTTTTGCGCTAAAATGCATATTTAAGCCATAATCTTAAACAGCAAACATGGCGCCTACCCTATTCTGTAGAGCATAAAAAAATTTAGTAAACCAGGCGATTTTTTAAAAACTTTTAGGACCAGTTTTTGAGAAAATCGCAAAAAACTGAAAAATTACATGAATAAACTACTACTTCCGGTTGACCGATTTTAATGAAAATGTTCGTGTCGGGTCCGGTAGTGGTATGTAACTTAAGTTTCAAGTTTCAAATTCGTACAATGTTCCGTTCTTGAGATATTCTGTATACACACACACAGACCAATCGCTAAAAACATGTTTTTTGGGTTCAGGGGGTCTGAAAACATGTAGATCCAGTGAAAACTCGATTTTGAAAAATTGACATGAAAACAATATTTTCCTTCCTATATATTCATATAGGCAAGAGAAAGTAAAAATCAAAATAAAACATGGTTTATTTCATGTCACATCAAAAGCTTGGCCATTAACATATTGCCAGCTTACCAGATGAAACCTTATAATGTGTTAAAACAATAATCGTCCATATGCCAGATGGCATCCTAAGCTTTATACTACCAATTTTTACTGTAGATTTTATTCAAACCACAGTATATTGGAAGTGTTACCAAATATTTTAAAAACACTCCGACCAATCCTGTAAGTGCTACAGTGAAGATCATATTTATTTACAACTGTTGGTGGGAATTTTTGAGTGAATTTTGTTAAGTGCCTGAATAGAATTTTCAGATCTAAAATTTGTAGATATCTAAAAAACAAATAAAAACAATAAACTTACTTGATGAATTGTTAAATAAATAAGAAAGATTGTTCGCAGATACATATTACACCACCTGTCACACTATTTTTTCAATGCAACACTGTGTCAGGATGGTAGTGCAACTGTGATTTGTTTTAAGAGATTTTTACATTACTCTTTGTAAAACCTTAATTGTAATTGTTTATATTACTGAAGTGTATATTTTTCATTTAATTACCTGACATCAGTGCAGTGTTCAAAATTTGTGATAAATTTTATAGTTACAGTGCAGTGACAATATGTAAAAATAATATTTTGTTAAATTTGATATTTTTTTAAGAATACCATTGTTGCCAGTGATCATGCAATGGTGATGGAAAGGTTTCTGTTCTGTATTTCTATCTTTGAGCTGAGTCTACATTCACTAGTTCTTGGTCAGTCAAAAGTATCTAACTTGGGCTCATTAATAAAATTAAAGCCATTTAGTTTTTGTTCATATAGATATAAACAACTCATCTGTCATACAGGCTGTACTATTAAGTTATTGATACAAGAAATCCATGAAATTCCATGTAATAAAATTCCATGTAATTCCATGTAATATGGAACCTTACTGACAAATTTCAGACATGATCAACATGTCCCTTTGTACTATGGCTGATTAAACACACTTTAAAAATTTTAAACCTTATGTATTAATTACCCACCAGGTTGGTCTAGTGGTAAAGTTGCCGCAGTGAGTCAGCAGTTTAACAGCTGATTTTTGGAGACAAAGGTTCCTGTTCAAATCTTAGTAAAGGTAGGAAGTTACTTTTACACGGATTTGAATACTAGACGGTGGTTACCGGTGTACTTTGATGGTTGGGGTTCAATTAAACATACTTTCTTAGGAATGGTCGGCCTGGGTCAGTACAAGAAAACACCTCATTTACATATCACAAATCATTCTGACCTCGTTGGGTCATGGGGGTTGCTTATTGTTCTGAATTGAACAAATTACAACGTACACACACAAGGGACAAAAAAATGTACTAATTAACTATGTCCACTTCTTAACGACTTCTAAAATGGTGGCCTTCTAAATGGTGGACTTCTATAACAGATATGTGATTTCTGAATGGTTCCTCTCATATTTAATCAGTGATCAGCAATATACATAAAAATCTTAAAAATTCAAGATCATACAAATAAAAATCCTATTAACTCGAAGATGGAATATACTACAGTCTTAATATATAGAAAAGCTGTTTTTTTTTCTTTTCCAGAAAACTATTAAATGTTAGGAATTAAAAAATATAGCTAGAAAATAATTTGTTTAATTAGGTTTGTCCATTGGCAATATGAGACTTGAGATAAAGACTCAGGCCTTCCAAGATTTGGTGTATACATGATTGCCATGGATATCACAAGTAGAAAAAGTAAAAAACACAGAAGATTTGATGCAGTTAAAATAAAATGATGGAAGTTACGAATACAGTGAAAAGTTAAGAACTGACGTACTTTGCTCATGTGATTAGAGGTGACGAATACAGAAATCATTCAAGGAAAGAGAGGGTAGGGTAAGGCACAGTCCAGGTTGACATAGAACACGGTGAAGGAATCTTCGAGACTGGTAAGGGATGAGTTCACTTACCCTTTCTCATCAGGCATTCAACAAAATTTAAGTGGCCTTGACTTTAGTCAAATTCTCACAGGATAAGGCACCTGAAGAAGAAGACTATTTAATTATCAACAAAAGACCTTAAAGGGATCGAATCTCGTAAAATTCAACAAAACTCTATATACACATTCAATAACAAATTATAAATTTGACATCCAACCACAAGATAATTGGGTTCATTATTAAAATCTAGTTATTAAAAATTGATAATTTGTTACATTTCAGTATGTTATTATCAAAACTTTTCAGTTTTAAGTAAACAAGGAATGTAAAAAAAACCACTTGTTTTTGATAAAAAAATTATTTTGTACCATATCAAAGCGTGTTCTTTTGTGCAATACTGTTGTAATTTATAATATATTTGAATTACATAAATTAAGGAGAAAATAAGCACAACAATTTGTGAACTTATAATTTGTTTTCAGTAGTGCAAATTTAGTGCTTGACAACATGCAGCTTTTAACATGCAGCCTTGACTAAGTGAAAGAGTTGCTGCCAAAATTTATTCATAATTTAACAGACCAAAATCAGAAATTTAAAATGGGAGCGATAAGCAATCATTCCTATCCTAAAGATTAAAATCACAAAAACACAGTACTTCATCAACACGGATAACCAACATAAAAATTCAATTTCTGATGTTATACTTTTAAAGACACTCTGAAATTACAATAAAATCAAAAAATTTATTGTTACTCCAAGCAAACAGTCATCTAATTTAAACTAGATGTAATTTGCTAATGAGTTACACGAAACTTAAAAAAGGGTTAAAAAGATAAAATAATAGTTTGTTTTTACTATTAGAATTTTTATTGTTTAAAGAATTTTTAATTTATAAACATTATAATAATGCCTTAATACTTTATAACAATAACATTTTCATACATTACAACATAAATAAAACTTACAAAGAATACAACTAATTTGTTCAATAGATACATCTTGTGAATAAAAATTTCAAAAAAATATAAAATGTGCAACAAAAGGTATACAAATTAAAAAAATTAAATTAAAAATTTATAGTAAAACTAAAACCCTCAGTAAATATTTAAATTATTGACAAGTAAAAAATTATTTTTTAAAGATCATAAATTACCCTCAAATGTTCCTTTTTGTTTCTGCCTTCAAAGTACTCAAACAACCTCTAATGATATTGGAGATATTTTAAATGACAAAAATATACGAAAGATATATTTCGAACAACTACTCACATAGTTTATTACATAAAAACCGGTTTTACAATAAATTGGCAAATGTTTATGATTGTTTTCAAAGTACTAATCATAAATTTTGTACTATAATAGATTTTAAATAATATATTAAAATATTATGACAAATTGACAATTCAATAGGTAATAAAGTTAATTGTGTCTTGAAAACAATAATTCTTTCATGGGTTTTACAGGTGTAATTTGTTCCTTTCTGTAAAAGCAGGTTCTTTCATTTAACTGTTGTTTTTTTTCTGGAAATGGTTGGATTGAGGTGGAATTCAATTATAATTGATTCTTTTTTATTTTTCTGGAGTAATCTATCTACTCATATAATAAAAGGTAGCCACCTGATGTCATGTCAGTTTTAGTTTCTGAAAGGTGCGAAGTAACTCAGTTGAGTTGAACAGCTGGTCGCGTATTGAAAACAGGTTTGCTCATGACAAAGAGAAATAAGCGTAATATTGTGAACAACCACACGTAAGGGTTAATTCCTTAATTGCATATTGTAAATGGCCATATTTACATTCAGTTAAATTTAGTTTTGTCAAGTTTTTAATAGCCTTTTGTAAAAAAATCTAGTTCACTATTCATTTATTTGTAGTTTACAAGTAGTTCAACTGTAATAATTTATTGTAATTCATTAATCAGTCAATAAATACTCGCTATAAGTTTAAAAAGAAGTTTCTCATTTATTTATAACCAGATATCAGAAAGAACTGGAATAAGTGTTAATATATTGTGAAGTGAAGATGAAAAAAGTTACCAATACACAACCTAACAAATCAACTGCCACTTATATGTAAACGTAATTAATTTATTAGAAACACGACTGACATTCATAAGTTTATACAAGTTCATTCATAAGTTTTTAAATCTGAATGAAGCCATTTAAAAATTATCCCAGAACAATTTACTTCATTTTTATATTATATTTGTATAGTTAAAAACATTATTATTTTAATTATAACATTTCAGAGTAAATTAAGGCAGAGTTTATTGTTTAAACATAAATCGATTAACATTAAACATAACCCCGATACAAATTAACTTAGATAACTATTATTTAAAAAAATTAACAGCTGCCGTCTATTAATACCTCATGTTTTTAATTAAAATATTTGAGCAAAAAATATAGGAAATGATACAATCAAGTAGAAAAAATGTTATAAAAACAAAAAATACATCTAAAAAAGTAATATTCATGAATTTAATAAAAATATCGCCTTTCAGTTTTGGCACCTAAAAACTCACAAGCATACTTTCTTTATATATATATATATTATATAATCACTCACAAATACATACATACAGCATTATTATTTTATTTTAAAATCTACTTATATATTTAACAATGGCTGTATTAATAATAATATTTATTATTTAAATTTTATCTAAAGAATAGTAATAGTTTTATAGTAAAATTGTATATTTGTTATAGGTACCTTATATACATAAAGATAACTATATACTATTATATATATTACATAAATTTAGAGATATAAAATTTGAAATTTCCATGTGTAAGATTATTGACATTTCACTTAATTTGTAATTCACATTTCACAATAAAAAAAGAAAAATACTGAAAACGAATTAACTATTTTTGGAAACAAAATCGCCCGAGTGTTTGTATATATTTTCGTTAACATTTTAATTTTCTTAAGTTAAAATAATTCATAGAAATTAACATTTTATAAAATAATTTTACAAAAAAACATACAAAAGTACATCCCTCACAACCTGAACAAAAAAAATATATATTGTATAATTAATTACAACACAAACACTTTAGAACTTTAAATAGTTTTTAAAAATGTACTTATTAAAATTAATTTCATAGATTAGTTATATAAATTACAATGATACAAAAATTACACAGCAACTTTATATTCTGATATCACCATTCATTTATACTTCAAATGTGAAACAAGTAGCAAACATCCAATTTAGTAACCAGTTGAAATTATAATTTCAATTACCAACAAATATTACCAGTTGTAATCATACAAGATTTCTTTAGACAAACCCTCACAATAACCATTAAATGCATAAAATCTTAGTACCAAAACAACTCACCATATAACATAGCTGCCAAAATTAAATTAATAGCTGCCTCAAGACAAAATAATTCTTAACAGAATTACTGTTCAATACTAAATTAGATATAAAGATAAAAATACATCAAGAAAGTAAAATCATTAAATTTATATAGCCATTAATAAGTAGCGAAACCTCCATACAATGAACTTATAAAATAACAGATATTTCATACTCATAATTTTTTTTACAGCACTATGTGTTTTAATAAAACACCTGTACAAAGTTACCGCGATATTATAAATTCATAACTCAACTTAAAACAGAATAGTAGAAGCAATTCTTGTTGAATGTTTTGTAAAAATAATGACAGTTTTTTCAACTTCTCTCTAAATTTTTGGGTGGTTACTTTTCAATTTTGTACCGTAATTGTAAATGTCATAAGTATTACAAAAACTAAGCACTCATTTTTTTTTTTTTTTGGATTGCCTCATGGCAATCCAAAATGGCAATTATTTTTTAAGAATGGCTAATTATTTTTTTATAAATCACATCAACAGCTCTGTTATTAGCAACTACGGTGGATTATGAAAAGTGGGTTTAAACTTGTGAACATTTCCAGACCCTAGCTGGGAATCGAACCTCCGCGTTGTAGGCTAGCACACTACCACTACGCTATGAAGGTGGTTGGTTACTATTGTTGAACTGGTAAAACATAGATTTCTGGAGATTTGTTTCTAAATGTAAAGGTTATTATTGAATATACTTCTATTCACTATTTATTTTACAAAGATTTATATACAGTCAGCATCCATTTCAGTAGTATAGGGATAAATATAAGTTATCTGAAGTACACCATGTAAACCTTACAGTATTATCATAATTTGGTAAAACACGTACAAAAATACTATCACTGGTGTTTTTTCTTTATAATGTTATTTATAAAAATAACAATATTTAATCCATCATAAAAAATGAAAAAATATTGGTAGCCTAAACAAAATTAGACTGCGATTTCTTGTCACGTATATGTTGAATCTTCAATTTCATTACATGGAGGTTCCACAGTATTTATGTCAACAAAATTTCAAAACAATTTATGCTCAGTAACTTCTGATCTAATTTGAATAATATTTTATTCGCTGAATTTTATTTCCTGAATTTCATGGAACACTAACACAATACAAAAACAATACAGTGATTTTTAATTATTAAATTGTGCATTATACAATACTGGGGGGGGGGGGCCACTATAAATAACACTTGTCCTATATTACTGATGCACAGGCAATTCCTAATATAACAATGGTGTTTAATAATACTCTGAATATATGCCAATGGCCAGCCCATTGGTGTAGTGGTTAGTGCAACTGGCTAATACACCGAGGTCCTGGGTTCGATTCCCGGTCAGGTCTGGTAATTTTTAAACACTCACCTTCATGTTTCATCCTTCTCACAGTCTGCATTAGCAGCAATTGCAAAACAGTCAGACGTAAAACAAAAAAACAAAAAATAGAATAAACAATACAGACCAAACTAGTCATAATTTTATTTATATTACAGAACAGAAAAATCTAACTTCAAGCACCTAACACAAAATCAAAACTGAAACTTACACAATCAAATTTACCAATATTAAATGCCTGAAAACAAGTGGAACACCCTGAGTTCAATTCCAAGCCAGCATTTTAAAATTATAATATGTTAAAATATAGGTTGAAACTTTTCCTTAATCGAAATAGTTATTAATGACCAAGCCGAAAAATACTTTAAAACAAACATAAAAAATTTCAAAATATTAATAGCTTTTATGTTATGCTCGTACATACACAGGATTATTGTTTTGTACAATTTCTACAAAAAAATAAAACAATAAATATGGTATGGACTGGCACTGCTTGCAACACTTCAATTTAAAAAACTAATAATATATCAGCTTTTCCAGGAAATAAAATCAATGAATTTTTCTACACTGATCAGAACAGGTTAAAATAAAACTGAATACTTTTCTTTTGAACAGTTAAAAAATATTGACTTATTTTCTACAGATTTGTTTTTTTAAAGAGTAGGCGCACATGTATACCATTTTTTAAGAGTGCATAAATATTGATAATAATGAGTATTATAATACACTACATTTAATTATAATAATATGTACAATAATAAATAACAATAAATTTGTGCTCTACATTCAAGTTTAGGTGCAAATAATTATAACTATAACAAGTGTTCTTATTTATAATTTGTTGTTGGCTACCACAACAGATTTTTAAATTTTTTTAGAGATTTTCTAAAAAAAATCAGTAATAACTGACCAGGTTTTTGTAGTAACTTGTCTTATTATTAAAGAATGTAATATTTTAAAAAAGGTAAGAAATTATGATTCTAAAATTCTTTGGAAATATATAATTAGTCTAGAACATGGCACCCAAAATATTATCAATATACATTTTTACAAGTAAATGTGATTATTGTGATTTGACTTATATACTAAAAAAATTTTTTAGACAAATATTACAAAATAATTAATAGAAATAATGTAAAAATTTCATAGAATTTATGTTTTTATAGCTCATAAAGAACACTCAACCAACTAGCAAGATAAGCTGATGGATAATTTGTTGAAAAATCAAGTATCGACAACTCAACAAATCTTACAATAATTCATAGTTGTAAGATTTGTAATTTTGAATACTAGTAGATAGAATGGAACAAAAATTGAGAACTTTAGAAGAAATGTTCATTAAAAATACAATATATGAATATTAAAAGTAAAGAGTACAGAGTAAACTCACTTATCCAAGATAATTGGGACTAAGAATACCTAAAAAGTAACAATAGTTGCATTGTTTTAATGAATCCTTAGACATGAAGTCCTTAGACATAGCATATGGTTAAATAATGCTCCTAGAGAAATGTGGCATTGTACTTTTGTGAACAACCAATACTGGGGTTATTAACGAACCACATTCAATAACATAATGTTACTGCTACAATACTTCACAGAGGATGACTGTATGGGTAAAACCACACAATGACCAACAAAATTGCGAAATGTTCGAAGATGTTCGGAACCAACCCAGTGGCTGAGAAATGCTTGGTGAGTAGGCAGCAACACACAATTGACTGAACCGAACTGATCGATTTAGTTCGGTCCATTGCGAACCGATTGGTTCAGTTGTGTGTTGCTACCTACTCTCACCACGCATTTCTCGGCCACTTGGCAGGTTCCGAACGTCTTAGAACATTTCGCAACTGTTTTTTGGCCGCAGTGTGGTTTTACCCAAATAGAAAAAATACAAGATCCCTCCACATTTGCTTTCTGCCACTGCATAATTTTCATCAGTAAACATATTGTCATTTGTTTACTTATGTACTGTACCGTATTAATGTGTGGTCCATTGTGTTCCTCACATCATGCAATTTATTGTAAAGTTGAATAAATAGACTACATGTATAAAACTAATTTATTGTACAATTCCAGTTACCTGTTTCTCAAGTGTAGAGTCATAAATCTAACTATACTTCATCCAACAGTTGAAAAATACCATAGCTCTTATGGCCAGAGCGCTGTTATGTACTGTGTTAAAAACATTAACTCATGCTATGAAAATAAAAGTTCAACTTATTTGTAGGCTTTATTATAATTATGATAATTGAAACAAATTACGTTTGCAATTACAAATGTTTACGATATGATCTGAAATATATATTATGTGACAGAATTATTATTACATTTGCAATTGAATATAACTATTTGTAAGGTTCTGTATAACATTTTGTTTGTAAAACCATAAAATGTTATGAAAAGATTAAATTAAATTAACAAATTTTTATTATTCTTTCAAAATCTAATAGGCTACATCCATTTTATCGTCATAGACCTATAAATTCTATAAATTTTTATTCTATAACGTAACTATTTACATTTATTTTTAAGTATTTAATTTCTTTTTAATTTTAAATACTGCGTCTTTTAATCAAATATTAGAGCTATTTAAATAATAGTCACTTATCATTTTAACTTTTGTTTAAATTACAATTAAAACAAAACTTTTTAATTAACAAAAGTTTTTAATTAAATACTAGGTATGATTGTAGGACAGATAGTAGTGGAGAGCGTATTGCTCTATACAACCAATATTAAAATTGGAATCGTCTATCTTTCCTACAGTCTCAAGTGACTGTTGGATGTAGTATAGGATATAAATGGTAAATAAGCAATCGTACACTGGTACACTGATATATTTCAAAAACTCTCCTACTCAAAAATGCCATAATTTGTACGTTATCTACCCTCCACGCAATTCAAATCATTGAATTTTCACTGTTTTAATGTAGAAAAGGTAAATACTATGCTTGCTGTCATGTTGCAATATAGGTTCAATTGAATTAAATTATTGCTGTGGATCAAACCAAAATGGCGGAATGATAAGCAAAGTTTTATGAATGATTTCAACTGCTACAGATGCGAAATTGTTGATACTGTCATCTATCAGCACTAAAAGTAATCCTCAATAAATTAATATACAAAAACTAACTTAATTTAAACTGTAGCAAGGTGATTAAAACAATTTTACCAGTTTTGGAACTTTACCGGATGCCCCGGTTAAGACAGAACCACAGATAAGCAAGTTTACATTGTATTTACAACATAAAAAAGATTCCTTAGTATTTCTTAAAATATAAAAATCACAAATTTTACACCAAGTCTAAATGAACAAATCTGTGAACTTACCTAAAATTAAAAATAAATAAAAATTCAAAAATGTATTGGATAGCCTTATAGTTACTATGTATATAATTACAATATATAAACAACGTCTAATTCATAAATAACACAATACATAATTGTTTACATTTTTTAACATAAATACAATTTTTTCTACTTCTACAATAATCATTTATATTAATAATTATATGTACAGAATATATTTTTTTATAATCAATTACATAATTATTGTTATTATCTTCTTGTTTAACAATGGCGAATATAAACACATTATTTCAATTGTTAATATCTATATAATATATTGAACAGTCTGTATATTATAATATATTTATATAACATGATAAAATACATACACATACATTTGCACACATACAAAATTGTACGTAAAATACAATTTAATTTATTTAGTATTTATATGCACAAATAACACATTTCATTTAAACATCTTTCTTTTAAATTAGTCATGTCTCGCTTTACAGAACCTAAGGAAATCAGATCAGAATTTTTAAATGAATACAGTATTGTTATAAAAACAACTTGTATTTATAAAATAATTAATTGATTCTTATTTTAAATAGTTTTGTGCAATTCATGCAGAATATTTTAAATAAATATTTTATTAAGATAACATACATAGAACAGAATAAATAAATTAAATGTTAATAATAATTAAGAACTGGTTATTTCTTACAAAAAAACTGGTTATAACTTACTTTAAAAAAAATAGATGACTTATTTTAATATAAAAATTACATCAGAAACCAACTGATCCAGCCAGAAGGTTTATGATATAAAATTTATGACAGTTAAAATTGTAACCTTACCATTTAATAAAAAAATATTTAAACAGACACTAACAGTAAACATTTTTGTACTACACATAAATAAATGATTACATACATAAATGCTTGATTTCTTTGGTAATAATTGCTAAACTCGAAGGGATAGTTTTAAAATTGGGTTGGCAAACATCACTGTGAATAAAAATTACTATTACTATTAGAATATGTAAACTTAATTTCAGAATTGTATTAATTTTTAAGGAATACAATTTTTGTAAGGCAGTTACCCCTTTTTAACTATTTAGATGCAAGACGTCATAATTTAAATCCTTATTTTCATAGTTATCACTCAGAGAATATGTTAATCAATTTTCAGAAATGTAGGTCTTCAGGAAGGTATGGAAATATCATCACTTTTTTATCCCTCAGGCAATAATCAACAAAATGAAAATGATTTAGTTTTTATATTTAACCCCAAAAGAACAAATGTGCTAAATTTCAGCTCACAAGGTGACCGGGAAATTCAAGAATTAATGATAAGTAAGGATTCTTTATATGTAGACTACCCAAAAATTTCAGTTAAAAAATATGATTAATATTTAGATATGATACTTTTCAGAAGACAGCATATATTGTAAAAAATTGTCATGTCACAGAATTTATCATTTCTTTTCGTCTATAACCCTCCTTCATGTTCTGTATTACCATTAACATGGAAAACAATTGGATGTAAATTTTTTTAAAAATGCCACAGAAAATAATTCTCTTCGTATAAAATTTCATGTTATGTGTTTATCGTTAACTCATTTATTGGTCCAAAATTACTATTTCTGTAGTAACAATTACTTTCTTTATTAAACTGTTTTACTAGTAATAGTAACCCAAAGATATTGATAACTAACCCGATTTCATCCCTTATAAATTTTTTTTTAAATTATTACTTTGAAATAACCAGTACTAAAATAAAATTTAAAGATATTACTAATTAATTATAAATTATTCACGACATACACAATACACACAATGGTTTTTGATAAAAACCATACAACATTATGTTACTTAATTATCAATATTGATAATTTGTTAAAAGTCTTTAAATCCCCTACGGTTCTATTTAAAGGTCGATTCTTTGTCTGTCGATTTAATTATTACTCACAGTTAAGATCATATATCAAATTTACCTCGTTTATATCTTAAAAGTTGATCAAATATTTGTATAAATTTAACAAAGTTACAATGTTAAACAAATTTATCTTGCTGTAATATAATTAAAATTTACTAGATTTTCACTGAATAAACATATTTTTTTATTCATAAAACGAATAACATACAATATTAAAAATAAAATCAACACAATCAAATATACACACCGCTGTTTATTACTTCATGAAATGTAATGGTTTATTAGAAGGTTCTACCAATTTTTTGTTAACTAAAAAATCTTTGCATAAAGCCGGAATATTTCTGGATTTTAATTTCAAAACTTGCAAAATATAAATTTAATTTTAATAGCAGTCTACTTGGCACATCAAACTGGGAAAAGATTACTTCTAAATATTATGAGATTCATTAAAAATTCATGAATTTTTGGATAGATTTTTCTTCAATTTAAAATTTAGTTATAAATTTTTTGAATGATCTTTCTTAATTTATTTGTTAAAAAGAAATAATATGTAGTATTAATTAGGATGGATTACAAACAGAGTTAAAATAACAAAATAAAAAGAGTTTGTTAAAAATATATTCAATCTTTCTAATAAAAGGGTATTTTTAAATAGCATTTTAAATAGGATCCATTTTTAATAAGAATAAAAATATTGTAACTATCATTAAAATATTTTTTTCCATACACTACTTACTTTTAACTGCTTTTCAACATAAGTTCCATTTTTGTTCAAACATTTGTCATACCGCTCGCTCAACACGTTCTTGTTCTTGAATTCCAACATCAAAGAAATCTGTCGCTTATGAAGAAACCCAATCCATGAGTGTAGTTTTCACTTCTTTGTCATTGTTGAACGCCTACCACCAAGGGACACCCTTAAGTACCAAAACAAGTGAAAATCACTGGCTTTAAGGTCTGTTATTCATTTGCTGTCCCCATCACGAACCAAATCTTCAGAAATCAGAGAATGTCGACCAGGGCATGGCTCATCATGCATGTTAACCCACCCGTCCTTGAACACTCTCACCCACATTAAAACTTTACTGTCATTCATACCATTATCACCATAAACTTTACAAATCTGACAGTGAATCTGGGCTGCAGCCAAGTTTCTTGCACTAAAGAATGGAATTACAGATCGTATGTAACAGTCGGCAGACACTTAATTTTCTTAAACATTATAAACTTCTACAGCTCAGCACAGACAGTAATTACAGCTGCACATAAATGCATACAAAGCATACTGGGAACAGATGCACATGCACACTACAATGATCTCGTGCCATTCTCACTTATTCAAAAATGAATTTAAAAAATTTATTTAAAAAATAACCCTCGTAGTTAAAAAATAAATTCACAAGGTAAACATTACCTAACTTTATCATAAATCACAAATTGCCATTTGTTTATCCCATTTTAATTTATATATTTTTTAAATTAACAGTGTATAAACAAAAAATTGTAAGTGTTTAATGATAATGATTTTTGAGAAAAAACTTAACGCTAATTAATTTCACAACCTTCAAAAGTGCAAATTAATATAATCACAAAAATTACCCTAAAATAAATGTGTAACTACCGTGTCACTAATTTTGTAAAAACAAAAGATTATATAAGAAATATATAAACACAAATAAATAATCATTCTTTTTTTAAAAAATGCTAAATTAACTTGACTACATCAAATGCTAAAAATTTAAAATGTATATAAATAAAAAACAATAAGAAAAAAGATCTGAGCGAATGTATAAGAACTATAAAAAAATGAGAATCAGTTTCTTTAATGAAACCAAAAATGTGCATTATAAAATTAGAAGCTATCTAAAAACAAAACCTACATGAAAAAATCTTCAACAAAAAACAAATAATAAAAGAAAAACAAAATCAGTCTTTTAAGTAAATTAAATTTGTACGTTAATAATCTCTAAAATTTGTGCAGTCACACCTTAATGCAATTATAATATACTACCTACCTAATCTATAAAATATTAATAAATAAATAAATAAAATAAAAATATAGTATTGTAAAGAACTCAATAACAATTTACAAGAAATATCAGAAACAAAAAACAATTATTTTTTAAATAAATAAAAAATTTACTCCAAGAAAATTTTTGTAAATTAATACAATACTTTTATGCATTCCGCACAATTATTTCCACAGGAATATCGCAATATCCTATAGTACCTACATAATTATTAACATATCAGGATAATATTTACTTTTTCACAGCCAATACTTGTTCTTCTTGGCTGCTGTATAGATCTACATTAATCTTTCCAGTATTAATAAATTCTACTCACAAAACAGATAATTAAAAATAAATATTCATTAGTGTAATCAAATTTAGTAATTTTTATTTCTTTTTAAAAAAACAATCAAAAATAAGATACAAAATAAAATAAAATTGTGACCACCTCCAAGGCATAATGAAAGGGAAAGGTCCCTGGTTTAATTCCCGGCAAGGGTCTGGGAATTTTAACACGTTAAAACCCATCATTACAATACCAAAACCAACAGTAGTCACTAATGACCAAGCTGTCGATGTGACTTTCAATAAACAAAAAAAAAATTATATATAAGTATGCAGAAAAGAGTACTTAAGTCAATTACAAAATTTACAGTAAGAATTATAATCATACATTACTTGCCTCACCAAAATGCAAATAACGAATATAAAACTTTTTATTAGTGCTTACTTACTACAACCTAATATTGATAAAAATATCACTAAATGATTTAAATGATTATAACTGTAAAAATTAAATCCTTTTGAAGTATAAATGAAGTGGGAAAATATATTCACATCAACACACATTTTAAAACAATCATAAGAGAGCACTATACACAACCTACCTAACTAAAGTTTTAAAAGATATTGTTTCATATCAAAGATAGGAACCAAAAATACAGTTTATTTGACTCCGGTACAAGTTTAAACCTCTGACAAACCATGATAATGATTAAAAGAATCACAGGATTTCAGAATCGTTGATGGCAGACATTATTTCAGTATCTCTTTTTCTTACTCATGTACTAAATAATTTGAGTCAATTCCATAACTACTTCTTAGAATATGGTTTTAAAAAATATAATTATTAAAGCAAACATGCCTAATAATTTAATTTAGTCGTTACTTAAATATTTTGGCTCCATGCAAATAATA
Source organism: Catonia carolina (assembly GCA_035578175.1). NCBI lineage: Eukaryota > Metazoa > Arthropoda > Insecta > Hemiptera > Achilidae > Catonia > Catonia carolina. Next base: position 1,175,897 of record JAQMRL010000022.1, on the reverse strand, counting down.
CCATTACATTATTGTTAAAATTGATAAAAAAAACTATAAAATATTTGACTATTTTGTTACACCACTAAAATGATATTACAATAATTGCAACTTTTGTTTTATAGATAATTAAAATCTACAAACCAAAAGTAACAAGAAAAATTTGAGATATTTGATTGGAGGTAATATGTGAGTAAATGGATGTTATTTTTGTTATTAAATAGACACATCAGAACCAGTAGGGTAAATCTGAGGTTCATGTCTGTAACGCAGTGGCTATTTCTCGATGAATGCCAGCGAGTTCCTGAATCCGCACTGCTAACTGTGTATTCAATGTATCCATGACCCGCCTTTGTGACTCATGAGCTTCCAATGCAGTTTCCAATTGAGCCTGCGCTAATGAAACACCAGCTTGTAACTCCGCATTTTCTTGTTGAAGTATCTATAAAAAAAAATGATAATAGAATAAAAGTAATTAATTAAAGTCATTGATTGGAATTATCATTACACAAATGCTTCAGAGTTTGTCAGAAACATATTTGAATTTTGAGGAAATAATTTTAGACATTATCTGTTACATCTTAGGAATGATAGTGGTATGTTCTGTTCGTAGTAAAAAAAATACAAGCGTCACCAATCAATAACCTTCAATTTTATTACTCAAATAATTAAAACAAAGACATAATATATATTGAATGTACACATTATATGATTGTACAAATACTTAATTTGTACATATGCACAAATACCTATCATGTATTACAACAGGAAATATTTAATTTTTAGCAAGAGGCTGAAAAAATAGAACCAATTATTGTCATTCAGCATAACAATAGTTCATTGATCGTCAAAAATTAAAGTAGACCAGGTTACTACACACTAATAAGGGACTAAGAGAAATCTGTGTAATTGAAAGACCATATTACATCAAATCAGCTTATAATGTGGGTATAAATTATTAAAACTACACAATATATATACACATACAATTAAAAACTACTATATTTATTACTGAAAGTACCTTCATAATCTAAAATATTGTATTATATGTACATACACTATCCTAAGACACTAAATGAAATAATAAAGGTACAGTAAACCCTGTCAAATTTAACTTAAGCATAACATATGAATGCGCAATAGCATAGCTTATAGCACTGGTAGGTGAGGCATTAATATACACACCCGGTATCTCGCTCTCATTCTCATTTCCTCTCAGTCAACTTCTCTCTCACTCCAATACTGTCCTATTTTACTACCTGCGCAGTAACTATGCTCAGATAAAATTGACATACAGTACAATAGACTAAAATTAAAAATTGATCAATGGAAAAACAAATTAAGGAAATAAATGGGGATAAAACAATGGAGGCAGAAATCTGTTGAAGAGTAGAACAGCAGTGTAGTTCAAAGATATCAATTGTCATGTTTAATTGTGATTGTTCCAAAATTTTTCAGCATTTAAAATTGTTTAAGCTTTCTGGATTAAAATAGTTCAAATATTGAACAGTTCGGTCTTACAATATTGTTTTTATGAAAGAGATCAAATCATTTACTTTTGTTCAAAAATAATAAAATAATGACATGAATCAAACAATAAAAGACTACACTGATCTTTTCCTGCCCGTTTTTAGAATTTTGTTGTAGGTTTTAAACAGATTTGAATTAACTAAAGAAAGTTTGTTAAAACTTCTAGATAATTAGACGATTAAAATAAACAAATGAAGATCTTAATTCTGAGTACAATATCCTTCACAATTATTAAAATACAATAAATTAACTGTTATTGTAAATGTTCAGAGATGCCTTACCAAAGTACCACCAATACTGAAAGAGCTTGTAACAATCACCTATTGGACTATGTATCTTAACTTGATTTCAAAGAAGCTGTTAAATATATTGATTTAATGGAAAATAAATAACACATCAATATAGAAAATTTTTTACATACTTTACAACGTTCTTCATGAGGTTGCTTTATGCTGAGTCTCTTTAATTCTTCATCTTTAGTCTTTAATTCTACTTCTAATGTTTCTACTCTTAATCTTAATATGGCCAATTCTTTCCTTAATTCAGCAGCTGCTTCAGTACCACCTTAACAATTAAAATTTCAAAAATAATATAAGAAAAGTAATATTAAGCATTTTATCTCAGAATGAATTAACAATACATTAAAATGAAAGTAATACAAAGTATTAAAACAAATTGTAAAAAACAAATACGTAATTGAAGTACCAAATATAATTCACATTGGTGCACTATATCAACCAAGTTTAATTATATCATGACAAGGTTATTGCTTATGCTGAAATAGGTTACAATTTTAAAGAACAACAATAATAATTCTTCATTTATACTATACTATAATTCTACTTCATTATATTATTATACTATAATAATACTTCATAATTCACTCAGTTTTTTGTTTTGACAAAATCCTCTATTACCAATCTTCTTATTTTACAAAATATATTTCAAATCTATTTTACAGTGAAACCACTTAACCCTTTCAGTGCCGAAACAATACTTAAAAGTTTGATCTTCAGTCCCATATATTTTGAATAAGGGTGTACAAAAAGTGCCAGCCCTTATTTCGAAAACTTGCAGGCGTAAGCCTGCCATTGCCAACCAAAATTTCAATGTTACAGAAAAATAAAATTTCCTGTAAAAAATTAATTTTTATTGTGTTAAAAAGAACAGAAATCGTTCTAACACTATAAATATTCAAAATAGTTTTTTTAGTTTATTTAAAGTCGGATTGACAGCTTGGTCAGTAGTAACTACTGTGGATTTTGGTACCTTAACGGTAGTTTTAGCGTGTTAAAATTTCCAGATGGTTACCGGGAATTAAACCCGGAACCGTTTGGTTTGTAGGCTAGCACATTAGTCACTACGCCACGGAGGTGGTTTAAAAATACATGTTTCTATTAATTTTTGTTGAAAAGTTTTTTTGCAAACGTTCAGTTAATCGGACGTTGGTAATTTATGGACGCCCGGTAAACCGAATGTCATAACTACTTATAAGATATCGACGTCCTATTTTCAGGACGTTGGCACTGAAAGGGTTAAGTAGATGAGATATAAATTAAGTGCACATAGTAGCATATAAAAATAACCGAATTAGGATAGAAAAATTTTGACTCAGAAGAAAAACACTAAATATACTTAAAAAATTGTGCATGGGTAACAAAAATAAAAATGATATTCTTGACATAGATGTGATAAACCATCTGTTTTAACACTTTGAAGCCTAAGCCCGAGTATAGCTCGGGGTGAGCGTAAATCGCGGTTGCCCAAAGCCCGAGTATACCTCAGGCTGCCACATTAAATTCTGTAGTAAGATTCAGACGAGGTTATATTGGGCTTCGGTTGCACAGATTCATTCTACACTTCATTTAGTTCAATTTTCGATGCGTGCAGCGAAATCTACCAAATATTTTGTGAACCATGTAGAAAAACATTGAGCCGTGTTCGAGGTTATGTTTTTGTTGATGTACATGTGTACTTTGTCGTGATTTTTTCTAAGTTATATGATTTTTTTTAAGTTGTATGAGGTTTGTAGTTATTCTGTATTAGATATTTGTAAATAATATAGTTATTTATACTTTGTAATAATTATTTTCCTTTCGTACTTTGTCGGTAATCGTTTTCGCTTGGTAAATCGTTTGGTTGTATGCGTTGTACTGTTTTGTCTTCCAGTTTGCTTTGTTTGTGCGGTTATTTGACAGTAATATTTATAATTTCTTTTTCATTTTATGTTTTCTGTGTGTTACAGTAAAGTTTGCTCAGAAAAGAGCAAACCTGCAACTGGAAAGGCTGGAAGGAAAAACTACCAGGTACTGCCCTGACTGTAATGTTTCATTGTGCTTACCAGTGTGTTTCCGAGTGTTTCATACAAAGGCTAATTATTTGTAAAATATTTTAAATTTTAGTACTCAAACAAGTTTAGTATGTAGTTTATTTCATTGCCTTTCTGAAGAATTTATATAAACTGTTTTTTAGTAGAGTTTAGGATTGTAAAACTCAAAAACTAGGTAGTGTGTAGCATGTAACAATTTCGTTTACCATCATTTTTTGGTGTATATTTAAATAACTCTCATAAATTTAGTAAGTATAATAATTTCAATGTAAATTAATAGCAATAAACTTTCTGATTTTTTAATCAATTTGATGCAAAAATTATTAAGATATGATAGAAATTAAAACTTTTAGAATTTTTTGAAGTTTACTCTAAAACCCCCAGGGTACCGTGGCATACCATGTTCTTATAGTTCAGGCTTCAAAGTGTTAAGAACTCTTCACAGGATATGTAACTGAATCACAAAATAAAATAATTCTTCCAGAAACACAAACAGCCAACAAATAATTTACTAAAAGAAAAATTAACTTTAAATTACTCACATGCAGACGTAACTTATAAAATGTATGGATGTTGAAAGACAAAGTAAAGGATTTGTTGAAAACAGGATCTGATTCAAGGAATACAAGTATCCACCCAGGTGAAAAGAAAAACAGTCCAAAAACTCATTCATTCAGATAATATTACCTTTAGCAGCCTCTAACTCAATGTATTTTGATTTCAACCGTTGATTTTCTTCTTTATATGAGTGTAATTGTCTTTTCCATTCATCTACATTGGCAGTACTCTCCTGAAGCGCGCTGGTTAATCTTAAATTATTACTTTTTAACGTAGCCAATTCCACTTCCCATTTCTTTGCATTAGCCGAACTGAAATTACACAAAACAGAAGAAATTACACAAAAAAGAAAAATGATTAAAAAAATGTTTAATCTACTAAGTAAAATAATTCACTATAGCCTAGAACAGCGGTTCCCAACCCGGGGTACGCAACGAACCAGTTAGGGGTACGCCGAAAATAAAGGGCAATGGCGGACATTGTTTTTCTGAGTAACTTGGTGGGGTTATTGTACTGACAAGCTTAATGCAAGCCCAGATCTAAGGCTTTATTTGTCTATATTTGAACCTGATTTCAAACAATTAAGTGCAACAAAACAGTCTCAAGGGTCACACTAAAAAAGAGTTTTGAAGACTTTCCTGGACTAATAAGTTAGTTTCAATACATCACAATTTTCATGTTAGATTTTGTATTTACAAATTTTAAAAGAATTTTGTATTTGATGTGAGTTTTTTCAAAGTTTAAAACTAATCTCTTTTGTCTTAGATTAGAAAAACTATAATTATTATAACTCTGTCATTAGTATTTTCATGTAAAATTAAGACCATACAAGAAATGTTCAGTTTTCAATAAAATATATATTTTAAATGCTTGTGTTAACTTTCATTTTCCTTGGTTTAAATTTATATCTTAATTTGAACACATAATAAAACATACAAGTGCAAGTTATATTTTGCAGTATTTAAAAACTAACCAATGTATACTCACAGAAAAATTCCATTATGATTATAAAAAATAAATTTACATTATGTAAAATACTTGGAAATAAATAAAAAACATATGAAAATATGCAAATTGATTAGAGTTTAGCTAGTGATTAAATAGCCCCTACTTAGTAAAGTATTGTAGTTACAGTGATGTTACATTTTTGGGGGTACAATTTTAGTTAAAGATTCACCAAGGGGTACGGGAGAAAAAAACGTTGGGAACCACTGGTCTAGAATGACTGGAAATCAAACAATACAGTATCAAAATTAATTACCAAATTTAGTCAAACCTTAATGAAAAGAAGTATTTATATTAAAATATTACATAATTAACAATTTTCTAATTTGCAATACTAAATTTCACTTCATTTTCAGCTGTAAAAAGATACAACTAATACAGATTCAGGAATTCCACTGATCTCCAAATTAAACATCTTCAAAAAAAGCACAAGACTGTTCTTTCGCAACTTTTCTTCGTGAATATAAATGAAGATACCTAGTGAAATGATTATATTAAAGGAAACAGTTACAACACTAAAATATTGTGACGCACACACACTGGCTCCATGATTGTGTTTTGGCAATATGGAGTTTGTGCGTGAACGACCATAACATTTTTATACTGTAATTAAATACCTTCCTGATGCAGCTAGTCTACACTTCACTTATTTTTCTAGTAGAGAACAGAATATTCTATTGTTTATTTATTTATTCAACTAGAAAGTTCTATACCCTTTGAGAAAAATCTATCATTATTTTCTAGGAAGGCGGCTACCCTATTTATAGTTCACATTGTATAGACAGTAACTGTCTATTTCACAACTGTACATTTTACAACTGTTGTGAAATGAGTTGGTTAAAACCGTTTGTACATAAGGTGTCATGTATTGAAGCAATTTCTTCATTGTGGACAGTTAGCATGCAATTGTTATCACGATGTATGGAGAAAATCAATTAATTTATTAGAATGCAATTGGCCAAATCTCTTTTTAGTTAAAATTCACTTAAGTCTTGGTTATGTTTCAAAATATTTTGCGTTAAATTTATTCTGTTATTAAGTAAATTGATGTAATTTCTAATTGATATAAATGTAATAAATAATTTGTAAATAGATATTTGTTATAAATTTAAAAGGATATTTTATTATTTAGGAATAACCAGATGCTGAAAGAACCCAGACGAAATGTTATTAACAAATTTTAAACTATAATCTCAACTAAAGCAAACAAAAAGTAATAAATTTAGTTTACATCAAATGAAATTCTAAACATTTATTTTTGTTTATTTGTTTGTTAAAATAAAAACACTTCTCATTTTACAGAAACTCAATAATGTAAAAATAAATTTGACCTTGTTATGAAAACAATTCACCTTAAAGTAGAATGTTCAGTTTATAAAATAATTAGCCAAACTGTTCATACTATCTTGTTTTGGCACAAAAACTATAAGACTGATCAGTAAACAAAAATCTGGTCTTTCTTGTTTGTAACAAATGTTTACTATCATTTCAGTTACCCTTTTTAAACTTTCTCCCAGTAACAACTTATTCACAAATAAATTTATCGTTTTATTTTATTGAAATATTATTTAATTTGCTTTAATTTAATATTATTTAATTTTCAGTTCTTGCCAGCTTTTTCTGATTAGGTACCAAATACAAATTGCGCCCGCGCTACCCACGGGCTTCTTGTTAATATCAGAGAGGATACACTGAGTTCAGAGTTGTGTAAGTTTGGAGTTTCAGATAATTTTTTCCAAATTAAATTGCACAGAAATTTCATCTCCATTATTCTTTAGTAACAAATATATTATTAAATAAATTTCATAATTAATAGTTAACACATACTACAGAAATAATTCTAACAGCATTACCTGTGTGCTAAAGCTAATTTTAATCTATCATTTTCATATTTGAGCTGTACTTCATTAGAAGAAGCAGGTATGGCTGCAATCGCAGATGGTGCCTTCATTTCTGCATTCTGATGTTTAGGACTTTCACCCTGCTACGAAAATCAAGCACAGTTACAATTACATTTCATAACACTGTAAGAAATATAATTTAGCTCTTATGCTATTTTCATATTGATTATTATTTCTAATTTTATAAGATTCATTAATAATGAACCAATAACATTAGTCATATCGAGTAAGCAATGGCAGGGGAGTCAATGTAGCTTTCACATAGCTACATTTTCTAAATGTTAACAGCCTCATTAATATTGTGAGATACTATTTTTTTCTTTTGTTCTCTTTATTTTATAACTTTCCTCAATATATTTAGTTTTGTATTTATTTACATAGCTATTGTTATTTATGTATTCTATTTAAAGATTGTTAATTAATCTATAAAAAAATACTGTTAACATGAGTTAAGAATGTGAAAATTATGGTATATGCATAGCTGTCGTGTCAAGGTTTTTTAATTTTCCCTTGATCATTTCAGATGACTGCGCCTGGTCAGCCACCATTTTGTGTTTCGTGCAGTACCATAACCTTCCCATCACTACCCCAAAATTTTATAAGTCATACAAAATGCATATTTTTTTATATTACAATAAAAGTTTACTTATTTATTGTTGCAAGTTTAAATTTATTATAGTGTGCATCATATTATTGTGAACTTTAATCTCTAGTGTTACTAACAGCTCCATCTCACCTCTTATTTTCCAGAATTGTCACCTTTACAGATAAGTAAGGTCATGTCATACAGAAAATGGACAACACAAACAACATAATAACCAAAAATCAAAACAGAACTGTATTATAATAGTGATGTATCATATTTTTAGACAAGTACTGTTGTTTTAATGCACTCATGTGCTTGAGTTAGTGATGTAATCATACAAGTAGGCCTTAACACATCCAAAAAGTGGTCCAGCACTACTGCAGCTAACTCCACAACCTTTAACCTCACAATGATGTGACAAACATAGTATAAAAATACAATTAACAGTTAGATGAAATGATTTATAATCCTCAAATCTGTACTAAATAGGTTGGTAATTACACACTATAACTGTTACTTTATCTTTAAACAAAGTTAGTAAAGCCAGGTGTTCAAAACCAGTAAACAAATTTTCCTTATTTTTAAATTTATTTAGTCAGTAAAAAACCAGTTTATTTTGATCTTTTATCACTCTTAATGGGCTGTTTAACCCTTACGCTGCTAGGCTGTGTGTGCCTGCACACACAGTCTAAGTCTAGGCTGGCATTCTTTGGAATGCCAGCCTAGTCCAAACTAGTCCAAAGAATGCCAAGCTAAAATCCTGTTATTTTACGGGCCAGTAATTTTGAAAAAATTTCAGAATTGACACAGGAGAAAGCTTTTAGTTTTATTTTTTTAACCTTAAATTCTGCTCTTTCTGCTCACATAAGTAATAACGAGAAAAAATTTTAAACAGTTTCAATAAATTTGAAGTTAAAAAATATTTGAACTGTAAATAAAAAATTTTCAAAAGTGTTGGGATGTCTTAATATTTTTTTTATTATTTTTTTTCATTTATATCAAAAGAACAGGCTTTCGTTTCTTTTCAAACTGCAAAATAAAAATAATTATCCGTATCATACAAACACACCGTAACAAAATCGTACGAAAGTCACACTGAGAACAGCTGTAACCAAAACCAACATTGTTGTTGGTGTACTCAAAACTATATTACATCGTTAGATAGACACATATACTACTATCCTTTAAAATATGAACGCAATCTACAGAGAAATTTTCAAAATATGGCACGAAGAGAATATGGTACATGAAGAGCCGATGTCATCAGCTCTTGACAGTCTATCATAAAAATTCAAATCAGCTCAATCGGCTTTGAGGCGTTATTTGAGTTAAAATGACGCAGTGTTATTCACCTGAAGCCCTGATAAGGACTGACTACGCTGATGTGAATTTCGATTGGCATCATTATTTTCATCAGTTGAGTTGGCAGTGGCGGTAGGCGCAGGTGACGTGCAAGCTGGCTGCATTGCAGGTGGATCCAGTAAAGGAGCATTGTCAGTAACTGTTGCTGCACGTGATGTGATTGGGCTAGCATTGGCACTTGTTACAGGTGTAGCACCAGTTGCATTTCCGTTGCTCGTTGCTTTAGCACTTGCCAGTCTTGTTGCCTCTTTTACTTCTTGAAACTTTTCTATAAACTAATAAAGAGAAAACACATTAAATCTTTTTAAATGTTTTAAAGCAAAACTGAACAGAAATTTTCATTTAAAACTTGATTTTATCAAATAAAAATACAATTAATTATTTAGAAATAAGGCTACACAGATATAGCTTTGAAAATTGAAATCAGCGATACAATTTTGAATGACTTCAGATTTTATAACACACTTCACAACCATGAAACAATTATGCATATTACTTTTCTTTTTCGTTGTATTACATTGAACATATCTCATAAATAATGGGTTATTACACACAGTACATAATTCATTACTTCTATTGACTGGTTTTAACTACTCAATGGTAGACATCAAGTCAGTCCAAAGATCTTTAGCAATTTAACTCCTTTCTTAACAGGGCCACGCCTACGATGGATTTTCTCCTCCATAAATATTTTTACTCAAAAATACTTTACATTCTTGATCTAACTTTTCACTTAGTAAGACTTAATGGTATAAATAATTACATAGCCAAATTTAGAAAAAGTAGTAATAAAATTTAGAAAATCTCCTTTTTACTTTCTCTTGCCCTATATGAATACATAGGGAAGGAAATTATTGTTTTCATGTCGATTTTTTAGTTTATTTTAAGTTGTATTAACTCCTTTGGTTATTAGCAACTATAATGCTTTTCACGGTTGATGAACTCTGCTATTTCATGTGTTTAAACCAATCAGAACGTTTGCCAGCATTGCCAGATTGTACCTGACAAACTTAACGCACGTATGCGTTTAAGAGCCGCAATAGTTCATTCTTATCTTGCATCTCGTACTGAATACATCAATTATAGAGCGCGTTAACATGCAATACTTTATAATATAATCAGCTGTTTTATGTTCATAGATTATAATTGTTAATGAAAGATCAAAAAATGGCTGATGAAATAAATAACAGAGCTACCAGAGCAAGTATTGGTAACGTTGTTGGCAAGTTATTGGCTAGCTACGAAGTAAGTAGAGGGTTATATGTACGTTCAGACCTCATCAGCCTTGAAAAATAGTATAATGTACATACTGAACGGATTTGGTGGTGGTTTAATATGTAATAATTCCATACCTTCGTCAGGTATCAAACCTGTGATGCTCCGCTTTGCAGTGTAGCCTAGCACTCTAACCACTGGGCCAAAGACATGGCAATACATCCTTTCGTTAACCAGAAGTTAATGAATGAATCACTACTCCTTTGTAAACCTATATTAGTAATTCCAAAAAACCATCCATCTAAATAGCTGACAATCAATTGGCTAAAGAACTTTAGTCCAAATCTTTCTCACAATCACATTCAGTAGACTATTTAGACTCACAAAAATTAAGAAAAAAAATCCCATTACCCAAACAACAAAATTCACCAACATTCTATATAATGAAACCCATAAATAAATTTCTTCAAAACTAATTTATAAAAAAATGGCTAGATCGTTGGTGCAGTAGTCAGCACAACTGGCTTCTATAACATGGAACTAGATTTGATTCCCGCTCAGGTGTGGCAGTTTTTCATCTATAGTCATCCCACATTATTACCTAAGCACAGCCCATAATAAAAATAATAGCTCAATAAAAAATAAATTTTAAAACAATCACCACTTGACAATAAGGTGAAAAATTATTGAGTTACTTTAATAACAAACCTACCTTATTGAGCTCTGCTTCAGAAGAGAATCCAAGGCCATAAACAGTATTTGCTCTAATATCTGACCATTGGCCAAATTTTTGTGAGGTTTTCGTGAATGTCATACTTGGGGTGATTGTGCTATTTATAACAGCCTAAAAATAAAAATAAAACAATATACTTTAATGTAACATGACATGTGTGATATTAAAATACAGATAAAAAGTTAACTACTGGCACATTAAACTTCAGTAAGTAACAAATTAACTTGGTAAAAATATCACCAGTAAAATATAATTGGACCTTTTCCGTTATTTCACATCACACCATCTGTAACCTTAAAGTCGCCTCATGTCAACGCATCTTTATTGTTATGACTGATGACTCCCACTCACTATAATTAATTGTAGATATAGTTTGCTTGTTTATTAATACACATCAGTTGGTTGTTCGCTTTGCACGTGTTCTGTTCAACACATAATAAATCTTTTGGAATTGTAACTTTTCTGTATTTTTTTAAATAAGTTTGTTATTTTCTGTATTTTTACATTTTAATGTTTTGTAATCGTTTGATCTTAATCATATTTGTAATTTTTCTGTATTTTTTAATAAATTGTGTTATTTTATTTATTTATACATTTTAATATGTTGTAAATGTTTGATCTTAATTGTTTTGTAATTTGGAAAATAAAGCTTGTAAATAATTTGTGAAACTTGTAAAAGAATGAAGGAAAAAACAACTAAAAATATAATGAAAATGAAAACAACCTAAAATAAAAAAATTAAGCGATTGCTAATCGAACAGTACAGAGCACGTGCAGGCAGTTGCTGGGTCGAACAGTAAAGGTGAATTTAATGTTTATGTGCATTTGATATTTTGATGATGTGAAATAACAGAAAAGGTCCAAATAATTTTTGCTTTTGAAGATATTATATAATGAAAAATTTTAACTTAGCTTATTTTTATACATTATGGCACAGTACACGAGACATTTTGTGATATTAGCTGTATCAATATATCTTATGTAATACATGAGATATGTATTGCAGCAAGCACCAGACATTTAGTAACAGGCTCCAAAAATTACAATGATACCAGGTTAAAAACAATATATTACAAAAGTGAATTACACATTTTTTCAATTCTGGAGTAGTCAGTTAAAAAAACAAGGAATAACAACGTTTAAAACTGTTAGAGACAAAAATTTAGCCTACTATTGATTTTATTACTTGACATTTTAATAATACTTAGATAAATATAGTTGGGAGCTGACTTGTTTGCTAGTGCGGGATGAAGTGCAAGGGGGCCAGGTACTACAGTAGTTATTTTTTTTTTTTTTTTTTTTTTTTTTTACGCCCTGGAGACTCCAGTAGGAGTATAGGACATGTCGTCAGATGTAACACCTGAAATACATATAAGAAACACACTATGTATCACTACTATCAAGAAAGAAATTCTTGTACGCTATAAAAAGTTTCACCGATCAAGTAATTTTTTACATTTTTTTTAAAGGAATTCAAATCCTCACAAAACTTTAAAGATTGGGGTAATTTATTTATGAATTTTCTCCCTGCATAAGTAGGTTTTTGTTCAAACAATTTTGTGGAGTGATTAGCCACATAATAATCATTCCTGTTTCTCGTGTTATGATTGTGAACATTGAAATTCTGCATAAAATTATTTTGCCTAACATACATAATCACCTCAAAAATGTAGAGACAGGGAACTGTAAGCAATTTAAGCTCCTTAAATAGTGGCCTGCATGAGGTTAGCTGGTTAGCTCCCACCATACACCTAATAGCTTTCTTTTGAATTTTAAAAACCCTATTCATATTACCCATGCTAGAATTACCCCATACTAAAATACCATACCGGATATGAGACAGAATGAGGCCATAATAAGCTGCCATTAGTAATTTTTTATCATTTAATCTGGCGATTTGTTTTAGTGCAAATACTCCAGATGATATTTTACTACAAACTTGATTGGTATAGAAGTCCCAAGACAAAGATCTATCTAGAGATACGCCCAGGAACTTCACTGTTTCTACATGCTCTAAACTATTCAAAATGGTTTGTGAGTAATATTTTTAGAAGAGCGCGTACTAATGGTATTACTACTACAACTAGGTTATAGGAGGAGGGGAATCGTACAAACAATCCTGCTCCACCCGAATTCCTTACGCTAGCAATCAAGTGAGCTCCCATCTATAGCAATCCAACATAAATTACACTAATTAAAAATTTATTAAAAGTAATAATGTATCAATTTACAAACCCCAAGAAAAGAAATGAAATTTGGTATTTGATAAAAGGTAATACAATTAATTACATAACGTGCTTACCTTAGTGCCTTCGATACTTATAATTCTATACAAACTCCTTGTAGAATCATAAAAAAATGAAACGCTGACTGCAGAAGCTGAGGCCGATATCCAGGATCTCTTAGTTTTAGGATCAATGTGGAAAACATGTGCTTTACAGGTAAAAATGGGTTGTTCACTGTAACACAATAAATTAGAATTACACACAATTCTGATTAAAAATTTTAAGAGGAAAAGTTACATAAAAAATGTTTAAAAATTCAAAACATGGAAACCTTTTCTGAGCATGTTTTATAAAACTGTAATCATACTCTATATTATGGTCAGACATGCAGATTAGGTACACATCTATATTATTTCAAATGCAAAATCGCTTCCAGTTTATTTTAAATGGAAATTCTATTAACTCCTAATTACACAATTCTACTGAATGGATTTTTATAATTTTTACATGGTTTTAAAAAGAGTATTCATTCCTGATTTGCCCAAAAGTTTTAAACTTGAAATTCATGCTAATACGAGCTTCATTTTACGAAATGAAAAGATTAAATTTCATTTTCAACATAATCTAATGCGGTTCACCCCCCATTTACCCCCTCCATAGCCATATTCCATAACCATACAGGATATGTGCACCTCTCCTTTCATGGCAGAACATAATCAGTTGGTACACGTGTTAGTGTTCCTTCATTTAAAATTTTAGTTTAAAACTATCCTTTAGAGGACAAAACTATCATACTACTGCACTTTGTCATTACTCACCATTCTTCTAAGAACGGTTATGTTTGTTGCTAACTTAAATAATTTATTTAACGATAGGGATTTGAAACGCAAGTACACTGTGCGAATTTATTTGAACGGGTTCACTATGCTAGTAGATTTAATAACTGTAATAAATAAACCACAAAGTCTTACGCACATATTGTTAAAGATTAATTATACTAGCGCACTTACGTAGCTTTTTCACTAATATCCATAATCTCCTAAGAGTAAGAGGCCAGCTGGCCAAAAATCATTTAAGCTAACGGTAGGATCCTACTAGTTAATATTTGTAGTAAAAAACTGTGTAATTGAGACTACCTGTACTATAGAATTTAAAAATATAGGAACAAATTTAATTTTATAAAAGAAATATGTTGTAGTTTATTCATGTAAGCTATAATAAAAGCTATTTTATAAAAGAAATATGTTGTAGTTTATTCATGTAAGCTATAATAGTAAGCTATGTAGTAAACGTACAACCTATGCAAAATGCAATGGCTATTATTTTTTTAATAAAGGCACCTCTGGTAAGGTTAGCCCAGTAAAACTAAAAATGAAATCGGTGATTGTACTAAATCTCCCATGCCTAAATTTGGTTGATTACAAAACAGCTGCAGATCTAATCAATTTCATCAATATCAATACAATATCTTCAGGTTCTAGTAATTAAAACAATTGTCACAATTAAAGTATAATGATACTACACCCACAATTTCTGAGCACTGAGTTTAAGAAAATTACATTTGGATACTAAATTAAGCACAGATGTAACTACCAGTAGTAATTCAAAGCTTTCAAAATGTTATCAGAAAGGCATTAATTAACACATCGGTAATTTCCACAGAACAAGAAAACTATAAAAATTAATAAAACTATGTAACAAGTGGGTAAAAAATGTTGAGATACAATCAATTCGACTGAAGAACTACATGGACATAACAGGGCTGAGTTCTCCCAAATTATGTTCACCGGCAGCCTAATTAATTAATAAAACCCCAGTTCGCGAATGTACTGAATTAAAAACTTGCTCTTTTACTAGATATAACTAATAAACAATATAAAATGCAAACCAAATATGATTTAACGCACATACGAACGTAAACCAACCAGTAAAAATAATAATTAAAGGAGTACAGCCATTGAAAAGGGGATAAAAATGTTCTCAAAATCATGACACTTACCCCATAGTATCCTTTCCAGACGTCATGACAATTAAGTTCAGTTCAAACTATCTATTAAATAATTTGACCCTGTACTCACAAAACAATCATACGCACGCACACTCCTAATAATATAATAAACATCAGAAAACTACACCTCTCTCACAGGTGTAGTTACGTTGAGAAGAACACTGGTCTGTCTGTTCTTCTGCTCCCTTATCTGGATAACGAATTGTACTACCCGTGTACTTCATTCAGTAATTTCTACGAATAAAAATGAATTAAATATTTTTTAAATACTTAATCTACTTAGCAATAAAGATCGTGTCAAACTTTAATCATAAAATAAGAGGGATACCGATAAATGAAAGCATTTAACATAACGATATTTACATATATGAATCCGTAAAAATATTCAACTGAATTCTTCGCTTAGTGATTTAAGTACACAATTTTATCTCAAACATAAATATTCTAATAGAAAAATTGTCAAATTGTATTTGTACTTATTTAAAGTTTGTTATATTGCTAATTCAACAAACTTCAGTAAAAATTTTGACACATTTTAAAATAAACCCACACTGTGTATTTTATAGAATTTAATGAATGTTAAAGTTTTCGTTATAACCAGAAGACTTTGCAAAACTTTAAAGTTACAAAAGTTAATTTGTTCCCATGAGCAACAACAACTTGTGCATCTTCTTTGGCAACAATTGGTATGCATTGAGTGTTTCATAGGATACCTCCAATTGTGGCAAACCTAAAGTTAACTAACAGTAGAGACCTAATTCAGTTTCATGAGAACTCTGATGACGCTATTACAATGCTCTGTTAGACCGACGCACTAATAAAATATTGGTATTTACATAGTATTCTACGAATAATTTAGCACACATTTTAAAGTCCGCCGGTTATTTAAAGAAAAATGATGCCAAGTTCACTATAAATAAATTCCGTCTATAGTAGACTACATCGCTGATGTGGAGCAATTTGTTAGTTCAGTGTTACACAATCCTTGCCGTCTATATAACGAGTGATTCATTTAAAAGTAGCCCGCCGCTCGAGTAATTTAATTTAATTTATAGCCGTATTGTAGGGCCCATATTTTTTTATGAAACTGTAAATAGCGATGTGTACGTCAGAATTTTTAATGAATTTCATAACAGTTAACCGACGATGAACGCGAGTACAATTTTTTCCAGCAAGATGGTGCAACATGTCTCATCTCACGTCTCGCCAGTCCCTATCTCATATCAATCAGGCTTTTCCCATGCAAGTTGTTAGTAAAGATTTGTGGCCTCCTCGTTCACCCGATTTGAGTATGTGCGATTTTTTTCTATGGGGGTTATTTAAAAGGTTACCAAACAAACCTTGTTACCAAACAACTGACAAACAGATTGTGAAGGGAACAAAACAGGAAATGACGGAAGTTTACCAAATGACGGGGCGGCTGTTTACCAAACAAACCCCCGCAGTATACATGAGCTAAAGAATAACATCGTGGCAGCCAGTCAAGCTATAGACGTTTCCGTATTGCGTCGTGTGTGCATTAATAACATTGAACGAGCGCAAAAATGTGTAAGCGTTCAAGGACGCCACTTTCAGCATCTACTGTAAAGGTGAAGTTTAAATTTGTATATAAATTTTAAATAAATATATGTAAAATTATGTATTAAGTAATTCTATTTATTCATTTACTATTTGAATCCAATTGAGTGCCGAAGGCCGCTGTTAAATGCAGCGGGCTACTTTTAAATGAATCACCCGGTACTTAAAACGCAAAATCGCTTCCAATGTATTTTAAATGGGAATTATATTAACTCCTAAATACAGAGTTCTACCGAACGGATTTATACAATTTTTACATGGTTTTAAAGAGTATTCTTTCCTGATTTGCCCAAAAGTTCTAAACTTGAAATTCATGCTAATACAAGCTTCATTTTAAGAAAAAGAGTGAATTTCGTTTACAACATAGCGGTAATACAGCATAATGTAATGCATTCTCCCACATTTACCCCCTCCACACATTAGCCATATTCCATAACCATACCTCATGTCACAACACACTCGGTCAGTATAAGACATTGTGTTGACGTTGTTTTATTTAAAGTTTTAGTTTAAAACCGTTCTTTTCAGGACGAAACTATCGTACTACTCTACTTTAGTATTTTAAATTCATAAGAATGGTTTAGTTCGATAATGTTTCAAGAGCCCAATTGTGGGATATAATGCTCAAAAAAGGATATCCCAAACATCTCGTTGCTGCAATTGCGGGGGCATACATCAATACAGACATTATAATCACATTTGGAAACAATAGGAAAACAGAGAAAATTATAATAAATAAAGGTGTAAGACAAGGTTGCCCAATGTCCCCGACTTTGTTCAATATATATACTGACGAGATTCTAGATATTTGGAATCGATATGTTGGCTCAGGCATTGAACTTTCCAATAATGCCTTTGTAAACTCTTTACTTTATGCAAACGACACTGTAATCATTTTCGACACAGAAGAGAAACTGCAATATGGAATATTCAAACTTAACAAAATTGGAGCAGACTTTGGCATGAAGATCTCACCCCAAAAGTCCAAGATAATGGCATTCAGAGGGAAGTGGCCAGTTAGATCGAAAATTGTGCTTGACAACCACACATTGGATCAAGTAAGAAGTTTCAGTTACTTGGGATGCCACATTTCATTTGATGTAAATGATGATGTTGGTGAAAAAATAGCGAGATTCAGTTCTGTTTGTGGTAGTATAAGGAGAGCCTTGGGTAGGAGAACAAGACATGATACCCAACTGAAATTTTATAGAGCAATGGCAGTACCGCTAATAGCATACGGTAGCGAGACATGAGTATCTATGAAGAGAACTGAGTCTCGGATACAAGCTGCTGAAATGAGGTTTTTACGAGCGGTTAAAGGTTGCACTCGACTAGACAAGATAAGGAATGAAGACATAAGAGCTGAATTACAAGTGGAACCTCTTCTGAGTATTTTGAAAAAAAAGTCGTGATAACTGGTCTTGTCATCTACTCCGAATGTCACCCAATAGACTTCCATTGCAGGCATGGGAGTACAAACCTATAGAAAAACGAGATGTGGGAAGGCCGAGGAAAAAATGGATGCCGGAACAGGCCAATAGAGCCTAATCCTTGTAAGATGATGATGATGATGATGGTTTAGTTAGTTTTTAATTACTTCAATCATATATTTAATAATAGGGGTTTGAAACCCTCGAACATTGTGAAAATTTATTCGCACGGGTCCACTATGCTAGTTATGTATATCATAGGCTTATATTCCCCCATAATTTATATGGGACATAAATCGTTGGTGGTTGCTGCCGAATATCGTGTGTGTAAAAGGAACCGTCGAAATCCTTCCATTGTTTATCGTAATTTGTTATTAACAGAATTATTATACAATATCCCAATATTTAACTTAAGCCTAACCTATAGATTTATTTCATTTTGGTGGACCATTACTATTTTAACCAATCTTTGAAAGAATATATCACTCCTCATAAAATATCGGTGTCGATTTTAATTCAAGAATTCTGTCGTAATACGTAATTCGAGTCGTAATACAACCATAGAATATTTAGTAGGGCCACCCAACTACGTAAATTTGTGTAAGGCAGAAACATTGCAATTAGAAGATCCAGCTTAATGTTCAGAAGGTCATAAAAACCGCAATTTGTAAATGTGCTGATTTTTAAGTTATAATACTTTGTTTGCTTTAGAACAAATTTATAGCCTTTTACCAGCGAACGAGCAGCGGACTGCCGTTTTTGTTTTTCTAACGTATAAAAACTGTTTTCCTAGAGACGAATAATTATATTCCGTCGAGACGTGAGGCAGGCCCTTCCAACCCTCCAACCACTCGATGTACAAGGGAATGAGTGTTACCTTAAAGTACGTTGTCAGGGACCGGGTACTCTAGTAGAATTGGTTGATACCGATTAAGGGAAGTCTTTCGTCAGATGGTCGTTGTTTTCCATCAAGGTTTTTATAGAGTTTTCCATGAGTAGTAGTAAAAATTCTTCAATACAAAGAACTTGGTTCTCCGGTTTTCTCCTGCCGATGAAGAGCAAATTGTGTATTAAATTGGAAATTAGCAGTCCCATTATGTGTGAAATACCATATCCTGGTGTTAAAACACGATAAAAACAAGTCGAAATTGTAAGTGCTCGATTGCTACCTACTATATGGCAAATTTAATACGACTTATATTATATTATATTACACTGTACTAATAATAATACAAACGTTTGCCGACGCCCATGGTGCTACTTTTGTTCCGTCATCTATGCAGTATAAAGGCAATGCACGTAAAGTCTCCCTGAGTTTACCCCAATTGAAAGCGTTTTATGGCTAAGCAGACAGAAGCCAAGGTTGTCGCGTTTGGTTATGTTTTGATTTTGAATTTGTCTATTAAGTTCATGTTCCCTACCGGTCCTAGCTTAAGTTCAAGCAAGATGCCTGTAAAAGATTTATTTCATTTTGGTGGACCATTACTTAACCAATCTTTGAAAGAATATATCACTCCTCATAAAATATCGGTGTCGATTTTAATTCAAGAATTCTGTTTATTGAAAACAAAGAGTAAGTTTATTAGTGAGATAGGTATTAAAATTTGGATAGTTGACCCAGAAAATATTGTAGTACGGTAACTAATTTCAATATTTTTATTGTCTGTAGAAAATAGCAGTCTTCAGTTGGGCGATGATTTCAGTAAAATAAACGAAACAGAAGGAGGAAATACACCGATTATTCTTGAACCTCGGCATAGAAGAGATTTTTGTATGTTAATTTTAAAATTGATTCAGGTAAGCTTGTACACACTAGTTGAATGTTAATAAATATTTAGAATTTTATTATTGTATCTAATGATGACTGCAATCTTCTTAACAGCATGAATTAATTTATAATCTGCATTCATTGTAGTCTGAGGAATATGCAGTAGATATTAAAAGTGGAGCATAAAAATGCATGAGAAGCAATCTTTCATACCTTTACTGTGCCAGATAAGATGGGGTTTGTCCAGTAGTTCATGCTAGAATTTTGTAAATGCTGATTGGTACCTTTTATCTAAGAACCTCAACCAAAAATGTCAAGCAATATTTTTGGGTTTACCACATCAGTCAGATAATTAATTGTAGTAATTATTAATGAATTGTCAAGCTCATCTCAAACACTGTTAATATGTTACTGATTTCTACTTTATGCCTTCTTGTGAGGGCCATATTGGAGCTTTACTCAGGCCTTGCTGTAAGTACCTGTTGTTTATATTAGAGTTAGTATTTTTGCCTAAGCACTTTTGGAATCTCTTATCACATGAATTATCCTATAGTTCAGCCGTTCTAAGTTTGCTCCTACTGTCAACAAACAAAAGCCACCTACTACAGGGTGCACACTACACTCCACCACTTTATGGATGTCGTATTCCTATTAAGTTAGCTATTTTTTAAATTATAAGTACTTAAAGTATTAAAAACATCAGTCATGATATGATGTAGACCTAACAATTTCATTTAGAAAGTATCTTTAAAAGTATTTTGTATTTTAATACTTATGAAAGTATTTTGTTGTTACTTTTTAATCAGTGTGTACACATTTTGATATAATGCGCATGCTCAGTGACGTCATTATTTGTTTACATTAGGAGCAAACTTAGAGAGGCTGAACTGTAGTTCAATTAATTTTGATTCAGTCAAAGTTATTTCATTGGTTTATTGTAATATAACTATGCACCTGTCAGAGAATTCCACCATATATTTTTGTTGTATCCTGTTGATGTATCAAAAGATTTTAGTTTAAATATTTATTTATTGTAGGACTATTATTATAATGTTTTTCAGTAGCCCTATCACCAAATTTTAAGTTGTGATTTTTGTTTGTTACAGTGTCCTGACATGGAATACAGTGAGTTAATTGAAGTGTTAGAATCTGGAAAATATGCATTGATATCTGAACATCTAGAAAATTTTAAAAGAGAATTAATTAGTTTAGCAAGTAAAGATGTTGGTAGTATAATGGACACGATTCTTAGTTTAGGACGTTTTATTGTAGAACCAGCTAATATTGTACCTCTTATTAATAAGAGTAGTCCAATAGGTAAACTGAACTCATTAATTGTTTTTACTGTTAATTTTATGTGAGTTTAGGTTTTAGGTAACTTCTTTTTATTTATTTTTTGTATTGAGTGATGGCCTGACCGGGAATCAACCCGTGACCAAGGGATAAATGCTAGTCCTGCTGACCACAACAATATGGGTTGATCAAAAATTTGTATTAAAGTGTATGTAAATACCATTATTAGGATTTGAAACTGAACGTTTGTCAGCTGACTCACGATGTCAATTTTACACGTAGACCAACCCGGTGGGTTCAATGAACATGCAATAGCATCATTTGTTGTTTTTATATTATAGAAACAAAAACTAGATATACCTACTTCAAATATTGTTGTTTAGGTCATCAGCCAAAAGGCTGGTTTGAACCTCTAAAGGTTTTACCGAGTAAAAACGAGGAGTGAGGTGGTTTACCTTTGCCTTCCTCACTGAGTGGAAAAGTACGCTTATCTGCATGCCGGGCCCTCTGAAAAGCACATATTTTCCACTGTGCAAATGACACCTTCACTTCATTCACCACAGGGTCTGGCTGTATAATGAAATTCATTACTTTCAGATGAGATAACTTTGATTAGTGTCTTTTACACCTCTACCTCTTCTGTTCTGAAATGATTCAGTCATTTAATTGGCTGACCATGTGATAAGAAACAAAACTATTTATTTTAGCCCTTCAACGAACAGATTGAGTGTAAATAATTTGACACTCCACCTGTCTGTTATGAGCAGACTTCAAATGTAGCAGACCGTTTAATTTCAGATAACCATACTAAAACTAATATAAATAATAATTAGGATATTTTGGAGGTATGTAATTATTATTAAAAAAAATGTTTCAGTTCGAAAAAAAAACAAGTATTTATATACAAATTTAAATATAAATTTATAAACCACCAGATAAAATTTGAAAATTATGGGCTCTAAAGTTTGTAAACCCGATCGTATGTTATCTATTTCTACTCAATTTAATTTTTGGTATTGTCATGACAAACTGACGAAAGAATGCATGCATTGATGTAACGAGGGATTAGTGTATTTGTTGTTTGGTAAATGGTGAAACGAACAGGGATATTTCAAGGGAGTTCAACATTGGACACTCCACAATATCCTCAATTTGGAAAAACAGGGAAAAATGGAGATTACTTTTGATAAAGGTGAAGAGAAATGGAAGAAACTTCGACTTTGTAGAAAAAAGATGTAGAAGAAGTTTTTGAAAGTGGTTTACTTCGCAACAGGCAAACAATTTATCCGTAACCTAGTTACCCTTTGCTATAACAAAAGGCCATCGGTTACAGTGGCCGGAACTAGCCGTTCCCTTAGAGGTCACCCTGTATCCGATAATACGCATTTATATTTTAACATAATTGGTATATGACATCCGAAAGGGCCTATTGATTTTTTTAATTAGGTGAGAGTTATCTTGTGTGTATTTTGGTGGTTTTTTTCTGAATTATGTAAATTAATTAATAAAACGTTTATGTGTTATATTTTTGAGCCTTCATTTTGGCTTTGTATTTTGTATACATTATGAATTGAAAATTATTTTCTTTTTCACAGTTAAGTGTGCTTTATCATAAATAGAAGTGTGCTTTATCATAAATAGAACTCTGGAGAAGGCTTTTAAATTGAGATAATTATTATTTTTGTGATTTTTTCCTATTTTAATGGTCATAATTATTGATATATTTTCTAATGTTTCTTCTTTATTGTAGGTGTATTTTTGAGACGAGTTCAGTTGTTTTTTGACAAGTTAGCATTTTCACAATTAGTTGGTACATGTAAAGCATTTCAGAGTTATTTAAATCAGAGTAATGCTATTAGTGAATCTAATTTAAATTCAGTAACATCTTCATTAATACTTGGTACTGTTCCTCAACATCCTCAACCTGCTCTTCAGCATCTGTCCTCATCGAGTATTGATATGACTGGTGAACTGACTGAAGAAATGGATGTTTGTTCATCTTCAGTAGTCCAACAAACGGATTTGCTGTTACAGGATTGTAATCTTGTTGGAGGAGCCTATGGTGCCAATAAGAGGTTTGTGTAATTTTCATTTATGTATTGTTAAATTTTTTTATTTGAGTAATGTCATATTTTTACTTTCTCTTGCCCATTATGAATATATAGGAAGGAAAGTATTTTACATGTCGATTTTTCGAAATCGAGTTTTCACCAGATCTACAAGTTCTCAGACCCCCTGAACCCAAAAAACATGTTTTTAGCAATTGGTCTGTGTGTGAACAAAATATCTCTAGAACAAAACATCGTACGAAGTTGAAACTTGAAAATTAAGTTAGGTACTACTAGAGGACATGACACAAACATTTTCATCAAAATCGATCAACTGGAAGCAGTAGTATAGGTATCAGATGAACTAATATCCCATAGCAGAGCAACTAAGAGGGAGATATGTGCCATAACTACGCATGCGCTTAAAGGTCTTTACCTTTGTTTTCCAAATCTGAAAACATACTAGTCGTTATTTTGCTTGTTAGTTTACTGCATGCATAAACGCTTGCTCACAACAATGAGTGAAATTATACAATGTTATTGGAACGGCACGTATGGCTTGTGCGAGTGAGAGCATTATGCATTTTCTCACTCCCACGGCTAGGGGACTTTAGTTCATCTGAATACTATAGTATGATGTCTTAATCAGAATGTTATATCATGTCTATGGTCGTATATAAGTAATACTTTATTGTGTTCATGTTCGTTTAGCATTGAGTATTAATAATATTAGTTGATTGTTTAAAAGTTAAATTTGTGATATGGCTTTTCTATTAGGCTCCAATTAAGCCTTGCTCTCAAATAGCCTTGTACCTAAGTAAATATATAAATAATGTTAATTTACTTCTGTATGCGAAAGTATTAATGTAGCACATAGATTATTATGAATAATAATTTTGTTTAATACAGGAATATAAATTCCCATGATGCCAGTAATTCCTCAGGCAATGAGAAGAAAATTGCTGGTACCTGGTCACGTAGACAGGCTGAATTATTTATTGCTCGTCAAGCTATGTTAATACAGTCTGATGACAATAATGCAATATCACCACCTCAGTTACAGCAAAAGATCAGAGAAGTACTGAAAGCAAATCCTGAACATGCTGAAGCGGTAATTGTCTTTTTTTTAGTTTCTTTTTGTATCTGTAAGAGTAAAAGAAGATATGTCTTCTGAAATTAAATTGTGTACACCTTCCTCTTTAACACGTGGTGATGGCTGATGCCTCTTGGGCGTCATTGTTCTTTCATATTTCTATAGGTGTTATTTCGTTACTGGCAGCTAGGCAGTGTTTATTTTTTCCTTACAGTGCTTCAAAAACATTTACTCTGTCATTGAAGATTTTTTTTTTGTATCAGTTCAGAGTTCTTTTTTTTAAATTTTGAAAGTGTCTCATTCATGATTGCTATTGTTTTTGTTTTATACTCGGGATTGTTACTATAAATTAATCATCTTAAACTTTCTTTTTAGTTTATAAAAGGAAAGCGTATTAAAGTATTTAATTATTATTACGAATTTAAGTAGTGTTCAAAGCTAACAAGGAATCCCACAGACCAAAATATCACCAACCAGAATAGAAAAAAATTCATAAAAATTAGTAGATTCTTAAATAGGTTGACGGTGATTGAGTGGTCAGCAAAACTGGCTTTTATACCAGGGGTCTGAGGTTCGATTCCTGACCAGGTCTGGCATTTTTACATTGTTATGTTATGGATGTTTTATTAGAATTATATTTTAATAATATCACACCACACAATAATATTAGTGTTGTAGAGAGTATCTTCACATACAATACTTGTAAAAATATAGATTTTTTTACTTCAGCCAGAAGATGATAACATGTTATTTATTTTGATATAAAATCCAATAATAAGTAGAATTTATGAAGCACAAGAGAAGTAATTTCTTTTGTTCCACTAAACTGGTAATAAAACTTTTGTTATTTTTACCAAAACAAGAAAAAAAGATGGAAGTAATACTTTACTAGAACAACAAAGTAATAAAGATATATTTGCGTATTTAAAGTTTTTAAACACAAAAGAATGTTACGAGTACTCGCAGAAGAACAAACCCATCCAATACCTATCGGCTGAAATTTTTACTCTTATGTTCCCTTCCCCTAAATACGTATAACAAACCGTTCTTTTCACAAAAATGATTGTTGACAAACTGTTTACACTGTTTTCTTTTATATTGATTTCTACCTACTTTACACCTTTTCAAGAAGAAGGGTTCTACATGTCAAAATGGATTAGGCAAATTCAAATAACAGTCTGTGTATATTTTAACTTTTTTTATTTTTCTGCTATTAATAATCTTAACATTTTAGATACTGTTCCAACAAACAAACATCTTCTCCATCTGGGTGGATAATGAGTGTGTGGTAAAAAAAATCCATGGACATAAATAAATCGCTCTTTTGTGCCCCTTGTCTCCATCATTCTTTGCTCCTAGATATAATTACTATATAAAATAATTACATACTAATTTATAACTTTTTAACATAAATATCTTGTCTCTTCTTTCAGCATTATCTGAGTTATTTAAACTGTTTGAGAGTTAAAGAACTATGTGGTTCTATCGATAGTTTACATCATTATTTTGATAGAATAACAACTGTATCGTTACAAGAAGAAAAGAACAAAGGATTTCGATTTGCTGCTTTAAACATTGCTATATTGCATGCTCAGTTTGAACAAAAGTATGTCATTGTTATTTTATAATTCAATTTTCCATTTGCCGTATCTAATTAAGCATAAATTTGTTAATTCTGATAATTGAAAATATAAATATTGTTTTTTCGTATAATATAGAATCAATAAAATTTATTCATAATATTGAAGTTGACTAATAATAACTACAGATTTGTTAGTAATAATGTACTGTGTAAGTAGTCCAGGAATTCATTGTAATTTTTATATATATCCCTAATTTGTGTACGTTGCAATCTGTTCAATTCAGAACAATAAGCAACCCCATGACCCAATGAGATGAGGATGATGTGTATGACGTGTAAATGAGGTGTAGTCTTGTACAGACCCAGGCCGACCATTCCTGAGAGAGTATGGTTAATTGAAACCCATCCATCAAAGTACACCGGTAACCACTGTCTAGTATTCAAATCTGTATAAAAGTAACTACCTTTACTAGGATTCGAACCAGGAACCTTCGTCTCTGAAAATCAGCTGATTTTGGCGACGACTTTACCTCTAGACCAACCCGGTGGGTTAATTGTAATTTAAAATGAAAAAATCATTAATTTATCAACAAAAACAAAATGTATTTGAGGTAATTCAGTACTGGAAAATATCATCGTAAGTAAACAGTATTTATATATTCCATATGACATGATTAAATATAGTACAGATCAAAGAAAAACATTGCTAAATCCCTATGGGATTAGTATAGTGTATGTAATTATGTGTGCATTTTTTATACTGGCTGCCAATAAAGTGTAAATTGCTATGGTGGTTACCAATGTTCCAATGAAAGGACATGGTACATGAAGAAGAAAATGTGAAATTGGTTACAAAAAATATTTGTTCATTTCCTACATCAGAAATATTAAACACTATCGTGGTAAAATAGTGTTTAATTCTTGTTTTAGCAAATGTAATTGTCGAACATGTTGAAATCCTTAAGAGTTTTATTAGCAGGATTTAACCTACTGTTTGGAGGCACCTGTTTTCTAATAAAAAAAGTTTTCTGATCATAATAAAAAGTAGTACTGTAATCAAAATAGTTAATAGAATGGACTGAATCCTATAGCATTACATTAATTTAACTAACCCTGTAAAGTTCAGAATAATAATACCCTTGAGTAAAGAATTAAGTAAAAATAATCTTAAGAATTAAGTAGGTTTTAAATTGGTTTTGAATGTGCAATACTTTTAATAGGTAGGCTATCTCTAATTTTTGTGACGCAGAAGTCATAAAGGTGATTAGTCCTTTAAATTTCTTTATTGAGTTCTGATTAAATAGCACCTGATATACTAATAGACTGAACTATCGTGAATTCCCATTATAGGTAGTTAGGGAAACAATAAATTTTTTTGGGAAGGTTGTTTCTGTTACTTTTCATTAAATTACTGTTGCGCAGCTATACACCTTTTTCCTTTTGCTGCCCTGTTTTCATCCTGTGTGGTCAATTACCATACTCTGGTCATCATTAATCATCATCGTGTGTGCTGTATGCTCAAACCACAACTTAGGCCTTCAAAAATTAATTTGTTGGCAATCATGAGGGCTATTCAGCCTTTGGACACCACAGCTCTGAACACCTCCGCTGAAGTACAACGAAACCAGTTGTGAAGATTCTTCAACCAAGAAATTCTTCTTCTTCCTGTGAATCTTGCCTTGTATTATCAAGTGAAACATTTCATATCTTGGTTCACACATAATATGACCGAGATATTCCATTTTCCTTTTTTGGATGGTGTAAAAAAGCTCCTTTTCTGTTCCCAATCTCCGTAAGACTGTCTTGTTGGGTACTTTATCTGTTCAGGGTATTTTTAGCATGCGCCTATACAACCAAAGCTCAAACCCATCTATTCTCCTCATATTCGTCTTCTTTAACGCCCAAATAAGTCATTGCCTGCAGAATATATAAATGTGTTCAGTTTTACAGAACTGATTTCTGATAATGTCAACCCTTCAATTGTTTGGGTAATTTATTCATTTCATTCCTTACTAAACTAGTAAAATAAAAAGTTGACTTATTTTTTTGTTTAACGTCTAACTGTTTTGCAATTACTGCTATGCTTATGGTAAAAAAGTTGACTTAAGACACTAATATAGTGATATGAATTATCCTTGCTTTTGTACCGAATTAATTGTTATTTATTCAATACATAAAATCAATCTTGGAAAAAATCAATATGGTTTTTTGTTTCTTTTTGCAGAAAAGCAGCGGTAGATGCATTAAAAGAAGCAATTAATTTAGCTCATGAAGCTAAGGATAATTTTTGTTTGCAACATGCTCAAGCTTGGTTATACAAACTTTGTGATGAGAACAAGGTGAACTACAATATCTGTTTATGTAAATGTGAAAGCCCTCACTGACTTGCTTATCAATAATTCTCTAAATTCCCAATCACCTAGACAGTGAAATCTAGTACATCCCTTCCTTACAGGCTGAACAGAAAAATTTAAAAAAAACATTTGTTTTGGTTATTTGTGCCTAAGACATCGAAGTGGATATTATTTCTAAACCTTCCTCAAGAGCTACAGTTCTGGAAATCAGCATCACCATTCTCTTAAGTAATAACTAAGGAAAGTAAAGCATTGTTATTATAGCTTAACGAACTAGAGACTGTAGATGAAGGAGGAGCATAGTGACCTAGATCACAGCACAGAGCCAATTGACTTTTTCTAATCGAATCCTGCATTGTCACGTTGTGGTCCGGCTGTGGATGACAGCCTAACAAAAAGTCAGCTGGAGTTTGGTGGAACAGAGTGTGGAATAATAAGGATACCAATTAATTCATTGCCTACAGAATATATAAATGTGTTCGGGTTTACAGAACTGATTTCTGGTAAATCAGTAGCTGTGTTGGAGGAGTGTGTTGTGTGTGTGTGTTTTCTGTAAAACGGGTGATAGTCTCATTATTCCTAAGGTTTAGAAAAGGGATAATCGCCCAAAAGCAATAAATATTACTTCTCGAACTTACTAAAAAGCTGAAATTTTAAAAAGTAACATAATTATTTTTTAAAGTTAAGAAAAAATAAGGTTTGGGTGATATTGAGGAACATAATAAACCAATCTACGTAATTCTTAGACCATCTCAATGGTTTACTCGATAATGTACTTGACTGCTAAGCCAATATGGATCCTTGTCTGGTTTCAAACCTAATTTCACTAACTGTTAGCAGATAATACAATTAATATTCTATTTAATTTACTGTAAATTTCTTTTCTCTTTATATTAATTATCTGTACCTCTAGCAGCTGTATTGGAGGAGTATAGTAAAATATTACAGTGTAAAAAAATTTCCACATCCTTTATGAGGAATAGAACCTAGGATTTCAGGTTAGCTCTTAAGTATTTTGCCAGCTTAGCCATGAAGGTGACCATCATTTTGTTATCTAATTGAGAAAAATATTATTTTTGCATTGTAATAGAAGTTGTAAGATCAAATAAACAGATAAGGTAAGCTCCAATTTTTATGTTTTGTTAATGACTATAATTTCTTCTTTTTTTTGCTACAGGAAATTCTTATGGAACGATCGATATCAAAGTGCAGTGATTTAAGTTTGAATTATTTAACATCATTAGGCTTACAGTCATTTGCTCAGTATGCTGGAATGACTGGTGGTAAACCAGCTTTAGTATTTGAGGTATGTTCTTACCATAATTTACTTTGAACCTTAAAAGTACAAAGAGTTTGGGAAAATTTTTATTTTTGTGATTGTAAAAATGAACTTATTTTACCAGATTAATCTTTATTACTTTCTCTTGCCTATATGAATATATAGGAAGGAAAGTATTACTTTCATATCGATTTTTCAAAATCAAGTTTTCACCGGATCTACACATTTTCAGACCCCCTGAACCCAAAAAATATGTTTTTAGCAATTGGTCTGTGTGTGTGTGAACAGAATATCTCGAGAACGAAACATCGTACAAACTTGAAACTTATGTTAGATACTACTACCGGACCCGACA
This sequence comes from Catonia carolina, assembly GCA_035578175.1. Classification (NCBI taxonomy): domain Eukaryota; kingdom Metazoa; phylum Arthropoda; class Insecta; order Hemiptera; family Achilidae; genus Catonia; species Catonia carolina. Next base: position 1,145,686 of record JAQMRL010000022.1, on the reverse strand, counting down.
CGAACATTTTCATCAAAATCGGTCAACTGGAAGTAGTAGTTTATTCATGTCATTTTTCACTTTTTGCCATTTTCTCAAAAACGGCTTCTACAAATTATTTTTTTAAATCGCCTCGTTTATTAAATTTTTTATGCTCTACAAGATAGGGTAGGCGCAATGTCTGCTGAAATTCTTGGGAAGGCTGTTTTCTCATAATTGTTTTTTTTAAATTGCAGGTTTAATGTGTATTTTAGCGCATAAATGTATGTAATAAAAGTTGTAGAGAATTTAAAATCCTATAACTTTTATTTCAAACATTTTTTTTGTATAACGCTTAGTTTAGCGGTAATTAGCAATTTTCTGGGGTTTTTCACGAAAATGTGTAAAAAACTCGATTTTTTAAGATTTCAGCCTTAGTATGCATTTTACGACAAAAGTGTGTAAATCAAATTTATAGGAAATTAAAAGATCTACAACTTTTATTTAGCACATTTTCTTTACAGAGCGTAGTTTAGCGTGAAAGAGTGATTTTTCATATTTTTAAGCCAAACTGAGGTTGATTTTCATTTTGCATCTTTCATTCATGATTAAAATTAGGTTATGTTTATCGAGGTTAGTTTTTTGTTTATTTTTAATGTTTAATTGCTAATGTTAGGTTATATTGTTAATTATTTGTATTGGCAAGACCACACCAGATTTTTTTTTTACTTGAATTCTTTTTTTATGATTGCAGGTAGTTATGCGAAGCGATGTTTTGAATTGCCAGTTTTCAATGCCTGACATGTTTGGTATGAGTTTTGCACATAAAGCAGCATTATGGGCTCTCTATGGGAAATCAGAAATGTCTGCTTTATGCAGTCAGTTATTGTTACATTTGGATACTCCAGATGGTTCAATTACTCATACCGCTGATGGAACTAGCCAGGCTATCTGCAATTTGGCAAACAGATTAATCGATTTTGTAAGTATGTCATTTTAGGTGATTGTGAGTGATATTCTCTAATGTTAAATTGTTGGATCAGCAATTTGTTTATAATGAGAACAAGAAAATCTGATATTCAATTCTTGGCTTGTTTCAAAATATTTTCACACCATAACACAACCTGTCTGATAAAAAATCCTAGATGTCATGATCTTCATTGAATAATAAAATCTTTGCTCTTAGTAACTTGTAATAGTAGTATGGAAAAGATTAAGTTAAATTTTTATTAAGGTAGGGAATTAATATTAACCAAAAGCAATAAATATAATCAATCATAGAAAAATCAACAATTAAAATTTTTTAGATACCGGTTTTTCTTGCTGGTATGCATTGTAAGTTATTTGTGTAGCAGTAGAAGTTAAATTTTTTTTTAATTTTTGCTTCATTCTTATTGCAGTTGTTGAGCAGTATATTGGGTAACAAATGGTCCTAAGTTCAGTTCCTGGCTGTGGTCTGAAATTGTTTAACTAGTTAAAACTCAGTATAGTCTCTAATGACCAGTAATTTTGTTTTAAGTAAACTTAAAAATATAGTTTTAAGTAGCATCAACTGTTTAGTCATTAACGACTTCTGTGGGTTGTGGAACTGAAAAGATGGATTTTAACTCATAATTTCCAGGCATAAATTGCAAACAGCCTGGGATAGGACCGGAAAAAAAGGAAAAACAAAAAGGAATGCCAACAAAAAACGATTTGGAATAATGGATACGATGATTTTTGCAACTTGGAATGTGAGAGGTGTGAAGGGGAAGGAGGAGGAACTGATGCAAGAGCTAAAACAGAATAAGGTAGACCTAGCAGTAATCACAGAGACAAAGAAAAAATTGAAGGGCACCAAGGATTGGGGAGATTATGTGGAATTATGGAGTGGTGTAGAACAGAGCAGAAGAGCATGTGCTGGAGTGATGGTTTTGGTCAATCGGGTATGGAAAAATAAAATAGAAAGCTATACATGGGTTAATGAAAGAATTTTGACAGTTCGGATTAAATTAGAAAGAGGTTTTCTGACACTGATAGGTGTATATGCTCCAGAAGAAGGGAGAAAAGAAGAGACTATTGAATTTTACGAGATATTGCAGAAGCAACTGACATCATGTAAGAAATCAGATTATGTCATTGTCTCTGGAGATTTAAATGCACGTGTTGGTAATCAACCGATCCCACAAGTGGTTGGAGCATATGGAGAATGTCACTTGAACGAGAATGGTAGACAGTTACGTGATTTTTGTACATTCAATGATCTGAAAATCACAAATACCTTTTTCAGAAAAAAAGACATCTACAAATACACTTGGGCAGCAAGAGGATACAAATCATTAATTGACTATGTTATTGTGAATAAGAAAACTGCAAGCCAAGTTCGAGATACCAGAGTATATAGAGGAAGCGATATTTCAAGTGATCACTACCTAGTTGTTTCAAAAATACAGTTATGGACCAAATGGAGAAAGAATAAAAAAGTCACAAGAAATGAAGGAAATGAAGTTTATAAAGTCTACTAGGACTTCGCGATACATTCCTAAAGATTGGAAAAAAGCCATAGTAATCTCGCTGTTTAAGAAGGGTAACAGAAAAGATACAAATAATTACAGAGGAATTAGTTTGTTGAGTAATGTATATAAATTATACAGTAAAATCCTGAACAATAGACTCAGAAAAATCTCGGATGTGTTATTATTAGAAGAACAAGCCGGCTTTAGAAAGGGCAGGTCTTGCATTGACGATGTTTTTTCTTTAAAGCAGATAATTTCAAAACGAGTTGAATTCAATTTGGAGACGCACCTTGCATTTGTAGACTACGAAAAAGCGTTTGATAAAGTTGATAGACATATCCTGTTTGATAGATTGGTCAAAAGAGGCTTTCCAATACACTTGGTGGAAGTTATAGAGAGTTTGTATCATGGAACAGCTGTCATCTTGAACTGTTCAGGCTCTCTCACAGAGGAGGTTCGTATAAATGTTGGTTTGAGACAGGGCTGCCCGCTCTCACCAACTTTATTTAACATTTATGCTGATGATCTCTGTAGAAGATGGAAGCAAAAAGTCCACTCAGGCATTTGGATAGCCCCGGAAGTCTCCATCAGCTCGTTGTGGTTTGCTGTCGATCAGGTGATACTGCAGGAAACATAAGATAATCTCCAGAAAGCATTACACCAATTGAATCTTCTCAGTGCTGAATATAATATGAAGATCTCATTCAGTAAAACGAAGGTGATGGCTTTTGTGGGAAAAGATCCAATTCAGTCTAAGATAGTTCTTGATAACAAAGTCCTGGCACAAGTATCACATTTCAAGTATTTGGGGTGTGATATCACATATTAAATGGATCAGGACTTGAGCATGAAAATAAATAGATTCCAAGCTATCTGTGGAACAATCAACAGGACCTTGAGGAACAAAGCCAGAAGGGAAACGAAAATGAAATTCTATAAAGTTATGGCTATCCCCACTCTTTTATATGGTTCTGAAACCTGGGTACATAAAAAGAAGTAATGGAGCAGGTTACAGGCTGCTGAAATGCGATTCCTAAGAGCAGTGAAGGGTTGTACTAGGGAAGACAGAATCCATAATACTGAGATCAGAAAAGAGTTCAACATACCCTCCATATGGCAGAAAATCGAGGAAACCAAACAAAACTGGAAGGATCATGTGGAGCGCATGGAGGATGGAAGAATTCCCAGGGCAGTCATCTCCTATCAGCCAGTAGGAAAGAGAAGTGTGGGCAGGCCTCGTAAGAGATGGAATTGATTAATAAAGGAGTTTGCAGTCGGAACAGGCAATGTGCCTAATCCTTGAAGGAAGACGACGACGAATTTCCAGGCACTAGTCAGGAATTGAACTCGGTACTTTCTGATTTTTAGGCTAGTGTCCTAACCACTATGCCTCCTAGGCACCCAAAAAACTGATATTAAGTATTGTTCTTTTAATTACTTTTTAGGGTGAATATAAGCTGGCTACCGTTGTTTTGGATCATGCTCGAGTGATGTATCCTAATTCATATTGGTGGTTAATTGTAGAGCAAGTTTTATATTACACACAAGCACTGTATCAAGGTCAGTGGCAAGTTGCACATAGTGCTGTACTTCAGTTATCTACATTAGACAAATGGGAAAGTTTGATCAGGTAAATAATTTTTACTTTTTCCCTAGTAAACTGAATTTGTGTGTACATTTTATCAGTTTTGAAATGCATTTAAGAATTTTCAAGCAATTTTAAAACAATTGTTTTCTTGTTTGATGGTTTATCTGCACACTCGCATCCAAAACCATCACTGAATCAGTGATTGTTTTGGATGCAAGTGTGCATCACAGAAAAACTGGGTATAAAATTTACTTTTAGAAAATCTGTTAATGTATTTTTTGACCTTATAACTTTCATCAGATGATATTTTTATGTTCACAAGTTACGACCAAAATAATCACAGCACTAGTCTTGCTAGTGAAAATTACTTCATTAATTTTGTAACAAAGTATCCAGTACAATTAATAAAAAAATTCACTTATACCCTGACAAACTAATGACTGCAGATGAGATCTAGCCAATAACAGCTAAGGCCGGGTGTGAGGTTGCCCGTTCGCCAAGTCACACTCTGTTCCACCAAAGTCCAGCTGACTTTTTGTTAGGCTGTCATCCACAACTGGACCACAATGTGGTAACACAAAAGAAGATTAACAAAAGTCAATTGGCTCTGTGCTGTGATCTATCTAGATCACTATGCTCCGCCTTCATCTGCAGTCTCTAGTTCGTTAAGCTATAGAAGTAATACAGCATGCAGCAACTTATATGAACATTTATTTCCTTTGTTCTCGACTTTGGTTATCATGTAATTTTTCAGTGAAGGATTTTTAACAGTGAAGATTGGTTTAGGAGTTGAAGTAATTTTACTTTGTCAAGTTGTTTCATTTAAGTGCATTTAAAAATCTCTATAATTAAATTTTTTTTAAATACATTGTATTTATCTCAGTTTTTATATGCCTTATTTTTTGTATTAAAGTTTTTGAACGTGCAATCTGTGTAAATGAAGAAACTTTTGCTGCAGTTATATGACATTTAAGAATTATTAGGGATAATGTGGTAGCAGACATGAACTATGATATAAATATTATATAAGCTATCAAATGAGTTCAAATTATGTGAATTTCTATATTTGCTTACTCTATTCCCCAAGTTTTTATTTTTAAAAAAATATTTTTTTATGACAGTGAAATACCTCATCTTAAAATAATGAGAATATTTTGTTTTAATGAGATAGTTTTTATTAATTTATTTTACAGGCGAGCTGAGTTATTATTAGCCAAAGGTGACAATGAAGGAGTAATGAACGCTGTTAGCGAAGTATTAGATGATGCCCCTTCTGTTTGCCCTTCATTAAAAGTTAGAGCTTTACTCTTAGTTGCTAAAGCAAACCCTAGTGCAGCTACTTCTGTTTTAACGAATGCTCTTTCGATTGCTATTTATCATTACTTGGACTACTTGATTGCACTTGTTGTTATGGAATTAGCCAATCTCCAGGTATTGTTTAATTTACATAATTGTTATAACCAAGTTATAGAGTAATAATATTACTCTATAACGTGGTTTTGTTGGTTTATCATTTATATTTAAAATTCAAAATTTGGTCTAAAGTATTTTAAATGGAGATCTGTTTGCCCTTAAATACAGAGTTCTACCAAACAGATTTAAACAACTTTTATAAATGCCAGCGTATAAGATTGCATTTCTGCTAGAGAGAGATAGTGTTGGCTGGGTGAGGTCAGGGCCGTTAAATAAGGGTTGAATTCAGCGGCCCTGGTGTGAGGTATGTGGTGCAATTGTCATGCCTTTCTAATAACATAGTATTATTATATTAATGCTGACTGCTGATTTTTTACTCGTCATTACACTGTCAATAACAACTATGACATTATCTAAATTTATATAATTTATTTCCTTTAACTGATGTTTTTAGGTACTGTAGTACCCACGTTCTGCAGGTTGTGTATACAAGTGCAATCTTATACACTGGCATCAATACATGTTTGTAAAGAGGGCATTTTTGGGATCGTCCAAAAAACCCAAAAATGACAATTTTGGTTAAAGCCATTACTAGATTTTACAAAGTTTGACATTGCCAGTTCAGTTTATTTGAAAGGGTCATACTCGTAACATCAGTGTATTGTTACAGATAATAAATATAACATAAAATTTATGTAATATAGAATATTTTGATAAAAAAAACCATTATAACTGTTAATGTAGTTGTGAAATTGGTTGTTTTAAGTATATTGATTAAAACTATTGTGTGGCTTTATATACTCGGGCCAGCTAGTTATAATTAATTCAAAAATAAAAATATTATTAGTTTTCACCGATCAATTATTACTGATTCAATTGTCCTTTCACCTATTATTTTACTTTCCTCACTTACATGTTTCAGTGTAACCATCATCATCAGAGTGTATAAAACACAAAAATTGGAACTAATTTTATTAAAATCTTTCCAGAAGATGTCTTCAGTCACTGGTTTACAAATACAGTACTTAAATACTATATTCTGTAGCATGGAACCGTGCAGCACATCAAAACATAAAAAACTGTATTAAAATTGTGATTGAACCTAGTGGGATCCATTCGAGTTTCAAAAAATGTTCTTTGCTTATCAAGTGAAACTTGATTTGTACTAATTGAAACATATGTACTAAATACAAAATACGCGGTGACACAGTTTAAAAGGAAGATTGGTGAAATTTTTAAATAAATTCATTATATGAAATAGAAATAGTTTCAGTTTATGTGTTTTATATACTCTGACGGTGAATCCTCTAAAACATCTAAGTATGGTAAAGAATATTAGGTAGAGAAAAATTTAAGCAGTTGTAAAAACTAACAATAATTTACTTTAGGATTAATTACAATCCGCTGGATGCATTTTAATGAAGTACAGTAGAATCTCGGTAGTCCGGCACCTCCAATAATCCAGCCCTTAAAATATTAGTCCTAAAAGTATGAAACCTCACCCAGGACAGATTTTGGTAAAAGATTTAAATTGAATTAGGAAAATCAACTCGACCTAATTATGGTGGATTTAATATAACGTGTATGTTTAGGATTTGATTAAAAAAATGAATAAGCAGACCTTAATTACTGTTAAATGGAATAATTTTTGGCATTTTATCCAAAACCCAGAACTGGGTCGTACTCTATACTTCATGCTGAATTGATAATGAAACATAATTCTCAGAACACGAGCACCCCCACACCGCACTAGGCGATGTCAATAGCCAATAATTATGTTTAGTACAATGACTACAGAAGTACTCAGCAAATCTTTTTTAATTAATTAATTTAAAATCACATAATCAATGCATATTCATTTTTTGTTTAAATATATAATTTATAGTTCCAAAATTCAAACACATCCAGGAATCCGGCATTTTCAGTAATCCGGCACCCTCTCGGTCCCGAACAGGCCAGACTACTGAGATTCTACTGTATTGTTAATAAAATGAAAATATTGTAATTCAGTTTAATTTTGTTGTATCCAAAGTTGTGTTTCATTCTTTTGCTTCTAAATATTCTTATTGTTTTCAATCAAGTATGTTAAGTAAGTAAACTATTTTATTAATCTAATTAACAATTGATTAATTCATTTTAAAATTTCAGTTGCAAATGGGTTTACCGAATCAGGCTTTAAAATTGATGGACCAATCATTGCTGGTTGTATTGTCACATGGCAGTCAGTATGATCAAGCATCTGCATTATTGTTATTTGTTCAATGTAAAGTTGCTTCTGTTGCCACGCCTGGATCTGACGCAAAAGTAAGTAAATTCTGGATGTGTTTCTCTTTTACCAAAAAATGGGTTGTTTTTGTATTATTTGAACTAAGTAGTAAATTCTTAAACTTTTTGGTTTTTACCGAATTCTAATGTTCTTTTTTTAACTTTTGAGACCTCAATGGATCACTAGCCTGTTTGGAAGCCGCTTTAAGTTTCTTATTAGCATGGTAGCGCCTCAGGTTTTCAGCGCACATTTCCCATTGTTTGTGTATATAGACCCTTACACCAACTTTCCGCTTCTTTGTGGTCAATTGGGTACTATGTGATTTGATCAAATTTTTATAGTATGGCGTCTCCTCCACCAGGTCTAATCTTCTTTAAAATATCTACAGAAATTTTTTTGCTGAGTGTATAGGTTTCTACTACTATTTTTAATCAAGATAAAACAAAGTAACTCTTCAAATTGTGAGCAAATGACAACTCTTCAAAAAAGCACTGGTAATAATTATCATTAATGACTCTTCTTTAGCACTACCTCAAATTTAGAATATTTATTTGGAAAATTGAATACACAATACATAAATATAAACCAATAAAAGTATAAAAAGTTCTGTCGATTTTTTGGACGGAATATTTTGTGATTCTTTGTGCTTAAATGTATCTTCTATGCTTAAATGGTAGGAGAGGTAGAGCAAACTATTAAAAGTGTGTTTGCATTAAAGGTTGAAAACTTAATTGACTATTTCTAGTAACCTACTTACTTTGTTTTAATTTTACAAGAAAGTTTTTTTCATATCTGTTATCTATTTCAGCTACTAAGGAATTATTGCATATTTGAATGATTAATTAATTAATTAATTTTAATATTGAATATTAATAATTCACTATAATTATAAAGTGTAATTTTTGATAAAATAATTTTTTATTTTTAAATAAAAGTGTAAACAAATTTTCTTTTTTCCCCATTTTTTTTTCTTTTTTTATCTTGTTTTTTATTTATTTAACGTCGCATCAACTGCTGTGGTCATTAGCGACAATGTTGGGGTGTAACTGTGTGTAATGAGGATGAAATGATATTTTGTAACGTATGAAAATATGCCATGCCTGAGTGGGACTCGAACCCAGGACCGCATGATGATAGGCGAGCACGTTACCAACTGCGCCAATGCGGCCGGCTTTTTTTCCCCATTTTGTACACTTCAAAATTAAAATGTTTGTTTGCTACATCCTTTTCAATTACTCCCACTTTGATGCACTTGAAATACACTCTTTGAATGCTTTAAATTGTGCAGCATACAATACCTACAAAATTGGTGAAGATATTCAATTTACATAGTTTTTATTAATATTTTGTTAAAACCTACTCTATTAATTTTTTATATTTTTAGAATGAAGTTATTAACGAAGCCATCAGTTTGCTTGATAAAGCTAAATCGAGTTATAGAAAAGTTGAAGCATATAGTAAAGTTAAAGAAACTGTTTACCTACAGGTATATTGTTTAATTTATTTTGTATACATTTTTCAACCTCTATTACCATAAATGTGTCATGAAACTCTTATTATGTTATAGAACAAAATTAGTTAGTATATAAGTCAACAGCAAAAGGTACTTCAGAGGGTGAACATGACTAAGGGATCCGATTGTAATAATGCCACTTCAAGAGAAGGCCACCAGTAAAGGAAACTGTTTGAAAAAAAGAATCCACAAAGAGTTGTAAAATCATTGATTTTTACTTTTAATTGTATTTATATTTACTGTATGATTTTAGAAAGCCATCCAATGTTGCACAAATTTTATAAAAATAACAAAACTTTGTATATTTACCTGCTTTGCTCAATTAATCAAACTTTTGGAACAGTATCTCTATTTTATGTATTATAAATTACTATTAATATCGTCAATACTACAGGGTCCGGCAGAATAATCTGACGATTTTGGAGCGTCAATAAAAAAAGCACGATTCATAGTACAACCAAGTTTAATGGGTCAAATGAAAATTAAAATTATACAATTTTACTTACAGCATTTCAATTGTTCACTTGAATATTTCATTTGAAAATTATGTCATCCAAATGTTTCCCATTGTTCCTCATGCACTCATTCAACCTCATACGATAATTTCTTGTCGCTCGTTCAACCATCGCTGGTGAAACTGCTGCAATTTCTCGCTGAATGGCGGTCTTGAGTTCCGCAATTGAACTTGGTCGAACACGGTAAACTCTGTCTTTGAGATAGCCCCAAAGGAAATAATCACAAATTGGTAGATCAGGTGATCGTGCTGGCCATGGAATATTGCTGTGTCGTGAAATTAGACGTCCTGGAAAAGTTTCCCGTAAAACATCCATGGAAATTCGTGCCGTATGAGCGGTTGCGCCATCTTGTTGGAAGAACATTTCATTCGATCCAAGGTCAATAATTTTTGGTATCAAAAAGTTGTGTAACATTGTTACATACCGATGAGACATTACTGTTACTCTGCGATCTGCCTCCTCAAAGAAATGTGGGCCTATTATGCCTAATTTTGAAATTGCACACCATACTGTAACGTATTCACTATGAAGTGGTCGCTTGTGAACTTCTCGTGGGTTAACAGCGGCCCAATACCGAAAATTCTGCTTGTTAACATATCCAGACATATGAAAATGTGCCTTGTCGCTTGAAAGCATTATGGGGTCTTGGTGGACATTTTCGAGAATTAGCTCACATGCTGCTTTGCGAGACGCGTAGTCATTTTCAGTAAGTTGTTGCACGAACATCATCTTGTATGGATGGATCGAAGGTCATCATGAAAGATTCTTCTCACACTTCGGTCAGACATTCTTACTGCGGCTGCATGCTTCACTACGGAACGCCATGGAGACTGCGACACAGACAACCTTACAGCCTCAATGTTTTCAGGCGTTCTCACACTACGCTTTCATCCTGTTGGTTTCAGTTTCAAAGCAGATGATGTTAAACGGAAGTTTTTCACCCACAGCAATATCGTATTCCTACTTGGAACAGATGCATTTCAATTTAAATGAAAATGTCTATGAAATAAACGCTGCGTAGCAATAACAGAATCATTGTTTTTGAAATACGCTTCAATCACAAAAGCACGGTGCTCACACGACCAACTCATGATGGCTACTAAAATGGTAGTATTAGCGCTACCCCGTAACAACTGTACCAACTTCCTATTCACAGTGTTGCCAACGTACCAATGAATACAAAATCGTCAGATTAATCTGCCAGACCCTGTAAAATTACTGTAAGATCTATAAAATAATTGTCAATAAACAAGTTTATTTTTATTGAACATTTAAAGACAATAAAATGTATATTTTGTGCCATGGCGGAGAGTAGAAATCAAGAAAGAATTTTTTTTAAATGTAAAGGCTAACAGAACTTATCTATATATATCTTATGGCATAATAATTTTCATGATGAATACAAAAAAAAACTTGAAATTCAAAGAGGAATATATTAGGAAAGATAAGAGGGGATAGTGAAAATAATAATTGGGGAACAATTAGTTTTGTTCTCTCCAACAATTGGGAATAAACAGCCTACCAAGAAGTTGAACGAACAAAGCTACAGTGTTTTAGTCACGCCAGTAGGACAGAGGAAGGTAGGTTGTCTAAAACAATGCTATACTTTGAGGAGATAGAGAAAAAAATATTAAGTGTAAATTTGATGGGTTAATTAGGGATGAGTTGGGAAAAAGATGCAAAGCCAAGGGAGCAATGGAGGACAGATGGTTCCATGATAGAGAAAGATGGAAAAGAATTGTGTTGGATCTGACCCAAGAAAACAAAGAAGAGAAGGATGATGATGGTGATTTAGAGATAGCGCCAAGTGGGTCCTCATTTAACAAAATATAGGTTGATTCCCATGATAAGTTGAACTGCTGTTCTAAAGATTTGCCGGCGCATTGGCGTAGTTGGTAACGTGCTCACCTCTCATCATGCGGTCTTTGGTTTGAATCCCACTCAGGCACGGCATATTTTCATGCATTACAAAACATCATTTCATCCTTCACAGTCTCCATTAGCAGTAATTGCAAAAAAAGTCTGACGTTAAACCAAAAAAAAAAAATAATAAAATAAAATTTGCATTTGTGAAAATGTTACCAAAGGTGAAAAAGTCGAGTGTTAGATAGTATCAACAATTTTTTCAAACATTTTCCTGATTAAAAAAGTCATTTGTCATGACAAATAATTGATGAAAGTATGTATGCATTGATGTGTTTGTATTCCTACAAAAGATGAAGGAATACATGATACCCGAAAGTACCTATTGACTTTTTAATCAGGTGAAAATCATCTATTGTGTATTTGGTGGTTTTTACATTATGTAATGTCTACCATTATATTCTATATATTCTCTTGAGCTTTTAGAAAAATTGGTTCAGATTCCTAAAGGTTTTTGCTCAGTATCTTTTTCCTAACTAAATTCTGCTTCTTCTGTAAAACTACTGTTTAATTTTCTAAGGCCTTTAACTTAACTGTTTCAGTTATGATTATCGGCACCTATATGAGGAAGTCTGGATGTATTATAGTGTTCTATAAAATGGTTAAATTTTTTAACTTTCTGTTATTGTATTTGTTTCAGGCACTTTTAAGCCATGAAATATGTTGTTATAATGAAAGAAATAAATACGCATTGGAATTTCGACAGCTGGATGAATTGTACCCTACAAAGTGCTTGCCTGTGACTAGTTAGCATAGTGAAATAAACTTGACGTTTTAAATTGTATTTTCTATATTGCTGTTTTATTTACCTGATGTGTTTAAACATTAATGTTTGCTCATGAGTCTCTCAATTCTTGTTTTTAATAGGTATTTTTTAAGAAATTGGCTATATAATGCATCACCGTGACATGGTTCCCCAAAAAAGTTTGCTAAAATTCATGTACGTATTTTGTCTGTTGATACCCTAGCATCTATCATTTTCATGCAATTTAAACCAAACTTATTTAGCTTTTTTTAAAATCCAAAGGATAAGTTTGTTAACACATTCACTGCGGCATGGATCTCATGTGATCCATAGGCATCTGTCCCAAATGGCGGGGGAGTCACATGAGATTCATATGTCACTTGTAGTTTTTATGCATCAGTCTAACTGTGGCTTTCATGGTGTGTTTAGTGTTTTCAGTCTAGCAGTTTTTGTTTCATGACCCCTGTCCTTTTTTACCCTTGTTTAGTCTGTCCTGTCAACCTTTTTTTGTTTCCCTTTTTGTCTTACGCATAAGACAAAAAGCATGTTTCTTTTATATCATTCCTTTATCAATATTGTAAATGTAGTTTTGTGTTAATATTTGTGTAGTTTGAACATTATTTTGTAAACGTTATTTCAATTTACTATCTGTTCCGATTTATCAACATGGCTTCCACATCCTGTTTGAATGACAATTCTAGTGACAACGAGGAAGAATTAGACGAAAATTTTGATACTGTTTTGGGTTTGAGTGATGATAAGACCAAGGACGATATGACAGCTGATAAAGATTGCGGTGTAGAGTTAAATCCGATTTGGTCCAACGAGACATCAGGGCTAAAAGACATCCCATTTATCGGAGAGCATGAAATTCTTCATCCTTTCCCCATAGATGCAACTCTTATAGATTATTTCTATGTGTTGGCAGATATAGTCTTTTTTGAAAATATTGTAAAGGAAACAAACAGATATGCTCTTGAATTATTTAGTAGTCCGTTGATAAAATAATCCTTCTTCGCGGATATGCAAATTCAAAGATTTGACAGTACCAGAATTAAAAATTTTTATTGGTTTATTGCTGCACTCAGGAACTATAAGAATCAGTCGTCTTCAAGATTATTGGAAAACACACAGGTTATTTAATTTGCCATGTTTTCCTGAATATGTGCCCTGCAATCAGTTTCTTGTTATATTGAGGTGCCTACATTTTGCAAAAACTACTGAGTCTACTGATTGACTACAAAAAATATAACCACTTCAACAGCACGATGCATAGAATTTATTCCCCAAATAAATTTTAAATTAAATTAAATTAATTTAAATTTAAATTTTAAATTCATTGTGTACGCAGGTAAAGTTGACGTGTTGGGTGGAAAAAAATCATACAAATAAAGTTGTAATGTATTAATTACAACAAAGATTCAACCGCAGCCATACAGTGTACATGGACAACTATTATAATAGTGTTAGTCTTGCAAGTACACTACTAGCAAACAACATGTACAGTATTCAGACGAACTAAAGTCCCCTAGCTGTGGGAATGAGAGAATGCATAACGCTCTTACTCGCACAAGCCATACGCGCCATTCCAATAACATTGTTTAATTTTACTCATTGTTGTGAGCAAGCGTTTATGCATGCAGTAAACTAATAAGCAAAATATCGACTGTAGTATGTTTTCAGATCTGGATTTTAACGGTAAAGATCTTTGGGTGCATGCGCCCACTCACTTCCCTATTACCCTCTCACTCGCTATTAATTCATCTGATATCTGTACTGTACAGGAACGTTACGAGCTGTCAGGAAGCACAACCCAAAAAGTGTTATCACTGCTAAATTGAAAAAGGTGAAACTGAGTACCAATACACTGATGGCATCATGGTGGGCTAGTGGAAAGATAAGCCTGTTGTAACATATTTCTCCACAGAGGACAAAAATGAAATGATCACATATGTCCAAACAAAAAAGAAACAACCAAACCGTTACCCAGTAAGTTACAACGCTTACATGAAAGGTGTCGACCAGGGTGATCAGATGCTTTCATACTACCCGTGCGAGCGTAAAACATTGCGCTGGTATAAAAAAGTATTTATACATGTTTAATAGATGCTGCTTGTAAATAGTTACATTTTATACAATATGAATGCACGTAAAAATAACAAGAAAACTTTGTCCTTGTACGACTTCAGGTTGCAGGTTATAGTAGAGCTTTTACCGTCAGTTCAAGAGGCTCCAATTTCTACACCTAGGAGCTATCAGGAAAAATCAATCATGAAATGTCAAGATTTGAAGAAAAAGTTGGGAGAGGCCGACTGAAACAGAAGAGGTGTCGCTAAAGTCTGAAGAATAAAAATACTGAAACTTTCCAGCTATTATTGCTCCACCTGTCCCGATCAACCTGGGCTTTGCCCTGTAAAATGTTTTCAAGCATATCATGTTAAATTATAAGTATATAGTGTAAAAACATGTGTGTAGTGTATATAGTGTTACATGTATACCGTGTTAGTATTTAGTTTTAAATTTTGACAGGAAATATTTAGGGAATAAGGACAGTTATAAGTGTACAATAGTTTTTAGTATTATCAGTTTAAATAGTTTTGGCAAATTGGTGCATTATTAGTAAGAAGTAAACAGTACAGACCCATAAATAAACATTCTGGCACGCGAGTGACGTGTCCAGGAGTGGATGGATCACTGGTGATCCCAAACAATAAACGTCATGTATTCGCCACACATGATGTCAAAACACCATTCTCTATACCAGACAGTTATATACCTGCAAAAGGTAAGTATTGAACAAAAAAAAATTTCAGTTATTTTGGTCAGTTTATTAATTACCACAAAAGCAGTGAATGTGTTAATGGGTAAAATTGAACCACGATTTGAGTTTACTTGGAGACCATAATGTAAGTATTTCCAATATTAATTAATCATAGTAACGGAAAATATTACATAACTTTTTTTTTATTATTATTGAGTGATGATGCCTACATAAGCCTTGGGCTTGTGCGTAGGTAATGATATGTGGTGATTTACAGATGAAAAAATGCCAGACCTGACCGGGAATCAAACCCGGGACCCTGGCATAGTAGCCAGTTGCACTGACCACTACACCACGGGCTGGCCATAATGATTTAACAATAATTATAGTTTATGTTCATCTAGTTTCTAAATACTTTTTTGTTCAATCAATAAAAATTAAGATTTTACAATTTTCTGTGTGATTTTCTATAAATTGAGCCCCCAAGCACCCATTAACTATTACAAAATACATAAATCTAAATAGTGGTTGCATCTGCGGCGCAGTATTACTCATTATGTACAATATAAAATCTATAATTCAGCATGAAAAAACTATATTTTAAAAGAACTCCCTGTTACACAACAGGGAGGCAAGCAGTATTTCACTGTGCTTGCTCTGTTTGATTAGTTTTCTGCAAATGTACTCAGATGATTCATTTAAGCCCACTTTAGGGAAAATCGTTGAAGGTTTAGGTGGTTAAAATCATGTTGAAAAAAACCTGCTCGTTATTAATATACAGATTCTTCAAACCACCAGCAATTGGTGTAGTTTGTAAAGTGCTCGCCTTTCATCTTGCGATCTTTGGTTCAAATCCAATTCAGGCACGGCATATTTTCATATGTTACAAAAAATCATTTCATCCTTCACAGTCTGCTTTAGCAGTAATTGCAGAACAGTCTGACGTTAAAAAAAAATACCAATAATATGGTTAACAGTAAACACCACTTCGCTTTTGAGTATAAAATGCACATTGTCATTTTCTTTTAAAACAGGAGAAATAAGAACAAGAAAATTTTGATGAAGAAATAAATTATATTAAAGAAATTGTAAGAATAATGGATACCAAAATATTTTCGTAAATACTTATACAAAACTGAACATAAAAACATATTTATTACCAAAAAAAGTAAACAAAAATTATAATAAATACATTACTTATAATTACATAAATAATAAAATAAATAGAATTACTGATATGTATGACAAAAATAAATATAAAATAGCATAATAGACCCCAGTTTTTTATTAAATTTAATTTGTATTAAATCTAAAAATTGAAATCTTCTGTTAAATTGAAAAGTGTATATCATTGTACGTATAAATAATTAAATTTAGAAAAAACCACCAGATCATTCAAGAGACTGTTAACAGAACATTTTTTTTAACTATAAAAGAGGAAATAATAAATTTTCCAATGTAACTGAACACATGCACAGGAATCAACATACAAGAACAAACATAATGAATAATTTTATAAATGTTAGAAATAAATTAAATTGAGATTTTGGAAAGGTATTATTTTAATTACAAATATGGAATTATACAAAAATGTATGAACTCACAAATTGAATATGGCAACAATCCAATTAAGTTGGCAAGACTGTTCTAAATATAAGAATAAGACTTGGAATTGACTATTCTTTATCTGCCATGGTGACAGTAGAATGTTTCAAATGCTGAATTTTTAAAGAAAATTAGTGAAGATGTTCATTTTTCGTAGAATAACACTATAATTGGTAAGTATGTACTGTTTTCCATATTTACTAGTGGTTTAAAGAATGCATATATATATTTTAATTATAATTTATATATACTGCATAAATTCTGTGTTTTCTCTCAAATTAAAACAGGACTTGAGGCATTCTTTAGTGGGTGTTACCTTCAATCCAAATATTTTAGCTTCCATTTTTCCAATCTTATAATCAACATACAGCCGTAACTTTTTCTCACTGGAAAGTTAAGTAATGAACTGTCAACTCATTAATTTACTCAAACAAACCTTGCCACTGAGGCTAAATGTTCACCATTTTTAAGTCTATCAAGAAGCTCAAATGTGAAAACTATGTTATATTTATTTTGATAGTCATGAAAAGCAACTGCCTTTGGCTAGGGAACATTGTACACTATAAAATATGGAGCATAGGAAGGTAAGAAACAATAAACTCTTGCTGATATATTATTTAAAATCTGGTGTGAAACACTCACACAACTTTCTCTTGCCAATATAAATAATGAACAATAAACCTAATATTAGTAATGAAACATTAGAAATAAACAAAAAGCTAACCTCAATAAACATAACCTAATGTTAATCATGAGTGAATGACGCAAAATGAAAATCAACCTCAGTTTGGCTTAAAAATACAGAAAATCACTCTTTCACGCTAAACTAGGCTCTGTAGAGAAAAATGTTTTTAATAAAAATTGTAGATCTTTTAATTTTCTATAAATTTCATTATATACACTTTAATTATAAAACGCATACTAAGGCCGAAATCTTTAAAAAATCGATTTTTCTCACGTTTTCGTGAGAAAAAACAGAAAATTGCTAATTACTGCTAAACTAAGCGTTATACAAAAAAATGTTTGAAATAAACGTTGTAGGTTTTTAAATTCTCTACAACTTTTATTATATACATTTTTGCTCTAAAATTAATATTAAAGCCGTAATCTTAAAAAAACACTTGTTTTACGTAAAAACACCCTCACCAAGAATTTCAGCAAACATGGCGCCTACCCTATCTTGTAGAGAATAAAAAATTGAGTAAATGAGGCGATTTTAAAAAAAAATCGTAGGACCAGTTTTTGAGGAAATCGCAAAAAAGTGAAAAATTATACGAATAAACTACTACTTCCGGTTGACCGATTTTGATGAAAATGTTCGTGTCGAGTCCGGTAGTGGTACGTAACTTAAGTTTCAAGTTTCAAGTTCGTACGATGTTCCGTTCTTGAGATATTCTGTTCACACACACAGACCAATCGCTAAAAACATGTTTGTGTGGGTTCAGGGGGTCTGAAAACGTATAGATCCGGTGAAAACTCGATTTTGAAAAATCGACATGAAAACAATACTTTCCTTCCTATATATTCATATAGGCAAGAGAAAGTAAAAATTTACTTAACGTTTACGTTAAGAAAAAAGAATGAAAAAAAAATTCATCCGACGTGCCCGGATAATCCGCCCGGGGATAATCGGGAGTTGACTGTACTACGATTTCCATTATGATTTTCATTTTTACATTCTCTCTGTTGTTGTTGTTTAGTTCATCAGCCGAAAGGCTGGTTTGAACCTCTCTAGATGTTTTACTAAGTAAAACGACGAATGAAATGGTTTACCATTGCCACAACTCACTCAGTGGAAAAGTATGCTTATCAGCATGCCGGGCCCTCTGAAAAGCACATGTTTTCCACTCTGTAAATGACAACTTCACTTCATTCACCACAGGGTCCAACTGTATAATGAAATTCATTACTTTCAGAGAAGATAACTCTGATTAGTGTCTTTTACACCTCTACCTCTTCTGTTCTTAAATGATTCAGTCATTTAATTGACTGACCATGTGATAAGAAACAGAACTATTTATTTTAGCCCTCCAACGAACACATTGAGTGTAAATAATTTGACACTCCACCTGTCTGTTATGGGCAGACATTCTCTCTATGAATCCAATAATACACTTATACCATAGACAGAGACAGCACGGCGTTTGTAAAAAATATTTTATAACCTCATTTCAATTTTCATCTTCACTATTCATTCCCCTACAAGCCAAAACTAAGTTTAACTGAAGGTTTTCGTGCGCGTAGTGGTTAGCGCGTTAGCATACCACGCGGAGGTCCCGGGTTCGATTTCCGGCCAGGGTCTGAAAATGTTCATAAGTCAAAGCTCATAGTTACTGTTACGGTAATCTACCGTAGTCGTTAATAACCAAGCAGTTAATACGACTTTAAATTTATAAATAAAAAATCTGGTGTGAATGACGAATCACGAGTGAATGAAAATCACGAGTGAATGACGCAAAATGACAATCGAACTCAGTTTGGCTTAAAAATACGGAAAATCACGCTTTCACGCTAAACTAGGCTCTGTAGAGAAAAATGCTCTAAACAAAAGTTGTAGATCTTTTAATTTTCTATAATTTTTATTATATACACTTTTGTCGTAAAATGCATACTAAGACCGAAATGTTAAAAAAATCGATTTTTCTCACGTTTTCGTGAGAAAAAAACAGAAAATCGCAAATTACCGCTAAACTAAGCGTTATACAAAAAAATGTTTGAAACAAAAGTTGTAGGTTTTTAAATTCTCTACAACTTTTATTATATAAGTTTTTGCGCTAAAATTTATATTAAAGCCGTAATCTTAAAAAAACAACGTTTTTACGTGAAAACAGCCTCACCGAGAATTTCAGCAAACATGGCGCCTACCCTATCTTGTAGAGAATAAAAAATTGAGTAAAATAGGCGATTTTAAAAAAATCGTAGGACCAGTTTTTGAGAAAATCGCAAAAAACTGAAAAATTATACGAATAAACTACTACTTCCGGTTGACCGATTTTGATGAAAATGTTTTTGTCGCGTCCGGTAGTGGTATGTAACTTAAGTTTCAAGTTTCAAGTTCGTACGATGTTCCGTTCTTGAGATATTCTGTTCACACACACACACACAGACACACAGACACATCGCTAAAAACATGTTTTTTGGGTTCAGGGGGTCTGAAAACGTATAGATCCGGTGAAAACTCGATTTCGAAAAATCGACATGAAAACAATACTTTCCTTCCTATATATTCATATAGGCAAGAGAAAGTAAAAAAATGGTCTATGATTGTGATTCTCTGTAAGTAATACTGAAGCTATTAAATTCACGCTATTAAAAAGGTAATGGTGGAGCCGAAGAGTTTTCAATACCACTATAAAAAAATTAGCCCATCGTAATATTTTACAGTTTTTACTAGCTACAGCGCGAGAAAGAGTTTTCCATGAAAATCATACTCGTTTTACACCGAACATCAAATAAATTTGTTGTCAGCGCCAGTTTCGACAATTTTACCAACATAATATAAATATTAAGTAATAATACGCATACTTTATAAGGTTCATGTAAATTTTTTACTATAAATACGTTACGTTTTATAAACAATTTGATAATAAAAGAAAAAGTGGAAGGAATTCCTGGTGTTTTCTCAGTAAATTAACCGGCCTGGAATATTTTGTTGAACCTGGTATTATAATTTTTTTTACCGGAATTTAACAAAAGAGTAAAATTTGAGGAGCTATATTGTATTATTTTTTTACATTTATATTTTCTTAGAAATAATTATCTTTATTATTTTCTAAAAACAATTAAATTACACAGAAAATTATACGATACTAAAAAATGACGCAACAAGCTGGTAAGCTAGAGGAGGCCGTGGCTTCCTGCAATGTTTTGTGATTTTTTGTAGTCTTACTTTAGGCTATTTCGTATGAGTTTATTTTTGTGTAATTTGTGTTGGCTTCGTTGCTAAATTAAGGTATAAATTTTTATGTTTAATTAAATTGTAAATCGGTTTTTTATTTAGTGTAATTTTCAACGTTGATTGTATTGTAGTTTCCTTGCAGAAATTATTTACCTGACCCCTTCACTTCATTTGGGATGTTATTAGTATGGAGGTAGTAATTCTTTTTCAGTGTAATGCGTATGACGAATTTGGTGATTTATGGAACAGATTCAATTAAATTATTTGTTTCCAGCGTACACTTTTTGGTTGTTATTATTACCATATGACATATTTTTTTGATAGTAAATCAAGCATGCTGTCTGATTTTATATTTACATTGGATTCGATGTTATGATAGACGTAAAATATTTATAAAGGTACTACTGAAAAGTGTGTATATAGCCGGGTTTGGATTAATACTGGTAAACATGTGTTAAATAATTTAAATTAGTCACACAGTCAATTTATTGTGCACTTTTCCTTATAATTTATTAGATATACGGAATATAAATGCCCAACTTTCATGGGCTTACCTTGAGTTACAAACATCTTGTCTGATCTTGAAAAGTTTTAGTTGTGTAGCCTTGCTAGGGTTTTGGTTGTCAAAGGTGGGTGTTTATTTAGGTAATTACAGCTTTTCTGTGTATTATTACACAGAAAATAGGGTCTGTTTTTTATGATTTTGTATTGTTAGTATTTTAAAGGACATATTTGTACTTTTGTATTAGGTTTACTTTTTGTGTAAACTACATATTAAGAAAGTGTACCTTAATTTTTTATAAATTGGAAAATCACAAAATAATTTAAATCCAATTAAATTATTTTAGCAACAGGAATGTAGCCAGACCCAGGTCAGATGTTGGGGCCTAGCTCTAAAATGAGTTACAGAAATGCGAGCTTCTATGTAGCAGCTGTCATTCCCACACTTAATACTAGCAGTGTTAATTATCATTGCTTTATGGGAAATTAAGTGATATAATATTCCTTTTTTGATATGGTTTTTCTCCTTTGTTTCACATTTAATTTTAAATTCTTGTGTGTTGATTTAGTTGTTTCATAAATTTAGGTTTACTGATAAATAATGCGAATTACGCGTAATTTTAATTGTTATCAGATTATGTAAATTTCCAGTTTCTTTGTGTTCATTTTATTTTTCGTACCGATTATATTGAGAAGCTGTGATTTTTTTATTATTACTGGAATTGAATTAAATACTTTTTGAAGAACTGGTTAACATAAACTTATGACGTTATATTCTATTTGTTAAGTATTATCATATTTGTTTATTTACGAACGTAAATAAAAATTACAAGTAAAATAACTAACAAAAAAGGTGGTTGTAAGAGTTATGATGAAGAAAAGTATCAACAAAAGGAAATTTATAAAACTGGATTTATTTTTTGAACACATGATTGATAAATTAGTGAAACTGCAACATTGATCAATCAGAGTTGCAATTCAGCTTGGTTAAATGACCTTGACTAATGCAATAAATTTGGTAAAGTTATAAATCTGACATTCTTGCATTTGCAGGAAAGCTTGTATTACTGCGATTACAATTACAAAGACTTTGTATTGGTATTATGTTATCTTGTGTCATGTGATTTACCAAGAGTTGATTATCATGCTGTGAATCATTATCACTGTCATAATGATAGTGATTTTTTAAGTAAAAAAAATTAATGTCAATTTTATTACTTGCAAGGTTGTCATTGTAAAAATTATTGTTTGTGTATTAACTCAGCCTAGTGGGGATTAAAATTATTATTAAAATATAGTAGGGTTACCTTAAGTTACCATACTGGTAACTATGACTAGCTTGCTAAATGAATTATTTTTCCATTACTGTATTACATTGGCCAGCTTGTTGATGTAGTGGTCATCTGACATCGATAAGGCAAAGTTTACATTCATGTAAAAAATAGTAAGTGAGTAGATAGAAATTGGTAGAGTAGGGTAAGTTAGAGCAATGGAAAAGTAACTTCACCACTTGCCCACTAAAAAGAACCTCTGTCACCATGCCAACTTACTTTGTTGGTAATATACCAGTATAAACCAGAGGGGAGTCCCTGTTTTGTTTTGACTAGTGAATGAAATTAAAATCTGTTAATTTTTTGTGACCTAGGTATTCATTTTGATTAGATTTTGTCAAATGTACTAAATCGTTTTTATATGTGTTAGTTTGTTACCAAACCAATTTAAATATTGAAGCGGTTAGAATCTGACAACATTCTATATTCTTGCGGATATTCTGCAGCAAGCTCTTTTGAAAAAGAGCAGATGCTCAAAGAATTTTTTTTTCTTTAAACCGCAGCCGCCTGTTTCTTACACTCATTTCTCATAACAGTTCTTCCTTTATCTCTTAAAGAGTTACAACTCAAAACATATTTTCAAACAAAGAATTATAATCAGTATTCATTGTGACCTTACACTACTTACTATACTGGTATTAATGGACATGTGATGTGGTAGTCTACCGTAAGATGTAATTCCACTCTACCACGTACTGTTCAGCTAAAGGTAAGGTATACTATTTTTCAAAGTTTATGAGCGCTGAACGTACGCATTGACACACACACACACCCCCACCCACTTCATAGCCAGCCAATACTTGCTTGCATAGTTCTGTTATATATTTTATCAGCCAATTTTTTGGTCTTTTAATAACAATTATTGTAACCTATGAAAATAAGAACCAGCTGATTATATTATAAAGTATTGCATGTTAACGCATTCTGTAACTGACATGTTTAGTACAAGATGCAAGACACGAGTGAACTACTTTCGCTCTTGTACGCATATGCGTGTAATGTTTGTCAGCTGATACATTCGTACAATCTGACAACAGTGGTAAACGTTTTGATTGGTCTAAACGCGTGGAACAGCAGAGCTCATCAACAATAATGTAATGTAACTCAGCCTAACAGACGAAAAAAAATTGGTATGGCTATCAAATCTTCAGGTTCCTGCTATAACAATTGTGTCAATCTGAAACACATTCCACTCAAATTCCCCTTCTACAGGTCAGATAATAATTCCTGACTTATCTTTAACATTTTGTTTTTCATACTCTAAACAAGATAACTTGTAGATAAGCTTGTGTTTGTCATAAACATACTTTTTTAATTAATACGTTTGTATCTTTTGATCATGTCTGCTACTAGTAGATAACAAGTTCATATTTTTGTTTTAAATTACACAGTGATACATTCTAGTGATAGAAAAATATTATTATCAAAATAATACTATAATAATCTCTATACACTATTGGATGATAAAAAACTCGTTCGGTGATCTACAACCAGTGCAATTAGATTTAAGAAATACTGATCTTGACCAAATTTTTCTGAGTATTCATGCTGCAGATGTGTGAACACCGTAGGCCTATAGAGAGGCAAATGAAGAGCATTAGCAGTTACCAAGAAAATTAAGATATCTATAGAAATTTTTCATCCGTAAGAACGTGTTTGTACCATGCGTGTAAGAAAAAACTACAGTAATCCCTTTGTATCCGCGGGTTTCGGTTATCCGCGGACTTAGTCCGTGAGCCTAAAACCTTAAAATACGTGCGTTTTCTCATCTTGTGTACACCGTACTTGGTTGGGAAGTCATACAATTCTGAAAAAATGTGTTTGAATAAATGCTTTGTCATCCGTATCATGTTGAGTCACACACTAGTATGGTGACGGCTGCCATGAGCCAAGCTAAATTTCCGTGACTGTATGTAGTGAGCGCGTCACCAGGTACAGGGCCCCGCCAATAACACCCCACCCTCACCGCCATACGTACGCCCGGGCACCATACTGTAATTTCTCCGTACGTTTTCCTCCATGTGTCAGTCTAACTTCTTCGTACAAACGTACAGTTCTTTGTTTGTTCGACGATCCTGAAACAAAGCCAAGCATTTCTTCACTAATCATCAACGATATCCTCAGCATGGCAACGCATTGGCTGACCACGTGTTTGAGATTGATCCCGTCATGGAAAGGGCCCTTCAATTCAAAAGAGGACTCAGGAGCTGATTATACAATACGAAGAAGTCCACAAGGAGTTTGAAAAGAAGAAGAAAAAAGAGCCATAACTATTTAACAGCAACTTAAATTTTTTATGTGTACATTACTGTATTTATTAAATATTCATAGATTATAATAATGGTAAAATGTTTCTTAAACTATTAAACACTTAAAACGACTACAGGACTTTACCTTTAGAACCTGTCCCCATCTTTTCGTTCATAGTAGGTATTATTATTCACAGTAACCCTCCGGAACGTAACCCCTGTGGATAACTAGGGATTACTGTATGTCTAATCTCTAGCTGCAGGTAGTTGTGTAATCAGTTCTACCCAAGTATTCTGTAGTGATAGTGTGGTTGTTAAAATAATCTTAAAATGCATGTTACTCTTATATGATTAACCCTTTTACGCATTTTGCGATAATATTATGTAGGAACCAAAGATTGGATCCCAATGCATGTTGTAATATTACCATTCCTTCAAGCCATCATGCGCGCTGCCCTCTAATAGTCTGTTTGTAAAGTGAATTGACTAAAATGCAGTAATATTGTATTGTGTAATATAACATTATTTTGCCATTTGTAGTATTTCACTAAATCATATTGATATTTAGTTTCTAACAGATGTTTTGAAAGTTCCTTATGTAAATTGTTTTTGCCCATCAGCTGTACCTTTGTTCATCTGATTGTTTATTTAGTTAGTCCTTTTTCATAGTGGTTTTATTTATTTTTTAGTGAGTTCTTATACTTTTCTTTGTATTCTTGTGTAAATAGTTAGTTTATACTGCCTACGTTTACGATAAAACAGTTACGGTTTCTTGTTTACAGTGTTGTTTTCTTGTTTTAGGTTACAGACTTATTATTATTAATATCTTTATAAATATCATATTTTTTATATGTTAGTATTTATGATGAAAAAGTTTACAAGATTATTTGTTTGTCAATTTTTTTAAAAAACTCGACGCATTTAGGGGTAACACCTAACAAAATATTAACAGGTTAACGGGCTAAGTAATTTTATAAAATAATATTGCTTAAAGAAGTGTTATTCAGTTTAATTGGTTAAATTTCAATTAGATTGTACACTAATTCAGAAATCACAGGGTTTCTAGCATTCCTGTGATTGTGTTTCGTAACTTGATTTATTAATTGGTCAAGAGTTGTTTTTACTTGAGACGAATGGTAACTCTGGACCATTTTAGTTGCTGCTTCTTTAATTATAAATCTTGTGTACAAGAAGTCCGGTTCTATAAATTCCTTGTTGATATTTTTCTCCTGATCGTAGCACTTGCAACCTTTTTTGTTTGATATTTTTCTCGTAATTTTTAAATTACCTTTTTGGTGTAACGTTTATATTTAACAAACATTATAATTAATAAGAAAGTTTAGCCTAACGACTGATTTGTAAATTTTTAAACATTATATCAATAATAAAATCACAGCTGCATGATAAACTAATTGGTATGAAAAATTGAGAAAATAGAATGTTATACTTCATACATCAACCATTAAGATCATGTGCAAATTGCATCATTCGTAAATTACAATTATGAAACACAACTAAATCAATGAACATGCATTTATAATGTACAAAAGAGGAAACAATATCAGTGAGGTGATTTTTGTATCGCTTAATTTCCCTCAGAGCAATCATAATGTACACTGCTATCATAAGTATGACAGCGTTAGCTGTTACATGCTAGCTCATGTTTACATGATTTATATTATACCTTTTCTCTGGTCAGATATCTTTGTTCATTGTAACTCATGCAGTGAATTTTTTCAGGAACAATATACTAAAGCCATGCTCTGTTTTCATAAAACTAAAATTAATTGTTCAATTGAATTGTTTAAGTTCAGTACTTAGGCCTAATATTATTGTAATGATTTTAATAATAAATTTTATAATTTTCATTAATTTTCATTCATTAAGTAATTTGTTAATAATATTATTATTAAATTAAATACAGTACAAAGTGTTTTCTGCTTTTATGTCTGTTGTCAACAGTAATTATCTCTTATTATTTAATTAAAAATAGACCTACATCAAAACAACTTTGATTTAGTTTTATTCTGTGTAGCAGACAATATAATTTAATTTTCTCTTATTTAGGGCTTTTGAAACCAGAAAGATTGAATAGTTTTTTGTTATGGTTCAGCTGATATGGTAGTTATAGTGAATATAGTGCTGTTAGAAAAAGTGAGAATTTATGTTTTTGCTCTTGTACTCAGTTTTGAAACCTACATGTTGGTCAGTGTTATTTTATATATTTAATTAGGTGATAAATATGATCGAACGGGCGTAACATTTAGAGTTTTATTCATGGTAGTATTTCAGAAGTTTTTTTGTGTGCTACAAGGTGCAGCATAATGGATTCCCGATTTGGAAGGGGTGTATCTACAGGTTGGATGGGAGTACTGAATTGGGGAGCATGTCTTTCTATAGCTTTGTATGTACCATTTTCAGTGTCAGGCTTAGCTTGGTAGAGACTGCATTACACCGTTGTTGTTATAAAAAAAATGGCGATTGCCAATAGCAACACAATGTGCCTTTCACATAAAGTTTGATCTTGGTTCAAAGGATCGTGTTTCCAATAAAAAAACTATTTATACTATTTTTTTGGGTTTTACATGTGGCTGTTTTGCTAATGCAGAAGGTAAGAAAGATGATTGATGAAAAAATGCCTGAGCTGGCTGGAAATTGAACCTGGGACCTCAGCGTAGAAGAAAAGTAAAAATTTCAAATGACGTCTAAACATGCACAACTAGTGAAAAGACTTACACCTGGGCTTCCAACTTTAGACAAACAAGTTTTGCATTGAAATGGATATCCACTAGACAACCTTGCACTGCAACAAGACCAGAAAATATCGCCATGTGAGCACTTAAGTTGAACAATCCCCTGGCGTTCAGCATGACAACACATGGCTGCCCTACAGTTGTCTGACCGAAGTGTTTGGTGAATTCTCCATTGAGAACTGAACATGCATCCCTACAAAATTGTGATTGCACAAGAACTAAGTGAAATAGATTTTGAATCCTGTACTATGTTGTATCAAGACCTTTACCATGTTCTCCTCACAGTTGTTTTGCTTTTTCTAATGTGGCATATTTCCATCTTTCAGGCACAGTCAACAAGGAAACTTTCAGATACTAGGCTGTAGGTAACTCTAGGGAAGTTCATTAACAGACACTTCATAGCCCGTAAATGACAGTTAGGTGTACAGTTTTTAACTTTAATGTGTTAGGTCTGTACTTGTTTTGATAAACAGTGATCAGTATTGTGCCATGCTACAAAACTTCCTCGTGACTAAATTGGTCGAAATTTTCAATGAACAAGTTCAGAGAATGTGTGGTTTCAACAGGATGGCATTACAGCGCATACAAGTCGTTCATTTTCACTTCTTAGAGAAATGTTTCAGGGACACATTATCTCTTTGCGCTGTGATATCGGATGACTGGCACGATCACCAGATTTGACTCCATGTGACGTTTTTCTCTGAGGCTACCTCAAAGAGTTGGTATACCAACATTGTCCCCAAAGTTCAGAAGCTCTTAAGGAGTTGATAGCCCATAAAGTTTCTGCCATGCCGACTGAAATGATTAGTGGAGTAATGGATAAATACCAAGAGTGACTTGAGTGTATCGATCAGGGAGGTCGCCACTTAAATTATGTAATGTTTAAAACACATTGATTTAAAACTGCACTATTTGTGAATTTTGTGATGAAAAAGTATTCTTTATGTCTTATTAGGTTTGATATTTATCAGCTTCTGAATTTTGGGAGTCTTATCATGCCGCGCACTGTATAAAAGCAATTTTTATATTTCTATCACTCTTGCTACATTTTATAAGATTATTCTTCAGTTACTTTTTTTTTAATTTGCCCTTCAGCATTCTCCAAAAAAAAATTGCCAAACAGATAGATAAATAAGTTGCCAAACTTCAGAAATATATTTATTTATTGAAATTTTTACTTTATAGATGTCTGGTGCTACTCATAAATACCGGTATAAAAATACCGGATTGGACTCTACAGAACTTAGAAGGCGTAGAGAAGAAGAAGGTGTTCAGCTAAGAAAACAGAAACGGGAGCAACAGCTTTTTAAGCGTAGAAATGTCACTATACCAGCTCGGAATTCTTCCTGCGAAGGAGCACCTGCAAAGGTAAGTAGTTTAAAACTTCTTGTAGATACCCTTCCGCAGAAATTCCTTTTATTTAATTTGTGCAAGTTATTATAATTGTTATAGACCAAAAAATGAAATAGACCATCTTGCATATTTACCATAAATTGCTCAATTTGTAGATAAAAATCCTTTGATTTTGTTGTGAAAAATACAATATTGCTTCTTAACTTGATCAAACTTTGTACTAAATATTTTATAATTTTCTAGCAGTTTAATATTGGTTTTCTGATAACATATGGTAAGAAAGTTCCAGTGGTTGTCATGAAAATCTTTTTGTTTGATGAGAACTTTTAACAATATTATCTGTTATTTACTTTAAAAGATCACATTATTTTATTTAAAAATTTCTTGTCTGTCCTTATAAACACTATATGAGCACATGTCATTTGTATGTGACTTAAATGGCTGTCAGTTCCATCAAAAATTGTATATAAATGTGAATAACTGATATACGAAGTGTGGCTATTAAATAACGAGACTGACGTAAAAAATTTTATTTTAATTTTATACATAATCACTTATTGTCACTTTCAATATACACTCCTTCTCTATCCCTGCAACGCTCCATGCGAATTTTCCAATGTTGGAAACAGTGGTGGAAGTCATCTTCTGTCAGCTCCTTCAGGACATATGCCGCTTTGTCTTTTACAGCTTCTACAGACTCGAATCTTGTCCCTTTTAATGCAGATTTCACCTTAGGGAACAGGTAGAAGATAATAACATGCAATGAAATGTGGTTTTTTTTACTTTTGATCGGAAATGAAGCGCCAATCCATGCACTGGAACAGCCGAACTTCACCAAGAGCCGAAAAAGCTTGAATGAGCAAGTCGAAATTTAAAGCAATGATGATTGTTTTTTTTTTTAATATCCATGGGATTGTGTACCTTCACTGGGTTCCTGAAGGTCTAACAATTAATCAATATTACTACCTTGAGGTACTTTCTAAACATTGTCAAAGAGTAAGGAAAAAATGCCCCGAAATGTGGAAGGACAAATCATGGGTTCTCCTCCAAGACAATGCGCCAGCTCATTCCGGGTTATCTGTCAAGAGGTTCCTAGCCAAGTACAGCATCTCTGTGTTAGAACATCCACCTTATTAACCAGATCTTGCACCATGTGACTTCTACCTGTTCCCTAAGGTGAACTGCATTAAAAGGGACAAGATTTGAGTCTGTGGAAGCTGTAAAAGAGAAAGCGGCACGTGTCCTGAAGGAGCTGACAGAAGATGACTTCCAGCACTGTTTCCAACAATGTAAAAATTCACATGGAGCATTGTAGGGATAGAGAAGGAGTGTATATTGAAAGTG
The DNA here is from genome assembly GCA_035578175.1 of Catonia carolina. NCBI lineage: Eukaryota > Metazoa > Arthropoda > Insecta > Hemiptera > Achilidae > Catonia > Catonia carolina. The sequence continues at coordinate 1,115,475 of JAQMRL010000022.1, read as the reverse complement.
ACAATAAGTGATAATGTATAAAATAAAAATACAATTTTTTACGTCAGTCTCGTTATTTAGTAGCCACACCTCGTAGATTCATTTCAGACTGCTAAACCCAAATCTAAATGTTCTACTTTTATTTTAATATGCACAGTTAATGTAAATATTAAGCTTTAAGACGTTCCACCACTGCTTTATAGGAGGGGGCTAGGTTTACCCGTGGGTGTGGAAGGGGATGCTTGTTTTGCCCTTAGATCATCGTGATGATTATACCATAACATCTTTGTTTAATCACAAATTTGAAAATTACAAGCAATTTATTTTGCGCACACAGCTCATAAACTGTCTTTTAATATCACTATATTCAGATGATAACAATTGAATATCAATATGTATTTGGATTTTTTTAATTGGCTTACTCTTTCAACAGTTTCATAAATATACATGTTTCTTTTATATCTGTCTTTATTCTTTATGTATGATAGGACAAATTGCTATCATTGTCATATTTTAATCATTTAAAAAAAAACATGGCAGTAATAATTATAATTAATGGTCTTTGTTTAATTTCAGGAAGAAATATCATCTTTCACAAGCAGCACAGTGATTGCACCTGATGAAATGGTACAGGGTATTTATAGTAATAATGAAGAAAAGCAATTGGAAGCGACACAATTGTTTCGAAAACTACTTTCTAGGGAACCAAATCCACCAATTGATGAAGTTATACAAACAGGGATTGTACCAAAATTTGTAGAATTCCTGCAAAACAACTCAAATTGCACATTACAGGTAGTAAATCTTTTTTCTTTGCTTTTCCATTCCGGTAAATTTAATTCTTTATAAATTAAAATAAACTCAGGAAGTGTACTTTTGAATGGCAAATTCATAGGTTTGTTCCATAGGGTTTGGTAAAAATCTTTGTAATTTGTGATTTATCACGTTATGTTATTTCACAAGTTATTTTATTTCATAAATTTTCTAAGACTAATTTATTATTAGATAAATCAAATTAGATTGAGTTGAATGTTGGAAAATACCTGTATTGATGTTTTCTAAATCCAATAATCAATTCTACAAGGGTCATACGGAAAGTAAAGAACATTTTTTCTTTATTTTGAATTTTTTATTTTAGCCAAATAAAACTCTTTAACAACATACCTGATATTTAAATTATTTTATTTCGTAATCACTGTACAAATTTAAACAATTGTCATTTCATCAATTTTGCTATGCCCTCTGCTTACTCAGTTGCTGCCAAGTTGTTTAACCACTTACTAACACCCTCTTTCAGTCGTCATCACTTCCAATGTGGTTCTTCAGTTTGGGGAAAAGATTAAGGCTAAGTCAGGGCTATAGGGTGGATAATCAAAAAGCTCCCATCGAAAATGTTGCAGCAAGTTCTTCGTCAATGTAGCAGAATGTGGTTGTGTGTTATCGTGCAGAAGCACAACATCGCTAGCCAGCAATCCGCGCAAACTTAATGCACCATTTTCAAACGGAAGCTTCATTTATCACATTACGATAAACCTCCATTATTTGTCTCTAAATTTTGATAGGTCGCACTCCTTTATTTAGCATTCAAAAAGCATATTACACTACAAACCTCACACGTGGTGGGATCGGTGATTTTGTCACACATTTTAAAGACTAACAAATTATCAATACACGACTGTATCGGCTTGTTGTTAGTGCCAGACTGGGCCAAGGTAAGTGGAAGGTCAATGATAGGGCAGTGAAGGTGGTGGGGGAACTGTGCACCTCATCAGATCAAAATGTTCTTTACTTTCCAAATGATCCTTATAATTTACCTGAATATTTTATGTTCTTATGGTTGTATGTTATTGCTTAAATCCCCACAAATTAAAGACTGCAGATGAGATCTAGCTAATAACAGCCAAGGTCGGGTGTGAGGTTGCCCCTTCGCTAAGTCACACTTTTTCACTGAACTCCAGCTGACGTTTCGTTAGTCTGTCATCCACAGCGGGACCACAACTTGATAACACAGGATACAATTAACAAAAGTCAATTGGCTTTGTGCTGTGAACTAGGTCACTATGTTCCGCCGTCATCTGTAGTCTCTAGTTTAAGCTGTAGTTAAGTCTGTGTACTTAACTTACTTGTAAAAAAAATTATGATTATAATTGTTGAATGTGGATTTAGAACAGGACTTGAAATACATCTTCATCATTTATTTTAAATGATTAGATGTTGTTAGCTTAATGACGGCTGAAATTTCTGGAAACTTGGGGGATTTGATTGTGTGAGCAAATTGTAAGAGAACTTAGGAGTTTATTTAATGCAGAAATGGTATTAATAAATACATATTTTGTGTTTTTCTTTCATATCTTTCCAAATTGGATTCTATGCTAATGTTATTTCCATTTTGGTTTCATTGCATAAAGTTTGGTTTGGTCGATTTTTTTATACATCTGTTTTATTTACTTCTCTCAGTGATCATGTGGAATTATAACCTACTATAAAAATTAGAGTAATAATAGTATTGCAAAATTAATTTTGCATTGTATTTAATTGTTTTGGAAATCAAAATTTCATACAAATTAGTATTTTTTAAACCTGACTGAACTTTTTAGTGCTCTGAGAGTTAGTTATTTTCTAACCAAAACCTGTTAATTTTGATTGCTTATAAATTATTTACAATTTAGAAAAGATTAAAAATTTGTTTTTGTTGTTTAGTTTGAAGCAGCGTGGGCGTTAACAAATATTGCATCTGGTACATCTCAACAGACACGTATGGTAATTGAAGCAGGAGCTGTTCCGGTATTTGTTCAGCTTTTAAATTCAGAGTATGAGGTATGTATTTCAAATACAAGATTTGTGAACATTTCATAGTATTATATAGTGTTGAGTGAAAAATCGTATTTCAACAAAAATTGTTGTGTAATTTCAAAGTTGTTTTTTATGTCAGGAATTAAATAAGCAGTTACTGTTCTACGTGATTAGCAGTAACTGCCAAAAAAAATTGAGTTTAAATTTTATCTGTTGTTATTACCAGAATAATTTCTGTAAAATATTACCTGGATAACAGCGTTCTTCATGGGTTTTTAGACATTTACCTCATTGCCAACCAATGTGAATTGGCTATAAAGATTTCTATTTAAAAAATGTTAACGCAGTACCAATTTCTGCTGGTTTTAATGTTCTAAAATGTTTGTTAAATACTACATTATATCTCTGGAACTGCATTATAAGATAATTTATTTTTCTGGCTAGAGAGACAGCAATATTTTATACAGGGTTATTATAAAAGATGCATCGGATTTTAAAAATCTGTATTTAAAAAAGTAATACACAAAGTAATGAATGATACATTAAAATAAACATAAAGTGTCCAAGTTTTAGTCATACCTTCACAAATGTTCCATGTGGGCTCCTTTTGTCCCACGACACACATCTATGCGGTAGTCAAGTTCAGCCCACATGCGCGTTAACATCTCCCTAGTGATCATCATAAATGCAGCTATAATGCGTTCCTGTAGCTCAACCAAAGTTGTTGGGTGTGGTGGCATGTAAACTGTCTTTAACGTACCCCCATAGGAAGAAATCACAGACCGTGAGATCAGGAGATCTTGGAGGCTATTCTATGAGCGCTAAGTCTTCATCTGTAAATTGCCCCATCCAGCGCAGCGGGAGTTCTTGATTCAGGTAACCCCGTACTTCAGCATGCCAGTGAGGCAGAGCTCCATCTTGTTGGAGTACAAAGTTATTGGAGTTTTCTTTCAATTGTGGAAGCAATCACAATTGCATCATTTTGAGGTATGAAATACCCGTCACTGCCTTATCCGTAAAGAAAAACGGTCCGTACACCTTTGTTTTAGAAAAAAGCATTAAGTTTAGGGGAATCACATTCATGTTCCACTACAGCAAGAGGTTGTTCAGTACCCCATATCCTGAAATTATGACAAATCACCGTACCATTCAAGTGAAATGTCACCTCATCACTAAACACCAGACGGTCAAGAAAATCACCATCCTCCATAACGTTATGCATGGGATTACACAAGTCTAATCTTTTCCAGAGGTCATTTGGATGAAACATTTTTACTAACTTTATACGGTACGGTTTCAGTCGTAATCGTTTTCGTAAAGTCTTCCAGTTGGCTGCGGAATATCAAGTTTCCTACTAGCGCGGGTAGTTGACTTCTTTGGGCTACATACGAAACACTCCCTTACTCTAGCCACTGTTTCAACCAATACTTGTGGGCATACAGTGCTTTTACCTTTACACAAACAACCAGTGGCTCTAAACTGTCGATACCGTCGTAGAATGCTTTGGTCGCCTCGTGGTTCGGTTTCAAACTGTCTCCGAAACAAACGCTGCACGGAAACAACAGATAAACATTTTGCGTACTCTAAAACACAGAATGACTTCTCTTGCATGGACACCATTTTGAAAACTGAGCTGGTGCTGTTACCTGTCGGCAACCACTTTAAACCACAGAAGCTAACCCAAAACTTGGACAGTTTATACAGATTTTTAAATTCCGATGAATGTTTTGTAATAACTCTGTATCATCTTCCATTTGTAGTTTTGTAAAGAACATTGTGTTCAATCTGAATTATAGTATTGGCTCCCGAGTTGAAAATATTACAGGATAGAAAATCCTAAAACCAAAACACCAACAGTTAATTCTGTTGGAAATTTCAGTTACTATGCAAATTGAAGTGCTTAATTTCTTTAAACAGCTGTATTGCAGAAGAGTACAGAGAGTAACCATATTTTTAAAATGATTAAAGTATATATGGACATTTTGGTGGCAGGTATTGTAAAGTGAGAATGAGTAAATAACTATAATCATTAATTTTTAAATACATAAAATTTCTTTCTCCATTTAGGATGTTCAAGAACAGGCTGTTTGGGCTTTAGGAAATATCGCTGGAGATTCACCAGAATGTAGAGATCATGTACTTAACTCTGGAATTTTGGTACCATTGTTACAGTAAGTATTTTTTTTACATCCCAAGACAAATATATTTTCTTACTGTAAGTATCACAGTCAGTGGTACTTCAATTAAATTTCAACATACATAAGAATGACATTATCTCTGAAAATATATTGATCAGAAAATTAGAAAAAAATTTTTGTAATGTTATGAGAAATTAATTTTCACTTCTGAACAAACTTGCTTTTTTCATAATTAAAACTGCATAGATAAAAAAATAATAGTACAGGAAATAAATTACTTTTTACATTTATTTGATTAGTGATATTGCTTTTGATATATCACTAACTTTATTTAGGGTTTTACACACCCTTTTTATCTGAGGAACAGGGCAATTTTATGTGATATTTTTCTTTTTCAAAATAGCTGATCATGTAACTACTTACCTACCATTTGATCTATACTAGTCAATGTAGCAACAAGGGCTTCAAGGTCAAAGCTCTTTCTGCCCATTTTACTCCTTGCCCTGTGTGGCTCCCAAGTTCTGCGTAGACGTATGTTCACAATGTTGGACTTCATCTAGCTGTATTGTAACAACAGACTTGTAAACAAAATCTTTGACCTTGAACTCTGTATTGTTTTGTCTACTATTATAGCAGTTTTTATGTTAAGGTAAGATTGAATATCGAATATTTGTAGTACAAAGTACAATTAATGGTTAACCCCTTAAAGGTTAATGTCAAAATTTTACCTCAGAAGTGCCATTGATATTATGTTTCTGTCAAAACACAAACTTTTTTTTGCTTTAGAATGTAATATTTCGTCGCCAACAGCCGGTAATGCATACCAGTCGTTTGTAGTTCTGTTTTTATCCGTTGGACCCTAGCAGCGCTTTTGTTTAGTGTTAATCTTTCCATAGTGACAGTTCGTTGGCAACTAGTTCTTGTTATTATAGTCGTATAACATAAATAATGCTGTCCGTTGTTTGCTATGAGCTCATATTAGTTTTAGTTTGATTGTTTGTTTTATTAGCGTTAAAATAATTACATAATAGTTTTTGAACTGTTAATTTTCTAAAAATATCATATAATTAGAAATTAAAAAAATAATTATTATTCTGTGGGAAAAAATTAAGCAAAATAACATTACTTTGGGTTTAAAAATCAACCTTTTAAAGAGTTAAATTAGCATTACCCTTTTACCAGCAGGTTTTGGTTTTTTAAGTGCCTTTCTAGTTCCAAAAACTTTAGCTTTATGAGTCTTATTAATATCAAACAACTAATACAGGGCATTTCATAATGTACTTCAGTGTTACGAAAATTCAGTACAAAAAAAGTATTGTGCTTATAAGAATGAAACAAGTACTGTATGAAAGAGCACTTCAAATAGCTTTTCCACATATTCTGGGCAGTTAGTTAACCGTTTGCCTGCTAGGCGTAGACAGTAGAGAAAATCGCTGCCACGGGAAGTGAGAAGTCGTTTTGTGTGTTAAAATTTCACGAGAAGATGATTTTCAGCGATGAAGCTACATTCCATATTAGCGGCAAAGTAAACCATCATACCATGCGAGTTTTTGGGGAAACTGAAAACCCACACGATTATGTGGAGCACGTTCACGATTCTCCAAAAGTAAATGTTTTTTATGCAATCTCATGAGGCAGTGTACGGGCCATTATGTTTTACGGAAACAACAGTAATCTGCATGATATACCTGGATACGTTACAATAATTATGACTTATGCCTCAGCTACTCAACGACTTCATTTTCCAGCAAGATTGTTGTCCTGCCCATTTTCATAACGAGGTTTGAGTGTACCTTAATACAACATTGTCTCTGCGATGGATAGGACGCGCGTCTAAAGAAGACCAACACATTATGCTGGGGCAACCAAGATCACCAGACCTCACGCCATGTGACTTCTTTCTCTGGGGTTATGTGAAAGACAAGGTGTTATCCCACCAATGCTGCACGATATCGCTGAGCTGAAGGATCACATAATCAATGCAATAAACTATTGAAAGGACATGTTAAAACATGTTTGGCAAAAGCTAGACTTTTGTGTTGATGTGTGCTGTGTCATCAAAGGAGCATACATTGAACATTTTTAGATGTTTAAAAATAACTGTTTGAGTCCCTGCATCGGCCTATAAAACTTTTATTTAGGTAAGTGAAATAGGTTTTTTGTACTGAATTTTCGTAACCCCGAAGAACATTATGAAACACCGTGTATTTGTTGGTAAAAGATAGTTGGATCAAGGCCTCATAGATCTAGTTGTAGAGTATTTAGTATATTGAAATTTTACAATGTGTAATTGATAATTACTTTAATTTTTAAAAACTGTTTTTTTTTAGGCTCTTAGTTAAAGCGTCGAGACTTTCAATGACTCGAAATGCTGTTTGGGCAGTATCAAACATATGTCGTGGCAAGAATCCACCGCCAGATTTTGCGAAAGTCTCACCGTGTTTGCCAGTTCTCTCAAGACTTCTCTTCCACATGGATACAGATGTTTTGTCAGATTCTTGCTGGGCACTTTCATACTTGTCTGATGGTCCGAACGAAAAAATCCAGGCTGTAATTGATGCAGGGGTTTGTCGGAGATTGGTTGAGTTATTGATGTTAGTATAATATAATCAGTCATATTAAATTTCTCAATTAATTATTTTATTAAGTTTAGTCATGTGTCTTCTTATATTATCAAAATTATATTATAGTTATTTAGTTTATATTCTTTTAATTTCTGAGTTTGTATATTAGTGTCATGGTTCTGAAACAAGATTTTATTTTTGGTATGTGTTGTACCAAATAAATCAGTGATTTGGATTGTTAGTAAGTTTTAAGCATAATTTGTTCTTTTGATTTATAATGATTTTGAGAACTATTAAGCACCTCCAGTTTAAATTGATATCACAAAAATATGCAATAATGACACATTCTACCAACAAAAGAAATTTACAATTAATATACATGGAGTACCAGAGTGTAGATCAATCACTGATGATCTGGTGCTGTCAAATTGGAAGACCTCTCTTTTAGACCTGGATTTCTGAGTATGATGAACTGTTTTGCTTAACAACAAAATTTTATTTTTGTTGCAAATTGTATAAAATTAAGAGATATAAATGAAAGTATGTCAGAAATAATTTTTAAAATGAACCTTCTTCAGGATTTTGGTGTAAGGAATCTCATCAAAAACAGAATTGAGATTCCCTCCCTGCTAAAAAATATCTCACAGTAATAATATTTTTGTAGGATAATTTATATAAAGTAAATTCTCATTAAAGCAGCTTTTGAATTTTTGGGAGTGAATGTCAGTGAAGACAATGAAGAAATCATATAGCTGTTCTGACAAAGGAAAGTGTTTGAAGAATCATTATAATGGAACTATTATGAGATACTACACACAGATATTAAAGAAAATAATTAGTATTGCTGATCTATACAGGATATAAACCCTGTATATACCGGTACATTTATTAATCCCTTTGTGACTGAATATTACGTTTCTGTCAAAACACGAAATTATTTTTGCTTTAGAATGTAATTTTTTGTCGCCTGTAGCCAGCAATGTGTACTGGTCTTTAGTAGTTTTGTTTTTATTCCTTCGACAACAACTAACTAGTTCCAAGGCAACTAGTTATATAACGTAACTAATGTTGTGCGTTGTTTGCCACATTATTTGCATGCCACATTATAGCATGGGTAATATGAATAGGGTTTTTAAAATTCAAAAGAAAGCTATTAGGTGTATGGTGGGAGCTAACCAGCTAACCTCATGCAGGCCACTATTTAAGGAGCTTAAATTGCTTACAGTTCCCTGTCTCTACATTTTTGAGGTGATTATGTATGTTAGGCAAAACAATTTTATGCAGAATTTCAATGTTCACAATCATAACACGAGAAACAGGAATGATTATTATGTGGCTAATCACTCCACAAAATTGTTTGAACAAAAACCTACTTATGCAGGGAGAAAATTCTTAAATAAAAAGTGTTGTGAGGATTTGAATTCCTTTAAAAAAAAATTTAAAAAATTACTTGATCGGTGAAACTTTTTATAGCATACAAGAATTTCTTTCTTGATAGTAGTGATACATAGTGTGTTTCTTATACGTATTTCAGGTGTTATATCTGACGACATGTCCTATACTCCTCCTGGAGTCTCCAGGGCGCAAAAAAAAAAAAAAAAAAAAACATGCACGCTTTAGTTTTATTATGTAGTATTATACTATATCCCATGGAACCGTGCAGCACGTCAAAAAAAGATAAATACGAGGGGTATCCAAAAGTAAGTTTCCCTAGCCAAGAAAAAATTTAAAAAAAAACAAAATATTTCGAATAATATATATTTATTTTTGTTTACATTTACTTATTTTTCTACATAATCTCCATTTAATTCTAAACATTTTTCGTACCTTGGCAACAGTTTCTTTATTCCTTTGTCATACCATTCTACCGCCGAATTTTTGAACCAGTTATCGACCTCATGTTTCAATTGGTCTTCATTAGCAAAGCGCCGACCGCCCAGATGATTTTTAAGCTGCGGGAACAGATGGAAGTCACTAGGTGCAAGGTCTGGAGAGTATGGAGGATGATCAAAAATTTGCCATTTGAATTTAGCAAGAAGCTCAGCTGTTGCACAAGCCGTATGTGGTCGGGCATTGTCATGAAGGAGCAGAACTTTGCGTGACAAAAGCCCACGCCGTTTGTTTTGAATGGCGCGACGAAGATTGGTCAACAATTCACAATAACGTTCTGCATTAACTGTTGTTCCACGAGGTAGATAATCAATCAGTAATACTCCACGGCAGTCCCAAAAAACAGTAGCCATCACTTTTTCTGCCGACTGAGTCACTTTCGCTTTTTTGGGACCTTTCTCACCTTTTTTTTGCCATACCATACTCTGACGTTTGGTTTCGGGAGTTGAATGGTGGACCCACGTTTCATCACCAGTAACTATTCTTGAAAATATGGCGTCGCCCTCATCTTTAAACAATTGCAAAAAACATCGAGCAGCTGCTAAACGTTTTTGTTTATGGATGTCTGACAATAATCGCGGGACCCATCTTGCACACACTTTTGAAAGTTGAAGGTCTTCAACCATGATATTGTGAAGACTGGATCGACTAATTTCAATAATTTGGTGGCAGTGCAATCATGATTTCATCTAGCGTAAGCCGCTTGTCGGAGTCAATGACCTCACGCACAGCTGTAACGACGTCGGCTTGGCGGGTAGTCTCAGGTCGGCCACTTCTTTCATCATCGTGAACATTTTCTCTGCCTTCAATAAACATTTGTCGCCAACGACGAACCATTTGGATTGACATTACATCTTCACCATAAACACTGCATAACTGGCGATGAATTTCTACAGCCGATTCATTTTTTGCAGTGAAAAAACGAATAACACCGCGTATTTCACAACTGGCGGCAAAACGAAGTGGAGTCTCCATTACGGTATGCTGTTTACTGACTACTGAGCATTCAGTGGTCGCCGGACCGGTTGCAAGTGATGCCAATACACCCATACTAAAATTCCCTGTGCGCGATATATGCATGCATCACTTCTACTTCAACATAAATATTAGGGAAACTTACTTTTTGGACAACCCTCGTATATTAAAATTGTGATTGAATTTAGCGTGTCAATAAATAAATAAATCCATTTGAGTTTCAAAAAATGTTCTTTGCTTGTCAGATGAAACTTGCTGTATACTAATTGAAACATACTAAATACAACATATGACAGTACCAGTAGAAAGAATTCAATAGTAGTACAGTAGGCCTACTATTAAACATCTGGTCTGTCACCGTTTGTTTTGACTGAAGGCGCTGAGTGAAACACGATTACACATCCTTTTAACTGACTTATAACCCAAAGTCTGTTAATATCTGCTGTACGGTTCTGGGAGATATACTATAGTTTTATTTGTTGTTTTATTAGTATTAAAATAATTACAATAATAGTTTTTGAACAGTTAATTTTCTTAAATATTCTCATAATAATGTATAATTTAAAAAAAAAATCAAAAACAATAAATATAATTACTCAGTGGAAACAATTAAGCAAAATAACATGACTTTGGTTTTAAAAAATTCAACCGTTAAGGGGTTAATAAATGAATTAATTAATTAATTACGTGTTTTGGAAAGTATATCTCAATTAATATTAACGCAATTATGTATTAGAAGAAGAATATTGGTTTATATGTGAGCATACCAATTCAAGTTTCTTAATAACATAAGATTTATTCAGGGCTTATTGGCTCATTTGTTTATTTTATTTAACCAGAGTTACAGTTTTATAACAATCTTAGCTTCTTAAATTTGTGAACTTCTGTTTCACGTAAAACAACGTTTCTCTTAGGCTTGATCAATTTATTATATAATTTAATAAAAATTATATTGAGTTGAAAAATTGATTTGAGTATTAATTATTCTTCAGGCATAATCAGACCAATGTCGTGTCAGCAGCATTACGAGCTGTTGGCAATATCGTAACCGGTGATGACGTTCAAACCCAGGTTGTATTGAATTGTTCAGTATTGCCATGTTTGCTAGAACTATTATTATCACCTAAGGAATCTATTCGCAAAGAAGCGTGCTGGACAATTTCAAATATTACGGCTGGAAATAGACAACAAATACAAGTAAGTTGTATTTTCCTCATCTTACAGAATGTATGTTTAGTAACAGTTTTTTTTTGTATAGAATTTTCAACCATTGAATTATACTGCTATTTATTGTAGTTTTATTATTATTATTACAAACTTTAAAAATACTTTATCTATTTTATATTTTATATATTAATTTGAAATTTTACGACTTACTTGCATTACTTTCAGTGAAACTGTACATTTTTAAAACTAAATAATTAGCTCCTTTTATACATATATGTAATTAAATTTAATGCATAGATTAATTAGGATATTATGAGCAACAATTCTAACTAATACGATTTATTTAACTGTGGATAAACATATGAGTATACGGTTGAAAAAGTGAGACTGGCATCTGTATTTCATGACATGTATCTGTATTTTATGGTGTCAGTAACAAGTCTATTGCTAATTATTTGGGTGTTATAATTTTCAAATAACAGTTGTTTTGTGTTCTTTTTCGTTTGCAGTTTAGTGTTTTATTCTTCCTGGTACAAAAATTTATAACATTTTTGTGTTGTTTACAAAGTTTATATTAATGAAGTACAATTTCAGGTAGATGTAAATTAGTTCTTGCAACTGCAATGGATCGTGCTAAGCAATTTTTGTAACTACAGTTACTACTGCAGCCCTGAGCTGAGTGTAATCGTTTACATCAGTTTTTAAAATAATTGGTATAGATGTAGTGTATTATGTAAAAAAATTGTTTAAGTAGATACCAGACTAATGTACCCGGTCATTCATTTTTGGACCTTCGCTGAAAGATGCACATCCTCTGTTCAAAGTTAAAACAGTGAGGCTAAATTCAAGTTGAGAATGAACTGTGGTAGAAATTGATATGTAAAGTAACAGGTGTAACTTAAAAAAATTTTCCACGCATCTTAGGACTCAGAAACACCTGTCAGACATCTAACATATGATTGGTGATTGTGTAGTACTTGCATGTACTCAGGGTAAGGTTTCTATGTAGGAATTATATATGTGCGATACAAGTGTTTGATGTCTCTGGTTAAAATAATTTTTGTTTTCATAATTGTATGGTCTCAACTCCTTTTGCTAGATACCCTCATTGTAGCTTGGTTGTTGCTTAGGCATGAAAGAATCTTATTTATTACAGTGTTACATAAAACATGAAGAAGTGTTTCTAATGTATTAAATTTTTCATTGTTTATTCTTCCAGGCTGTTATAGATGCGAATATTTTCCCAGTATTGATGGGAATTTTAGTAAGTGCTGAATTTAAAACTAAAAAAGAAGCTGCATGGGCAATAACAAATGCAACATCAGGTGGTACTGCTGAACAAATTAGATACCTTGTAGCTCAGGTAAATTTTTTAATTTTGTATTACTTAACATAACGTAATTATACACCTATATAGGAGTTAAACAACAAAATTTTTCGATCAATTGTGTTTGTATATTTTGACCCTTTCCGTTCCCCTGTATGAATATACAGGGAAGGAAAGTATTGTTTTAAAGTTGATTTTTCAAAATTAAGTTTTCACCCAATATACATGTTTTCAGGCCCCCTGAACAAAACATTGAACTTAAGTTAGATACCACTATGGGACCCGACATGAACATTTTCATCAAAATCAGTCAACCAGGAGTAGTAGTTAGTTTGTGCGATTTTCTCAAAATGGCTCCTATGATTTTTTTAAAAAATCGTCTCACTACATTTGTTATGCTCTATACCACAGGGTAAGCACCATAGGTTAGGGCAAAAGTGTATTATAAGCAAAGTTGTGGAAAATTACAAAACCTACAACTTTTATTTCAAGCATTTTTTCTGCAGAACCTAGTGTACCATCAATTAGTGATTTTATTTATTGGTAAGTCATACAGAGGTTGATTTTCATTTAGCATTATTCACTCATGATTAATATTTGGCTACATTTTACTAATGATTAAACATAGGTCGTATATTTTATTATTTAAGTTGGCAAAAAAAGTCATGTGAGTAATTCACACTAGATATTTCAATTTTACGGAAATTTAATTTCTTATGTTCGTAACTTTATTCAACAGTAAAGTACAACAGTAACATAAGTTTTTGGAGTTTCATGGAGTATCGCTCCGCTACAATGGACGACAGTTTGTGGATTAGCAAGTGTTTTGGTTGTAGATGGATATATTTATGATAAAGGATAGTAAATACATATACACAATAGATTTAATCTATTAAAATTTCAAAAGATGATAACATAGAATAATTGAATACACATCATTCAGAAATGGTTTTTGAAAAAAACTGTGGTAGATTTGTTAGTTGGGAAAAATTTCGTCCGAGATCTTTCATCACCAGCAGAGTCTACCTTCCATGAATATTTTTGTATTGTACTATGAATATGATTTGCAATCCTTGTATCCGCTGTCTGGTAAATCTCAGTGTTGTATAAACTGCCTTGGCCTCTAATTCTAATCTCTTAACAATTATTTCTAATAGTGTTTTTTAATTCAAAATTAAATTAAGGTACTTATTATAATTAACTATGTATTAACTTTAATTGTAATTTGTGATTATATATTACTTAGGCGGTGCAATTTGTCAACATTGAAGTTTGTGAAATAGAATTACTAGTGGAATCAAGCACCTTACAAAATTTTTAGAAAAATGAATGAGTTAATGATTCTAGGGCAGAATATATAAGGCATAAAAATATGTAATGCTTTTATATAGAGATTTTTTTTAACTAGGCCTAAAGTAGTAAATGCTTATTTAGTATTTTTTTCTTATTTTAAGTGAGAGAAGACTACAATCATTTAAGTGGAACTTGTCATAAGCATTTATGTTAATTCATTTTTAAATATGCTGTTATTCTGCCCATAATGGGCAAGTGGAGTATTAAATTACTTGCACTGGATCTGCTAGTTCCAGGGCTATAAAAAATAGTTCTGTTCTTATATGGTCAGTCAATTGTATAACTGAAACATTTAAGAACAAGAGAGATAGAGGTGTGAGAGACACTAATATGCTTTTCACGGTTGATGAGCTCTGCTGTTTTACACATTTAGACCAATCAGAATGTTTGCCAGCGTTGTCAGATTGTACCTGACAAACATTAAGCGTGCATGCGTATAAGAGCCGCGATAGTTCATTCTCATCTTGCATCTCGTACTGAACACATCGATTATAGAGCGCGTTAACATACAATACTGTATAATATAATTAGCGATTTTATGTTTATAGTATATAATTGTTATTCAAAGATCAAAAAGATGGCTGACAAAATATTTAACAGAGCTACAAGAGCAAGTATTGGCAACGTTGCTGGCAAGTCATTGGCTAGCTATAAAGTGGATAGGTGGCAATGCATACGTTCAGAGTTCATCAGCCTTAAAAAGTAATATATAGTCCAAGAGTTATCTCCTCTGAGAGTCATGAATTTCATTATAGACCGTGGGGTGAATAAAATGAAGTTGTCATTTGCGGGGTGGAAGGTAGGTGCTTTTCAGAGGGCCTGGCATGCTGATAATCATACTTTTCCATTGTATGAGGAAGGCAATGGTAAACTACTTCACTCCTCGTTTTACTTAATAAAGCCTCGAGAGAGGTTCAAACCAGCCTTTCAGCTGATGACCTAAACAACTTGCTGTTATTATTTTTAAAGAAACATCAGTGAAAGTTTTGTGTGAAAAGTTGTTGATGATTTTAAATGTATGTTCTGTTTATGTTATTTTAGGGTTGCATACGACCATTATGTGACTTATTAACGGTAATGGATGCAAATATAATTCAAGTAGCACTTAATGGATTGGAAAATATTCTGAGACTTGGCGAGCAAGATGGTAAAACGCAAGGATCTGTCAATCCTTATGCTGTACTCATTGAGGAATGTTATGGTTAGTTCTAATTTCATTTTATTAAATTAAAGTCTGTTGTAAATAGATCCTCCTCATACAAAATGTATTTACAAATTTTTTTCTGCGAATGTAAATAACACCTAATCATTAGAGTCTTATTAGAAACATATTAGTTGTATGAGTACTGGTGTTACATCTGTATTTTGAAATTTTCTTTTAACATTTTGAGCCCTTAAGTCTGGCTCAGGCTTCTGCCTGAGTGAGACTTGGGCTGTGCTATAATAATAATTACGTAGTAAACTATAAATGAATCCAACTCCAACTCCAAGGTTGTTTTCTCACTTGACCGTTCACAGAGAACGATCAGTATGAATTACAGTGATACCTAACAGAAACCTTCATGTAGACTAAAAGGCCATGTTTTAGGTTATGGAGGTCGCGTGTAAGTAGTATAAGTTAGTTATTAAATAAATATTAATAAAATACAGAATCCATTTGATAATTCACAGAAAAACTTGTTCTTAATGTATTGTTTGATTCTGATTTTACAATTAATTGTAATATTTTTTAACAATAAATGAAATTTTAAAAATCAGAAACCAGGAAATTCAGTTCAGATCACAAGCCAAAAGAAGTGGGTGAAAATGGACAGACGAGGAGAAGAACGCGCAAAGTGAGAGGATGAAAGGTTTTTGGGAAGCTAAAAGGAGGAAAAGAGCCACCACCAAGAACTAGATTTTTGTGTTTTTAGCACTCTCCTTAAGAGGAATATACGCAAATAATAATAAATGAAATTTAATGCTTTTTTGTTATAAAGAGAGTACTTTTATCTTTAAAGTAATCTGTAAGTTAAGTTTGAGTGCTTGAAAGAATTACAAAATGTTTATATTTAGATAAACATTTATATTTATTTATGTGCTTATAGCAAAGCACTTTTACATTTTCAACATGTAACTTTATTGGTGGGAAGTAAAATGTATAAATATTTTTGAATGAATTAATACTACATTTTTTGATTTTGTATAGGTTAATGGTAAATTAAATTTGGGCCATTAGTGTCATAGTTCAAAATGTATTGTTTCTGTCACTAAAAAATCCAGTATTCTAGACCCATGTTGTTAAGTGTTCAGTTCTCTAAATGTTAGTATATTTCGGAAATTATAATTTTATTGTTGATTAAGTGTAAATGTAATAGACTTAGTCCTGTAAAAATTTCAGTAACTGAAAACAGATCTGAGTGTTTATAACTATCCAATTGTTCAAATGAGAAAGGAGTATTTTATGGGGTGCAGATCAGTATTTTTCTGAGTCAAAGAACAGTCGGTCGGTTCTGCCTACAGAACTGTTATAATCTAGAAATCTGATCTTGTTGATCATGTTAATTTTCAGTGTATTTATATTGCTTATGAAGGAAAAAAGTTTCAATTACAAGGTATGTGAACTCTCACCTGCTGTAACATTTTAAACTAGTATATTTTTTTGTTTTCCTTAGGTTTGGACAAAATTGAATTTTTGCAATCTCATGAAAATATGGAAATATATCAGAAAGCGTTTGATATTATAGAACATTATTTTGGCAGTGAAGATGAAGACTCACGGGTCGCACCGTCACAACAGGGTGAACAGTTTGCGTTTAATACTGACCAGAGTGTTCCGATGGGCGGATTTAATTTTTAAGTGAAAGTAAGTTTAGAAAATTATTTTCATATTATTTATATATTAATTGGAATTTTGAATGAAAATTTTTGTTTTTAAGTAAATTACAAGGGTTTTCCAGAAAATAACCTCAGTTTTGAAATAAAAAGTAAACGAGTGAAGATACAAAAACTTTATTATACACGTATTAAAACTACAGTTTTTCTCTATTTTTCGACATAGTCGCCAAACAGATTCAAGCACTTGTACCTTGGAACAGTCTTTGAAATACCCTCTGCATAAAAATCTGCCACCTGTGAATGTAGCCAACCATTCACGGCGTTTTGAAGCTCTTTGTCATTGGCGAACCGCTGAGATGCAAGCCACCGCTTCATGTTCGGGAACAGGTGAAAGTCACTAGGAGCCAAGTCTGGGCTGTATGGGGGATGATCGAAAACGTCCCATTTAAACTTGGCCAAAAGTTCATTTGTTCTTCGAGCTGTATGAGGGCGAGCAATATACTTAAAATTAAAGAAGAGAAAATTCTCTATCCAGAGCAAGTTAACCCCTTAAAAAATAATGAATAGTTTCAGAGAAAAATGAGTTTAAACAATCTCATAACACTTGGCCAGAATTCTGTGATATAGTGCTTTAAGGGTTAAAAACTGTGATCATAAAAACTAAGATACTTTTTTTATATAATTTTATGAATGGAGTCTGTTCTTTTGAATTTGATCACAATAAGTGGCTGATCAGATTGACCACTGTATAACTTTTTTGATTGTTTTGTGTATCACAAAGAGGTTGCTATTTTTGAATTAATATGCTGGACGTATCACACTATCTACGGACTGGAAACTTTACAGTTATAATAAATAGAGATGTAAAATAAGTACCCTCGAGTTGCTTGTGATTAATCAAAATAAAATTGCAGAAAGTAATTTTATTTGCATAAAATAAAATGAAAGAAATGTGAAAGTGATTTAAATTATTAATGAACACAATTTGTTTCATTAACCTTTATTTGAACTGCTGTTCATAGCTATGCTGATCGATTTGGAATGGCAAAAACAGTTATTTTTTCTTTCTGAATCCTATTGTAAATATAAGTGGTTTTATCCACAAGATTATTGTTAATTTTTGATATTATTTTCTTATTCTGCCATTTTGTTTTGATTAATCATAAGCAAATGAAACTCTAGGGTAATTTTTTTACATATCTATTTATTATAACTGTAAAGTTTCCAGTCTGTAGAGTGTGCGATACGTACGGCATATTAATTAAAAAATAGCAACCTCTTCGTGGGATACCCGGTATATAGTTCTTAAACCTCCAGTAATATGGTGAACAATTAACACTTAGCCGAAGTTTTCTAGAGCTTAAAAAAACATTGGTGAGTGTTTACCATTGCCATATGGTGGTTTTAAAATTTAAATATTTTAAATAATAAGTTATAATATACAGATATTAATAAAAAAACCTACGCAATATATTTTTTGTATGTTTAATTAAGATTTTTTTTTACAGTAATTATTTACAAGATATTGAAGAGTGAAGTGTTTTGAGTTACCGGATAAATTTGTAAGAAGAATAAGAGTGAATATCTAAAAATATTAATTAATTTGGTTTAGAATTTCTCCTGAAGTTATGTTAGTTATGGCTGTTTTATTTTTATTTTGTCAAGTACCGTCAAATAGTATAATACGAGTAATAATAAATAATTTAAAAGAAGTCGTTGATTACAGTTGACAGCCAGTATTTGTTAAGTCGATATGTAATCAGTAAAACGAATAGAGAAAGGAGAATAATGACATCGGTGGAATATTTTTAATTCGTAAGAATTGTTATCACGAAGAGTGTTGTATTTGTAAGATTTATAAGATAAGTATTTGATGAACGTTTTCATTAAATAGAAAATGTACGGTAGATAGATATTCTTTAGATTTCTATGTATGTGAATAATAATATTATTATTATTATTATTTTTTAATAATAATTAATAATTATATTAAATATAATACTAGGTAGTGAATAACCAATTGTGTTTTGTTTTTTCTTTTTTTACTCGTAGAGAAAAAGAAAGAAAAACATTTTCTAAAACGTGTAATGAATAATTCTAAAAAAATATTCGTGTTGTATTAATATTTAACTGGTAAATGTAAATTAACATCACTTACTATTATTATTGTTGTCCTTATTAAAACTATGATATTAATAATATATTATTTAATTGCTTTTTGCTTTTTTTAGTTGTATTTTATTTATCAGGTTTTAATATTTTAATACAATTTATCAGTTATTACAAAATTTTAATAAAAACAAATCTTACTACTGCAGTGATATATAAATTTATATTAACTAGTTTTTTAAGTAAAGAAAAATGTTACTAAATTACCTACTTTAATTTAATTAATGATAGCAATTTTTATTTATTAATTTAAAATTAATTTATTAAAATATATAGTTTGTATTTGAAAGAAATATTGAAGCAGTTAAAATTCTGAAATAAAAAATATACATTTATTTCTCTTTACCCTAATTTAAAATTTTAATTATCATTAACCGTGGCGTTAGTTATGTAGATTAGTGTAAACCCCATTTGCTGCATGAGT
The DNA here is from genome assembly GCA_035578175.1 of Catonia carolina. Taxonomy (NCBI): domain Eukaryota; kingdom Metazoa; phylum Arthropoda; class Insecta; order Hemiptera; family Achilidae; genus Catonia; species Catonia carolina. The sequence continues at coordinate 1,095,879 of JAQMRL010000022.1, read as the reverse complement.
TATTTTTGAAGTCGATACTCAACGTTTTGTTTAGTAATTCTTTTATTTTTCACTTAGAACAGCTGATATTATATGTCTGCTCTGTACAAACCACTCGTGAACTGAATTTCTAATTAATTAGCAAATAAATTGGCGTATCGATTTTATCAGATTCGAAGAAATGCAAGCTTTCCTGCAATTAATTGTGAGGCTGTCAGATTTTTCACTATTTATTAAATTAGTCATGGTTGTTTACTTAAATTCAGCAAAAGTAAATGAATAAAGGTTGTGTAAAATTAGAGTAGAATTTATATAAGTTAACGATAACCTTTAATTTGAAAATTACATACCTATATAATAATTACAAAAACTAAAAGCATTAGAAAGAAACTGAATGTTTACATTGTACATTAGCCATTAAAATTATGCGGTCCTCATTCTGTGAACCAGTTACAGTTATGAAACACTTCTTAATCAATATACAAGAATTTATAATTAAATGCTATGGAATTAATGTGAAAAGTAATATCAATGAGTTATTATTTTTATCGGTTAATCTCCTACAGAGCAATAATAGTAAACAATGCTACCATAAATGTAGCTATGTGCAAGCTCGTGAATCTTGTTATATTTGTAATATTGTGATTTAAAAAGTTATATTACTTGCAAGAAAACTCACTGAAGACACCTCATCAGCAAAGGCACAAAACATAAACATCAATTAAATGACAAAACGGTGTGTCAGTAAAGAACATTCTAAAGTAAGAATAAACTGATATTAATTGTGTTTGTTAGAGAGCAGCAGCTGACGGTGGTACATGAAATGTACTTATGCTGCAAAATGCAATGGAAGATAAATTTTCACCAGCGTAATAGTACAGAAAAATCCATCAAAGGGTTAATAATTTAACATTGTTGACTTATATTTCGGATAATTTAAAAAGAAATAAGTTTTGTTAATTTTCAAGAAATATTTTTTTTATTGTATTTGCTGTAAGATAAGCAGTCATAATTTATTTGTAGTGTCCAGTTATAAAGTGTATCATAATAATGTATTATTAAAATTTATAAAACCTGTAAATGATTATTTAATTCCTTCATGTTTGTAGAATTCATGTTTATTTTTTATTAAATGGATTTGTTTTTATACATATTTGGAAATTTTATTAATAAAGTGAATGAACGTCACCTTTAAAAATTTGTTATCTTGGAATTTATTTTTATTTTGAAAGATATTGTTATTAAAAAAATATATCTCAACAGAATGATGTAAAATGAAGAGTCATGAAACTTCATCACGTCAATAAATATAATTGAATTTATATGAATGTTGTTATTAACATTTTACATTATGTGCAATTATTCTGTTATTTAATAAATATATAATTTTTATCTTTGGTGGTTTAATATTTTATAAAATACTATATGTAGCTCTTCTAATTAACTGAACATTTTGCTGAAAATTTTTGAACAAGTATCTTCTAACCAAAATGTTTCATTTTCCCAAAGTATGTCCCTGTTGTTTATGAGAATCAATGGATAGCACAAAAAAACAGTATTAAGTTTTGACTATTTCTGTATAGTTCCCTTTGGTCCTGTTTTGTTGGTTAACTTGACCTGAAAAACTAGATTGAAGTGTGTAAAACATTTTGTTTTTATTGTGTATTTATCATTGATTGTTTTTTGGATTTATTTTCAGTTATTCTTCTCTTCTTCACGTGCCATCTCCATGACGGAGGTCGGCTATCATAATGGCGATACGAATTTTGTTGACCGCTGCTTTAAAAAGTTCGTTTGAGGAACACCTGAACCACCTTCTCAAATTACACAGCCAGGATATCCTTCTCCTGCCCACCGATCTTTTTCCTAATATTTTGCCTTGAATGATGAGATGCAATATTTGATACTTTGGTCCCCTCATAACATGACCAAGGTACCTTAATTTTCGTGCCTTAACTTCCACCATGAGTTCCAGCTGCTTTCCCATTCTACTGAGGACCTCTTCATTCGTGACATGCTCAGTATATGAGATCCTCAACATTCTACGGTAGGTCCACAGCTCAAAAGCCTGTAGTTTCTTCTCACTGAATCTATTGAGAGTCCAAGCTTCCACACCGTACAACAGGACAGGGAACACGAAACATTTAAGGAGACGCATTCGTAATTCGAGATTTATATCTCGTGATGTTAGTACCTTCTTCATTCTGATAAAAGTAGCGCGTGCTTTCTCAATTCTAATTTTTATTTCAGCACAGTGATCACCACTGCAACACACTCGAGCTCCAAGGTACGTGTATGCATCCACTCGCTCTAGCACATCACTTCCCGCCAGAAGATCCCCCACAGGAGGTGGTGTGTCTTTGGTAATTACCATGTACTTGGTCTTTCTCGTATTAAGACTCAAACCACTCAATTCACTCTCAGCAATGACATGGCTGAGCATTCTCTGGAGATCTTCCATGTTTTCTGCCAGAAGGACAGTATCATCTGCATACCTCAGATTGTTGATGGATATGCCATTTATTTTTATTCCTCCTGTCTCCTCTTCTAGCGCTTTGCTTATCACTCTCTCGGAATAGATATTGAACAGGAGCGGCGAAAGCACACATCCCTGACGTACCCCACGCTTGATATTTAGCTCTTTACTGTACTCTGACTGCACCCGTACTGTGGCCTTTTGGTGGAAATATAGATTACTTATCAGACGAAAATCGCGTGCATCTACTTGAACTTCTTTTAAAATATCAAATAATTTTGTATGTTGCACCTTATCAAAAGCCTTATGGTAGTCAATAAAACAGGCAAATATTGGCTGATTTACATCCAGGCAACGCTGAGAAAGAATATTGAAAGCAAACAGAGCTTCTCGTGTGCCTAAGCCATTTCTGAAGCCGAATTGAGTATCTGACAGGTTTTCTTCCAGTTTTCTGTGTATTCTCCTGTGTATTATTTTGAGAAATGTCTTCAGTGTATGGCTCATGAGGCTTATGGTTCGGTAATCTTGACACTTCTTAGCATTCGCTTTCTTTGGAAGCGTTATAAATATTGACTTCAGCCATTCAGCAGGGATCACACCAGTCTTATATATCTGATTATATAAGTGAGTAAGTATTCTCACATAATCTTCGTCAATGAGTTTGAGAATATCTCCAGGGAGTTCGTCTGGGCCTACAGCTTTCCCACTTTTAATGTTTTTAATGGCAAATTCTACCTCACTTGTCAATATGTCTGGACCAGAGTTGTCATTACTATTGCAACAAAGAACTTTCCTTTCGTCATCAAAAAGCTCCTGGATGTAATCTTCCCACAGCTTCAACTGTTCCCCTGTATCAAGAATTATTCTCCCATTATCATCAGTCATGAAATAGCTTCTGTTACTTTGCTTGCCAGTAAATTCTCTTATTTTCTTGTGCATGTTATGAGAGTCGTTTAGGACTTGTAACCTTTCCATTTCCTCACATTTCTCCCTCAACCATGCTTCCTTTGCCCTTCTACATTTGTATCGGATCTGGTTATTGATTTCCTTATATGTTTGCCTGTTACTAGTTCTGAATTTACGGCGTTCCTCCATCAGATCTAGAATTTCCTCTGTCATCCAATGTTTACCTTTATTTGTTCTCTGGCACTTGAGATACTTCCTACACGGTTGCAGTAGCGCTGTCTTGAACTCCTTCCATATCAATTCAGGCTCATCAACTCCACAGACTTGATTACACATGAACTCCAGCTTTTCATTGATCTCACAAGAAACGTTTTCTCTTACTGTAGCATTCTTGAGCTTTTTGGTATCCAACTGAGTATGTATTTTCACTGGCTTTGCTCTCTTCAGTCTTACTTTCATTTCTGCCAGTCTTACTTTCATTTCAGTTATTATACCTACTTAAATTAAATTTTTACCCTGCATTCGTTTTAAATTTTTAAATGAGTTTGATAAACTTAATCAAATTTATTATTACTGGGTATTTATAAATTAGTTATACAAAATTAATTGTTTATTATGAAAAAGTAAATAGTACACAGAAAATTTGATTTATACTGAATCTAGTGTATCTTCAGTTAAAATTGTAAATGTTCTACATGGCTATCTTTTGTAACTTGACCCTGTCTGTAATCAATTTCCTCTCAAATCCTATGAAGCCTGTCTGGATCTATATTAGGGCAACTGTTTGTGTTATCCAGTGCCATAGTTCACTGATATTTCGCGGGTGACGAGGGACACTCTGTTTTTAATATAACCCCACACTTAGAAAACCATTGGAGTTAAATCAGGAAATTGTTCCACCTCATACAATCCAAGTCAACACTGCTATTGAGATATGTGAGCTTCATGATGATGTGGTTGCAATAGATAGTGTTCAAGGATGTACAGGTACAATTGACTCGAGCAAAAAAAAAGGACTGTACGAATTGTGAAATCGGGCAGCACAATATCCATGAGATGGAATTGCGTGGTGAGAATGTCTGGTGCTAACAACTGTGTTTTGCAGGAGTGAAACTTGCTCCTGGATTTAACAGAATATTTGGGGTTTGGTGTTGTCTGAGTTTAAAAACTATAGTTCAAAAAATATTAAAAGAGTTTTTGGTTATGATCGTGATAAGAATAATAACAGAATAGAAATAATACCAAAGTTATAGCCATAAAACGTATAGATTTTACATTAGCTTTTACTAGAACGAGTACATTTAAATTGCATTATGTATTTAGTAATAAGTGTAATTATGTTTTAGTAAATTCCAAGAAAGTTAAAAATGCAGATTTGATGGAATATTTTTTTATATTGTTAATCCTGTAACGGTTTACTTTTTTTGACCCCAAAATCATGTAATTTTTTTTTAATGAAGTTTTAAATTTTAAATAATTACTCAATAATATGAGGATGTTTATGTAATAACATAAAATAAATGCTTACAAACTACTTTTTAAAAAAATTAAAACTAACCGGATAAACTGTAGGTTACTAATTGAATAAATACCAAATAAAAAATCCCTTACATGAGATGACACGTCTCATGGCTGGTGGCAATTTTTAAAAAGGCTTACCTTTGATTTATGACAAAAATCATTAGTGATTTCTATATCTACTCTTTAAGAGAGAATTGAATGATTAAATACTTTCCTAAGACGACACGTCTCACGACAGGTGGCAATTTTTAAAAGGCTTACCTTTGACATATGTATATAAACCATTAGTGATTTATGTATCTACTCTTTAAAGGGTATTGAATGACACTAATTTTTTTCCAAATTCTGATTTTGATTTTTTCACTTCTGGTTGAAACCCAATCCAGGCCCATTAACTTTTTGTGTAGATTACAAATCTGAAAACCGTACATTGCTATCTTTTGTAGTTTCTGACTTGGATTTTGACTTCACGTTTTGGGTCACTTCCAGGCGAAACCGGAACTTCAAATCCAATTTAAGCCCACTAACTTTTTGTGTAGATTACAAATTTGAAAACCATTTGTTGCTATCAAGTAGTTTTTGACATCTGGGTGTGACGGATGGACGAAACAAAATGATGACATTATAAAAATTGCTACCAATAACACATTAAATAAATTATATAAATATTCACAAGGAAAATACGAATAATGAATAGTGTAAACAATGCAATGTATTTCCTAACCGAACTTTATTTACATAAATATATATTGTAAACCATGTAGACATGCCCTCAAATTATGTTTGATAAAAATAATAGAATCGCGAGTAGAAAAAATAGTAAGCAACCATTAATAAAGAAACTTACATGTACAAAAAGATGCAAAAGAAGTAGTTTCAAAAGAAGTAGATGCAAAAAAAAAAGAAGTAGTTTGATGATGTATTTATACGGGCTAAAGAAAAATAACATTGGTTTATAGCACTGCTATATTAATAAGTCTGTGACCCTTTTTCTGAAAACTGGCTAGGGGTTGAGTGTTCTTGCTCTTCTATTGTTGATCAAATCTTCATCTTTGTCTGTGATAACTAGAACTAAATTGAAAAGTATTTTCTCTGATACAACCTTTTGCATGCTACAATTAATTACCCCTAGATTCATTAGCTGCTGTAACAATGTTTTATTTGATAATGAATTGAACTGATTTTCCAATCAGCACTTTCAAATTTCTCAGGAAGAGTGTGAGCATGGCAGTTGTCCTGAATTAGCAGTACTTAATCAATTGGTTTGGTGGTATTTCTAATGCATAAATTTCTTGAACCTTAAAAGATTGCTAATTGATTTTACCCCAAGTTTCCCCACATTTTAATCAATAGGAAGATGATGCAGCCTTCTAGAGTAGTATGACATGTAGTACATACTACTATTGACAGTGCTGCACACCATTATCCATTGAATTGAAGATCTCTAAATCAGGAGCGACGATACTGTTTTCGTGATTTATCAAACATTTCTCTACTTTTTTTTTACAATTTATGGTTATATTTCTATAATTAATTTTGATATGCCCAGTATTTAACAATTTTTATTTATATTTTTTTTATTTTCCTTACACTCTATTCCTCTTATTTTTATTTTTTTTTAAGGGATCTTAACAAAAAATTTGATTTCATATAATATTAAGAAACTTGATGGTGTAATACCATTTCATTGAATTTTTTATTCAAAATTTGGCGTGTCATTTTATATATAGAAGTACGTTTCACTGTCTTCTCCATGTGCACTAAACTAAACTTCACTTGGGATTCCTGCATTAATTTTGTAGAGTTGCCAAGATTATATACATGAATGAGATCTATTACATAATTTAACAGTCAAATTTACACCTGTTTCTAATGTACCAAGATACTGTTGGAAAATGAACTTGTCAATGCGACAGTATGAGTTGGTTTTGGTTAATTGTGCTTTTAAAACTGATAGATCTTTTTTAAGTATAGTATCTGATAAATGAAGTTGCAAGTGCAGTTTAGTTTAGTGTCCACATTTATTTCAGTTTATTATAGTTTTTATTAGGTAACTTGTTACATGTTTTATTTCATCACTATTTTTAATTTTTTAAAAAGGATATTTTTTTGTCAATCGTTTTTTTTAAATATTATTTTATTGTTGATTTTTTGTTTTTTCTTTATTTTATTGTATACTACTGTATTGTTCATATGTAAATAATAGCAAACAAAAATATATTTAATTTTTTATGTGATTTTTACGTAACAAAAACTTCGTAATAATGATAACGCTATAATATAAATTTTATGTTTTCAATTTCAGTTATTTTGTTTTTTTTTTATTGACCTTAATTTATTTCCTAAGGATGTTGCTGATAGATTTACATTGTTTTTGTCTGTTATAAATTTTCTTTGTGTGCTTTTAACAGTTAACATTCCGTTATTATATTTGTTGAAATAGTGTCAAATTTTAAAATGTTTTAACATCTTGAGGATAGATGGAGGCCTTTGCCGTGTGATGGATGACACATTTAAGGTGTCATGGTTCCTTTGTATATCTATAGTTATTTCTTTGTTAACAGTTAGAGAATATTTCCTTTTGCTTTACAGTGCTCAGAACCGTAAATTTGACCGTCCTAGGCACCGGTTCTCAATGATATTTTTAAAATGTCTGTTTCTTTGTAATTGTTACTACAATTCATACAAATTTTGTTTTATGGTTGGGTTTTTTGTTAATAATTAATCACCTTAAGCCATTTATTTAAAAAAAATTAAAGCGTATTGAAATATTTGTTTTAGTTTCAATTTAGTGTTTAAAGTTAAGATAGGTTATTCACAGATACCATGGAAGTATACAGTAGTCTGTAATTTTTAAGTAATTAACACATTTGAATTTTAATTATCAATTCATTTAAAAAAAAGTTATATTTCGTATAAAATTAATTAAATAATTAATTGAAATCCACATAATAGTTTTGATTTGGTCATGGTGACGGACGACACCTGACAGGCTTGCGGCACTCATGTAAATAACATCAAAAGTTGTTAACAGATCAATGAAAATTTATAATTAAGTAATTTTACAGTGTCTTATTATTATTACAGCAACTAAACAAAGTTTGTGGTCATTAGTAGACATTATTAACTTGTATGTCCATAATCAACCAATGGAAGGAGTGAGGCAAACAACATACCTTGGCACTCTTGTGAATGAGGATTGGAGTATCTTGCAGGAGATCAAATTGCACGATTGCCAAAACACGATCTGCCTTTAACAGTATGAGCAATGTGTTTAAAAGTTATGTTTGTCTCTGCATTAAAATTCATCTGCTGAGATGCTACATCTTTCCATTTTACTAAATGGCATTGAGTTCTGGACACTTGACCAGGCGATCACTAAAAAACTGGAAGCCTTTGAAATGTGGTTGTATCAGAGAATCATGCGGATATCATGCAAGGACCACATAACCAGTGTCTGAAGTCTTTCAAAGAATGAATGAACAAAAGTAAATCTTAAATTCCCTCAAGAATAGCAAGCTCCAATACCTTGAACACTTAATGAGGTACGTCGTCCTACTTCAATCCCATCATTCTGAGGAAGGAAAATATCAAGCAAGTTGTTTAGAATTGCACCCAACCGAGTGAAGGTAGCCATGCTGATCGCTAACATCCAGAACGGTTTGGTTTGTGTTTTATGTTTTTCAAAAGTAACTTTTTTGGTGTGCAAATGAGCAACTTGCATTACAATCGAGGTTAGTGAGGATTTATTGTCCTGCATTCAGAGCAAATGTAGAGATTGGATGAGTCGGGTAGTCTCTGGAGATGAGACCTGGATATTTGAGTATGACCCCGAGACCCGTAAACAAAGTCAGCAGTGGGTGAAAAAGGGTGGGGAGCAGCCAACGAAAGTGAGGATGTCCAAGTCATGACTGAAGGCATGTAGATAGTTTTTATTTAGATGTAGATAGTTTTTGAATTCGCGAACTAGTGATGTTATTCTTCAAAACACAATATAATCTTATAAATGTGAATAAAAACTACTGAAAATCATGTTCGTACATTTTTTCAGTCATCTTAATGCAACTTTTTTTTTAAATACAAAGGTGGTCATGTGGCACATCATTTTCATGTAGAATTTTGCGAAAAATCCACTGGTGAAAACCATTTCAAATATCTCTTACAGTTTTGAAGTTATAGCCCGTTAAACTCAGGAACACTGTGAAAATGGCCTGTCTTGGATGTTAGTATTATCTTCCTTAACCTTTTAAGTCAAATTGATCAGTGAATTAACTCTTAGTGACGGTTTCATTCAAAGATAAACTTTCATCATAAATTGTAACATACTATGTATGTATGTACAGTATTATCACATAATTAATTTTTCCTGCTGTGTTGATGGACATTTCTCTATTGTAACGAGGAAAAATTATAAATTTATGGCAGTGGCAAGTTAAAGAATGTAACAAACTATCAAGGTTCTACTGTATTAACAAAAATAATTAAAAAATTATTGTAATACTGTATTTACAAAAAAAAATTAGTTTTATAATATTTTACAAATTTCATAGTGTTCCAATCATCGTGTTAATACTATACACATTGACGTTAAAATTCACTGGTGAACAAGCTGCTCTTTTAGTACAGGCCGGCCCATTGGTGTAGTGGTTAGCACAACTAGCTTCTATGCTGGGGTTCCGGGTTCGATTCCTAGGCAGGTCTGGCCTTTTTTCATCACACATTTTCATGTATCATCATTCTCCACCGTCTGCATTAGCAGAAATTGCAAAACAGTCAGACACAAAAAACAAAAAGTTGTACAGAATACAAGTTTTAGGAGTGATTAATACAGTAGTTGCAATCATAATTACTTAGGGTCTGTCCATTTCAAGTGATTCAGAAGGTGTTGCTTGACCATTTTATATAGTCAAATGATAGTTTGGTTGTGAATTCTCAACATGGTTACTGACTCCAAAAACAATTATTTTAATTCATCTTTTTCCTACTTCAATGACACCCACTTTTGTTTCACAATACAAAAATACTGATTTAATATTTGTAGGGACTTGCATTAACTATTACAGTAACATATTATACAGTTATAATAGTCATGTAATTTGGCTGCATTTGTGTAATAATACAACTAAATATTGCTACTGTATGTTTATGAAAGGTGTTTAAGGTCTCAAAAAAATTTAAATACAGTATTATTAATAATAAGTGAATATATCAAAATAATACTACGGACAAGAACAAAAAAAAAAATATATAAAGTATATGCAGATATACTGTCACTAATTCTTAACAAAATATCACAAGTGAATTATCTATTCTAAATTAGTAAATTATGATAGCCTGGAAATGGTTAACATGAAAAATCAGTTATTTTCTTTAGGAAAGAATTCTTTTCCTTTTGAATGGCAAGCTTGTGGATTTGTCTTTAAAGAGGGATGGGTTTTTTTGGTTTAACGTCTGACTCTTCTGCAATTACTGCTAATGCAGACGGTGAAGGATGAAATGATTTTTTTTTGTAACGTATGAAAATATGCCATGCCTGAATGGGATACGAACCCAAGACCACATAATGAGAGGCAAGCACGTTACAAAGAAGGATGGGTTACAGAGTTTCTATAGTATACTTCATTCTATACATTATGTATTTCAATTATTTCACAGCTATTTTTTATTAGGAATACCTTCAATTACTAATACTTGGAAATGTCTTCAATTTTCCTACAACAAAGGGTAGTACTTTATGAATAAGAAATAAGTTATTTTCTGCCTGGTTTACTCAGAAGAATTTCATCAAAAAAAAGCATTCAAAATTTTTATAAAAATGTATTTAAATATTTAATATAATAAAAATTACATAACATCAATATAAATATAAAAATATGTAAGTCTTATTTTTTTAGTTATGCCACAAATAAGATAGATTCCTGTGGCCTGTTCAAACTTTTCTTGTGATCAGTAATAAAATTGTTGATTAAAAATTATTCAATTCAGTGAAAAAGAAAGGCAAATAATTTGTTTATTTTTTACTGTGAAGCACCTGATTATCAGTAATGAATTCAATTGTACTTTTTGCGATTACCCTTGTACAGAATACACTTGCTTATAGAACTTCAACGTTTCAAGACAAGAACTAGATAAGTAGGCTTGCACGTATCGTCAAAAACTGGATAATGTTTGAAGTCCATTTTGAAAGCTAACAGCCCCTGGAATAATTTTCTTCACTGAACACAGGAATTACATTAGTAGTCATACGAGTAATCAAAGGATCCAACACGTTATATTCCAACTCGGAACTCCACAAAGATTTAAATTTCTTTTCCACTCTACTAATTAATTTACTTCCCGATGTATCTTTATTTACTGTCATATCATCAGTACTCATTATGAAAAAATACACAGCTTTATTTACTAATGGTTGGTAAGTATCGCAAAAATAATGAAATTCTTTAACAACATTACCTGGAACATTGTTTAGATTTTGAACTACCATAATACTTTTATTACCGACTAAATATTGATATTTAATTATTAATTCTCCACTATCAGTTGCATATGGTTCATTTTTTAAATCATTACCGTTTATAATAATAACATCATTCGTTCCAGTAAGGCACTTTGCCGCGAATCGACTTATTTTTTTAACTAAACAATTGACAGTTTCATCTCCATCTTTATGAAACAAAAGGAAAGATGTTGGCTCAGAAGGATCCGTTTCATAAATTCGATGAATACCAGCAGCAAATGTAAACAAGGTGTTTTCCGATTGGGATGGAAATTCCATCATGATGTTTTTTATTTCACTGATTAGAGTAGTTTCATTTCTACAATCATAAGAGACACTTTCATCATTTAAATCTCTAAGAAAGTACAAATACAGGTATGCAGCTAGAGCAACGATGATAAGGCTTATAGTAGATCCAAGGGTCCAAAAATTGACATGATTGTAACTTCTTTCTTTGTTAGAAAGTCTTCGTTGAGGTTCACTGATGCCAACCTCCTCTTGATTAATATTAGGACTGGGATCTCCTGCAAGAAAACAGAAGTTATTAAATTTATGCATGCGTTTATTATAAATCTAAATAAATTGTAATGTGCTATTTTTTTTTAAAAAAAAAACCACATTTTGGGTGCAGTTTCAGTTTGGATTGGGGAAGATTTTGCCTTTCTTTGAAACAAGCCATGGGTTCAAAATATTCAGTATCGGTACAATAAAATACTATCTTTTTGCTCCAGAGCAAAAAATAGCTAGTGGTTCTTACTCTTATTAAAGATAGTACACCTTTTGTTCTTAAATCTATAAAGTCAATATTCTGAAGTTTAAGTTTAAATAATTGGTTAAAAAATGTCTTTAAGAGAAGGAAAATACTTAAATCTGGAGAGTATGATGAAGTTCCTACTTTAAGTATCGGTAATAAATCCGCAAGTGTAAAGTGTTAAAAGAGCTTGGAAATTTTTTATAGGCGAAAAACTAGGGTGGTTATAATCACTCGTTACTTCACACAAGAGTGTAGAAGGCCCCAAGTGCAGAGCACAGTTTTTTTTATAACACTAAAACTTTACAAACTAGTATCAAAGAGGCCACAAAAACCATACAAACTTAAACCTAATAACACAGCTAGAGTAAATCTAACATTCCCACCATCCAAGACTGTCATATACATTGATCAAATGATGGAATCCAAAATAGGGCTTTCATCATGAAGTATATCCTGTAATTCAAGGGATATCTTGAATCCTTGACCCACAGCTGCGTAGCAGACACCATCCACCAACACATGTTTAATGGTCAAACGCACCTGCCACATGTTGGAACATCACCAGAAGTCATGAGATACCCATGCGTTAATCGACTATCGGTTTCATAATCATATACACCCAAGTTTAAACCCTTGCATCTCCAAAACAATGAGTCGGATTTCAACATACTTTAGCTCATTTCAAAATTTAGCTCACTCTATTCTGCGTTGACCTATAATAGTCCTATATTTTTAATAGTGTTTGAAAATTTTCACATATTGGGGTTGGAAGACAAAAAGACCCGGTTTTTTGTTTTCGCTAAGAATTTCATGCATTTAGAGACATATAACTCGAGAATTATTTGACCGACAAGTTTGAAATTTTAACACATTATAGCGAATTATATTCTTACGGCATGTACAAAATTTCAAATTCGTACATTACTTAAATTTTGATTTATTTACAATATTCTGAACCCTTACTATCTCTGTAACCACTCAATTGTTCAGCATGAGTAAACTATCGTTTTATTCAGCGTAAAAATTAATACAAATATAATATTAATAACATGAAATATTGATTGGTCAATGTTGTGGTAGAATTTTTTTAAATAAACTGCGCTATGCGGGGGATGGGTGCTACTATCAGGTAGACAATCCGACAGGATGTCACGTACACAACCTGGAACATGGATAGTAGTAGCGCCCAGCCCCTCACAACCCATTTTTTTTTAATTAAAAAAAATTCTACCACAACATTGATCAATCAATATTTCACGTTATTAATGTATTTGTACTAATTTTTTTATGCAGAATAAAATAATAGAGTGCTAGTGCCAATTGAGCGATTACTGAGATAGCAAGGGTTCAGAATATTGTTAATAAATTAAAAGTTAAGCAACATATGAATCTGAAATTTTGTACACACTTTAAGAATATAATTTGCTATGTAATGTTAAAATTTCAAACTTGTCTGTCAAATAATTCTTGAGTTATTTGTCTGTAAACGCATGAATTCTTTGCGGTAGCAAAAACCAGATATTTTTGTCTTCCAACCTCGATATAACAATTTTTAAACAACATTAAAAATATAGGATTATTGTAGGTCAATGCAGAATAAAATGAGCTACATTTTGATATATAGTATGTTGAAATCCGACTCATCGGTTTAAAGAAGCAAGGGCTCAAGCGTTGGTGTATACAATTATGAAACCGATAGTAGTGTATCTAATTCTAAGTCATGTCATTACAACTTCTTTCCTTCTGTTTTTCCCCAGTAACATAACTTTGAATCAATCCAAGACTTAAAATGGTAAAATTATTAGAAAAGGTGGATGAGCTATGAATTGCAAATGGTGAAAAAGAAAATGAAGATATTGAAAAAAGCAGGCCGCAGGAAATTTCAAGAGGAAACTAGATGATGATTTAGATAATGTTGATAACCCAGACAGATTATGGACAAAATAAAATGGAAAAAATTCTTGTAGAATTAAAATTAAATTAACTGAATATTGTCTATTTTTGTACACAAGGGCCATTTTTCAGAAACCACATAAGATGAAACGTTTTGTGATTATTCTACGCATGTGTATAACAATTATCTAAAATTATAGAGATCCATCAATAAAATTATAATTAAAAAAAATTAAATGAGTGAATTTTAACAAAAGTGTCACAATAACTAGTCAGAATCACAAGAAAGCGAGCTTTCCTGCAACTGTGAGGCTGTCAAATTTATGATTTGTCACTAAACTTCACTCGATTTGTTACATTAGTCAAGGTTATCTTCCCGACTGAATTTCAGAACAACAGTGCAGCTTTAACAATTTATCCATTATATCTAGTTTAATAAATTCCCTTTCATTGACAATTTCCCAATCAGTACTACTACAACCCCCTTGTGTTAGTTATTGATATTTTCATTTACATTCAGTAAAAGTAAATAAATACTCGTATGTATACCAGGTGTCCCACGAAGAGTTGCTATTTTTGAATTAATATGCCGGACATATTGCATATTCTACAGACTGGAAAACTTCAGTTATAATAAATAGATATGTAATAAAAGTATACTCTAGTTTCATTTGCTTACGATTAATCAAAACAAAATGGTGGAATAAGAAAATAATATCAAAAATGATACTGTTGATGACTCGGCAATTTTTCAAAAACGCTTATGGCTCATTTTTGTTTCGTTGCTATCGATGCATAGCTATTGATGGATATCAGTTCGAATAAAGGTTAATAAAACAATTTGTGTTTATTAATAATTTATTACTTTCATTTTATTACATAAGTTACATTGTAACAAATCACCAATTTGAAATGGTTATGCAAATAAAATTACTTTCCGCCATTTTGTTTTGATTAATCATAAGAAAATAAAACTCAAGGGTACTTTTTTTACATATCTATTTATTATAACTGTTAAGTTTCTAGTCTGTAGAGTGTGCGATATATCCGGCATATTTATTCAAAAATAGCAACCTCTTTGTGGGACACCCAGTACTTAATAAATATTAGAATGTAATAAGATTATAAGTTTAGATTAACAATTTATTTGAAAAGTACTTAATAAAAATTAAATGTATTTAATTAATCAAACAAAAACAAATCTATTAATCTAACATAAAACATCACAATTATTAGTCTATACCGGGTGAAGCAGATAAGCTGTCCCAAATTGATTGCAGGAAAACGGAGTGACATAAAATAATAGGTTTTTTAAATTTAATTTCTATCTGTAGTGATTATTTTAAGAAGCTGTGATTTTATTTTTGACATGCATAAATATTTTGTGATGTAACATAAAATACAATTTTTGTAAAAAATAAATTTATCTGTTTATCTGGTCATCAAAAATTTAATATTGTCATTTTAATAATTTAAATTCAGAAAATAGTAGTAAGAAAAGTCAATCGATTTTGTTACGCTCAAGATTCAGGCAGACGCTTTCGGTCTTGTCTACATTTGATATATTGATAAATATATACCGAGTGAGGGAGATAAGATGCCCCAAATTGATTGCAGGAAAACAGAGTGACATAGAATGATACAAAAAAATATTTCCCAATCATGTAACCATTGGCTATTTAATAAAAATATTTTCATCCACTTTGAATGTACAGAGTGTGCCGAAACTGAAACCTTTGTTCGAATCTCGTAATTTTTGAATGTAAACGTGTAAGTTTTCTGGCACAGTTTGAAAGATCTATAATTTAAGATTTAATCCGGTTAAAGAAAATCCCAAATATCTTCATCCATTTAAAAATGGCGGCCAAAACTGTAAAAAAATACTTTTTCACATTTTGGCCTTTCCGGCAGCACATTGTAAACTTAAGTGTTAATTAAATTTAATTTTATTCAGAATTGAATAAGCTTTCAAACAATGTGACGCATGACTGTACTCAGGAAAATTTGGTTGAGTGTCCAGAGACTAGTTTTTGAAAACATCAAAATGGCCGTAACTCAAAAAATTTCAAATGGTAAGGTAGGTCATGTGACATACCATTTTCATCTCTCATTTTTTGAACGTTTTGAATTATTTTTCATTTGGAACAAACCGTGAATATTGAATTTAACTCGCCACGAATAGCGAACACAGTCAACAAAAAAGGGAACCGTGTATACAGAGAGTTGATTGTACTACATGTCAAGACACCAACATCACTGTAGTATAGAGAGCACAACTCACAGTAACATCAGAAAAACCTACATGTCACTACAACAAACTCTTCTTTGTTAAGTCTATAACTAGACCAATATGAAGCTACAGAACTTTCTATAAACATTCCATAAACCTACATTAATTTTTTTTTTATTTCACTCTTGTGTAAATATATTTGATAATGGAAAAATTACTTTACATAATACTTACTCAAAGTCAAAATATGATCACATTCTTCACATGTTTCTTCACGCCAATTATCAAAATTAGTAGATATATATTTGTGATTACATTTTGAGTTTGTGCATATCAAATCACACTGAAATAATAAAATGAATTTTTTTTAACAAATTTATTGTATAGTCCATTCGAATTAGCATGATAGTAAGGCTCTGAACGGTGGTAACTTTTCAAAATAAAAAGTCCATTTCGAAAGTAAAATTTCCCTTTTAATTATTCTTACAAAGTATAATATAAATCTTTGTTTCGCACATTTTGAAAATTTAATGGAAAATATTATTTTATTGGCATTTGTTGTTGTTGTTGCATTCAGTATCCCATGCATTCAATACACGAGACATGATTTTAATAATTAATTTTTAATTAATAATAACATAATAAAATAACAATTAGTCCATATTAGATTACAGAAATCTTAAGCACTTAAACACAATTGAAGATCTCCCGACAAAATCGGAACAGCTAAAGATTTCATGCCTCCAAGAAGATCCTAAGGGATTTAGGTGCAGACGGGATCTCTCAGGATATTAACGTTAAAATTTCCAGAGTAAGCTGCCGATTCGAAATTACCATCCAACAATTTCACTTGAATCACCCTCATCTCTCACAATCGCTTCTCTAGATCATATCTATGAGTTGTAATTTGGGAATTTATTCCCACTTAGGGATTCTGAAACTTCCTCGACAAGTTCAGAAAATATAACGCAATGAAAAGTTATTGGGAAAAAATCAAGAAAAAGAACATCAAGAAAATAAATAAGATCCATAAGACTAAATTAAAGATTTTCCAAATAAAAAGAACTTATGTAGTCCTATGAGGCTTTAAAAAAATCAATAATTAATGAATTTGATTTCCATTTTCTGTGTCTTATTGGAAAAATCATTTTTTTTCTTTTCCATTATTAATTTATCTTTTAAAACGCTTTAATTTACTAACAGGGAAAGTTAACAAAAAGAAAAATTTTTTTAAGTGGTAGCACCGACGCATGATCACAATACAAAATTCCCTCTGTTCTTTATCCCGTTTAAGTAATACTATCATGCTTTTGAATGAACTGTACATTACATTCACAACAGAGTTTTAAATCTGTTGTTTAGGTCAAGTGTAATTCAAGGTTTTACAAAATAACACTGGGAGAGAAATTACATAACATTGCCTTACTTCTTAAGAATGAAAGCTATAACTGCTTGTCAGTAATTTCATACACCTGTGCCCTCTGGAAAATTTTAGATCTACCTGAGATCAATAAATTTGTGTACTACATTTTGTGAATAGATAATACTTACAGAAAAAAAGATTGAATATTATGACTAAGAACAAGACATAAACAATCAAACATTATGCAAATACTTCTTGCACAGAAGTTCATGATAGAAAAATTATGTTAATATGCTCCCAGTGGCAAAATTTATCAATAACAAATAATTAATGCAGCCCCTTGAATTTTGTTAGAGTATTTACTGTATAACATTGATTATTTGCATGTGTTACTCTTTAAAGAGCCTACTATATTAAATTTACTACTTCACAGAGGTTATAGCCTTTATATAAAGTTACAATGTCCATAACAGACAGGCAGAGTGTCAATTTATTTACACTCAATCAGTTTGTTGCAGGGCTAAAATAAATAGTTCTGTTTATTATCACATGGTCAGTTAATTAAATGACTGAATCATTTAAGAACAGAAGAGGTAGAGGTGCAAAAGACACTAATCAGAGTTGTCTCCTTTGAAAGTAATGAATTTCATTATACAGCCAGACCCTGTGGTGAATGAAATGAAGGTGTCATTTGCAGAGTGGACATTATGTGCTTTTCAGAGGGCCCGGCATGCTGATAAGCATACTTTCTTTCACTCAGTGAGGAAGGCATGGTAAACCACCCCTCGTTTTACTTAGTAAAACCTCTAGAGGTTCAAACCAGCCTTTTTCGGCTGATGACCTAAACAACAACATAAAATTACAGTAAAACTGCTCAACTTTAAAACTACAAAGAGACTAAAAATTTACTTTAGGAATTCTCCTACATAAATAATTGATAATCCATTAACCCATCTAGCTTAACAACTGTATTTTGTACCACTGTAAAAGTACAATTGTACAAACAATGGAAGTTATGGTAATTCCTAATTACCGTAACTTCCATTATTAAGGTAAAAACCCAATAAATAGTGTAAGGAAAAACCCCCATTGTTAGAATAAGTTACATTAGAATAGTGGTTAGACAATAAGTTGTAAATATAGCCAACCATCAATCATCTGATATTCTTTAGGCGGGTGTATTTCCCCCTCTGTGTGGGTCTTTCTTCCACCTACCAACTTACAGCAAATCATTGGGATTGTTCTCATTCCCATTGGCCCTCCAGGTTGGTTGAACGGTTGGTGGGAGAGGGAGTTTTGTCAACCAGAGGTTTCCTGGTTTGGATCCAGGAAATTAAAATCAGTTCCCTAGGGACTTAAGAATAGAACAGAGGGGTTAGTTAAGAAGGAACAGTATTTAACCCTAGAAAGCTAATGTTATCAAAAAGTTTCATTAAAGCTAATGTATCGTAAAATTTACGACTGACGGTATGTATATAAAAAAAAATTGTTTTAGGCGAAAAAACTTATTTTTATTATATACAATTAAAAGTGTATATCTTAAACTAATGTTTTATGCTATGAACGGTTTTCAAAGTTCTTCAGCACACTCAACACAGCACTTTGCACGATGCTCGGCACAAATCGGCTTGTTGCACGCATGGCAGTACACGGACGTCATTCTCCTCTTGGCAGATGGACATATCTTGCAAATCGTTCTTGCACCTTGTTCAGGATGACTAACTTGAGGTTTCGGCAATGGTACACCCAATATATCTGCAATGGATTGCCGGAGTTGCCTTTGTAAATTTGGGGTTTCCAAACGTACCCCTAACCATGGTGCCACTAGTTCATGATGAAGTTCTTTTGCAAAATTTCGCCTTGACTTTGGTTTTTGGCCCAGCTTAGCAATGTTGTAGACATAAATAACGTAAGAATTCACCAATATGATGTTTATCATACCGAAAAACATACAGATTGGCCACCTTCTGGTTTTTCGGCTACACATGTATTCGCTAAACATGTATATGCTAAGGCTAATGAGTCGTAAAATTTACGAGCGGTATTAAAAAAAACGGACTGAAATACTGCACTAATTGCAAACGGAAGCACGACTAGACAGGTCAGTATGGTATATGAGTAGACCGTAATGGACGAATCTATTGCTTGCCACTTCAGGGGAAGGGAACGAAAAAACTGATTCGCGCTCGTAGGAAATACGACACATTAGCTTTCTAGGGTTAAAGAAGTGACCAGGAGAACGAGGAGAAGTAAGGGGAAACATATTTAATTGGAGGTAAATTTATATGTAGATTTATTAAGGGTTTGTAAAGTTTTTTTTTTGTATCAAGTCGTGGCAGAAAAAAGGTTGGCTATATTTTTAAATATGTTAAGGATTATTTTGTTAGTAGTTGCATATTAGTATTCATTAAATATTTAGTTTAAAATAAGGAAGTATAGTCTTATTTATTTTATCCTACTCTGCTGATAGAACTGGCGCCCAATTTTTTTTTTTAGTTCATAATAAAGTATTTGCCCACAGGTATAAATGAAGGTGGTGTTGCAGTAAACAGCGCTTAAAATGCAGTTTCACTAAAAAGAGATAGTGTTTCCAGGTTGAGTCTATACAATACAAAGGCCCTTCAAATAACTCTTATGGTATTGTATATAAGCAGGTTGACTACAGTATGGCGAGTTATTCAAGAGCCAAAAGGTGTATTTAGCAAGCACTATACACCTCATCAGCCTGGGTCCATCTAAAGCACTATTAGCAGTCAATAATTTAGTTTAAAGGTAAGAAAATTATTTTATCTTAAAAAGTAAACTATTATGTAAAAACCATTACCATTTCTTCAACCGCATCTATGGTAGTTCTCCTATTAGGAACTGATTTTGCATTACTTAACCTCTGTAACATCATAAATAATTTTTATGTTTACATGTTCAACTTTAATAACAAAATTTTATTATAAATCTTACCAAAACCAACATTCTATTTGCTGTTATTTACGGTACTCTTATATATTTACATACCTTTAGACTATTTATGTGTTCACTAGAACATCCACGCTATAATTTTTACATTTCATATGAACAATCATTTATGTTGTAACAAAGACAATATAAACAACAGCAAAACAAAAAACAATATTAGCCAGTCAAATAGTTCACTACAAACCACATCTGTAACATAGATCAACAACTTTCTGGTTTCTCAAACAAAACAGATTTGTCATCAAATTTAGTAAAACACCAAAATATTTATGACAAGACGTGTTACAGAATACACAAACATAAATGTTTATCAAATATTTAACTGTTTTTTTTTTTTTTAACGCAAACTTTATAAATAGAGCCAATACTGCAATTGTCTGGAAGTTAACTGCTGGGCACTAAAATATAGATTCATTTAATTTTGACCAGAACAGATTTCAGACAATTTTTGTAACTCAGGCTAACAAAATAATGCTGCTATATAGCGTTCTGCCATACACTCGTAGTTAGTAGACCCCCGAGGTACAGCTAACCAGATAACAGTTGTTAATACTGTATTAATACTAAGAACTAATATTTCTCGAGCCTCCCAGAATAGAAAAAATTAGTTACTTTTTAATTTTGGTAGCAAGAAAGAAAACAAGGAATGACTGCAATTCTTTCAGAGTTAACCTTATCCTGTACCTAATTTCACATTGTCTTTAAGGTTCCTCCCAAACATACATCCAGTAGCAAACTATTTAAAATTTACAAAACTGTAAACAACTTCCTTACCGTTTGCGAACGAGTTTGCATAGGTGGAACCGGTAGAACCATTTGACTTCAAATAAACAGGCAGAGCGTTTAATACAGTTATTTACACAATAAGTTCTAAAAATGAGGTTTGTTGACAGAACAATACCAAATTAGGTTAGAAACCTTGTAACGCATTCACAAACGCAGGTAACTAATAACAGGTTACATACAGTAATACTAAATGATAATTGGAATCTACGATGTTTGGAACTTTTTTTAATAAAAGATAAGTTTATTTTAAAAACTAATCACATTTCACCGACGGACAAAATTACTATTGGTGACCAACACGTATCAAAATTGCAATTACATATTTTATAACTCAGGACTTCAGATCTTGACGCAAGCATGTGATGGAATTCCACCACTTTTATCAGAAGCAGCTCAGTAGCACCAGCTCCGCGAGGTGAACTAGCTTGCTCAAGGCGTGATGTAAATATCTTTCATCATGTTGTATACAGAAGCAACTGGTTTAAACTGTTTATTAGTAATATTAATTAAACAGTACAGTATGAATACATGCTAAAAGCATTGTATAATAACTCTTGAACCACTTTATATATTCAGTCTTCAGCACCTCAGACTTTCTACCTGCAATTGAATTAGACAGCTCCACGATTCCTAACCCGATCTATTTTCATTGTACTTTGTTAGATTTGCCGGATTTGCCTTACGTTGAGCTCTAGGTAAAACTTGCGCGTTGTGAGTGAATAATAATTAGTGTGGCTAATGGCTATAAAAGTTTGTTATTACTGTAATAAGCATTTTATTAAGTAATATTTCATTATTGTAATCACAAAGTCTTCCACATGATGGGTAAATTCGACATCTTTATGAGGATGAAATGTGCATCCCAGGGTACCTATTCGCAAAAAAAATCTGCCTTCTTGTACGGAGCAATTTTTGTGTACTATGTTGGAGTTTGTTTTGCAAATTTTTAGAACATGCAGAGTTGTATAGTTCCTACATCTTTTATGATGGGGTCATTTTATAGGGTAAGGACATTTTAACACTCACCACTACAATAACAATAAACACATGTAAAAACAAAATCTGGTGTGAAACACTCACACGACTTCCTCTTATCAATGCAAATAATGAACGAACCTATTCCGTTATTTCACATCATCAAAATATCGTGTGAATGCACCTTTACTGTTCAACACAGCAATCGCCAGCGAATCCTCTGAACTGTTCAACTAGCAATCGCCTGTTTCTTTTACTTAGGTTCTTTTCATTTTCATTTAACTGTAACTGTATCTTATTATTTAAATTTGTAAATGAAGAGAACGGTTGTTTGATAATCCTATTTCGTATTATCGAGAAACGTGTCGCTTCTAGAGGTTTACTAATTCTGCAGATTGCTTTATTACACACCCAACAATCCTGGCTAGTGGTGTTTAGTATCTTATCGTGCCAATTTAAACAAATGTGCGGATTATGCAATATTCCTTTCTCTCGAAGGAAACGTATTGCTCTTTCCTTGGTAGATTTAAACCTTGTTCTCATCCACCACTGAAGCAAAATATTACCATATACAATGCTTTGCTGAAACCACTCTGGATGTACGGAATCTAGATATTTGGTACTGCTGCTCGAACCAATTAAAACAAGATTCAGGTGTTCCAGTCTAGATACTTGAGGCTTACCACTGAAGCACCTTGGTATGTGATAAACTATACCCTTCTTTCTGACCTTCGCATTTCCTACGTAAAAGATATTGCAGAACAACTTTACAAAAGATTCTTTGACAAATTGAAAAAATCATCCGAATGATCTTGCATGACATATGGCCATTCAAAATTTTCCAAATTTTAAACATTTTCGCCATCTTTTGTGTAAGTATCTTCTTCAATAACATTCTGTTGTCATTCCATCATTATCTTTGTCATCATCACATCTTAATTTCTTCCGTTAATGCTGTCGTTTTCATCAAGATCATTTCTCTCTGTCATAATATGATCATATCATCCTGGAGGATACGCTGCTGGTTGTGACCCCCTTTCACCCCTAAAAAAACTTCCATCAATTCTATTCATTGAGCTTTAGTGTATAGTATAGTTCTAGACCATATAAAAAAATGACAGACAAAAGACTGAAAAATCAAGAACTGTTCATGATGTTTTTAAATTATTTGCCAAAAAAATGTCATTTTTACTAAAATAAATATTTTGTGGCGAGTATATTCTAATACCATAATTTTATTCGATAAGTTAATAAAAATAAATGTAAGAATAAGTTAAACTGCTACAATTAGTTATAATGTGGTGTCCCATTTTACAAAGAAGATGTAAGTAGGCTACTAAAGAGAAATTAAAAAATATATATTTAGTTCCTTTTGTTATACCAATGGCAATTTGGCATAACAAAAGTAATTTTTGTCATTCCCCAATTTCTTTGATAATTTTTCATGAGCGGACTCTTTTGAATTGATCAGTTACTAATAACATGTAGTGGATTATTTTGAACATCATTTACAACATTATTTCAGTCATGTCAGAATACATAAATTTCCCTTTTTTAGATTTAAGACAAAATTTAGAATTAACTGTCAGTCACAGGTTGTAGTCTAAGAAAAGAAGAAAC
This sequence comes from Catonia carolina, assembly GCA_035578175.1. Taxonomy (NCBI): domain Eukaryota; kingdom Metazoa; phylum Arthropoda; class Insecta; order Hemiptera; family Achilidae; genus Catonia; species Catonia carolina. The sequence goes on along the minus strand of JAQMRL010000022.1, from coordinate 1,071,907 downwards.
AGTTTCAACAAACTACACTGCCCATCCTTGTACTAAATCCAGTTAACCAATCTACCAGTGACCAGGGTATAAAATACACAATATTTTTTTAAATTTTTTTATTATAGATTTACTGCAACTAGTTACTTAAAACTAACGAACAGTTTTTCTTTAGCGATAATATCCCCCCCCCCCCATGTATATAATTATGCAGTCACCCACTGGTGCTAGCACTTATTTTCTAATGTCACATACAGTATTCTATAAACACTAGAAATAATAATTTCTTAAATCTCTAACTTAAACCTATTGGTAATCTACTAACTTAGGTAAATATACGTATAACTATAACTTAAAAGTAGCCTAACCATTAGTTTTAGTAATTTGTATTATATACATGACTTAAAAGTATTTTACTCTTATTTATAGTTTAACAGTACTTTTATTAGTCTTATCTTAACACACTATTACACCTAACTATTATACTATTAAAAATATTTTTTTAACAAACTAAATCTGCAGGCTTAGTTCTTTTCAGTCGCCTAACTATTACACTTTTAATACTTTTTTAACAAACTAAATCTACAGGCTTAGTTCTTTTCAGTCTCCTAACAATTGCACAGTTGAAGCGCTTCAACATTGACGTGATCATGAAGACGATCTTCGTGTTTCTTGGCACACTTACACACTTCTTCCGCTACTGTGTTAACTTGTAAGTCTCGATGGATGTCGCTGTTGCGGGCATACCATGGAGCGTTTACAATGTTTCTGAGCACTCTGTTCTGGAACCTTTGGATAACATTTATGTTGTTTGCTTTTGTGCAGCCATAGATCTGCAAGCCGTAGGTCCATACCGGTTTTAGCACTTGCTTGTATAGAAGCAATTTATTGAAAGTTGACAGTTCAGAGGTCCTACCGAGCAGCCAATACCTACATTTTTCTGTACTTAATTTAAATACACAATATGATTACATTTTATGAGTTCAAGAATTTCTGTAATTTCTTGTTTTGGGAATCAAATCATTTTTTCACGGCTGTATAATGATATTAGATTTTCGGTTGTTTGTAAAATGTTTGATAAAAGAAAGATAAATCACAGGCATCGCAAAAAGCTTTTAAAATGTACCGTATTGTATAGTAGTGATGGGGCTTATTTAACATAACAAGGTTAATAACATGGTTACTGGATTGAGCCAGTTATCATGATAACAGGTTACTAAAAACACCCTGTTAGCTATTACTTTATAACACTGTGATTCAAAGCCATTTAGTAAATAGATGAACGAATGACACTTTTAAGTCAAACTGAGTTATAATACTGTTATTAATACAAACACAAGGGTGAAAAATCTCACTGAATCTCTCACGGACACAATGTTAAGACAAACAGCTCTCTTTTTCTGTAACCAAATACAACAACAGCAAACCAAACACAATTTTTCACGAACACAAGGGTGGCCAATCAAGCTGAGTCTTTTACGGACACACAGCAAGGCACTGTAGATACTATACAAACATTGTTCACAGAGCCGAAAAGTCAGCAGCCACACATCCATAAAGGTGTTGGCAGGATTAAAGCAAGTCAATACTCAAAACAAACTGTCCAGTGAGTCATGATGCACCGCCAGAGAGTTTGTTTTGACTACTATTTTCTGTACCAATAAACCTTTTTACAAAAAATCTGACCATTAGTGAATAATTTAGTTCATGCACTGTTTTCCGCATGTTGTGCTATTACCTATTATTCTAACACATTTTATTATAGGCTGGAGGATAATATAGTGTTATTTTAGTAACAGGATATAGAATCCTGTTATCGAGCAGGGTGTTATTTTCAGTGACATGCTTTATTTCCCGTCACAACTGTATAGGGCGCAGGTTATAATCAAATTGATAGCCTACAAAGACATGTAATCTGGGAGGTTGATATGCTTCAGCCCCCATGAACGAAAAGTCCAAATCTTTAACCTAACTAAAAAGCTGTGGGAAAATCATAATCAGGCCACCCTTTGAACCAAACTCTTTGCTATGTGTCAGAAGAGGTAGGTGTACTTTAATTATTTACCGACATTTCAATACAATTATTGAAATTTAATAAACTACCAGTAGGTTGTTTTTATCCATGTAACAGATAATCTTTGTCTTCAAATCATATCCAAAAGAGTTTATGGTATGCCGTAAAAGGTACGTTTAAATCTGTTTTTCAATCATATAGGCTACCAACTACTTTTCAAAGAGTTCTGATTTCAACCATCTGATTGCTCAGTATAATTTCAATTACTTATACCAATGGCAGAAGTGATAAGAGTTTAGAGGATTATACAGAAAATAAAACATCAACATTTCAACCAGGTGTTAGTAATAACAAAACCACCCTGGAGTTATGAAAGAAGCAGCGTACAATAAATTTAGTTGCTTTCTGTCCTTTATCACTGCTTGTAGCTCTGAAGAATTCCTTGTGAGATTAACAACAACTAACACTGTGCACAACTGCCACAAAAATTTCAAATTAATCAGTGCTTCATGTTTAAGATTTTAAAGAAAATCGTTAAAAATTTATTAACAAACCTTAATCGGTTTATACTACATTAGATTTAAAAAGCTAAGAAAGTTATTAATAGCATGTTTTTTCTGGTAATCAACCAGCCAATAAAAACGAGTGTAAGTTTGTAAAATGTTTATTATTTTCCATAATGCTTTTCCAGTTCTTTTTTTTTCTTTTTCTTCTTCTTTTTTAGTTTTTTAGAAAAATGTTTTGCTTCTTTACTTGTAAGTTCATAAGTAAAAACTTCTGGAATTTCAATGTCACTAAAATGTAGATCATGATCAGGCTGAAATAAAACAGCAATTTACAGTATTGCTTAAAAGTTATCTTAACCTATATGTGGTGTTTTTACTAATTGTGGTATTTGTGGTGTTTAACAAATTTGGTATTTGACTAGACAAGTTTGAGTGCAAGCACTTTTTTTTGAGGGTGGTTCAAGGTAGAGAGTGATTTACAAGAGTTGTGGCCAATCTTTAGTAGTAATGGAGTTAGCTCTATATGAGGTATCAAATTAATATTTAGGTAGATTCTTAAGCTTGTTCTTTCAACATAAAAGTAATGTCTATGTCCTTTACCTCCTATAACAATACAGCTAAAAAAGTAAAATTTTTATGCTGCATATTTATATTGTGCAAGTCCTTTGAATTGAAAAACAGCTTACTGACTACAAACATTGATTTACAGATTAGGAAAAATTTCTTAAAACACCATGTTTGGAATGTAGCATTTTATGGGAGTGACAATGGGTGATAGGGGCTGTAGAAAGGAAGAGGATAGAAGCTTTTGAAATGCGGTGTTATAAAAAAATGTTAAAGATTAGGTGGGTGAACAAAATAAGTAATTTAGAGGTTCTTAGACAAGTGGATGAAAGAAGAAACATATGGAAACATCTTACCAGAAGAAGGGATAGGCTAGCAGGGCATATTTTAAGACATCCAGGTACTGTGCTATCATTAATGGAGGGTAATATTGAGGAAGTGAATTATAGTGGGAGGCAAAGGTTAGAATATTTAAAGGAAATTACAAAAGATGTAGGGTGTTACAGGTATGTAGATATGAAACGACTTGTGCAAGATAGAACAGCTTGGAGAGCTGCGTCAAATCAGTCGAGAGACTAATGACAAAAATATATTGTAAGTAAATGGAGAAAACTAAATTTTTATGGAAAAACCAATTTTAATGTTTCTTTTGTGAGTATAATGGTTCTATTCATCCAGGAATAGAGAAACATTTTTAAAAAGGTGTCTATGTGTCAAGTTATTATTAATTTTAGGACTTAATAACTCGTACTCGTATATTTTATAAAATAATAAATTTTTAGAGAAAATTTTGCTACAATTTTTTAAGTTGTTTATTACTCCAAATGATACATAATAAAAAGGGTAAAAATGTTTGGAGTCATCAGTTCCAAATCTCTAATCAGTTTTTTATTTTTACATTCTTGAGCTTCATATTAGTTTAAATATTTCTTTAGCTTATTTAAAGTTGTATCAAAATTAGGTAATAATTATCACTAATTATTAGTAAACGTGTGGAGAATTTTGTGTCAAAATTTCTACTCTGGATGGAGATCAAAATAAGGGATCTTTTGCTTTGCAGTTATTAGCACATTGACTATACCACAGAGATGGTCTTTTAGTCTGGTTCAATGGAGATAATATGTATTGGTATTTCAAATACTAACAGGCATAATTCAAAAATGTATTAAACATTTTTGCTCAGCTATTTCAATGGTTTGTACAGATTAAAGTACACAATGAAGAAGCTAATGGTAAACCATCTCACTTCTTGTTATACTTAGTAAAACGTCTAGAGGTTCAAACCAGCCTTTCGGCTGATGACATAATCAACAACAAAGCAAGTTACCCATATTTTACTACTGTCTGCATTTTGCTTGTGGATTAATAAGTCAATAATTAAATGCTGTAAATTACTGAATTTAACAAGGAATAATTCAATAGAATAATTAATTGCTCTGCTTGGTAAAAACTCTAAGATGGGCCAGTTGCCATTTTCTGACACAAAATTTTATTAACCTAAAACAATAAGTTTAAAAATTTCTTATTTAAAAGCTCTACAATTTGAATCATTAGTAAATGGCTGAAATATGAATAACATTTTGTTATAATTTAGTTAATTACATTGGTTATATACCAATTAAGAAAGAGTTGGCCATAGACACTCATTCACGAACATTTCAGAGTAAGAAAATCTGTCTACTTGCAATTATGTACAAAAATTTAGCGAGCAGCCCCAGTGAGATTGGTTTCTTTCTTTGATTTAATTTGTTAGTGAGCATAGATATTTATCTATGCTCACTAATCTGTTATCGGTTTTAATATTGATAACATTTACAAAAATCATTTTCTGCCACCCCTGAGGCACAGGGATTTGCAAGCTAGAAGCAGAACGTTTCAGGTTCAATTCCTGGCTATTTTTTTTTTTTTTTTTTTTTTATTTTGGTTTAACGTCCGACTGTTCTGCAATTACTGCTAATACAGACGGTGAAGAATGAAATGATTTTTGTAACGTATGAAAATATGCCGTGCCTGAATGGGATTCGAACCCAAGACCGCATGGTGAGAGGCGAGCACGTTACCAACTACGCCAATGCGGCCGGCAATTCCTGGCTAGGATGGAAAATTATTACGGGTTAAAACCATCAAATAATGTATCACAACCCATTGTAGTCACTAATTACCAAGCAGTTAATGCAACTTCAAATAATAATTTTCCTATTTTTTTGCTATTTGACTCGTTTTTCTAGTGTTTTAATTTATAAAACATTACTATTTACTCATCATATTATATTATAATTTAAAGAAACATAATTTTTTCATTTAGTAGTTTGAAAAGGTTTTTTGTTTTTGGTTTTACGCACAACTGTAAAGCATAGTAAGGCTAACGCATTTGGTGAAGGGTGATAGATGAAAATGAGTGATGAGTGTTGCAGATCTAACTGTGAATCAAACTTGGGACACCCAGGATAGAAGCTGATTGCACTGACGACTACATATATGGGTTGTTTTCATTTTTGTTCTTATTATTTAAGATCGCATCTGCTGTTGAGTCATTGTCGGTTACAACACAGTATTGGTGAGTTTTAATATAAAATAATTTTCAGATCCTAGCCAGGAACTAAATTCAGGATCTTTCACTTTGCAGTGCAGTCCAGACTAGTGCTCTAACCACTGTGACCATACAGGCAGCAGATTTTTTTATTGTCATGATAAATTCATGACATAAAATTCTTTGAAAAGGATTTTTTAAGGAGTTAGCAAATTACTTATGTACCCAGCTAACCAAAGTAGATTAAATGGAAAATACAATTTAAAAAATATTTGTAAAAATATAAGAATGGTTTACATTTAGTGAGTTTGCAGTTATTCCAATTGCTTTTCAGAAAGTCATAAATATAATCTTAAAAAACATATCTTTGTAATTTATACAAAGCATGAAAGATAAACTAGGAGCGATCACTTTTTAAATAAATAATAAATTTTCTAAAAAAAATCTATATTTTAATATGAATAGATAATAAGTTCACTTACTAATAAGGTACTTATAGGTACTTATTAAGGTACTTAAGGTACTTCAGAATTTATAATAAAGTTGTAATTCTAAATGAAATAAAATATTTTTATTTTTTCATGCATACATGAGAACTACATGGGTAGTCTTCAGTGTCTGACTGGTCCTCGTTTTTGCTCATTTGCTGGACATATTTTTTCAGTATTGATTTTCCAGAAGATGTTATACGTAAATCAGTTATAACTTTCTGTACAAAAATTAATTTTTTCAGTATTATACTCAATGGTGTAATTCAAAATTAAATTGAACTTATTACTTTCTCTGATTAATTATCAAATTTTATGATAATTAAAACTTGAAATACAAATTAATGTAACATAAAGTAATTTTATTTTAAAAAAAACCACCCATTTATGATAATATGAGAAATTCAATCTGTTGTAAACCTAAATCATCTAAAAGTAATTTTTTTCTCTGCAATGCTTAATTTATGACTAAAAATTCTATTAGTGAATGTAATGATTAAGATAATTGTATAAATGATGGAAGGCAAGAGAGGGTAGAGCCCCCTTGGTTCCTCCCCAAGATATTAAATTAGTAAGTCTATATTCCAGCAGCTTTTTTTCCAGCTAGCACCATTACCAGGTAGATGTAAGATAGAGAGTGAACGTACCAGTGGGTTATTGTGTTCCCGTGATTTGTTGTGAAAGCATTTGTACAGGTGTTTGATGAAATTTTAGACAAAACATATTTTCAAATTTGTATGTAAGGTTTTGTTGCTAACGAAAGGGGTGCTTTTACTATAAGGTGTAATGTTTTTAACTCTCATGCCTGAATGTGTTACAAATTAGTGTTTGGTTGAACTGTAAATTTGGTAGCTGTAGGTCCATATAGGTTTCAAAAGAGAACAATATACGTGTAATTTTTGTGCCAATGGTAATTTTGATCATTAATGGAAGTACAAAGTAAAGAAGTTTTGTATGTTTGGGAGTTCAGTAATAAAACTTTCTGTTTGATATACTCGTACGTGCTTAAAGTCAAAAGTGTTGTGTTGTTTATCAAAAGTCAGACCGAGACACGTGACCATATCTGTCTTTGTGAGAGATTGATTGTCTGTGTATGTTGGTAGCATTCACCATGATGAAGTGTGAAACTTAAGTGAAGGGATCTTGTCAGTATTAATTTTAATTTTTTTTTTTTATTATCAAATCAGCAAAATGACATCTGTTTTTCATAGAAAAACTAGAACAATAAGTAATAAAATTAACATTGAATATAGAATATATAACATTATTAAACTTTAAATGTTTAAAATATCACATTTTTACATTTTTTTAAAAATAAATTAATTTTGAAATGATTGAAAATTGAAATATATTAAAAAATATATACATGTTTTTTAAAGTAAAGTTAATTGTGTTCAAATTTGGTACTTAATTCTAACGCTTTGTAAATGTTTAGTCATGAAAAAGTATTGTGGCTGTTGTCCAGTAAGTTTATATAAACACAAGTCATAGGTTTCTGCCAGTTCTCGCCAACACCCTGTGTTTACTAAAATATTTTAGAAAAAGAAAGTGTTTTACTGTAATAGATTAAATTTGACCTCTACTAACTTTTCAGCATATAGGCTACTAAATAAAAAAGTATAAATTAATTTGTTGTTATGATTAAAAAAAATATTTAAAATAGATACTTTTTGATTAATTTTATCAATAAGAGTTTGAAGTACAATGAATCAACTTACCTCCCATGCTTTTGTAATTTTCAACAGAACTGAATATTTTGACCGATCATGGTCTGTAATTTTTACTGTTTTATGTGTACGATTATCCTGGAACAATTAAATAACAAGCTGTTTAATTTGCCAAATTAATTATTTATAAAACTGAAAAGATTTCATTTAAGTAATATTTAAATCTTAGATGTAGCCTACCTAACTCTTATATCAAATTTTATTGAACTAACCCATTTATCTTATTGAGCCACAATCTTAAAAATTGTAATAGTACAATTTAACCGAGGCAGTGAGTCAAAACACACTTTTACACATTACCTAATTTTTTTGTATTTTATGAAAAGTTCTAATCTGGAAATTTTGCCAACTTTTTTTAAAGTATGTCATTGTAGAAGTATAATCAGAGTGGAGAGAAGTTTCTTCCAGTTGCCACAGCACAATTTTAAAGCGATAGAAAACTAACACTTCATGATGTGTTGAAAAGTTGTTAGTCAAGTGTAAAATTTTAAACATGATCTACAACAATAGTAATATAAAGTTCACAGTATTTTGGTGGTATTTTAAATACACTATTTTATTACAAAAACACTGCATATAAATACTGTAGGAGACGAAATGTATACTCTTTAAAATATATTAGAAGATCACAATAAAATTGTAAATGGATAATATAATAATAAGTTTGTATGTTTCTAATACGGTTTTCAAATATGGAGGGTGGATGCTTGAGTTAAGACTCTTACATGTCATCAATGAATGTTGGAAGAAATATGAAATCCTTGACACTTGGAACTCAGCAGCAGTTATCTCTCTGTTTAGGAAGGGTAGAAGAATGGAATGTAGAACTTATCGGGATATCAGCTTAATCAATTCTGAATATAAAGTGTATTCCAAAATAATTAACAAAACAGTAAGGGTAATAACGGAAGCAATTATAAGTGATGAGCAGAGTGGATTTCAAGGTGGTAGATCATGTATGGATAATAAATTTACGGTTACAAGCATTTTAGAGAGACAGAGAGAGTTAAATTGGGGTCTTATTCAATTCTGTTGTAGATCGTGAGAAAGCCTTCGATCGAGTGGACTGTAACGTACTTTAGCGGATTATTTTTTTTTTTTTTTGGTTTAACGTTCGACTGTTCTGCAATTACTGCTAATGCAGACGGTTAGCGGATTATGACAGAGTTGGGGTACCCTTCTCACTTGGTGCGTGCAGTTAAAAGTCTCTATGCCAATACTAGGACAGCTATAAATACGGGGACAAAACGCTTAAAAAAATTTACAATTAACCTAGGTGTACGACAAGGGTGTAGTCTATTACCTACATTATTTAATATTTGTATTGATTACATTTTTAAGATGTAGAAATTCAGCGTTAGTCCTGGTATTAAGTTAAATGACAGTAGTTATTTGAATGGACTTTTATTTGCAGATGGCGTGTGGATTGTGCAGGAGACAGAAGATGATCTTCAACGGGTGGTCTACATGTTACACAAACTGGGTAAAGATTTTCTCTTAAAATGTTCATTGATACAACCAAAATAATGGCTTTTGGTTCGTTCAAAATTAGTTGTGGATAATACCGGTATGGGAGAATCTCCCTTTCATTATTTAGGTTGTGATTTGATTCTGATTTGAATATAGAACTGAAATTGAGCCAATTCCTGAAGATATGCGGGAATATAAGCAGAACTTTGGGTAATAGAGTGAGAAAGGTCACCAAAATTAAATTCTATAAAGTTATGGCAGCTCCAGTTATTCTGTACTTAAGTGACAACAATAAAAACCCAAGAGCAGAGGACGAAACTGCAGAGATGAGATTTCTAGAAGGACTAAGGGGTGTACATGCTTGGAAAGTAAGGAATGAGGGAATTAGGTCAGAATTGGGTATTTACAACTTGAACAAAAAGATAAAGGATTATCGCCAAAATTGGAGAGAGCATGTGGCAAGGATATCAGATCACAGGATACCTAAGCAGGCGCACTGGTATGCTCCAGAAGGTAAAAGGGATGTTGGTAGACCTAGGAAAAGATGGAGATAGATGATATAGTATGTGAGTTCGAAACAGGCTGCGGCGTAATTCTTGGTTGGAAGAAGAATAAGAAGAAGTAGAAGTATGTTTCTAAAAATATTAAAATAATAATTATCATAAACAAATAATGTGTTAACATATTACATGATTTCCATCAGATAAATTAAAGACATAACAGACATCTAAACAGATTTGTGTTACAGTACCTTTGTTACTGAAAATTTTTCTTCATTGATTATAAGCGTTTGGGACATATATTTTAAAAGCGCTTTATTTACAGTATCACCAGGACCATTTTCTTTTAAATCAACTGTGACTGAACGTTTATTCATTTCTGAAAACAAAAGGAAAAATATAATTACTAGTGTAATTGGACACTTTTGTTATCTGAGCGTACTTAGATTTCCATGAATCATTGAATATATTTTCTTTTATTGCATATATTTTCTTTCTGAGATTCAAATTAGATTGAATTAAAGTTTTTGAGTCCAAATCTGTTATTGTCTAAATAATTAACACCAGATTTTGGCCAGAATCACCAGATTCACCAACCACATTACTCATATGACCAGCCCGTGGTGTGGTGGCCTGTATAACTGGCTTCTATTTGTTGGAGGTCTCAGCTTCAATTCGCAGTCAGGTCTGACATTTACAGTCAAAAGTAAAACAAACAACACATATGATATGTTTAAGAGAAGGAACTGATGTGATGCAAACCCTACCTACTTTTAATTGTTGGCCTTAGTTGATTTCGTGATTTTAGTTAATTTTAACCATGAATCAATCTTGTGGGAAACAGGCAGTAAATATCACAGAGTATGGTTGCATCTCTATGCAAGAAATCCTTATTGAAAAATTACGTGAAGAAATTAGAAATTTAGATTTTTCTTACCCAGAATTTTTTGTTTAAAATAATATGCAAGAGTTACAAAGAAACATTGTTAAAAACAGGTAAATAAAAATATAATCTAAGTTATAGGTAACATTAATTTTTTATGTTATGAGTAATGAAATGTACCACAATAAATTAATGGGTCAATATACCTTTGTTCAGACGGGGAGAGATAAAAGCCTACAGTGAATGTCTGTAGACAATATGGGCAGCTGAAATCACCTAACGTTTCTAAAATGGCTCTAAATGATCCAAAACAATTTCTATTCATTATGATTTGGTATAAAATTGTGCATACCTATTATCAAAAAATTCAACAATTGGGTTTGTAGGTACAATATATTTTATTTAAAATATTGCATAGTTTGTTTAGTATTAACTGTAAATTAAAAAAAAGTTTTCTATTTCATTTAAAAATAATAGGAAGGTTTAATTAGTTACCTATTATTTTGTTGGCTGTAGCACCGGGCTTAACAAAAAGATCTATGTATATATCTCGTCCTCTATTTCTTATAAATTTGTAAAAAGGAATTGGAATATTTTTGGAGTCTGGTCTAGGCTGAAAAAATTATGAATAAAAATATAACATGTTTTCTCTATACTTATCAATTTCTTTTGATAATCTAATATTATGCCCATAACAGACGGATGGAGTGTCAAATTATTTGTTCTCAATCTGTTAGTTGAAGGGCTAAAATAAATAGTTCTGTTTCTTATCACATGGTCAGCCAATTAAATAACTGAATCATTAAAGAACAGAAGAGGCCGAGGTGTAAAATACATTAATCAGAGTTATCTCCTCTGAAAGTAATGAATTTCATTATACAGCCAGACCCTGTGGTGACTGAAATGAAAACTCCATTTGCAGAGTGGAAAATATGTGTTTTTCAGAGGGCTCGGCATGCTGATAAGTGTTCTTTTCCACTCAGTGAGGAAGGCACCGGTAAACCACATCACTCCTCATTATACTAAGTAAAATCTCTATAGATTCAAACCAGCCTTTTGGCTGATGACCTAAACACAATCTAATATTATATTTTCTCTAAGGTGCCATAAAAATCTAATTACTAATTTTTTATTTTTTTTTAATCGCTAATGTGTGTATGTTCCAATCTGTTCAATTGAGAACAATAAGCAACCCCATGACCCAATGAGATGAGGTTGGTGTGTATGACATGTAGATAAAGTGTAGTTTTGTACAGACCCAGGCCGACCATTCCTGAGAGAGTATGGTTAATTAAACCCCAACCATCAAAGTACACTGGTAACCACTGTTTTGTGTTCAAATCCGTATAAAAGTAATTACCTTCACTAGGATTTGAACCTGAAACCTTCTATTCCAAAAATCAGCTGTTAAACAGCTGACTTGCGCTAACGACTTTACCTCTAGACCAACCCAGTGGGTCAATTACTAATAAAGTTTTACTTTTATGACTAGTATATTGTTAGTTTGGTTACTGGGAGGGAATCAAAGGTATATTTAAGGCATACATTTACAAATTAACCATATATTTCCCAAAACTCTTTATCTTGGTGAAAATTTTCGCTACATCAAAAGTGTATGAAATACTTTTATAAAATTAAAAATAATTTTTTTTAAATTTGAAAATTGAATATTAATTTTTTAAATTAAGTTACTGTAACGAAAATGGCATATTCAGTTTTCAAACCCACATGAAGAGTGAGTTTTTCATTAACTGGCTAAATTTAAAATTACTTATTTAAAGAATTTAACCAAAAACTACTCTATATGTTCCAGATGTATGTCCAATAAGACGTGTATTGTTTAAACAGCGTTGCTATACCACAAAAAATTAAGGAAAACTATCTTAAATTTAAATTATAGAGCTTTTAAAAAAATAACTTAGAGCTTACTCCAACGGTTTTGTGCCAGCTTTTGTTTATAGTAATTAATTACTGAAATATTTAATACATTAAGCTATCGTATTAATGCAAGAAACCCATGATGCATGGTGGCATGGTGTTGTTGTAAGTAGGTAAATAAAAAAGTACTTTTAACCAGGTGGTACATTAACAAACAATGGTAAAATTTTAACGACTAAACTGTCGGTTGCTGCCTCCATGGCCCAGTGGTTACAGCACTAGACCGTACTGTACCCTGAAAAGCAGGATGTAGTGAATTTGATTCCCAGCTACTATTTAAAACCCACCATTTTTATACCTACCATAACCAATAGTAGTTGCTAATAAAAAAAAATAAATAAACAGTTGGTGTGACTCTAAACTAAAACCCTCTCAATTCTGCAATCTTTACATTCAACTACAAAAGAGATAAAATACTAAGTATTTTCCCTGGATAGATTATTTTTACAAACTAGACTTACACATGGCCATCAGTCACTTTTTGTTAGTTTATTTGAAGTTGCATTAACTGTTTTGGTTATTAGCGGTTATTATGGATTATAGTACAGAATCTGTGGGTTTAAACATATAATATTTTCAGACCATAGCCAGGATTTTCCACATTGGAGTGTGCAGTGCAGTCTAGTTTTCTCTCACAAAAAAACCATGGAGGCTACCTCATGAATCATTCTACTAGAGTTGTAAACCAGTTCACATGTACTACAATTAGCAAATATGCACCTATCAAAATATAAAATTCTTGATAAAAATCTGGTGAGAAACACTCACACGACTTTATCTTACCAATGCAAATAATGAATAATATAATCTAAAATTAATAATAAAACATAAGAAATAAACAAAAAACTAACCTCAAAAACCATAACATAATTTTAACGATTAGTGAATGATACAAAAGGAAAACCTCAGTCACGCTTAAAAATAAGGAAAATCACTCTTTCACACTAAACAAGGCTCTGTAGAGAAAAATGCTTGAAATAAAAGTTGCAGACCTTTTAATTTCCTATAAACTTAATTATACATTTTTGTCGTAAAATGCATACCAAGGCTGAAATCTTAAAAGATCTATTTTCTTTTAGAGATTTTCATGAAAAAACTGTAATTAGTGATTTTCTGTTTTTTTCATGAAAATAACAGAAAATCACTAATTACCGCTAAACTAAGCTTTATACAAATAAGCATTACACCCTATCATATAGAGCATAAAAAATGTAGTAAATGAAGCAATTTTTTAAAAATTGTAGGAACCGTTTTTGAAAAATGGCAAAAAAGTTAAAAATTGCACGAATAAACTACTACTTCTGGTTTACTGATTTTGATGAAAATGTTCACATCTGGTCCTCTAGTGGTACCTAACTTAAGTTCCAAGTTTCAACTTCGTACGATGTTCCATTCTTGAGATCTTTTGTTCACACACATACGTGCACGTACTCACAGACCAATTGCTAAAAACTTTTTTTTTGGGTTCAGAGGGTCTGTAAACACGTATATCCGGTGAAGACTCGATTTTGAAAAATCGACATGAAAACAATACTTTCCTTCTTATATATTCACATAGGGCAAGACAAAGTAAAAACAGAATCCACAGAACATATGTAAATTCCAGAATTGAAAAATAAACCAAGTTTCATATTTCTTACCGGAAGTGAAGACACATTAATATCATTATAAACATCATCATCATCGTCTTCATCGTCATCAAATTCACAGAATATATTACCTAAAATTAAGAAAACTATTATTATGTTTGTTACATATATCATCATAAATTTATTTTCATTTTTTAATTAAAAAACCCTACTTATACTATGTTGAATTAAAATCACATTTTAGTTTATTAGTGTCAATTTATTATAAAAATCTGATAAATTATTATTGATAACAATTGACTTACATAAGAAATCTGATTATATTACTAAATTCTTACTATAATTTCAATTTACAGTCTATTGAAGAAATCAACAAAACTTCTGTTATTCAACAAATATAATTTTATTCGGTGGACTTCATTATGTGAAACGCAAGTAAAAATTCTACTAAATTTTATTTTATTAAAATGATTTGGGTAGTTTTGTAATTTTTCAAAGTTATTAATCTACATATTAAAGGGTATTTTTAAAACTTTTAACTCTGTTCCCACTTAAACAGTTTTGAGTATTGTTTTTAACATAGGGATTCTCTGAGCACATATTTTTGTAATCATCAGTTTTTGTTTTTTCAAAGTTATTTTTAAAATCCATGAATAAATATTTTAAAATCCAGTTTTTAAATGAGTTACAGCTTCATCACATTTTTAATCAGTTTGCAGTCTCCATATTAACTAGAAACTGTTTTTATGCTGCATATTTTGCCATTCATGATTATGTTAAGTCATTTCAGAAACATCAGCAAAATCACAGTTGTTTGATGACCCAGATATGTTTGGTTTTTTTAATAAAATGAAAATTATGTAGCTGAATGTATCATATTCTGTAAGTTCTCACCCTAAAAAAGTGACCATAAAAAGGTATATTACCTGTTTGTTCAAGAGTTTTTAATAAATAGAATTATAACTCGTAGATTAAAAAATAATGTTAGTAGATGTCATAAGACTTGTGAGAATCCATAAAAAAATCAATTGTAATAGTAATATTTTATGGGAGCTGCATATTCCTTCTATTTTTGCAGAGCTTATTTGCTACATTTTTTCAAAAATGTTAGATATCACAACGTTACATTTTGTTTTTAATTGTTTTATTTCTTACATCTTTCTCTTTAAAGCTATAGAGCTACTTTTCAATATTTTGTTTTTGAAAAATGTTAAAGTAATATTATTTTTTAACTGTCTAAATAATTATAGGTTTTTGATAGAATCTATTTTAAAAATTACCCACTATTATAATAAAAATGTAGCTCCTTAGCTTAAAAGTTCATAATTTTCTAAGTAAATTAAAAATGAATAATTGAAATATCTCTTTTGGCTGCTGAGAAAATGTGTTTGTTTGTTTAGGTCATCAGCCGAAAGGCTGGTTTAAACCTCT
Source organism: Catonia carolina (assembly GCA_035578175.1). NCBI lineage: Eukaryota > Metazoa > Arthropoda > Insecta > Hemiptera > Achilidae > Catonia > Catonia carolina. The sequence goes on along the minus strand of JAQMRL010000022.1, from coordinate 1,056,288 downwards.
AGAGGTTTTACAAAGTAAAACAAGGAAAGAGGTGGTTTACAATTGCTTTCCTCACTGAGTGAAAAAGCATGCTTATCAGCATGTCGGGCCCTCCGAAAAGCATCTACTTTCCACCCTGCAAATGACACCTTCACTTCATTCACCACAGAGTCTGGCTGTATAATAAAATTCATTACTCTCAGAGGAGATAACTGTGACTAGTGTCTTTTACATTTTTCTACCTCTTCTGTTCTTAAATGCTTTAGTCATATAATTGGCTGATCATGTGATAAGAAATAGAACTATTTTTTTGTAGCCCTGGAACTACCAGAGTGTAAATAATTTAACTCTCCACCTGCATGTTATGGGCAGTGAGAAAGTGTATGCAAATTTTTAAAAGCATACCTTTTGGATAATTGATGTTAAATTATCTGGAACCGTGGTTAGTGCATACTATCACCATAGGATAGACTGTGTAAATCTTCATCATATTCCAATTTATCTTCTATTCTTCTTGTAAGCTTGCTGAGGATTCTGTCTGCATTTTTTTGTAACTCAAAGACTACCTTTCTGCGTTCTTGACAAGAATCATGTCTAATGTTTTTAATGAATTTACACAATTTGATAAACATTAGGGCACGGACACAACCCTCATTTTTCTAAATATCTAACACTTTTTGATACTCCAATATTGTATGAGCTTAACAGTCTCATAAATACCTCATTTTAGTGTATTCTTTGCCACGAATAACTTTATTTTGGACTTCTGGACAAAATCATATATTATTTAGAGATTCACTAGTATTTCATTTCCTCCTTGTATACACTGTTCTAATAATAAAGGGTTTGACAAGTCTCAGACAGATTACAAATGAGTAAATTCTCTGTGAATGTAATCTTTCCCAGCTGCTTTTACATGTTTACTCCAACTGAAATCACTGATTCCTTTTTCTATATACATATCCGAAGAATTTAATGTTTCATGATCGAACATTGAACACAATAATTAAAAACAAAGATAAAAAGCATTTAATATCTTCTGACAATAATAAAATTAAATATAATTTTGAACTGAAAAAGTGGGAGAATTTAAAGTCTAAAAGACAAAAAAATTAATTTGTTTTGCATTTACTTTTTATGTGAACTCCGTTAGTTGTTAAATTGTTAAATCCATTATAATTGTTATTATGAGCTGCAGTGTCCAAGGTCCAAATAGCCATCATGATTGCCAACCTCCGGCCGAAGAGGGCACAATAAGAAGAAAATTTTCATGGTGAAACGGATAGTGGCAGTATTATACCTGTGAAATAATGGAGACAGCAGGTTCTCATGCCTTATGAAATGGCATCATTTGTAATAGCGGAGCAACAGCTGAACAATTTTCTCATAATGATCAATGGTATGCATGGTTATTTCAGCAACCTAACTTACTATAATGGCAGCATGGAAATGACTCGTCCCACCGCTTCACAATAGTTATGTACAGTAAACAATACACAACAGTTAGTAATAATTAATTGAGATACTGTATTTATTTATTTTTTAAATTTTTGAACATTACCTATATTTGTGACAAACAGAATTTATACAGATATGCTAATAGAAATTGGTCAGTTGGGTAGTTTCGTATTGTAATGATATCTTAAAATAGAAATGGATAATGAAGACAACAGGTACATCAGAGATTATTACTAAACAGAAGATTGAAATAACATTATATTAACAACATGGAGACTTAAACCAATGAGTTCAAAATGAAATTTAATGAACAAAATAATTTGATCAAATCCTAACTTTGTTCATTTTCTTTATCATTTTACCGAGATTGTTTCAGGAAAGTTACTAAGTTCTTTAATATTTTACACCAATCAATTTTTCCTTTATGAAAACTTGACTTAGCTTTTATACTGCAATTTTAATGTTGTTTTGAGAGTAGATAATGGATATTGATACTTAAGACTACATTCATTATTTAGTAACGTACTGAGGTTTTGTGTGCGTCCACGTCAACATTTTTCTGTAGTTCTGGGGAAGGAAAACCATTGAAAATGAGCTGTATTTCTTGTATTATAATGCTGAAAATATGCAAATGATTACCACAGACACATGGCTCATCTTTACCTTATTATATCTGCACTACATATCACTGTGATTAGGACAAAGCCCATGTGCAAGACAAAGTATTTCGTTGTTTTACAATAATGCTCATACGAGTTAATGTAAATGGGTTTTAAATATCACAATTGTGTAAATTTAATCTTAAGATAGAGCTGACTTTATGGACATCAATTACATACTAAGCAACTCAAAATTGATATTTTTAAACGTGGAAGTCATCCATTTCCCCTTAAACTACTTTTTTTAATGAATTTTTGTATCTGAGTAACATTCATTTTGGGGCTAAATGGCTAATTACAAAAAATCCTCAAGCGTTGGTTGAAAAAAATCTGGTTTGTATTGAGTGATCTCAATATCGTTTTAGAGGAACACTGTAGATGAAGATCTTTCTTTAAAAGCTACTTTTTAAATTTTATACTAAGAAATTCAATGCAGAATACTAAACTTAAGTTCACATAGTTTGTTGATGCAAACCAAAAAATAAAAGTATTATGATCAGTAGAAACTAGTTTACACTAAAATTATTTTACAAAGTATAAAAGTGGTGCTTGCATTACAAGAATTTTTATTACTTTAATTTAGTTTATATTTCATTTATGTCTTCTACACTCCACAATTAATAAACTTTAAAAGGCTATTCTTGTGTTTATCACCCAGAAATCAGTGTTTTAGCATACACGCTTTTAATTCAAACGCTGATTAAGCACTAACGCTATAGACAAGCACTTCAAAGTTCCATTTAAATGTAAATCAAACTGGATTATTGACAGAGTCATAAAAATCTGTTGTTACGGTGAATGTCTGAAATATAAAGGAAAAAATAAATTACAGGTAGAGCTGTTTAAAATTTTAATTATAATTGCAAATTAATGAAAATTTATAACATACCTCCCGACATATAATATCCTGCACATTACCTCTCTTAATTTAAAATTACTTTTTCCCTATTTAACACAAATTTGAATAACTAATACAGAATTCATAATTTGTGTTGCATACAACAGGTGATTGCTATAGATAGTCAAGAATTGATTAACTGGAAAATTAAAAGTTATGTCACGCAGTAAAATATACGAGGCGTGTTCAGAAAGTAAGTACCGTTTTTAGAAAAAGCAAGTAAAACAATTTTTTTTCAACACAATTTTATTTCTACATGAAAGTCCAAACCTTAAACTATTTTTCGACATAGTTTCCACTGATGTTCAAACACTTGTCGTAGCGGGTGATCAATTTGTCTATACCCTCTTCGTAGAAGGTTCCCGCCAACGAATGTAGCCACGACTGCACAGCAGTTTTCACTTCGTCGGTTTCAAAGCGTTGGCCGCCTAGCTCGCGCTTCATGTGCAGGAACAAGTGGTAGTCAGACGGTGCCAAGTCCGGGCTGTATGGCGGGTGATCGAACTGCTCCCAACGAAATTGTCGAACCAATGTTTGAGTGTCACCAGCGGTATGGGGCCGAGCATTGTCATGGAACAACACAATTCTCATCATGCACATTTGTTCGACCGCCATTGAACATTCTAACCCACTTTCTCACCATTCCTTCACTCATCACGTCTTCCCCGTAAACATCTCGAAGTTGACGATAAATTTCAGCCGGTTTCACATTCCTTGCGTTAAAAAATCTTATTACAGAACGAATCTCACAATCGGCGGGATCACTAATTGTCTTAAACATTTTAAACGTTCAGAGAAAACTGAAAACGCAATGTAGAACAACTACAATGGCGTGAGTCGATAGCCAGTGAACAAGGACGACTAGTGCGCATGCGCGGAACACCGATTGCAGCGCTACGGCGGCAGTAGAATGAAACGGTACTTACTTTCTGAACACGCCTCGTAGTAGAAGAAATGAATAAACATAACAAACTGAAAAGAATAAGTTCAATTTATTAAAATTAAATTAAATTAAAATTTCAAATAAATTACATTTATTGTAAACACTGTTTGTTATTGTGTATTCTTTACTCTAGAATTCAGATAATGTTAAGTTACGTTTAATGAATATTATGTGTACTTGGATATCCAAGGAATACAGTTACAGTTTTCTTCACAAAGGTAACAGGTACAGGTGTGCTATACTCATACTGTTATGTGAACTGGCATAAATGATTGGTTACTAGAAACCATTTTTGTAACATTTTTTTGAACCAGTAAAAACGTTCCAGTTTTCGAACCAAATATCTTGAGAAGGACAGTACTGATAATAGCGCCAAAATAGAACCCAGGATCTCTAACATATATGCACTGTAGAAGCTTCTGGTACCCCATCAGTAATGTATCTACAAAAAATATGATTAGGATTTGATATTATAATACAGCTATTGTATAATTACTATCATTTTAAAATTACTGTTATAAGTCATAAATGTTACATGTGAAATGCATAGGTTAACTAAATTTATTTTCTATAGTCTTGTGTAAATAAGAGTATCTTTACAAATCTGTTTACTAAAATTGTAGAGCTTGTAATGTGGGATATAGCTATATATAGAATGTGCAAACACTAGGTATTAGGAAAAGGTAACTGAAATGGAGGTGAGTGAAGGCACCTGCTTGTTGCTGTTATGTCCAACTCACAGGTACTATTCTAGTTAAGAAAACACTGGTTCACAAGTTTGAATGGAACTAGAATAAGCCACATGTTATAAACTTCAGTGCTTAGCATTACTAACAGTCCACATCGCATCTTGTATTCCAGTGTTTCTGCGTATACTTGAAAATCTAATGAATTGAACATGCAATATATACATAATATAAACATATATGCAATATATACATGCAATATAATTGAACAAATATACCACAATATATCAGTAATCATAAGAGATTGCATATACTTTCATCGTATATACATATACTGTCATTTTAATGTGCTCAAGTGCTTATGTGAGTGAGGCAGATGTACAAGGGAGATGAGTGAAGATGAATGACTTGTCTGTTGTTATATACCCTATTCTCAGGTACTATTCTAATTAAAAAAACTTTGGTTCATAAGTTTGAATGGAACTAGATTATGCAACATATCATTATATGTTTAATGTCTAGCATTAATGACAGCTGCACTTTGCCCCTTGTCTTGCAGCATTGCCGCATGCACAGATAAGTACTTAATGCAATAAATAGATAGACTAAATTAATTACATAATAAATTGAAAATCAAACAGAACTATAATTCATCAAAAATGTACAGTATGGAAACAAAGTATAGCAGTATTATGGAAAATTTGATTCAACTATACAGTGGCTGACTCCATTGATGTTCAAGCTTACTATGATTTTTTTAATCTCCAAAGTGTGTATGTTGCAATATATTCAAGTTGAGAACAATAAGCAACCCCATAACCCAATGAGATCTGTATGACGGGTAAATGAGGTGCATTCTTGTTCAGACTCACGCTGACCATTCCTGAAAGAGTATGGTTAATTGAACCGTAACCATCAAAGTCTATTAGTTATCACTGTTTAGTATTCAAATCCGTTTAAAAGTAAACTACCTTTACTAGGATTTGAACTACGGATCCTTCGTCTCTGACAATCAGCTTCTAAACTGCTGACTTTGGCAACGACTACCGCTAGACCAACCTGGTGGGTTACAAGGATATGACGCGTACTTTAGTAGTAAAACCTACATTAATAACTAGACACAATAAAATAATGTTAAAAAGAAATACAGATTAATAAAAACTAGTTGTATTTTTCCATTTAGATTGATTACAATTTGTTAAATGCATTTAAAAATTTATTCGTAAAGAATTTAAATAAAAATTTCTACAGATAGGACCTACTTTTTTTATTACTTGTCACTTATGTTAATCTGGTTATGTAATCTGGTTATGAAAAACATATGTTATAAGAAAGATTTATAGTAGATTGAAGATGCGAAAGGAGGTCAATGATTAATTTTGTTAAAGAACTTGGAATGAGAGTTGGAGGCGGAAATAACAAAATCACTATTGGTTTAAAATTGTTTATTTTCTTTATCATTAATTAACTAAAAATAATATTAATTATCAAACTAATATTTGCATCTTTTTTTAAATGATTATGCAATTCAATTTATTCAATGAAAATCGAAATTATATGTACAATGTACATTAATTTAAAAGTCTAAATTATCTATTCGATATCTGTTCCCTTTCACTTTAATCTATTAGAAACAAAGAAAAAATAATTTTAGTTTGGTTAGTATGAATTGAGTATACAAAAATTTTTACTTAAGGCCCATTCCCACAATGGTAGTACTAGCTGCTAGTAGACTAGCAGCTAGAAAATAACATAATGGGAACAAACTACTTGGAGCTAGTTGAGTTAAAGCGCTAGTATTCACTAGCGCGCTAGTAACTTTCAACATGTTTGATTTTACTAGTGGCTAGTAGAGGAGAGAAGGTCATGTGATTGACTAGCACTAGTAAACTAGCTTGGTGTGAATATTTGCAAACGTTGCTAGTCAGCTGTTTTCAAGAGCAGATGTTTAGTGTTGCAGGTGCTATTGTCAGGAGAAAGGAGCAGCTAAAGTGGAATTCTGATTCAAAACTTTGAGTCACTTATTCATAAGAAACTCGTTTAATCTTTTGGATCTTCAAAAGCAAGTTTGTTCATAATTCTTGACGAAACCTCAAACTCTCCTCTTCTAATGATCCATTCATCATTTCTGACCCACTCACTTTCAGCCCTCAGCATGCTTCATGTACTCCCATCTTCAAGATTTGTCTTAAAGTTTTATGGTTTACACCAACAGAAGAGATGATTTATTAAGTGACATTTACTTTGTACAGCAATGAACAACACAACGTATATCTTCAGAGCACTGGCATTAATTAACTTGCTCTGTGGGAACCATCACCTATGCACTAGTAGGTCCAGCTTGTACTAGCAGCTAGTAAATTTGCATAGTGGGAATAGGCCGAAAGAGTAAATTCTGTTTCCTTGAACAGAAATAGACATCAAATGCAGAATTTCATCATAAACCTTGGTGGTAATCTGGTTTACTTTAAACCAAAGAGAGGAAAAACGTTTTGAATAACTACCTAACCCTGGTTTTTATGTATGAAGGATAGTCAAAGATTAACTACACATCTTCACACACCTTTAAGGTTGTCATAATAAATTCTGTCCCTCAATACCTGAAATTGGTAAGATTGTCGTCATGTGATTATCATTTGACGAATGTGTCAGTGGCCTTCCAGCTGTAACAGTGTGAACAGGTCCGCTCCACTAGCAGTCAGCACCAAGAAGGAATAATAAGTAGTGGTTGAAAGGTATGAAAGGTGATGAAATTCATTGTAGACTTTTATCATCATATGAGGACAGTGCTATGTCATATAAAAGAGTTTTTTTTGTGGATCAAGAAGTTTAAAAGAGGTTAGACGAGTGTGACACACAAAGAGGGAGCAAAATGCCTATCATATTCCATCTTGGTTGACCAGATTCAGTTAGCTAAAGAAATAGTCCTGGCAGATAGGCAAGTTACCATCGACAAGGTAATTTGAACATCAGTCATGGTTTCGGTCATTATATCATAAGTGATGAGTTCAGCTTCTATAAAGTCTCTGCATGATAGATGCCAAAATGGCTTACTGAAAAACACAAGCTTGAACTTACTGACAAAAGCACACCATTCAAACTGTCAATAAGTTGGGTACTACAACATCCTCCCTACAGCCCAAGCCTTGATCTCTCTGAATTTCATCCGTTAACCAACCAAATACCTGCTTCTGAAAAGTTATACGCAAGCTTTTGGACAGCTGGACCAAGTGTATTGACAAGGAAACTCTGTTAGATATTATATACATATTGAACCCCTATTTCTAAGTAATAAACTATACAATGAAAAGTAAAGATACATTTTTGACTTGTTCTCGGAAAATCTAGTAATTAAACGATCCCACAGTAAGTTGCAGTGTTTATGAGCAGAATGTCCTAAGTACAATTCTTTGCTAGGTTCTAGATATTTTAACACATTAAAACCCACCATTCCATAAGCTAGTGTAGTCAGTAATGATCAAGCACACAACCTTCAATAAACTAAAGAAAATACATTTAAATAGCTTTTAAGGAATTTTATTGGCTAATTTCACATCAATTAATATGTATTAGATAATTACTGACTATGGTGGATAACTAAAAAGCAACTATGAGTTTTAACAAAATAATGTTACCATTTTCAAGAACGTAGATAAAAGTGAACCAGACACCATTCATATCTCAAGGTTACTACATGTTGAGCAATAAAACAGTAAAGATGTTTATTTTGAAGCATGTTTAAAAATTTGTTACTTAAGTAGATTAAAGAATAAAAGTTCTTAATCATTTGTAATATCAAAAAATAAATTATTTTTGAAATTACACTTTTCAATGTTAAAAAAAGTAATTTTTGAATTAAAGCAGTTTTAGAAAACTGGTGAGTAATGACATAATATTGTGTAACCTTATTAAATTTATTATGATGTTTTAATGTAGCAGAAAATTTTAATTTATAAAATTCAGTTAAATTATGCGTGCTTTTATTTAATTATGAAGAAAAAAATGAGTAGATGAATATTTTATTTTTCCTAGGATGGAATATAATTTTTTTAATATAATAATATGGTGCAGTATTTTCAAATTATTTTTGATATATCTCTAACGTAGTCCCCTCCAAAGTCACCATAGAAATCTTGTGTACTTTTCGAGAGGCTGCAAGCAGCGCAGTCAACATCCCGGCCACATGGAGCTGCATTAGGAGGGGCGAAATCATCACTGTTACCATCCTGGCCTTTCTGGGCATGATATTTTTCCACTTGACGAGACTAAAACAGAAACCTCTGTTGGTTGTGTTTTTTGTAGAAAGGTCTAAAGAATTTTAAGGTAAGGTTATTTAAATATTTCTTGGAAAAAGATTCAGAGAATAAATTCTGATTGACAAACTAAAAATTTTAAAATTATACATGACAATGTAGTGATTCAAAGTAGTAGATAGATTCAAAGTAGCTTGTAGTCGCCAACTAAAGAAATTGAGTATGGGATTAATTAAAATATGAATTTTGAGACTGCTGTCACTTTATTATTAAATATATAATTTTTACTATAATTTTAACATGGTAAAACAATATTTGAATAAAATTGATGCTTTATTTTTATATTAATTTAAAAACAATATTTTGCCTATTAAGTTCCTGATTGTAAGTATTCAGGAATACTTGCAGGTTCAAATGAAATTTTGTCAGTCAAACCATCTCCCTGAAAATTCCGAAATTTTTATTAAAGTTATTCCCAGATTATGATCCATTATGGATCATAATATGATCCATTTTCTGACAATATTTTTTTAAAAGCTATATTTAAATTGTTATTTTATTAACTTGCCTTAATTTCAGATAAAGTTTTAAACTGCAAAACTGAATACTTTTTACCTTTGTCTGAATTATCAAAATTTAAGTGTATTAAAAAATCGTTTTTAAAAGTAAATTATGATACTTTTTAGCAATTATGTATAACAAAATGTTAGCTGGAAAAAAGAATCACAGGAAGTTTATTACTATGTTGAAATAGAGGTAATTCAGTAAAAAGAGAACTTGTACAATATTTTTAATACCCTGTTTATATTTTTAAAATAATAATTCTTGTCAAATAGAGTATAATAATTCAGCACTAATTGTAGAATTTTGATAGATTTTGAAATTGAATGTCTCTATTAGATGCCACTCTGCTTTAGTTGAACAAAAACTGTAATATAATGTTTTACAAACCCAGAATTTTCATATTTATCTCTAAAGCTTTTACAAAGAAACTAGATTTTTTTGTTTTTTTAACCTCTGTTTCTTTTAATAGCCATAAAAATTCTTGTGTGTTTTAATGCTGCTGAGCAGCACTACAATGTTTGTTCTTAAAGCATTAAAATTTTTAGTTTTATTTACTAATAAGAATTGATTTCACAATTTTTGTCGTAAGAGTTTAAAAAAAAATTATATCTATTGGTAGTAATTAATTTTGGGTAGTTTATCATGAAGAAAAATTTGGGAGATTGTGTTTTTTGTAAAAACTCAAATTTATAAATAGTGTACACAAACATATTATTACAATAATATTGCTTAATTTGGAGAAAACTATGTTTTTTTAACTCTGATAAAGGTCTACTTTTCTTGTGCTAGTTTATTTACCTTGTAAGGCAGATATTTTAGCTTATTACTTATAGTTTAGGAAGGAATATGAAAGGAGATATTAAATAAAATTGAGAATTCTTTAGATTGGTTGAAAGTTTTACATATTTGGGAAGTGAGATTTCTGCAGATGGAGGAATACATGATGATCTATGAGACTCCAGAAAGACAGGAAATTAGGTGCTACTATAGTATGCAGCCTACTGCATTACGTTTAGTGAAGTTGTTGATGTAATAGCACTGTCCACTAGCACTGTTTGCGTACTTTTACAATAAAAGAATAATTTTTAAAAAATGGATAAAATAAGGACAATAAAAATGATAATTTACAAGAAAACATTAATAATATGATAATTTACAATACCAAAATAATACTATAATGAAATACAAAAAGGATATCAAATATTGTAGGTAGGTACATATAGTTTACATTTTTATGTACGTTTGTGCTGTGTCGAGTAGGCTGTGCTGTCTCAAAAAAGTGTCAGCTATTTCTTCATTAGCAATTACATTTCTGTAACAATCTTTTAACAATTTTTATGTCTAGTTAACACATAATCTTAATGTAAAACATGTGAATCTTTACGCGCGAAAAGTGCTACCTAATCAACAAATACAAACTTCACTAAACAAAACACAGTAGGCCACATACTATAGTAGCACCAGAAATTAAATCAGAGAATGAAACATGTGCTATGGAATAGAATTGTACCAGAGAAGGTTAAAATCTTAATGTATGAAACGTACTACAAGAAAAATGACACTACAGGATTCGTCTAGATCTCTAGCTGGGAAGATGAAATTCCTTTGAGCGACAAAAATTAAAATAAGAAGAAATGAGAAATGTGGATGTTAGAGAAGATCTGAAAATAGAAGATATGAGAGAGTTGAGAAAATTGGGTTATACTGGTATGGACAGTTAAAGAATGAGTGAGGAGACCAAGGATTCTAAGGAGAATAGAAGACTGGAGGTTGGTGGAAGAAGGCGCAAGGATACGTTAGAGGAAGATGGTAGGAGGGAATTAAGGATTGTGAGGAGTGAAGAGGTTACATTTAGCACCAGGTTGAAGAAAGGAAGTGGTCGGAGAATAAAGGTAGGTGGAGAGGTCCTGTTAACATCCAGATCCGGTATTAGCTGGAACAGGATCCAGATAATAGTTCAGTACGGACAATTCATGGATAATCTGTGACAAAATTTCTAAATGTTAGAAATTATTATATTTTGAACAGATAATGTTGTTGTTGTTTAATCAACAGCCAAAAGGCTGGTTTCTGGGAAAACTGGTTTCTGGTTTCAGGAAAATCTGGGAAACTTGATTTAACTTGGGGTTTATGAGTGATTAATTCACCCATATTATTTAAATATGGGAACAAATACTACAGAAGGGTTGTAACAAAAAAATGAAGTTAATATACAATGGAATTTTAAATATACGTATGGAAACATATCTGACTCACTACTTAAAAAATATGTCAAATTCTGATCTATTGTTGGGCTTCAAACATTTAACATACTTTAAAAATATAAAAATAAGTATCTATAAATATCTGCAATTTTTTTTTGCTTTATTCTAATTATCAGTGCCCCCGATAACACAGGGCCCCTTTTAAAAGCTTCTTCATATTCTACTAATGAATGTTAAAATAAAACACAATCTTTAATTTTTTTGATACATAATATTAAAATGGGTCTTATTATTTAAAAATGTAATAAGATTTTGTCGGTGTTAAGCTACACTGATTGTTAATTTTAAATAGTATAAAACTGACATTAGGATAATAACCTACAGCATTACTTAATTATAATTGATTAATTTTTTCTTACTCAATGCGTTTAGAATTGGATTCCAGAATTATTTGTTAAAAATTTTAGTTATAAAAGGATATTATTGACTAATAACTAATAATAGTGTTCAACTAGTGAACTTTAATGTCGCCTGATGAAACTTTATATCTTGAGAAAAGTATAAAAAAGGGATTAACTTTTATAATAAAATTTTTAGACAATTCATTTTTAGGTTTCATGTCATGGAGTACCATGGATGCTCTTTCCAGAGGACACACAATGAAATATCATTTCTCAAAACTGGTTAGTTGATCAACTGGTAGTTAAAAATCAACTCTCAATATTTTATTTATTCATTACTATTAGTATTTAGAATTGTTAAAAATTCCTTGGAAAAATTTATGTTTTTATTTATTGCAACTACAGAGTTAAGGGTGTTGTCATTGCTCCTGAATTTTAAATGACTGCCAGAATACAACAAAATAAATTTCAATATGAGGTTTGGGATTTCACTGAAAAATTTATAGCGTATCTTAACTGACGACTAGTGTTAACCAAAATAGATGACATAAAAAATTTAAATCAATTTACCTCCCAATTTTCAACCATTTTGTATAGTATTCTGTATCTTGATTTAGGGTAATCAACTAGTCTAAAAATCTTTTCTTCTGTTTCATAACCCTGAAAAAAAGAATAAAATTTAAATACATTTTATCATATTTTCAACTAAGTATACATGCTGAAAAATTATTGCTTAACCATACAAATTAAGCAGAACTTCTCTGTCATACCACCAAGAAGAGTATTCAGATTACATACATTTGAACTTAAACCTAAAGATTTTTGTTTGGTACATACATATGATAGGAGGGCCAAATTTATTTTTTCCAAATGTGTGTGTGTGTATGTGTGTACATATGAGTGTTTATGTGAGTTCACTTACTTACACATGCTTGTAGTATAATATCAGGTGTTTATCACCACTAGTCAATGCAAAGCATACTTTAAATAAGTTCTTAAGAAGCAGTACAACCAACTCAGTTGGTGAGATCTAATATTTAAAGGGAGAAATGACAAAAGAAGATGTATTCTGTGTTATAAAATTTAACGTGTTAGACCATCTACAAAAAAATCCTTTCTTTTAATTTTGTATGAGTTTTTATATCTACTTAATTCTTTAATCACTTGGGAAATGTTTGCATGACATCTAAATTCTCTAGTCTGTGTTTGCCAAATCTATTAAGGAGCTTTCTGATATACTGGATGGACTTATTTGGACTGTTTGTGTTCATGACTGATTTTAAAATTGAGTTTTCACTAAAAACAAACTTAAGGCGAATGTACAAAATACATTTATGTCCTTAATATTGAAAATATTTATAATTTTTTACATGTACTCTTCCATTTTGTAGTACACACTAATTTGCTCCAAAATAAAATAAATATGATCAGTATCAGCAACATAAAAAATTCCAGAAAAATACTTCCAGAATACTTCCAGAAAGTTCCAGTCCTCCCTCATGATGGCATTATTCATTGATATTTTAGATGTCTGGTAATTAAAGTTCTATAGCATATAAAAATATGATTAAAATAAATATGTTCTCTTCTTTTTAATTTACATTGAGTACCTATTAAACAACTGGTGGCAGAAATGGGGAAAAATTGGAATAATATGACAAACAACCTTTGAAATTAGAAAACCTCTTGAACTAAAAATATCTTTAGCAAAAAGAATATTTCAATCAAAACAAGACTTAGATTTTACAAAGCAGTCTTAAAACCTGTAATACTCAATAGAATTTAATCAAGCTATTTATTACATTAAGAACTGGAAAAACTTTTAAAAATTGAAAAAAGTATTTTAAGAGAAATTTTCAGACAAAATAAAACAAAAGAAGCAAGAAGAACAGTAGAATTACAATAAAGAATATATAAATACTAGTAATTCAATAACCAAAGGACAAATTAAATTTTCTGGACACGTTTATAGAATGAGCGATATTGAGGTTGTATAAAGATGTTTAATGAAGTCAAAAGGATAAAGAGTTTAACAGAAATACTTCTAAGACTAATTTAAAAAAACAAAAAGTATAGCATAAAAGATCAGGATCTAAAGTTTAAACACAGATGAGTTTAGGAGAGAGTGAAAAGTTTGGCCATTATATCTGCGGAAAAAAAGAGTAAGGAAGTGAAATATTTTGACAAAAAAAATGAAAACTGTCAGAAAAATTAAAAGGACTTTAAAAACAGGAAAAATAAGAGAGAAATAAGAGTAATTAATTTGTTCTTTGTTTTGTGAGGGTAGTAATTTTGGCTTTATGCATAAAAAACGAACCTAAAAAATATGAATGACAACGTACTTTATTTAGCATAGAATGCCTACCTAAATTATTTCGGTTTAACATATGTGTAAAAGTGTCGACATGTTCAAGGCATTTTAATATTGATGCCATAATGAATAGATGCATGCAACAAAATAATTTTGTAAGTTCTACTCCTTTGAAAATTTCGGCCGGCTGTTAATTTTCTGCTGTTTGCGGAGTCTGATGATTTTCAGTGGTCATTTTGTATACATTTAATTTAACTGCTGAGCAATAAATAAAGCTTCCAGATTACTTTAGAGTACTGATCATCTCAGAAGCAAAGTGATTTTGAATATGAAAACCTTAGTACAGGTGCATTCATTAATTTACTTGGAATGTGATATCTATTATGTGAAATCACAAGACGGAAAAGGTAAATTGAAAAATTTCAAAGGAGTATGCCTTTGGAACTTTGCCAATTTGATACATAAAATTTGAAAAGAACGCTGGCCAGTAAACCACAGAAGGAAGTGCAGAATGAAACCGTTTTAAAATTTTATTTCACTAGATCTGCCAGTTTTGATATAGAGTTTAAAGTGCCAGTCCGTTGGCATAGTGGTTAGCGCAACTGGCTTGTACGGCAGGGTCCCGGGTTCGATTCCCGGTCAAGTCTGGCATTTTTTCATCACTCATTTTCATTATCATCATAATCCACCGTCTGCATTAGTAGAAATTGCAGAACAGTCAGACATAAAACAAAAAAAAACAAAAATAATTTATACCCTGACTTTTAGGTGGGTATCAAGAATACAGGCTGCTGACATGAGTTGTTAAGACCTTTAGTAGAGTATCAACTGCTGAACAGTAACAGAAATTAAGATATTAGGTTGTTGTTGTTTAGGTCATCAGCCTGTAGGCTGGTTTGAACCTGTAGAGGTTTTACTAAGTAAAACGAGGAGTGAGGTGGTTTACCATTGCCTTCCTCACTGAATGGAAAAGTACGCTTATCAGCATGCCGGGCCCTCTGAAAAGCACATATTTTCCACTCTGCAAATGACACCTTCACTTCATTCACCACAGGGTCTGGCTGTATAATGAAATTCATTACTTTCAGAGGAGATAACTCTGATTGGTGTCTTTTACACCTCTACCTCTTCTGTTCTTAAATGATTCAGTCATTTAATTGGCTGACCATGTGACAAGAAACAGAACTATTTATTTTAGCCCTGCAACTAACAGATTGAGTGTAAATAATTTGACACTCAACCTGTCTGTTAAGGGCAGTAGATGTTAGGTATGAACTTAATATACCAGAAGTGTCGTCAATTCAGAAATACGGGCAAGAGTGGTATAGTCATTTGTTTTGAGTGGTAGATGATCAAACAATCAAGAAGGTGTTGATGTACAAGCCAACTGGATAACATGGTATTGGATGAGCTCAGAATAGATGGACATCCCAAGTTCTTTAAGAAATAATAGATTAATATGTAAATTGGACTAGGCCATGAGATCTAATCCGTATTGTTTATGATGATGGTTTATAAATCAGACAATACAAAGCCTTTTAACACCTAAATCAAAAGTTATGAGACATCAATGGTTCTTTTCTTTTCTTATTTCTAAGAATTTCGATGTACTGTATATTAATCAGTTAAATTTTTTTTGTAAATTTACTACTGGTCGCAATGTACCATGTGAACAATTTTATTGACCAAAGGTGTGATGACTCTTGGTATTAACTTTTTAATGCATCTTATTCTAGTAGCTATTATAAAGATAATTACAACTAGCAAAATTAAATGTAATTAAGGTAATTGACACGGTATATAAAATTTACCGATAAAACTGATAGTTGCTCTCTCTTCACGTTTAATATTTTACTCAAAAATTGAATTATCTCATCATTTGCTTTGTCGTACTTATCTGCCGTAACAGTTATTATTGCCCATCTTTTGTTTATATCTGTAAAAATAACAAATTTATTGCAATATGATTTAAATAGCACAGTTAACTACAAAAATGCTCAAAAAATTCTCACTCAATCAGAATTTTGTTAGGAATCAATTTTAAAGTATCAATCGATTCTTAATTGTCCACACATAAGTATTAAATACTTCATTATAGCAGTTTTCATGTGACATGAAAACTTCATTCTAAAAAGGAAGAACTGGTTTTGGTTAATATAGTTTAATAGAAATGAATTTCAGCTGAACTTAGTTTTATAAAACAATAAAAATTAAATCGTTCATCAGAAGTTTAACATCGTTCTCTTCCTTAATAAAAGTTTTGTGCATAGTACAGCTTTGTTATAAATTGAATTTGAAAACTCTTTTGAACATTTACATTTAAATAAAAATAAAAGGTCTAATAACAATATTAAGTGGGTTTTCAATGTAAATTTGAGAAATATAAAATTGTTTTGGTTAATAGAAAAATTATTTCTGCAATATACTTAAGGTTTTCAATGCATTTTTATATTGATTTATAGTTATTTAAGATTACTTACCAGTTATTTCAACTCTCTTCCTTCTTAATCTTGGTTTCACATGAATTAATATATCAGTTTCATTGGATTTTGCAACAAATTTGTAATAACCAGTCCTTTTTTCATCCGATTTTAGTGCAGCCTGAAACAAAAAAGAAATTAAAGCCTATTTCAAACTGTATTTTATTTTAATCACATCAAAATTAGCACAAATACTAAATGTAGGTCAGGTGTATTGAGATGGTTCAATGCGCAGTTGCATTGTCTGTTTGACAAAAAACAACTCATCTATTTTGTTGATGAAGTAATAGGTTCTAATTTCGTCAGCAGCTGTTGTTTCAAGACTTCGTTAAACTCATAAAGAATGGTAAAATTGTAAATGATATTCATAAATCTATTTAATTAGGGTATCTATTATGCTGTTAACCCTTGTTGTATATTATTCATTATTACTCATTTAACATATTTCAAAGCAAGAAAGAAGGCCATAAAGAAGAACCATAAATCTTATCTACAATTAAACTATGTATTTTTAATATTTAGATAAAATTCTAGAAGAGGTTAAATTTTATATGTTAAGTAGGTTGTGTAATACTTGTGTAAAAATTATGAAGACGGTAATCTGGAATTTTATAATAAGAATATTCTTAGTAATACAAATTAAGCCTTCAAACAATAAACATTTAATTATTACGGAAATAGACTTACGATTGCAGGGACAAGGCAAAGCTTATAGAATATGACTAAGTATTAAAAAATTGAATATTTATATTCAAATTCATTCAGGACATGTTTTAGAAGCTTAATAAATTTTTTTATTGAATAATTATCAACAATCATTTTGAGGAAATCTTTTTCATTTAATTTGGCTTCTACGCCAGGGGTCCCAGGTTCGATCTGGGTCTGGCATTTTTTCATAATTTTTATCTATCACCCTTTATCATCTGCATTAGGAGTAATGTTCAAAACAGTCAAACATAAAACCCAAAAAAGGAAAATTAAAAATCTTATCGGCTGGCCTATTGAAGAAAGATTATTTTTTGTTTTACGCGAAACTGTTTTGCTCATTTATGCTAATGCTAACAAACGGTGACAGATGAAAATGAGTGATGTAGAATGCCAGACCTGATTAGGAATCAAATCCAGAACCCCTGGTCTAGAAGCCAGTTGTGTTGACTGTTATACAACAGGCCAGCCAATTGGAGAGAAAGAGAGAGATTTTTTTTTGGTTATTTGGTTTAACATCTGATTGTTCTGCAATTACTGCTAATGCAGATGGTGAAGGATGAAATGATTTTTTGTAACATATGAAATTATGCCGTGCCTTAATGAGCAAGATGAGAGGCAAGCAAATTACCAAATGAAATACAAAAACAAATGTTGCTGATCAAAAATGTAATACTTTTCTTGTTTCTGTTGGAGATTTAAGTGATCAGCTCAACCATATTAGATAACATCAGGGTGTTTTTAATTTTCTTGATAATTTCAAGGTTTTTGCTTGGTGTGCTATGGTAATTACAGCTCCTATACTAATATATTTAATTTCTTAATTTCTTTCATAAAATCATGATTTTGACTCGTGGGTCTTCTTATTACTGTTGTTATAATTTGGATTGTTTAAACAAAAAATATTTAAAAAATCTGGTGTGAAACACTCATACAACTTTCTCTTGCCAATGCAAATAATTAACAATAAACCTAACATTAGTAATAAAACATTAGAAATAAACACACAAACTAACCTCAAAAAACATTAGTGAAATACACAAAATTAAAATCTACCTCAGTTTGGCTTAAAAATACGGAAAATCACTCTTTTACGCTAAACTAGGCTCTGTAGAGAAAAATGTTCTAAATAAAAATTGTAGATCTTTTAATTTTCTATAATTTCGATTATATACACTTTTATTATAAAATGCATACTAAGGCCGAAATCTTAAAAAAATCGATTTTTCTCACATTTTCGTGAGAAAAAAACAGAAAATTGCTAATTACTGCTAAACTAAGCGTTACACAAAAAAATGTTTGAAATAAAAGTAGTAGGTTTTTAAATTCTCTACAACTTTTATTGTAGACTTTTATTGTGTATTGTATTATATATATTTTTGCTCTAAATTGCATATTAAAGCCGTAATCTTAAAAAAAACTATGTTTTTACGTAAAAACAGCCTCACCCAGAATTTCAGCAAACATGACGCCTACCCTATCTTGTAGAGAATAAAAAATTGAGTAAACCAAGCGATTTTAAAAAAAATCGTAGGACCAGTTTTTGAGAAAACCGCAAAAAGGTGAAAAATTACACGAATAAACTACTACTTCCGGTTGACCGATTTTGATGAAAATGTTCGTGTCCGGTAGTGGTATGTAACTTAAGTTTCAAGTTTCAAGTTCGTACGATGTTCCGTTTTTGAGATATTTTGTATACACACACACAGACACACAGACACACAGACACACACACAGACCAATCGCTAAAAACATGTTTTTTGGGTTCAGGGGGTTTGAAAACGTATAGATCCGGTGAAAACTCGGTTTCGAAAAATCGACATGAAAACAATACTTTCCTTCCTATATATTCATATAGGCAAGAGAAAGTAAAAATACCTGAGCTGGCCGCCTTCATGAACCTGATGTTAACATGCTAAACTGCGAAATGGATATTCCGGGTCCAATATCCAGCTAGGGATTGAAAAATTTCTAAATGTTCAAACCCACCTAATTTCACTTTACCCAAAGTAGTCACTACGATCAAAACATCAATGTATCTTTATTAAATAAACTAATAAAATAAATAAATAAATATGTGAGCCATTCACAGGATAGCATTGATGTTATTTATGTGTTGACTGATAGAATAAAATTGATTGCCATATTATTTTGGTTTCTAAATCATCACCTGGGTTTTTTTTAAACTCATTAAATTCCTTTCTCACTACCATTTAACAATCAAGTGACATTCTGGTTATCAGATCCAGTAATTCTCAGTACATATACAATATTTAAAACTGATATATAATATATTTCTTACCATCAGAATACGGTAACAGAAAACAATTACCAATGTTTGTAGCGCTTTCGTGTATCTTGTACACATCTTCAGTAAATTAATTTTTTTTTAATATTTTCACATCAAAATTTAAAACCTCCTACTCCTACCACATAACATTTTAAAATGTTATGTACTCTCAACCCTTCTGTATGGGGCGGAAGCGTGGACCCTTACTGATGCCTCATGTAATCGCATAGATGCATTTGAGATGTGGTGCTATCGCCGCATGCTCAGAATCTCATGGACACACCACGTGTCAAACGATGCGGTACTACAACGCATTGATGGACAACTAGAATTCTTACAACTTGTCAAGCGTAGAAAATTGGAGTACTTCGGGCACATCATGCGAAACGAAAAATATCACCTTCTTCAACTCATCCTACAGGGGAAGATAGAGGGGCAACGATCAGTAGGGCGAAGACGGATATCGTGGCTGCGGAATTTGCGGGCGTGGACTGGGATGACGTCAACAGCTCTGTTCAGAACGGCAGTGAATAGAGTAATGTGGACCAATGTGATGGCCAACATCCATAGAGGATAGGCACTTCAAGAAGAAGAAGACTCCTACCACAGTAGATAAGGAATATTATGGTAGGAGTAGGAAGTTTGAAATTTTTATGTGAAAATATTTAAAAATTTAATTTACTAAAGATGTGTACAAGATACATGAAAGTGCTATAAACATTGGTAAGTATTTTCTGTTACCGTATTCTGGTGGTTAGAAATATATATTTCAATTTTAAATAATACGGCTGTAGATAATCCTACATTGGATAAAATATAATACAATATTTAATATAACAAAGTAATACGTAACTTACAATCTGACTTATTCATAAGCTAAAAAAATAATCTAAATATTATTAGAGTTACAATTTACCTCAAAATCTGGTTCCTCACTGCTTAAAAGAACATTGGAAGTAGTTATACGTTCAGTTGTTGCTTCAGTTTTTAAAGTGGTTGTTGCTGAAACGGTTGATGAATTTGAAACAGTTGCAGGAGTGGTAGTGTTATTTTCTTTATTCTCACTATCACACAACACAACTGGCAGTACAAAAAATATACTAATACACCTGTAAAATATCATTATTACTAAGAATTAGAAATAGAAAAATATTAATCTATGAAACTAAAAAATAAATCGTTGCCTACAATGTTTTAATTTTATCACAACTAGAACAGTGATAATCCGTTTCAAAGAATTTATGATTATTTGTTATCTTTATTATTGTTATTAAATCTGTTGATAAAGGTTCTTTAATGTGTTTTTTTAGAAATTCATAAATAAATGTATGGATAAATTTAAAATATTTTATCAAAATGAAAAAATAACATTTCTGCCAAAAATTCAGGTATTTTTTTACCTTGTAAATAAGTAATACTGTATTTGTTACAAATTATATTAATATAACTGGTACTTAAAGAACAAAATTTTTGTCTGACAGCTAAAGCTGACAAAGTTGCGCTTTTTAAGAGCTGAGTAGTAAAGGGACTACTTTTATTTCAGAAAACTTGATACTTTTAGAATTAATATTATATCATTATAAAGTGTACTCATTGTATACAAATGTCAAGAATTCACCAGATGATTAAAGTGTAAGACTAAAATGTGGTTTCTCACTTAACTTTATTCATGTTCTGTTTTCATCTGATTTTGGAACTTACAGAATTATCTAGACTTGTCCTATATACCCTTTTGGAGTCACCTGGATGCAGTTAACAAAGACTTTTACGTTCACCTTACATTTTCAAATTTCCTGACAACTGCACATATAATCGCATTGATTCATTAACTTGATGAAATATTTCATTGCATATTCATTATTACCCTTGTTACCTATAATTACTTTATAAACAAATTTAAAAAGTTCCAGTTTCAAAAAATATTAAAAATGAGTAAATATTTAAACCAGACTTTGGCCCAATTCCCTTGTTCATTTATTTTCTTTAATTTTCAAGAAAAATTGTGATATGGTTTTACAGCATTTAATTTTTACTTTTTTGGAAGTCACGGGTTTCAACAATATGCATAGTTTATTTTTTTAAGCATGTTTAAGTACAAATTTCAAGTTTTAAAGTTTGGGCCAATTTTGACCTAACTTTGGTGCTATGTTGGTCTATTCATAATACACTACCGTTCTAATTACATAAATTTGTAACCCAGCGCCAATGTAACACCGTATATGGGGTAAAAATTAAGTAATTAAGTAATTATTGGTAAAAATTAAGTTTCAATATACTTAAAAATGAATTTATTTCACAAATTACTAGCAGAAAGTTACAAAAACTTAAATTAACCAAAACATAATTATTTTTCTCTGTTAAAATTTGGGTTTTAAGAATGCCTTAGGTACTCTAAATCTGTATTAAACTACAGTAATGCCTCGTTTATTAAGTCCTCATTTATCTCGACCATTTTGGAATTGGAAATAGTGTTTTATTCATAAAGCTGTAATGCACATACAGATAACCTACCAACAATCATCAAGCTCAGCTGTTCAGTAGGTTTACTCTGAATTTAATGGTTTGTATACTTAGCTAAGCGCCTTCCAGCTGTTTTATTTTAAAAAAAAATGTCGACTCAAAAAAAGAAGTACAAAATTTTTGTTTTCAACAATACATTTCATTTGATGATAGCGTAATTTTATTTTAAACAGATTGAAATGTAACATTTCTTCAAAATGGAATTATTTGTTTATGTACCTGTGCTAACATCAATTCTCCGTAATGGTATGTATTGATAAAAATAAATACACTTCTTAAAAGTAGATATACATAAATTTGTTTGATACATTGAACCTACCTAGAAATTTGTTTTGTTTAGGTTAGAACAAACTGAACTACATTTCTGAAACATTGTAGATTTTCTTATAAAAATTATTTATTTTTAATAACATTAATAGCTGGTAAAAAAAAACAACACGTAGTTCCAATAAAATTATAAAATTCAGAATGAAAACTATTTGATTTGTAGTAATCCTGATTTTACATTTGTTATCTATGTTCCAGAAGTGACCCAACGTCCAATGTATTGTGATTAGAACCCAGGATAGGCTTACTCCCAATTTATTTTATTGTAGTGCCAAAAAATTTAATTTTAAATAAATTGGCAAGGAATTTATGCAACAAATAAAAATAGGCTATAATAAAATCTGATATGCGAATTAACTTGGAGAAAAAATAGTCACACATTCCAATAGACTAAAAGCTGCTAATAAGTCATTCATTGACCGAAATTAAAAAAACTAATTTTAAAATTCTTCAAAATTTAAATTCATGACCAAATATATACTTATAGGGCACCAAACCAATTGTAACCATTTTTTAAAAATCTAAATTGAAAATAATACTTACGATAAAGTAAGGTTATATAGGTAGATGAAAAAAGTAAGTCCACAGCGGTTTGCGCGAAAAAAAATTAATATTTTGATTTAGCACTCAAAAAAGATTTTAAAAAATTTGTTAAAATCTGTTAGTGTCCTACAAGTAAATAATTACCCATAACTGATATAGCAAGTATATTTTTATTAAACATTTAATTGTAATGAAATTTATTTTAAGCTGTGAAATTTCTGTTTCAGTTCACTTTTCACGGTTTTTTGGAGAAAATAAAACCTAAAGGAGGTGGTAAAAAAACAGGGGTCGTTTGTTACATATGTTTTAAAGAATTTACACAAGGCTCATTAAAATTTCACGAAAAGGCATGCTTGAAGGTCAGTGTTTACATTGCATATAACAAATAATTTTATTAATTTTTGCTGTAGACCAGTGGCGTAGATAACATTTTGTTCGGGAGGTGTCGGTTTTGACTTTTAGGCTTACCTACTTGTAAAGCCTGATTTTCGTAAGGAGAGCGCTGGACAACGTGCGTCTGCATTAGTATAGTCTTGTATGTACTACAATAGTGCAGCGTGTGTAATCAATGTAACAGCATGCCTACAAAATACAATGGGTGCTGTCAATTTTCAACAACACTGTGACTGTACATGTACTGTAATTGGATGGTATGCAGGGTACGTCAGTATGCGCATGCGTAGCCCAGTGCTCACAGCAGTTTGCTTGGCCTTTCCTCTATTTCTTTTTTCCTTAAAAAATTAAAACCCTTCGTTTTTTTCAAGGAAAATTTCAACTTATTTCCACGCAGTATTTTTTCCTTTGCTTAGGGCCAATTTTAGACAACATGAGGTAACTTTAGATGTTTCTGGAAGCTCTTTTTGGAGATCAAATTCTCAGCATTCGCTTGCTGGCTCCACACTCTGGCGAAGTTGCTTTAAGTCAACTGAGGAACGAGAGTGTAGTGACCATACACTACTCGCCTCGCTTCGTTAACTTCCATCCAGAGTTTGTTTTTTGTTACCGAGTCCAAGGACGCGCAGCGCGAGTCGAAGTTCCTAGCCAGCACTATTTTATTGTCTGTTTTGTTTACCTGTTTTGCAATTTTGTATACATTTTTGTTTCTTTTTTATTTTAAACATGTGTGATTGGACTCAAGATTTACAAATAATTTCAATTTCTTGAACTACTTCAAGGTGAACAAATAATTTGGGACCCAAAACAGGCGGGCCACAAGGATAAAAAGTAGGGGAACGACACTTGGATACGTATTCAAGATGATTGGCATACCAGTTAGTTGAAATCAATAAAAGGCTCAGGCAACATTTTGTGGGTATTTTCGGAGAAAAGCAGCTATAAAATCGACTGACGCCCTTCCGAGGAGAACGAGAGTGTGGGCGAATGTTACTCGCCTTGGCTAACTTTGCCGAGTACTTCTCATTGCTCAACTACGCGAGAGTGAAGTGGAAGGTTTTCCTTTCTTTTGTCCAACCGATGTTCCGTGTTTACTCTTCATAAAAGCCCTTAAAGTTCATAATAACTGTCTGAATTTGGTTCGGTTCATTAAGTTTTCTTGGTTTATTCCAGCTTTTTCAATATCATTTCTGATCTCTTTAAACCGATTCTTTAACTCTTCTCCCGGCTTTTAATCCGACATTAGCAGACACGTCGGTTTATTGTTTCGTGTCTTAAAATTAATTTTGTGAACCGGTTGTCATTCATTTCTGTTGGACCTTACCGACCATCTCTGGTCTATACAGACCCTTTTCGGTGCAGGGGAACGAACCTCTTCCATCCAGTATACAGTGGTGAGTGTTTTTACACGACCTTAAAAGTCAATCCAGCTGAACCCAAATACTTTAAAATAAGAGGTAATTTTACAAAGATTTGAATAAATAACTAATATTAAAGAAGTTCGTTAAGCGACGCTAGTTCAAATTATTTTAGTTAGTTATTTAACATAACTTCCTGTTATTGGGGTTTCCTGCTATCGGTAAAATTTACTAATCTTTATAATATATTTTTGTTTTTACATTTCGGGGGTGTCTGGACACTCTAGAAACCCCCTTACTTACGTCGCTGCTGTAGACTGAACACATTCATTTGTTTAAGCTATCAGTTTTGAGACATAACCATACGAATAATTTTATGGTGGTTGTAATTAAAATTTATTAATAATAGTAGTGCGTATACAAAACGTCATAGTTGATAATACTGTTGCATTTAAATTATTCTTGCATCATATTGTGCAATACTGTTATATTAATAGTATATTTTATCATGATCTATAGAACTATATTCGTATGATCTCATGATAATCCTGTGTTGTTTGTTTGAATTTATTATGCATTTAAAATCCATATACAAGAACTTTTTACGACACAGTATTAAAAATACACATTTAATTTCAATGGAATTTATATCATTAAAAATTATTCTCACAAACAAGTACACCAGTTATAGAAAATTATTGAACAGATGTCTGACCTTGACCTCTGTCTGGTACAGCAAACTTCACGTGAGTGCAATGTTTCCGAAACCCACTCGTTCATTTTAAAGGATCTTTCTACCCGGTATAAAAGTAATTTTCAGGTATCTTTACGATGTTGTCTCATGACTCATCTTTCTATATTAAAAAGATAGCATATGTCTACATTTTATTTGCTATGAATGTACACAGAATCTTGCAGTATTCAATTCTGTTTGAAGTTATGTAGGTTACGTATTTATTTGGAATATCCCTACAATTTCGTATGGTTGTTAAATTGGTTTATTTAACGTAATTTCATACCGTTTTTTGGAAGGCATGTCATAGCTTAAAAATACTATTTCACAAATTCTACCATTTGATCAAATACTCTTTAAATAAATTACAAGCAATCGCGCCCGCAATTGTTAGCGTCAGAGAGGTTGCAGAAATCAATTTGTTGACCATTTTAGATATAAAACAAAATTAATGGATATAGTAACAGAAAGGCTAATCGTTAAATAAATAATAAGTACCGGTATACAAATGCAATTAAAAGGATGCTTTCCAGTAACCCAAAAGGCGGGTAGGCACATTAAGATAACAAATAAAATATAGACCACATCAAAAGCCATAAACAATAGACAGGAAGAAAATTTACTCAAAAACATAATTAATAATGGTTCCAAACGCAAATAAGACAAACTATACATCAGAAAACAAAAGTTAATTTAACTTTGATAAATTAATTTTTGACGTAGATTCTGAAAAAAGGAGTCGCCGAACCGTTACAAGCAGGCCTACCCGAGATTAATGCGGAAATTTGAAAATTTTCGGTCGCATTTTTTACGGTGAGGACTCAGAACACGGGATCAGGGGGGACATTTTCGTTTTCTACTCTAAAAACATCTATGTAAACCCCGAATCTCCAAACAGGTCAGCGAACAGCTGACGATTTCCAAATCTTCTAGAACGGTATGTTTTCATTGGAAACTAAGAAAACTCCCAAAAACTGCACAGTTTAATTCCCACAATTTGATCAAGTATGGTATTTAATAAACCTTCAAAGAACCGTATTATAAAATCACATTAATTTTCTATTTTATGGATTCATCGAAAATTTG
The DNA here is from genome assembly GCA_035578175.1 of Catonia carolina. Taxonomy (NCBI): domain Eukaryota; kingdom Metazoa; phylum Arthropoda; class Insecta; order Hemiptera; family Achilidae; genus Catonia; species Catonia carolina. The sequence goes on along the minus strand of JAQMRL010000022.1, from coordinate 1,029,497 downwards.
GAAAATTAACAACGGATAACAGTAAATCTGCACGTGGACATCTACATTTTTAAAAAAATCACTGAGACCTGACTCGTGCAAAAACCCCTTATCCTTGAATATAATTATATTGATTGCATTTTAATAATGCAGTAAAATTTATTTTGGTAATCTTCAATTGTTAAACTAGAATGTAATGTAACCCAAAGCGACTAAAATGTATAGTCTATAATAGCAATGTGCAATTAAAGACTGATTTTCTTTTCTTTGCACAAAATATTATGAGGTTGGTTAAAAAGTAAGCCTTACGCCCGTTTCCTGTCTGATTTCACGTGTTCTCCTCTGGTGTTATTCGCCAATGGGGGAACTTGTTTTGTTCTTTACCGAAAAAGCCATCGTAGGTCGTGGTAGGATGATTCAGTCCAGTGAGACAGCTTGTTATAATGACTGCTACTTTATAAATATAAATCAAAGAAGAAGTTTCTGGGACCATGAGGGCGTAATTGATTTTTTTTATACCGAGGAGTTTTTATCAACGCTGATAGTTAAAAAAAGATTCTACAAAAACTTTTATCAAGCAAGATTTTCGTGCGTCAACATTTTCCAGCATGATTATGCAAGCCCGCATGTCACAAAAGTAATTATCTCACTTTTGAGATTATACATTTTCAAGATTATGTCCCAACCTCCGTACAGTCCCAACCTTGCCCCGTCCGATTTTAATCTGGATTTTTTTTCAATTTCACGAGACATCGCTTGTAATTAAAGAGCTTATTGGAAGAAGTCGTTATGTAACAAAAAATGAGATCAAAGTTCTATGGCTCCCAATTTTTGTGTGAGTTTTCCGGTATTTTCCATTTTGGTATCTAATCTTAACTTTGATGAAAAATTATGTTATGCAATTAAAAGTTTTTCAAACTTTACTTTTCAGTAGGCTATCATTTTTCTTACAACTTTCTAATGTAGTATATACTAAGACTAAAAGTGTCGAATGTACTTATACACTTTATTCTTATAAAATGGATGGGAGAAATTTTAATAATAAAAGACAAAACTTTAGAAAAAAAAGGTTTTTAAAAATATTTAACAACGTTTACCAATGAAAATAAGTGTTAATTAGGTACCACAGTTTATACTACTTATTTTAAATAGATGTTTTTAACAGGTTTTTTCCATCAAAACTATACATTGTTGTATGCCTCTTCCTCTGTAAAATAGAAAACTGCATTCTTATATTAAACTACTTATCAGGTTAAAATAAACTAATTAATCACGGTTAACAATACCAAACAATCGTATAAGAGTTTTAAACAAACAAAATAATAAATAATCTATAAAGATTTGCTAAAAATTTACGTGGTAAATCTCAAACCACATAGTAATTAAAACTGGATATAAAAGTGGCATTGCAAAGGGAAATTTTGTGTGATGGAGGGAAATCTATTACACCTGGTTATCCTGTTGCCTATGTCCTGCGACAACCGCGAATCAAATGTACTCGCGCTCTCGTGACGTGCGTTGGACTTTCATAAACACTATTTGTATTGTGTAGTTCATGGTTCGTTATTTTATAGTTGTATCTTTTTGTTGATATCTTCATAATATATACTTTTTATAACCTCATGGCGGTGGTAAAATTCAGTGATTTTTGTTATTTAGATATTAATAGTTATAAGTTTTACTGTGCCAACTTACATGAACTGAAACAGGTGATATTATTCAATTTCTAGTATACATAATGTCAAAATATTTCTATAGAACAGAGCTAATTGAAAAAATATCGAATTCTGAAGATTAACTAACTTTTACTGGGAATAGCTTTCAAAAATACCAAAATTATTTAAATAAAATTCTGATAAGATCTGTTGTTTTCTGTCGTTGCGCAGGACATTTTTTGATTTTTGAAAATTTTATTTGTGTATTTTGTACTAATTTAGATAGTACTTGTACATTGTGATTTACATTTTTAAACAATATATAATACTCCGTTCTGTGCGAGTACAAATTTTTAAAGTTATTTTTTTATAATATGAACTCCTTTTAAAATTTGGAAAATTGTATAATTAAATTATCGTAAATTAATAAGAAAAGAACATTGACTTGTGCCAAATTGTAAATAAATTTATTAAATTTCTAATATCAACAAGGTATCTGATATAAAAATCATTTGTTAAAGTAACAATACAATGAAATAATTTTATTTTTTTCACGGGAATGTCTACACGTATAGTAAAAATGCCGGTTCAAACAAATACGTGGCCTAAAGGCAACAAATTATACACAAAAATGACCAAGAAAAAAGAAGGGAGTTCAAGCAGGCGTCCCGAGACGGCTACTTTAGAAAAACCTTTGATTCTTGATCCTAAATTACTAAGAAAATTGGATATGACTACGTTATCGAAAGAAAAACTGATGTCTATACAGAATTTAATTTTATCACCAAAAGTAAGGCCAAAAAAATCTTCGGGTCAAAGCAGTTGGGAAGATGAAGATAGTTCTGTGGTTGAAGAACCAAAAGTGAAAAGATTTTCAAAAGGATTAAATACGACTTATAGAATTCGATCGCACTCAAGAAAAGGATTAGCAGAGTTGTTTCCAATTCCAGGACAGAATTCGCAGATTAATAGTAATCGAATGAAACTATTACCAGAAAAAAGTTCTTCTAGAGAATCAAATGTTTTAGGTAAAGATAAAATTAAAATAAATTCGAAACAAAGTAAACCGGTATCGCCGAAAGAAATTTTAGAGCCAATTGCTCAAACTGTAATACCACCGCCATGTTGTACGTGCGGACGTTCTGATCAACCAGAACGTCTTCACAGCCATCCGACACGTTGGCAAAGTCGTAAAGCAAAAGCACCACGACCGAGTGTAGAACAAGAAAACCGAGCGCTATCGCAACCGAAAAGTTCAGTCCGTAAACCAAACCCTATAAAATATCGGAGTGGTAGGACAACAAATGCCGCACAAGAAAAGAAACCGAACCCTATAATACGAAAAGAAACATTTAAAATTGAAGTAAAAAAAACTGAAGAAGTTCCGATTCCTCCGAAACGTAAAATCTCTCATATTCCTGTGATACGGCGTTCCCCAAACGCCTTGTCACCATCCCCGAGCAAAACAATGCCTTCACCTGCAAATATGGCATCCCCCGTAAAGAGAAGTCCTGCTCCTAGCCCAAGCAAGGACGAAAGGCCAAGTTCTGCTCGCCGACCACGGACTGTTGTTTGCTATATATGCATGAGAGAATTTGGGACGGCTTCATTTCCGCTCCATGAACCCCACTGTTTACAGGTAAATGATCTTTGTTTAAATATTAACTACTAATGAATTAAAGTTTTGTCGTAAAATAATATTTAATTTTGTTCAATTTTAATGTCCGTTAAATCAATTTATATTTATTTGCTAATTTCAAAAATTACAAACTATAATAAACTAAATTACAAAGAGCCGTTTTATAAATTTGTTTAAACAATCATGTTACTTTCCTTACTGGTTGAAAAAGCACTTGTGGTTGCCGGCCAACCTCTCAAACAAAGAGATCCTGCTAAGACTTCAATCTCTGTATATTTAGGACAATCACAAAATCTTGTTGGTACATAACAAATAACGTAATGTTCCCGTTAATCTCGGATATTTAAACATTCCTACAGTTCAACACAAAATTAACACGTTTAGTACATGAAAATAAAGATTTGAATCTATCTTAGTTTTAGACAATTCAGACGCCACTCACAGACCAAAACGATGACATCGTATTGACTTATTTTAAAGTAACATGAATAATCAACACAAGGCATCATAATTATATTTGGGTCTATAGACAAATAATCTGCCCATAACAGACAGGTGGAGTGTCAATTTATTTACACTCAATCTGTTCGTTGCAGGGCTAAAATAAAGTTCTGTTTCTTATCACATGGTCGGCCAATTGAATGACTGTATCATTTAAGAACAGAAGAGGTAGAGGTGTAAAAGACACTAATCAGAGTTATCTTCTCTGAAAGTAATGAATTTCATTATACAGCCAGACCCTGTGGTGACATTTGCAGAGTGGAAAATATGTGCTTTTCAGAGGGCCCGGCATGCTGATAAGCGTGACTTTTCTACTCAGTGAGGAAGGCAGTGGTAAACCACCTCACTCCTCGTTTTACTTAGTAAAACCTCTACAGGTTCAAACCAGCCTTTCGGCTGATGACCTAAACAACAGACAAATAATAATATACGACGAAGTTTCTCCGTTGAGAGGTTTCTTCAATCATGATAAATAAAATAAATCATTCAACTTCCTTTTCTCCTCTAAAACAGATTGTAGATGTAGCCTACCAGCAATTTAAAAAAATATATATTTTGACAATTACTTCAGCTCATTTACCTAGGACTCCTTTTCACAAAATCATTTTTTTTTGTAAAAATAAAAAGTAAATCAGACATAAGTTAAAAATTTGCCTTTAACCTTTGTAAAAATTGTTTTTAATCGATCGCGTAAGTGGAAAAGTTGACCTTTCAGGCGATAAAACCATATTGTGTGAACTCTTCTTTTATTTTCAAATCTACAACACTGTTGTAAAGCAATAACTTTGTATAGCAATTTTGTTTATAACACACCTAACTATAGTAAAATGTTTCCGTTCGTATTTTCAAACTGATTTAAATCAGAAAACATCGGCTAAATTATTACTAACACCGTTACTTTTTACATTGTTTATAATTTTTATTACTGTGAAAATATTGTATGTATTTAACCGTTATATATTCGCCTTAACTGACTTTTATACAATGAAATTAACATTTTTAATTCCTTTAAAACTAGAATTATTAAAACAGCTGAATGTTATAGTTCATATTGTAATTTATTTATAAAATTTACATCGTTAGTTTAGAACAACCAATTAATTTTGTAAATTAAGAAACTGTACGACTCATTAAATAATTTCCTCATTTTTTTCTATTATAAAAAATATAGTTCGATGAAAATTATCATTATTGTTTAGTCTAGTGCTGAATTTATCCCAAAGTGATGTTAATTTAAATAACATACATAAAAATTGGTAAGTCTGCTTTAATAATGTTTGGAAAATTAAAATGTAGAAGTACTTTCTGCAGTGCTATGTCCCTAATTATACAATAGAACTTAAATGAATTTTACACTATTAATGTGTCTTGAAATCGGCAGTTTTTACCCGCCAAAAAAAGTGTTTTGAATACCACATTGATTTAGAAATTACTTATTAGTCTTTATTTTGTTTTCGAAACTGTTTTATTATTTTACTTTCTCTTGCCTGTATGAATACTATACAGGAAGGAAAGAATTGTTTTCATGTCGATTTTTCGAAATCGAGTTATCACCGGATCTACACGTTTTCAGACCGCCTGAACCCAAAAAAAAAAAATGTTTTTAGCAATTGGTCTGTGTGTGTGTGTGTGTGTGTGTGTGTGTGTGTGTGTGAACAGAATATCTCAAGAACGGAACATCATACGAACTTAAAACTTGAAACTTAAGTTAGATACTACTAGAGTACCCGACACAAACATTTTCATCAAAATCGGTTTACCGAAAGTAGTAGTTTATTCGTGTCATTTTTCACTTTTTTGCGAGTTTCTCAAAAACTGCTTCTACGATTTTTTTTAAAATCTCATTTACTACATGTTTTGTGTTCTACAAGTAGGGTAGGCGCTATGTCTGCTGAAATTCTTGGTGAGGCTGTTTTCTCGTAAAAAATTTGTTTTTTTAAGATTTCGAATTTAATATGCATTTTAGCGCAAAAATGTAATAGTTAAAGTTGAAGACAATTTAAAATCCTATAACTTTTATTTCAAACATTTTTTTGTATAACCCTTAGTTTAGCGGTAATTAGTGATTTTCTGTTTTTTTATCACAAAATCGTGTAAAAAATCGGTTTTTTAAAGATTTCAGCCTTATTATGCATTTTACGACAAAAAAGTATAATCAGCTTTATAGGAAATTAAAAGATCTACAACTTTTATTTAGAGAATTTTTTTTTTTGAGCCTAGTTTAGCGTGAAAGAGTGATTTTCCGTATTTTTAAGCCTACCTGAGGTTGATTTTCATTCTGCGTCTTTCACTCATGATTAAAATTAGGTTATGTTTATCGAGGTTAGTTTTTTGTTTATTTCGAATGTTTTATTACTAATGTTAGGTTTATTGTTAATTATTGGATTTGGCAAGAGAAAGTTGTGTGAGTGTTTCACACCAGATTTTTTTTTAAATATCCAATCTGATCAGTGCATTATGCTGAATTTTTGGCATGGGTTAATATGAATTCGAACAGGGAAATCCAATGGTGTTAGTTCATGTATGACTATCAGAAGGTCACCATACAAAAGGCGCTCGCCCAACCGATGTTATTTAACAATTCAAAGCGACCTTTTCCAACTGATTGACTGGGTTTACCGGGGATTTAAAAACTAATTTTTGTAAAAGGTTTTACATCTACTTATTATTAGTATTTACTCGTATTTATAAAAATGCTACTGTTGGTCGAATGCAATAAATGCAACAAAAATTGCGTTTCTTCACATCCATTCGTAATTACGTAAGCAACAATTTGGAAATTTACTTACTAGCAAATTTGAACCTCCAGACGTAAATTTTTTTATTTAGTTTTGCACTTCCCTACGAAACTAATTTATAATTTTGAGTGTTCTATCTAGAATTGGTTAGTTAGAAATAGCAGTTCCGGAGGCATAAACAGATTGCGTAACTGTTGGCGTTAATAACTTATTATGCAGAGTAGGCGTAATATTTACATTTCTGATTACAAACTTTATGATTAATTACAATTATTATGACTCTGCCTCGTCAACAGACAATTTAAATTTTGTATGGTTCATAAATACGCTTCCTGTAGGCTACTGCAAAAACTCATTTCATCTTGGTATAGTTATTTAATAAAACCGTTCATTATCCTGTTTCGCTTCAATGACAATCTGCTTTCTCCTCCTTTTTAACTGTGTTAGTTCCACAAAAATTTATACAGTTTATAAATTATTTTAAAGTTTCTTTTGTTAGTGGTTTGTTCTATTGTTAAAGTTTTAATTTTGTGTAACTGAAAACTCAAAATTTTTAAATAATTTAAAAATGAATTTTGGTTTAAAAAACTAACTGTATTAAAATATTAATTTATAAATCTGAGATAAACTATTTTTACTAAACCTTACCTTATTTCTACGATAATATAAGCATAAGAGAAGAAATATAGTTGGGTTGTTTATTCAAACAGATATCGAAGTAACTGCAGACCCCATTTTGCAGGTTTGTAATTCTGAGACCTAATTTTAAGTTCCATTTAAATATTTACCAATTGTATTTGAATTCATTAAGAATTTAAATTTAATTTCAGTTTTCAAAATTTCAAAGTTAGTACAATTTGTACGATTACATTTAGTTGAGGTTACAAAATTTCAGAGAATTTGTCTTAGTTTTCCACTGTCCGTTGTGGCCGCTCACAACCAAGTGCCTAGATTCGTCTTAAAAATTAAATCTCATTAAAATTACTAAGTTCTAGAGGCTTTACTCAGTAAAACGAGGCGTGAGGTTGTTTACCATGCCTTCCTCACTGAGTGGAAAGGTATGCTTTTCAGCATGCCAGCCCCTCCGAAAAGCAATTTATTACTCTGAGGAGATAACTTTGACTAGTTTATTTTACACCTCTACCTCTTCTGTTCTTAAATGCTTCAGTCATGTAATTGGCTGTCCATGTGATAATAAACAGAACTTTTTTAGCTCTGGAACTAGTAGATAGTGTGCAAATAATTTAACACTCCACCTGCCTGTTATGGACACATTTTATCGTATAATTAATTTATTTAACGCTCCATAATACCTAAAAATTAACTCAGTAATCAAATAACGTAATTTTAAAAAAATCACGAAAGTACATTTTAAAAATAAAATGATGCTATTCATATTTTGTTGTCCATGCCCGTTTGTGTAGTAATCTGCGCAAATACCTTCTATTGTAGGGGTCCCGGGTTCAGTTCTTTCACTTTTTCATTACTCACTTTCGTCTATCACCCTTCACCCTGAAGTTATTAATGACTTAATGTGTAAAACAACCATACGTAAAACGAAAATATTAAAATTTCATGTTTTGATCATTTAAGTAGAAACATTGGTTCAATTGAGGCCTCTTTCCGCATCAAATCAGGTTGAGAGTGATAAAATCACTCAGGAGTAAAGTTCTAGGATATATTAGGTAATAGAAAAATAAAGTTGCATTTAAATTCAGTATTTTTACTAGATGGGATGTATTTTCAATAAGTACAAATGATTAACATTATGGCAAACGACTAAGATTGATCGTTATCACACTGATAATTTTAAACTTCAAAACTGATTTCGCAAATAAAACTTTTCTAAATATCAATAATCTTTTACTACAGTCCTTGTAAATACAATATGGTGATTGTATGATTGTATTTACTGCCTTTATTTGGCGCACCATCCCATAATTTTTGAATTTTAAGGAGTACTTGTGTCATAAAAGTAACGCTTTTCACAAATCAACACTTACTAATTTCTCTTTGTATATTTATGTAGCAGTTTGGCAATGGTCGCCCGCCTATTGTTATTAGATAGAATACAGTAGAACTTCAAACCCTTTATAGGTTTTTTGGTAAGTATACTACCACTGAAAATAAGGTCGATTTTATGTAAGAATAAGCTATGCAGTTGAACCTTATTGGCATTTTATGGTGTTATAGATGTTCTCTGATTAGTAGGCTACCCAGATATTGAAGTTAGCGCGCAGCGACCAATTCTTCGTGAGTTGCACGAAGTGGTAAGGATTCATACCAGCGTAGACCTACGCTACCGTGTTTTATTGTTACTTTTGTACAGTGCTTAGAAAATTCTAGTTTCTTACGGGAAAGCAAGCATTCATGCTAATATAAAGTTAAGATAAGCTATTCTACACATTTTTTTATAGTACTACAAGTTGTTTTAATAAGCATTTTTAACACTAAAATTTATGTGATTCCCGTTTCAATAAACGTTCCTTGGTAAATATACTTACCAGGGCTTAATATCAAAACAAAGAAATATCTTACTGTCTGACACTAGAAATACATTAAGTCCCTGTAAAGCAAAATTTAACATTTTAGAAAATATTTATTTTCCTCCGTAGTACTGCCCTACCAAGGGTTAACTTGTGGCGATCATTTATGTATCTATTCTGGATGCTCACATAAGTTTGCTAGAGTACAAGGCTGCATAAATAGCGACACCCTTTGCAGGCTTGATAGTATTCTAACACAGCAATTTTAGTCATATTGTTAGAAACAAAAGTACTGTAGAACTTTATCTGAATAGAAAGCAACACAAATGATGACCTTTTGTTAAAACCATAAAATGATAATCTTATTATCTGTCTTGTATTTATTAATAAAGTATACATTATTCCATCAGACGTCTTTTCGTGATTTACAATGTTAATTTATACAAAAATAAAACGATCGATGTATATTATTTGCATAATACATACAAACATATTGCAGTTACCCCGTGTAGTAACAACCAAACATAAGAATTTTCATTGTTATTAGTTATTTCTATTAATACTTCATTATTCCATGCCGTGTAAATACATTTTCAATTGAAAACATTCAGCTTTTATTTTCCATAATAGTAATGAATACGTAATTTACATAAAATGTATGTTAATTGTATTTATGGAGCTGTATTATTGAAAATATGGACAAAGATTATGAAAATAAAACAATATTTGAACGGATAAGATTTCAGTCATAAAATTCTGCCAAATATAAAAAAAATTTGTTAAATAAATTCATTTCTATTTATTTATTTATTCTATTTATTTTATTTTATATAACAAAAAAAAATTTATTTTATTTAAAAAAAAATTCATTTCTGTAACAGCTAACATTTATTCGGAATCATCAGGTGAAAAATGTACAATATTTTCTGAAGAATTACTTCTGAAATCAAACATCCTAAATATTATTACTCTAAATTTGTAATTTCATTACGCAGACAGATTTCAAAATACTTACCTTAATTATTTAAAAATTAACGAATCACTTGTATTTTTTCCAGTGAAACCGTACACTATTCGGGGCTAATTAGTTTCTTCTTCTTTGTTATCGGGTACTGGTTCTCTTAAAACAACAAATAGGTCTAAACCTTTATTTTTGACCTAATGAAAAATATGAAGTAAAAAATATTAATAAATACATATCACTAACATAGCATGTCACTACATAGCCTAATGCATTTATTTTATTTTGTGTCAACTGTCTCTCGACTGGTTTGATGCAGTTCTCCAAGCTGTTCTATATTGCACAAGTCTTTTCATATATACATAACCTGTAACACCGTACATCTTTTGTAATTTCCTTTATTTATTCTAACTTTGCCTCCCCCTACAATTCACTCCTTCAATATTACCCTCCATTATTTATAGACCAATACTTGAATGTCCTAAATATGCCCCTCTAGCCTATCCCTTCTGCTGGTAAGATTCTTCCATAGACTTCTTTTTTCATTCACTCTCCTAAAAACCTGTAAATTACTTATTTTGTCCACCCACCTAATCTTTTACATTTTCCTATAACACACATTTCAAAAGCTTCTATCCTCTTCCTTTCTACAGCCCCTATCACCTACGTTTCACTCCCGTATAATGCTACTCTCCAAACATAGTGTTTTAAGAAATTTTTCATAATCTGTAAGTCAATGTCTGTAGTCAGTAAGCTGTTTTTCATTTCAAAGGCTTTTCTAGCTTGAGCAATTCTACTTTTGATGTCACTTGGGCTTCTACCATCCTTTGTTGTTTTACTCCCTAGGTAGCAGATTTCCCCAACTTCCTGTATATTTTCGTTGCCTACTTTTAAATTCCCTATCTATTCTAAATCACTCTTGCTGCTGCAGAACACTTTTGTTTTGTTCTTATTAATTTTCATGAAGTAATACTTTCACGATCTCATCCATTCCAATTAAGATATCCTCTAGTTCTTTCTTTGTTTCGGCTTATACTACTACATCATCGGCAAATCTGAGCATTTTTATTTGTTTCTCCTTGATTTTTTATTCCTGATTCAAATTTTTCCTTCACTTCATTTATAGCCTCTTATGTACACAATTTAAAAAGTAGTGGTGACAATGAACATCCTTTTCGTTTACCTTTTATATTAGTAAACAAAAATCCGAGGACCCTACAAAGAATCTCGTACCGTCCCTTCATTTTCTCTGGCTAACTAATTTAAATTTCTGAATCTCATAATTAATACGTTGATTTTTCTTTTAAATCTCCTATCTTATTACAAATGCGCGCGTGCGCGAGCACACACACACACACACAATCCAATCGGTAAAACCATGTTTTTGGATTCAGGGGACCTGAAAATGTGTATTCTCGGTTAAAATTCCATTTTAAAAATTTGAAATTTGATATAAAAAAAGGGAACAAGGGAAAGAAAAAAATCTTTAGACGTTATTACGATTAAAGATTGCATCAACTTTAAGAATGTAACATTTAGAGGACTTAGGCCAGGATTTTTTTGTATAATTTATGGTGGTCATAAAATTAATACGGAAGAACTATCTTATAAACTGAAACAAAATGACTTTTGTTGTGAATGTTTTAAATTGAACATAAATTATCATAATATAAATGACACTAAGAAAGTAATCAATACACGAAACCCTTATTTTCAAACTTTTTTATGCACTTATATTTCAAAATCTTAACAAATAAAATTATGAATTTATATAGGTAAACTAGATATGACAATAGTTGAAACAATTTGATGACAGGTTTGTCATGAACAGTTCGGTTCATTTATCAATAATTGTGATAAAAGTTGTGAAAATGGGTTAAGGTGCCTGCTACCTCTTATCACGCAATAATGCTCGGTTTATAAATAAATTTCATTGCGATTTTTTAACTTTATTATGATGACGAGATAGAGTTAATTAGAAAAGTTTAACTTTGTCCTCTCTATTTTCCTATTTTACGTAACAAGGAAGTCTGATCAGTTTATAATTTCATAAATGTAACTTATTATGACCTGAGATTTAAATCTACATTGATATATTTTATAAATACAAAAAAATACAGAAGTAGGCTTTATAAAATGAAATACATGGACTAAGTTTTATTTCATAAACTGGGTCAAAATCTGTTGAGTTCCTCCTTGCTTAAGAAACCTTTTTGATATTTAAAATATTTATTCAAATCAAAATTGTCGGTTTTGAAATAATTTTTACTCCTAAAAAAGTTAACCGTTAAAAATGAGGTTCTACGAGGTTCAAGTTTCTACGAGGTCCAACTTCAAGTTCAAGTTTCTACGAGGTTCAAGTTTCTACCCAAAAGTTTTCAGCCCTTAAATACATGTGTGATATACGCCAATTAAGGCCAAGCCATTTGTTCAGAAGTACAGGTGTAGTACTCCTTCTCTATCCCTACAACGCTCCATGCAAATTTTCCATTGTTGGAAACAGTGCTGGAAGTCATCTTCTGTCAGCTCCTTCAGGACACGTGCCGCTTTCTCTTTTACAGCTTCCACAGACTCAAATCTTGTCCCTTTTAATGCAGATTTCACCTTAGGGAACAGGTAGAAGATAATGACATGTGATGAAACGTGGTTTTTTACTTATGATCCGGAAACGAAGCGCCAATCCATGCACTGGAAGAGCCGAACTTCACAGAGCCAAAAAAGCTCGAATGAGCAAGTCAAAATTTAAAGCAATGATTGTTATTTTTTATATCCATGGGATTGTGTACCTTCACTGGGTTCCTGAAGGTCAAACAATTTATCAATATTACTACCTTGAAGTACTTTCTAAACTACGTCAAAGAGTAAGGAAAAAACGCGCCGAAATGTGGAAGGACAAATCATGGGTTCTACACCAAGACAATGCGCCAACTCATTCCGCGTTATCTGTCAAGAGGTTCCTAGCCAAGTACAACATCTCAGTCTTAGAACATCCACCTTATTTACCAGATCTTACACCATGTAACTTCTACCTGTTCCCTAAGGTGAAATCTGTATTAAAAGTGAAGATATTTGAGTCTGTGGAAGCTGTAAAAGAGAAAGCGGCACGTATCCTGAAGGAGCTGACAGCAGGTGACTTCCAGCACTGTTTCCAACAATGGACAATTCGCATGGAGCGTTGTAGAGATAGAGGAGTGTATATTGAAGGTGATAATAAGTGATTATGTAAAATTAAAATAATTGTTTTTACGTCAGTCTCGTTATTTAGCCTAATAGCCGCACCACGTATAATATAAATTATATTTTATTTATAACTCATCTAATTTTTTGAATTTTAGCTTTTCTTTTGATACGCTAAGTCAGTAGGTACCTAGCCATTTTCATCACATCAACAGTTGAACCAAGACAATACTACAGTACTGTAGTGGAGTCCAATAGTATAAGTGCTTCAATGTTGACATGTTCTTGAAGATATGCCATCCTGTTTCTCAGCATACCTTACAGACTTCTTCAGTTACTGAAAGCACTTGCAATTCACGGTGGATGTCACTGTTGCGGGCATACCGTGGCGCATTTACAATATTCCTGAGCACCTTGTTTTGGAACTTTTGATTGGCATTTAGGTTGCTTGTTAGGTTGCTTCGTATGGTGCAGCCATAGATCTGTAGGTCACATGTTCATACTGGTATTAGCATTTTCTTGTAAAGAAACAATTTAAACTTAACATGTAGAATAGTGATAAGAGGCCTATCAATTTTATTTTTTTCTTTTATTCCGATTTTCCGGTTGATAGATTTTTTTTATAAAATAGTTGCTATTAAGTATTATTGGCAATTTGTCATGGAGAGAAGATTTCTTGTTCGTATCAATCCGTAATGCTTGTTTTGATTACACAACTAGCTGTGAAATTTTCTTTTGAAAATTATTTTTACGATTTAACATTAAATAAATTTTGTATTTTATTCAGAAATATAGCTTATTGTAACTGCCATATTATTGTACTGTAAGCATGAAAATAACTGTTTAATGCATCATCTGTTGTTGAGATATATTAGAGTAATACACACCATATGCATGAGTAAAACAGAGTTCCTGATTCAGGTTTGAATAAATAAATAAATCTCCGTTAACTATGTGTAGTACAGTGTATAATATCTTACACGAAAAATCATGAATTAAATAAAAAGCAGAATAAATTCTAATCTATGCAAAGAAAATTAACTGTTCCGATTTTGCCCTGGAGGACCATGACAATCCTAGAAAATAACAAACTTATTAAGAATTTAAAAAAAAATCTTGTAAATGTATGAGTTGATAATGAAAATTTTTGGAAGATTTAATTCTTGATTAAAAATTTAAAAAATTATTGTCAACATTACCTTCATCGAACTTTTGATAAACAATTACTTAAACAATTTTGATAACTACTTTTGATAAACTACCTTAAACAATTATTAATTTAGGCTAATAAAAGAATGGGGTTGCTTATTGGTCTGAATTGAACAGATTGCAAAGCACACACTTAAGGGACAATAAAAAAAAAACAATAAATTTAATAATTTATTTAATAATGCCTTGTACTCAATGAGTTTATATTTCATTATTACATACAGTAACAATATTGAGGAAAATCAATGTATTTACTCTACCTATAATTAACCTTAACTTGAAGAATATTGGTGTAGGATTTAAAAAAATATTTTTCCGTTTTTATAGTTAAAAATACTGCAAGATTGCATACGAAATATTCATAAAATTAAAAAATTATGCGGGGGGATAACAGAGAAGACCCAATCTGTCTATTAGAAACCTATTTAAATTGAGATGCGGTTAACGGAGGTTCATTATACGGCAGATTGCAGACCTTAATATAAAAAGTTCAGAGAGGTTAGCGGTATGTAGGTAACCGCATTGAACTCAGAAAACATCAAGTCCTGGGAATTCTACAAGTATTGAAGTATTCTGTGTTTGTACTACTTCAAGTTTAAATAAAATTTCCTAGTATTATATAATTAACTTAACTAATGACTTACTGTGTTACTGGTGTAAAGATTAAGTAGTAAGCTTGATTCCACATGAGTTCCTTTTAAGTTCTATGATTATTACAGACTTAAAAAATCACGAAAGAAATGTAACTATACATGTAATCATTGACAATCCTTATTAAAAAAAGTTATTAAAACACGCAGTCGCTCATAAATGGAAACATCTCAAGTAACTTTATTGTAGTCTTCAATAAATTTATAAACATATTAGAATGTATACTTCTAGGAAGTATTTCGTAGCCTTATAATTTAGGTATGTGATAATTAGCAAATTTATACTATCTTTAACATTATTCGGACTATGTAATTATACCGTCTTATGATTTATGCACTAATGCACAGAATCTTACGGATTATATTTTGAAGAAACTTTACTGTCGAATACAAGACAAAAGATTTAACATTTTTACGTCATTGTTCATGACATTTATATTATGCTAACACATTTTCTACAGGTAAAATGTTTAATGAACAAGGTAAGCCTGTATTAAAGTATTTCAGTATTTCGCAGCACGGTATATAATAATTTGATCGCGTATATATATATAAATGGATCCTACAACCATTCAGTTAGTTATGAGAAAAACGCGTTTTAAGTCTTTCTTCCATAGAAAAATCACTATGTATTACACAACCAGATTTATTTTGAAACATTTTAAAAGCATTTTTAACGTTTGTTATACAAAAAAGTTAATATTTTTTTCCAAATTCGCTTATTACTTTATTTGGCTCTTGGTTCCTTTTATATAAAATTATTAAAATATAAGATGTGTATGATTATTCAAATAAACACAATCGTAACTTGTAATGAAATATTTATTTTACTACTACTACTATTACAATATTTTTGCAATATAGACTACAAAAAAAATCAAAAACAGTTCAATATCTTAAAAAATATTGTTATCTTTCTCTACAATAAAATTTATATCATTCCCAAATATTTTAGTGATTGTTCCAATCACTACAAGATTTTTCATCAATTAACTGTTAAAACTATTTATGACAAAATACCGATCTTTCATGAAATATTTATGAATATTTTAAACACTTATTTTGGCTGAAAGTTATTTATTTAAACATCCTTTAGTGGTTGATTTACTTCATACTTGGCCGATTTTTGTCGGTTGATTCCTAATTTTATCCTTTTGTTGGGTGAATAGATCTAGATATTTGTTCCCCGTGATTATTTTTTGGTTGGTTGATTTCTATTAAGCAGTTATTAATCATAGATTTTTGTGAACAAATTTAACATTTGTCTATCTCCCGCTATGTTCTATTTTTATCATAAACTATTTTCATTGTTTTTTTCTCAACTTAATTCTCGTGTCTGTGAATAGTGTTAAATTTCATTGTTACTACTTTAAACTTTTTTTTCTTGTTTTACATCCAACTTTTTTACACATTGACGTTAATGCAGACGATGACGGATGATAGATAAAATTGAATGATGATAGAGTACCAGACCTGGTGTGAATCGAACCTTGGACCCTTGAACCAGTTACGCTGATCTTTACACCATAGCCGATCTACCGCTTTCATAATAATTAAAAATTAATTATTTATATCGCCAAACTATAAATTAAGACACTACCGTGCAGTTATGGAAGAATCATATACCTGAAGAATCTACTACCTGAAGAATCATATGGAATGTGAAGAATGTATCTTTCATCAGAAAGAGAGTTTTAGGAAGGTTGTATTACTAAAAAATATAAGATCTAAGTAAAATGGAAATGAGTATAAGTTTTAAGAAGTAATAAAGTAATTATATATGCGTATGAAAAAATTGAAAAGACTAAGAGAAAAATAAAATTCACCTTCATGGACCAAATTATAGAAAATATCAGAATATCTTTGGGAAGTAGTTATTTGATAGATGAAAAATTCGAAAACCAGAATAGATGGATCATAGAAACTGAAAAAGGTATGAAAGAGTTAAGACAGGATAGATGATAGAAGTGCATTTAGACAAAAAGGTTAAAGATTTGAGGGATTTCAAGAGAAAGACAAGACGACAAATTGCAACAAGTAATGGTCAAAAGAAAGAGTTTAGGGGAACAAATTAACTGCTTAGGAGAGACTGAAAAAGAAATGAAAAAGAGAAAACTACAGACGTGAGAAAAATATCACTAAACGTGGTCCTAATCAAACCGAAATGATGAAGAATACTGATAGATGAAGAATTTTTTTTTAAACTAATTTACAAATTTAAATATTATTTTGCAAATTGGGAATGTAGTATTTTAGACCAGACGTAAATGTAGCACTATCGTTTACAATTATAAAATGATTTTTTATAAAATAAATATAATCAATATCGATTGAATGTACATGAATTCCTCATTAAATTCCTTATAAAGAAATAATTGTAGATTTATTTCCTTACATGGAAACCCTACATTTATTAACGATATTCCATTATTAAAATTGGTCGACATTTTTTTTATCTTTAACAATAACATAATATGTAATGACGTGACATCAATAATAAATGCTTGTATTAAGAATACAGAGCTTAAACCGTTTTCAAATAAGTGCTTATCATATTGTATGAATAAAAACGTTACATTATGATTATTATTAATAATCTGTGAATCGGATAGAATTTATGACAAGCGTAGATAAATGATGTAACTGTCTGTCTTATAAGCTTATGTTCGAACAGTTGTTTTATATTTGTTGCAAAAACTTCAGTGCGTTGATCTTATTTAAAGTTCACGGGACGGAAGGAAGGCTTCATTGATCAAAGGTCAAGAACACTAAAATATTGTTGAAGGAAATGTGAAAAATAGTAAAGTCATTGGTTGAGAATAGTATATAGTATTTGTAGTAAAAAATACAATAGCGTTTTAGATTCTACATTCTTAAGTAATTTTGAATATCAGTCGTTTATTTTTATTGTAAAGAACTTAATGTTTCATAACGTTTGTCAATGAGCATGTATTGTAATTTAAGGAACATAAGTTTTCAAATGGAAGAGAGATACAATACAAAAATTATGTTATTAAATACTTCCGTATTTATTAAAACCTATTGTGTATCTGTGCTTTAGAAATAGAGCTAATTTATTTTATTTAAAACGAACTAAATAAATTCAGTTTTGATAATCAGGTTAGGTTCAACTTACTTTATATCAATACATATTGCAACCTTGATTAATGAACCGTAATGCTAAATTTAGGTCCAGGATTTCTGAATTTATGAAGTTCTCTTAGCATTTTTTCTTTTCAAATCTTATTTAACACTAATCAAAATAAAAATGTACAAACAGAATAAAAACTCATCAGACTTATACACCGCGTGATAAGAGAATTTTATTCATATATGTAAAATTTACAGTAATCTTCAAATTAATTTTAAGAAGTTAATCAACTGAAAATTCAATCATAAAAATAAGAGCATGTTATTTTGAAAACATAAAACGTATGAACGAAAACAGTTAAACAAAAAGATATTCGATATTTACAGCGGTAACAACAGAACCACTTTTAATAATATAGAACTGGAATAAAGGATGAAAAACTATTATTTGACGAAATTGAATTTTTCTGGAAAACTAATTTCAGGAGAATTGTATGCATAGGTAACTCCTGCAGTGATTAAGAAAACCATCAAGAGAGACAGCAGCTTTTAGAAGATGGGAAAAGTCCAGATCAGAAAAGATGAAAAGATTTCGGGAAGAAGGAAGAAAAAGACAGGACTTTCTGAAAAAAAAACTAGAAAAAGTAAATCCGATAAAAGGCTTAATGGAGAGAAAATAAAACAAGGGAAGGTAAAGATACTGATGACAAATGTAAGGAGGGGAATGTCATTTTCGTGACCGAATTTTTTTGTGTGCTTACATCTATAATTTCAGGTAAATTTGTGCGAAAGGGATTGGAAATTCTTCTTGTATTACACGTTTTATAAAATAACTTATCAGTGTTAATAGATTTATTTAATTTCATAGGTAGACTTTAAAAGGAATTTGATAAAATATGTCACAAGGTTTCTAATAATCCAAGTTCGTATTGTATTAGGTAAAAAATTATGTGCTTAATCGGCTAGCCTTGACAGTTATCTGACAGAAACAGAATCGAATTATTAAATACGCTGGGTGAGTAAAGGGATAAGATAAAACCCATGCAGGTCCCTCCTGAAATTTACGCCAAAACATCGAGCAAACGTGTGACGCTCAGTGAGTGGTTGTCTAAAAATAAAAGTTTTCGATAATAGAATGCTAAAAAAGTAGGAACTACACGTTTATAAAAACATTTAGGCCTACCACATTTTAATTTTTAAATCGATGTAGACAAAATTAATAAGTAACCAACGAAGACTTCAGAATAACGGAAAAACAGACACCTACCATTAGCGTCCCTTATTAAGAAATTTCATTGCAGTGTATAAAACTATTTTTTGTTCTAATGTTTAATTTAAAATTTTATTCTCGTGTTACGAAGCTATTAATTGTTAGATCTTTAAATGACCTTAGGAATTAGATACCATATCGCCTGTTTGAAGAAATATATTTTTTATTACCTTTTTTATTAAATTACCAATTAAGTAGAGAATTGTTTTTACTCTTCAAAGATGTGATGGTCCTGAAGTAGGTTTGTTTTTAAATAAATTACTCAATGTCCTTCCTTCGAATTGCTTAGAAGAGAAGATTGACCCTAACTAAAAAATAATTGCCAACTTATTGTGTTAGAGAAACAATAGATTAAATAATTAAAAATAAATTGACTCTTATCACAAAATGCACTTAATTTATTATATTTCGCCAACAGGAACTTCGGTACTTTTCTGAAAGCAAAATGTCTTGTAAAAGAAGTATTTTTATTTAAGTTTACCGTTTTGATTGAAATAATTCATGTCCAGCTGGCTGCTTTATTTCATTGTGAATTCGACTGCTAATTCTGAAATCTCAGGTTTGATTTCTGGTTGCGCTGAAAGTAAACTAGCTTTATTACATTATGAAAAATGTTCGAACAAAATGTTATCTTTAGTTCTCTTGCATTTGATAGAATTACAAAACTATAAAAATAATTACAAACATTCATGCATGCCTATGTACCTACGAGTACGTACTAGTAGTTAATATTTTTTTATTTAGATTTATTTCGTTCTTCCATTTGGGATTGATAGCCAGTGTTTTAAAATAGAGAAATTGACCATCTCCGTGGCCCAGTGGCTAGCGTGCTACGCTGCGAAGCCTCCGCTTTGGAGCTTTACAGCGTTCCTGGTTCAATTCCCGACCAGGGTCTGGAAAATTATCACAAATTAAAACCCACCGTAACTTAATCCAAAGCAGTCGCTAATAACCATGATGTTGAAGCGACTTAAAATAAACTAAAAAATATATAGAGAAATTAAATATTTAAAGTAACCTGACTAAAAATTTATAAAGTTTTATAAATAATTAATTTATAATATAAATTTTTTAATTTATAATACTGGTACACTAAATATAAAAATAAAACCCTCGCAGTAATTAAAATTTCATTAGTAAAAATATTATAAGATAATAATTTTTAAACAAGTAAAAATTAATTTTAAGACTTTTTAAATAAAGTATTTCAGTGGAAATTATGCTGTAAATTTATGAATTGAAGTAGTAATAACGTAATGTTTTAAAAGAGTAAATTTAAAAGGAAGATAAAACAAAATTATACGGCGTATAGGTTATTTATCCCTAATGTGTGTACGTTGCAATCTGTTCAGTTCAGAACAAACAATAAGCAACACAATGACCCAGTGAGATGAGGATGTGTATGACGTGTAAATGAGGTGTAGTCTTTTACAGACCCAGGCCTACCATTCCTAAGAGATTATGATTAATTGAACCCAAACTATCAAAGTACACCGGTATCCAATGTCTAGTATTCAAATCCGTATAAAAGTAACTACCTTTACTGAGATTTGAACCAGCAACCTACAACCTACTACGCCGGCCGCATTGGCGTAGTTGGTAACGTGCTCGCCTCTCATCATGCGATCTTAGGTTCGAATCCCATTCAGGCACGGCATATTTTCATACGTTACAAAACAGCATTTCATCCTTCACAGTCTGCATTAGCAGTAATTGCAGAATAGTCTGACGTTAAACCTAAAAAAAACCAGCAACCTTTGAAAATCAGCTATTAAATAGCTGACTCGTGGCGACAATTTTACCTCTAGACCAAGCGGTGGGTAGTTATTAGTGTATAGTATCATAAAATATTATCGAATTGTATTAAGATTTGAAAACCCTATATGTAGCGCTATGTTCCATGTCAGTTAATTTAAATAAGTATTTTTTTCATTTCTTTTTTGTTTGTTGTGACTACCTACAATAACTTGGAAATACTTCTTAACGGATACAGTGAAATTCACTTTAACAGACCATAAAACATCTTGATAAATGTAGCAGGATATTAATCTTTCTTTTCCGCTATTGATTAACCCTCCTTCTTTATAAAGGTACAACTTGAGGTCATCAGCTGTTAAACAGCCCGTTTCATGTGAAGGTTAAGAAAACATATCTCTGATTTGGATTTAGGTTACACAAACAAAAATGTACAATATCCTAATACAATGGAATATTAAATGAACGGACTATCAAACACTGATGCGTCTTCAAAAGTGAATATTTATCTATGTTACAACGAATTCCTTAACAATTTAAAATCAATTTGAGGCCGTCTCCATGGTTCAGTTGGCACGTGCTCAACTGTTAAGATAAGAGTCTTGGGTTCAAAGTACTTTAAAATTTTAAGTTAGCCTGAGATCGCTTATGGTTCAGACGGCGAGTATTTCACTGTCCCGAGTTCAATTCCTTATTTCAATCGTTCATTCATAAACTAAACGCTTCTCCTTGTCGCTGCAACATGAGTTCATCTTTGTAACCGTTATTTAATATCTACTTAACTATTGAATTTTATATGTTTCATTAACACTTTTAATTTCTCTTTTAAGTTGTGCCGTTGAAGTAGTGGTCGGCGCACCTGGCTTCTATGCCCGGATCCGAGATTTAACCTCAGGTTTTCCTCAACTGATTTTTCATCACTCACTGCATTTGTCTCATTCTCTTCATCGTCCTTCGTCGTCCCTTCGTCGTCGTCTGCATAAGCAATAATGTGCAAAACAGTCTGACGTAAAAAAAATTAAATCTTAGACGTATTTACATTCTAAACGTCCAATCTTGCTTTCCCAATAACCTTTATTTACTTCTTTTTAGTAAAATTCTCTAGATTTTTTCAGTTAATAAGTTTTTGCTATCTATTGTCTTTTATTGTTAAATTTTTCTTAGATAAATCTATAATTCGTTTTATTTCTTATCCTCGCACTTCGGCTATAACTTCCTAAATAACAGTATCAGAAAAAGCTATTAGAATTAACAGCACTTAAAATTTCTGGTTGGTAGAAATAATTTCTGAAAATTTTGACACTGTTTCCTGCCTTACCATACTCAATGGTAATCGCTTCAGACCAACTTATTGACGAATGTTAAAACAATGAAAAGACCCATTTCACCTGCCATATATTGACTATTCTACCGCAGATCCATTTAGTTATACTTCTAATATATTGTCTACTTTATATGTAAAGTCACATCAGCTACTTGGTCATTAAAGACTTAAATTACTTTACACAGTTTCGGTGAGTTTTAACGTTGTGTGATTTTCTGAACCTTGTCCAGAAATCAACCCGGGACCTTATTTATCTTTTGCAGTTCAATTTAATCTACTACTCTACACCACTGCAAAACAAAGTAAATATTATAATAACAAATTATAGACTATAGTAAATTGTCTATCCTTACTTAAAGAGAAACGCTCACTGTCTAGTTTTATGTTTCTGAACAGTCATATGAGTCCAAAAATTGGTGTGACTAACCGTGCTAAATTAATCGCGAATCTAAAATCATGTCTGAAAAATCCTGACCATACGCTTTTATTACATATTTACAGCAAAAAAATTAATTAAATCTTATCAAATGACTTCGATGTTTTAATTTCATGTAGATATAAATATGCTCGAAAATAAATGATCGATTTCTACCAGCTTTCCGAAAAAACATTGTAGCCTACAGTTCCTCTAAATTAGATGCGATAGAAGTATTTTTTTATCCAAAGCGGCGAGAAAAACTCTTGTTCACTCCCTCACGATGGGGGAGAAAGTGTTGGACTCAATTGAGGCGTCCTCGTCCAGCCCCAAGGAGGCCGCAACCGCTTTACCAACCAAAAACCCGCCGCCTGGCCACTTGATCCGACATCAGCAAACAACTCTCCACCTCCCTCGGAACTGTTTATATAATACTACTAGGGAAATGTAAGGTTAAAAAATTTACATACTGTCCGCGGGGCGTGGAAGGGAACCTTAGCCTAATTCCCCTCTCGCTGTCACTTACCAAAAACACTCACTCTCTCACTTTCATTCATCTCTTTCATCACCAGCTCAGGAAATTAGTGTGCCTACCTTACCTACTGAGATCGGGACAGGATTGATTCACTGTGGGAGAGGGTGATCCCGATAGAAAATTTGTTAAATTACAATATTGGTGTGTTTTTATTACGTTAATTTAAGTTTTAAAAGCAGTAATAAAATCAAAATGTTTTATCTTAAAGGACCTTTGGATTTCAATTCACATTTTAATGTATTGCGGGTCTTGTGAATTTTTGTCTGTAAAAACTAGACTTAAGTTTTATGAAAAATATGAATTGAAAACGGATCCCCTTCGAGTCACAAAGTTACAATTTATATACCTTCTTTTTTCCATAAAAACTAGATAAAGTGAAATTAATTGGAGAATTGAAGAGATTCATTCAAAGGAAATTAACATGCAATTTTTTGGGATTCAAAAAAATCCTTTTGAAAGTTATATTTTATATTTTTATTAACAGAACTTTTTCTGCAATCTGTTCTCTTAAAAACAAAGAATAGATTTTCTAAATAAGATTGACATGAAAAGGTAACTCCCAGTGAAGACACCTTACAAAATAAAAACAATTACTATTTATATAATAAATAATTTGTTAAACATTGTAGCATATATCCACCGTTTGATGAATTTCTTCTTTTATAAATAAACAAAACTATTAAAAACCACCAGAAACAGTAAAAGATTGCGTTAAAACACTTACCAGTTGGGAAGCAATTTCGTGGCTTTACCACATCGTCAGCTCATCACAACACTTAAAATTACACAGTTAAAATATTTATTTTTTCAGAGATGTAAACCTCCTTTCTATGTCATTACAATTACAGAAATTTAACGTAATGTAAATATCTATAATTCAAATAATATAATGAACTTCAATTTTGAAAAACCATAGGTAGGACTTTTATTTACTGAAAAATAGGTCTGTTGAATGCCTCTGTTTTAGCCTTGGCATTACCCCACAGATACCCATTAAATTTATAGCCACATAATTATCGCGTTTTTAAAATCATTTTTATACGCTAAAATATTTAACTGTTAAATAGATAGATCGTTATGTATGGGGTGGTTTGTCATGTACCAGGGGCAGCTGTTAGATCTCTGAGGACTTTGACTGAAAACGCTGAATAATTTGGATATTTACTGGATGTGCACCATACCTGGATACTGATACCTGGCTTGAATACGGTTTTACATACCAAAATTTGTTTTTAGTTATTATAATTTTAATATTCTCATGCCAAACTCTGCGCTAATGTTCTGTAACTTATAAATTGCATATTGGAACCTATCTTCTTTGTCAATTTTTTTTGGTAAAATAAAAATAATAAATTTTGACCCAGAAAACAGGCTCCAATATGCAATTTATAAGTTGCACGACATTAGCGCAGAGTTTGGGATGAGAATATCGGGGCAAAAATAAAAAAATAATTACATTCAAGGGCAGATGGCCGGTTCGCTCAAAAATTATACTTTGCAACTGAACTATAGTTCTAATATAATAATAATAATAATAGAACAAGTTCGAGATTTTAAATATTTAGAATGCAAAATTTCCTATGAAAAAAATGATAACGAGGTGAGAAACTGGCAAAATTCATCGCTGTATGCGGTTCTATTAGCAGGGAAATAGAAAAGAAAACGAGAAAGGACACCCAAATAAAATTTTATAGAACAATGGCTGTACCACTCACATATGGGAGGAAACATGGGTGTCATTACAGTGGAATGAATTTCGTATCCAGGCTGCTGAAATGAAATTTTTTTCGGGGAGTCAAAGGTTATACCCGGTTAGATAGAGTACGTAATGAAGCTATACTCGCAGAGTTAAATGTTCAGTCATTACGTGAAACGTTAAAAATATATAAGAGAAACTGGTCCAACCATTTACCAACACACAGACTTCCTCTACTAACATGGAAAATAAACCTAGAGGGAAGCAAGGCTTGGGAAGACCTAAAAAGAGATGGATGCCGGAACAAGCAAGTGAGCCTAATCCTTGACAGATGATAATAATTTTATTTTGGTCCTAATAGCCAATAGAACTGTTTAAATTTTAAGTTTCCATTTTTGATGAATAATGTATTTATAGAAAGTAAATGCTCATAAAGATTACCAAAGATGATATTCTGAATGTAGTACATTTTACTTCTATTATATAAGAATATAAAAATACAAGAAAGTAAAACGAATTTTAATTAAATTAGGAAAAATACCAAAATTTAACTAAATAATAATTTACTTTCGCCTAACATAATTGTTTCTTAGTACAAAATACAAGCGCATTCATCGAAATAATAAGAACCAATGTTTGTACAAAACTTTACTACAATTCTTTTCAGATCTACAACATCGTTTTATATTTGAAATGTCTTATTGAATGACTTTCTGTTCGTAATGTAATAACTGGAGCGAACATAATAGTTTTAGCGTAACCGTAATTTTGTTAACTCATCCTTTAACTTTTATCTAATTTTTATGTTTAGGTCAACTCTTTCGTTAACACATTTTTAATTAGTTTGAAATGTTATTTTAATAAAAGTCGCAGAAGTCATTTTAAAATAAATGGTTATTTTCGTTCATATCCTGCATATAAGTTAAAACTATTTTATTTGACCTAGAAGATTATGTACTGAATCGGTCAAGATGAATGTAACGTTATTTTACACAGTATAGGTTAAAATAAACCCAAAATGTATTTAATCAGTTTGATCCAGTTGAATCTGACCTATTAACATAATTACTGAGTTATAAATGACATTCAGGGGCGTTTTCTTTACATTAAGTATGCAATTCCATTGTACATCAATAGTGATTGGAAAAGATTGAAAAAATAAGTCAACTTCAAGGTTAAATCTCATTGGGTCTATTGTCAACAAATTTCAGCCAAAGAGTGAAATATATTGTTATTCGTGAGCCTCATGATTAACTTGTAACGTAAATCTCTTAAAATTGAACATATTCTACGAATGGATAACTTAATAGCATAATCTTTTTTTAATTAAAATAAAAATTCGGTGCAGTTAATACCAGACATTCTGTGCTGCAGAATATGATAAAAATAAATAAAATAATTTAGTTACTCAAAGGAACAATAGGCCTATAACTCCATACGCTTTAAAAACGTAATTTATTTTAATTCGCATTAACAACGAAGTTGTTGGTTAGGTCACTATATGTATTTCTAAAATTATATGTGTATTTTTTTTATTTTGCCCTTAACAGGCGGGTGGAGGGTTAAGCCTTTCAGTGCCGAAACAATATTTAAAAGTTTGATCTAAAGCCATTTAATTTGAATGAAAATTAAAATTTCCAGACTAGCCGGGAATCGAACCCGGGACCTTACCCATTGCAGGGTAGCACGCTAGTAACTACGCCACACAGGCGGTTTCAAAATAATTTTTTTTATTAATTTTTGTTTAAAAGTTTTTTTGTAAATGTTCGGTTATACGAACGTTGGCACTTTATGCATAACTTACGGACGTCCGGTAACCCGGATGTTGATACTTCGTAAAAAGATATAGACTTCCTGTTTTCCGGACGTTTGTACTGAAAGGATTAAATTATTTGTGTAGTGTTTGTGTCTGTACAATGAATTACAATAACAAATCTGCTAAAGATGACAATGATAGAAATGATAACATGAACGACATGACGAAGCTGACCACCCATTGATGGAGCTTCCTGGTTTTTATTTTATTATGGAAATCTGCATCATTGTATATTAGTTATATTAGTCATCTGAATTGTTTTTTTATTTTTTATTCCTAATTTGTGTACGTTGCAATCTGTTTAATTTAGAACAATAAGCAATCCCATGACCCAATGAGATAAGGATGATGTGTATGACGTGTAAATGAGGTGTAGTCTGGTACAGACCCAGGCCGACCATTCCTGAGAGAGTATGGTTAATTAAACCCCAACCATCAAAGTACACCGGTAACCACTGCCTAGTATTCAAATCCGTATAAAAGTAACTACCTTTACTAGGATTTGAACCAGAAACCTTCGTCTCCGAAAATTAGCTGTGAAACAGCTGATTTTGGCGACGACTTTACCTCTAGACCAACCCAGTGGGTTATTTATTATTAGGGTAACAACAAATCTCTGTTGTAAGTTAAGTAACTGAGAGTGAATCATCTTAATTAGTTCGTTTTTATGTCTAGGTAATTTTCTGTGAAAACGTTGATAGTAGGCCTATTGTTTTATTGTGTCGAATACTTAACGAACCTTCAGGTCATTGTTACTAATCTCGTTTCGTACGTACCCAGGGGAGTTCGTAATAACTTGAAGTACATTTTGTTCTTTGAAAGCAACTTTGATTTTTGAAACATATATATATATATATATATATATATATATATATATATATATATATATAAAGAGGATGAGCAATGACAGACTGACAAAGAAAATTTTGAATAACTTTGATAATACTAAGACTATTTTGAAGTGGTTTATCAGTACTAAAGAGGATCTAAAAAAACTTCGAGTTGAAGAAGAGGAACGATAGAGACAAATTTAGGCAGAAGACAAATGACAAAAGGATAAGTCTGACTGTGCAATCTGTAAGAAGAGAGGGTACTGGTGGGAGGTGGACGGATGAGAGAAGAAAGGAGCATTCCGAACGAATGAAGGCTTTTTGGGCAGATAAGAGGAATGACATCCTGAGAAGAAGAAACCAAAATGCATAGTGCTTAACGTGATCCTTAGTTGGTCGATCAACGAATCAATAATAATAATAATAATATATCCTTAAACATATATACATAAACATCCGTATATCCTCGATTCTAAATCGCGCTCAAATCTAAGACGTAGCTTTTTGGCAGTACTCATTTTGTAAAAAAATTAAATTTAGAAAAATCATCAATCTTATTTTTAAAGTGAAATTTTATTACCAGAAATGGGCGATGAAGCAGAATTAAATGTAACACGATATTGATAGAAATAATAACTTCCTTGAATTCATGTATTTGTTTGAGTATCAAATAAGGAGAATGTTTGTTTCCATCGGCTGTTCTGTGTAACATAACTGTTTTTCTCAGTTTCTCGGACCAAGTAGTTTTTTATTGTATTTCTTTAGCACCTTTCATATTCACCGAGTAGTTTCTAAGCATATCGAAATAGACTGGAGTTTCGTCTGTATTACCTATCTGATCAAGAGTGTAGATATTTTCAGTTCGTAAGTTAATAACATGGCACTGGAAATTCACAAGCTGCATTCCAAAATCAAAGATTGCGTTTATGTGCGTATGGCTTCTACGAATTCCGATAATTATTAATAAAGTTTTTTTTTTGATTTTAAAAGATAATTTATTTTATCTTATAATGCATAGCAGATGTCTCATACATAGTTTAGAGTGCTAATATACCGGTTCAAAGATAATAAGTGAATGTGACTGCAAGGCACCCTCGAATGTAAGATGCACCTCGCTTTTCGAGGTATCAAATTGTGAAAAAAGGTGCGTCTTAGAATCGAGGAAATACGGTAGTTGAAAATTTTGAAATCTATTTGAAAATCGAACCCTAGATCTTCAGTTTAGTGATTGCATTGCTGAATTTAGACTACAAATTATACACGTAAACTAATTAAATGGATATGGTAATAAACATATCTCGCGAATTTATAATGGACAATAAATTATGTAGATAAATCATGCATAATAAGCAAAAATATTTTATTATTCTTGTACAGTAAAATTTATTTTTGTTCACGGAAATGAATAAAAATTTTTTTAAATAGCAAATAAATAAATCAACAACAGTTGAGTAAGAGTAGGCTTCCCTACTGGAATAGATCCTAGGAATAACATAATTATACCAATTCATTTTACATAATGACATAAATAGGTCTAATTAATTTACGTACAATATTTCTCAACAAATTATCATGCAATTGTTTTACTTTTTACGTAATATTACTTAACACTGCAATGCACTATTTTAATTTCACTCTTGTTTTTTTATAATAGTAGTAGTTTTACTCCTACAATGCGGGTTAGGCGTGCCTCTATTGTTTGGGTAACAACCCTTACTAATAATCTGTGAGGAATTACATGCAAACGAACATCTATTAATTTAGTTCTTAGTTTCACTTTAACACGATTGACATAGAGTTAAAAATCCGTTTAGCATCCTGTTATAATCAAATCGATTTCTAATAGTTATTAACGCATCATTAATTAATTTCTAATAAGAATAATTCATCAAAGCGTTTGCATTTTTATGTAGACTAAATTTTGGAGTTCCTGATTAGTCGTGGATTAATCCAATACGGAACGTTTGAACGGTTGAATTGTTGCACCGAAATAAGCTCATTGGTGTTTTACCCCGGTAACTGATTTCAAAAAAATTTATTACAGAAACTGATTTTTGTTACTTTATAATCGCATCAGTAGCGAAGATATTAATAACTACTTAAAGGCCGGCCCGTTGGCGTAGTGGTTAGCGCAACTGGCTTCTACGTTCGATTCCCTGTCAGGTCTGGCATTTTTTCATCACTCATCTTCATGTATCATCGTTCTCACCGTCTGCATTAGCAGAAATTGCAAAACAGTCAAACTTTAAAAAAAATACTTAAGTGAAAAATTTCTCCCAAAAATATTAATAAAATTTTTCTGTATTAGATTGAAGTCTAGGGCTTTATTCGCGGGAGGCAAAAGATAACAAATGGGCGATACGTGTGCCGTTGGGCGGCAAATCGATTCTTGTTAATAAAAATATAAATGGATATTTGTACAGAGCTTGAAAGGTTTGAAGAATTGTGGTAGAATCACAATCGATTTGAGCAAATTGCTAACTTCTAAATTACCTGAAAGTGGTAAGTCTAGGTTAGAAGGTTTGGGGAAACCTTTTTCCGCCTCAAAAGAAGATCCTATATCCAACCCTGGATAAATTACAGCAGAAACATTTTTGTAAAAATTCACATTACTTAAAATATTAGTTTCCCCAAAATGGTTTTTAGAAGCACTTACTTGTTTAATTACTTTTCTATACTATATAAATTATTTAATATTGTACTTCAGTGCAGTTTGTTCAATGTTTAAAACTGTTAGTCTAATTTGTTTGTAACAATTCATCCATTGTACATTCACTTTTTTTACAAAATACAATGAGGAAAAGAAAATATTAGGATTTGTCAATGAACCCAGAAAGAAGAGTGGGCCTCAGGAAAAATAATATCTGTTCTTTGGAAAAATGGTCCAAAGAGGGGTGGCCGTTACAGAAGCTTGACTGCAATTGCAATAAAAATAATAATAATAATAATAATGGT
The DNA here is from genome assembly GCA_035578175.1 of Catonia carolina. NCBI lineage: Eukaryota > Metazoa > Arthropoda > Insecta > Hemiptera > Achilidae > Catonia > Catonia carolina. The sequence continues at coordinate 998,816 of JAQMRL010000022.1, read as the reverse complement.
TTACTTAATTATCCAAAATTTCGTTTGTTTAAAATTACGATCATATCAAACTAAAACAATAAATAACAGAAATTCGGTATCGAAGTTCGTGAGTTTTTAAATTCCAAAGTTGATGAATGGATTGGTCGTCGTGGTACAATCGAATGGCTTGCGCGCTTGCTAGACTTAACGCCATGTGATTTTTCACTGTGGGGGCATTGTAAGGGAACTAGTGTATTCTTCGAAGCCATAAAACCTCCATGAACTAAAAAGTTCAATTGAAATTGCATTTGACTATGTAAATGACGATAAAATGTTACTGTTGAAAATTTGTGAATTAGTTTTTTAAGTCGCTGTATAAAGTATATAGAGAATCATAGTGGACATTTTGAACACCTGCTATAACATTTTCAGGTAATATAATAGGCTATGTACAGTTCATATAATAAATTTGGTTTTTTTACCTGTAGGTTTCTTTTTCCATTAACCTTTCTTCAGATTACCGTAAATATTGGGGAACTGACACACGGGCCACCCTGTATTTGTCCGAAAACGAAGTTGTTGTTTCAGAAAAGTCAGACCAATTGAAGTCAGATAATAATAATAGATAATTGGGAGATGGGGACCCAGGGGGGGCCCCAAGTGACTACCTTGCACGGGTGACATTTTGCTCTTGACCCGACCCTGTTTAAACCTTTGTAATTTTACTAAGTAAAACATAAAATGAAGAGGTTTATTGCCTATCTAATTACGGGTCTCCTAGAATTTTTCCGTTTTAGAAATAAAAGCATCAATATTTATTTAATTCAAGAACCGATTGTACGAACCCATTTTATGAAAGGCGATAACTCTGATCGGTGTCACTTACACCTCCACCTTTTCCGTTCTTAAAATGTTTTAGTTATTTGTTAAACTGCACTCAAGACAAGAAACAGATATTTTTTATGGCCCAGGAACCAGTAAGTCAAATGCAATTAGTTCAACACTTCAACTGCAAGTGACGGATGTAAAGATTAATTAAGAGAAGTGAGAAATGAGCCACTGTGAAAGAAATGAATTAAACGAGAACATGTAAACTAAAATATGCACATCCTTTACAATCTCATTACCGCCGGTGAAATTAAATGATTAAGTAGTTTTATAGACACAATTGATAATCTCAATGTTTTCAAAAGGTTTTTACTATTGCAACAAAAGAAACTTAGTAATAAATATTAATTATTTCTCCTCCTTCTGTTACTTTAATTATTATCACTGCTTCTTAATTAATTCTATTGTTACAGCGGTGGGAAAGGGATAACGCCGCATTACCATCTTATCTCCAGCGATCAAAACCGAGAAGGCCCGAGCGCCTTCTCGCTCTGGAAGAATGGAACGAGTACGCCTACGCTTCCACTCAGGTAAATAAAATTTATCTTTCCTTATCTCTGCACAAAAATACTGTTAGATTGTTAATTGAATTAATTAAATTGTTTTAATTTACATACTGAATTAATTCAATCAAGTCTCATGGTTAAAGTAATTTTAAAACCTACATGCTACTAAAATTTTACGTTTTTAATTTAAAAATTGATAGCTTTACAAATTTTAAAATTGATTTTCCTCGCCCTTGTAATCCTTTAAATAATTATTGTACTATTCAATGATTTATTACACTTTTCAACAACCTTCCAATGATGTGAGACTACATACCGTAAAAAAACATTGTTAACAAAACAGAAGAATAATTTTTTTTCTTCTTAAAACAGATTCTTGTACATTAAAAACAGGACAATATTTTTATTACTACTGAAATATTCACTTAAAAACAGTTAAAGAACTTAAATCATATAAATATAAATAAATTTACTAGAAAAAATACAATACACTAAATATACCTACTCGGTATTGATAAAATAAAATGTATCCTAATGATTACGAAAAGATTTATATTGATAAAACCACCAGATCGTTCAGAAAGAAGTTTTCTGAACACTATAATAATTACAAAAAGGGAAATATAAATTTTTCCAATGTTACCGAACATTAATTTAAATAAAATTAAGGTAGAAAATAATTTGAAAACATTAGAATCGAAAAATAAAAATAAGGAAGTTGATATAATGGAAACTTACCTAATATATGTCGAAAGTTATGCATATAAATATAAAATTTAAAATTAAGTTTAATTCAATTAATAAATAATATGAAAACATAGTACGAAAACGGTGACCTAATTAGGTTTGGAGAACTGACGTGGTAATATTTGTTAATTTTATAATTAATAGAAAAAACTCATTCCTGTAATTGTCGTGGCATACAGAGGAGGTTTCATATCTGATAAAATAAATATTATTGTGTAATTTAAGTATTGTGATGAGCTGACGATGTGGTAAAGCCACGAAAGTACTACTCGATTGGTAAATATTTTTGCTCATTATTCTTTGACCGTTTCTGATGGTTTTTAATAATTTTCGTACAGTAAAATAAAAAAAAAATCATTAAACGGTGGATATACTCGTATGCTACAATGTTTAACAAGTAAATACATTTTATACATAAATAATAATCATTTAATCTTAAAGTTTAATTTATGATTTTTTTTAAAGCGAATTATAGCTAGGATCTGACCGTAATCTACTACAGAAAAAAAATGTTAATGAAATTTTTTAAAAGAAACTTTTTTCATTCAAAAATATTAATGATCCTGTCCTATCCTACTGATTTGATATAAACTAAAAAAAATTGCGTTACTTTACAATAATTCGTTTTGGAAACACGTATAAATATGTCGACACGTGGGCCTAGCCTTTAGTTTTTCCTTTGCCCCCATTAGCAGCATTCCAAACTTTTAACACTGTTCATAAATGAAGGGCTCACGAGAAGAACAGACTCGGTCATATTTAACAATTTTTTCAGAAACGATTTTTAAAGTTTCCAAGTATATCACTACCAACTCTTTTTGATATATTTCATTGTATTAATAAAACAAAATCAATAAAAAATTGAAATGCAAAATTCTCAATACAAATAAACAAAAGTGTTGTTTTTTTTTGTTTTTGGCTTCTTTTAGAAATTTGTACTAGATTTACTGAAGTGTTTTTGGGTTTGTTTACAGGTTGCTTTCGTTTTTAAGTCGTGTTTAATCTTAGAATAAAATATTTCAGCTCTGACTTCGCTTGTTTATCCGTAACACAAATGGGACAAAGCCTGTTGTACTCCTGCAGGATGAATTTTAAAATTATTACATTGAATATAACCTTCATTTACCAAAATTACGATTAAATGATAAAATATTTAATAGAATTAGGCCTATCTAACAGATGGCAGCAAAACCCGATTTTACAAAAATTGTGACTGAGCTCGTTCTTCCCGTGAGCCCTTCTAATACATAATGTTTTGGTTTGCTTCAGTTTACTTTCTTTTACAACCATTGCTGATTACTTTTCGCGTATCCGTGAACATCGGCAGTTGGGAACGGACGTATAGTTCTAATTTACTACATTATGAATGTATACATGATATTTTCCTCAAAGCAGAGACTGAAACGTTACAACGAAATAGCTTAACGTAACTCCATCTGAAAATAAATATTCTCATTATTATTTATGTATTTTTTATTTTTTGGTTGGCCTCCCAACTCCCCTCATAGCCAACCCCATCCGCACCAAGGGAATACCTAAAGTAGGGGATTGGAATAGCAGGTCGATGGGAGAGATCACAGCAGAACAGTAAAAGCGTTAATATGCCGTTATAGTTTTAAAATCTAGGCTGCAATGTGAGTTTTGATAGGGACTTGGATGTCTAAAACAAATTAAATAAATTTCAAGCTATTTGTGGTACCATTAACAGGACACTGGATAACAGAGCTCGAACAGAGACAGTAGTGAAGTTCTACAAGGTAATGGCAGCCCCAGTCCTTCTTTATGGAAGTGAGTCATGGGTTACCACAAAACGCCAAGAAAGTAGAATCAAGCAGCTGAAATGAGGTTTTTAAGAAGGGTGAAGGGCTGCTCGAGGCTGGATCTAATACATGTTGTTGTTGTTTAGGTCAACAGCCGAAAGGCTGGTTTGAACCTCTAGAGGTTTTACTAAGTAAAACGAGGAGTGAGGTGGTTTACCATTGCCTTCTTCACTGAGTAGAAAAGTAAGCTTATCAGCAGGCCGGGCCCTCTGAAAAGCACATATTTTCCACTCTGTAAATGACACCTTCACTTCATTCACCACAGATCTAATACATAAACGAGGAAATTAGCTCCAAGTTGGGTGTATTTAGCTTGAATGAAAAAGTGTAGGAGTACCGGAATCAATGGAGGCAACATTTGGAACGGATGCCAGAGGAGAGAATGCCTTTTAAAGAGACGGAATATATTCCAGATGGAAGAAGGGAGGTGGGAAGACCTCGAAGAAGATGGAAGTTGTCGAGATGTACGGGTTGGAATGTCTCGTGTTTGTGTAGACGTACAGGATGGTTTGTGAGTTCGGAACAGGCTTATGCCTAATCCTTGATAGTAAGAAGAAGAAGAGGATTCAAAATTGGAGGTCTCTAGTACGCAACCAATATAAGAACAAAGAAGAAATTCCAAACAAAAAAGGACCATTCGAAAACAAGAAGAGGGACACAGTCTGAAGAGAACTTTACAGCATTAAGCTGAGCATTAACTTATATACTAAATAAGAACAAAATTTAGTACCTATTTATACGAACAACCAGCGTTTTTAATCTAACAATTTTGGAATCATAGTTAGTTTTCTACATCACGATATCAAAAATAGTTGCTTTAATACATAATCCGATTTTAGATCACCAAATATTAATCGACAAAATTGTTCATTATTTAATATAAGCTCGAAGCAGGAAAATTTAAATTTAGAAATTTACAACCTGTTTAGAATGCTCGTAAGATTAAAGGGTTTGCTTTAAATTTCCGTAATAAATTTCTTCTTTGTACCGTATGCAGTGATACTTATTCTTATATTAGGTTCTAAACAGAGGTATGCCTTCGTAATAATTAATGTCATCGATTATCCTTTTTGCCCTTGATAGTGTTCTTTTGGGAACTTAACGTTTAATTATTCATAAAAGTTGTCATTTTTCTATGTATAGCGTCAAATTAAATTTACTGAAAGTTTATAATTGGAAGTTTAGTTAAAAATTTTGTACACATTTAATTATTTTGTTTTGTAATTAAAAATCTGGTGTGAAACACTCACACAACTTTCTCTTGCTAATGAAAATAATTAACAATAAACCTATCATTAGTAATAAAACATTAGAAAAAAAAACAAAAAACTAACCTCAATAAATATAACCTAATAATTTTAATCATGAGTGAAAGACGGAAAATGAACTCAATCTGTTTGGCTTAAAAATAAGGAAAATCACCCTTTCAAGCTAAACTAGCTTCTCTGTAGAGAAAAATACTCTAAATGAAAGTTGTAGATCTTTCCTATTAAATTTGATTTTACTTTTTTGTCATAAAATTCATAATAAGGCTGAAATCTTTAAAAACATTGGTTTTTTACACGTTTTCGTGAGAAAAAAAACAGAAAATCGCTAATTACCGCTAAACTAAGCGTTATAAAAAAAATCTGAAAAAAGTTGTAGGATTTTAAATTCTCTACAACTTTGATTATATACATTTTTGCGCTAAAATGCATACTAAAGCTGCAACATTAACCAAACAATTTTTTTACGTGAAAACAGCCTCTCCAAGAATTTTTATTTTTTACGTAAGAGATGCCATCTCGAGGTATGACCTGTGTGAGATGGTAATATCATTGTCGATTTAAATTTACGCTCAGAGCGAAAAGGGAATTTCAGCAGACATAGCGCCTACCCTATCTTGTAGAGCATAAAACTGTAGTAAATGAGACGATTTAAAAAAAAATTGTAGAGCAGTTTTTGAGAAAATCGCAAAAAGTGAAAAACGACACGAATAAACTGCTAGGCTACCTTATGGTTAACCAATTTTGATTAAAATGTTCGTGTCGGGTCCTCTAGTGGTATCTAACTTATATTTAAAGTTTCAAGTTCGTATTATGTTCCGTTCTTGAGCTATTCTGTTCACACATACAGACCAATCGGCAAAAACATGTTTTTTGGGTTCAGGGGTCTTAAAACGTGTAGATCTGGTGAAAACTCGATGAAAACAATACTTTCCTTCCTGTATATTCATATAGGTAAGAGAAAGTGAAAAATTTATTTGAAAAAACTTGGTGTGAACAACTCTTGCTCTTGTTAGTTTAAATAATGAAGCAAATAACCTATATTCAAACAATCTTAAATGAAAAACATAACCTAATATTAACCATGAGTGAATGACGTTAAATGAATGTCAACTTCTGTTCGACCTAAAAAAATACGGAAAATCACTATTTGACGCTAAACTAAGCGATTTAAAAAGAATGCTCGAAATAAAAGTTGTAGGTTTTTTAATTTTCTACATTTTTTAGTTGTGTATACTTTTGTTGTAAAATGCATATTAAGTCCGCAATCTTAAAAATAAACAATTTTTATCATGGAGCACAGCTCCCCCACGAACATATGGCGCGTACGCTCTCTTGAAGAGCACAACCAATTTAGTAAAAAAGGCGGTTTTTAAAAAATCGTGGGAACCATTTTTGAGAAAATCGCAAAAAAGTGAAAAATTGGATGAACACACTACTACCGCCAGTTTGCCGATTTTAATAAAAAAAATTATTGCCGGATCCCTATGATACCTAACTTACGTTTAGTTTCAACTTTGCACGATATTCCGTTCTTGAAATATTTTGTTCAGGTGACTAAAATTGTGTATTTCTAGTGAAAATTGGATTTCGGAAAATCGACATTAAATAATAATTTCCTTCCCTACATAACTTATTTATACAGAACTAGAGAAAGTATAGAGGACAACGTTGGTAATCAGTTAGTAATTAATAAACTAGATAATAAATTGTGTCAAAATTAAAACATTGTGTTATTTAATTAACATTTCAGGATATTACGAAAAAATTATCTGGGCTTGACATAATTGTTAATTAGTGTATTAAAGTAGGATTACATAATTGATAAGTTTTGAAAGGTATGTAATTAAATGAGACAATTTTAATGTTTAAGTGGTACGTGTCTTTAGGAGTAGGCCTTCTGAATTTAAATTACGAAGTAATATATTTTGAAGAAAAAAAGTTAAGTTATTTGTATGTCTTAAATTGATGTATATTTTGTTTTGCAATATCAATACAAAAATATTTTTTGGTTGTTGTATTAAAGTTGTTGTCACCCAGGTGACTAATAATTGGCCAGGTGTTTTATGTAAAGTCAAAGTTCTGGGTTCAATGCCGGGCAAGTTTCTGGAAAATGTTAACATTATGAAAATTTTCTTAGCGTTCCACAATCCATATATTCACTGATGGTGATCATGCATTTTATCATAATATTTATACCTACAATATTCAATTCGCAAAATCTGGTCCAATGTATTTTAATGGAGATACCTTACTGTTTGTCCATGGTTCTAGTTTATTCTACTAGAGGTACTAGTTTATTCTTCACGTTGAAGATTGTAGGCACAGATCTAATCGTAGACACAAACTTGCAGTATACGTGAATAAACTAATTAAGAATTTCAAAATTTTCTCTAAAATTTCACCTTTTTATAATACGAGTATAAAAAAAAACAACGTAAAACCACACAAAGCCATTGTAATTTGTCCTTCGGTAGTCGGAAAGGAACGAATCTCTCACAGTTGTGGTTTTTTTTACAAACCATAACGATTGTAATAATAAGGCTGTCCTGATTTTACAGATGCTAACGGAACGAAATCTCGGTTGTTGTGTTATAATGCATACAAAATTGCAGTCTCTACGTGAAACTTCTGTTTATGAAACAAAGAAAATTATTTTAGGAAAATTGTTGTTGTTTCTAATGGTAATAATACAACAATAATAACATTTACGTCAAAAAAACGATGACATTGATTTTCCTTTATGTCCTTGGAATGCTCTTGTGGGCTTATCTTTTTATATAATCATTTGAATTTTATTTTTCCATGTACCTATATTACAATTTTATACACGCAATACGAGTTATATATAAATCGCACTGAAGCATTGCAAATTAATACTAAAATTTATTGTGAAAATCGAACAATTTATCTCATATTTATTTCATACGTGGATAAACTGATATTATATGTATCCTGAAGATACAAATTTATTTTTTGTAAACAATGAGTTAAACGTACAATGCACCTCGTTTTGACAACTACTTGATACAACACTGTAATTTAGTCATTCACGCAAGTAAAATTTTATAAAAAAGGAGTAATAATTTAATATTAATCATTGATTTTCCATTGACATTGACTTTAGTCAATAGCTGAATACTGAATGTCAGAGAATTAGTCTACAATTTAAATCGTTGTCTAGGTAACTTTTGATTACGTAATTCTGTATATAATTTTCACCACTTTTTTGGTAGTAATTTTTTGTCATCTCCTTTATCGAGTGTCTACAAGATTTTAAAAAATTCTGTAAAGTTTAAGATGTCAACCCTATTTATACTTTGATTATACAGGATTATAATCCAACCGGCAATATAGAGGAGGCAAAGGCTTCTAAATAATTAAAATTGTATGGATAAATATTAAAAAAAGATAATTCATGTTTAGAAATAAAGGTTTTATTTGTAAGAAGTCAAGGAGAGATTTTATACCCAAAAATGAGTCTTAGCTGAGATATTATATTTTATTCAGCTCTTCTACAAACAAATATTTTAAGTTATTGACCGTTCTCAAAGATCGATTGTTTTTATGAATATTTTAAATTGGAAAGGTACAAATTCTAAATAAGAGTAAAAGCAGAAACTTTCATATGAAAGCGTCCAAAAGATTGACAAAAATAAATAGTAGAGCAAGAGAGTTGATGCAATTTCCACCTGTTGTTGTTGTTTATGTCAACAGCCGGAAAGCTGGTTTGAACCTCTAGAGGTTTACTAAGTAAAAACGAGGAGTGAGGTGGTTTACACTTGCCTTCCTCACTGAATTGAAAGAGTATGCTTATCAGCATACCAGGCCCTCCGAAAAGCATCCACTTTCCACCCTCCAAATGACACCTTCACATCATTCGCCACAGAGTCTGGCTGTATAGTGAATTTTTAGTTTCGTCAGTTATCTTTTGGTATTGTATCGGTTCGTTTCGATTTTTTTCGTATACTGAAGTTGAAAAGTTTTGTAAGCTGTATTTTGTTAACAAATGTATGATAATAGTGAATGTGTTAAGTTTTTGAAACAAAAGCGGTAAACCGTTAAAAAGTAGAAAAAAAATTGTTCTAAATTTCTTTAATTCCCTTAGTAAAAAAAAAATTGCTTTGTTAAATGTAATGTTTAAAACAATGAATTACGGAATCGCTTTATGCAACTACCATTGTTTAGGCCCGATAATTAAATTATATTTGTTATCGCCGCTATTGGCAATAAATATAGGTAACAGATAACTCCGTACAGTCGATGAGTGACCATCGTGCAGTGCGCGTCGCTATTTGTTACCGCTGTCTCGTTAACCGCTTTATGACCGCTGTTCTTATAACACGTGAATTCGGAACACCGCAATTTGGAAACTCCTTGTACCTTATCCCTGCGCAGGTGGTATTCCTTTTATTTTATTTGTCCTTGTCTTGGAAAAAGGGGTAAGTCAAGTTTTCATTATATTTTACTTCGCATATATTATATCATTAAATTTTTACCGCAATACAGTCCACTGTCGCTCTATTAAATAAAACACAACCGCAACCAACCATAATTACAAGTAATTTGAGCGATATAATTAAAAACGTTTAAAAGATAATGTTTATTTTAGCTGGATATAGTATATTTTTATGATTGAGCGTAGTGAAAGATAATTTTGTCAGGCGGAGAGGTAGATACGCGTTAACTAGTGTAAAACTTTCGTTTACAACCTATAGGCGGTTGTCTCGCGCGAAGTACTCTTACAGTAGATCGACTATAGAACGAGCGGCTGTTATAATAATAGTTTAGAAGTAGTGACTATTTCGGAATAGTTTACAAAATTTGTATTCCAGGTTTTTGCAAAATATATTGGCCGGAACTCAACAGAAAGGATTACAATTAAAAGCATTTGATGTATTCTACACGTCACTTAGTTTCACACATTATATACTAGAAGGTTACTCTATAATCCCTTAAGTCATACGTGATACAATGTTATAGCTTCGTCAACCAATAAATCCTATTTTATACACTCTCTCTCTTATTAATAATGAACAACTCAGAACAAAGAAATTTGATTTTTTTTTTGTTGCTATTGGAAACGAAATAATTCTAGTTGTGAAAGTTTATGCATAATAATAAATTTCTAAAATGTGTTTTGTTCTCACATTAAAAGTTTAAGTACGTAATTTTAATTTAAAAAAGAAACTATACAGTCTGCGCTTAAGTAATGCCTAATAAAATGACAAAAGAAAATAATCAATTATACACAAAAAGAAGATTTAAAAGAGGACATAGACTAGGCCTACTTTTATAAAACTCATTAGAAGAATAAAATGAATAAAACCGTTAGAATTGAATTTAAGAGCTCTATTAAGGATAGAATATTCACAGTAGTCTCATTAGGTGACTGACTTTCACTGTTAAATTTAATTAAATTTTGTATTTTTTCACTTAAAACACATTTATTATTGCACACAACACTTACTATTTAAACAGCACATCAAAATGAAAATAATAACCAGTCAGTTACAAAATTTTGTGCAAAAAGTGTTTAATATTATTCCAAATCCTACAATCTTTATGTTAATTATATTCGTAGTAAAAACATGAATCTGAAGTAAATTAAAAAATTTTGCATAAATTCTTCGGTGATTAGTAGTAACACGTGGGTTATTTAAAAAAAAATAGTCCTAAAGTTTTTCTACGAAATTTATTTTGTGTAAATACCAGTGATTTAGTAAATAATTTATGGAATATGTAACTACTTCTTAAACAACTCTTATTATTTATTTCAAAACCAATAAATATTTTATATATTTAAGACAAATACGAGTATATTGCCAAAACAGCTTTTTAAAATCTTCTTGAGAGCGAAAGGGTCAGTTGATCAAAAACAAATCAGAAAGTTTTAGTTAGTCGAGGAAAATTATTCTAGAATTACGACATTTTTGAGAGACAGATATCGAGATGCGATTTTAGCAATAGCTTCCCAAATATATGTGTAGTAAAAATGTCATTTGGTCATTATCGATAAAAATTTGAAAAACGCATACATCAATCTGTGTGTGTGAATGACGCCACGTATAGTCTATGCGTCCTGTGATTGTTGTCGTTTAGGTCATCAGCCAAAAGGCTGGTTTGAACCTCTAGAGGCTTTACTAAGTAAAACGAGGAGCGAGGTGGTTTACAATTTCCTTCCTCACTGAGTAGAAAAGTATGCTTTTTAAAAAGCATGCCGGGCCCTCTGAAAAGCATCTACTTCGCAAATATGACATTTTAAAAAAAATCAATAATGTGTATTAAGAAAAGTAAATTGTCCAATTTTTTTTCAATGTATGTTTATTATAATAAGGCCATTAGTATAGAGTTTGGTATTTATACAACATCCGCAATGATATCAAGAGTAGAATTGCTCAAGCCAGAAAAGCCTTTGAAATGAAAAACAGCTTACTGACTACAAACATTGATTTACAGATTAGGAAAAATTTCTTAAAACATTATGTTTGGAGTGTAGCATTATACGGAAGTGAAACGTGGGTGATAGGGGCTGCAGAAAAGAAGAGGATAGAAGCTTTTGAAATGTGGTGTTATAGGAAAATGTTAAAGATTAGGTGGGTGGACAAAATAAGTAATTTAGAGGTTCTTAGGCGAGTGGATGAAAAAAGAAGTATATGGAAGCATCTTACCAAAAGAAGGGATAGGCTAGTGAGGCATATCCTAAGACATCCAGGTATTGGGCTATCAATAATGGAGGGTAATATTGAGGGAGTAAATTGTAGAGGGAGGCAAAGATTAGAATATATAAAGCAAATTACAAAAGATGTAGGGTGTTACAGGTATGTAGATATGAAACGACTAGCGCAAGATAGAACAGCTTGGAGAACTGCATCAAACCAGTCGAGAGACTGATGACAAAAAAAAACAACATCCGCACTCATAGCTAGCGGAGTCTGAATTGTTCCCCTTCGCTAGAACAGACATCAGCATACTAGCTATAGTATTATGTTTCTTCTTCTTAACGTGCCTGTCCGGTTCGAACGTTGGCTACCATCATAGCTATCTTGGTCCTGTCCTCTGCAATGCGGAAAAGTGGGGCTGAGCTTTGTCCATACCAGTCTCTTAGGTTAGCAAGCCAGGATATTCTTCTTCGGCCTGGCCGTCTTCGACCATCCAATCTACCCTGCAGGATGCGCTGCAACAGTTCATATCTACCGTGGTTCCTCATAATATGACCAAGGTATTCCAACTTGCGACACTTTGTGATGTTTATTACCTCCGGTTTCTTGCTCATTCGGCGCAGTACCTCGGTGTTGGTCACCCTGTCCGTCCATGGTATCTTCAACATTCTTCTGTACAACCAAAGTTCGAAGGTTTCAAGTTTAGCAGTGGTTGCCTTCGTCAACGTCCAAGTCTCCACTCCATACAGAAGCACGGAAAACACGTAACACCGTAAGAGCCGCAACTTAGTGCCCATAGTGAGATCATGACGCCTAAACGCCGAACTCATTGCGTGAAACACTTTCCTTGCCTTACCAATACGGCACTTGATCTCTTGTACGTTATCCCAGGCTTCATTAATAATAGTGCCCAAATATGGATACCTCTCCACGCGCTCAATTCTTTCGTGTTTTATATATAGGTTTACACCAGTCATCAGTCCCCTGCTAATTACCATTAATTTGGTTTTGACGATGTTGATGTCCAGGCCATATTTCTCGCTCACTTCTAATATTTAATATTAATATTTAATTTTAATATTCATTAGTATTATTTGTTAATACAAGCTATTTATTACAAATTATGTAATTTAAATTATACAGTATAACTCAATAAATTATATTATTTAAAATAGTTTAATTATAGTAATTGTAGTGTTAAGTTTACAAAAGTGTTTTTGAATGTAAGAAGAGTGGCACTTAAACCCCCGCAATATCTACACTTAACTCTTCCTCCGTACTTACGACGCGCGACCCGTAAACAAAGTTCATGTAGGCATGTGCCCTATTTCGCTTCGTTTTCGTTCCGGTTATAATTTTTTCTTTTTCAAAAAGATATTTATATTTTAACGGCAGGTTAACTTTTATTTTAACTTTTAACGGGTTGCTTTGAAAAAATTTTGTATAGACAACCTTACAATGTAAACAAGTTTAACGAGTTACTGAATACATATAGTCAGATATATCAAATTCTAACCAACTATAAAAGTTGTTAACCGCTTCATTACGCAAAAAAACAAGACCTCAGCAGTATAAATCTGACGACAAATCAAGTTGTTGCGGAAAATTAAAAAAAAATTAGTATCACTCCTATAAACTACTTAAAAATTGATAAACCCTTCATTGTTCTGGTAAAACAATGCTAATGGTCTGCTAAAAGTTACGTTTTTACCTACCATATAACCTGAGGTTTTACCGACCCTATCAAAAAATAGGGTATTGTGAGCCATTATTAGTCTAGGATCAATATTAATCGCGGGAAAAAATGTTTTTCATTCAATTTGTCCGCACATTAATGTTAATCCAGATGATGAAGGGTGCTGCTAGACTAGACCGGGAACCGAACCCAGGACTCCCGGCGTAGAAGCCAGTTGCGCTGACCTTTACACCACGAGCCAAAGTCAAGAAGCGAAAGCCTTTATTGTAGTCTAAAAAACGAATGCCTTATAAAATAATCTCGCAGTTATTGCTTTTTAAAACATTAACTCTTCCAATATGTTAATGTGGTTAATACAGAAAACAATACATGTGCTCGTATATAAAAACAACTTCCAGCATGAAATTAGCGAATTATTTAGGATAATAAAAAATGAATATATAAAGACAGCGTGAAGTTTATTTGACGTAAAAATAACAAACACTGTTATTTCAATCCAAATAACTGATGGAGTTGACGCTAATTGCTTAAAATATTTTATTTAGAAAAATTAATGCTCTCAAGTATTCTAGAAATAACGGATTAAGGACTAAGGTAGTACGGTACTTGTTTGTCAAAACTTTTAAAAATATTGTTACCGGTAGATATTAAATATTTTAGTATTGTATTAATAATGTGACGAGATTTAAAAATAAATTATGGAAATTCTACATTAATTAATACAACTGGGTTTAGTAAGTTTGTCGTTTGAAATAGCCGTGCAGTAAAAGAAGAAATAAAAAAGTCATTAACCTATTCTGTCAATCAGTTGAACATTTTAAAAGTTAAACCAAATGATTATAATTTCATAACGTTTCGTTTATCATAAAACAACAATTTTATTATTTAAAACGAGGAAAAACTTTCTGTGATTGAGTTCAAACAATTTTTATTTTCTTGGAATTTTCTTCCGGTTTGTTTTTTTTTTCATAATGTTAATGGTACTTCGCATTGTTTTATGCATGGTAGGCTGACCTAACTTAAAGGTGGTGAGGTGAATGAACTTTGTACCTAAGGATTGAAGCTTTAAGATTGGACTGTTAGATTATATGACCAGTAACACGCCAACTTCCATAGTACCCTCCCACTTCCAGTATCGCAATATTCCTTCGTTTCTCCCTTATCCCTGTCATTGCGGTTTCTTGTAAAGTATTCAAATTTCTCAACAGTTGACCCCTCTTTCAAAACTCATAATTAAACAAATATACGACATAAAAGGGCATAAATATTTATGAAATTGCGTACGCGAATAAATTAAGCTAGAAAACTAAAACAAAAGTAATGTTTTGAGTCAGGTGATATGTATACTTAAACCGGGCCTAGTGACCTAAAGTAGAAACACTTTATCGCAACGGATAATCACTTCGCATGACATCCAAAACTGTCATTACTACAAAAAAGATCTACATTTTATTTTAATCAACATTTGTCTTTTAGTTTTATTTTAAGTTGCATCAACAGCTGGGTTATTACTATTGACAACTTTGAGTTAAGGAATGGTGGATTTGAACATGTGATAATTTTACAGACCCTACCCGGGAACCGAACCCGGGAGCTTTCGCTTTATAGGCCAGTGCACGCTACCACAATGCCTCGTAGGCGGCTACACAACATTCTCACATATCTAAAACAATTGTTCTGAACCTAAATCTTGAATGATAACTTTATTTGAAATTCTACGTAATCAAAAACCCGTTACTTGAAGTATTTTTTGGTTATCCTGAACTTTTCATTAACAGAAACGTGGAAAGATGTGGTAAATAAAGAATACGTTAACTCCTTTTGTCACTGATGAGAGTATAAAATTTAGTTCGTTTCTTGGTTTGATTTGTGGGAAAGATTTTTTCGTAACTTATGTTACAAAGGCTACAGCCCGAACAACCCCAGGAAACCCTGCTGGACTAAATACCACCTTAAATACATAATTTAAAAATTGTTCACCCACCGGGTTGGTCTAGAGTTAAAGTCGTCGCCGCGAGTCAGCTGTTTAACAGCTGATTTTCGAAGACGAAAGTTCCTGGTTCAAGTCCTAGTAAAGGTGGTTACTTTTATACGGATTTGAATAAAGACAGTGGTTACCCGGTGTACTTTGATGGTTGGGGTTCAATTGACCATACTCTCTCAGGAATTATCGGCCTGGGTCTGTACAAGACTACACATTTACACGTCTTACACATAATCTTCATCTCATTGAGTCATGGGGTTGCTTATTGTTCTGAATTGAACAGATTGCAACGTACACATTAGAAATTTTTTTAAAAAAATAATAATTTTTTTTACGTAAAACCTAAGGAACACTAAATATCTTGATATATCTATCAGTTTTAATCTTTCTGAAAGTTCAACAAATTTAGTGGTGAAAGTATTGTTTTACACATCAACTAATTTCCAATACGGGTGGACAGACAACACAACGATGTATTTTTCTCTTGAAAGCATTACATACTTGTATTAATCCTTGTATTTTTTCAAATATTCATTTAGTATTTGGAGTATTTCCTTGTACTTCATGTACTTTTTTATTCGTCTCATTTACTTTTACTTTTTTCCGGGGGGTCCTACAAATTTCTTCTCTTCCCATGTTAACTCAGAAACCTACTTAGAGATTCTAAGGCCATGTAGTGTTGCCGGAACTTGAAAACTATCCCGTTTATAATTTTCAGTCAGTCATATGGCAACGAGATAGAGCCCGAGACCACTTCGGGTAAGGGAAAGTTTGTATGCGCCCCCCCCCCCCCCGATAATTAGAAGAAAAATTGAAAAAAGTAATTGAATAGGCCTATAAAATTTCAATATTCTCATTTCCAAACAATAAGGAAATGTTAGAAAGTAATTTATTTGAAAATCAGTCCGGAAAGACAATTTATTCCTATTATGATATGAAATAATCTCATCCACACAAATGCACAGACAAGGTGACTTAGATTGTACCTGGTTAACAGTGTTCGTGGGTAGAAAACCGTGACGTATACGCCCATACTATTGAATCATGTCCAGCCAGGCAGCAATGCCTTCTCTCAATTCTATCATTTATTTATATAGCCTCTACGTTTTTATGTTTATTTGCTCAACTACGTCATTTCGTTTTATAAGTTATGGAGTTACCGATTTGTAAATGCTTTTTAGTGGGAGAGAATTAGAATATTTGCAAGACTTCAGCGTAACTATTCATATCAGCTATAAGTAGGCTACATTACCCAATATTCTAAATAATTATCTATTACAATAAAAATATAACATATTTGTTATGTGTTTTTAAAAAGAAAGGGAATGTTGTGTTGGGTGAAAGTAAAAAGTCCCTGAATCTTTACAATCCTGGAACTAAAAAATTTGAAAGTTATAATTCTCTATAATGTTACCGAAGATTTAAATACATGTCAATACTAGTAGGCTAATACTTCTGTATGGTGACAGTAGAAAAACACTTGGCATTTTCTAAAACGTATATCCTCCCATAATGTACCTCCTTCTCTTTTCTTAGCGTAACTTCTTTCCTCTATGTTCCAGTACGTCGTTGATCAAAGATCTAATTCAATTAATCAGTTGTTGTAAATTCAAGAAGTAATTTTAAAATAATCGTAAATAATAATCAAAATTGAACAATTTCTAATTTAAAATTTAAATATTCTAAACAGTAATTAAAAATATCAAGATAAATTATAAGAAGAATAAAACATTAAAAAAAAATAATTCCAGAAACCAAATATCTCAAATTTAAGCAAGAAAACAAAAGATAGTACAATATTAATTAAATGATTTGAAATAATAAGAAAATAAGTAAAGGAAAATATTAAAGTACCTACCTATCAAGAGTGAAATTAATTATGGAACCAAATAAAATAAATTTGATTATTTTAGAATATGAAAATAAGATTTAAATACAATTTTTTCAAGACTATAAAACCAAATACAACGTCAACCTAATACCATATTACGTCAACCTAATTGTTACCGTGACTTGACGCCCCATTTGATTCCCGGTCAGTGGATGGACAAGAAGCAAGAGGATAGTTTCAGAATAGTAACTATAAAACTAATTAATTTGAGCTCATAGCTAATATATATTTAATATTCATTAATAGATATCGCAATTCATAATTTTATAATTAATAATCAATTAAAATATTTAGGTTTATATCACAGTGTCATCACTAAACAATTCAGTCATTAATTCAGTCACTAATTTTGTAACACATTTTTCTTTGTCAATTCTTTTTCAATTTTTCAACTTTTCTTATTTCATTAAATATTATTTCAATTTTTCAATTTGCATATATTTCATTCAATTTAATTTCATTACACTCCAAAGAAATAGGAACTTACCAAAAATTAACCTAAAATGTTTCAGATCGGTAAAGATAAATGTCTTCTACTTTCCACTAGGGTTGAAAAATCGACATCTCGTTTTGTTACCTTTTGCTAAAGTTCAGTTTCGTATTTTCTTTAAAAGCTTGGTTGTCGGCGGGTTCGATTTCATATTACGTCAACCTAATTGTTACCGTTGGTGAGTACAGATGTCTGGGAACTGTGATAAATACAGACTGGAGACAAGAGAAAGAAGTCAAAAGCAGAATTGAGCAAGCGCGACAAGCATTTTATGAAGATGTAAACCCTTCGCTCTAATCGAGATTTCAAAATTGACCTACGGAAAAAGTGTGTGCATACAGACGGATGAACCGGAAGTGGTAGTTTATTCATGTCATTTTTCACTTTTTGCCATTTTCTCAAAAACGGCTCTACGATTTCTTTTTTCAATCGCCTCATTTACTGCATTTTCTATGCTCTACAAGATAGGGTAGGCGCCAAGTCTGCTAAAATTCTTGGAAAGGCTGTTTTCTCGTAAAAAAAATTGTTTTTTTAAGATTGCGGCTTTAATATGCATTTGAACGCAAAAATGTATATAATACGAGTAATATACTCGTAATAATAGTAAAATACTATTAATAGTATATATAGTAGTCTAATAGTAAAATACTCGTAATAAAAATTGTAGAGAAATTAAAAACCTATAACTTCTATTATAACTGTTTTTTGTATAACGCTTAGTTTAGCGGTAATTAGCGATTTTCTATTGGTTTTTTCACGAAAGTGTGTAAAAAAATCGATTTTTTTAAAGATTTCAGCCTTAGTATGCATTTTAACTTAAAAGTGTAAAAATATCAAATTTATAGGGAATTAAAAGATCTGCAACTTTTATTTAGAGAATTTTTCTCTACAGAGCCTAGTTTAGTGTAAAAGAGTGATTTTCCGTATTTTTAAGCCAAACTGAGGTTAATTTTCATTTTGCATCATTCACTCATGATTAAAAATAAGGTTATGTTTTTGAGGTTAGTTTTTTGTTTATTTCTAATGTTTTATTACTAATATTAGGTTATATTGTTCATTATTTTGTATTGACAAAAGAAAGCTGTGTGAGTGATTCACACCAGATTTTTACATCATTTCTCAAAATATATCACCATTTCAGGTTTTACAAGCGTATGAGCCAAATTATGAAAAATATGTGAGCCGACGAACTTGAAAAAATATGTATTTTTAACGATAGGCTACTATTAATAAGAATTATTAAGCTGTTGAAGTGGTTAAATTATTACACAAATTTATAAAGTTATAAATAGTTGCGTACATAATGATAATACTAAATTGATACATTTTTCTGTTTTCAGGCATCTTTAGTTCCTTGTGAAAAGTGCGGAAGAACGTTCCAACCATCAAGACTTCCAGTTCATTTAAAAGCATGCCTTGGCGCGAAGAGAAACACTCCTACAGTAGCAAAGGTAAATTTTTATTATAATTATTTAAACCAATCTGATATTTTTTTCTTAGTTTATTTCAGTCGCAACTAAGTACAAGTTTTAAAGTACTAAAGTGTTTAAGCTAAGGTCATTAGCGAGTACTGTGGGTTTTGATACTGTAACTGTGGGTTTCAGCATGTGAAATTTCCAGCCGGGAATCGAACCAGGAACCTTCCGCTTTGTAGGCTAGTGCGCTAGTCATTATTCCTCGGAGGCCGTAAAAAAATATTAGACTATTTTATTATCTACGTCAATTACTTTAACACACGTCATGCCTAGTTTAATAAAATTTTTGTAAAAAAACAATTATTATATTTTTAAGATTTTCGTTGAAAAATAATATTTACATTTCCGCGAGTTCAAAAATGTGATTTTCACGATGATTATTTCTGGCTGTGCACTAAGTTACAATCTGAAAGGCCCAAACAATTTTTATATTGAGATAAAACAAGTTTCAGTGGAATATTACGGCATATTTTTCTACCATAAGTTGTGGTACCTATGCAGAAACAGCCAAAGTAAATAGTAAAACTTAATTTTTTACACAAAACCGTTCATTATTATTCTTCATCATCATCATCATCATCTGTCTAGGATTAGGCTCAGTGGCTAGTTCCGGTATCCCATCTCTTTTTAGATCTTCCGTTCGGAAGATCCTTCTCTTAGGTTTATATGGCCATGCTCTTGTGTGCTGGCATGCGAAGTAAATGGTTGAACCAGTTTCTCTTATACATTCATAATGTTTCACACAGTGACTGAATATTTATGCGGCGCGTGTAGTTTCGTCTAACAGAGTACAACCTTTGACTCACCGCAAAAATCTCATTTCAGCAACCTGGATACGAGACTCGTTCCTCTTTAGTGATACCCATGTTTCACTCTCATATGTTATGAGTGGTACAGCCATTGCTCTATAAAATTTCATTTGGTGTCCTGTCTAGTTTTCTTTCCTTTTGCACTCCAAACAGATCCGCGTACAGTGCTAAATTTTGCCAGTTTCTCACTCGCGTCATCGTCTTTTTCATAAGAAATACTGCATCCTAAATTTTTGAAATCTCTATTTTGCTCTTTAGTTTGGTTGCCAAGTAGAATTTTTGAGCGGACTGGCCATTTTCCCTTAAATACCATATTTTTTTTATTTTGAGCCTGTTTTCTCATGCCAAACTCTGTGCTAATGTTGCGTAACTTGTAAATAGCATATTAGAGCCTGTCTTCTGTGTCAAAAATTATAACGGTATCATCTGTGTACAGTAATGGATTTAGGAATACGTTATTCCAAAACTCAAATTATCTTCATCAAGATCCCCTCAATTTGTTTTGATATAACCCACCGTGCTTGCAAATACTGTACACGAAAAAGTAATTTCTATTTTTTTTCATAGTTATCTTATGGAAAAAGTTATTACACAAAAAATAAATATAAGTAGAATACAAGAGATTGAAAATAAATTTAAGATAATAAACTAATACTTTCAGTACTTAACAGAATGACATTATTCACGAAATTGGAAGCTATTTTTAGATTGTTAGAACGTCATTTCAATTATTTATAATAGAAAACTTTCTTTTTCATGCGAAAACACAAAATAAAAAATGGATGAGTACATTATGTACCGACGGAAATAAAGAAAATACAGTTGACTGACTATGATACGATAAAACTGTAACTCAGTACTTCACCTATTTTTACGGGTGTCGGTGTATGTCACTAGGTTGCGAACTCCAAACAATCAATAAGTCATAAAGCAAAGGGTGAAAGAACTTTCTTTATACATTTCTTATTAAAAGAGACCCCCTACACGCTTTTTAAATTAAGTATTACTGGGACACGAAAACTGTCTTTCAAATAAAAATAAATCCATACTTAAACTAAAGTCATATTTTATTCATTTTTATTACAATTTTAAAACATGACTCATAGGGGTCAGTTTAAGAAATATTCGTATTACTATAAAATTATTTACACTGACGTAGCTTTTAAAAATTTTCTTACTAATCCATTAAAAAAACTTATCTAAAATTTTGGATGAATAGTAATAAGAACATCGTTAATGTTACTGTAGTTTTCAGAAATATTAGGCTACTCCTTTAAAAAAAGCATGAGCTTGGAGGAGTACATTCTCCCCCCCCCCCTTAATTTGTGTACGTTTCAATCTCTTCAATTCAGAACAATAAGCAACCTCATGGTCTAATAATTTTTTTTTGTTTAACGTCCGACTGTTCTGCAATTACTGCTAATGCAAACGGTGAAGGATGAAATGATTTTTTGTAATGAATGAAAATATGCCGTGCCTGAATGGGATTCGAACCCAAGACCGCATGATGAGAAGCGAGCACGTTACCAACTACGCCAATGCGGCCGGCATGGCCTAATGAGATGAGGATGATGCGGAATGAGGATGATGATCAGGAATGGTCGGCCTGGGTCTGTACAAGACCACACCTTATTTATAACCATACGCTCATGGCCTAATGAGATGAGGATGCTGAACTCCAATGGATAAGTAGGCTACAATTAAAGCGAAAAATCCATTTGGAGTATGGGTTTAAATGAGGTAAGGTTTTGTACAGACCCAGGCCGACCATTCCTGAGAGAGTGTGGTTAATTGAACCCCAACCATCAAAGTATACCGGTAGTCATTGTCTAGTATTCAAATCCTTAGTATAAATGTAACTACCTTTAGTAGGATTTGAACCACGAAACCTTCGTTTCCGAAACGAAACTGCTAAACAGTTGACATTGGCGACGACTCTACCGCTAGAACCAACCCGGTAAATTTTAGAAACATAGCATATTATATTATTCGAAATACACTAATATATGTAATCTTTTTCATAAAAAAAACTCTTTGATACACATAATTATAAATACTACGAGAAGTACTTAAATCGCAGATCACAGATCTACTCGGGTTTGAGCCAGGAACCTCGTCTCCGAAAATCAGCTGTTAAACAATTAACTCGCGGAGACGACTTTACCTTTAGACCCATCTCGGTGAGTCGAGTACATTACATAAAAGATAAATACAAAAGCTGTTTATCCAATAAAACTGTTTACCCAATAAAAAAAATAACACAAAAAAGTTGCTCTCGTAGTACGAGCAAAAAAGATTACACAGTTAATTACAATTATAATAGTATTATTTTACTTAAAAAAATACTTGAAGACATGGCTTGCTTGGCTTGTACTGTTTTCACTTCTCACACTACTGTGCATCGATGTTATTCCCCTACTGTCAATCCATCTGTCACCGTTGACGCTGCTCCCACTATCACAAAGAGGCAGTTAGATAGGAGAACTCTTCCGCAGTCATCAGTTGGCGGACGCGCAAAGGCAGTTTTTTTACTATGTTTTTTTGTTTTAAACTAGTAACATATTAATAATAATATGGATTATAATGACTAATATTAATACTTTTTTAAATTGTGTTAGTGGTGTTGAAAATGCTGATGTTCGAAAACATTTAGTTTACAAAATTACGTAATTAAAATAATAAAAATATAAGAACCTTATTTAAAACATTTCTAAGTTAATAATAGCAGGCCCTACAACTTGGTAAAAGTACTGAGTGGTAACTGTCACTAAGTACATAATACTTTTTGTACGTAGGCCTAGTACTGATGCAGAAATTTCAACTGAGCGAAGATCAGTTTATTTTATCAGTATATTCACTGTACTCGGTTCGGTTGGAACCATGGTTACTTTACTAGGTAGGGATCATCAACAATATGCGCAGTGACAAGCCCCGCCCTCTGACGTCTCTGGTCACCAGCGACAGCCAACGCACGATACGTACCGGGTCGGTGTGTGATGTTTACTAGTCGTAATACGGTCTGTAATACTTTACTAGTCTTTAATAATGGTGTGTTGTGCGATTGCCGGGTGTTCTAATCACGACAGATACCAAAAGGAGTTGGGCATTATAAGTTTTACCGTTTTCCAAAGGTCATTGAAACTAGATTGAAGTGGATAACTACTTGCAAGCGGGCCGATTCATTTTCTGCTGATAGTGGTCGCGTGTGTTTAGTACATTTCGACGAATCGAATTATGTAAGCGATTTAAAGTCAGAGTTGCTACATCTTCCATTAAAACTTGTCTTAAAGACGAATTCAGTCCCACATTTAAATTTGCCGATTTGTATTGCCGTTTTACGTCCGGTAAACCCGACTTGTAGTGAACGTAAAAATCGAGCAGAAAACTATACGCTTGTAAGGAAGTTCATGATATTTTAAACTCATCATCCAATTGCAACACAGGCAGTTCATAAAATGAAAGGATAGCCGAAGAGAAAAGTAGGCCTCGTTTTAATGAAGAAACGCTAAATTTTGATGTGCGCAGTCAGAGTAAACTGATCTCGTAAAACTTGAAAACGCCGAATTAAAAGAAAAAAACAAGTTACTTAGAGAAAAACTTCAGGCCGCAAACCGAAGAATTATTAAAATTAAAATTGATTTCCCGTGTAAACATACCTAAACCGCTGTTTGTAAAAACAATGCAAAAATCCTACAGTCCACTACGCACCGGCCGAGTTGTTGGAGACCAGATACGTCATCTTATATCTCACAGCAGCTGCGCATGACCGCTACCGTCTAGTATAGTAACCGTGGTTGGAACTGGTTAGATCGTGGACTAGATACAAGCATGTACTCTAGGTACAGAACTGCTACCGCGGCCTTTGGCCTACTCCCATGCCGTAACAACTGCACTGTTACCCTCACCCAGCGTACTAAATAACGATATTCATTCAATTAATCAGTTTTTTAAAAACAAAATGTGTAACTATTTTAGTTTTGACTAAAATCTTTTTTATTTGTTTATGAACCTTTTGTTCTGAAAGAGAAAGGAGGGCAAACGATTATGAACCAAGAAATTTTAAACTGCATTGTACTTAACTGCATTTGTTTGTAGGCGTTCTTGCCTTGAAATTTAAGAGATATTGCAACAAATCGTATAACAATCTTTTCTTAGTAGTTAATATCTACAGTTTTCTGTAGCCAGTTCGCCAACGCTTTTTAACAAATTAACTTTACATTTTAACCAAAAATCTTTCACGGCTCGTTTAATTGGCATTTTATTATTTCCTGAAATTTTATCCTTAGTCTTTCATCGTTAACCAAAAAATAACAAAATACGAAATAATAAAATATGAAATGTTAATAGTAGACTAAATAATTTAATTAAAATAATAAATAATAAAGTAATATAGTTAATCATTATTTCGAACTTTTCTTTGTCTAAATATCGAATCAATGTGCTGTAAATGATAAATAATTTATATATGAATGGCTGCGAATTGGTATTTTACTGATGCGTCTTTTAAGTTTGTTCATTTTGAAAGTCTGTAAGTTAAAAATTGCAACACCGTTGCAATATAGATTATCTGAAAATTTTATTAAAACAATTGGATGGACCCGCCTTATACAATTTTAAATTTTATTTAAAGTTGCATCAACTTGGTCATTACTGATTACTTTAGGTTGAGGAACGGCGAGTTTAAACGTGTAACAATTTTCCATATTAGCCTGGAACCGAACCCGGGAATTCCGCTTTGAAGCCTAGTACGCTCACCACTGGGCCACGAAGGCGCGGCCACTTTTACAATTCATTATAGTTTTGGTTTATTCTTCTGTCCGGCTATCGGTTCGTACTTCAAATAAAAATAATATTGTTGTTTCTGTTTTCATTTGATTTATGTGTACTTACATGAATTTTAAATATTCCTGTTTTTTTTTAAATTTTGTAATAAACGTAAAGGAAATTTTTAAAATCGCATTTTAACTCAAGGTAGTGCCTTGACCCTCATATTTACTAGTTACGTTGTGTGATGAGCCCTTTTTTTAGTTTAAACATAATGAAGTCTCTCACGAACTTTACTTTATTGCTCGTGTATTCGCTGCCTTGACCCGTGTTTTTTTTATTTGGGTAAGATTTATCTACCTTTTTCTTTTAAGAAGTATCATTCACTGTTAATGAGACCGTATTTTATTATGCCGTTTGAAGAAATGTTAGTCTGATATTTTTCAAAAAAAATAAATTAAAAATTTATTTGTTATCCATATCCGGACTTATTTAGTAGGTTTTTTGATTAGAATGCTTTGTTCGATGTTTTGGGCTTATTTATTTGCGTGACTGATGAAGATAACTGCAATAACTCTATCCATTCATTTCTACCAGTAGTAAGTAGGCTACTTTGGTCCTACTCTATTTTAGACAACTGGTATTATTTAAAAGTAGTTGTTTACAAAATCCAACTTATGATTCACATACGGAAAAATTAATTAATAATTTACTGATGACTAAGTAAAAAATCAATGCCAGTAACGAGAAACGGTTTTAATAGAAACGCCTTTATGTATTCTCATTTATATATCAAAATGGTACTACCTTTAATAACTCATCCATTAGGTAAAACACGATTATTTCTTCTGCTAAAACATAAATTTCAATTCTTCAATATCACCATTTTTGTAAAGAATTTCCTTCTATTTCGTCTCCTCACTACTTCTTCATCCTTCACCTCCTACAACATCTTTTTCTAATTCCGTTTGTAACTTAATCAGATGTTACTTTATCGGATTTCTCTATTTATCTATTTTCCTTATCATATATCTTTCCAACCCTCATGCTTACTTTAAAGAAAAATTACGTCGTACTTTATAGTAAAATTATGTAGGCGTGTCAGATGACTAAATTTCTATAAATATTTCAAATTAAATAGTTACGTAATGGTACTATTCTTTATTAAGATCTTTGTTAAACCAACAGAAATTATTTTAATTCTGGATACGTTTTAGTACGCACTTATATTTTCTCCTGTGTAATTCTAAACGGTTTTTAAGGCCGGTTTAGACGGTCATGCATCATATCACATCAGTCGTAATACAAAATGACCGTGTAAACAGGAAAGTATGGTACAATGTTGGGTATGATGCATAATTTGATGACAGTCATTTATCTTATCCGACATGATACCGCATGATCATGTAAGCAGACAATACCTATTTCCTAATAGGTATAATGTTCCACTAGTCACTAGTAGGTAATACACATGTATTGGCATTTATGTCATGTGCAATCGAAATTTTGGTTTCCTTATAAATGTACCTTAGGCCTATCGTATTCAACAGATTAATTTACAAATCCTCTCCTACTCTCAAGTGATTCTTCCAACCAGGCGATTCAGATCGAAATTCCTGGATCAGATATAAATCAGTATTTTTTGGTCTGTTTAGCAGCCAAGATCTGGACCAATTCGATTGCAGTTTTCTATCGTCTATTACAGTCTTGACCAGTTCTAAACCAATTAACTTAAATCCACTAAATGATGTATTGTGTTTCATTTAGCAATAAACATTATATAGCTGACGTTACTCGATCAATACTCTAGCAAAGATCGTACTATAATAAATACAGTATATTATATGCATAAACGCCGTTCGTTTGTGTGAAGTTGGCAGGAAAACCGTCCATGATTTACTACCGTCTAAATAGGGCTTTAGGAGTTCCTGCCGTAGTACTAACACATAATGTAGCTACTAACCTTGTTGCATCGCTAACATATTTTTTTAAAACAACATTCTTGGTTTGTTTTTCGACATTTAATTACTTTAAATAACTGTGAATGTCCTGTAAACAGGTTCGAAGAGTTAAAGGAAATCCGATCTTTGAAAGCACCTTAGAAATGTAAAAATTTCTTTGTAAAAAAACATGTAGAAAAACAAATTTTTAATACGTTTTTATTGCTGTATTTAAAAAAGAAAATATGAAGTAATATGTCTAGAAATATTAACGTAAAGAAATATGAATAAAAACAAGTCTTAACGAGATAGCTGAATATAAAAGTTTCTTCTTTTTTTTGTTTCGGATTGACATTCGTAAAATTATTTTAGGTTTATTTCATAATCGTATTGGCTAATAAAGACGTAGGCCTACTGCAATTACGTTTAAAATTTAGACCACAATCTTATAATACTAATAATTTATATTTTTGATTATTCTCGAAATATATGCATGTATTATTAAATAGGTTTTACTGCATTAACACATTTAACGTTGGCTAGACTAATTTCTCCAAAAATAAATAAAATAACCAAAGGATTCCGCAAAAGTAAAAAATTATGTTAAACTCCTATCTGGGAAGCAAATAGAAACAATCTTCTTCACTGATTGCTCACATAAATTTCGAACGTTACTAAAAAGTATTCAGTAAAATTACCAAAAACGTAATAGAGTTAGCCAAACTATATTAGATCCACCTAAACACTTCAACTACATTTATTTAGTTTAACCGGCCCGTTGGCATAGTGGTTAGCGCAACTGGCTTCTACGCCGGGGTACCGGGTTTGATTCCCGATCAGGTCTGGCATTTTTTCATTACTAACTCATTTTCACATTGTTCTCCACCGTCTGCATTAGCAGAAATTGCAAAACAGTCAGACGTAAGACAAAATAAAAAAAATACAAATTGAATTCAAAAATTAGGAAAAATCTACTCTTTGTAGGTAAGTTATATTTGTTTCTTAATTTGGAGCAAACAAAAAGTTGTTAATTTTGTTTCATTATCCTCTGACCAATTTTACCTCAATGTGTTTTAAAGTATTCTGGTGCTTCATCATGTTGAAACATGCAGAGATTGCTCAGGCCAAGTACAAAATATTCCATGACACAACGTACAGTGAACATAAATCATTGAGAGAGAGAGAGAGAGAAAGAGAGAGAGAGAGAGAGAGAGAGAGAGAGAGAGAGAGAGAGAGAGAGAGATGTTGTGTCATTAGATCAGTAACTTTTTTATAACCTTCAGGTAATGAAGGTAAAAAAGTTTTTGATTATAAAATACCAGAATTTACCAACCTCCAGAATTTACAATTTTAAAAGAGTAACCACAGAGCGCAGCACTTGAAGACGTTATCATAGTTTAAAAATTTTACGAAATATTATTATTCGTTTATGGAATGATGAGAATAAGATTTATATGAAAAAAATTATGTATAGTAAAGTAGTTTATCCTATACATCATCCATTCGTTATAAATTACTCGCAGTTTTCTTGGTTAGTAGGCCTGTTCATAATATTAACATTGCTTTTTTCTGAACCAGTGAAACCTAACCTAACTCTGAAGATCTAATTTATTAAGCCTAAAGCATGCTGATTTTTTACTACAATATGCATAGGCCTACTGAGCTACAGTATTTTACAGCACAAAATTGTGATATACATACTTAGAATACAGTTAATATTGCGTGCTAGCGTACAACTTTCCGTACAGCCATTACGTGACAATCGGATATTAAACTGGCTACAGGCAAAACCACCTGTAGCAACGGACAAAATAAAACATTAATCGTTTCTACGTCATTCGTTGTACCGACAATTATTAAATTCTGTCTGTTAAATATTTTATAAAATAACCTAGTCTCCTTTAAATCGATTACCTTATAGTCTAACTTTAATATCCGTATGAATTTTAGATACAAAGGAATTACGCATTTAAAGATTCCCATAAAACAATCGTTTTGTATTTTGTTTAAAAAGAGTAAAGTATAGGAGTAAGACAACGATGTGATTTATCTGTTTTTTTATTTTTTTTAGTGTACTACAGTACATTGATGATGCTCTTCTGGCATGGCAAACTATTTATTTATTTAAATTGTTTACAACAGGCCAACTATGGCCCAATTACAGAAACAATTTCATTATTACTAGAGTAAAGAAGATACACAAAAGGAAAAAAGAAAAGAAGAATATATACGAAAATATTCAATAATAGCTACAAACAGTACCTAGTAAACTTACCTTAACTAAACTAAAGTTTAGTTTAAAAAGTGGAAAACATAGGCCTACTGCATAAAACAATATAGGCCTACATATACATTTTATAAATAATTTACTAATCAAAATTAATCATGATTAATTCGTTCTAAGGGCATTAAAGTGGAAAGAAAGAACTATTTGGATATGCTGTTATTTACAGATAAGGTCCTAATAATATGCCCATAACAGGCAGATGGAGTGTTAAATTATTTGCACTCGATCTGCTAGTTCCAGGGCTACAAAAATACTTCTGTTTCTTATCACATGGTCAGTCGATTATAATAGTATAACCAAAGCATTTAAGAACAGAAGAGATAGAGTTGTAAAATACATTAGGCCTATACTATTTTTCAAAGCTGATGAGCTCTGAACGTACGCATTGCCCCCTACCCACTTCATAGCTAGCCAATGACTTCCCAGCAACGTTGCCAATACTTGCTCTCTTAGTACTGTTATATATTTCGTCAGCCATTTTTTTCTTTTTTTTTGTCTTTCAATAACAAAATTATGAACATACAACCAGCTGATTATATTAAAAAGTATTGCATGTTAACGCGCTCTATTATCAATCTGTTAAGTACGAGATGCAACATGCGAACTACTGCAGCTCTTATACGCATGCGCGCGTAATGTTAGTCAAGGGTCAAGCTCATCGTACACTCTGACAACGCTGGCAAACGTACTGACTGGTCTAAAGTCGTGGAACAGCAGAGCTCATCAACCGTGAAAAGCATTACAGTCACAGTTATCTCCTCTGAGAATAATGAATTTCATTATACAGCCAGACCTTGAGGTGAATGAAGTGAAGAAGTCAATTGCAGGGTGGAAAGTAGATAATTTTCGGAGGGTCTGGTATGCTAATAAGTGTAAGCTACTTTTCCACTCAGTGAGGAAGGCAATTGTTTACCACCTCATTCCTCGTTTTACTTAGCTAGTAAAGCCTCAAGAGGTTCAAACCAGCCTTTCCACTGATGATCTAAACAACAAGGTCCTAACAGAAGAGTCTGAATATCATTTAAAGAAATGGGGTTATAATTTTAACAAATTATTTTCAAGAGTATCCTCACTATGATATCTTCCCTAAAAAAACAGAATCGTTGGCTTTCTGAGGAAAAGTCCTGTACGAATAAAAACAGTTATCAATAAATGCCTTGACAGATCACGTTCAGCATTTAAAATTCCTGGGATGTGACATGGCGTATGCTGGGAATGCGGATGTGAGAAAAGTTTAGGAATGTCGTTTGATAGATCACATTAAGAATGAGGAATCCCATGCCCTATTAAATTTCTTTTCTCTCTTGGAGAAAGCTGGTACATACAGAGGAGTTGGAAAGATGGTACATAAATGGGAGGAGCATTTGATACAAAATTTGAATGAAGAGGTGCAGGCTGTGAATGAAGAGGTAGGCTGTAAAAAAGATTGGCAGTGAAGTCGGAACAGGTTGGAAGGCCTAATCCATGACAAGAAGAAGGAAGGGAAAGATAAATGGTTTTCACCAAACACAAAATGGATTTTTAAAGTGTGAACAAATTTTGTAACAACGCTTTGTATCTCCCTTGCAGTCTCTTATAACATTAGGATGAATGTACTGAATTTGGAGAATATGTATCAACAATTGTAAAAAATAATTCTAATACATAGATTCTGTAGATACTGATTCCATTATACTTTCCTATTGGGTACTTTGTATTGTGAAGCGTGCTGATGACAAAAAAAAACTCATTTATGGACTGTAGAAAAAATAATGATGAACACTTAAAAGTCACTTCACATTCCTATTTGGAGATACATTTTTTAATGTGAAAGTTAAATGAAATCTGCCAAGTCAGTCTGATTTAGGTGTGCCATTCTCGCACCTTCTCGTGTGCCATTCTTTAAACAGATGTAACTTACCTAGGAATGTAGACTTACACAGATTTTTTATAATTGGAAAACTTTTGTTACAGGTGCGACGACCTAGTGTAAGTGATAAGGAACCATGTTATCTCTGTGGTCAGATGTCACCCAGCGGTTCATTATCGAATCACGAAGAAGCTTGCCTTGCCAAGTGGCAAATTGAAAATGATAAGCTTCCACCAGATGAACGGCGCCCACTACCATTAAAGCCAGGTCAGGGTGAAATCTCTGCTGATACATCACACCATGCACCATCATCACAACCAGCACGTAGACGTATGGCAATTTGTTATCTGTGCGGTCGGGAATTCGGTTCTGCTTCCATTCGAATACATGAGCCACAATGCCTTAAAAAATGGAGACTGGAAAACGATAAACTACCACCTGAACGACAGAGGCAGGAACCTAATAAACCTGAAATTATCTACACATCAGGTCACCACAATTTTCAATATTAGTAAAACACTTTAATGTAGTGTAGTTTTCATTTTTATTTACTACTTTGTACATTATTTTTATACAGTGTTAGTATGTTATATCTGTCAGTTTCACTATTTAGATTTCATTAGTTTTTAAAGACTTCATTTCTTGCTCGATCCTTTTCTAACATTTATTGTGCAAAATATTAGGCTAAACCCAATTAAAAATGTTATATTCCTAATAATTAAATAATAATTATACGTAGATACTTAGACTATATATATTATTGAATGTTATAAATTACCTATTTTTAAGTCATCAATTAGAAAAATGGTACAGAGTGATTTTTTAGTCCTGTTACCCAATTGTTAATGTCTGGTAATTTTTTTCTAAGAAAGGGATATTTTGTTTTGTGACACAAAGTTGGTAGCCCTACTCAACCAGTATAGATACGACAGTTTGAGTTGATTCTCCTTGAGGTGCGTACAATTTTGTGCTGTTTCCAGTTGTGTTACGAACAGAATGTCTTTTACCCTAGAACAACAGGTTTTCATTCTTGAACAATATTTTGCTACAAAATCGTTTGCGAGTGTAAAAGAATCATTTCAAATTAAATTTTTTGGTTTTCCTCCACTCTAATCTAGTCAATTTCTAGGCTAACTAACTGATTTTTAGAGGCAGGTATTGTTTGCAGCAGAAAACGTAGTGGTCGACCAACTCTCTTGACAGATGACGTTAAGAGAATGTGAAAACAAGATTGCTCAATTCTCCATGGAAAAGTTTACAAAAACTTTCCTCGCATGTTGATTTGTCATGTTCGAGTGCTCAGAAAGCTGCTAAAAAATTGAAATTGTATCTGTATCACATACGATTAGTTCTAGAGCTTCAGCCTCCAGATTTAAACAAGAGATTGTTTTAGGATAAAAGACATTCTCTTCATAGCACGACCGGAAATGGCACAAAATTTTACACAGCTCAAGGAGAATCAACTCACACTGCCATATCCATACTGGATGAGTAGGGTTGAGTAGTACCAACTTAGTGTCACAAAACAAAATTTATTTTTTTTAGAAAAATATTACCAGACATTAACAATTGGGTAACAGGACTAAAAAATCACCCGGTATATTCTACTGTCCTCTTTTTACAATGGTGTTGTATTTCTTATTTCATCTTTACTGGAATATAAGTCTTCATATTCATATATATCCTGCTTTTTATAACCTACTATATTTGATAGTCTATAATATTCATATGATTCATCTAGAAAATACGAGGAAAAATTTTAATTAAAAACATGTTAAGGCCACCTCCGTAGCATAGTGGTTATCAGGCAACACAGAGGTCACAGGTTTGATTACCAGCTTGGGTATGAAAATTTTCACAACTCACTGTTCACACATTCTCACAAAAAAAAACTCACTGTTCTAGATACAAAATCCACCGTAGTCTCTAATAATCAACCAGTTGATGCGACTTTGAAACTAAAAAAAATCCTTTTCATGGTATGACGCATGAATGGTGGCAATTTTTTCTAAAGAAAAGGAGTTACCCGGAGAAGTCATATTACATGTTCACTTAACTCCAGGTGATCCTTTCTCATAATGAGATTAAGAAAGCTACTCTTTAAGAGCACTGAATAGCATTATTTTTGTTTCCAAATTCAGACTATGATTTCTTAACGTCTGGTTTTTACCACTTCCAGTTGAAACTGGAACTTCATACCCAATGATTTTTGTTACTACTCTTTAAAGGAATCAACTGCTTGGTCATAAGCGACTATGGTGGATTATGTAACATTAACTGTGGAATTTGACATGTGAAAATTTCAGACCCTGACTGGGAATCGAACCCGGGACCTCCGCGTGGCAGGCCAATGAACAAATTAGGAAATTTTCTGTAAAATGTATACGTGGAAAACTTGATCGGGTCTGTCAACTGGTCATAATCTTCCGGACAGTAATGCACAAATTGTCACCAAGTCAAGTGGTTTTATTGTATATCTCCAGTACTTTTCTTCAAAATGCCACTTATTGGCCTTTTGCCAAATATCAGGTTCATTTTTTTATAACTGACTCCATATTTTCCCTTTTTTAGTAGCTTATCCACCTCCTTTTTTCAGGCCTCTAAAATTATATTTTAATAACTTTTTAGTAAACCTTACACACCTATTACTTTACATGACTGAATATATAATATTTTTATTATTTTATGGTATAAACCAGCGCTTCTTAAACTGTGGGTCACGACCCCCAAGGGGGTCGCGAGACTACTGAAAGGAGGTCGCAAAGATCTGATACTTTTCAATCATTATAAATAAAATTTTAAAATTAGTATACACACTACGTACAAATATAAATACAAATAAAAATCATACAAAATACTATTGTAGTTTTATTATAACTATTTTTTGAAAAAAGTGGCAATGCAAAACTGTTATGTAGGGCCTATAAATGAAAATATGGAAGTAGCATTTAAAATAATAAATACAACGCGCTCCTCGATTTTCAACTGAACGTTCGACATTGATGTCTGGCCGCCGGCATCAGTGTTTGCAAGATAACTTAGTGATTATAAGTACCCAGACGCCGCGTCGCCTTACAGCTTACACATACAATACGGAAGCATAATCAAGCTAGGCTAGGCGAATCGGCATATTATTTTTATAAAAGAATAATAAAAAAAATTAAATGAAAGCTTCTTTTTCGGCGTCTTTGTGATACGGTGCCTTTGTGCGCTGCACACTTTGAACACGCCATGCGTCGGGGTTGATCTGATCGTAATTTGTTGTCATTGCACTGGTAAAGATAAGAGTGTAGTTATTTTTCTGTTTGTACTTCAGTTTGGACTCAGCTTTGTCTTCGTAGTGACATGTGTGTATTTACTGTGTAATTTTCAGTTGGTGTTTTTAATTATTACGTTAAAGTTCAACTACATTTTGTTTAATTATTTATTATTATTTAACCATCATGGATAAATGGCTAATTAAAATTCCAACTAATAAGTCTGCCACGCCGTCACAACCAAGTTGCAGTGCTTCAAATCCGACTTCTAGCAAAACAAAAAAAAGAAAATATGAAGAATCATATTTGCAGTATGGCTTCACATGCTCTTCTCACAACAATGAAGAACAACCAGTGTGCTTAATTTGCAAAGAAGTTTTGGCTGCAGAAAGCATGAAACCGTCAAAACTGCAACGACATTTGAATACTAAACATGCATCGTTATCAAAAAAGCCAATAGAATATTTTGAGCGTCTTTTGCAAACATCAAATAAAGAAAAGAACACTTTGGAGAAGTATGTTACTTTGAATGATAAATATCTATTGGCATCGTATGAAGTTTCGTATTTGATAGCAAAAACGAAAAAGCCTTTTACTATTGGAGAGCAACTTTTACTACCTGCAGCTATAAGAATGACTGAAATTGTTCATGGAAAACAGTATGCTGCTGAAATTAGTAAAATTCCATTATCAAATGACACTGTGTCCAAAAGAATTTCAGACATTAGCAATGATCAATTTCAACAGCTTCTTATGAGGCTTAAAGACAGCTCAAAGTTTGCAATACAACTGGACGAGTCGACAGACATTTCAAAAATGGCACAGTTGTTACTTTTTGTAAGATATATTTATGAGGGAAGCATTCATGAAGATATACTGTTTTGTCGTCCTCTGGAAGGTCATACTCGTGGAAAAGATATATATAACAAAGTAAATGAGTTTTTTGAAAAAGAAGGATTAAATTGGAAAAATTGTGTTGGTGTGTGCACGGACGGTGCTGCAGCAATGACCGGACAAGATCTTGGTTTTACAGCATTTGTTAAAGCTGGAAATGATCATATTACATTTACACATTGTATGATTCACCGAGAGGCACTTGTTGTTAAAAAAATTGCACCAGAATTAAACACTGTGTTTTTTGATGCAGTCAAAATCATTAACTTTATTAAAAGTCGAGCACTTAATAGTCGATTGTTTAAAAATTTGTGCATTGATATGGATTCGGATTATACAAGTTTATTGCTACATGCTGAAGTTAGGTGGCTATCAAGAGGTCGAAGTTTGAAACGATTATTAACTTTAAAAGATGAAGTTCTTATATTTCTAACAGAGCAAAATTCTAATTTGGCCGATTATTTTCACGATAATTTATGACTTCTCAAGCTATGCTATTTGGCAGATATTTTTGATAAAATCAATGATATGAATTTATCAATGCAGGGAGTCTGCGTTAATATGTTTATGTTAAAAAATAAACTTGAGGCCTTTGTTAAAAAAATTCTTATATGGAAGAACAGAGTGGAAAGTGGATCGCTCGAAATGTTTCCATTTACTGACGAGTATATAATTAGTAACAATATTTCAAAAAAAGATACTCCTATAACAAAAATTATAGTTAATCATTTGAAGGATATGGAAGTTTACATGCATAGGTATTTTCCCAATGATATCGATACACAACAATGGATTTGCAATCCATTTTCAATTGAAATGGAAGAAATTAATATTTTAAACTTAAAAGCACAAGAAGAATTTGCCGAATTAACAAGTGATACTACCTTGTGACTCAGATTTTCTCAAGTGCCTGTGCATGAATTTTGGATAGAAATCAAATCAGAATATCCCCTACTATCGGAAATGGCAATGAACAAATTACTGCCATTTTGTACAACATATTTATGTGAATCAGCCTTTTCCACATTAAATTACATAAAATCAAAATACCGTTCAACTTTAATAAACGTTGAAAATTTATTACGATCTGCACTAACTCAAATTGAGCCTAGATTTAATTATTTGTGTAAAAATAAACAATCACATCCGTCACATTAATATTGTTTGATGTCAATAATATGTTTTCTTATAAAAAAATTGTTACAAAAGTTTATTTTTTCTATTGAATAAATATGTATATAGTTTTATGTCATTCTATTTATTGTGTTTTATTACGACCGATATCCCGTCAACGTTTCCAATTATATATATGTGAAATGAATGGGTACGTATTCTTTAATCCTTATTTTATTTACATTGTAAAATAGTGCGATATTACATCTACATCTACGGTTAATATATATTTCATTATATGGAGGAGGGGGTCGCTTTAAAATTTCCTAAGCTTGAAGGGGGTCGCTATATAAAAAAGTTTAAGAAGCGCTGGTATAAACTATTAAAGAAGGGTACTAAAACAAATCTCCCGACAAAATACTATACTATTACCTTCTTTCTTTGTTAGTAAATCCATTCCACAATACTTTCTATCTACAGCCATTTTACAGACCTGTCTCTTCTTAATATTATGTCAGTAACTGTACCTTTCTAATAACTCTTAAACCTTCTATCGTTAATACAGCTTTGTTGGTTGCAATAACCTGTATAATTGAATTTCAAAACTATTAAACATTAAAATTAAGTGATATTTAAATTTTAAAGAATTTTTTAACAGTTTTAAAGTAAGCATTTTAAAAATTAAGCTTAAACTTAGTATATTATTATATTAATATTTCTTAGACCATTTATAATTATTTTATATTTATAATTGTCCATAACAGGCAGGTTGAGTGTTAAATTATTTGCATTCGATCTGCTAGTTCTAGGGCTACAAAAATAGTTCTGTTTCTTATCACATGATCAGCCAATTATATGACTAAAAGATTTAAGAACAGAAGAGGTAGAGGTGTAAAAGACACTAGTCACAGTTATCTGCGCTGAGAGTAATGCATTTCATTATACAGCCAGAACCTACTGTGAATGAAGTGAAGGTGTTATTTGCAGGGTGGAAAGTGGATCCTTTTCAGAGGCATGCTGATAAGCATACTTTTCCACTCAGTGAGGAAGGCAATTGTAAACCACCTAACTCCTCGTTTTACTTAGTAAAGCCTCTAGAGGTTCAAACTAGCCTTTCGGCTAATGACCTAAACAAGTTTTATGAGTTTTTTATTGCTGATACATTTTTTATTTTTATACAGAAAGAGATATTAAAAAAAATTCCCTTTCATGAGACAACGTGCCTCATTGCTGGTGGCAATTTTTAAAAAGGCTTACCTTTAACTTATGGCAAATACCATCAGTGATTTCTGTATCTACTCTTTAAGAGGAATTGAATGACACTATTTTTGTTTCCAGATTCCAACTTTGATTTCTTGACTTCTGGTTTCAGGCCACTTCCAATTGAACTTACTTTTTGTTTAGATTACGAATCCAAAAATCGTTTATTGCTATCTCTAGTCGTTTTTAACAACTGGGCGTGACAGATGGATCAAACAAAATGATAGATGACAATTTTAAAAATTGCCACCAATGAATTAACAGTTAAAAAATTACCACTACCATGATGTTGGAGCTGACAATGGTACTGCTAGGAAATGTTTAGTCAGTACTAAATGAAATGATATAATATCATATATTATATTAGAAATGTTATAATCCTTGTTGTTAATTTGTATACTTAACTACCTCTTAAATCTGTGTACTAAATTGATCACATAATATTCAGTCATCACAGAATTTTTGTATCATTTGCATATAAACAACTTAATACATGTTTACACTCTATGCATATTATATGACTACATGTACGTATTCATATTGTTTTTGTCTCTCTTGAAAGATTTATTATTTTTTCTTTGTTATTCTTAATCAACCAACGCCTAGTCAGTTCCTGTTTTAAATTTGACTTTTATTACAGTTATTATAAAAGAACAATATAAATTGGCCTACTGTGTTTAATACAATAACGGAATTGAACACTAAACTCAGTTACTCAAATAATAACATTGTACTCATGTTACCACAGCAAAAAGTTTTTAAACGAATGATACAAATACTTTATTTGGTACCTACTTTTATTTTGATAAATCAATAGAGCTTATTTCAACTTAATGGTTTTATTTCTTTTTTTATTAAAATTGTATCCAAGAGACTCCCATAAGGAGTACAAAACATATCAAGAACTTAACTTAATATATGATACCCAAGTTCAAATATTACTTAACTTGTACATTAATCAACTAACATGTTGACTTACTTAATTATATACATGTGTCATCTCATAACGTACGAGGTGTGGCTATTAAATAACAAGACATTAAAAATTTTATTTTAATTTTATACATAATCACTTATTGTCAACTTCAATATACACTCTTATCTATCCCTACAATGCTCCATGCGAATTTCCATTGTTGGAAACTGTGCTGGAAGTCATCTTCTGTCAGCTCCTTCAGGACACGTGCCGCTCAAAAATGTTTGAAATGAAGCTCGCAAAAATGTTTGTACTGACACTTTTATGCGATTAAAAATTACCCAAATTTTTTGGAAACTACAATAACATGTGATGAAACTTGGTTTTTTACTTATGATCTGGAAACGAGGCGCCAATCCATGCACTGGAAGAGCCGAACTTCACCGAGAGTCAAATAAGCTCGAATGAG
Organism: Catonia carolina; assembly: GCA_035578175.1. NCBI lineage: Eukaryota > Metazoa > Arthropoda > Insecta > Hemiptera > Achilidae > Catonia > Catonia carolina. Next base: position 959,873 of record JAQMRL010000022.1, on the reverse strand, counting down.
CAAGTCAAAATGAGCGGCACGTGTCCTGAAGGAGCTGACACAAGATGACTTCCAAGCACTGTTTCCAACAATGGAAAATTCGCATGGAGCTTTGTAGGGATAGAGAAGGAGTGTATATTGAAGGTGAAAATAAGTGATTATGTATAAAATAAAAATAAAAGTTTTTACGTCAGTCTCATTATTTAATAGCCACACTTCGTACATCCAATATGACAGTTTTCTTCAAAATTCACTTGAATGATGATTTATTTTTACTTATTTACTGATTTTCTAAATAAATAATTATTCAGAAAGAAATTCTTGTACACTGTAAATTGTCTCATTGATCAAGTAATTTTTCAGTTTTTTTAATAAATGCAGATATTAGCACAACTCTTTGTGGGGGGGGGGGGGGAGTCTCCACAAAAAAAACTTTTATTTTAAGGAGAAGGAAGCTCATACTTAAACTAATTATTAGGGACACAAAGGAGAATTCATTGCTAAATTTTTATAATTCTATGACAACCACAACCTCTCCCTGAGGGGGAGGAGTGAAAATTCAGTACTTCAGCAAAAAACTCATATCTGTTTATATTTGCCCAATCAATAAGATACGCTTACTCTGAAAATTTTTATTTCATAAAATATTTTTTACCTTTTCAACTTTTAAACTCCATAAAAAATGTTCTGCTAAGATTTATTTAATAATAATACCCAGATCCCTAGAACAGAATATACTGAATCATTGGAAAATATTTTTATTTATCTTAACTACAACAGCCAGTTGTGATTTTCTTTAGCGTTTACAAAACAACAGTCACAATTTTCGAAAACAAGCTATTAAAGACATACTAAGGTTTTTACAGATGACATGGTCTGCACTGCACCATTCCAACTCTTTTTGTTCACAAACAGTAGCCTAACCTAATTTATAAAAGGCGAACTAAATAGGAAATTAACAAGTTTCAAACTGATGAAAAAATCAAGGTTTTATCTTTTTTTTATTCAAAAGATATCTGCAATGGAAATTTGTTGTTTATTCAGTACAAAAGCAAGCTTGTCTTGGAAACCGATCGCAATTATGTTTTTTATTAATTTTCTAACTACCCTTACAAAATAACAGATTGTTAAAATGAGCACATTTCAGAAAATCAAAAACGCCAAACAAAAAAAATTGATTTTTTTTTTAATTCCTAGGTAGACTCCTCTCTTCTTAATGATTGTGGTCATTTAATGCCATATTTTCTCCCTGCACGAGTAGGTTTTTGTTCAAATAATTTAGTGTGGTGGATATTAAGATTTTGTAAAAGGTATTTTGCCTATATTATCACCTTAAATAGTCTTATAACGATACAGCTGTGAGCACGCCTACACTTTCCTTTTTTTATGTACTAGCCAATTTTGCTGAATTATTTCAAAAACTAAATGATTTATTTCAAATGAAGTTAATATTCTTCTTTAATTTTTCACAGATGGTCAAGTTGACACAGAAGCAACAGATGAACTATTCTGGAAGTTGCATTTAGTTCAGCTGGTTCCGTGTAATAAATGTGGTCGAACATTTAATCCTGATCGTGTTACTGTACACGAGAAAGCATGCAAAGGTATACAACATCTAAAACACTAAATCATGACTGTTGAGAAAATAAACATTTATAGAAATTATTTTTATACTACACAATACATACATATAATTTATAACATAGATCAAATTAGTAAAAATATAATAACCTACATATATTATCTAACACATTTGTAACAAATATGTTCCTGAAATAAAAGGTTTTTTATTTTTTAATATGGACATTTTATTTCTTACATTTTTTTACCTCAATTTTACTACATGCATACATATCCTTATGTCCTTTGTTGAACTACAATATAAGTAGAACTATTAAAAAATTTTAAAAACTATTATACATTAAAAATGGAGCATGTATCACTTTATTTTTGAAGGTTCATAATTGACGATGTTCCCCATACAGGCAGTTGGAGTGTTAAATTATTTGCACTCAATCTGCTAGTTCCAGGGCTACGAAAAATAGTTTTATTTCTTATCACATATCAGCCAACTATACAACTGAAGCTTTGAAAAACAAAAGGGGCAGAGGGGTAAAAGACACTAGTCAGAGTTATCTCCTCCGAGAGTAATGAATTTCATGACACAAGTAGACCCTAGGAGAATGAAGTGAAATTGTCATTTGCAGGGTGGAAAGTAAATGCTTTTCAGTGGGCTTGGCATGCTGACAAGCATACTTTTCCACTCCGTAAGGAAGGCAATGGTAAACCTTATCATTGCTTATTTTACTTAGTAAAGCCTTTAGTGGTTCAAACCAGCCTTTCAGCTGATGACCTAAACATCAATTGACACGAGTTTAAGCACCCTCTTACATTGTAACTGAAGACAACCACAAGAATATCATCCTTGCATCATAATATTTTATGTTTTTGTAAAATATTAACTAAAACAAATACCTAATAAGAAAAAGTGACAAAGTAACTGCAACAAAATGAAGATATAAAAATGTTTGAACATAGATGAATTGATATGTTATAGACAATAGCTATTGGACAAATTTAATCACTTTTTCTTTACTCTGTAATCTCCTGAAAATTTGTACATAAATAAAAGAGCCTTCTTAAATTTCAAAACCACTGTCAGCATTTTTGGTTACAAACATACAACTTTCCTGTCTCTACACTTTTTTCAGAAGCAAATAAAGTTAAAACATGAACTATGAAATAGAGGAGTGTCTAGCAAGTAAATTATTAGTTAATTGAAGTCAATAATCATGAATTGGTTGCAGCCAGATTGAAGAAAATCATTATACGACTGGTATGTTGTAGATACGACTTCTTTTTAGACTACCTGCCAGTAAGGTACAAATTGCTATGCTGATTACAAACATTCTGAAAGGACTTTGTACATGAAAAAGAAGAATTATAAAGTTCAAGAAACGTGAGCTACAACAGTAATAAAATTTTGTTAATTTTTATAACAGACTATGTGCTCAATAAACGTAATACAGATGGTGAGAGTGATTATAATACGAGTCGCTGATGAAAAAACACCAGATCTGACTGGAAATCAAACCTGGAACTCCTGGCATAGGAGTATCCCTCATAGGATACTTACAGTAACTATGAGGCATATCCAGAAAGTAAGTACTGTATTTTTGTAGGTTTCAAAAATTTTTATTTAAACAAAAAAATTACATAGTTACTTTAGTACATATGTAAGCTATTTTTCGACATAGTCGCCATTCCTCTCAATGCAGGTGGTGAAGCGGGGTATCAAATTTTTTTGATGCCTTTCTCGAAGTAGTTTACTGCCAACCCCTTTGTCCACTTCTCCTTTACCTCCTCGTCTGTTGAAAACCTTTTTTCACCCATGTGCAGCTTCAGAGAGGTAATCTGAAGGAGCTAGGTCAGGGGAATGCGCGGAATGGTTCAGGACATCCCATTTAAACAAGGCGAGCATTTCCTTCATGGCATTGGCCGTGTGTGGTCTGGCAATGTGCAGTAGGCAGACTCCTTTTGTCAGCATGCCTCTCCTCTTGTTCTGAATCACCCTTCACAATTTTTTTAGGGTCTCACAGTATCTTGCAGAGTTGATGGTCTCCTCTTGAGGCATGTATTCAATTAAAATTATGCCTTGATAGTCCCATGACATGGATGCCATGACTTTCTTGGCTGAAATTGTGGTTTTGAACTTTTTGGCAGAAGGTAAAGAGGCATGACCCCACTGTTCAGACTGTCTTTAGTTTCGCACATGTAGTGTGCAACCCAAGTTTCATCTCCAGTAACGATGGAGCGAAGAAATTCATCTCCATGGAATTTGCAGCGCCTCAAAAACTCTTGCCCAGCCTCCACTTAATTCAACTTGTGTTGGTCTGTCAGCTGTTTTGGGACCCACCTCGCGGACAGTTTCCGATATCCGAGGGTTTCTGTGATTTGTTTTGTGTAGTAGAGATCTGGAAATTTGTGGAAACATCGCAGAAGTTCATCCACAGTCAATCTGCGATCGTCAGAGAGTGCATTTCCGATTTTTTCTACAGTTTCGTCAGTCACAATTGAAGGTCTTCCGATCCTCTGATCATCATGCACAGACGTACAACTTTTTAAACTCGCGACATCATTTATTTGTACACACTCGTACGATTCATAGCTGTATCACCATATGCAGTTTTCACCTTATTATAAATCTTAACCGGAGGTTTTCCCTTCCGAACGAGAACAGATGACGCTGCGTATTTTGCACTTGGTGGGAGATTGGATTGAAATTTTTCACAAAACGTGCTGCCACATCGACAGTTCTCAACATACTGACCTCAAACCAGTCTCGTTGCGAAGGGGAGAAGTCAACATGTCGAAAATAGAATCCCTCCGGCCGTGAGAGCCTCAGTACATTTACTTTCTGGATATGCCTCGTATACAGACAGATGTAGTTCACAACTGCATTTGAGCATAATAAAATGTGGTCCTTGCTGATTCAAAAAACAACCAGTTAACAAACATACTAAATTTAATCAAATACGTAATTAATTACTTAATCCTTTGGCTAATTAATTACAGGAATCCTTCGGTTAGCACTGTACCAGTATAGCGCTAATTCAATTTCACTCTCCTTTTTTTTACTACCAGATTTCACCTAACACTGTAAAAAATTTGCTTAGCACTGTTACTGGAAATTATGAATTGCTCACAAATACAAATCTCACTAGGACATACATATTGTGATGAAATTGAATGAAATTGAATAACTAAAACGACAAATATTAATTCACTTTTTTTTAACCCAAAAAACCAAGGGTTGACGAAGCAGAGCCATCACAATAGGAATAGAATACAGTGTTTACATAATAAGTTTAGTTAGTGTGTTCAGTATGTAACATATTGGATGTATGTACAGGGTGTGTGTGCTTTCGAATAAAAACAATATAGTGTACCTACAAACAATATTAATGAACTGCAATTTATTTATGTTGTATGTACAAATTACAATTTTTTTATTGTTTTTATTCTTCATTGAATTTAAATATTTTACTGATTACATAAACTTTAATATTTTACTTATTTATTTAATTGCAATTATTATTTAGTATTTATAATATTTTACAATTATTTAGCAAACAAGGCTGTCTGTGGGTCACAGTTTTAAGTTTGTAAAAAGAACAGGGAATGTTATGAGATAACCCAGTATGTTTCCACCCTCCCCAATATTAAAATACCAATCCTGGTTTTAAATTTTTTTCACCAAGAGTAAGCACACAGTGAACGCTGGTCGCAGGTTGCTTACAAGAGGGAGCCTACTAGTAGGAATATGCTGCCATTATACTTTAATCGAACGTCTCACAGTAAATGCTGATGGAGAAAGCTGCGCGTATCACCTCACTGGTTTGTTTTGTATAAACCTGCCTGCTGCTTGCTAGTAGGTTGCTAAGTGTTACTTGGCATTGTATAATACGTACTCATAAATAATAACAACTTGTTAATTAATAAACCGTTAATTAATAGTTTATAAAATAGTTAATACATAGGTTTATGAAAATAAAAGATTATTACTGGGAAAACAAGGGCTTTATAATATTGAACATCGGTAGTCAAAATGTTCAAAATACGTATTTCAAAGTAATCACAAGTCTTTCTTCCGGTAATAATGGTTGCTTTTGCAAGTTGCACCATTGTTTTTGAAAACTAGTTCTACTTTAGACAATATAAAATTAAACATTTCCAGAGCCATTCTCATGCATTTAAAAAACATATCTCTATCTTATTTTAATTGCGGAAAAAATTATTATGCCGAACAATTTTCTCTTCTAACTATCTCCCTAACAGTATTGTCTTTAGAAGATACAAATTTTGTTTAAGCATTTTCCATTAGGAATAATTCATCATCACTGCTGCTACTGGTACTCATGATAAATACCAACAACTGAATAAAGGTTAAGCGCGTAGTTACATGCTCTCACTATTCGCGTTCACCACCGTGAATCATTTACCTGTGGCTAGCATTCACTGTGCGCTTACCCTAATGCTAAGTCAGAACAACAGCTTTTTATAAATTCCAATAAAAAAATTTTGGAAGTATAGAACAGACTTTTATACAATTGACTACAATATTGATGATACACCATTCTCTGAAAAGATTTTCGTATAATTAGTTTAAATTTTTTTAATTTTTATTTGCTATGATGGTGTGATCAACCAACACAAGTAAGTTTAAGAAAACTGGATTAAAAATACACTGGCTAAGGATGTATTTTAAAGATTTATTTTTGTAAATTAAATTTACAAAAAGGAGAGGTGTTGTTTCAAAATGCAACAAGTCCAAAATGGTTCATTTCTCTACTTAATTGAAAATAGCCTTAGCACATATTATGTAGCTTTCCTACCTTATTCAAAATACACAGTAAAAAAAAAATATATCTTCATACTTGATTATTTTGGGGCGTTTTAGAATGGACAAACTGCATTTTGAAACAACAGTCCTCATTATTTGTCAGACCTACTCTCCAACTTATATGCTTTACGTTTGAAGAGGACTCTTGAAAAAACTATGTTCTTCCTAGTACACAAAATGAATGACAATGAATATCCAGTTCCCAACTCAAGAGGTTCATTTACCAAATATGGCAGCTGTAAGTGGAAAGTACTGTAAGGACAGTGAACCTATTCATAACAATAAGCCATCAATGCAATGTTCAAGTTCAAAAAGTACGCTCCTTGAAACTATTCAAATGAGAAATAAGCAGTTAATTTTAACGCATTTTTGGAGTATGTACACATATTGCTGATAATGAAGTATTGTCGCAGACTGCCTTACCATTATCAGCACCTACAGACTGTCCCAGAACCTGCCTGCTGCAGGGAGCCAAGACCGGAGGCACCATCCCTGGTCAGCCTTCGCCTACCTGGCTGCCAACGGAAGCCCATGCGTCCCTAAAGACACCATGGTGAAGATAAGAGTTCAGTGTAGGACCGAAGAGAACCGCCTCAGCTCATGCACCACTGTCACACTGCAGTAGGGACCCAACTACCACTGAGGGAGAGCTAAGTCTGAACCCGGTAGCTGAGCAGTCACTCTTCAGGCTCCGCTCTCTACACACGCCAGCTCACTGCATCCGATCACCAACGGCTTTTTTCAAGGCCACCAATTCGCAAGCAAGGTTTTGCCACGTGTTGTCGGCCCTGGTTGACTACAGTATTCACGAGAGTGAAAAGGCCTCAAATAGAAGAGGTAAATTTCAACTGCCCAGTAGAAGGTAAATCTTTACTGAACATGGTCAATTTACTCTGAAATTGAGAAAATACTATCCCTAACTTTGGCCTCTCCTTATCAGGGTTCAACTGTGCACGAAAGTAACAACTTTCTTTGACAATTTTAATGTTATCAACTGCTTGACAAAGAATCTTCAAAGTATCAGACTCTCTATTAAAACATATTTGAGGTAGGGTCCAAAAAAAATTTCTTGTTAGGCCTTTATGATTATACTTTCTCTTTGTTAACATTACACTGTCACTGTCCAACATAACCAGAACCCGTTGGTAAATATTTAAAACTGAACATTGTTTATTATAAACGTTCGATTTCTAATTTTAACCAGAAGAAATCATGGTCTATGATTTAGCCACACAGCCAATAAAAGTTAAAAGTGAAGAGAGTCGTCTACACTTTTGATCTCTACGTTTAACTTTATGTAAGAATGTTTAATGTTAACTCAATTACTTTGTAAATAGTTTTCCTGGATAGTTTCAGGCTATTAACAAAGGCAACAACGCTATACTTGGTTGGGTTATACAAGGGAAAATAAAAATACAGCAAGAATATTTAACAATGTTTTTATTCCATTTTAAAATTTTTCATTATGATGTGTTACTTTTGCCACGGATATGGATATACAGAACTTACGAATATAAATAAAAATCATGAAATTAAGAAATAATAAAGCAAATTAAAGTTTTCTGTTAGATTCATTTGTAAATAATATTGACATCAGAAATAATTAAAACAAAATACATAAGGTACAATTTATAAAAACAAAAGAAAATAATCTTTATATATAGATATATGTTATATAAAATAATGAAAGGCTATGATATATCCATGAAACTTCTTCACAGTCACTGATATAAATATTAACAATAACAAATAAGATTTTCAAACGTAAAACAAACTCTGTAGCAAAATCCCCTCCCCCCCCATACATACAAAAAGTAATAAAAATATAAGTTCAATAATTGAAAATAAGTTCTGTTGACGCCCATATAGACAGCATTTTGGTGGCTTATAATTTGTCAAGGTATTGTGCAAGGTCTGGTAATCCTTCCTTAAGACCCTTCCTTTTTCTTGTGTCCTAGAACAAAGAAAACCAAAATTCAAATTACTTTCCTTCATGCAAATTTTCAGTGCTAATCGTTAATGTTTGTGCTATCTATTGTGAGTGTTTACAGTCTAGCTAAAAGAAAAGTGACAAGTGTTTAACACTAATTTTATTTGTATTTAAAGGCATTGGTATTTAAAATATGCATAATTTTTGTTTTGTTTTATGCCTGGTTCTATTCCCAGTCAGGTCTGGCATTTTTTTATCACTCATCTACCATCCCAGTCTGCATTAGCACCAATTGCGAAATATGCTTGATATAAAAACTTTTTACAGCTTACAATTTTCTGAATAAAAGAAAGTAGCTTTCAGCAGCTTATCCATATTTATAGACTAGTTAGACCTTAAATAGTTTTCAGCATTATATTTTCAAAAATTTACGGGGGGAGAACCACTGAGACCCTCCCTCCTTTTGGTTGGAGGGTATTCCATACCCTCCCCCCCACAGATAGCCCCTGGATCCACTGTTGCCATGATGCAGATAATTATAGAAACATAATTAGTCCACTTTCCGGTACCATATGTACAAAAATTTATTAACGGCTTTGTCATAAAAAATTACTTTGCTGTATTTGAACTTATACAAGTAGTACTCCTATCATAAGTGATATGTCACCACCACATGTAGAAACTTAAAAGTCTCATAGGAAGATAACATAAAAACTTCTCACTTAGTAAATTGTTTCAGATGTGATATTAACTTTTTAATAAATTAAAACTATCATCCAAAAACGTTTTAATCCTCATAGCCAACTTCTAATGATTTACTTAGTTAATTTATTTGATAGTATGTCTGGAGATATATTATAAATATTGTATATACACACTCAATATACACACCTCAGAAATAATTGTTTCAATTTTTATCTCATACAATTTAACATTTCCAAAAAAATCAAATTTAACAATTGTCTGTCCCCCTATTCAGACCGCAATAAAACATATTACGAGCCTAAACTAAAGAACATTTTGTTTTACCCACAGTTTGCAAATACATTTAATAATAATTAGTTTATTAATGTATCGAATAATGTGGGGTTAACTAAAGCCAGACTATCACAAATTATAGGGCACTCGTTACAAAATTAACAACGTACCTGCACAACATTAAAGGGCCTGGTTCCAGCATCGAGTGGATCACCAGGAAGAATTTGCCAGTGGTCAAACACGCACTGTGGGAATGCCTGACCTCCTGTATTGCTACGAAGATCAGCAGTAAAACCTGAAAAAATACAAAAATATTTCTTTAAATTAGTTATATTATGACATTAAAAGTTTTGGCAACACATTTTCACTGATAACATAAAGCTACATCTACAAAACTTTGCAATGTTAAAGCACTATATACAAGATGCAGTCCCATCTTTTACCAAGAAAACTAATTATCTTTTCATACTACTGCATGCACCCATAAAGGTGTACATACATTTTTTAACGTCAATTAACGATCTGCATATCAAATTATATACATCTTTCAACGAAAAGTTTATATCAATTTTGAATGGTCACAATATGAAAAAAATTCAAATTGATACACTAAAAATAAACAAGAACATGTTACTGACCCATTAGTTCATTATAATCATGTGTTTTTGTACAGATAACATATAATTTTTCAATAAAACTACAATTTTTTAATGTAATCTCATTGTTACTATACATAATGACACCTACGCAAAAACGTCCTTGTGCTACAGACCTCCTTATGGGTTAAAATTTATGTCCCTCAGTCATCAGTGGTTGGAGCTTTATATGAGGAGGGACGTCACAAACGTAAGTTACGCTATTTTATTAATCCGTGTGGTTGGCAGGAAAAGTCTGGGAGTATCAAGAAATTGCATCTGGGTGTAGTGGCAGCACTGTAAAAATTTCTATGCACATGTATCAACAGATCTGGCAGTCAGGCTCCAGCCAGCCACAATGGAGACTCCACTTGCTCCTAACGCTGATTGCGAAGTTTGTGGTTTTTCATTTTTTGGTGGCAAAAAATAAAAATCCTATCGAAATTCATCGCAAGTTGTGTAGTGTTTATGGTGAAGATGTTATATCAAAGCCAATGGTTTCTCGTAGGCAGCAATTATTCATTGAAGGCAGAACAACATTACACGATGAACTAAGTAGTCGCCCATCCACTTCCCACACCTTGACTGTTGTCGAAGATGTTTGACTTGCTTGAGGAGTTTTGATGGGATGTTTTCAGACATCCACCTTACTCCCTGACCTTGCACCTAGTGACTTCCACCCGTTTTCACAGCAGAGGAAACATCTTGAGGAAAGATGCTTCACAAAAGAATATTGGAAACAAGAAGTTGAAAGACCAAGGTACCAAACATTATTGAAAAACAAGGCCATTATGGAGAAAATTAAGTTTAGTATGCACTTTTTAAAATATACTTTTGGAATTTTTTTTATTAAAAAAAAAATTGAACTTACGTTTAAGATTCCCCTCATATATTACAGATTATGAAAATGGCCACATGAACCAAAAGATTTGTCATTATTGATGTGTAGTTACAATACTGCCCGTTCCCAAGCTTTGTGCAGCTGAGAGGCATGCATTACATCACTAATACTGTGAGAGATTGCATTAGTAGTAGTAGTAGTAACGTTTTATTTGTATTATGTTTGTAGTAATCAAGGGTATTATCCAAACTACATATATTCTGTGTCGCCATCTACAGCGAATAGTGAAAACAACACACACGTATGTCACCGCACTAGGCAGCCTACTGCCTAGCGAAGAGCAATGAGATGATTAGTACAGTGTTATGACGAAGCAGTAGTCTGGTACTTCGTCTCCCGCAGCTGCACAAAGCTTAGATTTATACAGTACACAAATTTCATTTCATTGTAAGGTGAATTGAACATAATTTTCTTAAGTTCTGTCTGCACTAGCATTAATGTGCAATAACAAAAATTTATTTTCTATTCATCAATAACCAAATAGATTATTATTTTATATCATTTCTAATGATTTGTGCTGTATCAAGGCAAACCCACTGTTTTCGTCATAGCACTAACTTGCAAACAGAAAAACACATTTCAGTAAAGTTAATATTAACAAAATAAATGAACTGAATAGAATATTTACCGAATGATTCATTGACAGGCAAGTATGCTTTAACGACAAACATAGGTGTTCCAGCAACTTGCATTTCTTCGAATACGTGTCCTCTTCTTCTGTTTAATACACCATAAATACCACCTACAGCAACTTCAGGGCACTAAAATTCATAAAAAAAACATTACATAGTGACATGAAATAAATATAAATTTTCTTTTCTACACAAACAATTAAAAACTTTTAAGTTTTTAGGATTTCTTTTTTTTTTGTTTAACGTCCGACTGTTCTGCAATTGCTGCTAATGCAGACGGTGGAGGATGAAATGATTTTTGTAACGTATGAAAATATGCCGTGCCTGAATGGGACTCGAACCCAAGACCGCATGACGAGAGACGAGCACGTTACCAACTGCGCCAATGCGGCCGGCAAGTTTTTAGGTACATTTAGGAGTACAAAGTTTTAGGAGTACATTTTCTAAATCAAGGAAAGTTAAATCTCCTAAATTTTAGGGAATCATAGTAACTGTGGAAACAGACTAAAGTAACCAATTATAACACTTCTACTTGGAGTTATAAACTTTACTGAAAAGCAATTACAATTGCCTTTTTGATGTTTATAACAAATTTTCTCATTAACAATTTTGTTTAATAACTCTATAACAAAATGGAAATAAAATGTTTTTTATTACCAAAGCCATAAAATATTACGATTTTAAAAATTAAACATTTTAAACACAAAGTTTACATGTCAGCTGCATATTAACAGCAGATTCAACAAATTAAGTGTTTGCATTACCTGGATTTCACATAAGTAGACAGGTTCCATCAATCTAGGGCTAGCTGTCAATATACAGGCATACAAGCAACGTCTTGTTGTTGGAATGATTTGACCACCACCTCTGTGAATAGCGTCAGCGTGTAATGTGACATCATAAATATTAAACCTAACTCCTCTCATGTTTTCTTCTGATAAAACACCCTGAAAAATTAGGAAAATTTTATTACTTAATTTATTAATTGTCAATTCTTCATAATTATCACTATATAATCTCAGCAACTAATTTCTAAGGTTACTTGCACATCTCTATACTACCAAAAATGTACACTTCACAAATTTATGAAGGTAATTTTGAAGTCATTCGTATGATCAGAATGTTTTTAACTATAGTTTTCTTAAAACATAAATTTTATACAAAGGATCTGGTATGAAACATATGACTTTCTCTTGCCAATTTAAATCATGAAAAACCATTATCTAATTTTAATACAGAATGGATGACACTGTATGGGAAAATCACTAATTTGACAAATAAACTAAGTACCGAAGAAAAAAAAAGTTTAAGTTGTAGGTGTAATAATTTTCTGTAACTTTAATTTTAAGAGGATTTTCTCCAAAATGCATCATATAAGGCCACAATCCCTCAAATTTTTTACAAAATTATTAATACAACATATTGATGCTAAACTAGCTTTGTACAAAAAAATATGCTTTAAATAGGAGTTGTAAATTTTTATTTTTTTACTTTGATTACATACACTTTTGCTCTAATACATACACATTTTTTGCATATTGAAATACATCTTGAAAAAAAGATTTTTTACCTCTAGAGTACAGCCTACACAAATATCAGCAGATAGGGTTGTTTACTCCATTTTCTAAAGAGCAAAAAATGTAGAGAAGCCAATTTAAACATACTCAGCCTTTTTGGTGAAAATCACAAAAAAATGAACGAATTGCATCAATAAACTACTACTTCCAGTAGACTTCAACATCAACAGTTGCTTTTAATATTTTCACTGATGATGCCATATTATTTACATTGTGCACTTCAATTTTCGGGTATATTTACTATTTGTAACCCTTCTTCCAGCAATTTATATAACATGATGCAATCAATCTACTGGCTATGATTGAAGTAAAATTTGCTGAATTCCAGATTTAAAAATTTGTTTTTAAATTAACAGAGAACTAACATGAGTATGCCTATTATAACCTTTTTTTTGTACACACGCATTGTGATTTTTTTTATATCAGTTTTACTGGATACTTTTGTTTAGTTTTACTGAGCATATGTAGTCTAACCTCTTTGTTTGGTATATGATCATATTGCTGTTTCATAAAAAAATCATTCGTTTTTCCATTCAGTCTTATTTTTACAATGTCGTGATAATGTTGGACTAAGGGAGAATAAGGTTATGTTAACACCGTTCCTGAATCAGCAGTATAAGAAGTAACACTAATAAGCTAACAAATTTTATTGAAAAACTAAGGAGTTCAAAAAAACAATACTTACTTCTTTGGTTGCCCATTGGAAACCAGCAACAACAGAATCCTTAATTTCATTAAGGTACTGCACTCCCTTGGTACAATCAATAAGCAAGTTTGGTCCAGTTCCGTCTGGTCCAAAAGCCCAGATTTTCCTAGCTTCAGTGACATCATATTCGTACTTTTCACCAAGATATCTAGCACGGCTCTTAAACTCATCTCTTGGATTTACTTCACCCTATTAAAAACAAATTTACGTATACTTTTAATACAAAAAAATTTTATATGTAAACCAAATTTCTACAAAAAATTAAACTGTACCATCCAAGCCTTGGTTATTCTCAAACGAACATAAGGATAGAGGTTCTGAGGTAACTTATCCAGGGTTCCCACAAAAAAATCTTTAGTGAATTCCCTGACTTTCCCTGACCTTCCCTGACCATTTTCTATAAATTTCCCTGACCACGGCATATTGTAGGTACTGTGAGTTTTCTTAATATGTATATAGGTATTTATTCAGAGCAAGAAAAGCAACAACTTTTTATTATTTAATACGGCCTCCACCATCCCCATAGCCGCCCTTACGCCTCCTTTTTATTAACACAATATAAAATAAGACATCGGATTGACTTAAGACTCAAAATAAAACAAAAAATATGTAATAAAAACTACAACTTGTAGTGATGATTATGACAAGAATAAGTTTAAATAACTCTTACAACTGAAAAAAATAACAAAATCAAACTTCACTTATATTAAAATAAATAGAACTTAACAAATCTAAGCTTAGTAAGGAGCAACTAAGAAATATAAAATAAGACATCGGATTCTAAATGCTTAAGACTCCAAATAAAACAAAAATAGGTAATAAAAACTACGACTTGTAGTAATGATTATGACAAGAATAAGTTTAAATAACTCTTACAACTGAAAAAAATAACAAAATCAAACTTCACTTATATTAAAATAAATAGAACTTAACAAATCTAAGCTTAGTAAGGAGCAACTAAGAAATATAAAATAAGACATCGGATTCTAAATGCTTAAGACTCCAAATAAAACAAAAATAGGTAATAAAAACTACGACTTGTAGTAATGATTATGACAAGAATAAGTTTAAATAACTCTTACAACTGAAAAAATAACAAAATCAAACTTCACTTATATTAAAATAAATAGAACTTAACAAATCTAAGCTTAGTAAGGAGCAACTAAGGAGCTGTTAAGTATACCATAACAAATAGAGTATACATGACAACGCGGTTGGCTCAGATGGACAGAGATGCCACCCTCTGTCTACAGTAAGCTGGTATTGTGTAACACCACTTACTGCAGCTGTAACCAATTAAAATAAAATAAATTACAAGCAGAAGATAACTCTAATAATGTTAATGAAATATTTAACTACTTACCTTGATTGTAGACCACAGATTTTTCAAAACTTTAGTAATCTCCGCAGCAACTATCTCATTCCAACATAACAAATCTTCCAAAAAATTAACGCAATCTAAATGGTTTTAATAAATTTCCCTGACTTTACATTATTTTAGAAAATTTTCCCTGATTGTCGGCCTTTTTTAAAAAGTTTCCCTGACCTTCCCTGACCCTTTACCAGTTTCCCTGACTTTCCCTGACCTTCCCTGACTTTCCAGGTCCGTGGGAACCCTGTTATCAGCTTGGGTGAATCAATACTTTACTCTATATGCACTGTCAATTCAGTCCTTGTCAATGTTAAGCAAAGCTTATCAATGACTATAGAATGACGCTTTGTGCAAGAGATTATTTTAGCTCGCTACAAATAAAACACCTAAACACTTTCTTGGATGCAATAAGAGGAAAATTTATAGGGCATAATTAATTGAATCGGTGAGTGGAAAAAGAGTAATATTCCAAAAAAATTTGAAATTGAACGAAGATAGCAGTTTTGTTAAGTTTACTTCAGCGCATCTAATGGTTAATAAAAGGGAAATATTCCTAGTATCTAAAAGCAGCTAAGCTACATTAAAAATTTAGTGCAGTGGAAAAAGGATAATATTCCAGGACTATTATCCTTGTTCCATTCAATAGCGAACAGCAGTTGGACCACTGGTTTTTGTGTTATTATTATCAAAATGTAACTGTAAATTATTTTGAAATAAAAATAAAGTTTTGTAGCATATGGGCACATTATATTGTTTTTTCAACTTAATTTTTCCTATTTACTTGTACTAAATCTAGAAAAAGGTGAATAGTCAACATATTAATAATCAAAAATCAATCCCATGATAATTGTAAAATAAATTCTAAAGTCACCATTAAAAAGCGTTAATTTAGTACTACAAATGACCAATTGAACATTTTACCATTAAACCAAAAACAAAGTCACAAAACAATTTTTTTTTAATTTTTCGAAAATAAGGATTTTGGAATATTACCCTTTTTCCACTCACTGATTCAATTCTGAAATTTTCCAATAATTATCAACCCATTCATGTTACAGCAAAAATAACTTTTACGCCAAGAAATCATTTTTGTTACTGATAAGGCCTTCGCATTGTGAGAACAGCTCGACGTAAAACCAAAACGTCTCAAAATGAAAACTGATTTCCTTGTCCTCCATAGCCTTCCAATACCAGAGAAATTACCTGAAACTTTATTATATACAATTTTATAATACTTACATTATCTATATCTTCTGCAAGACCTTCAGGTATTGGGACAGCCTTCATAAACAATCTGTTATGCTTGTTGGGTGATTTTGATAGACACATCTGGTCAGATTCTTCAGAAACTGTTTCACGGTATGATACAACAGGGTCGGATTTCTTAATTGGAATACAGGCATGATCATCTTCTAAATCTTTAAGACAAATTTCCAAATGTAATTCTCCAGCACCAGCAATGATGTGTTCACCAGATTCTTCAATTATACACTGTACCATAGGATCTGATTTAGCTAGACGTTTAAGACCTGAACGAACATAAAATTTAAAAATGTAGTTGTTTGTTCATAAATACAGAAACGAATATTTTATTAAAAACCATTTCAGCTAATTACTGATCTTAAAAATAAATTTAGCAATTTATTGTTATAATGAAGCAGCGAAAATAAAATTAGCTGGTCATAAACAGCTGACCGATTAAATATAAAAACGAAGGTTTCCATTGTTGGGACGCGGCCGCGGTTTGAATGGCTGACATGTTAGTGGTCTAAATTGTACGGGATTCTTAGTTACGGTGAAGTTTGTTATTTTGTCAACAGACATTGTATTTAATGTTTAATTTGGTAAGGGATTTTGTTTATTTTATTTTATTGTTAATAAATTGCGTGAATTGTATTGTTTTAAATGTTCTATAACTTATTTTCATAAACTCATTATATTCATTGTTGTCGTTTGTAAAGGTTAGTTTTGTTCTTGTCAAATAATTTTGTTAAATAAATATATGTGAATTAATTAAATTAAAGTTTACAATTTTACTTTACTATAACGAGTTGTAACAATATTTTAACAGTTATCAAACTGCTTGCGAACTAACAATTGAACCCATAATTGAATAATAGGCCCTAATATTTTAAATTATTTTGCCACTATGGTGTTGTAGACCCTACTAGTTTTTTTTTACATTTTTTTAGTAAAACAGTAGATGATTTGCTTCAAAAAGTGTGTAATCCAATTTTCACAAAATATTACACAAATTTACCTCAGCATTTACTTATTTGTACCTCAGCGTATTCACACACAAATTGCTGTTTTGATGGTTACCAACCTTGTGAAAACACGTGGTAAAGTTTATTAGAAAATTTATTTTATCAAAAAACTATTTAATAAAGGAACTCTGATATAAAGTACAATATAGTAGTCTTTTTTTTAATTTTAATAAACAAGCTCACATTTTTGCAATTTTTTAAAAGTTTGTGGTAATTAATGGCTTTATGTAAGTAGGGTTTTGTTCAAACAATTAGGTATAGTTGATTAACTACAGCGTAATTTGTTAATACACAGAATGAAGTAATTCTGCTTCTTGTTTGCGATTGTGGATATTTAAATTCTATATAGTTAACCATCCTTCATGCGTTAAAAGTTTGCTGCTATAATAATGGCAGTTTTATCCATCATTAGAATAAACCAACTAAAAATAAATTTTCAGCTATTACATTTGTTATCAAATTGTTAATATTAAAACTGATAAGAAACCTTTAATTAAGCTACAGGTCACAAATTTATTAACATACATAAAATTCAAAAAAATGTCCATGATTGAAATTGGCACTTACATACCTTCAACAAGTTTTGGCAAATCAGCTGGGTTCTTGGGTTCAACGGCAACTCTGACGACGGGAGACACACTGAATTTCATTACACGCATGTTGTGGGCATCTTTAAATGTGGTGATTGTTCCAGTTTTAACAAGAAATTGGTCAACACCTACTAAACCACAGATGTTACCTAAAAAAAAAAAAATTAAAGAACAAAAATAAGATAAGGTAGGGTACTAAATACTCCTTAAGTCACATAAAACTTCTACAAAGTCAGATTAATAATGTCTTTCAAAACAATGCAAGAAAACTTGCATTTTAGAATTCATTCACGGAAATAAAATTTCTCAAACAACAACAGTACACTGGATAAATATATAAAATCTAATAATGTCACAACCTGACAGCACCTAACTATCCAACCTAATGACATTAGGACAACTCTGATACTCTACTTGAAGAATAATGATCCTACACCTACTTTCTAGTATTTAAAATTATCTTTGTTCTATTATTTGAACAATCTAATATTAATAGGCCTTACAGGTTTGCGAAATTAACTTGGCCACTTTTTGACACAGTCATCATCAAAAATTAACAACATTTCATCAATACTATAAATCAGTTCAGAAATTTGACTTAGACTCACATCATCATCATCAATATAAGAGAAAAGACAAAATTAATTACGAGCACAAATACTAAGTTTAATATTTTAGAGAACAGAAATACAATATGCAACGCCTGACGGCCAAGCTTCTATTTTCATACGGCCGACTGTACAGTTGTAATAAAAAAAACAAAGTAACAAATTATGAAATTGTCGTAAGTTTAGAACATCACTTACCACTGGGTACATCTTCAATAGCTTCAACATAACGTCCCATCATAAGAATTGTTCTCTGAATAGCTTTTTCATACAAATCTTCCTTCTTGCCTGGTACAAAATTGGGTCCCATAATTCTTGCTTTCATTCCAGTAGCGACCTTTCCGGAGAATACACGACCGAAAGCGTAAAAACGTCCCTTATCTGATGTCGGTACCATTTTTGATATATACATCATAAGTGGAGCATTTGGATCGCAGTTCTTCACACCAATTGCAGCCTCATCATCATGTGGACCTTCATACAACATTTCCATTCTGTATTTTTGTGCGACTACAGGTGAGGGCAAGTGGATGGCTATCATCTGAAGTAAAGCTTCTCCAGCTGGTAACCATGATCTCATAACAACCTAACAAAAAAGAAATAAAACTATATTAACTATATTAACTGACACATTTTAATTAATTTACAGATCAAGCCAATGCTCTACTTCTCATATAATAACTGAATAGTTCTAATATTAAACGCTGCAATACCTTTTTTTTTAATAACACGACAGAATTTTAAAAATTAAATGTTCCTAAATGATGTTCTATTGACATGTTGAATGCAGCATGGTTATTTAAGAACTCACACTGTGACAAGACAGTTTCACACCAACCACGAGGTGTGCCACCTATACCTGTCGTGCATCATCCATCCCCACAAAAACAAATCAAAACCGCTACATGGATTTTTATTACATATTTAATTCCTTTTTATACAAATTATAATTTTTCTAATTTAATTACGATTCAAATGTGTTACTAATAAATGACTGATTCTCGTATATTCCTAGTCTTCGTTAAATAGCCTACAATGTTACTTAGATCACCTTTCCACTGACAGCAAAGAATAAACACTTACTTATCAATACAAAAGAACCATGATGCCTTAATGGTGTCATACATCACACAGCAAAATTTATTCGACGATGCAAAGGCAATATATAATTTAACGAGTTAAAAAGCAAACAGGTAAATAATAACAAAAGTTGGAAAGAAAATAAATTATAATTTATAAGACACTAGCTGTTCCCAAATTGGCTTACACGAGTGAAATCTTAATACAAGAAAAGAAAGACAGATTACAGGTATAATAAATAACACTCCAAGGGACTGTCAAAACTAATATAACTGTGATTTACCTTCAACAACTGTTTTCCGTCCTTTTCTTTATCTTCAGGTTTCAATTCAACATTCAATTTTTGCATTAAAGTTGCTGCTTCTTCTTTCTTGTAATTCATGATGCAGTCAAAGACCTTAAACACAACAAAAATTATCTTCATTTATATATAATCCACAACGTGAACGTATGCTTAAAGGTTTTTAACATCAGAATTTATTAAAAACTTCAGAGAGAATCAATATATTTCTACAATATTAAATGTTATGAAACTACCCTACCCATTAATTAAACTAGTCTATTATAATTTGAAGTATTCATGTTTACTTAAAATTATTATTTTAAATGAAAATAGAACATCTGGAGTTCCTATTTTCTCCAACCACAAAATTATTCAGTTATAATTATTTTCAAATGGCACGACTGACTGTAGCAAACTTAAAAAATCTGGTGTGAAACACTCACACAACTTTCTCTTGCCAATATAAATAATTAACAATAAACCTAATATTAGTAATGAAACATTAGAAATAAACAAAAAACTAACCTCAATAAACATAACCTAATTTTAATCATGAGTGAAAGACGCAAAATGAATATCAACCTCAGTTTGGCTTAAAAATACAGAAAATCACTCTTTCACGCTAAACTAGGCTCTGTAGAGAAATATATTTTAAATAAAAGTTGTAGATCTTTTAATTTTCTATAAATTTGATTATATACACTTTTATTATAAAACGCATACTAACGCCGAAATCTTAAAAAAATCGATTTTTCTCACATTTTCATGAGAAAAAAACAGGAAATTGCTAATCACTGCTAAACTAAGCGTTATACAAAAAAATTGTTTGAAATAAAAGTTGTAGGTTTTTAAACTCTATACAACTTTTATTATACAAATTTTTTCGGTAAATTGCATATTAAAGCCGTAATCTTAAAAAAACTTTGTTTTTACGTGAAAACAGCCTCACCCAGAATTTCAGCAAACATGACACCTACCCTATCTTGTAGAGAATAAAAAATTGAGTAAATCAAGCAATTTTAAAAAAAATCGTAGGACCAGTTTTTGAGAAAATCGCAAAAGTGAAAAATTACACGAATAAACTACTACTTCCGGTTGACCGATTTTGATGAAAATGTTCGTGTCGGGTCCGGTAGTTGTATGTAACTTAAGTTTCAAGTTCGTACGATGTTCCGTTCTTGAGATATTCTGTTCACACACACACGCGCGCGCACACGCACGCACGCACGCACACACACACACACACACACACAGAGAGACCAATCGCTAAAAACATGTTTTTTGGGTTCAGGGGGTTTGAAAACGTATAGTTCCGGTGAAAACTCGATTTCTTAAAATCGACATGAAAACAATACTTTCCTTCCTATATATTCATATAGGCAAGAGAAAGTAAAAATACTAGTTTTTTTACTTTTATCTCTATTATCTCTTTTATCTTGGTCTAGTTCATGTGCAGGTAGTATGGTATAGGAGTGGGGAAGAAATTAACTGACACGCAAGTGCATGAGTGATATAGCATATGATTGGGAAAGTGTGCTAATACTATCCTGTTTCACGTATCATTTTAGTTCCGATTGATTTGAATTATTATTTTGTTGTCATTACTTTATTGACAATTTACAATGCCTTCATGAGAGTAATATTGAAAAATAGTAACAGTTTAACGTGTCGTTAAAAATTGTCAAAAGAACACAGCTTGCAACAAGACTGACTTGAGCTAGGCTAATCTTTCTCGCACATTGCTCCCGCTACAAAAATGCCCACGGAGTTGTACACATTTATGTGTAACACAAAGTTAAATTTGACAGTATATGTTGTAATCAAAGATAGTTTTATTGAAGATAGTTCTGTAAATTTTCGAGAAATAAATTCAGAACAGGTCTGTAATAAAGAACTCTCAAGGACATTGGAGCAAGAACATGGTAATGCCAATGAAAGTAAAGAGATCAAATGAATTGATGTCCCATAGCCGAGCGAGAGAGAGGGAGATATGTGGCGTAACTATGCATGCGCCCAAGGTCTTTACCGTTATAATCCAGATCTGAAAACATAATAGTCGTTATCTTGGCCTGTGCTCGTGTGTAGGTGTAGTGTTATGAACAAACACATTATAGCTGAATAAATGAAAGTAAGCAAATATTAAAATAAGACTGCTTGTTAGTTTACTGCATGCATAAACGCTTGCTCACAACAGCGAGTAAAATTATACAATTATTGGAATGGCATGTAAGGCATGTGCGAGTGAGAGCGTTATGCATTCTCTCCCTCCCACAGCTAGAGGACTTTAGTTTATCTGAATACTGCTGTACAACAAGCTTCAGAAACTTTTCCAGATTTGCTAGTGTTTTTACAGAAGAAAAGAAGTCCATAATTACAAAACAGTTATTCTCAGACAGTTCTACGTATCCTCAAAAGAAAACTCAGAACAGGTCTGTGATAAGAACAATCATCACTGAAAACTGCTAAAAATTAAATTTGTTTAGTAGTACTATTGCACACTTATGTTATACAAAGTTAAATTTGACAATTTACACATTGCCATAGTTTTATCCATGACAGTTCAGTAAATTTTAAAGAAATAATTCAGAACAGGCCGGTAACAAAGAACACTCATTACAGACACTGCAGCAAGAACATAGTAATTCCAACAGAAGTATAACAAACTTAAGAAACTTATCCAGATTTACTAGTTTGTTTTCACAGAAATAAGATGTTTATAATATAATTACAAAGCAGTTACTCTCAGACAGTTCTATGAATCCTCAAAAGAAAAATCAGAACAGGTCTGTGATAAGAACAATCATCACTGAAAACTGCTGTAAACTTAATTGGTTTTTAAACTTTATAAAGAAAAACATACCTTGTAAATTGGGTCCAAGACATACATATTGAAGGATCTCTTGTTGTCTTCTTCTTTCTGTTTTGCCCACTTCTTAGTTTTTGGATTGAAAAAGTTTTCTCCCCATAATCTGAAAAGCCATCAGAAGATTGTTTATTTGGCTTATATGTAAAAAAGAACATGTTTTTATAAACATTCACATTAAAAAAAAACTGCTGATAAATTTTTTTCTTAAAAATCAAATAGGTTTTTCAATTATTATTAACAAACCACATGCATATTTTTTTTTGTTTTATCAACAATAAAACAACATACTGTAAATAAGTAGCAAATTAAAATTTATAAACAAAGAAATACAAAGTATGAAACAGTAATTTAATTTTAAGCACCTGTTCATGAGTTTCACAACATCGATCTTGAATTTCTCGGCATACATCTCAGCAAACTGCTTAAGAGTGAAAGCCCAACCATGCAAACCAGAACCAAAACCAACACTTCCTTTACTTGGGTCAACCTGTAACAAATAACCAGAGATTAGTTAATTTGTAAAATAAA
Source organism: Catonia carolina (assembly GCA_035578175.1). Lineage (NCBI taxonomy): Eukaryota > Metazoa > Arthropoda > Insecta > Hemiptera > Achilidae > Catonia > Catonia carolina. Next base: position 936,538 of record JAQMRL010000022.1, on the reverse strand, counting down.
TTCATAATTGAGACATACCTACAAAAATATTTTTACTGAACATTGATTTTTGAAGGCAACATGCCTTTATTTTGTAAAGAAGATTTAATGACAAGTAGAAACGTAGGTACTCAAAACTATCTTAAATTTTTTTAAACATGAGCTTTTCATTTTATCAGCAAGTTGATGCTACGATAAAAAGTAAAGTTCCATACTTAATAAAATCATTTTATGCTTCATAATAATTTTTTATGGTTTTAAGGTGTACGGCCTACTGTCTCACTTTGATATTTTTAAATTGATATACCAGAGAAAAAAAATTGAACTATCCAAATTTTAATAAATTATGTTCTCTTAAAGAGTAAAGATTCATTTTTTAAAAATTAACTCACAAAAAGTTAAGTATTTAAACTTGCATCTTTGAGTCACATGGCATATGATTCTAATTTATAATTTGATGAAAAAATAGAACTTCCTTTTTACATCATACTGAATACTAATCCAACAGAACCATAGATTCTGTTGGATTAAGTAGGGGATTTTCCTATTATTTCCATATTCTAGTCTACAAAGCTTGGATGTTTTTTATCACTAGAGCAACGATGTCAGTTATCTCACGACACACAGCCATGTCTTGTGTTTAAGTTGATGTCGTAATAAAAGATTGATGGATCCGAAGTTACCAGTTTTCAGCAGCCAAAAAAACTTTCAGGATCAGTTATCTCCTATATGTACTCCCTTACAAATCCCAACTTAAATATTTCATGATCTCCCTGAAACTGTCTCATGCCAGCTTACAAATTCATTGAGCATACAAACACTGTTGATTCTCAATGCCAAAATCGTTAAAGCTTACAAGTAAAATATAGCTTTAAAATTATGTGAACTTACCCGAACTTCACCCATGGGTCCACTGTCATCACTGTAAGTAGCAATAATAACGTTGACGTTTTCAACGATTCTCTGGAAAGTCTGATATAAATCTTCAGCTTCAAGTTGCAATTCTAACAAGGCTCGGTCCATCTTGTTCATGAACAAAACTGGCTTGATTCTTTCAGCAATAGCTTGTCTGAGCACAGTTTCAGTTTGTACACACACACCTAAAAAATTGAAACAAATTCAATATTCTGGCCCTTGCTTCCAAACATGTCTCATGGAATGCACTCACATCCACATACATGTGGATGTGAAATAAATTATTAATTAATACATAATTAGGTTAAAAATAAATTTTTGAAACTCAATCCAAAAAACTACCTAACTCAATAATTACTTCAGCACTAGAAACCTTAGAGCTTTCAAATTAGTCTATACAGCCTTGCATAATTTGTTTTATCAAATTTTTGGGAAAAATTATTAAGTATCTTTTATTTTATTTGCATGTAGTAAGGTTAGTTCTTTTATATTTTCTAAAGAATGCACTGTATAAAGCAGGTATCAAATATGGTGTAGTATTAAACTACTCTAATAATCACGTACTCCTTAATTTTTCTAAACTTTTTGAAATTATTTACAGGATAGAAAAAGTCACATCTGATTAATACATAGCAAGTAATATAAACCATCCAAAAATCACAGATCGTAGCGTTTTCTATAAAGAAACAGATTTTCCCTACTTTTTCTTAGAACATGAGTTTCAAATTCATCTCAGGTCATTCCTCTCTCCTTCCACTGGTGATTCATAATGTTATCAACACAAGTCCCCTTACAGTTATCCGTACAGTTGTGATTTGGCATTTAATGTATAAGATTGTGTAACAAGTTTAAATGTCCAAGAAGCACAACAAACCACAGGTTGCTAGTACAAATATAGACATGCTACATAACTCTTTATGCTCTTTATGCTGCATAACTCACATTATATTAATATTTTCACATTAATGAAAACAAATTTTAACATGTAACATTATTCTTCAACAGCATAAAGGCACCAAAAATGCTGAAAATACAGTAATACCTTTGGTAAAATATTTTTTTTATATTCACCATATTAATAGTTTAAAATTGATTCAGACACTCATGCATGTTATTAATCACTCAAGTGAAAGCTATAATTGTTCAAAACTTTTCAGCTAATTTATTCAATTAAGAGGAAAACTATCAATTAGCCAAAAGCATAAAAAAATACTTACCAGATACACAATCAACTACTACTAATGCACCATCAGTTACACGGAGAGCAGCTGTTACTTCACTAGAGAAATCTACGTGACCGGGTGAATCGATCAAATTGATAAGAAATCCCTTTTCTCCCTTATCACGTTGGTCAGGATTAGTAATAAAAACTAAATCCTTATCTTGTAACTCGAAGAACATAGAAATGGCACTGCAAAGAAAAACAAAAAGATTTATTATTTTAACAACTCGACTTACTTGTGCAAGAAGTAAATATTAACAAGATTATAAAAACTCAATTACCCACTAATACATTTTTCGAAAATAAGCATCACAAAAACTGTTGACAATTTGCTATTAATATATTGCCATTACTTTGAGCACTTGAAAATTGATTGAGTTAGCCACAATACTGCCAGATCACAATTTTCCTTTTGCAACTCATACAATTACCTACAACTGTTGTACATGCATTGAAAACAAAATAATTTACAAATATGATACATTACTGATGCATTTTAGTTCTAATTTTGATTTTCAGTTGAATTTTACATAAATTTATTTTATAACGTAACTTTACTTTTACTTATTTGTACACGTTGCAACTCTGCCAGATACCTAATTGGATTGCGACATGCATTATACGCATTTGAAAAACGTTAATGTCATGCATATTTGTATATATTTTACTTAATAGTCATTCATCTACTGCAATTGTGTGAATGCCGGCATTTTCCACAGGTTAGACATAACACATTCCTTAAATCGTCAGCATGTTTTGTTTTTAACTTTCCAATTTATGTAATGTAAGTGATTTATTAAATGTAAACCAAATGATATTTCTTAGTAGTTTTAAAACTGTATTAAATAGTTCTCTTATTAGCGTATTCAGTCCATAAACTCTGTGTATGTTTATATTACTTCCATTACCCTCTTGTGTCGTTTTCAATTTGAAATCTTTAGAACTTTTGGTCCTATTACATTTACTATACTTTCAAGAAGATTCCTTGGAACTTTTAACGAAGTAAAGTAAAATTAGAAGCCACACAAAACAATTTTATGATTAATAATAAAAACCTAGGCAAATCAGTGAATTAAGTAACACAATGTAAAGTTAACCTCATTTAAAAAGGTTTGAACGATAAAAACACATTCAACATTGTCATAGCCTTCTACTTTCAGTTTGCTGGTAAAACTACAATATTTTTACAAAAAAAATTGGCTAGAATTTTTGAGTACATTGAAACGGCTATAAAAAAATATATTTACAAACCACTGTCACATCCAAGCCTTCGTTATGCTCAAATGAACATAAGGATAGAGGTTCTGAGACAACAATCAGCTTGGTTGGAGTTATTAATAAACACCATATGCACTGCATATAACTCCATATGCACTGTCACTCAGTCCTTGTCACTGATAAACAATGCCTATCAATGACTATAGAAAGACGCTTTGTGCAGGAGTTATTCAACAACATGTCGCCACCGGCTTCTTGTAGCGCAGTCGTTTGAGCTCATACGACCGGCCGGGCATCGGCGGCGTAGTTCAAAAGTAGAACATCGAAGGGGGGGGAGGTCGTCTTCGCCGCTGCCTAAAAGATTAGGAACAGTCGCCGACGCAACGACCACCTTTCACCGCTGCCTCCGAAGAGGAGCAGTCACCGGTGAAGTGAATCGGGGTCGTCTGCACCGCTGCCTAATCTAATAGGAGCGAGTCGCCGACGCAGCGTGCACCTTTTACCGCTGCCCCCAAAGGGGAGCAGTCGCCGGTGAAGCGAGGGGTAGGGGATGGAGGTGCAGTTGACGGAAAGAATACTCAATGTTGAGATGTCAACTCTCTGTATCAATTCTCGCACACAGAGAACATCGATACTGTCACCTTCTCCTTCTCGACTTTTGCATCGCCAGTGCGTAGACACTATATGTTGCCACTTGGTACATGCGCTGTGAGAGGTATGACCGCTGGCGCATTCTATCGGCAGCAGCAACCCCATCACAGCGCCAACAGTGGGCAAAATATGAACTACGGACCGGCGTACAAGTAAAAACAGTATCAAACATTAACTCAACATTTAAATACCCCACACTTACGAATTTTTTAGCACATTAAACAGTTATAAAAAAAAATATTTACAAGCCAGTCACATCCAAGCCTTCGTTATGCTAAATGAACATAAGGATAGAGGTTCTGAGACAACTATCAGCTTGGTTGGAGTTATTAATTTACTCCATATGCACTGTCATTCAGTCCTCGTCACTGATAAGCAAGCCTATCAATGACTATAGAAAGATGCTTTGTGCAGGAGTTATTCAACAACATTAACTTAACATTTTAATACCCCATCCTTACAAATTTTTGAGCGCATTAAAACAGCTATAAAAACAATATATTCACAAACCACTGTCACATCCAAGCCTTCGTTACGCTCAAATGAACATAAGGATAGAGGTTCTGAGACAACAATCAGCTTGGTTGGAGTTATTAATTTACTCCATATGCACTGTCATTCAGTCCTTGTCACTGATAAGCAATGCCTATCAATGACTATAGAAAGACGCTTTGTGCAGGAGTTATTCAACAACATTAACTTAACATTTTAATACCCCATCCTTACAAATTTTTGAGCGTATTAAAACAGCTATAAAAACAATATATTCACAAACCACTGTCACATCCAAGCCTTCGTTATGCTCAAATGAACATAAGGATAGAGGTTCTGAGACAACAATCAGCTTGGTTGGAGTTATTAATTTACTCCATATGCACTGTCATTCAGTCCTTGTCACCGATAAGCAAGCCTATCAATGACTATAGAAAGACGCTTTGTGCAGGAGTTATTCAACAACATTAACTCAACATTTTAATACCCCACTTACGAATTTTTGAGCATATTAAACAGCAATAAAAAAATATATTTACAAACCACTGTCACATCCAAGCCTTCGTTACGCTCAAATGAACATAAGGATAGAGGTTCTGAGACAACAATCAGCTTGGTTGGAGTTATTAATTTACTCCATATGCACTGTCATTCAGTCCTAGTCACTGATAAGCAAGCCTATCAATGACTATAGAAAGACGCTTTGTGCAGGAGTTATTCAACAACATTAACTCAACATTTTAATACCCCACACTTACGAATTTTTGAGCATATTAAACAGCAATAAAAAAATATATTTACAAACCACTGTCACATCCAAGCCTTCGTTACGCTCAAATGAACATAAGGATAGAGGTTCTGAGACAACAATCAGCTTGGTTGGAGTTATTAATTTACTCCATATGCACTGTCATTCAGTCCTTGTCACTGATAAGCAATGCCTATCAATGACTATAGAAAGACGCTTTGTGCAGGAGTTATTCAACAACGTAACTAACTCAACATTTTAATACCCCATACTTACGTTGATTTGATTGTGATACATCTTTCCTGTTCATCTTTCCTTGTGTCAGTAAACCGGGTCTCTCCTGCTTTGGCACTTGCAATAATACCGGCCTTTGAGACAAGGGAGTCGGTAAGGGTTGACTTTCCGTGGTCAACGTGTGCAATGACGGACATGTTACGGATATTCCGCTTCTTGTCCATCATCACACGGATTTCATCTACTGTAAAATTAACCTGTAAAAAGGATTAATAATATTAATAAAGTTAGGAACACAATTTCTACAATACCAAAAATAAAACTTGTTTACAGAAATTACATTATTTCTGTCACGTATTTATTTAATAAATACGATAGATACATAATTTAATATTTAATAAATACATAGTGAAGATACACTAAAAAAAAATTAAATGAAAAAGCAGTGAAATATCAGAAGAGTTCATTTATCTCCAATGAGAGTTCAGAACAGGTCTGTGATAAGAACAATCATCATGAAAACTGCTAAATCTTCCCCTCAAATGATAAATATTTTACATTTTAGCACACAAATTCTCAATAAAGTTGCAAAACAGTCTACCTATAATGGTTTTCATGGTTGATGAGCTCTGCTGTTCCACGTGGTTAGATTAATCACAACATTTGCTAGAGTTTTCAGATTATACAAATGTTTCAGCCTGACAAACAATACGCATGCATGGATATTGAAGGATCAAAAAAATTGCTGGCGAAATATATAATGGAGCTACGAGATCAAGTATTGGCAACGCTGCTGACAAGTCATTGGCTAGCTGTGAAGTGGGTTGGGGGCAATGCCTACTTTCAGAGCTCATCAGCTTTGAAAAATAATATAAAGCTAAATGCTTTATATCGAAATGCTTCTATATGACAAACACAATATTTGAACCAGGAATCTATAATCACAATTTTCCTTCATCAGGCAGTTTGCTAAATCCCAGGTTAAGCTGACCTCAATTCTTTCACAATATCCTTTAAAATTTTAGCAAGATACATAGTGTACCCATTAATAGTCTCAAAAATAAGGGACTGATGTTTCATAATTCTAGTAAATATCCCTTTAGTTGTTTTATTTGGCCAGAACATTCTACTAGCTTAGTATTCTTAACTTACTTATAAAAGTATAAATAATACATTAAAAAAAAACCTGGAAGATGCAAGTATGCGCACACGAAATGATAAGTCCCCTCTTTTAACTTTCACAGTTTATAGAAAGTATAGTTATTTTTTACCCTTCACTAAATTAAAAAGCAACCATTTTATAATAAACTTTATAATAAGTAAACAATACCAACGAAAAATTTGTGACGTCACAAAATAACTGTTATAAGTAGATAGTTATAAAAAGTAAACAGTACAATACCAACAAAAAATTTGTGACGTCACAAAATAACTGTTAGTAAATAGTTAAGCTCATCCTTATACAATCATGCAAACAATTATTGCAAACCGTTTGTGGGTCAGCACCAGCCAGACTAATGGATTAAAATTCCTTAGAAAACAATGTTAGAGAAATTATAGTATATATTAAAAAAATTCTGTGAAAATTAACAGTATTTTCACAATAGGATTAACACGTTCAGCACGGATGACGCCTTAAGGCGTCAAATCGAGGTTCATTCCAGAGACGAATGACGCCTTAAGGCGTCATATACAATACCACATTTCTATAGCTTTTTATAAATCGCAGGTGTACTGGCAGTGTTAGTAAAGGTTGTTCAGGGGTTCAGATCTATTCTACGAGCGCCACTGTGAAGGTCGTCTTTCGTTACCAACTGCCGCGAATTTTTGACGAATTTTTAAAATTGTTGTCTATTCAAACGTCCTAGTACCGTGTAATTTTATTGTTTTATTTAATTATATCAATTATTCTACGAATTTCTTCGTTTCCAGTGACTTCTTTTTACAAATAAAAGGTAAAAATAATACATTTTTACGTAAAAATAGTTTAATTATTACTCAAAAGAAAGATTTCTGTTACTTTCTGAACTCGCTCGATGCTCTACTTTCTGAACTCGATTTCTATGCACTGTGTTTCTTTTGCAGGTTTTTGTGTTTTTATAAAGTAATAAGCTTTATTACTACTGTATTACTTAATTATTTAATGTATTTTATTTATTTAAATTTTTTTAATTAAATATTATTCATTATCAAACGTAATTGTATTTTTATATTTTACACACAATAATTTTCATTTATTTAATAATTTATACGTATTAATTTTTCTAATAACTAAAAAATGAATTTCAAATATAAATTTCGTAGAAACAACAAACGTGTATAATACCGTACTATATTTAGCCGGTGAGTAGATGAGCAAATAAGTAAGATCGTTCCGGGGACGAATGACGCCTTAAGGCGTCATGGTATTTTTTCACTGCAATGGCGGGTCGGCACAGCGAAGCATCCGTGATTCCAGCCACCGTGCTGAACGTGTTAAAAAGCTATTAGCACTACTGAAATTTTTAATTATTAAAAATGGGAATTAATATGAATTTTATTTTCTAGGAATAGTCATTTTTCAGTTATCCCAAACAATAACATGGGCACATCAGTCCGATAATACACAAGAAATTTCCCCATGTAACCTGAGACTATGAATAAATATTTCAGGTAAAGACAAATTTGCGTACAATAATGAGCATGTTCAAGACAAAACTAAAAATATCATTTACATTTTCATAATTCCTTTCCAGTTTATACAACAATCTACCATACACTACTGTGAAATTTGCTAAATGTTTTTCAAGGTCTTAATGTTAACAGCTGAAACAAATTAAAACACCTGTGCTAAGTGTTTTTCGTTATAAAAATAGAAGTCTCCAGTCAAGTACTAGATGCATGTCTGATATCTGTCATTTTCATTAGTGTAGATGTAGTAAATACAGCAAAGGGTTGAATAATAGCGATGGTAGGTCATTGATTATCTAAATTACTGTCAAGGGAAAAGAATATAACTTTCAAAAAGAAAAAGTAAATTGACACTAGGTTAATACAATTTCTTTACTAGCTTTATAATTCACTTTATTCCCCTCTTTATCGAGCAATCAATATCTAGCATAATCTCAGAGAAACATAAATTATTACTATAGATCATCAATTCAGTATTCAAATAACCTCTACGTGTTTTACTTACAGTATTTTCATTTTTTCAAGGGAAAGCAGTTTGGATAACCCAGGGCCAGATAATCAAAGGAGATTACTGAACAAGAATTTGGCATCAAAACCATTTCAGTACACTACTATAAAATGAAAACCCTACTTATAAGATAAAATCTTGGTCTATGTTTACAATCGCTTATTGATAAAAAAATTAATTTTGATGCTGGGAAAAGGCTGAGTAGCCTACGCCATAAAAATAATAAGCTTGTTTCAAATCCTGATTATTACAATTGATTGATATAAAAAAGTAATCGGACAACCTCAGAAATATTTGGTGTTCATTAGCAGTTAAAAGGACATCCATGCTCTTAATTTCTTAATGCTTTTGAGATGTGGGGGGATTTGAGATGGTTAAATTTTTTTTTTTTTTTTAACAATTCAAACAAACATCAATTTTTTAAAGATTTTTTAATAATTTTAGAAGGTATTCAAATAAATTGCATTTTTTTTATATTAAAAGCAATAAAAATTAATTTCACATGTTTTGTTAAATTAAAATTTTGTTCTAGATTTATTTTCATATTTTTAAATCTTCAAAAAGCTAAATATATATTAATATATATTGAAAATTAAAACATTTTGTCAACGGAAAATTTAACAGATTATACCCAGTCAATACTGAAAAAATTAACCTTCAGGACTTTTCAGTTTCCAAATTTTGGAATAAAATATTACAAGCCTACTTCAGGAAAAAATGTCCACGTTACATATTGAATATTTTACTCAATTTGTAAATAAATTTTATTCGACTTGATAGCCGAGTTTTATATAGAAAGGTCATGTTATCTTATTAACCTTGACACTATTGTTTTGTAACGTTTAAAAAATTTTTGTACCGTAATTCATCTTAAACAAATATTGGCGTCATTAAATCAGTCGCCGCTTGCGATTAGAACTTGGGACATATTCAATAAACAAATTTGAGACTTATTAGGTATTTGGTAAACTCATTTTGTAAAGGGAAATAACCAATACAGATAAAATAAATAATCTCGAAACAAACATTAAGGCCTAACTCGTTATCATAGACTTCAAAAACCACTCAATCAACAAAACCTTCAAAAAATTTACAATAATTAGGCTATTCAAATTTAGTTGCACAAAATTAATCAACCAAAATTTATCTGCCTAAATAAAATTTTATTTTAAATTCAACAAACATGCTGTACCTAATCTGCTTTAGAATATATATTAATTTAAAAATGTCTGGCCACAAAATATATCTTTAAATGATCAAATTACTTTTTCAGTCATAAATGAAAAAAAAAGATTGGTTACTCCAACTAAGTCTCCAATCACAGTTTGATATAAAATGCACTAATTCTTTAAATACTAGGCAATACAATAAAGCTAAAAGTTAATGTACACAAACAATTTGTAAATTATAACTTGAGGTCTTAAAACTTGTTACATAACTATATAATAACTACGACTAATCATTTTTGTTTGTATTTAAGATGCATTTCACAACGACTTTACTATATTGACATGAACTTTTAAAATGCGTGCATTGGATTAGGCAATAGTCATTAATAGAAAATTATATTAATTCTGGTCCTTTTCCATTAATTTACAACCACTCTGATTTGTAAAATCCGTTAATTTACAACTTAATTATAATTCTGTGCTTTTCTTTAGTTTAATAGTGGTCGAAATGTTTGTAAAAAACTTGCTAAATACAGACTTTAATCTAATCGCTGACCAATATGAGTTTATAATACAATCTTGAGTATTGTACTATTGTTATTTAGGTTTGATTAGGGATGGTATTACACATTTATCACCAAAAATATAAAAATGATTGTTAGGAACGAACTGCCTGAAATATATGTGTGGTAGTGAATTAGCAGAAAACCTATTCCCATAGGAATTAAACATGTAACAAAGGACTCAAAAAAAAATTTTTAATTTAAAGATTTACTAAAATTTCAAAAAAAAGTAGGTAAAAATTCACTTCAAGACATAGATAGCAATACTTGGATTTATATAAAAATAATTACAGAACATTAGTTTATACTATTACTTCAATCTGCACTTACTAATATTACCTTGATTTCACACAACAGTAGATAATTATAAATAATAAAAAATTATTACAGGACAATGGCAAAATAAAATCATGATGAGTTATACCCATACAAACATTCAATAAAATCTCAAAATTATTAGGGAATTTAAATTACTTTTAACATACCTGTTCTAAACTAATTCTAATTCAGATGTATGTATTAAAAATCAATTAATGAAAATACTCCAAAAATAGAAACGTGTAATTGAACATGGGACCCCCTGCATTCAAGAATTGCATATTATATATAAACGCAAAACCTAAACCTCCTGACCCTATAAATTTATTTTTTTAATTAAGCTGTTATATTTAATGGGCTATAAAAATAGACAAACCAAATATGAGAGAAATTGTGACTGTCCGCAACAATAATTTGGCATTTAAAATAGGTAATCTCGCTATTACATAAAATACTCAAAAATACGGTTATATATTAAGACGGAAAGACTACATTTAAAACTCGATAAACAAAATTATGAGTTTAATTAAGGGTAATACTAGTGTAACACAGACAAAACATTAATTTTATTAGAGAATTAACAATTCTTCAAAATAAACATGGACTAAAACAGTACTCTAGATGTTATTTAGGCAAATCATGTGCCTTGCTTGTTCAATATGTTATTAAATTTAAAAAAAACTATATAAACGATTTTAATAATCTGCTACAATTAATTTTACAAAATTAATGCATTTTACAATAATATGGAGAGTTAACGTTTAGAAAAGACAGATTTTTACATCTATGAGTACACTAGGCCTATCCTGCAGGTTTAGTCTACTTAAAAAAAACTTTCACCCCATCTGACAACTATATAGCTAAGAAAATATGCTCTGAAAAAATGTATTTTAATTCCAACCAACCTACGTATTCCCCACGACCCATTACGATTAATTAATTAGGCCTAATCATATAAATCAATAAGGAAATCGAACATAAAATTTATTATTCTAAAACTTTTTAAATAAAAATCAAAGCAAGCCAATATTAGATAGACTCATTTACATTAATTAGTAACTCTAGCACTGGTTAAAAGCCGAAATATTCGATTGCACCTTTTAATTAGTGGAAAAAGTACAAAATGAAGGTGAAACTTAAAAAAAATTTAACCTAATTTTTATAATTAATGTTTAAGGCTAACTGAATTACTTAAAAATTAATAAGCAAAACTAAATACAACGCTCAAAGTTAGGAAACATTAGTAATTTTTAAAGTTCAACTACTACTAAGCAAGCAGACAGTTCAACTTGAAATAGGCCAAGCCTACATCCTATATTCAATTGTTGTGCAATTAATTAATAATTAAAATAATCTCCTAATTACAGAGTGAAATCTGAAAATAAATTACCATGACTAAATCAAACAAACGTAACTAGTTCAACTCGAAAATCTGGAACGTGTTAACAAGTTTTTAACCAACTTGGAAATTACGGTCTGTGGTGCAACGAGAACATTAAAACATGCGGCGTATTAATGAATAGTTATTACTAAAAAATGATTTTTTGATTAAAATAAAATTACTACAATGATTTAGAAATACAATAAGATAGTTTTCACACATACCATTTTGGATGGGCTGAGATTACTTTTTACAGAACGCACTAAACGAAGCTGCCAACGAAGGCAGACTCCCTGCAAAAGGAAGAATGCCACGAGATCTGAAAACAGCTAAGAAACTTATTTCCGGTAAATGGATACAAAGCAGTTACAACATCTGTAACGTAACGATTAAAATTAATTTCAATGAAGTGACTACAAATTAGCGTTAAAACAAATAAAATATTCTAAAATTGGTTTGAAAATTAACATTACAAATATTTAGTACAAAAAAGTAACTTTTATAACGAATATATTTTCGTAGGTTTCCCACAATTCGGTTTTTATTACATTTTACAACTAATAATTTAAATGTTACCAACAGTGTTGATTACAATATTATTTAAATAGGATTTTATAAAATAATATTTGCGAACAAATCACTAAAATCCTACGTATCGCATAACACGTGAAAATACAAAGAAGAATCTCAAAAAGCGACACATCACTTTGAAAATACAGCGATCAACCGTGAAGAATTATGTAATACTTAAAAATTGATAGTTTTAAAATTATATGTCTGGCTTTTAAGATGTTATAGTCTACATTTTAGTTTCCAAATAAAAGTTAAACCCAATAAGCTTCACAAACTCTCTGTTGTCTACATTACGTAATACTTCCTAGACAATTATTATCTCTTTGTAGCCGGCGCTTCTTCAAATGACCGAACGAACATTTGTGTATTAAGGTAGGAACCATAGAGTAATAAAGAATTCTTTATTAAATAAATTCTTTATTACTCTATGGTAGGAACAGACTACTATCACGTCACGCGAACTCACATCACGTCACGTCACGTCACGTCACTGCACCATATCTGAAACGTGATATCACGTTTACAAGCACACTACTGTCGCGTGACAAGCGCGCTCGATCGTTTCTCTTCCGTATGAATTTTCTGAAATCAGTTTTATACATAGTATAACTTCTGTCTTTGGTTTATTTCAAATGGAAAGTTCAAGTAGTTCTTCTAAATGGGAAGAAGAACTGGAAAATGCGGCTGTTTTATTAAATGCAGAAAACCATATTAGCATGAAATCAAAGAGAATATGGGTAGGGCCTACATGATAAATAAAAGAAGGAAACAACTGGGTGAATTTCAACAACTAGTACCAGAATTACGTAGAGATCCGAAACGTTTTTGAATGTATTTTAGATTGACAATGGAAGAATTTGATTTTGTTCATGACCTTATTAAAAATGATGTAAGGAAACAAAATACCCAACTCCGTGAAGCCATCACAACTGAAGAAAGATTAGGTGTTTGTTTGATGTAAGAAAAAAATTGAGCAAACACTAATAATTTAACTTAACTTATTTTTATTGAAATTATTAATAATTATATTTGATTTTATTGGTATTCTGCTGAAGGCAGAGATACCAGTTGCAGTAGCGTAGGTGTTTCCGCATTATTTTCGGAAGAATACGATACAGCGTCTTCTCCGTCAGCTGTTGGTGTAGTTATGATTTCAATACTGCCAGATTGCAGCGTTGAAATTGCAGAGTTATCAATTTCTGCCGATAGCACCATATTACTCAGTGCGTGTTTAATTTTGGCCTGTGAGCTCACGTTTGTCAAAATATGTCAAACGAACAGAAAATGAAAACGTGATATCACGGATGAGGTGAGTGACGTGGCATGATACGCGTGAGGTGACTTCAGTGTGAACCTGATACATAAGAGAACCATGTACAACAATGGACCACACTTTACGCTTGTCACGTGACAGAACGTAACATCGCGTGACCTCACATGACGTGATAGTAGTCTGTTTCTACCTTTACTCTATTATAATCAGGATAAGTTATTGTTGCTGAAAGGAATAAATATTGCCGAAATAACCAACTCCCTTCTACTACTCGAACATCAGTGGCAGCTAAAAACGGAACAGTATGGAAGTAGCCTACTAACAGTATGGAAGTAGCGACCATTAGTAGTTTGTCCTTATCATACTTAAAAACTTCGGTTTAATGGTCATCTGCGTTGCCAAACTACAAACGGGAGTACTATTATTCAAAGCCAAAATTAATTTTCTAAACATAGACAGTGTTCCTACATACCTACATATAAAACTGCATGTAGGGTACATATCATGGTAGATTTATGTTCTGTCAAACTGGGTTTTGCCTATTTTTTGTAAATTGACTTTTTGAGTTGGGGCAAGTGTAAATTTGAACCCAGATAGGTTTTTGCCCTAGATTGTCAGTCAGTTAGTCCTCATATGACATAATTTTACTAACTATTCTAATTTTCCCAACTAAGAAATAACTAAATTATTTTTACAGCCAGGGCTTAACTCATGAATATAGTAATGTGACAGGTTCTTTCCCCTCAACATGCAACCCACACATCAGGTCACACCTGAAAATTCCCTTATGTAGATGTTTCCAAAATACCAGTGTCATCCCACCAGGCTTGCAGCCACGCTTAACTACTTTGTGCTTAGATGGAGTACCTGACAAACAAGAGGATGGGACATGACATATTTAGAGATAGGTACTGCTTATTCTAATAAATAAACCCAGTGTCTGCTGTAAATGAGAGATGTTTAATCAAAACTAATATTGAGAAAAGTTTAGGGTTTTAAATTTCGCTTTAGATCATAGTAACCTTAATTTTGGCACTTCATATCTATTTTTAAAATCCTATGAGTTTGGTTGAGAAAACTTAGTTTTTAGTTTCAGTACGATAGTAGAAGCTTTTGCTTCCATATAAAAAATACACCTGTTCACACCTTCCAAAAATCAGTTTTGTTTGGCTTGTGGGGCCATGAAATCAGAAGATAACTGAAAATTAATTCTTTGTGTTACAAAGAATCTGTTCTGTGTTGAATTCTTTGTATCAGTACTTTCTCATTAGATAGTACATTAGCCAGAAGTTAAATTAGAATTAGAAGAATTTCTTTCTCTGGTAAAAATCCTGTTTTAAATAGGTACTACTAAAAATTTTTAATTATGTTTGTAGGAAATCAGTGCCTTAGTCATTAGCCCTAAAGATGGTATTACTGGAGGATACCATTGAAAATTGTATTTTTTCTGTTAATTTTTCAAGGTATGTGATAAATCAATAATACTACCAAAATTACAGTACAGAAATCCACTTTTGTCCTCAAATTCCACCCTGCAGTATTGACCTGATAATTTGAAAATGTAAGTCTTCTCACTCTTCAAGTAGGACTAAGTAAATTTACTATTTCATTGAAATATAATATAAATAAGTCAAAAGATAGAAGGACCATTATTACATTTGAAGTTGAAGTTGACTTGATGTTGTTAAGGTCTATGTATATTTCTATCATTTGACAAATAATAACTTTATTTAAACTATTTCCTTTCAAAAGATTATGTCAATACTATATTTTGGTTTAAGAGACCATTACTTTTATTTCACTCATGTAATGAAATAATTTGAACTATAAGACTATACGAATGGAACATGGAATATTAGAATGATTAAAGTAGGACTGTAGTTAAAAATTACATCATCATCATCATCATCTTACAAGGATTAGGCTCTATTGGCCTGTTCCGGCCAATAAAAATAAAAGAAATTGTACCCCAATCTGTCTTAAAGCAACCATTTAATTAAATATAATTCTCCTTCTAAACACAATTATTTTACTTTCATGAGGTGCCACAGTAACTTGAGCCCATCTAAGAATTCTGTCAAGAAAATACAAAAAATTAAATCTCTTTATTTATTAAGAATTTTTTAGAACATAATTTACTATTAAAAGATTATCTAACTAAGATAGGATAAGGTAGATTTTTTTAATAAGAAGAAAAAGATGTTTTATTGTAAAAAAAATATTACTGTGTCCTAAAAACTTTTATTCGTCTGATTTAATTGTCAAATATGTTCTGCACATTTTAATTCTTTCTTGAAACGTCAGAAAATTTTTTTGGCTTTTATTTTCCATTCGTTTTCTTACCGAACTGTCCCGCCAACGTTTAACTAAAAGTACATCAGAATATTAGAATGATCAAAGTAGGACTGTAGTTAAAAATGACTTTAATTCTGCAAATAAAAGAAATTGTACCCCAATCTGTCTTAAAGCAACCATTTAATTAAATAGAAATCCCCTTACTAAACACAATTATTTTACTTTCATGAGGTGCAACAGTAACTTGAGCCCATCCAAGAATCCTGTCAAGAAAATACAAAAAATTAAATCTCTTTATTTATTAAGAATTTTTTAGAACCTAATTTACTATTAAAAGATTATCTAAATAAGATAGGATAAGGTGGGTTTTTTAAATAACAAGAAAAAGGTGTTTTATTATAAAAAAAATATTACTGTGTCCTAAAAACTTTTATTTGTCTGATTTAATTGTCAACTATTTTCCGCACATTTTAATTCTTTTTTGAAAAGTCAGAAAATTTTTTTTGGCTTATATTTTCCATTCGTTTTCTTACCTAAATGTCCCGCCAACGTTTAACTAAAAGTACATAAGTGGGCGTTGCTTCGATGGTTTTGACCATGCGTTTATGTTTACATGACATTGTTAAATATCATTTCACTTCCACTACCAGTATGTAACACTAATTAACCGCAAAACAAAATGAACAAAACTACATTAAGATACTACCGTACCCATTCAACCACAATACAGCACTAATTGACTGTTTGCAGCAAAGGTGATGTAGCCAAAATAAACAGTAGGCTTAATAGTAGACTACCGCTCCAAGGAAAATACTTGTGTTAATGGTAAAAATCCTGTCTGCAGTGCTGAAAATCATGTAGGCATACTTTATATGCTATAATTTACAGTTCAATTTGCTTAAACAGTATTTTGGTACAGAAATACAATTTACAGTATTTATTATTTATTGTTTTTATTGCAGTTATTTGTACAAAAATTACTTTTACAATATTGACTATTTTTTAACTTTTCGGATAACCCGGGTTTTGGTTAACCCGGACATGCAGTTGGATCGCTCGTTCTATTGCACAAACGAAACTACCCAACCTACGCGTCAGTTGCATGCGATTACTGCGTGCCGTAATCGCATGCGACGATCACACAAACGAAACTGCACCTTAAGAAACTCTATTAGCTGGCCCATTGTTGTAGTGGTCAGCACAACTGCCTTCTACTCCTATTCTGTCACTTGATTCAAGTGTATTTACTAATCTCAAGTTTGCTGAGAACATAAATCTCTTAAGAAACGCACATTTTTCAGTTTTCCTATTTTAGTTCACAGGTATGATATATTTGGAGACTGAGATGTGGTTAAAATCCTAGTAAAAGATAGTTCTTGAGTACCGATTTGAACACTAGACAATGGTTACTTAGATGGTTGGTGTTCAATTAATATATTTCTCAGGAATGGTTGGCCTGAGTCTGTACAAGACTACCCTCATTTACACGCGATACACATTATCCTCTTCATCTCATTGGGCCTTGGAGTTTGTTATTGTTCTTAAACTGAACAGATTGCAACGTGTATAGATTTTACGCACATTAGAGATTTTAAAATAAATTAATTTTGTTGACTATCGATAGATACACGGCGCGGCGCATTCATTGTTCTCCTCTAGTACTACCCAATCGATTAGATCAGCTCTGTCTGTTTGTTACGATAGGGTCGATAGTTCAAATCGAGATCGATACGACAATTCAATTGAAAAAGTTTTGTTTTCTCGTAAAACTGCATTTCGTTTGGTTCGTATTTCGTTATTGCTCTGTCATTCTTTACAATGGCTGGTAGTTCAAATGCTAAAACTTTGGAAGATAAATCAATTTGGGAAGATGGAGAAGTAAGTTTAGTTTGTTTTCATTCTTTAATAGTTATCTCGGTACTTCTAACTCTCTAAATTGTTTAGCCTACGGACATTTCTTATGGTTGATTTGTAGGTTATGAGAAATGAAAAGTTCATTCTTTGACAGTTTAGCCTAGCTGGATATTACAAAATTAATTTACTAATGTGTTTTGTTAAAAGAGACCATTTGGACTTATAGGGTTTATAAGTTTAAATCGTTTTATTTAGATTTTGGTTGATTACTACCCGATGCAAGAAGTATCCAGTTTTTAGGGGATTGGCCATGTTTTAGAAATAGCCACAGAAAATTAATTTGCCTTGGTTTTTATTGAAATATTTTTGTTTAATCTGAAATCTTACAAAATATTTTAAACTGTTTTTCTATTGGATGATGTATAGACACGTTTTATTAATCAGTATTTGTTTACAAAAAAGGAGACATTTTTGAAGGATGCTTTGTTCATGAACTCAACATCAACTTAATATTGTTAAGGCCATGATGGGTGTTATTTTTTAACTTAGTATAATTTTTACAGAATGTAGCTGGGAGATAAAGTACATAGCCCTATATATTGGAAATTATTGTTTCTTACCTTTTTTAAAGAAAGAAACCTTGGTGGCTTTTATTGAACCAGTAAGTAGGCTATATCACTGGTTGTGATATTGAAGTTAGATTAACACAGAAGGTTATGATGAACATGATTTCCAGTTGATAGTTCCGTAGTAACTGTTACAAAGTTACTTGGAAATTTAACCTGGGATATTGGGTTATGCAGTCAAGCTTGCTCTTTGTAATGTCACTTAGTTGGTATTTTATTATCCATGTATTGCATTCTTAAATGAAAGCTTTGGTAGAAGGGTCATTTCATGTCAAATCAACACACCCATTTTACCTCACCATTTTAGATACTGCTAAAATTTGGTATACTCACAGCATGTGCTAAGACTAGAAAAATCCCAAATTTTAATTTTTTATCTCTAACCATTTTCAAAATACGGCTAGGTAAAGTTTTCAAAAAACTGCCAAAAAGAGGCGAATGGATGTTTTTGAAATTGCTCTAGAAGCTGTCCTAATTGAGCTAGAGAGGCAAAATAGGGCCCTTTTTGCAGCATTTTTCATGCTCTCTCCAGTGATGAGTAACATGACATGGGTAATATTAAAAATTTTTTGTGAATACAGATGAAGATTTTGAATAACTTTTTTTCCAAAAAGTACATAATTTAAAATTTAAAAAATTTTTCTCTAAGCACTTAGAACCATTCTAAATAATACTGCCAAATATAAATATGGGATAGCGATGGGTTCATTGTTTAAAAAAATAATCACCGACGCTCTGTTTCACCAGTTTTGTCTGAATAATAATACCCACCTACCTTCAACAATAGAGATTCAGGATTTAGGTAGTCATGTCCCAAATCAAAAAAATATTAAAGAATTTAGGCAGGAAGACCAAGGGAATATTAATTGTTTGTTACATAGTTTATCCAAAGAGGATTGGAAGACGGTTTTCAATTCATCTGATATTAATCAAAAATATCATCATTTTTTTGAGACATTAAAATTTCATTATAATAATAGTTGTCCAATTAAAAAGAAAGATGTAAAAAATATTGTCAGTGAAACAGATGAGTGGGTCACAGGGGAAATTTTGCAAATGACGTCTGAAGTTAGAGATGCATACTCAGATTTTCTTTCACATAGGACTACCTTTAATGAACAAAGGTACAAAACTATTAAAAAACATTATGCCAGAGAAGTCCAGAGAGCTAAATGTAAAAAAACTGCCGAAGTTCTTCATAGTTCACCAAATCTAAACTCAGCAATATGGGAAATAATAAATAAGAATCGAGGTGTAGTTAGCAACAAAAGTTTTACTGACATACCTAATATTGTTAACAAAAACAATGAACTTATAGAGAATGGTATAGAAATTTGTAATTATTTTAACAAATATTACCAGGAAGTAGCTTTAAAACTTAAACAACAGATTGGGGAAACAGTGGGATGTTATGATCCAAAAGGTAACAAGGTAGTTAATCAATTCTTATTTAGCCTAGTTTCAAGGGAGGAATTAGAATCAGTTATTGATAGTTTGAAAAGTAAGAAAACATGTGGGTTAGATGGGATTTCTAGTATAATTGTTAAAGAATGTAAACATCTTTTAATTACTCCTCTCCTTCATTTGATTAACTTCTCACTTGAAGCAGGTGTATTTCCAATCAAACTGAAGGAGGCTAAAATATTGCCTATATTTAAGAATGGAGATAGCCAGTTAGTTGAAAATTATAGACCCATAAGTATTTTAAACACAATCAGTAAAATTTTTGAAAAGGTAGTATTTATTAGGTTAATCAGTTTCTTGACTGAAAACCTAATCATCTCAGAGGATCAGCATGGTTTCCAAAAAGGTAGATCAACTAAAACTGCAATTGTTTCACTTGTGGAGCAAGTAGTTGATATATTGGACGCCGGGGAGAAAGCATTGGCAGTGTTTCTGGATCTGAGTAAAGCTTTCGATTGTGTTGATCATGAAATTTTATTGAAAATTTTATTAAGTCATTAGGCGTTAGGGATGTAGAGTTGAAATGGTTTCAATCTTACCTTATTAATAGATTACAGTGTGTGGAGTTAACTAGGGTTGTTAGAGGGAAACTTACAAAAGTTGTATCTGGAAAGCTTGAAGTCAAAGCAGGCGTTCCACAGGGGTCAGTTTTAGGTCCAATTCTGTTTCTATTGTACATTAATAGGTTACCAGAAGTCATACCTAATGCCTAATACCCGCCTAATACCTGCCTAATGGGACCTGCCTAATGGCAGAGCTTTGTTGTTTGCTGATGATGCTTCAGTAATCAGTAACAGTTCACTGGTAGATGCTCTTGAAGTAAATACACTTGTTAACATAGAGTCCGTAGTGCAGTTCTTGAATCAAATGTTATTAACAGTTAATGGGAAAAAGTGTCAGTACTTGCAGTTCAAAAATAAACATAACGTTAAAGAAAGTAGAGAAGTGGATGTATTTATTCATAATAATAGTTTAGAGCATGTAGAAACAGTGAAGTTCCTGGGCGTATCTCTAGATAGATCTTTGTCTTGGGAATTCTATACCAATCAAGTTTGTAGTAAAATATCATCTGGGGTATTTGCACTAAAACAAGTTGCCAGATTAAATGATAAAAAATTACTAATGGCAGCTTATCATGGCCTCATTCTGTCTCATATCCGTTATGGTATTTTAGTATGGGGTAATTCTAGCATGGGTAATATGAATAGGGTTTTTAAAATTCAAAAGAAAGCTATTAGGTGTATGGTGGGAGCTAACCAGCTAACCTCATGCAGGCCACTATTTAAGGAGCTTAAATTGCTTACAGTTCCCTGTCTCTACATTTTTGAGGTGATTATGTATGTTAGGCAAAATAATTTTATGCAGAATTTCAATGTTCACAATCATAACACGAGAAACAGGAATGATTATTATGTGGCTAATCACTCCACAAAATTGTTTGAACAAAAACCTACTTATGCAGGGAGAAAATTCTTAAATAAATTACCCCAATCTTTAAAGTGTTGTGAGGATTTGAATTCCTTTAAAAAAAATTTAAAAAAATTACTTGATCGGTGAAACTTTTTATAGCATACAAGAATTTCTTTCTTGATAGTAGTGATACATAGTATGTTTCTTATACGTATTTCAGGTGTTATATCTGACGCCATGTCCTATACTCCTCCTGGAGTCTCCAGGGCGCAAAAAAAAAAAAAAAGTTTATAATTAAAATATACAGAAAGGTTCTGAAAATATTAAAAATATCATCTTGAACAAAAACTAATCTGTATGTTATAATTTATAAAAATTAAGTTATTATTCACTTTATAATTTAATACAATTTAACACTAGTATCAATAAATAAAACCAAAAGATTAAACATGCCTATAACTGCAATTACTGCAGTATTTGAGTGTAAATACTGGTATCACAGTCATGATATAGGCGTATAATTATACAAAATGACTTTGCCTACTCCACTCAAGAGGATTACGCTGCTTCAGAAACATTCTTGAAAAGCCGTTTTGAAGATGCATTAACCACCAAAGGAACACAGCAACTTCACGCATTCATTCCCAACACTACATCAGAATTGTTAGTGAAACACTTTTCAGATGATGTGCAGGGTTGAGAGAGGGAGGTGGCTAAACCAGTGGACACACAAAAGTTACAAGACATATCAGGCTATGTTACCACTGTGTATGACAAAGACTGGTGGCTTGGGTATGTGTTGGAGAAAAATGAAGAAGTGATGAACTCAAAATAAGTTTTCATCATCCATGTGGACCAGCTAGATCATTCTTCTACCCTAGACATTCAGATGTCCTGTGGGTGTCAGTTGTGGATATTCTCACAAAAGTAAATCCAGTTACGCAGACTGGGAGAACATATGCTCTTGGAGGAGATGATTTAAGCGAAACCCAAAGATAATTTTTAAGGAAAAACTAGTTTCAAATCTGTACCACTCAATTGTTCTCAGGTTAATGTTAATTTATAATACAGTGTTTATATAATGCAGTTGTTTTTATCATTTAGTACTACCGACTGTGTTACAATGTCTATATACCACACAATAACTATTAGTACAATGATCAATTATCATCCCTTATTTATATTTTACCTGTTAATTTACAACAGTACTAACATCTTATTGAAATATTTTAATTAATCTACTTTTAGAAAAAACATCAAATCAAAAATAATAATTGTTGAAGGTAGGTGGGTATTATTATTTAGACAAAACTGGTGAAACAGAGCGTCAGGGATTATTTTTTTAAACAATGAACCCATTGCCATCCCATATTTATATTTGGCAGTATTATTTAGAATGGTTCTAAGTACTTACAGAAAATTTTTTTAAATTTTAAATTATGTACTTTTTGGAAAAAAAGTTATTCAAAATCTTTATCTGTATTCACAAAAAAAGTTTTAATATTACCCGTGTCGTGTTACACATCACTGCACAGAGCATGAAAAATGCTGCAAAAAGAGCCCTATTTTGCCTCTCTAGCTCAATTAGGACAGCTTCTAGAGCAATTTCAAAAACATCCATTCGCCTCTTTTTGGCAGTTTTTTGAAAACTTTACCTAGCCGTATTTTGAAAACGGTTAGAGATTAAAAATTAAAATTTGGGATTTTTCTTAGTCTTAGCACCCACTGTGAGTATACCAAATTTTAGCAAAATCTAAAATGGTGAGGTAAAATTTTTATTAAAAGTGTTGATTTGACATGGAATGATGACCCAGCACAAAATAGATTTACTCAATGTTTTTGTGTTATTGAAAAATGTTGTATTACCAAAATTTGTTCATGCTATTATTACATTGAATGACCCCCCCCCCTGTTGTTCTATAATAAAGTTAGTGTGATGTACTAATTTATGTAACATAGAAGTATGTACTTTTTTACAGGAATCACTTGGTGAAGAGGTTTTAAGAATGTCAACTGATGAAGTTGTTAGTCGTACACGTCTACTCGATAATGAGATTAAAATTATGAAAAGTGAGGTTATGCATATTTCTCATGAACTACAAGCTCAAACTGATAAAATTAAGGAAAATACAGAAAAGATTAAAGTTAATAAAACCTTACCATATCTGGTTTCAAATGTTATTGAAGTAAGTTTATAGTTTTTATTTTGTTTTTTCTAACATGGTATTTTATAATTTTTTAAATGTATTTAAAATGAACAAATTTGATAATGGTTTCTTCTTGATTGGTTTTAGTAATTTTTCTTAATACATTAAGCGATAATGTGATGCATTTCACATCATGAATTTGTGTGTTACTGTGCAAGTTGATGTGTTACAGTTTTTGAGTCTAGGCAGCTGTACTGGGTTTACTTGTGTTGTTTGCTCTATCAAAATGGTAGTTTTTCTAAAACTTACTAACTTTTTCTAAAAGACATCCTTAACCCTAGAAAGCTAAGGTTATCAAAAAGTTTCATTAAAGCTAATGTATCGTAAAATTTACGACTGACGGTATGTATATAAAAAAAATTATTTTAGGCGAAAAAACTTATTTTTATTAAATACAATTAAAAGTGTATATCTTAAAATAATATTTTATGCTATGAACGGTTTTCAAAGTTCTTCAGCACACTCAACACAGCACTTTGCACAATGCTCGGCACAAATCGGCTTGTTGCACGCACGGCAGTACACGGACGTCATTCTCCTCTTGGCAGATGGACATATCTTGCAAATCGTTCTGGTACCTTGTTCAGGATGACCAACTTGAGGTTTCGGCAATGGTACACCCAATGTATCTGCAATTGATTGCCGGAGTTGCCTTCGTAAATTTGGGGTTTCCAAACGTACCCCTAACCACGGTGCCATTAGTTCATGATGAAGTTCTTTTGCAAAATTTCGCCTTGACTTTGGTTTTTGGCCCAGCTTAGCAATGTTGTGGACATAAGTAACGTAAGAATTCACCAATATGATGTTTATCATACCGAAAAACATACAGATTGGACACCTTTTGGTTTTTCGGCTACTCATGTATTCGCTAAACATGTATACGCTAAGTCTAATGAGTCGTAAAATTTACGAGCGGTATTAAAAAAAACGGACTGAAACACTGTGCTAATTGCAAACGGAAGCACAACTAGACAGGTCAGTATAGTATATGTGTAGACCGTAATGGACGAATCTATTGCTTGCCACTTCAGGGGGAGGGAACGAAAAAACTAATTCGCGCTCGTAGGAAATACGATAGATTAGCTTTCTAGGGTTAAAATACTGTTCATTATTTCTGGAATTGTTTGTATATTTTTATTTGTTATTATTTATATACTGGGTCCATTATGAAAGTAATGCAAATTTTCTATGAAAAATAAATTTATTGATCGTTCTGATACAAATGCTTTAAATTCTTCGAAATACTCTCCCCCTGTATTAATACACTTGCGAAGAATGTCTGTCACGCATGTAAAGCACCCTGAAACTCTTCGGCAGGAATATCTGTTAGGAACCTTGTAACATGCTTTTGGATGTTTTCGCTCTTCAGTCTGTGAAACAAAAATAAGTCGCACGGAGCAAAGTTTGGACTTTAAAGGGGCTGGGGGATTACAGAGGTGTTGCTTCATATTCTTTTAAATATTTGGTTATAGTTTTGTAAGATTGCGTTTTTAGTGGCCTGTGCTTTGTAGGCCTAATTGTGTAGTGTGTAAAATTGAAGTCAAGAAAATTAGAAAAACCTGCAACTTTTATTTCAAACATTAGTTTCTACTGCATATTAAGTAGTTAGTTAAGCATCGATTAGTGATTTTTCATATTTTGTTCGTTGAAAAGGAGTTAGTTAACACATTCAGCGCTACGCTCTTGCCTAGCGAGTAATGGGTAGGTGTAACCGCCAGGCTGCCGTCTCGCGTAGCACGTTCTGTTTTGTTAATATTTTAAGTAATTCTGGAGGGACTCAGCCCCTTTTCGTCACACGATCTTATACCCTCGTATAGGGCCTAATCATACAGTATTTAAATGGGGTTTCAGGATGCAGTTGAATTTAATATCTTTGCAGATATCGATGCAAAATAGCTTACACTTTTGGATTTTTAAAAATATATTATTTGTAGTTTAAAGTTATATAATAAATTACGTAAACAGTAAATGGAAACATTCAAACAAGAAATATATTTATTATAAAATGTATGATTAAAATTAATCAATTCTCGGATGGTTTTATACTTCACAGTAAGAATATGCACAAATAGGTCGCAAATAAAAAAATTCTATAACAAACGTGTAAGTAACATAACAGTTGTAAATAAAGCAAGCGGGGAACAGGCCGCATGAGTAATCAGCTCGGCGGGAGAGATGCCTCATAATTGCCCAGCATTGAATGTGTTAAGATTGCATCCTTAGTAGCCTATGCATTGCTGGTCTAATTGAAAAGTGTGCAAAAGTGAAGTCTTAGAAAATTAGAAAACACAACCTTTCCGATAATTCAGGTATCTATGTAACTAAACCTTTTATGGTGTTTAATAGTAAATTAGACAATTGTTTATTAATAGTTGTTGGTAATTATTTATTAATTATGTAAATTATACTCAACACAAAATATACCTAAGTTCATTCCGCTTAACTTTTGAACACAAGTATAAACAAATAATGTGAGTGTAAGGTTGAAAGAATGAGACGGGCACCTGTATGGCACTGAATGGTCTAGAAGAAGTTTCAATGTATTACTGTAGCAGACGTAAATATAATATGTTGACTATTATCAACATGACTTGCTTTTGGTGCCTGGCTGTGCGATACTGATTTGCATAAATTAAATTATATTTGTTTATATGTACTTCGTCTGTATCGTTTTAAGTAATACTTCAAAACTTCTTGAAGCAGTTCAGTGCTTTATTTTTGCTTGAACAGTGCTCTGTATTGCGGGTAAATACACCTTCAGTTAGATACGAATAAGCTTTCATGGTTGGGATGGCTTGTGTGTAGAATTTTCCATTACCTTAATTTTGAATACAGCTAATAGCAGAGCAAAGCATTTATTTATATAAGTTGCAAAGTTAAGTGGAATAAACAATTATGGTAATTGATCGATACGAAGTTAGAGAAAAGTTTAAAAATAATTCACTATTACTTAAAATGACCCATAACAAACAGGTGGATTGTCAATTTATTTACACTCAATCTGTTAGTTGCAGGGCTAAAATAAATAGTTCTGTTTCTTATCACATGGTCAGCCAATTAAATGACTGAATCATTTAAGAACAGAAGAGGTAGAAGTGCAAAAGACACTAATCAGAGTTGTCTCCTCTGAAAGTAATGAATTTCATTATACAGCCAGACCCTGTGGTGAATGAAGTGAAGGTGTCATTTGCAGAGTGGAAAATATGTGCTTTTCAGAGGGCCTGGCATGCTGATAAGCATAATTTTTCACTCAGTGAGGAAGGCAATGGTAAACCACCTCACTCCTCGTTTTACTTAGTAAAACCTCTATAGGTTCAAACCAGCCTTTCGGCTGTTGACCTAAACAACAACAATTACTTAAAATAATGAGGTAAACTCATGTTTAGTCGTTGCAACATGTGTTCAAAATTCTGGTCAGCGCAACTGCCTTCTATATCAGTTGTCCTGGGTTCAATTTCCGGTCAGGCCTAGTATTTTTCATCACTTAGTTTTATTTATCAACCTTCTCATCATCTGCATTAGCAGTAATTGCAAAACAGTCAGTTGTGAAAAAAAGGTTGTCTATTTTTTACTTCCATTTTCTACTCCTGTGTTGAACTTAAATAATTTACTTATTATAATGAACATTTATCGATATTTCTTTATTATCGTGCAATATTTAATTTAAATTAAAACTCTGAAATTAGGTTAATTTTCAGCATCTCTTAATTTATTTCCCATTGCTCTATATAGTTTGCTAATTGGCTCGCAAATACAATAATGTTGGAAATTATAATTGTTAAATATGCAGAAATTGTATTTCTTATCTAGCTTTTACCAGGTATTAACTACTTCACATTTATTTTTATTTACAGTTATTAGATGTTGATCCCCAAGATACAGAAGAAGATGGTGCAGTTGTTGATTTAGATGCACAACGAAAAGGGAAATGTGCTGTCATTAAAACATCCACTCGACAGGTTCGTTGTCTATGTATTCTTCTTTAATGATTAATAACTTGATAAATTGTTATGCGCACTCTTATTAAAATGAAATGAGTAGTGGATGTATTTGGATATGTATACTGTACTATGCTTTGCAGCTATCTTAACAGGTCGGCTGCCATGAGATGCGCATGCGATCCTCAGGTGTTTCGTCAATACAGGCCGTGAAGATCACTTGTGATTTGTCCACACAGGCCATGAGAATCCATGCTGGTTCCTGAGACGCCATTGTGATTCTTTCATCATAACTTTTGTAGGCCTGCTAAGAATACATTGAATTTGTTGCAGGCCTGTTAGGCCTATTAGTATAATTTAAATACATCTGTATGCAGGTGCTATCTGCGCGCAGTAAAATTAGTACTACACAAAAACTAAATCTACTGATACTTTCGTTGTGTTTATTCATATTGTAATGTTGTTATCTTCATTAGTGATTACATGTGTTGATTAATGTTTGTAATAATATCGTAAGTTATTTATAATACCGTTTATTTGTTCTTATTTGTGTTGTATTGTTGTAAGTATTGTTGTATTTTGTTGTAAGTATTGTTTTCATGTCGATTTTTCACCGGATCTACACGTTTTCAGACCCCCTGAACCCAAAAATATGTTTTTAGTGATTGGTTTGTGCGTGTGTGAACAGGATGTGTCAAGAACGGAACATCGTACGAACTTGAAACTTGAGTTAGATACTACTACTGGACCTGACACGAACATTTTTATCAAAATCGGTCAACTGAAAGAAGTAGTTTATTCATGTCATTTTTCACTTTTTTGCTATTTTTTAAAAAAACTGGTCCTATAATTTTTTAAAAATCACCTCATTTATTAAATTTTTATTCTCTACAAAATAGTTGTAATTTAGTGTTAATGTCAGTAGTGGATCTTAAAGCAGTATCGGGCATTGAGTGGATCTATATTAATTACTTAAAAACTGGCATATAGAAATCAGCTTCTTGAGTAATTAAGAAAACAGTTATTCTAGAAAAGAGCTTTTGTAAAAATAATTATGGGTCGTAAATAAATTCAACATTCCAGGTGTTGACAAAAG
This sequence comes from Catonia carolina, assembly GCA_035578175.1. Taxonomy (NCBI): domain Eukaryota; kingdom Metazoa; phylum Arthropoda; class Insecta; order Hemiptera; family Achilidae; genus Catonia; species Catonia carolina. Next base: position 907,734 of record JAQMRL010000022.1, on the reverse strand, counting down.
TGTGTACTTACACAGTCCTTGAAGAAATACTCAAGGCCGAGCATATACTGGAGTGCAGTTCAGGACAGGCAGGGCAGGAGCGAAAACTGTTCAACCATTGTTGCCTGTAGCATACCCTGTTTTGGAAGGCAGTTATATGTGGCACAGCAACATTTCTGTGTCGAGCAACCACAGTTTGTAGTCAAGACAGTTTTAGTGCACGCATTGAGTAGGAATCATGTCGGTTCAAAAATAAAATTTTGAATTTACTTCAATCATTTTCAGAAAGAAAATAAAGAAAATCTAAAAGATCTATGTACCAAATTACACCTTGAACTTGTCCGTACGGAAAACATATTGTTTGAAACCAATCATCCTGATTACATGAAAAATTGTTCTGTTGTAAATTAGTGTTATTCTTGAACGTAGTATCGTCAAACTCTTGTGTAAACTTGAACTTGCCATGCGTTTTACATTTTTTCATAAAATCCATTTTGCCACAAACTTTTCTCTCTTGGCTTTGAAATACAGTACAGTAAAATTAATTCTTTTATACCGGAATCGGACGAACCGGTACTAACCTGTCACTCTTAAAATGATCCATCGCGCTAAATTGCCAAACATGAACCAATTTCTGAACCGGGAAAATAACATTTGCCTGTCCTGCATCTCAAATATACGCTGCGAGAAATGTCTGCTCTGTTTCACCTGCACTCTAGTATACACTCGGCCTAAATATCAGATTAAAAGTTAAAATTAATCTTACTTCACTCCCTTAGTTAGACATAAAATATAAAAGAAAATGAAATTTTAATGATTTTCTTGGTACAAGTTATTCATTTTCAATTGATTAGTTTCATAAATGTATTTAATTGGTGGAATGCTGTTTTACACTATAACTATAGGGTGATTCAAAAAGAGCGCCGGTTTTGATATATCAAATTAACAGATTTATTTTATTGAAAAACTGAAAATAAATACATCAACAAGTTCATCTTACCTTCTGATTTCATGTATGAAAAATGATGTCATGCATGTGTCCTCCTCTACTGCGCTGGCACGCATCAACTCTGTCCATGAAATTGGATATTACTGCACGACAAGTTTCGACTTCCATTTGCCCGATAACCCGTCGAATTTCCTCCTTCAAGACATTGATGTTTCGGGGTTTATTGGCATACACCAATGACTTCAGATGACCCCAAAGATGAAAGTCACAAGGCGTCAATTTTGTTTGCGAAGGTGTCATCATCCTGCCGTTTTCTCAATACCCAGTCAACAAACTGTCGTCTCTTCTGGTGGTCTGCCACTTTCAAATGTTGCGTCAACTGAATTTTATACGGGTGATATTGGAGATCGTACCGAAGAATTCTCCGTACAGAAGAACATCGTAAACCCAATTGTTGAGAACGGCGACGTATTGATTTTGCTGGGCTAACAGCCACACTGTCACGAACCAACGCAACGTTCTGCTCAGTTCGGCCAGAACGACGACGTCCAGAACTTTTAAGGTTGACTGTTGAACCCGTCTCAAAAAACTTTTTCATGAGCCTGCGAACTGTTGATTCATTCGGTGCTTCATTACGTCCTAGAGTACCGCGAAGTCGCCTGACAGTAGCCGCATAACTCTCTCCTTTCTGGTAAAATGTTTTGACGATTAACAATCGTTGTGCAATAGTAAACTTCTCCATGGTTAGACACAGACTGCGAGAGTACTACACTGCGAACAAGAGAAACTACAACTGAATCATCAATCGGAATGTTCTCCGAAATAGAAATGAGGTCTAACAATGTTGCCAACTGATTAACAAAAATTTACCAGCCGTTTAAAAACCGGCGCTCTTTTTGAATCACCCGTTATTTAAATATGATTTGAACATTTAAATATGAAGTCAACACAAATAAGGTAGCTTTCTAAAATTGATCGTCTACAACAAAATATAGTTGAGTTGATTACAAAATAGGATCGGGACCAGTTGGAGCATGGAGAGGGGAGTGAGACCAGCGACCAACCAGTTTTTCTGTACACCGTTGCCACACCTGCGCTCTAGTTTCAGTCACTGCTCTGTAACCGAACCGTGCGTTTTGCTGCTTACTGTGCTATCTTGTGACCTGCTATTATAGTGGTGTTATAATTTATTAGTAGTCCTTTTCAGGATTAGCTGTGGTTAATAGTCTATAAACAATTTGTTTCTCTTTTAACCTTAGTATCAGTACCTTATAAGTGGTTGTGAAGTTGGTTAAAGAAGTGTGTGTTAGGCCAGGCGGTCAACATGGCAACGCTGCTTCTTCTTCCTTGCCGAGCGCCATTCCTATTTTGTAATCAATTCAACTATAGTCACACGCAGAAATGATCATATATTTTTAAACTTTTGCATTGTACTCTTATTTAACATAATATCAGTCTTATTGTGAATGCCTCAATTATTTTTTCAGACGTATTTCCTGCCAGTGATTGGTTTGGTAGATGCTGAAAAGTTGAAACCTGGCGATTTGGTTGGTGTTAATAAAGATTCTTATTTAATATTAGAAACTCTTCCAGCTGAATATGATGCTCGTGTCAAAGCTATGGAAGTTGATGAGAGGCCGACAGAACAGTATTCTGATATTGGTGGTCTTGATAAACAAATTCAAGAGGTAAGTCTTTCAATAGACGCTGGTAGTCTTTATCATCCATGACAGTGATGTGGTTAATGGTTTCTGTTGTGCTATAAAAAGATTTTCGAGAGTGGTAAAATTATTCTCTGAGATTGCTTCAATGTATTGTTTTTAGTATCAGGCTGTAGGCCTAAATTTAATGAAACATAATAATATTTATTAAATTTGGTTAGAATGTTGGTTAGTATTTATTTTTTGAAGAGATAATTATTAAGTAATACAGTAGCTGCTCACTTGACTGAGCCTTCATGTTAACTGAGGGGTGCATTTTGTTACTGGGTTAATCTGAAGTTTGGAAATGTAACAATAACATCCATTAAAATTAACATGAGAGTCAATACTAAAATGCGAACAGTGTACATGAAAGGAATGCATGTTCAGTCATTTTATTCCTTTTATAACTTAGGCCTCTCAATTACTCAATCAAGGTGTCATAGAAACGTTTAACTCTATGAAATCGGATTAAAGGGTTATATTTATTAAACCCTATTTGTATAACAAACACAATCTTCAGTCAAAAATAAATCTTTATAATGCATCCTGCAGTTTGAAATCATTTATATTTCATATAATGAATTTATATAATAATTTCACCAATCTTCTTTTTAAACTGCGTCAACTTTATTTTTATTCTTACTTACACGTGTTTCGGTGGATCTATCATCATCAGAGTAAATAAAAAAATTGAAATTAAAATAAATTAATTTTAAATCAGTTTTATACAAATGACTGAAGATGTATCATCTTCTGTAAATTTTAAATAAGTGAGATAAAAATTATTTTAATTTAAATTTTTTTATTTACTCTGATGATGGTGGATCCACCGAAACACGTGTAAGAATAAAAATAAAGTTGACGCAGTTTAAAAAGAAGGTTGGTTAAATTATTATATAAATTCATTATATGAAATAGAAACACAATCTTCACTGAATGTAACGCAGTAGGCCGCTTACATATACAGTAATAGCAACCATTTAAACTATGATTATTTAAGATTGGTCATTGGTGTGTATGGATGATGCCAGTGGGTACCGTCATAATTTATATTTATTATTTAAACCATGTAGCCTACTATGCGAGCCACTTCAGTGGCTATAGAAATAAGTAGTGCAGTACGCAATAAAACTTGTTGCGGTGAGGTCAATATCCATCTGAAACCAGTTATTATTGTATTTATTTTGTAAAGAATTCTTCAAAGCTACTAATAGGATTTACATAAATAGAATATGTTTCAAGAGAAATATTTTATTATCGTTTTAGTGTAAAGGGTAGGCTAGAGTGTTGAAATTTTTTTTATGTAAACAGATATCACATGCAGGCCATCCGAAAGTCAACGTACAAACATGTTTCTTAGTTTGTGTGAAAGCTGTGACGTTTTTCTATAGGAATTTGCTTTTGTTACAAACGGTTGGGTCTAATTTACGTTGTAGCAAAGGGGGCAGGGAGTGGCGCATGAAAAAATACCGCCTGTAGTGGCATACAAACAAGTCATCTCTATATCATTCTCTTGCAACTTACAGAATTGTGAAATGTACGTATTTCTAGATAAAATGAATAATATGAATGTGTGTTTGACATCATGGGGAAAGGAATATAAAAATTATTCCTTCCTCACATCATCGGCTATACAGTACACATTTGTAGTTGCAGTTATCAACATAGTAGATTCTATTATACTTCTGACTTTGCCAATATTTTTGCGCATATGATATATCAATTATTTATTAGACCGTTCTATATAACGCCAAAATAACAAAAACAAATCTATATTATGTAGTCCTACTTTTTTCCAAAACATAGGAATGTGCATGAAATAAATTTTTTTTCAAAAAATCGCTCTATCTGACATAAAAGAAAGAAATTTGAATGGTATTATTTTTAAAATAATGGTCAAAATTTTTTGAATGTACCACATAAATTCAAATTTTTCGGTCGGAAGGTGGATAAAAACAGATAAGTCGTAAGATGAGATGATGGCCGCTGTACAGAAGCGCAACAGACCAGAACAGCCAGCTCCTTAAGGGTTAATTCCCTTGCCTTCATGCTCAACATGTTATCAAGCTGCAAGTGTACAATTTGTTTCATTATTAGGACAGTTATGTTTTGTTTTATTTTTTTTATTTATTCTAATTAGAGAATTGATTCCGTTTCAGTTGATTGAAGCTGTTGTTTTGCCAATGACAATAAAAGAAAAGTTTGAAAATCTTGGAATTCAACCACCAAAGGGTGTACTCTTGTATGGGCCTCCAGGAACAGGTAAAACACTGTTGGCCAGAGCTTGTGCTGCACAAACCAAATCTACTTTTCTTAAATTGGCTGGTCCTCAACTCGTTCAGATGTTTATTGGTGATGGCGCTAAGCTAGTAAGAGATGCCTTTGCTTTAGCAAAAGAAAAAGCACCAGCTATTATATTTATCGATGAATTAGATGCTATTGGAACCAAACGGTTTGATTCTGAAAAGGCTGGAGATCGTGAAGTTCAAAGAACTATGCTTGAGTTATTAAATCAGCTAGATGGTTTCAGTTCAACTTCTGATATTAAGGTAAGGTACTAATTGAATTATTTTTATTCCTATTTTTTCTACATTTTTCTTTGTTGCCAAATTATTGAACAAAAGTAATCCATGTATTTAATCCAAGTCAAGTGATTTTAACACATGCTTATTTCTGGAGTTTGAATCTGTCAATTTTTATAATTCTTGCGGTGACGGAATCCTTAATAATGTGCTGATTTGTCTAAAAGTGTTAAAGTACTATCAATCCAGGCTGCTTATTTATTTTTTTTACATTGAATAACTAAATTAAAGTACATTTAGTCTCCCTTTAATGATTAACCTATTGGGGAGCTGGGTTTATTTAGCACACATTTTTATGTACTTAATTTGATATGATTTTTTTATTATCGCTTTTAGTTGTTTCATTCACGCTTGTTTAAATTTATTAATTCTTAAAATAAATACTTTTGAACTAACTGGATCTTAATTGTATGCTAAGTAAAACCTCTGTTTATCTGTACTTCTACATCAGGTGATCAAAAAATTAGTTTTTACATAACAAAGAGATTCAAACGTTGGAAAATCAGTGTACTGGGTGGCCCGTGTGTCAGTTTTCCCACGTATGGAAGAAGTAAAAATAAAGGCTTTACAAGTTAACGGAATAAGAAACTTACAGGGAAGAAAACAGATTTGAACTGTACTTACATAATACCTTTGTTATAGCGCCTGTTCAAAATGTCTACAATTAGTGTCTGTGCACTTCATACAACGACTTAAAACTGATTGACAAATTTTCAGCAATAACAATTTATCTTTATTAACTATGTCAAAACGCATTTTCTATTATGCTTTTTTGTTCGGCTAGTTTATGTGGTTTTGTAGAAAACCCCAATCCTTTATAATACCCTACAGTGAAAATTACATGGGTTTAAGTCTGGCGAGCGCGCAGGGCAATCAATTGTACCACAGTGACAATCCATTCGGTAAATTTGGAATTCAAAAGCTCTTGAACTTTGATACCGAAATATGCTAAAGCCCCATATTGTTCCCAGATATGCGATTGAAAATTGTAAACAGGATTGATTTCAAATTCTGGAAATACAAGTTCTTGCAGCACCTGTTAGTAACTTTCTGAGTTTACATTTCCCTCAAAAAAAAAAAAAATAAGGATCTATCAATGCAGTACTCGAAATTTCTCCCCAAACCATAACACCAGGCACATTAAGCTCTTCTTGGATTACTTTATGAGGATTGGCTTCTGACGAGTACACGCAGTTATGCCGATTAACACGTTCATTGAGTTTAAAACATGCCTCAACAATACAAAATTAATCACAAGATATTAGGATCGGCTTCTGTACGGATAGCAAATGTTTCACAGAATTCCAATCGCCTGTCGGGATTACCCTTGTGAAGAACTTGGAGTAAAGATGGACGATATGATTTAGAGACACCTCACTATAACGGACAACAATTAATGCTATATGTGGTTGCTGCTAACGTAACAATGTTATAAACTTATTGATACAAAATATCCTATTTCATGGGGAAATTGACATATGGGCCGCCCGGTATAAACAGCTGGAACATGAGTGGTAATGTGATCATGTTCTTATAAAAGTATGTATCGTAATAGAATATCTCTGTAGAATCGTGTTCAAAATGTTTCTCTGAGATAATAGCAGCTAACTACACATTTTACTAAGAAACCAAATGAATAAATATATTTGATCATACAGGTCATACGCCAAATGTATATGGCGTGTTCATACAGTGAGAAATTTGAAAACCAAGACATACAGGATTCCTCCTTATGTATTCTGAGCAGAAACAAGTATACAATATGATTCATGAAGAAATGAGATACTTTAGGAGGTGAATCTACATGCAAAAATAAGAAAAAACATTCATATAAACATAGGTCCAGAATTGCTTCGTTAGAGAGTTACAGCTGGTGAAAATTTTCATCCGAGTTTCAGTTCCTCTGCAGAAATGAAGCCCTATAAAAAATTTTAGAACGTTAATTCAGTTGGGAAACTAATTAGATTTTATGTAAAATGAGCTGAAAATTGAATGAACAAGTCCCAGATCTGTAACTAGAGTAGTTTTTGAGATTTCAGATGAAATACACCAAATTTGGTCTCAAAAAACTGTTTTCTTTAAGGTTTGAAGTACGTTAACTTTGTTAAATGGGTAACTAACATGAAAATTTTTTAAACATAACTTGTAGAGAATTTAATTTTGAAGAAAATGATGTAAAATAGGTCTATAAAAACAACAAATAACAAACTTGCGAAAAAAAAGGTTTTTATTACACCGAAACAAAACAGAACTGTAAAGAAAAATTTCAAATCACACAGAACAAAACAGAACTGTAAACAAAAATTTCAAATCACACAGAAAGTCCTTGTATATTTATAATAATTTACAATAAAATAAAATATTAATTTATAAATTAAATAATATATTGGCTTCAGTGCTGCTATAATGCTACAATTTCTTTATATACGTTTATAATGCCATGTAATAATGACTTAATAAATCTACAGTATTACGAATAGTCAAAAATATTATAATAGAGAACAAAACAATATGATTATAGCCTACAATTAGGTCTGTTAAGTTAGTCTCGAGAAGGTAATGGTCGTAAAGTTCAGTTCGGTTAATATATCATTAAGTAGTTATTCAGTTCGGTTGTGATTATTTTCCCAGTTTAAAAAAACATTACAAAATTATGTTTTGTTCTTGGGCATATTATATGATTTATACTTTATACTATTAAATAATATAGCCTACATAATAAAAGTATAAATTTTATTCTTTATAGTCTCATAATAATAATATCCAATTGCAGTAAACAAATACAGTAAATGAAAAAATACAGTGAATAAACTACTTTTTTTAATCTAACATGTAAAAACAATGTACTTTTTGTAACACTGCAAAAAGCGTAAGGGGAGTACCTCCTATGAGTACATAGGATATTGTGGAGGGGATACACGAGTGAGAACTCGACCCGCCTAAATATTTTGTGCCCAGTATAGAACACAATGGCAAACTGTGTGGAGAGCATTTTGAACAATTTTTGTAATACTGTAGTAGTTTACTTTCTAATTGCAGTTTTGTATTTGCTGTGTTTTCTGTGTGTGTTAACAAATATTACAAGGACTTTCTGTATGATTTGAAATTTTTGTTTATAGTTTTGTTTTGTTTTGGTGTAATAAAAACATTTTTTTTCAAGAGTCTGTATTTGTTTTTTATTGGCCTATTGTACAAGGGCGTATTGAAAAGTAGTGTCTCCATCACTATAACTATTATAATTATGGGCCAGACAATCTCAAAAGTTAGTCATGTACTGAAATTTTTTGTAAATAAGTCGCCATAGCGGCAATTCACAGCTGCAACAAACTAATTCAAAACAATGCCTCTGCCGTGAACATCATGATTACAGTTTTCTGGGATTGTGATTGTATCGTTCACAAAGAGTTTTTGAAACGTGGCTGTTTTATCAGTTCCGAACAATATGTTGCTACCCTATCACATCTGAAGCGATGGCTGCATAGGGTTCGTCCAGACGAAGAGCCAATTCTGCATTATTACAAGACTCATCTTCCCACAAGTCTCAAAATGCATACAGCACTAGCGAAGCTTGGGTTTCAAGACTTTTTACTCATCCACCTTAAAGCCCAGATCTTGTGCTCTGTGATTTTTTCCTCTTTCTGAAGCTTGAGGTACATCTCAATGGCATGTATTTCTCTTTGGATGCAGAGTTGATAGTGGTGGTGAGAAAATTGTGCCTTACAAAAACTTCAGACTTCTGCGACAGACTATCCCTAAGCATAGTACGTAGGTGTAAATGTATTGCTGTCAAGTATGTAGAAAAGTGATTACATTGGTAGGTAGGGGACAGTTTAATCTATCATTTCACAATAATATGTAAACAATATATCCAATACTAATGAAGTTATAGCGATGGAGGCATTACTTTTCAATACAGTCCCATACATAATTTTTTTCTAAATTATTCTCTACAAGGTTTGTTATCCATTTAAAAAGTTAATGTATTTCAAACCTTAAAGACAACAGTTTTTTAAGACCAAATTTGGTGTATTTCATCAGATATCTGAAAAACTACTCTAGTTACCAATATGGGACCTGTTTTATTCTATTTTTAGCTAATTTTAAATAAAATTTATTTAGTTTCACTACTTATATATACCTATAATACATTTCTACAGGGGAACTAAAATACGAACGAAAATTTTCGCCAGCTGTAACTCACTTCGAAGCAATTCCGGACCTATGTTTATATGAATGTTTTTTTCTTTTACTTATGGAATTACTTCCTGAAATACCTCATTTCTTTGTGACTCACTCTGTATTTGGTGTACCACCCAAAAGGTTAGTATTGTACGTGACAAATTTTCGTTCATTAGGACGACTGCCACGACCACCCTAATATGTATCTTAATCGACATTGGTTGGATTACTCAGGTTAAACATATTTTTACGGTAATAAAATTCAGCTGGATGATTGATCTATATTATTAGTTGAAATTACTAACTGCATATGTTAATATTTTCTTAGGTAATTGCTGCTACTAACAGAGTCGATATTTTGGATCCTGCATTACTACGATCCGGTCGTTTAGATAGAAAAATTGAATTCCCACATCCAAATGAAGAGGCTCGAGCTCGCATCATGCAGATTCATTCAAGGAAAATGAACGTCAGTCCTGACGTTAATTTTGAAGAAATTTCTAGATCTACTGATGATTTTAATGGAGCTCAATGTAAAGCTCTTTGCGTAGAAGCTGTACGTATTGTAATTTTGTATTTACATTATTATCTAATTTAAAGTAATTTTATGTGAGAATTGCAGTAGGATTTGTTACTGGTATTCAGATACATTAGGAAATTTGTACGAAAAAATATAATGCCGTACTTAATTTATCATCCAAAATACAACTTTGTATGAATTTTTAGTTTTTTAAGCTAGTAAACATCTATAGGGCCATAAAGGGCTTCTGTCATTAACTGGAAGGAGATCCTTACTTCATTTTACAAAAGGTTTAAGGGAACTGGCCGGGATAGAAGGTTATTGTTCTATCCATACATTCATGTTGTATGGCCTGTTAGTAGCCGTGTGACCATATCATGGTGAACGGAACTGGAAGGTCTCCCCATTCCACCCTGGCAGATGATGGCTTGGGGCACTCCTGCCAAGCAAAAAGCTAAACGCAACAGTAAACTACAGCTTTTTCTGTCTGACTAGAATTATCGTGTAGAACTCTCATATGATTCTAGTTATGCTTACTTAGGTCTTGGAAAACTTCAAAATATGAAAAAAAATTATGATGGTGTCCTTTTCTGGTAAAACATTCCAGAGGTCTACTAGTCCTCCAATCAGATCTCTGGGTGAGGACTATCCGAAGGGGACTTCATCAAAAAGATAAAAAATTTAGTCAGAATGTGGAATGTTATGAGTTTAAAACAAACTGGTAGGTTAGAGAATTTAAAAAGGGAAATATATAGGTTGAAGTTAGATACTGTAGGTATTAGGCCGGGCGTATACTAGAGCGCAGATGGCACAGTTCAGGACAGCCAGGGCAGAAGCGAAAACTGTGCACCCATTGTTGCCATAGCGTACCATATATTGGGAGGCAGACATGTGTGGCAAAGCAACGTGTCTGTGTTGAGCAGCCACAGTTTGTAGTCGAGGCATAGTTTTAGCACATGCGTTGAGCAGGAAACATATTGGTCTAAGAGAAGCTAATAAATTTGTGCTGATTACATGAAAAACCTTTCAGTTATAAACCTAGTATAATTCTTGAATGTAGTATTGTCAAACTTGTGTTAACTTGAACTTACCAAGCGTTTTATGTTTTTTTATAAAATCACTTTGCCATAAAATTTTCTTCCTTCGCTTTGAAATACAATACAATTAAGTAATTCAATACCATACAAGTAAAATTAATTCTTCTGTACCGGAATCGGACACTAAACTATCATAAACTATCACTCTCACTAAAATGATCCAACGCGCTAAATGCCCAAACATGAGCTAATTTATTAACCTGAAAAAAATATTCGCCTGTCCTGAGTCTCCAGTACGCGCTGGGAGAAATGTCTGCTCTGCCTGCCCTGCTCGTGTCCATCTCGAACGGCCTGTGCCACCTGCGCTCCAGTACACCCGGCCTTAGTGAGGTGTGTTGGGATTATGATCGAGACTTTTAGTCAGGGGATTATAGGTTTATTAACATTAAAGCCATCAGCGGTCGGGGGGAGTGGAAATAATAATGAATTAAAAAGTAGGACAAAGAGTGACATACTATAAGCAGTATAGTGATAGGATTATCATGGTTAGTGTTTATATAAAACAAAAGCCCACCACTATCTTGCAAATTTATATCCCTACGTCTTTGCATAATGAGGGAGAAATAGAACAGGTATATGAGGAATTAGATAAATTGATAAATATGTCGTGGGGGATGAAAATTTGACAGGACAGTTTGAAACTGAACACAGATCCACACACATATTTCATCATATAATATTCGTTATATAATTTGTATTATTCGTCATATAATTTGTACTGCTTGTCACAAAGTTCTGATACGTCACTTGAAACGGAAAATTTCAGTGAGGCAGTTAGTTGCTGTCGTTATTCATATAATATAGTACATTAATTTTAAAAAGATCGTGACTGACCGCATTCTGTGTGACAGGAAATGCACTTGAGATTGGAGTGTGTTCATTTGCGTAGAACAAAGGATGCAAATCACATTCTGTGTGGCAGGCCCTTAAATCTGTAAGCTCGTTTACATCTCATACATATCATTCTGATCTCATTGGATTGTTATTGTTCTTAAATTAAACAGATTGCAACATACACACATTAGGGATAAAAACAACGATTGAAAATACTATTATTTGTGGTAGTTTGACTCATGATTAATCAAACACTTACTGTACTTTTCATTAGATGAAGAAGTTATTGATTTATTAACACTAAGTGCTAGGGTCAAAAAATGTAGATGTTTATAGAATGCTGGCCATTTTTGTCTATATTTGAAATGTTGTCAAAATTACTACAAGGTATTAAGATGGTACTAACATGGCTGGAAACATCAAATCTTGTAGTTTTGTATTATAAAAGTTGTTAAAATTGTTTTAATAAAATAATAAAACTATTACTTTTTTCATAGCACTTTTTTTTAGAAAAAAAAGAATTTTCACTGCATTTCGCATGTTTAAACAATTTAATTTAACTATTATACAATTTTATACACAAAAAACTATTATATACTTACACAAAAATTTCTTTTGTGAAAAAACAAACTATAACCTCACTGTTTACTTCTCGTTATAAGTGAATAAAACACTAACGGTGTACTTTTGTACTAAAATGTACGTAGATTTAGAATAAATGATGATTCTGTATAAGAACGTGCTATTACATAGTATAACCGCATAAATACAAATTCTGTAAAATTACATGATCCACAAGCTGTGAACGTTTCATCGTTCCGTAAAATTATGTGCTTAGCACGCAAAGTGTTAACTATAAGAAAAACTAGAAAACTTGTTTAGTCTTTAACTTTACATTTAAGAGACCATCTTTTCAAAGTATGTTCTAGGAATTTAACCAGGGTTCATTTAAAACACTTTTTTTGTTTACAAATGAATTAAATAGTAAATATTTTGTTTCAGGGTATGATTGCATTAAGACGAGGAGCTGTTGCTGTAACTCATGAAGATTTCATGGATGCAATATTGGAAGTACAAGCTAAAAAGAAGGCTAATCTTAATTATTATGCTTAAGTATTTATTCATTTTCATTGTTTTTTTTTTAATTGCTAATAAAACTATTTCTAATACATTTCTTTGATATTTGAGTTTTTCACTGCAATCTTGTAGCTTACTTTCAAAAAAGCTTAATTGGGAAGAGTCTCTGCACAGACATGCAAAGCTTGATGAACATTTCAGACAGTTGTATAGTTATGGAGGCCAAAATGAACAAGCATTAAAAACCGGATAACATGGGTGATAATTATAATAAGAAAAATGTTTATATAAATTAACTATTTTATTAATTATTAACATATAACAGAAATTAGTGTACTAGGCACATTTACATATATTTAAATATATAATATGCCTAGTATAAAAATATATACAAATATATATATATAATATATGTATGTTTTTTACATATATAAAAATCTATCAAAATTAATATTATTTATACTTATAAAAGATTAGATACAATATAAATAGTAGAATAGACTATGTACTTATAGTAGAATAAACTTCCCTGTTTAGGGAAATTTTTATAATGTTAGGTAAAATTTGAAATGGTTGTTACACTGTACTACCTCTAATATTGGCTATATAAGTAAGACAGCATATAGGGGATCCATCAGATCCGGGTGGGTGGGCCACACACAAACAAGTTAACATAACCTACTACTAAGATTGCTGACAATCTTAAATAATATTTTCACAATCCTACTACATGGCATGAGAGCATGAGAATCATGGGGATCCATCAGATCCGGGTGGGTGGGCCACACACAAACAAGTTAACATAACCTACTACTAAGATTGCTGACAATCTTAAATAATATTTTCACAATCCTACTACATGGCATGAGAGCATGAGAATGCACTTTTACAAACTGTAGTTCCAGCAATTCAATAGATAGCAGGATGTACTTTTTTGAAATAAAAAAATTTTTTATAACATTTTTATTTATAATTTTTTTTCAAATAAATATAAAATTTTTTTGAAATTAAAATTAAATTAATATTAAATTTTTTTTGGAAATTAAATATATAAATTTCCCTGTTTTGATTAATGACTGAAAAATTGATCTGAAATCTTTCCAAAATCCATATGAAATCTTTTTTTTTAATTAGAAGGTAGACTTACTGCACATGATTTCAATCTGAAATTTCAAGAGAAACACAATGGTGAAACCCGTTTAACAATTTCTTAAAATATTAGCCATTGAAACGGTCAGATCAGGGAAAAAGCTGTCTACATTAATTATTTGCGATAGAAAAACATAAATGACAACATTTAACATTATAGTCTTCTTACGCAAAAATTAATTTGCGTAAGATATGTACGTATATGTTTACTGATGTGTCATTTGTGTTTTTTTCTACCACAATAATTAATGTAGACAGGTTAAAAATATTGTTAAACGGGTTTCACCATTGTTTTTCGCTAGAAATTTCAGATTGAAATCATGTGCCTTCCTAACAAGTCTTACCATCCTATTTAAAAAAAAGGTAGATTCAATATGGCGGATGTAAATTGTAAATTTAAGGTACTTAAAAAGTAATACCCTAGTGTGCTTTACAATGTTTTGAGAGTTTTATACATCATTGCACTCAGTAATATTTATATTAAAACATTACGAGTTCCAACCAACAGATTGTTTCTTGGTGTGCAGCTAGGTGGTATTAATTTCGCCAGTGACACATCATAACCATTTTCTTTTGCTTGTAAACATCTATCAAAATCAACAATTGCCATGCAACGTTCGCCTTGTTCAGATTTTTTGTACAGTTGTTTATGTACTTGATCAGCACAATGTCCTAACACAAAGAAATTTCGTTTTGTGATAGATTGCTTTTGTAGACATCGGCTTTGTGGATAATTTATTTTATGGTTATCCTGTAATAAAAAGAAACTGTAAGTAACAATCAGAAATTTCAGAAATGGACAAACTCAGATATTTTAACGTTATTTTGTCCTATAAATGTATATGCTGTTTAACAGCTGATTTTCGGAGACGAAGGTTCCTGGTTCAAGTCCTAGTAAAGGTAGTTACTTTTATGCGGATTTGAATGCTAGACAGTGGTTACCGGTGTACTTTGATGGTTGGGGTTCAATTAACCATACTCTCACAGGAATGGTCGACCTGAGTCTGTACATGACTACGCCTCATTTACACGTCATACACATCATACTCATCTCATTGGGTCATGGGGTTGCTTATGGTTCTGAATTGAACGGACTGCAACGTACACAAATTAGGGATTACAAAAAAAATGTATATGGAAAGAAAGTTGAAATTTGGAACTTGCGTATCGGTTTCATAATTATATACACCCAAGTTTGAACCCTAAACATCTCCACAACGATGAGATGGATTTCAACATAATTTACACCAAAATTTAGCTAATTTTATTCTGCATTCACCAATAATAGTCCTATATTTTTAATATTACATTACAACATTTTTAATGTTGTTTGAAAATTGCCATATTGAGGTTAGAAGACAAAATAACTGGTTTTTTTGTTACTGCAAAGAATTTCATGGGTTTAGAGGCGTATATATAACTCGGTTAAAAATTCTAACACAACATAGTGATTCTTATAGTGTGTACAAAATGTTTAATTCATATGTAACTTAAATTTGGATTTATTACAAACATTCTGAATCATTTCCTGTCTCTGTAACCGCTCAATCCTTAGGCACAAGCAAACTATCGTTTTATTCGGTATATACAAATTAGTACAAAATAATGTATATTTATAAACATATTTATATGTATATTTATTTTGTTGGTAATAAGGATTTATTACCAACATTCTGAATCATTTCCTTTATCTGTAACCGCTCAATCCTTAGGCACAAGCAAACTATCGTTTTATTCGGTATATACAAATTAGTACAAAATAATGTATTGATAATATGAAATATTGATTGACAAATGTTGTGGTAGAATTTTTAAATTTCGAAAAATAGACATGACGGGGTGGGCGCTACTATCCATGTTGTGTACATGACATCCTGTCGGACAGTCTACCTGATAGTAGCACCCACTCCTCGCATGGCTCAGTTTTCAAAATTTAAAAAAATTTTACCAGAATATTGGCCAATCAATATTTCATGTTAATGTATTTGAAGTAATTTTTTACGGTGAATAAAATGATAGTTTGCTCGTGCAGAACGATTGAGCAGTTACCGAGATAACAAGGGTTCAAATATTGTTAATAAATCAAAATTTAAGTAACATACAAAATAAAAATTTCCTACACCCTGTGAAAATATTCGCTATGTAGTGTGAATATAATTCGCTAAACTAGGTGGTCAAATAATTCTTGAGTTATATGCCTCTTTTTACAGTAGCAAAAAAAACCAGGTCTTTATGTCTTCCAACAGGTTGGAAGACATGTGGAAATTGCCACATTGAGGTCTCAATGTGGCAATTTCCACACAACATTAATAATATAGGACTATTATAGGTCAACACAGAGTAAACTGAGCTAAATTTTGATGTAAAGTATGTTGAAATCCGACTCATTGTTTTGGAGATGCTGGAATATAATAACTTATTAACAGAAGAAACATTTTCTGAAAATCGTTATTGTATGCACAAATTTCAGACCTGTAGAATATTCAAATTTCGAGTTGTTAGTAAAATTCTGAACCCCTCTTAACTCCGTAACCATGTATACTTGAGTTCTAGAGCCTTGTTTCTTCAAAACCGTTTGTTCAATTTTAACATACTATACACCAAAATTTAGCTGACTTTTTAATCTGCATTGTTACATGTCCGTTTCATATTTTTAGCATTTTTTTAATATTACGATATTAGGATGAGAAGGAAAAAAATCAGTTTTTTTGTCGCTGCAGCAGATCGGATGCAGAGGCTTATATAAAACTCGAACACCACTCGACTGATTTATTTGAGATTGCACTGAAATATAAATTTCTATGTTGTTACATGTCAGTTTCATATTTTTAGCATTTTTTTAATATTGCGATAATAGGATGAGAAGAAAAAAAGTCGGTTTTCTTTGTCACTACAGCAGATTGGATGCAGAGGCTTATATATAACTCGAACACCACTTGACCGATTTATTTGAGATTTCACTGAAATATAAACTTGTATGTTGTTATTGTATATACAAAATTTCAGACTGTAGGTAGCATCATATTAAAATTTTGAAATATTAGTACAATTCTGAACCCCTGATGACTCCGTAACCGCTTATTAATTTGGCAATTTCAAAAAACCATTGTATTCAGTATAAAAAAATTAATATAAGTTCAGTAATATTATGAACAGCTATTGACCAAAAATTCGGCAGAACTTTTTAAATATTTAAATAATAGGTAGATGATATGGTAACTGGAAGAATCTTAACTATGTTGCCGAATCTTAACTATGTTGCCAAATCTTTTCATCGGTTCTGTTTTTCCCTCTATTAGCTGCTAAAGTCACCACCATTCAACATAACATTCAACTACTTATTGATAATTAACAAGAAGACCTTTTAGACCTTTTGCAGTTGAATGTTGTACGTTGGATGGTGACTTAAGCAGCTAGAGGGAACAACGGAACCAATGAAAAGACGTGGCGCAACATGGTTAAGCTTCTTTCAGCCCCCGCATCATCTACCTGTTTATTATTTAAATATTTAAAATTTTTTGTCTAATAACTGGTCAATTGCTATTCAATAATATTAAAAAATTTGTATTAATTTTTTTATACCAAATAAAATTGTTTTGTTATTAGCTGGTATGGAGTTAACAGGGGTTCAGAATTTTACTAATAACTCAAAATTTGAATACGCTACAAGCCTGAAATTTTGTAAATACAATAACAACAAATAATTTTATATTCTAGCGAAATCTCAAATAAATCTGTCAAGCGGTGTTAAAGTTATAAGCCCCTAAATGCATACACGCGGTTTGAAGAAACAAGGCTCCAACCAAACTTGAGTATATATAATAAAAAAAATCGACAGTAATCTCCTGTTTGGAAGAAAATAATACCTTCTCTAAAATTGGCTGATGTCGATCAGGACTGTGAGGTTTGAGCTGGCAGACATTGTGTCCACAGTTGCTCTGCTTTGCTCAATGAAAACCAATAGCAATTTCTCCCCCCCCCCCATGGTAGGGTTGTTAGGATACGTGGCATACTGGCATAGCATGCTCACATAGCGTGTATGCTATGTAAAAACAAAAAATTGTTACACGTTGGAGTGTGCAAAGAGAAGCAGATCGCACATACCATACTTTACATAGCATACTCGCTTATCATCCAGCAAAACAAAACTTGTTTCGCATTTCACCTCGCATACTGGAGATGTGCGATGTGCTGATTAGCTAGATCAAGGGTGTTATTCCCCTTTTCTTCAGCTTGCTAAAGTCGACAACACAAACATTTTAAGTTTACTTGCATTGGGGTAAGGGGTCTACTGTGTTGCGTTTGGTTTTCCGTCTTGACTCTAGACAGTGTATTTGAAATGACATTAAGTAAAAAGTGGAAAATGCTTGCAACAGAGCTTGGTTGTACACGTAAATAAAGTTTGATACAGTATTATTTATTGTTATGAATCAAAAATGTAGATGGGAAAAAATCTAGAAAATTTTACTTACAAAAAAAAAATGGAAAAATAACTATAAAATTGGAGAAAAACTATTTTAATTAAATTTATCCATAGAAATTATTTCTCCCAAAAAGACATTTCGCACAAACCACATAATTATAATAAACTAATATGTCTAGTAATATTCAGTAACATACTTGAAAATTTAGAAATAAAGGTTTGTAGTTACGTACTGAAAATATGTTTAATAATTTATTAACAACACATAATGATGGTAATTGAGAGGAACTCCAGGGTGAATGATGTAAACATCCATGATGTATGTACACCGAAGTGTCCTCCATACCAGTAATCCAGTATGCAATCTTGGATGTGCTTTCACTATGTGAGTATGCTATGCTAGATGCCACACTGTGCACATACCCTTACAGAGTCTAGCTCTACAGACTGGAAAATATCTGGTGTGAAACACTCACACAACTTTCTCTTGCCAATGCAAATAATTAACAATAAAACTAACATTATTAATAAAACATTAGAAATAAACAAAAAACTAATTTTAATAACATAACCTAATTTTAATCATGAGTGAAAGATGCAAAATGAAAATCGACCTCAGTTTGGCTTAAAAATACGGAAAAATCACTCTTTCACACTAAACTACTCTCTGTAGAGAAAAATGCTCTAAATAAAAGTTCTAGATCTTTTAATTTTCTATAAATTTGATTATATACACTTTTGTCATAAAATGCATACTACGGCCGAAATTTTAAAAAAAATCGATTTTTCACACGTTTTCATGAGAAAAAAAAGAAAATCGCTAATTACCGCTAAACTAAGCGTTATACAAAAAAATGTTTGAAATAAAAGTTGTAGAATTTTAAATTCTCTACATTTTTTATTATATAAATTTTTGCGCTATAATAGATATTAAAGCCGTAATCATAAAAAACACTTTTTTTACGTAAAAACAGCCTCACCAAGAATTTCAGCAAACATGGCGCCTACCTATCTTGTAGAGAATAAAAAATTGAGTAAACCAGGCGATTATTAAAAAAATCGTAGGACCAGAGTTTTTGAGAAAATCGCAAAAAAAGTGAATAATTATACGAATAAACTACTACTTCCGGTTGACTGATTTTGATGAAAATGTTCGTGTTGGGTCCGGTTGTGGTATGTAACTTAAGTTTCAAGTTCGTACGATGTTCCGTTCTTGAGATATTTTGTATACACACACACAGAACAATCGCTAAAAACATGTTTTTTGGGTTCAGGGGGTTTGAAAACGTGTAGATCCAGTGAAAACTCGATTTCGAAAAATCGACATGAAAACAATACTTTCCTACCTATATATTCATATAGGCAAGAGAAAGTAAAAATTAATAATATAATCAAACTAATAATATCAAATAAATATAGTACAGTTAATGAATATCATGCTATGATATACCTGCAAAGATCCATAGCAACAAGGGCAAACAACGAAGGCTGCATTTTTCTGAAGACAAGTTTGAATTACTAAATCTGATGCCACTCCACAGGCATGTAAAGACATACCAATCTGTAAAAAATATATAACTGGTATAACAAAATCTTCAGGTTGTGCTATTACAAGAAAATTCGTAATAACGAAACATCTATAAACTCGCAGATTCAAAGAGTTCTCTTTGATTTAGAAAATCCATTGTTTAAAATGGACAACCCACTGCCATGTTGTAAATGCAGCTGTGTTTGATCCTATAGATTTATATTCTATAAGAATAAATAAGCTGCTTTTTTGACAACATCTTCCACTACAGAAGTCAACGATTGCTGCCTGATAATACGTTATCATACATAACCATCTCAAAGAGTAGTTTCACACTTCAACAGTCAAGTGTTTGTATACCTTTACATTAACCTGACAAACATAAATAATTTATATAAATTAACTGACCTGGTATTTAATTATACTTTAATTAACTAAGATTACAAAATTTTAATAACTTACACTTAGAAAACAAAATAATGTACCAACCTGGAAATCACCAGTAAAGTAATCCAGGTTGCATTGAATAATGCTTATGTTATTCAGCTGTAGATCTTTAACTCTTTGGTAAGCTCTTAACAAAGATTCTTCTTTGTTATCAAGCAAAATAATATGACATTGAGGTAAAGAATATGCAACCAATATCCCCAGATGTCCGCTACCACTACAAAAATCAACAATTATGTCTCCAGGTTTGGCAATCTGAAACAAATTATGCACATTTTTAACTGCATCCTGATGTAAATTCAACTAGTAATTCACCTCATTTAACGTTGCATCAACTACAAGGTCATTAGCGACGACGTTGGGGTGTAACTGTGTGTGATGATGACGAAATGATTTTTGATATGATAATTTAAAAACCTGAATATACATGTGCACACAAGTGTAACCACAAATTTTCCTTAGAAAACTAAACAGTATTTGCTTTGTAATATATTTTGAAAAAAGCTTCACTCACATCTTATGATTCTTATAAAATATAACCATGTTTAATTTTTTTTTTACCAAACCGTGTTGGTCTAGTGGTAAAGTTGTTGCCACAAGTCAGTTGTTTGACATCTCATGTAGAGATAAAGGTTCCTAGGTTCAATTAACGCCATACTTTCTCACGAATGGTCAGCCTGCTACATCTCATCCTCAGCTCATTGGGTCAAGGGGTTGTTTATTGTACTTAAATTGAACAGATTGAAACTTAAAAAAATTTAAGTATTACTTAAAATAGTTATTATACCATTTTATTCAGAATAATTTGGACTACAGTAAGACCTCGACTTACACAGGCTTCATGACCCAGAACAATGTAAATTATTTTAAACGGCTTAAAATTTTATAATTTTGTCAGCATCGTAATCAGAAATAACATACTGTAACAAGTCGCATAGCCACAACAGAGACAAAGATGGTGTAATTAATTTTTAATTTTGGAACCAATTAAAAAAAACAAAAAAATACCTTAAGAACAGCCTTGGCAAGATTTTCTAATTGTTGTATTTTTCTATTCAGCCTGGAGTTAGGAACATCTGGTTGAACACCATTTGGTAAATCTGACCAATCAATATTATGTTCATGACCAAACGGAACAGATGAATAATCCATTGGCATCAAAGTATTATTTAAAACAACTAATATTTCTTCAACTTCTTCTTGTTTTGTAAACAATCTCCACTTTGGTTTATAACTGTAATAAAAAAATACATAAAATTGCTTCACATATAAAACCACAGCATATTTTAAAATACAGTAAAATTTGGTTATAACGAGGTCAGTTGTAACAAAAATCTGGTAATAACGTGTGAAAATGAAAATTTGGTTGGTTTTATATATGAGGGTCGTTTGAAAAGTCCGTGCAAAAATAAAAACTACTTAATTGTTTGGGGTAAACCTTTTTTATTTTTCAACATAGTCTTGTTTTAGGCTTATACACTTCGTCCAACGCTGCTCTAGTTTGTTGATCCCTTCCGAATAATAGGATTTGTCCAAGTCTGAAAAATAGCCATTCGTTCCTGCAATCACTTCCTCGTTTGAATTAAATCTTTTTCCCGCTAGCCATTTCTTCAAATTGGGAAACAAATAGTAGTCTGAGGGAGCCAAGTCTGGAGAATAGGTGGGATGTGAAACAATTTGGAACCCTATTTCCATTAATTTTGCGACCACAACTGCTGAGGCATGAGCTGGTGCATTGTCGTGATGGAAAAGGACTTTTTTGTGGGGCAATCATGGGCGTTTTTTTTTTGTAGCTCGGTTTTCAAACGGTCCAATAACGATGAATAATAGCACCTGTAATAGTTTTACCCTTTTCCAGAAAATCGATGAAGATTATTCCAAAAGACAGTCGCCATAATCTTTCTGGCCGAAGGAACTGTCTTCGCCTTTTTTGGCGCAGATTCCCCCTTCATAACCCATTGTTTAGATTTTTCTTTGGCCTCAGGAGTGTAGTGATGTATCCATGTTTCATGCACAGTGACGAAACGACGCTTAAAGTCCTGTAAATTCTTCTGGAGCAGCTGGAAACCGTCCTTGCAACACTTCACACGAAATTCTTTTTCATCCATTTTTTGAAAATCACTCGACTTCCTAGATTAAAATGAATGTCAAACACAAAAAAATAGACCGATCTGGCTGAAACTACACGTGTTTTTCCAACAGATGCTACTAACTAAACATATACTCGATATGTGGCCAGTAGTGCCATATATCTGACTTTGTACGAACTTTTCAAACGACCCCCGTGTTAATAACACATTTTAAAGTCTGATATAACAAACATCCAGTACTAACAAATAGTATATAACAAATATCCAGTAGTAACAAACAAAATAATTTTCCTTCAAATAGCAATAATAGACAAATATATTCTCTGTGAAATGAGAACGAACAGTTTTGCGATACGTATATCAATACTGTGAAAAATATTACTGTTCAGGTACTTCTGCAGTAAAAAGGGCTAATACGTTATATAGGATGTGGGCCAATTGAAGACAATGACATTTAAAGCTACATAACAAGTTACTTAAATGTTGTCAGTCCCATACATTGCTCGCTATTTTGATTCTGGGGAATCACATATGTGGCTGTTCTTTATAATGTACTTAATAGGTACTAACGATGCATCGTACAATGGTCGATGCATAAAGAATGCAAGGCGGTCTGTTCTAGACTACCGCTGCAGATCTTTCAGAAAACATTTTAATTGATACGTAGGGGAGTTATCAGTAAATTACAGTATTATCTTGATTGCCTCAGCTGGGAATCAAACCCGCTACCTTTTTTATGCCTATAACAACTGATGATTAAACATCACTAACTGCTCAGCTGCGGAAGTGGTGTGAAAGATTTTTACTTAGGTATTTAGACTAATATTTGTTATTCCGGCAATTGGCTGGGCACATAAGATACTGCATAGATATTGCAGCACATAGACCCATTCAGTTATAATGAACAAATAACGCCGGTCCCTTGAAGTTCGTTACAACCGGATTTTACTGTATCATCTAAATTATATTTTTATTAACAATACCACTACTACCGAGCCATTCACTGGCTGGTAGTGTTTATTGACAAAGTAAAAGTTCTTAATAAGTATAACAAATTGAGCATGAAGGCAAGAAATATGATAGCATTGCTATGCTGGCACGGCACTACAGTAAAAAATAAATTTCGGGTAATGCTGATCAACGTATTCCGTAAATGTGAACTATATTTCCAATTTATTTAGCAATTCATGTTTTACATGGTTTTGTTTGTTATTAATACACTTCAGATCTGACAGTTCTATTCATAATTATGAATTATAATTCAAATAATGAATTACTATTCAGGTTAAAAAAACCTGAAGACTCGTCAAGCATTTTTAACAAAGCTTTTAATCGCACACATCCACTGAAAAGTTTTAGAGAAAAGCAGGTTTCCTACTCATTTGATAAGAGGTTATTTAAAATTTATAAGACAATGTGATTATAATTGACATGGAGAAAGATTGAACAGATAAAATTGTTTTAAATCTGAATATCAAAAAAAGAACGTATTGTTACCTACGCTTTTAAATATACATATTGTGATGTTCATATTCCGCCCGGTATTTGAAATAAATTGTAAATGTATAATTTTGTTATTTTATTAAGACAGGTAAAAATTTGGCTAGAAGCAAAATTCAAAATGTTATGAAATTGACTTATTTAGTACAAACATATAAAATTTGAATTAAGATGCAATTTGGAAAAAATTTAAATTTAATTAATTTGAAATTATTTAAGGTCTATCTCAGAGTAATATTTAATATTAGGAGGTAATCAAGAATTATACCTCATGTTACTCATAGCTTTTGTGAAAAATTTGTACAATAGATCAGAATATTTCATGTCAAAGTAACTTTTGCCGGTAATATTAGATGACCAATCGAACAATGAAAGACCCTTTTGAGCCTAAATTTTATTCCTTATAAGTAAGTTAAAAATTTTGTTATGTTAATTTTATGTTAATTTGAATGGAAGATTTGAACTCTGGATGAAATTCTAAGCAATTTGAATCCAAATTTGATAAAATTCTGTAAAGTATAAAGATTATTAGGTTAATTTCTTATAAAAATGAGTATATCAGCTATTAAGCTAATTACGTTAATTACACGAAGTAGGAATAATTCTTGAAGCATAGAACGATTTATTTCGATGTAATATGTGGTTTTGAATATTATAATGTAATTAAAAATTTTAGAGAATTTATTTGAACGACAAATTTGATATTTTAATTAAAAACACATGTAAAAATATAGGAGAACAGTGTGTCAGATTTTAATTAATTACAAGAGTTTGATTAATAATTTTAAAAAAATGAAAGGATATGCTAATGTATAAAGATCCGCTGAATAGTTTGATATTTTTTAAGATACAAAAATATGTATGGTAACTTTGTAATTAAGCCGTAAAAATAAGCTTTTATCGTATGATAAAGACAATGTTAATTAGTGTCATTATTCTTTAATTAATGAGTATTTTTAAAATGTAATTAGATAAAAAGATGTATTTTGTTGATATCTTTAAGATTCGTATACCTAGAAATGTTAAAATGTTAATAATAAAAAGTTATTTGAAATATTTTACGGTTTCATAAAACAATTATTTTATGGAATTTTAGACAAAATTAAATTATGTGATTATTAAAAAACTAACGATCCGATTTAAAAAAGAAAAACACCTTTGTAATCAGCAGAAAAAACCCTTGAATTTGATGTAGGGCTCAATGCTGTTATTGTAAATTTAAAATTTTGTTGTAAATAATGTTATAGTGGGGATGGACTTCTCCCATAGTTGAACTGCCAACCTCACGCACAGTAATAAATCACATAAAGTATTAAAATTATATAAATGTCAAATGATGTTAAGTTATGTTCTATAAGCTTTATTGTAATAAGAAAAACTTACATATTGTGTATTTTAAGTTATCACTTATTTATATTGTTTTGTTTCACCTTAATTTGTTTGTTATTAGCAATTTTCATTGGGAAAAAATGTATTATTAATCTGCACAAGTTGGCACTTACTTTTTGTAGATGTAATTTTCAACCAAAAATTCAGGGAGTCCTCTATTAGACACGATGCGTAACTGACGTGTTTTAAAATTGCTCGTAAAATGTTTTATATAGTAGTATGGAGGGGATCGAGTATTCTGTATTTAGGGCCGATATGTTTAGGCCATATGTGAGAGAAATAAATTGTTAAATTTTATTTAAAGTAGTGTCAACTATAAAAAATTTATTTATTTTAATAATGCAAATTAACGGAAGTGATGTCAATTGTGGAATTAAATACATCAAGTATTTCAATGGTGTTCTATGTTTTGTGAGCAAATAGTGTTTTGTGCTAAATATTTTTTTTATAAATGTGTTCGGGTAATCTGCGTATAATAACCACCTGTTAATTTTATGGATTTCCAAATTAAAGATAAGTAACTAATTTTAAGCAATTTTTGTAACGAAATTTTATATGCCTAATTTGTATTTAGCATTTACTAACAAATTTAACATGATTGGTTAATAATTTAAAAGATCTGTTTGTCTAGGATCTAATTCACTGAGTTCAAAGTTCCCATCCCTGTCAGTTTTAAAGAATTTTTTTTTATTTATTTGTTTTATTTTTGGTTGAATGATTTTAGGCAAGTTATGTCTTGTAATGTTGATCATGGCTTACTTTTATTGTTTCATTATGATAAATGATTTTATTAATATTTTTAATAAATTTCGATTAATTTGTTACCTTTTAAAATTGTAGTTTGATTTATTGATTGATGAAATTCCAATATCCCTTGTATGTAAGCATTGTGATATGAACTTTGTTTTATAATATTTAGTTAATTGTATTCGGAGGGTTTTTCGAGTTGTCAAAATGGTTGTGGTTTCTAGAACTTGAGTCTAGAAAGTTTATTTTTTTATTTTTATTTATTTGATTTTTATATATCACAATCCTTACATTTATTTAGATTAAGCTTATTTTCAGCGTTCCTGTCATTGGGGTAAAGGAGATTGGATTTTGATTGAATGGACCGCTTGTTTTCTGTCAGATCAGTTTGTTTACATGATCAGCTGACTAGGCAGATATAGGTTAATGTAACCTTACTGTATGTTTGTTTTATGTAGCTTACCTTTTTCTAAATTTAAATTTGTTTTGAGTTTTCTGCTTTTTAATTTATATTTTGTTTTATTTTATTCACATTTCGTATTTATATTATTTCATTGTGATGTTGTTTTTGTTTTAAAATCGCGAGTTTAAGATTTTTTTTTATTTTTTTTTTTTTTTGGAATTTCGACTTGGATATTTTGGATTGATGTTTAATGGGTCTCCAGTTGCCCTGCTTGGATGATAACCAAGGTAAGTTCGGTCAATAGTGGCATCCTGACCGTGGTCAATTTTTGTTTACTTTAAGTTTCTTTTTCAGGTGACACCCCAACACCTGTTTTTGATGTGTCAGTCGGCTGGTGTGTCGGCATTCGACTGTTACATTAAATTGGCGCCCAACGTGGGGCTGACTCGTTCTGTCCTATGTTGTGGTCCATTTCTTTCCATTGTTTTTGTTTTTGTCGTCCGTCATCGGCTGACTGTTACATTAAATTGGCGCCCAACGTGGGGCTGTGACGTGCACTATTGGGGTGTTTTTGTTATAAATTTAAAATTTTTTTTAATCTTAATTTCATTTTCAGGTTATAGGTGGACCAATGTAAAGCTGTAAAAAATTTAAATTATAGGAGTTTTGAATACCTTGTTTTTGAATAATTCTCTTTTTCAGATGGAAAACTGGAAATGTGTTAACCTATGTATATTATGTATGTTAAATGTTATTAGGTGTTTAGTTTTTAAAAAAATTGGAATTTCAATAATTAAGTAAAATTTTTTTTTATTTACGTTAGTGACGTTATGGCCCTACTGGTAACTCAGTGATTAGTGAATAGGCAAACAGATCTTTATTTAATGATAATTGTATAATCTGATAAAGGGTTATAATATCCTATTAGGATAGTTGTAATTGATTGTGTTGTGATAACAGTAGTTTTACAATTGTGTATGAACGATTTAGTTACTAGTTATAGTTATAATACTATATTTAAATTTAATGGTATATTCTTTAACCAATTTGGTTAAATTTTGTGGACTTTAAATTTGGAGATAAAATTTTTTTTTATTATTTAATTTTGTTTTGTCGGTTTTTGCTATTTTTCGTGAAATTTCAATTTTCCCTTTTTGGAAAATTGTATTTTTATAAAAAAGAAAGAAAATTTTTTTTTATTTTGTAAACCGCAATGGAGAACGTACCGCAACAAAACGTCGAGAATCCGGAAGCTCCCGAACAAATAATCAACAACGATACGATTAGCCTCAACAACGAACCAGCAGATAACGAAATGGAGAACAGTGTAATAATTAGTAACATTGAAGAGAGTGTAGATAACCAACAACAGGAAACATTGGCTCAAACTCCGCAAATAGTACCGACACAAGTCATAACCGCAACATCAACAGCTGGACCGGAATATACTGGAGAAGGAACCAGTGCACAATTGCCTGTATTTGCGCCAGAAGTAACTCAAACAACAAGAGATTGGGGTGAGTCGTATGATAGTCAATCATGGTTGGGTGCAAGGAACATGAGTGGTCGTACTTCATCGCTGGATAATATAAACAGAGCAGACGAAAGCACAGATTTAGTTGGTGCGTTAAGGACTATTCTAGAGAGCGTAGAGTATACTCGATTGGAAAATAGAAAGCGATTTGAAGATATACATGATAATTTCAATCAGGGTTTACAAACGTTTGAAGCTCATATGGAAGAAAGATTGAAGGAAACAAAAGCGGAGCAAGAAAAAACAAGACGAGAGACAAAAGAAGCATACGAAAAAACACAACGAAATATAGAAAAACATATAGAAGAAGCAAAACAAGAACAAAGAAGAGAGCAAGAAGAAACGCGACGACAATTCAAGGCCCAAATAAAGGAATCAACACAGAAGACTCAAGAAGAATTAACAAAAATAAAAGAGGCACTTAAAGAAACAGAGGAGCGCGCGCAAAGAAAAATCAATGAGTGTTCCGAAAAACTCGGGAAGAGAATAGATAGTGTTCAAAAAGAGGTCAAAGAACAAGTTAAGAGGTCAAATCCGATATTGAGCAGGTCAAACAAGCAGCTGCACAGGACTTATTAGCAGTAACAGATACAATTAACCAACGAGTCGACGAGACAAAAGAAACATGCAGATATAACACGAATACAGTGGAAAAGGTGGTGCATGAAGAAAATAGTAAAATCAACGAAAGAGTGGCGTTAATTACTGCGGATACCGGAATAATGAAAGAAAACGTATCTATAGTAAAAGATAATTTGGACAAACTGAGTAAAGAAGTGGAAGAATTGAGAAAACAACCGAAAACAATAATAGCAGGAACAGCAGGACCGTGCCAATTAAGTACAACCATACAAAGTGCTGTGGCGTCAATACCGATTTTTGGAGGACAGAATAGTGAAATACATGCATTAGAATTTCTAAAAGCTGTGGAAATCGTATTGCAGACGTGCAAATTGCCATGGGAGGATACGAAAATTGCACTACTTACAAAATTAAGATCCGATGTAGCATCATGGTATAGAGAACACATCGAGGAGTTTGAAGATTTTGGGAAATTTAAAAGCGAATTTCGGAAGGAAGTGTGGGGTGAAAGTCACGAAAGAGCTACTTTATCCAGGATAGTGGATGCTTCAAGTACATACGACGGACGAACGACAATGACTACATACATCGAACGGATCCAAAAAGAAAACAGCTACTTGACAGAAAAAATATCGGAAAAAGGTTTGATTTGGATTTTAATCGAAAAGTTACCACGAGAAATTGCAACGGTAATACGGGCTAGACCACCGGAAACGATGGTGGAATTCAAGGAAATTGTAAGGAGAATGGAAGTGTCATACGAAAGGAGCAGAAACGAGCAACGAGATTATTTACGAGGATATAACGAACCAAGGACTAATTCTTATAATTATAATAATAATAATCGTAATAATAATAGTGGTGGTAACGGTAATAACGGATATAATCAGAATAGATCGTTTAATAACAACAACAATCAAGGAGGAGGAAGAGGTAATTACGGAAGATTAAATGAGAACCACGGAAATGGGAATCAACCAAGACCACAACAAAATTTTGTACCGAACTGGAGGGGTGATCGAGGACAATATAGGCCACCTAACCAGGGAAATAATCAAAATAGGAATCAGAATCCAAATCCGAATACTACGACAAACCGACAGCCATATCAGCAACATGGACATTGGAACGAAAGAGAAAATCGACAAATGCCACCAAGAAATACAGAAGAAAAGCGGAAGGAAGAACGGAATCAAGGACCAGGACCTTCGGAAAAAAATTGACAAATAAATACAACACGTGGAAATGAAAAGAATTACAATTATCGAAAATGGAATAGGAACAACAAAGAAGAATTAAGAATACGAAATAATTATTATAAAAACAATTATAATGACTATAAGTATAAAAAGAAATGTGAGAAAGATGAAAGAAATAATTACGGAAAAAATAATTTAAATTTTAAGAAAATCAACAATAATAATAAACACAAAAATAATAGAAAAATAAAAACAATGATTTTTAATAAGAAGAAAAAATTGCAAGATAATGGATCAGAGCATGATGAAGAAAAATTAAGGATACAGGATTTGGAGGGGGAAGGAAATTTAAATACTGAATCTCTGAATAAAAAGAAGAAAACTATTAAAAAATTCGATGAACCACGTGTTGTTAATAGTAGAATTAATTTCACCAGTGACGAAATAACGCCAATTAATACACTATTTGGTGACCAGGATGAAACAATTGGTAATTGTTGTGAGAAAATTAAAGAAAAATATTTGGATTTATTGACAGAAAAAGACGGGAAGTTGACTGCTGACCCGAATAATTATGAAATAAGAAATGGAAGAGTATGCGTGAGAAAAGAAGTAATTGATAGAATCAAGCAAGAAAAATTGAGGAAGAAGAAGGAAGAAGTGGAACAGTGCATCGTTCATAAGCAACAACTTAAAAAGGGGGGTAATAATAGTAAAAATAGTGAACTAAAGAAGAAGGAAAAGGGAGTTATGAAGAAGGATGATACAATTAAGCGATTTGACTGCGGTAAAGCACAAATCGGCAATGTTAAAGAAGTGATTGAAGGAGATAAGCAATTTGATGTCGAAAGTACACAAATTTGTAATGGGGAAAAGAATAATAAAAATTGTAATAAAGCGACAAGTAAAAATATAAGTTGTTTGATTAATTATGGAGCGAGCTGCAGTTATGTTCGAGATAGTGATGGAATGAGTGAAAAGCAGAAGAATGAAGTTAAGAAGGCATCTTCCAGTAAAGAAATAATAAATAACCTGCCAGTGGAAAAGGAAAAACCCTGGAATAACGATAACCAAAATGCTAATTTATCGACAACGCCGAATGGTATAATACAACCCGGAAAAGACACACGATCATGGAAAATCGTAGCTGCGACAAATTATCCGAGAATTTGGATAAATGGAATGCTGTCACAGTTTAAGCAAGACAAAAATTTTATGCAATATTTAAAATGTCAAATCGACGACAAGATTTTGCTATTTTTATTGGATACAGGATCGCAGAAATGTTTAATAAGCCTGGACATAGTGAGATTATATGAACTGGATCAGACAAACAAAATAAGTACAACAGAACCGGTATATTTTACTAGCATCATTAATAAAAATATAATTAGGGTTACGGATTATATTGAACTTAGGGTGAAAATAAATGAAGAAGAATTTGGATAAATGGAATGCTGTCACAGTTTAAGCAAGACAAAAATTTTATGCAATATTTAAAATGTCAAATCGACGACAAGATTTTGCTATTTTTATTGGATACAGGATCGCAGAAATGTTTAATAAGCCTGGACATAGTGAGATTATATGAACTGGATCAGACAAACAAAATAAGTACAACAGAACCGGTATATTTTACTAGCATCATTAATAAAAATATAATTAGGGTTACGGATTATATTGAACTTAGGGTGAAAATAAATGAAGAAGAATTTAAGGTAAATTGTTATCTAACGAGCGAGCTCAATTATAAAGCAATAATTGGAGCAGATTGGCTAGCTGCGCATAGAGCGACTTTGGATTTCGATCAAAACATAATTACAATTATGAGTGAAGATAGTTATCATTTCGTTACAACTGAAGTATATACTGGAGTAAAAATAAAGGACATAGATTATAGGAATAAAGTAATCAACTATGATAACGAATCAATGAAGAAATTATCACTGAATATTATATTTCGACATCAATTAATTAAAGATTTATTAGGAGAAAAAGAAGCGGAAAGGAATTATATAAATAATCAGCCTAATTTTATTTATTTGGATGTGAAAATATTTGGAAGACCATTTTGTGTTTTAGTAGACACCGGAGCTGTATGCTGTGTGATTGACGAGGGAGTGTTTCAAGAAATCAACAGCAGACACGAATTACCTATACTACCATTATGTAACACATTTGTTAGTGGTGTTATAAATTCAAGAAAATTAAGAGTGAATCGTCAATGTCTAATACCTGTTCAAATTAAAAATGAAGTATTCTTACATACTTTTATAGTTGTTAAGAACATCGAACCAAAATTAATTATCGGTTTCGATTTTTTAACATACTTCAACGCAGGATTTTCAGCGGGTATGAATAAAATACAATTAACTGCACCTAATAATAATAATATTATCATTGCTCAAATAAATCTGAGTGGAAAACAACGCGAAGTAGGAGAAGAAAGGCAAGAAGATGCATCGGTAAATTCGATTTCTGAAGAAGCAAAAATCGAGTGCAATTATATGGAATATGAAGAGGATAATATGGATCAACATATGTCATGGGAATACGATGAGATGGAGGAAGGTGATCAGGAAGAAATACGAGCATGTTTCGATGCGGTAATTACGAAAATAATGGACAACGAAGAATATACCAGCGAACAGAAGGAATTGATGTGTCGAACCCTGCAGGACAATTATGCAGTATTTTCAAATAAGCCTGGGCTTGCAGCAAATACTTATGTGGAATTGAATGTTAAACCACATAAGGTATATCAAAGAAAATCATACCCAATTCCGGTATCTAAACGGGAAGCGGCTGCTAGAGAGATTGAAACTATGGAGAGACTGGGAGTAATCGAACCATCAAGTAGCGAATACTCATGCCCAGTAGTCTGTGTACAGAAGCCAAACGGAGGAGTAAGAATTTGTTTGGATGCACGCCCATTAAATGAAATACTAGTGTGTGACCGAGAATCACCTCTTCAAATAAATCAAATTTTGTCGAAATTTCATCGTACAAAAATTTATTCAAAAACCGATCTCACAAGCGGATTTTGGCAGATTGGGATCAGCGAGTCATCGAGGGACTATTTGAGTTTTTTACATGACGGTAGAAATCTCAGATACGCCAGATTGCCTTTTGGTTTATCTTGTTCGTCAGCTATTTTCATTAAAGTAATGTCCAAAGTTATCGGACCAGAAATAGGAGAATTTACCACAGTGTACATTGATGATGCGTTGATTGCATCTGAAAATATTGAGCAACATTGTGAGCATTTGGATAAATTATTTAAAAAATTGATAGAAAGTAATGTAAGAATCAAAATATCAAAATGCGAATTTTTTCAAAAGGAAATTACATTCTTAGGACATAAAATTTCAGAGAAAGGAGTTTCTCAGGACCCAGCAAAGATGGAAGTAATTAGGCAGTGTAGGCCACCGCGAAACCGGAAAGAATTACAAAAGTTCTTAGGTTTTTTACAATTTTATCGGCGACATTGTAAAAATTTGTCCGAAATGACATTTAAACTAAACAAGTTATTATCCGTAAACCAAACATGGAAATGGACAGAAGAAGAGCAGGAGGTATTTGAAAAAATTAAAGAAAAATTCGTCGAAATTGTACAACTTAAACACCCTAATTACGATTTACCATTCTGGATCAGCTGTGATAGTTCACATCATACAATAGGAGGAATATTGTATCAATATGGTGAAGACGGTCAAAAATATGTAATTGCATTTCATAGTAAATCACTCAATAAACATCAACTTGCGTGGACTACGACCGAGAAAGAATTATTCGCTGTACTGTCAATAACACTAAAATATCGCCCAATAATTTTAGGGTTTCAAATTAATGTGAATTCGGATCATTTGTCTTTAATATTTTGCAAAACGGCAAAATTGGGGCAGAATCGTATATCAAGATGGTATTTAGCATTACAAGAATTCAACTTAAACATTTGTCATATACCTGGAAGAGAGAATAACACAGCTGATTTTTTAACAAGAGAAATGTCAAAAGGATATGACCCAAATATCATTTATACTATTTATGCTATCGAAGAAGCAGGAGCAGAAATCGTTAATTACGTATTTGAAAATGTTCAAGCAATCAAATTTCAAAATTTTATCAATGTAGAAGAAATAAAAGAGGGACAGAGAAATGACCCTAGATGTATCAGAATAAATAGATTATTAAGAAAAAATTTAACAGGAGTAAGATGGGAGGTGTTAGACAGACACGTTATAAAGGAAGGAATATTATTTTATAAACGAAATCTAGAACAATTATCATGGCTTATGATAATACCTCAAGAATTAATACAGAGAATTATACTACAGTGTCATGAAGTTATTGGTCACTTTGGTGCAAATAAAGTGTACAATTATTTACGCAGATCATGTCAATTTAAAAACATGCGAAAATTAATAAGCAAAATTATTGTCACATGTGACATATGCCAACGAACGAAGGTAGGAAATTATTCGACAGCTGGACGTATGATTCCTATAATACCAGAAGGACCCGGAGAATTAGTATCAGTAGACATCTATGGACCACTTCCTGCATCACAGTTTTCACATAGGTTTATTTTTGTATGTGTGGATAATTTTACTAAATATACTCGACTGTATGCAATAACCAATATCACCGGACAGAAGTTAGCAGATATAATAGTTGAACAATGGTCGCGAGATGTAGGACGTCCGAAAAGGGTTTTAACGGACAACATTTCATATTTCGCTGGGATAAAATGGCGAACCACGTTGGAGAATAATGATATAGTTCCGACATACACATCAGTATATTGTCCAAGAACTAATAGTTCTGAAAGGATAATGAGAGAATTATCCCGATTCTTTAGGGCATATTGTGAGCAGCAACACGATTCATGGTGTTATTATTTAGCGTACTTGGAACATTGTATAAACATGTGTTCACATGAATCAACAGGCATATCGGCATACGAAATTGTTCACGGAAAAAGAATCACGACTTTTTTGGAAGACATGGTAGAATTTCCACCATCTCAACATCGCCGAATAGAGGAAATTCAACAAGAGGCCTTACGGAAACTTAAAATATCGGCGAAGCATCGGAAAAAAGCGCATGATAAGCGGTTTAAATCATTCCGATATTATGTAGGACAAAAGATATATGTCCGAGCACATTTCTTACCGAGTTCCAAGAAAAAGTTAACTAAGAAATTTTTCGCTTTATTCAAAGGCCCATATATCATCAATAAAATATATAATAATAATGTGGTTGAAATAATGAATATAAATAATAAAATAATAGGTCGTCAAAATGTGTATAACATAAAACCTTGTATCACGTTATAATCATGTAGGAAAAGAAGAAGAGGAAAACTTCGGAGAGAATGTGGAGGGGGAGATTAGGATCTACTAGAGCAATCCATTGCGGTTAAAGGTAGAATCAGAAAAATTGTAAAATTAATTTTAGAAAGTGTAAATCAATGTATTAATGGCATAATAAAATACAAATTGTAGTAATCGATATAAGGTGTAGAAAAAAGTCATAACTTGGAGTCTGTTTGAATGGTATTGTGAGATAGAAGTACCGGACATAATAATTCACATCACTTTGTTGGATCCATATTATTCATGATTGACATTCATAATGTGGATCGGAGGGGATTGTGATGTTCATATTCCGCCCGGTATTTGAAATAAATTGTAAATGTATAATTTTGTTATTTTATTAAGACAGGTAAAAATTTGGCTAGAAGCAAAATTCAAAATGTTATGAAATTGACTTATTTAGTACAAACATATAAAATTTGAATTAAGATGCAATTTGGAAAAAATTTAAATTTAATTAATTTGAAATTATTTAAGGTCTATCTCAGAGTAATATTTAATATTAGGAGGTAATCAAGAATTATACCTCATGTTACTCATAGCTTTTGTGAAAAATTTGTACAATAGATCAGAATATTTCATGTCAAAGTAACTTTTGCCGGTAATATTAGATGACCAATCGAACAATGAAAGACCCTTTTGAGCCTAAATTTTATTCCTTATAAGTAAGTTAAAAATTTTGTTATGTTAATTTTATGTTAATTTGAATGGAAGATTTGAACTCTGGATGAAATTCTAAGCAATTTGAATCCAAATTTGATAAAATTCTGTAAAGTATAAAGATTATTAGGTTAATTTCTTATAAAAATGAGTATATCAGCTATTAAGCTAATTACGTTAATTACACGAAGTAGGAATAATTCTTGAAGCATAGAACGATTTATTTCGATGTAATATGTGGTTTTGAATATTATAATGTAATTAAAAATTTTAGAGAATTTATTTGAACGACAAATTTGATATTTTAATTAAAAACACATGTAAAAATATAGGAGAACAGTGTGTCAGATTTTAATTAATTACAAGAGTTTGATTAATAATTTTAAAAAAATGAAAGGATATGCTAATGTATAAAGATCCGCTGAATAGTTTGATATTTTTTAAGATACAAAAATATGTATGGTAACTTTGTAATTAAGCCGTAAAAATAAGCTTTTATCGTATGATAAAGACAATGTTAATTAGTGTCATTATTCTTTAATTAATGAGTATTTTTAAAATGTAATTAGATAAAAAGATGTATTTTGTTGATATCTTTAAGATTCGTATACCTAGAAATGTTAAAATGTTAATAATAAAAAGTTATTTGAAATATTTTACGGTTTCATAAAACAATTATTTTATGGAATTTTAGACAAAATTAAATTATGTGATTATTAAAAAACTAACGATCCGATTTAAAAAAGAAAAACACCTTTGTAATCAGCAGAAAAAACCCTTGAATTTGATGTAGGGCTCAATGCTGTTATTGTAAATTTAAAATTTTGTTGTAAATAATGTTATAGTGGGGATGGACTTCTCCCATAGTTGAACTGCCAACCTCACGCACAGTAATAAATCACATAAAGTATTAAAATTATATAAATGTCAAATGATGTTAAGTTATGTTCTATAAGCTTTATTGTAATAAGAAAAACTTACATATTGTGTATTTTAAGTTATCACTTATTTATATTGTTTTGTTTCACCTTAATTTGTTTGTTATTAGCAATTTTCATTGGGAAAAAATGTATTATTAATCTGCACAAGTTGGCACTTACTTTTTGTAGATGTAATTTTCAACCAAAAATTCAGGGAGTCCTCTATTAGACACGATGCGTAACTGACGTGTTTTAAAATTGCTCGTAAAATGTTTTATATAGTAGTATGGAGGGGATCGAGTATTCTGTATTTAGGGCCGATATGTTTAGGCCATATGTGAGAGAAATAAATTGTTAAATTTTATTTAAAGTAGTGTCAACTATAAAAAATTTATTTATTTTAATAATGCAAATTAACGGAAGTGATGTCAATTGTGGAATTAAATACATCAAGTATTTCAATGGTGTTCTATGTTTTGTGAGCAAATAGTGTTTTGTGCTAAATATTTTTTTTATAAATGTGTTCGGGTAATCTGCGTATAATAACCACCTGTTAATTTTATGGATTTCCAAATTAAAGATAAGTAACTAATTTTAAGCAATTTTTGTAACGAAATTTTATATGCCTAATTTGTATTTAGCATTTACTAACAAATTTAACATGATTGGTTAATAATTTAAAAGATCTGTTTGTCTAGGATCTAATTCACTGAGTTCAAAGTTCCCATCCCTGTCAGTTTTAAAGAATTTTTTTTTATTTATTTGTTTTATTTTTGGTTGAATGATTTTAGGCAAGTTATGTCTTGTAATGTTGATCATGGCTTACTTTTATTGTTTCATTATGATAAATGATTTTATTAATATTTTTAATAAATTTCGATTAATTTGTTACCTTTTAAAATTGTAGTTTGATTTATTGATTGATGAAATTCCAATATCCCTTGTATGTAAGCATTGTGATATGAACTTTGTTTTATAATATTTAGTTAATTGTATTCGGAGGGTTTTTCGAGTTGTCAAAATGGTTGTGGTTTCTAGAACTTGAGTCTAGAAAGTTTTTTTTTTATTTTTATTTATTTGATTTTTATATATCACAATCCTTACATTTATTTAGATTAAGCTTATTTTCAGCGTTCCTGTCATTGGGGTAAAGGAGATTGGATTTTGATTGAATGGACCGCTTGTTTTCTGTCAGATCAGTTTGTTTACATGATCAGCTGACTAGGCAGATATAGGTTAATGTAACCTTACTGTATGTTTGTTTTATGTAGCTTACCTTTTTCTAAATTTAAATTTGTTTTGAGTTTTCTGCTTTTTAATTTATATTTTGTTTTATTTTATTCACATTTCGTATTTATATTATTTCATTGTGATGTTGTTTTTGTTTTAAAATCGCGAGTTTAAGATTTTTTTTTATTTTTTTTTTTTTTTTTGGAATTTCGACTTGGATATTTTGGATTGATGTTTAATGGGTCTCCAGTTGCCCTGCTTGGATGATAACCAAGGTAAGTTCGGTCAATAGTGGCATCCTGACCGTGGTCAATTTTTGTTTACTTTAAGTTTCTTTTTCAGGTGACACCCCAACACCTGTTTTTGATGTGTCAGTCGGCTGGTGTGTCGGCATTCGACTGTTACATTAAATTGGCGCCCAACGTGGGGCTGACTCGTTCTGTCCTATGTTGTGGTCCATTTCTTTCCATTGTTTTTGTTTTTGTCGTCCGTCATCGGCTGACTGTTACAATATTTATATTGACAACGTTGAGAAAATGGAAATCAGTTTATCAATCTGCTATTGATATATATAATGGTCGCACCCTGAATTAGTTTGATTATGATCAAACTTTAATAACCCAATCAGAAAAAAATTGCAAACATCAGTTTTATTTTCCAAAATATTTTACGGTCGTTTGGGATTTTAGTTCATTTATCTAGTATGATGTCATCCTTTACTCCTTTCTTTTATAACAAGTTTTCAAAATTATTTATGGAACATAACATAAAGTCAGAACATAACACAAAGTAGTAGATCAGCTAATGTAATTCTTAATGTCTTAAAAAAGTAGATTTTAATAACTTTTTCTTTCAATGTATTATATATATAGCCTACTCATTTACTGCTAGGTTGTATTTCTCCCCTTTTACTGGCGATTAATACTGATGTCAAAAAAATTCCTGTTTCCAATACTAATTGGTATTACCTGTACAGCATGACTTGCTTTCAACATGTAAGGTTGTATAAGAAGTTTAACAATTTTACATTCAGTTTGACATGAAGTACAGTAAGCAGAGTGTTGCTAATAATTTATGAAATCTACTTATTCATTACATGTATAAAAAGAGAACAATAAAATAAGCTACTTACCGTTTTGGGTCACTTTTATACAAACTTTGTGCAGGTACTTCTGGTTTTGTATATGATAAATCAAATTCACTTAATATATTTGATGGTAAATTAAATATTTTTGTACTTTCTAAAATATTGTCTTGTTCCAATAGTAAATTGAACCATTTATACACTAATGGTACAATAGACTTTAACGAATTATTTCCAATACTATTTAAAACGATATAAAAACATGGAAATATAATGAGATCAGCTAATGACATTTGGTGGCTTTCTGCAAAACTATGATCCAAAATCTCTTTGTTTTTATTTTGTAACACTTTTTTGATGTTGTGCACACGAACTGACTGGTTTAGATGCTCCTCGAACCGAACGACATCAATCGGTATCTCAATGTCATCATCATTTACACTCAGTCTATTATCACAATCGGAGAGTAAATTATCAACCATATTTATAACATCAACTTCACAGAATCTTGTCCAAAGAGATACTTCCGCACAAGCTGCTAAACATCCTTCTCTGAAACCTAACAACCATTTCCACTTTTCTCCACTACATTTTATTATCTGAAAGTGATTAAATTGATACAAATAATTTACTTCTTGAAAAAGTACAAAAAATAAAATTAAAATAACTAAAAATTTTCTTCATACGAGGGTGGTCCCGTAAGTACCCGGCCTGACCTAGAGATGGCAGTAGTTTGAAAAATATCATCGTATTAGAAAATACACAATTTATAAAGCATATGTTTCAAGTTTGAAGACACCATGTTGTTTATTATTCATTTGGCAGCCATCAATAGTGAATGTTTTCAGTGAATTTGTGAAAATGGAGAAAATAGTTCATAGTTATGTGACACAATACTCAAAAATACTCTGGAAAGGCCTCAGCCCAACCAATATAAAAGCTGAACTAGTTTCTACTCTGGGTGAGTCTGCTCCTTTGTTTACAACAGTAAAACATTGGGTAGGAGAGTTTAAACGAGGTCGTACGAGCTGCCAAGACGAGCATCGCAGTGGTTGACCAAATGAGGTGACCGACTCCAGAAATGGTGAAAAAATTCACAAAACGGTACTGGATGATCGTCGACTGAAAGTGCACGAGCTAGCAGAGACATGGTAGGCATTTCAAAAAGTGCGGTACATCGCATATTATCTGAAAATTTGGACATGAGCAAGCTGTGTGCAAGATGGGTGCAGTGTTTGCTCACACTCAAGCAAAAACAGTGTCGTGAAGATGTTTCAATTGAGTGTTTAGTGAAGTTTCACAGCAACAAAGCAGAATTTTTGCACCATTTCATAAACATGGATGAAATGTGGGTCCATCACTTCACACCAGAGACAAGAGAACAATCAAAACAATGGACTAAAAGAGGAGACCTGGCTCCAAGAAGGCCAAAACCGTTCCATCTACAGGCGAGGTCATGGTGTTGGTTTTTTGGGATGCGCATGAGATAATTTTCATTGACTATCTTGAAAAAGGAAAACTATCAATGGCGAATATTATGCAAACTTATTGCAACATTTGAGTGAAGAAATCAAGCAAACACAGCCGCATTTGGCTAAGAAGAAAGTGTTGATTCATCAAGACAATGCACCAGCTCACAAATCCATTATTGTAATAGCCAAAATTAATGAATTAAAGTTTGAATTGCTACTTCATGCACTCTATTCGCCAGATTTAGCCCCCTCGGATTATTTTCTGTTCCTAAACTTGAAAAAATGGCTCAGTGGTCAAAAATTTTCCATTTTTTTTTGAGATTATGTTGAAAAATAAATATAATCTTTTCCAAAATTTTTGTGTTTTATTTGCTGGGATGGGTACTTTTGGGATCACCCTTGTATTACACAATTATTTAGTATTTATTTATTTAAAATTTTAGCTCATAAAAGTCAAAAAGAGTATAGAATAAAAGTCGGATATCAAAACATTGCGTCTCTTAAAAAGCATTGAAAAGAAACATCATAAAAACAATTTGTCAATATCAGTCACATACAATATAAAACACAAAGTTGAATGCCATTGTTTGTACATTCCTGAACTGTATGATATAAAGTCTCAACTAAGTAAGACCTTCAACTCTCTTTTAAATCTTTTCTAACAACCAATCACAAACAACCTTTGTAAAAGATGGCACATAACTTTTCATACAACATATAATGATGGCTTTCTTTCATACAGATGACTTGAAATTCAGTAACATCAGAACGTTGCCTTCTCGTGAGATAGTCATTAGGTTTTTCCATTAAACTATCATGTTTTACTGTTTTTTCCCAAAAAACATTCCATAATAAATATAAAAGGTACAGCGAGAATTTCATTTTACTCAATAAAGTCTTTACAAGACTTCACTCGACCTATCCCATAATCTGGTTCCAGAGTATAAACTAATATAAAAATCTCTACGTAAATACAAATCCCACCCTAGTACCACATTTCTTTTAGTGTTTTTACCACTGGTTTGAATTAAAATCTAAAGTGGATATTTCTTTAACACACTAACTAAACATAACAACCAGCCCAAGAATCTCAAAATGTATACAAATTAAAGAAAAATTGTTTTAAGGAAAATGCTAATTACATAAAATTTGAGAAAAAATCAAGCATCATTTAATACAGAAAAACCACACTTGCACAACAGATACATTTAACCTGAAAAGCTGAAATATTTAAAATATAACGTCTAAAATAAAAGATAAATTTAAAATGTGATTCACAGATAAGATATTATATTTGATAGTACAAACTTACTTGTCTTAAAACTGCGCAAAGTCCAGCAACACAAGATGAAATTCCATCATTCTTAGCAAACACAGGTAAATGACAATCTTTAATTGGTCGTTTCAAATCATTTTCAACACAAATTTTGTAAGTAAATCCTTTTAAGGTAACTGATACATTTGGTTGAAGATTATGATTATCATTGTTGTCATCTAATACAAGCGTGACTGACAACTGTTCCGGAAAATGTAAATACTTCAACAGAAACAGACATATCGCTGTATGGAATGGTACAACTGCCTCTTCATCAGTTTTCTTATATACAGATAAAAATATATCTGATTCAACCATTTTATAAATATACCTGTAAACATAGTCACCATAACATAAATAATATGAATATTAAGTACTCTCTCTTTATTATCAGAAATAAAATTAGTGCAATTACCGTAGATAATCTGCAGGTATTGAAAAAAGTAATAAAATGCTCAATATTACCTGAACTTATATATACAGTAAAACCTCCTTAATCCGGCATTCTATAGTCCGAAATTGTCTATAATCCGGCATCAACGGCAATAGACAAAAATTATAGAATTGCCTTCACAATGAACATTGTAAAGTGAGCAACCCGACAGCTACTGCCGACACTCAAGAGCCACAAAGCGTCACGCTCTGAGTTTTTAAACTCCGTACGCTTTTTTACACGTTTGTAAAATTTGCTGAGTCAAATAAACAATACAGTATGGCCGAAGTTATGAACTTGCATATAATAAAAAATGATTTTTTTAAATAAAAAAAAATACTAGTCGTAAGAAGCAAGTACATATTAGATCTTTTTTCCAGCCATCTACCAGTGCTGTTGCTAAAAACCTTGAATAGTACAGTAC
The DNA here is from genome assembly GCA_035578175.1 of Catonia carolina. Taxonomy (NCBI): domain Eukaryota; kingdom Metazoa; phylum Arthropoda; class Insecta; order Hemiptera; family Achilidae; genus Catonia; species Catonia carolina. Next base: position 864,907 of record JAQMRL010000022.1, on the reverse strand, counting down.
TGTACTGTATTTCATACTGTATTCAAATTAATTTCATCATGTACTGTACTTAAAAAATGCATTTTAATATTTCTCCTGTATTTATATATTGATTTATATTGTTTAAATAACCCATGTTTAAATAATAAATACATACAGTAAAAGTTTCTTGTGCAAATTGTGTTATTTTTTATACGACTCCTGAATTTTTATAAATAACCTCCATAGTCCGGAATTTCCTTTAATCCGGCAAGCTTCGAGTCCCAAACGTGCTGGATTAAAGAGGTTCTACTGTATATCACTAATTCTAGTAAAATATTTATAGTACTATATAGCTTGTCAACAACAAACATTTATTAAATTACCGTGCCACTGTCTCCTCCTTTGATTAGGTACTGTGCACCATGGCAACAAAGCTTTTGATATACCGACAGAGGGAAGCCAGCAACAGTTCAGACAGGAGCAGTAGGCCTGTGTTAGGACTGCAGAGGGCTAGTAACCGCCTCAACCGCAACGCTCTGGTAACAACTGTATTACTTCAGATTTAAGATTTACATTTTTAACACAATCAAAGGGCTTAAAATAATGCATTTTAAATTTGAGGTACCCTCTATTCCTTCATTTTTAGATGAGTCATCTTTCATGAAATTGAGTACGTGCTGTTTATAAAAATGGCTAAGGTTCCCATTTTCCTGTCTAGTCTTCAGTCGACGTGCCACACCCTAAAATTATAATAGCTGTAATCGGTCCATTTAGTTGTATTCTACTTGTTTTATTAAACGTTTGGTCACCATGGAAAAACGTTTCACATAAACAACGCAGAATTAAAACGTAATGTTATTTTATGTGCTTAACAAATCGGAAATTGTACCCCTGGTAAACAGTTGTTGTTAAATGAAGCGAATGTGTGTACCATACATACTGCGAGGGAAAAACATGACGTCTCTGCTGCGCAATTACTATGACCACCATGGGAAACATTTAAGGTTTTCCAAGTCGCTTAATGTTGCCATTCGGTGACAACAGTAAAACTAAAAATAACTAAATTCAATCACTATACTAATAAAAAATGATAATCTTACAGAAAAAAAGATAAAACTTCAAAATAAATTTTTTATTAAAATTCAAATGTTAGTTAATTTAATACAGCATCAGTAACTTTGTCATTAGCGACTACCACACATTGTGAAAGAGTGAGTTTTAATACAATAAAATTTTCTGATCCTAGAAGAGACCTTCCACTTTGTGGTCTAGCATGCTAACCACTATACCATGCAGGTAACTGAAAAAGTAATATTATTATAAATTATAAAATAAATAATATTATTTATTTAACTGAAGCATTATTAATCAAAAATAACCTTGGGAAAATTGGTTCAAATTTTTTCTTAATGGGGAAGAGTTTCCCTTCTAACTGTCTCTTTGTTACAATAGGATCAATGTCAGCAATGATTAACAGTTGAACCAGCAGAAGGGAATAATATTGATGGACAGTAGTGGGAAATATGAAAACAGTACAAGCAGAGTACATCTTCAAGTGTGTTTTAAATTGTAAAATAATATAAAGATTTTCTGTACAAACAAAAATTGGTTAAATAATGTTTACATACATAAGAAAGAAAACAAGAATCTCACCTTTATAATTACACACTATTGGCTATTTGCCTTTGTATACGACGAAGCATTCGATGATCAAGCTGTTTTTGACGTAAATGAACAATTGCAGCAGACACACAAGCTATTAAAAGCATGATTCCTTCAAACTGCCAAAACTTCTTCTCTTCCAGCCATGTTACTTTATCACAACTGCAAACAGTTTAAAATACTATGTAAATAAATAATTTAAAATATTTGACACAAAAACAAAAATCAAATTTTCATTTTCCATGTTGTAAAACAAAATTATAACAAGGATAGACATGGTTTAATACATAAAATTAAATCTTATATTTTTCAGACTTTAAAATACTTAAATGTAAATGGTAATCCTTTTCCAGAGAGTATCAAACAATAACATCTTGTGGGGGAAAGTGCATGGTTATTGGCAAAAAGAAAAAATTTTCAATACTTTATAAATAAATACAGTCAACTCTTCGTATTCATGGATTTCATATTCGCGGTTCTATTTTTTGTTGACTGTTTTTGCTATTCGCTGTGAGCTAAATTCAATATTCGCGGTTTGTTCTGAATGAAAAAGAATTCAAACATTCAAGAAATTAACTGCGGAATGAAAGAAAAATTCAAGCATTCAAACTGATTAATGATTCGTAACATGTCAATAAAATTTTCTATACATCATTCCTGAATAACATGCTTTTATTATGTGTAGTACATAAATGCCCATAACAGGCAGGTAAAGTGTTAAATTAATTGCACACGATCTGTTGGTTTCATGGCTACAAAAAATAGTTTTGTTTCTTATCATATAGTTAGCCAATTATGACTGAACTATTTAAGAACAGACGTGGTAGAGGTGTAAAAGATACTAGTCAGAGTTATCTCCTCTGAGAGTAATGAATTTCACTATACAGCCTGTGGTGAATATTCACTATTTGCTGGGTGCAAAGTGGGTGCTTTTCGGAGGGCCTGGCATGCTGATAACCGTATTCTTTCTACTCTGTGAGGAAGGCAATAGTAAACCACCTCACTCCTCGTTTTTACTTAGTAAAACCTACAGAGGTTCAAACCAGCCTTTCGGCTGTTGACCCAAACAACAACACATAAATGCAGTACATACGCAACACTGAGTTGCTGGTTTTAAAACAGATAAGTTATGCATGTTTATATTAATAGCATAAATATAGTATGTACACTACAGTATGTATGCACTATGTATGGACATTGCTTACTAATTTAATTCAATTTTCGTGTTCATGGGTTTTGTATGTATTCCGTATTCCCGGCAAATTTTCAGAATCTGTTGTTGTTTAGGTCATCAGCCGAAAGGCTGGTTTGAACCTCTAGAGGTTTTACTAAGTAAAACAAGGAGTGAGGTGGTTTACCATTGCCTTCCTCACTGAGTGGAAAAGTACGCTTATCAGCATGCCAGGCCCTCTGAAAAGCACAGATTATCCACTCTGCAAATGACACCTTCACTTCATTCACCACAGGGTCTGGCTGTATAATGAAATTCATTACTTTCAGAGGAGACAACTCTGATTAGTGTCTTTTGCACCTCTACCTCTTCTGTTCTTAAATGATTCAGTCATTTAATTGGCTGACCATGTGATAAGAAACAGAACTATTTATTTTAGCCCCGCAACGAACAGATTGAGTGTAAATAATTTGACACTCCACCTGTCTGTTATGGGCAGAAGATATTTCAGAATCTAATCCTCACAAAAACGGAGGGTTTACTTACTTTATCACACAAACGTATAGATTATAATCAAACAGAAAACGTAAAATTCTTTATTTAAAAAAGACATTTAAGGATAAGTTAAGAGAGTTGAGGAAACAAGAAAACCACTCGTTTCTTGAAGCTGAAAAATTGACTAAATAAGGTTCCAAGGTATTTTTAAATCTTTTGAATATCTAAAATTATAACTAGTAGTTCCAATCTAAATTAGTTTCACTATTAATTTTACTTTTTTACCTCACGGTACACATTAAAAAGTGATCATGTACTTAGCCTATATGGAGTTTTTATTGAAATTTAGAATACAATTTAATTAAGAATTAATTATTGTTTATACAATTACAAGGTAAATATGAAACATTACATCACTGGCTCATTTAACTTTTGTACTTTAAATGGATATTTAGTTACATACCTTCGGTATATTTTTCCAGATGTTTTACAATTTACAGCTTCTTTATAATGGGTCTCAGAACAAACTTTATTACTTTTACTTGCTATTTCAAAGTCTGAAATCATAAAATAGAACAAATAATAATAATTATATAGTCACTGAAAAGTAATGTGTGATCAGTTACTTGGACTGTTAACCCTTACTGCATGGACTGTCTCTCGTAAAACAAAAGAATTGCAAAAATCAAAACTCGCTCTCAAAAGAACTGTTTTATCTAACCTCATTACTGGTGAAAAATTCTGAAAAAAAATACCACTGATTCATATAACACATACACGCCTTTTGAATATAATAACATGAAAATCGCGTCATAATTCTTTGCGTTAGGGGAGCGAAATGTTCATCTGTGAAAATTTTTGTGTTTACTTAAGATTTTTCACTATAACGAGCTTAAATTTCAGTTTAGCAAAAAAATTTATAAAACATGTTTTGTAGACAACAGTTTACTGATTAAAGGTATATTTTTCATTTAAATTCCTGTAAATATTTGAAGAAGTTACAAAATGATGTTCAAAATGAGTCCATTTTCCCACCACAGATCAACTTTCGATAAACTATAAACTTTCAGTAAAGACCAATGAACTTTCTAAGTAAGTAAAATAAAAAATAAAAGTTAGTACAGTTAAAATGCATACCGAACTGGTACGCAATTCAATTGGAACTGAGAAGTGAAGAGCAGCCGGGCCACAGAAGGTGAAGAGATGGTATTTTACATTTTTTACGGTGATGTCAAAGAGTCACTATTATATTCAGGTTATCGCTAAAAGCAACCCAATGTAGGAAATGTTTTTCCCTACAACCACGTGTTTTGAACAATTCTGTAGTTGTGGTGAGAGGGAAGCCGTTACAATGTTTTTGCAACCCTGCAAAGTGTTGAATTTTTTGCCTCTGTGAAGGTAAACCCCCTCCTGAACAGTAAAATGGACTCATCTTCTTCCCCACCTCTCAAGGGCAAATTCCGTTACAGAAATTTCATAGCTTCAACACAAACTAAAGAACATGCATGTACGTTGTAGATTTACACACGATCTGCATGGACTTTCATCTCAAATGAACAATTCACAAACTATCAATGCTACATACACACTGTAGAGGGAATAAAAACTTTGCCTTTTATGATATTCTATTTCTGTAAACACTATTAAATGCGTTAAAGAATTCCCTACTAGAAAAGTACAATAATTATCGGTTTCTGACTTATACTGATCTAGCTGCACCATGTTTTTTCGCCCGCCCCCCACCCACAATTGTGCACAGCTTAAAATAAGATCAACAGTTTGAACCGGGTTAAAATTGCTTTTATTCAAAAAAATAATCACTTTTTCTCATATTGTACTAGATTTTTAAAAAATTATTCCACATTTAGAAAGTAAAATAATAAGTAATAGAATTCTTGTAGTTAATTAAGACTACATACCAATTAATTTTTAATAACAAAGCCTGTAAATTTTTCTATAATTTAATTTCAATAATTGCAAGAACAGAAATAAAAGAGCATAAGGTATACATTAGAAAGCCAATATTTAATCAAGAATAATAGAAATTTTAAGTAACTGTTGGTTGTATGCAGCTTTCATTATGACAATAAAGTCTAGATGAATCATTATTTTTACTGTTTTACTTACAAAATTAGAAATTGTAAAATAAAGAAATGGTTTAAGACACTAAGTGTAAATGAGAGAATAATTATTATCACAATGAACAAATAGAGCATCTTTTCAAAGAATGGTGGGAGATAAAATTCCAAATCAGATTCTCGGATGAAGGCCTAACAAAAATAGGAGCTTGGAAAGACCCCTATAATTTGTAAGTAATCTACTTTATTTACACCTTTTTAATAAAAAATAAATACAACATTCTGATGCTAGAACAGCTAGATGGCCTATGCCATGAAGAAAGAAGATTACTTACAATCATATTTATAAAGACAAAAATTTTCTATAATTATTCTTATGTTAATTCATACCAAGTATTTTACATCAGAAATAACAAAATAAACTAAAAAAAAAAACCAAAAAATACACTGTTCAGAGTATTAAATACCTGTACAAGGATGGCACTCCTCAACTATTTCATAATCTTCATTTAACCAACACGTATCAGATGAGTTATGTTCAATGTTCCTAGAAATATTTCTACTGTTGTTATTAGTCCAATTACTTTCAATAACTAGTACAAGAATTGTTAACCTAAAAAACAAAAACAATAAAATTGGTTAAGATAATTTCCTTTAATACAATACATGTTATATTCATAAATACTAAACAAATAAAAATTTCAAAAAGATTTAATAAATAAACAATATTTCTGTTAAATCAAAACAGTTTACCTCGATATTTAAAGCATAATCTTAAGTTAGGCAAAGGAAATTGTTTTGTAGCTATAAATTTAACCAGCATGCTAAACCAAATCTGTAACAATAAATTTTACTTTCTCTTGCCTATATGAATACATAAGAAGGAAAGTATTGTTTTCATGTCGATTTTTCGAAATTAAGTTTTCACCGGATCTACACGTTTTTCAGACCCCTGAACTAAAAAAAACATGTTTTTAGTGATTGGTCTGTGTGTGAACAGAATATCTCAAGAACGGAACATCGTACATACTTGAAACTTAAGTTACATACCACTACCAGACCTGACACGAACATTTTCATCAAAATCGGTCAACAGGAAGTAGTAGTTTATTTGTCATTTTTCACTTTTTTGCGATTTTCTCAAAAACAGGTCCTACGATTTTTTTTAAAATCCCCTGGTTTACTAAATTTTTTATGCTCTACAAGATAGGGTAGGGGCCATGTTTGCTGAAATTCTTGGTGAGGCTGTTTTCACGTAAAAAAATTGTTTTTTTAACATTGCAGCTTTAATATGCATTTTACGACAAAAGTGTATATAATCAAATTTATAGGAAATTAAAAGATCTACAACTTTTATTTTAACCATTTTTCTCTACAGAGCCTAGTTTAGCGTGAAAGTGATTTTCCGTATTTTTAAGCCCAGCTGAGGTTGATTTTCATTTTGCGTCTTTCACTCATGATTAAAATAAGATTATGTTTATTAAGGTTAGTTTTTTGTTTTTTCTAATGTTTTATTACTAATGTTAGGTTTATTGTTAATTATTTGCATTGGCAAGAGAAAGTTGTGTGTTTCACACCAGATTCTTTTTAAATATACAGTCAAACTTCTATAACTCGAACATCTACAACTCGAATTTTCTATATCTTGGATTGGATTTCAGTTTTCTGTCAACCTTCCATGAATTTACCACGTAAAAATTCATCGAAAACTCTAATTATACCATTTCTCTAGGTCGAACTACTTATTTCGGATCTTTTAACAAAAATATGTATATAGTTCTCAAAATAGCATTTTTGGTATTTTGAAAAATGTAAGCAAAGTGCTGCTTATTTCATTATAAAAATTATGCCAAAGAACAAATAAGCGGAATGGTCAACCATAAAAGCATACAGACCCACAGTCATCTGGTTGCCTGCCTTTGCATGGACCTTAAACCAAAACAATAAATTTCTTTGAACCGACAAATCTTTGGTAGACCAAAGAACAATAGAACCATAGTCTGTTGGTACAATGTACCTCATTCAGCATGTACTGTAATTAAAATTTTGGATTACTGTATATAATATGTACAGTACTTAAAACTGTAGCCTATAGCTAAGCTAAATGCAACTTACAGTACTATAATACAAAATTACACCTGTGCATTAAGCCTACATTTTTCACTAATGTAGGCTACTGTTATAGTTTACAAGGAATGTTCTGTTTTTGTTATTTTACCATAACTAGAAATTTCTGCAACTCAAATTTTTTCCCATCCCTTGAGGATTCAATTTTTAGAAGTTCGACTGTATAACTATTAAATGCCATCAAGCTAGTAAATCAGGAAGTACTTTATAAATAAATTTAATTATTCATAAATCAATAATAATAAACCAAAATTCTTCTAAAATTAATTTCTCCATTCATGCAAAGGTCTATGAGTTGTATACTACACCCAAGTTATAAATTACATTATTTACTTAATAAGAAAATAAAAAATAAATTTACAGTAAGATTCTAACCTTATATAGGGCTAAATATTTTTATTAATATATTACATGAATAATATCAATAACTATCAGCCTACTGTTACACAAACAATATCCAAGTTTGAATAAATATTAATGTCATGTATGTAATAGCAGAGGATGAAAGCAGGTTTTCAGTAACAATACAATGACAAAAATATTACATGACCAAATCCGAGAAAAAGAATGCAAAGAGCCATTTAAATTAGCTCATATAAATTAAGCTCTTATTAACTTCTCCCTAATGAAGTAACTTGTGTATATGCACACATTCAAATACAATTAATGTAGTTGACCTGTACAGCAGCTAACCAATTATATTGACCTTTTAGTTTGCATGATATATAAGTCTGAAGTGCATTAAAACTTTTTTTTGTAAGCACCGGAATACAAAAATTGGTTGTTCACCTTGTCCCAAGCTGAACAGAACAGTGCAAGGAGTAAAACAAGGTACCCAAGTTAACCAAAAACAAAAAAGCTCCTTCATGCAATACTGATGATGAACATAAGCCCCTGAGGATTCAGAACTGCAGATATCAAACCAACGTTGTAATCAGTCTTCAAAAGTAATCAAGCAATACCTAGTTTGTATGCACTTACACCACGCAAATCAACGAACCTACGTAAAATTTGCAAATAAAGACTAACGAATTTATACGTTTGGCGATACCAGTTTAGTTCGCTAGCAAATATAATATAATTAAACGGCTGGCAAATTAAGAAAAGTACATAGTAACATACGAATTAAAAATAAGCATGCCTACTTACTTACCCTCCTAAGAAAAATATGCCAAGTATCATGCGCTGGACTGTACATGATTCAATCATATCGGTAGAATTAACACTTTAATATTCAAAACAGAACTCCAAAATCATATTTTTTAAAAAGTTGAAGCAATTTTAAATAACTAGAAGATTTCACCACGACCACTACGAATAACTGGAATCATAACCTCAAATATTGTCTTGTAAATGAATGACGTAATTCAGCAACAAAGTTACTGCCACATCAATCGTCGCCGTTGGGAGGTGAAATTTCCCCGATTGTAAATTACCCTATAGTTTACCTACACTAGTGTTATAATATATTTGGTCTCTTTTAAAAATAAATTTAAGGTTTACACTCTCACACAGACTTTTAAATTATTAAAATAATTTTTAACCTTTTTGAAACTTGGTAGCTGTAAGTAAGCAACGCACTCTGTCAGTGTATTGCTGTAGCGATGAAGTGGCGCGAAAAACCAATTGCATTTAAATTGATGTCGAAGCAGCAATTTTGTGTGAAAACCATCACCATCGAGCACTTAAAAAAAATTTAATTTTTTATTTTCGTAACAGCTACTATCTATTCTGGAAGATAGTAATAAGATTGGGTTATTTTATTTATCTTTAGTGAAGAAACCCTCAAATGGAGGAATTTTGTCGTATATTATATTTTGTGCTGGCTCTGAAAAAATCTTAGCTACATTTACTTTGTGAACCAAAAAGCTTACCAGCGAAAACAGTACACAATAGTTCCATTCCAGCTGTTCTGATGTTACACCAATGTTAACGAATCAATCAATTCATGCTACATAAACATGTAGGCTACTTTCTTTAAAACAATCCCGGCGTAGAAGTCAGTTGTGCTGACTACAACACCACAGGCAAAGCTAAAGAAGACAAATTTTCTCAAAAACATGTACAAATGCTCACAATGCATAAAATTATACAATGAAATTAACCCAACACGACATTCTATAGGCCTATTACAAATTTTGGCCGGCCCGTTGACGTAGTGGTTAGCAAGACTGGCTTCTACGCCGCGGTCCCGGGTTTGATTCCCAGTCAGATCTGGCAATTTTTTTATCACCCATCTTGATGAAGATGAGTGATAAAAAAATTCAAAAGCAACAACGAATACAGCATAGTCAAGATAGATGTATCATCCTTTTCACCGTCTGCATTAGCAGTAATTGCAAAACAGTCGGACATAAAACAAAAAAAAATTGCAAATTCAATTTTAAGTACAGTAATTAGCTACAGAATTATGAAAGAATTTTAAAGTTCATTATGCTAAAAAGGAAATTTATCCATTTTTTCAAAAATTACTGGGGTTTTAAAAAAACTTTGATCGGAAATTCCAATTCTACAACCATTGGTGATGTTTTAAAGATTTACAAGTAAATCCGGCTATTTTGCACGTTAGTGCTGAGGCAAACAAAAAATGAACAAATTTTTCTTTTATGTAATCTTTGCTTACATTATTATTAATAGTGTGTTAGAAATAATTGTTACCGTATTATGTAATTAATTATTATTTTGTAAATTTAATGTTTTTTGTTGGTAGTATGTGGTGTTGTTTTTTTCGAGTTACGGCGAGAAAAGGGGGAGTGCACCTCATGTTTGCAAAGGGTTCAGATGTGTGTGTATGCGGTGTTAAATATTTGCGATTATTAATAAATTTAGGTAATATATATACACGAGTGTTTCATTGCTTTTGATCTCCGCCACCCTTGTAAATTAATAAATTGTACTTGTTTGCGTATGTATTGTGGTGTATTAGAAAAACACCCCTTACAAGTGTTACACTAAGTTGTAAAATGGACTTTAAAAAAATCCGATTAATTACCAATTAGATGATCGCTTCTGATCACCGTAAACTTTGTAACACCGTAAATGTACTTTCATTTGTACACCTTTTTGTACTTTCTGATGCACTACACATTTTTTACTTTATTTTCCCCAATACGAAAATAATTAGGTCAGGAAATTATGTTCTCAAGTCAATTATTTAATCACCATGAATTATTTCTTTAAAAGCCACAATTTAACCCCGACACTAAAACGAGATTCATGAAGTGTTATGTGTTTTCTGTCCTATTGTACGGAGTTGAGGCCTGGGCTCTGAAAGAAGCAACACTTAACGAATTGAGAGCGTTCGAACTTTGGCTGTATATGAGAATGCTGCGAATATCCTGGACGCAGAAAATACTAATGAGGAAGTGCTATGTCGAATGAACAAGGCAGCGGAATCAGTCAGTGGAGACGCGAAAGCTGTAATATCTCGGTCATTTTATGCGAGATGAGCGTAGGTATGAATTGCTACAACGCATCCTGCAAGGAAAAATCGACAGTAGACGGGGACCAGGACGCAGAAGAATTTCATGGTTGGCTAACTTGAGGCAAAAGCTCAGAAGAACTCTTTCGGATAGCTACCAATAGGGTAAGCATTGCCATGATGGTCGCCAACTTTCGGAACAGAGAGGCACCCTGAGAAGAAGAAGTCATTATCGAAATTGAGTTTTCACCGGAAATCGTTTTCAGGTCCCCTGAGCCCAAAAATAAGCGTTTACAGATTGGTCTGTTTGTGCATGCGCTCACGCCCGAGTCTGATATTTTGTCCACAAAATAACTCAAAACCGGAAAATTGAAACTTGTAACCTAAATTAGGTACCAGGGGGACCCGACACGAAAATTTTTATCAAGATCAGTCAACTGGAAGTGGTTCATTCGTGTGATACTTCACGTTTAGTGAGTTTCCAAAAAAAGGCCTCTACGATTTTGTTGTTTGTTGTATCAACTCATTTACTCAATGTGTATGTTCTACAAGATGCTGTCAGCCAGATATCACTGCTGAAATTCGTGGGAGGGAGCTGTACTCTCGTAGTAAAAAATGAATTTTCTAAGATTGCGGTCTTAATATGCATTTTAGAGCAACCTGTACATAAAATCATGGAAAATTAAAAAAATAAGTTATCGGTTTTATTTTAAGCGTTCAGATTTTAGATTAGTTTTAACAGATCTTAGTTTAGCGTCAATTAGTGATTTTCTATATTGTGCTCATCAAAATCAGTGCAACAGAGGTTGATTTTCATTTAGCGTCATCTACTCATGATAAAAATTAGGTTATGTTTTCCAATATTTACAATGGAAAGAGAAAGTTGTGTGAGTGTTTCACCTAAGTTTTTGACATTTATAATCTGTTGTAATATAACAAACAGTTATAAAATAATAAATTAATAATAATTACAATTCACTTGAACTCAATTTGAGTTTGAAGCTCCGTCAGTTATATACACACAGGTCTTTTGGACAAATTTGTTTGACCCTGCCCGAGGGATAAACTGGGATGAACAAGAGTGTAGTCGGTGTACAAGTGAATTTTTATACAATTGTATAAAAAAATGTTAAGTGTATTATTTTATGTAACTTTTGCACAAAAATTATACATTTCAGAATATTTTTTTGATTTTTCACTCAATTTAATAGCTTATTTTATGTTAGCAAACAATAAATAAACATTGAGTTAAAACTAAAAAATGTACATGGCCAGTTTTTCTTTATCTTTGTCAACCAATAATACTTGTAGTTTATTTTGTTCATTATTCTTAGCAATATAAACAACTGAAAAATTGTCGCTAAGTGGTGGTTAATCATGAGCTATAAGCGCCACCAGCTAGTTAATGGAATTAACAGTGAGTTGTGAATGAAATTAAATCCACAGGAGTAATGAACTATTTTGAATTTGTCGACCAGAGCGTCCTTCTGACAGTTTTTGTTATAAAAAGACAAAAGTAATAGGCTTAAAGGTAACCTGTATTAAACAAAATAAAATCTGGTGTAAAACACTCACACAACTTTCTCTTAAGCAATACAAATAATGAACAATAATATAACCCAACATTACTAATAAAACGTTAGAAATAAACAAAAAACTAACCTCAAAAAACATAACCTAAGTTTTGTTTTTTAATAAATTTATTTAAAGTCGCATCAACTGCTTGGTCATTAGCGACTACGGTGGATTATGTAACATTATCTATGGGAATTAACACGTGAAAATTTCCAGATCCTGGCCAGGAATCGAACCACGGACCTCCGCGAGGCAGGCCAATGCGCTAAACACTACGCTACGGAGGCGGACCACCTAATTTTTTTTAAGTTTATTTATCTACACAAAGTCGCATCAACAGCTTGGTCATTAGCGACTACAGTGGGTTATGGAACGCTGGGTTGTGACTTGTTATAATTTCCAGACACTAGCCGGGAATCGAACCCGGGACCTCCGCGTGGTAGGACAGTGCGTTACCACTACGTTATGGAGGCGGCAAACCTAATGTTTAATCATGAGTGAATGATGCAAAATGAAAACCAACTTTAGTTTGGCTTAATAATACGGAAAATCACTCTTAGACGCTAAACTAGGCTCTATAGATATTAAACTAGGCTCTGTAGTAGTTTTTAAAAATTTTCAACAACTTTGATTATATTCACTTTCGCCCTAAAAAGCAAATTAAGGCCGCGATTTTAAAACCCACTTTTTTCTACGAGAGCACAGCCTCTCCAAGAATTTCAGCAGACATTGGCGCCTACCATATTATATTATAAAGCGTAAAAAATGTAGTAAATGAGGCGATTTAAAAATAAATCGTAGGAGCCGTTTTTTGAGAAAATCGCAAAAAGTTAAAAATGACACGAATAAACTACTACTTCCGGTAGACCAATTTTCTGAAAATGTAGTATCGGATCCTCTAGTTGTACCTAACTTAAGTTTCAAGTTTCAACATCATACGATGTTCCGTTCTTTAGATATTTTGTTCACACACACACACACACACGAACGCGCGCGCACACACACAGACCAATCGCTAAAAACATGTTTTTTGGGTTCTGGGGGTCTAAAAACGTGCATATCCGGTGAAAACTCGATTTCGAAAAATCGACATGACAACAATACTTTCCTCCCTATATATTCATATAGGCAAGAGAATGTAAAAATAAATATATTGCTTAGCAACAGACATTGAAGTCATTAAATTTTACTATATTTTCAGTGATGAGATTTGAATCAAAATACTGTAATGTTAAAAATGTGCAGAGGTAAATTTTTTTCAGGCTTTCTTTCTGGTAGAAAGTTAGCATGAAAAAAAATTTAAAAATTAAAAATTTTAGTGTGTTTTGATATCCATGTTTAAAGCAATATTTTTTTCATTCAATATTCCTGTAGATTATAATTCCATTCAATGTGGTCAGCTAATTTCATAATTAGCGCGAAAATCCTGCTGATGAAACTGGAAGTAATTTAACGCTGTTGTACATGCGTACTTCGGTTTGACGCAGTAGGTAGGCAGTCAAGTCAGGTTTTTGCGCGACGTCAAAAGTTTGTTTACAAAAATAATGATGTAGGTAACTGGTGTGCACTACGGAGTTGCTGGAGTCAGGTTATTTTTTTCATTAACAATTAATGGAAAATTATTTCTTGAGGATTTGTTCTAAATTTTCTTTTCATGACACCGATTAAGTTATTAAAGAAATCTTAACGTCTCATAGATAAATAAGTGTTAGAAACTCTAATATTATCAATCCAAATAATTTATAAGTATATTTTCAAAATAAATAAATAAATTTCAATGCGATATAAGTCAAATTAATTATTAATACATGGTTTAAAGTGTAATTTAAATAGTGGATTTTAAATTCTGTAACACGAGAGAGAGCGGAAGACAATAGAATGTACGTAATAACATTGGATGTATGTACTAGTAATAAACACAAAAGAAGAGGGGGTTCTTAGACACTTGTGTTGTTCAATAGCAACCGGACCGCGGCTTCAGCTGCATCGATGGAAATAATTCTTTATCACAGGTGAGATAATTTACACATGTTCATTTACTTAAGTATATCATATAAATTTCCTTCATCACTTAAAATTTATTCAACCGATAACATAATTAGGACCGCTTAAACAATTATAAATAAAATTACATTATAGTGATCGTTTATTAACTGAAATTCAATAAAATTAATTCCGGGGTTTTTTATCAATAAATTTTATTTGAAAACTAATTTCTACCGAACTTAAAGATACCCCTGATCGTTTCCGTACGTCTTAACTTATAGAACTGCAAATATTACAGAATTTAAATGAAAATTAGCATAATTTTTTTTTTTTTAATTTATTGTGACTAGTCTAAGACTAACTAACAATTTTGTTCTAACTTAATTGATCTAAGAACTTAATCTAACAATTTACCAACTAATAGTTCTTAGTTTATGTTCAATATTCTGATACACTATTTATAAAATTTACTAATCATTGATATTTAACAAAACACTTCAAAATATATACAAGTAACTATTAACTAACAAATTAATAACTTTATACTGTTCATTAAACCAGTTCAAATGGTTTTACACGAGAAAGTCTCCTATTCAGATCTGCGTTGTCGAGTAGCTGTATAGCTTCGGCATTCACATGGTGAAGAAGTCTGTCTTCATGACTCCTAGCAAATTTCCGAATTACTTCGTTTATGGAATCCACTCCCAAGTCCCGGTTGACAATGATTCTGAGAACTTTCTTCTGGAATCTTTGAATGATTCATTGGTTTGATGCTTTTGTACATCCCCAGAATTGTATTCTGTAGGTCCATACGGGTGTTAATATTTGCTTGTATATTAGAAGTTTGTTAAAAGTAAATAATAAAGATTTCCTACCTATTAACCAGTAGTCTAAAGTTTCTTGAATTTGAGATCGAGTTCTTTTCTTTTCTTTTTAACATGTTCTTTCCAGCGAAGTTTTACATCGAGGGTCATGCCAAGATAATTTGCTGTGTTTGAAAATGGGACGGTTATTTCGTTGACATAAATAGGTAGTTAACGGATATTTTTATTTGTAAAATTTATATGAATAGACTTTGATTCATATAATTTTCCATTTTTTTGTCCATGTTTGCACTTGATTTACGGCACCTTGAAGCTTCATAGTTGTACCGACAGCTAAAACACACGTCATCATCATCATCATCAACTTTACGGCTTAGGCTTTACCCAGCCTGTTCCGTTGCAATGGTAGTTGTTTTCTTCTTTTGTTGCTTTCTTTTGAAATTGTCATTTGTTAAAAGATTGTACATTTTAAAAGTATACTTTGTAATTTAGTAAAATTCATCATCTAAACCTGCGTCTATACATAAATTATTGCTTCTAATTGGAAAGTTCGAGTCCATTCCGATCGATGCGTTCCTACAGTTGGTCCTTCCATCGCTTCCTCGGTCTCCCAATTCTCCTTCTTCCTCTCGCTCTATAGCGCCACAAAAACTTGGGTATCCTACTCTCCTCCATTCTCTCTACATGTTCCCTCCAACTGTTCCTATATTTCCTGATAATGTCGCTAATATTCTCAACATGAAGTTGATTTCTTATTATCTCACTTCTAATCCTATTCCTGAGAGTGCAACCCGCAACACTTCTCAGAAAGCGCATCTCTGCTGCCTCGATTCTTCTGTATTGACGAGAGGTCAGTGTCCAAGCTTCGGCGCCGTACAATAGAACCGGCCTAGCCATTACCTTATAAAATTTAATAATTGTCTCCTTCCTTACTTTCCCTTTTAATGTTCTGCTTATGGTTCCTAATAGACGTTGGAATTTATGTATTTTCCAGTCTACATCCTCACTCTCCCCATAAGATAATCTACATCCTAGGTACTGGAACCCTGACACCTGCTCCAATATCAATAAAACACACGTATCATCCGCAAAAGTTGCCACTGTTCTGTCATTAAATGTAGGGATATCACGAGTGTACAAGAGATACAAAAGTGGTCCAACTACACTACCTTGTAGTACGCCACCTTTTATGGGTTTTAGCCCTGAAGACGCATCCTCCTGTCTAACTCTAAAATAACGATCTGTGACATAAGATTCGAGTATTTTACAGTAGACCATGGGGAGTAGTTTTTTTCATTTTGTATATCAGTCCTTTGTGCCAAACCTTATCAAAGGCCTAAAAAACATCTAGGAAAATTGCAAAACATACTTTTTTATCTTCGAGGGCCCTTTCAATGACTTCTGAGAATAAAAAATATGATAAAAACTTAATGATTCGATTTTTAAAAGAAAAAAAATTCCAGTACTGTACGCTATTATACTTTTGAACAATTTCATAAAACCAGTGTTTTGTTAATTATTTATTCGCATTTTTTAAAATGCCATTTACTGTTTAACAAAAGATTAACATAACTGTATAACTGTTAGTAATTAGCAACAAATTAACCCATACAATAAAAATAATTTCATAGTATTGTGTACTTATGTGTTACTCGAAAACTTCTATACCAGCCTAAATTTGTTAAAAGTTTCTAACGTAGAATTTGCTTTTCAATTAATCTTTAATGTATTAAAGGATCTATCAGATCCTAAAAAAAGCTGTAAGGAAATTGGGTTAACAAAATTTTTGCCAAAAACTGAAATATACATAAAATTCATACGTAGGTGGACAGTGATTACGACCAATGTACTGTAAAATGCGTTATGAGGTAAATAAATTAAATTCTGTGATACACTAGGCGATTTACATGAAATTTACCTACACCGAGTATACAACAGTTAGAACCGTATTTCAGAATAACCGGTTTGAGACATGCACCAAATACCTCCAAATCCAATAAAAATATATTAGTACGGTACCAAAAATTTAATTTTTTTGTATTTTTCAATTTTTAGACTAACATAATGAATAATTTCTGATACAAATTTGTATTTAAAAATACTAATTTGTATTAGGTTAATTTTTACTTTCTCCTGCCTTTATAGATATGTTGTTGTTTAGGTCATCAGCCAAAAGGCTGGTTTGAACCTGCAGAGGTTTTACTAAGTAAAACAAGGAGTGAGGTGGTTTACCATTGCCTTCCTCACTGAGTGCAAAAGTACGCTTATCAGCATGCCGGGCCCTCTGAAAAGCACATATTTTCCGCTCTTAAATGATTCAGTCATTCAATTGGGTGACCATGTGATAAGAAACAGAACTATTTATTTTAGCCCTGCAACAAACAGATTGAGTGTAAATAATTTGACACTCCACCTGTCTGTTATGGGCAGTTTATAGATATAGGGGTACTATAAGAAGGAAAGTACTGTTTTTAAGTCGATTTTTCGAAATCGAGTTTTCACCGGATCTACACGTTTTCAGACCCCTGAACCCCAAAAAATTGTTTTAAGCGATTGGTCTGTGTGTTGCGTGTGTGTGAAATGTTCGTGTCCGGTCCAGTAGTGGTAACTTAAGTTTTAAGTTTCAAGTTTGTACGATGTTTCGTTCTCGAGATATTCTGTTCACACACACACACACACACACACGCGCGCGCGCGCACACGCGCGCGCACGCACACACACACACACACACACACACACAGATAGACACATAGACACACACACAGATAGACACATAGACACACACACACACACACACACACTCTCTCTCACAGAGACCAATCGCTAAAAAAAACACGTTTTTTGGCTTCAGGCGGTCTGGAAACGTGTAGATCTGGTGAAAACTCGATTTCGAAAAATCGACATGAAAACAATATTTTCCTTCCTATACATTCATATAGGCAAGAGAAAGTAAAAAACCTACTACTTTTGTACTCGAGTCTACATTAGTTTGAAATGCTGTTACATTTTATTGCTGAAAATTTTTCGAAAACAACAATTAGGATTAAGATTTAGCATGATTACCAATCTACATTGTTACGGTCGGCAAGGTAGGCATAAGTAAAGATTTGACCAAAACGTGGCAGTCTCGTCAAAATTTTAAACGGACTTTGATCAAATTTGGTTGATGACCACTGCTCTATTATGTGCAGCAGTGTTTCGGAAGGTACATAACAGTGCCATTCAGGAGATACGGTTCTGGTAGTTTCCCAGAAGTACTGTTGATGTGCAGGTACTAATTAATAATAATTTTGCCTTCGGTTATACATATAACGCGGTTTTTCATAAACCTCATGAAGACTCAATAAGTAAATTTGATAGAATTACTTTCAGTAACCTTCGGTAATTTTTTTTTTTTTTGTAATCCCTAATTTGTGTACGTTGCAATCTGATCGATTCAGAACAATAAGCAACCCCATGACCCAATGAGATGAGGATAATGTGTATGACGTGTAAATGAGGTGTAGTCTTGTACAGACTCAGGTCGACCATTCCTGAGAGAGTATGGTTAATCAAACCCCAACGGTAATAATAGTCTAAAGATAATTTTTAAATTTATTTCTCTATATCTTTTTAAAACTAACTTCACAAGCTACCAACAATAGATTGTTGTATTTTTTTTAAAAACTAAAGTGCTGTTGTTTATTTATAACTGTCAGCTATTCTAATGTATTCTAGTTGATTGAAAAATTGTACATAGATTTTTGAATAGCTAATGGATGTTCATTAATTTTATTTTGGAACCCGGGAACTAATTACAAAGCTGAACAAAAACTCAGAAAACCTCCCGAAACGAATCCACAACTACAGTACAAGAAACGAACATTTTTGATAATTTACACAGAGTACAGAAACAACTTTCCAAAGATATTTTTGTTATCTGTTCCCCATAGTACAACCTGTTTCCCCAAAATTTTAAAAATGTGTGGAATATCATAAATTTTAAAGCTGAATTATAACTGAAATGGCTCTTTAGCGTAAGCAGGCAGCACACGAAAAAATTATTTCACCTTTAGATACGTGATGGCCTTCGGACCAGCCTAGTCAGTCAGCAGGTAGAAAGCCGCTATTATTTGTTAAGCAACACCGATTAGGCAAACGACTTTGTATGGTGACCAGCGACAGCCATCCGTGAACAAACTGTACTTGGGGATTCCTGTTCAAACTCATGCCTAATCCACGTCAAATAATACAGCAAAAAGCAGCGATCAAGTTGGGTAGTTGTCAATAATGTACAGTTCCCGATAACAAATAAAAAAAGACATGTGAGCTTGCATCCGAATACGTTGATTCTAGACGACCTGGTGTTTGAATAAAGAGCACTAAATTGACCTATCCTAGGACTTAGGAAATCAGTTGAATAGGTCATTTCTTACGTCGCATCATGCAAAATTTAAAAATCTGGTGTTAAACACGCACACGTCTTTCTCTTGCCAATTAAAATAATGAACAATATAACCTAAATAATAAAACATTAGAAATAAACAAAAAACTTACCTCAAAAACCTAACCATTATTATTTAATCATGAGTAAAAAATAACCATGTTTTATCATTTAATCATGGTTAATCATTATTATTTTAATCATAAGTGAAAAACGCAAAATGAAAATCACCCTCAATTTGGCTTAAAAATACGGAAAATCACTCTTTTACGCTAAACTAGGCTCTGTAGAGAAAAATGCTCTAAATAAAAGTTGTGGAGCTTTTAATTTCCTATAAATTTGATTATATACAATTTTTTCGTATGCATATTAAGGCTGAAATCTTAAAAAATTCTATTTTTTACAAGTTTTCGTGAGAAAAAAACAGAAAATTACTAATTACCGCTAAACTAAACGTTATACAAAAAAATGTTTGATAAAAGTTGTAGAATTTCAAATTCTCTACAACTTTTTATTATACATTTTTGCCCTAAAATGCATATTAAAGTCACAATCTTAAAAAAAAACAATTTTTTTACGAGAAAATAGCCTCACCAAGAATTTCAGCAGACATGGCGCCTACCTTATCTTGTAGAGCAAAAAAAGTTTAGTAAATGACGCGATTTTAAAAACAAATCGTAGAAGCCGTTTTTGAGAAAATCGCAAAAGAGTGAAAAATGACACGAATAAACTACTACTTCCGGTTGATCGATTTTGATGAAAATGTTCGTATCGAGTCCGGTAATAGTATCTAACTAAAGTTCAAGTTTCAAGTTCGTACGATGATCCGTTCTTGAGATATTCTGTTCACACACAGACCAGTCGCTAAAAACGGTTTTTGGGTTCAGGGGGTCTGAAAACGTGTAGATCCGGTGAAAACTCGATTACGGAAAACCGACATTAAAACAGTACTTTCCTTCCTATATACTAGTACTACTCATAAAGGCAAGAGAAAATAAAAAAAATTAATGTAGTGTAAATTCATATAATATAAGTAAATAGTTTTTGGAAAATATTTTGGTTAGTTTTTAGGCGGATGAACCATTTTTAACCTACGGGCTGTCTCTGTTTAGCACTCAATCCCGTCGTTTATTTATTTATTTTTTATTTTATTTTGGAGTACATATGGGTAATTTGTCATAAAAATAACGCGTACTACAAATTAAATGTAGCTTGGGTTATATCTAGGTTATTCGGGTTACTAGTTCATCTTTTATACATTTATGTAGCAGTTTGGCAATGGTCACCCTCCTATTGATTTTACAAAGATTACAGCACTCGCATTACTTCGTAATAAGATCCAAGATTTACTACGAGATATTCATCAGTTGACAAATTGTTTCAACTATTGCACACAAATCGTAGTTTATGCTTTTTCCGAATAGGCTACATTTTTCTGGAACTGCGTTCATGATAAAATCTTCTAAATTTTTTTAATGACTTACAAAAAACCTACTATGAAAAAGTTTCCTATTTATTTATCAAAATAAATAAAAATGACCTAAACATAATATCACATCAGGTATCAACAACTCGAAAAACCGTCACGTAATATTGAAAGCAATGTTTAAATAAATTTTATCAAATAAAAATAAGCCTAGACATTGTAATGACAACAAAGTTCAGTCAGAATATTATTTTCTCAGAAAAAGTTTTAATAAATAACGCTACGTTTAATTTATTCAAATAAATTCACTAAATTACACTAATGTAGGTATTCCAAACGAAAATTATAATAAATGATAAATTTTTTGACGTATTTTTGTCAGTTAATTAGTGAACGTAACACGGTTGAAAAATACACAAAAGAATGAAATACTTTTTACAAAAAAAATTGTCTACAAAATACATTTATATTTAAATTTTACTGTACGGTGTTTTTAAAAATAATGTGATCATCAAAATTTATTAAAATGCCTGGGTCAAGGTATATTAATGCTTAGATACTTACTATTCTATTCTTAAAGCTTATTCAGAAAGATTTCATCTCAAATACAGTAAGTACAACTTCTGTTTTTGTTATAATACGCACCAAAATAAACGAAATGACATTGCAGTTTATTTTGGAATTAACATTCATTCATTTTGATCTGTAACACTGCACTTAATCTGTGAGTAATATTAATTTATGTAATAAGTTGTTTTCTTACAATTATTGTCAAAAATTAATTTTACACAGTACACGAATAAACATATAAAATAGGCCTACTGCTAGTAATATCAGAGGGAAAAAAGCTCTGAATTCAATTAAGTTGACAGTTATTTAAAAAAAAAAAATTCTGAAATTCATAATTATTTTTATAAAATTACAGAAGTACGGCTTGCTAATTAATGATCTCTTGGCGACAACAGAAACCGAAAGCATCTTTGTTTTTCGTTTTAACTCAAAAGCTTTCATACTTCTATGCACACACTAACTGATACGATTAGGAATTAATAATAATTTCAATATTTTGTGGGAAACTTCTATTTCCAATTTTCTTATTTCAAACCTTTTTATGTTTCTTCACGAATTAGCAACTAGAACATATTACTATAGCAGTTTCAGTTGTATATCCTATCAAGTAGAAATTAACAGAACTGTAGTTCTGTAACACACATGAATTTTTTCTGTTCAAATCAAATGATCATTAGAGGTTTGAACCCAATGTAGTCCATTGTAATAAAAGGTTAAATGATTGATGTCTAAAAGAGATACGATTCACAGAGTGAAAATAATATTCAAAATACGAATATTTCAATTTAATGTTTCTCAGTGTACCAATAGCTTGATTTGGTAGTACCGTTTGTTCAATCAGTCACGAGATACTGAAGTCAAAATTCAATCAAATAGCTTATTCATACATGGGCGTACCCAGTGAGAGGCAGGGGGACAGCTGCCCCCCCCCCCAGAAGCAAAAAATAATAATTAAATGGTTATACAGTGATTGCCAAAAAGCGAATAATTAGTTGTTTACCACACTGAAACGGTGTAATAATCGAGAAGTATCTACAGGTCTAAACTACTAACGTCTTTAAAATGTTACAACCTGAACCGACCATGGCTTGCCCCCCTCCTAGTTTTGATCGTAGGTACGCCCATGCATTCACAACTGTAACAATAAGATTTAAATGCTACAAAAGTAAAATTTACGGAACCGGGTATTCCCCTTTTTAGTTTAATCTGATTTTTGATCTCCGTATTTTGTGTAAATTCCTTTAGCGGTACTATTGTTGCATGACAGCATAAAGTATTTTCCACATGTAGATTTCTAATAGTGAAAATCTACGACGTTACACGATGTAAAGTAAAACAGACAATACACAATATGTATTTAAATATATTATATTTGAATTTAAATGTGTAGCCTATTTTGTTGTGAAGAAACAGCGGTAACTGCATATAATTCATTTTCTAAAAGTTTTAATTGTTTGTTCGGTTCTTTTTTTTAATTTCACCATAAAACGAAGAAAACGGGCGTAGTAGAAAAAATTGCAAGGTTTAAACAATAAATTATTAAGAAAGCTTTCTTTCTTCTATGCTTGACAATTTTTTGAAGATAATAGGAATAAAAAAATATTAAGGGAACTACAAAATACGATTATTAAAAACCGATCAACCCCATCAACAACCTATAGAAAATCGCTATAAAATTTTAAGTTTCACTAGTAGGGCGAACGACTTTGACTGGTGACCAGCTAATAACTACCAACTGAACAAACACCAATAAATGTTCAAATTCGAGCAGATAAGTCAAAAATTAAGCTGTGAACAAATTAGGATATTGTTATAATAGTGATATACCTTCCCAAATAACAAATAAAAACAAAAATCCGGCCGCCTCCGTAGCGTAGCGGTAGCGCGCTAGCCTACAACGTGAAGGTCCCTGGTTCGATTCCCGGCTACGGTCTGGAAATTATTACGTTCCAAAACCCATCGTTCCAGTTTCCTACCCCACCATAATCGCTAATGACCAAGCTGTTGATCCGACTTTAAATAAACTAAAAAAAATCCATACTTGTTAGAAAATAGTTTAAAACATTTTTTTAGCTATTTTCAGAAGTTACGTAAGTTGCTCAAGTTGGTGTAGTGATCAGTGCAACTGTCTTCTATACCAAGGGTCCCCTTTTTGATTCCTAACAAATTTCTGATGGCCAATACTTTACGGAATATACGAGAATACGCAGAATAATATACACAGATTTCTCGAAAAAATCTGTTTAAACGAAAATAAAACAGAATGTAATCCAAACAACAATAATTAGATAAACAAACACAGATTAAATACGACTGATGCGCTAAGAAATTACAAACAGTTAACATTATTAAGTTCATTAACGATTAACTGTAAACTTCATTGAATTATAGAACGATTATACACTTAACTATTCCATTTTAACTATTTCGCTAAGTACTTTTAAATTCTTACTGGTTTTTTTTAGTAGGCTATATACATTGACATCATAGTTTATAATATATACTCGTAATTTTTTAATTTCTCTTGCCTATATGAATATATAGGAAGGAAAGTACTGTATTGTTTTCATTGCGATTTTAAGAAATCGAGTTTTCACCGGATCTACACGTTTTCAGACCCCTGAATCCAAAAAAACACGTTTTTAGCGATTGGTCTGTGTGTGTGTGTGTGAACAGAATATCTCAAGAACGGAACATCGTACGAACTTGAAACTTGAAACTTAAGTAACATACCACTACCGGACTCGACACTAACATTTTCACAAAAATCGGTCAACCGGAAGTAATAGTTTATTCGTGCCATTTTACACTTTTTTGCGATTTTCTCAAAAACAGCTTCTACGATTTTTTTTAAAAATCGCTTCATTAACTAAATTTTTGATGCTCTACAAGATACGGTAGGCGCCATGTCTGCTGAAATTCTTGGGGAGGGTGTTGTCTCATAAGAAATTGTTTTTTTAAGATTGCGGCTTTAATATGCAATTTAGCGCAAAAATTTATATAATAAAAGTCGTAGAGAATTTAAAATCCAACTTTTTATTTCAAACATTTTTTTGTATAACGCTTAGTTTAGCGGTAATTAGCGATTTTCTGTTTTTTCTCACAAAAACTTGTGAAAAATCGAATTTTTAATGATTTCGGCCATTTTACGACAAAAGTGTATATAATCAAATTTATAGGAAATTAAAAGCTCTACAACTTTTATTTAGAGAATTTTTCTCTACAGAGCCTAGTTTAGCGTGAAAGAGTGATATTCCGTATATTTAAGCCAAACTGAGGTTGATTTTCATTTTGCGTCTTTCACTCATGATTAAAATTAGGTTATGTGTATTGAGGTTAGTTTTTTTGTTTATTTCTAATGTTTTATTACTAATGTTAGGTTATATTGGTAATTATTTGCATTGTCAAGAGAAAGTCGTGTGAGTATTTCACACAAGATTTTTTATTTTATTTTTATTAGGCTATATACATTGACATCATAGTTTATATATACTCGCAATTTTTTTAGATTACAGAGGTAGGCCTACTTTTCAAGACGACTGAATTTATTCTCTTTTTTAGAATAGGTACTCTTTTAGTAACAAACTTCATCCACTTTGACGGAAAGGAAGTATTATATCTTATCAAATCACTTAAGTGTCTGTAAAAGTTGAAAGATAAATTAATTATTTAAAATTTAATTATACAGTATTTAATTGTCCATAGTTATTACCTTTACTTAGCTATGAAATTTTCTTGTAATAAAGTTAAAATTGATTAGCTACTTACATTTTAACACTTTGTTAAGTCACTCAGTTCTACTGTCTTCATAATATACCGCAACGGACTGTACATACAGGGTCATTTGCAAAGAAACTAAAATACTTCGGGAGATGAATCTACATCAAAAAGAAAAAAGTTCATATTAACATAGGTCCAGAAATACTTCGTTACCGTGTTACGGCTAGCAAAAAATTTCGCCCGGATTTCGGCTTATCTCAGGAAATAAGTTCGCAAATAAACTTTTAGGCGTTAATTAAGAGACAAATTGGTGGTTTCTTATGATTTTTGACCTGAGAAAGCGAATAAAATCCCAGACCATATCTTCAGTAGTTTTTGAGAAATCTGGGGTAAAAACTCCTGTTTTTTATGTTTCTCCTACAAAGTACTTCGTGTACTTTATAGTAGAAATACAAAGTTGAAGTACAAAGTACTTCAATTTCACGTATTGTGCAGAAATGCTGTTACATTAATTGTGTGCAGAACTATTAAAATTCTGAACCAAAAGATTGTGATTGATGATCAGCTGTTAATACTGCTAACTTACGAAATATAAATAAATCCATTTAGGTACTGTGGCCAATATTTTTTTACTTTCTCTTGCCTATATGAATATATAGGAAGGAAAGTATTGTTTTCATGTCGATTTTAAGAAATCGATTTTTCACCGGATCTACACGTTTTCAGACCCCCTGAACCCAAAAAACATGTTTTTAGCGATTGGTATGTGTGTGTGTGTGTGTGTGTGTGTGTGTGTGTGTGTGTGTGTGTGTGTGTGTGTGTGTGTGCGCGCGTGCGTGCGTGCGTGTGAGTGTGTGTACAAAATATCTCAAGAACGGAACATCGTACGAACTTGAAACTTGAAACTTAAGTTACATACCACTACCGGACTCGACACGAACATTTTCATCAAAATCGGTCAACCGGAAGAAGTAGTTTATTCGTGTAATTTTTCACTTTTTTCGAATTTTCTCGAAAACTAGTCCTACGATTTTTTTTAAAATCGCCTTATTTACTAAATTTTTTATGCTCTACAAGATAGGAGAGGCCCATGTCTGCTGAAATTCTTGATGCGACTGTTTTCACGTAAAACAATTGTTTTTTTAAGATTGCGGCTTTAATATGCATTTTAGGCCAAAAATGTACTATATGATAAAAAGTTGTAGAGCATTTGAAATCCTACAACTTTTATCAAACATTTTTTTGTATAACGCTTAGTTTAGCGGTAATTATTGATTTTCTGTTTTTTTTCTCACGAAAACGTGTGAAAAATCGATTTTTTTAAGATTTCAGCCTCAGCATGCATTTTACGACAAAGTGTGCATAATCAATTTTATAGAAAATTAAAAGATCTACAACTTTTATTTAAAGCTTTTTTTCTACAGAGCCTAGTTTAGCGTGAAAGAGTGATTTTCCGTATTTTTAAGCCAAACTGAGGTTGATTTTCATTTTGCATTATTCTCATGTTAAAATTAGGTTATGTTTTTTGAAGTTAGTTTTTTGTTTATTTCTTATGTTTTATTACTAATGATAGGTTTTTTGTTAATTATTTGCACTGGCAAGAGAAAGTTGTGTGAGTGTTTCACACCAGATTTTTTAATTTGTGTTGGTAAAAAATTAACCGATATTTAACTATGTATCTATTATGTAATTTTTAATTATTTATTTATTAATTTATTTTTTGTGATGTTTTATTTGTAGATATTCTTAGTCATTAGTAGTAGTATTATTCTTCCTGAATAAAAATTAATCTATTTTCCAGGCAAGTTTCGGATATTTTGATGTTAATAAAATTTATTTTTTGCAACTTATTTTTATTTTGTAGTTGACGTTAATAACATAAAGTTTCTGCAAGTTTTATTTAAAACCATTATTTGTTAAATGCCTATTCAACAATTGTAAGACAAACATAAAAAAACAGGAGGCTTTACCCCTGTTTATTTCCTTTTTGTCCCAGATTTCTCAAAAACTAGTTAAGATATGGTTTTAGGATCAGTTTTTAAAAACTCCACTTTGGTTTTAAGAAATGAGAGTAAAATTTTAAAATACCTAATTAATTTCAGGATATAATAAAAAACTCACTGCATTTCAGGAACAAAAAAATGTTCAATAATTTTCAACTTTAAAAATATATTTGAAAGTAGATTTTCTCCTTAGAAGGAGTAAAATCACTAATGATTTGGAACCGCGTAGTATGAAGATTTAATATTCATTTGATTTTAATATCTGTCCTAGGTATCGCTCAAAATTACCAGGATATTGTTTTACAAGACTATAATATAAAATCAAAGTTACTAGGAAACATCCAAAATTTTTGTATAAAATGTATAGTTAGAAGACCAGCTTCCTAATAACTAATAAAAATATTAGTTACGGACTGAATGGTAATAGAACTTGGACCATTCTTCAATTAACGAATTTTGAACACCCATTTAGCATTAAGTAATATCTCTAAGTGAATAAATATTTGATAAGCAGCAAGTTGTTGGCTACGTCAGTGTTCCACTTCTTCACAAATTCTAAAATCTACGGAAGTAAAAAATACATTATAATTCACAAGACATGTTTAATCAGGCAAAGAAACAACGGGAATTTTAATTACATTAATATTAAATTACGTGAAAGCATACAACTTATAGTAGAAATTATTAAATTAAATTTATCGGAAGTAATTCAGCTGATAATAAAGTTCATTGATTCGAAAATTATTTAAGTTGAAAATTGATTCACTAAAACTATAAAATTACTTGTTTAAAGGACTAATTCTGTAATTTAAAATCAATGTCGCTTTTTAATTTAATACCGGTACTAGTGACCTTAACCCGGTTATTTGGCAGAGTAGTTTTGAATGTAGCCTATTAAACGGCTCATTTTTCCCAAATAGGACAAATAGGCTATTTCTCCATCTTTCTGTAAACAAAATTTGGTTCTTGTCAAAAATATCTTTATGATCGTTAGGCAACATATTTTGTTACGTCCTCATACGCATGTCAACATTCTAGATGGATTCATTATACTTTTTTTACTACGAATAATTTAGTTCCATTTGTTATTACTCGATTTAATATCTACCCATAACACACACGTGGAGAGTTAAATTGTTTGCACTCAATCTGTTGCATGGCTAAAAAGAAAATAGTTATGTTTCTTATCAAATGGTCAGCCAATTAAATGACTGTGAAGTATTTAAGAACAGAAGAAGTAGAGGTGTAAAAGACTCTAATTAGAGTTATCTTCTCTGAAATTAATGCATTTCATTATACAACTAGACCTTGTGGTGAATGAAGTGAAGGTCTCATTTGGAGAGTGGAAAATTTATTTGCTTTTCAGACGACATTGCACGTTAATAAACATACTTTTCAACTCAGTGAGGAAGGCAATCGTAAACCACCTCACTCCTCATTTTACTTAGTAAAACCTCTAGATTTTCAAACCAGCCTTTCAGCTGATGACCTAAACAACAACATTTTAGAATGGTTAACTTAATTAAAGCCCTTTATCTACTTAAAAGAAGGAAGTTTAAGCCCTTTAAAACATGGTAATTTCTATCTCGCAGCTTGTCTCAGATTTGTTTTCTCTTATCTGGATGTTATACCGTAAACGTATTGCCACATAGCCTAAGTTGCTCAAGAAGCTCTAGGCTTTCCAACAGTGAAAGAATTTTCGAAAACAGTGTGGTAGTTTCTGAGACTATCTTGTACAAACAAACATTATTTCTTTAAAATACTAGTATAGAGGTGAAATTTTAATTTTGATAATTACCGAAAAATACAAATATTACAATAGAATCAAAACTACTATATAAAAAATATAAATTTATAATTTCTTAGCTTTGCCCATAGCAGGCAGGCAGAGTGTTAAATTATTTGCACTCGATCTTCTAGTTCCAGGGCTACAAAAAATAGTTCTGTTTCTTATCACATGGTCAGCCAATTGACTGAATCATATAAGATCAGAAGAAGAAGAGGTGTAGAACACACTATTCAGAGTTATTTCCTCTGAAAGTAATAAATTTCATTTGAATATACAGCCAGACCCTGCGGTGAATGAAGTGAAGCTGTCATTAGCAAGGTGGAAAGTAGATGCTTTTCAGAGGGCCTAGGATGCTGATAAGCATACTTTTTCACTTAGTGAAGAAGGCAATGGTAAACCACCTCACTAAACGTTTTACTTAGTGAAGCCTTAAGAGATTCAAACCAGCCTTTCGACTGATGACCTAAACAACAACAATATTTCAGAATTGTTAATTTAATTACAGCCCTGTATCTACTTAAAAGAAGCAAGTTTAAGCTCTTTAAAAATGGTGGCAATGTCTATCTCGTAGCTTGTCTCAGATCTGTTTTCTCTCATCCGGATGTTATGCATTATATGTAATGCCCTAAGCTCTAAGCTTTCTAACAAAGAAAGAATTTTTGAAATCGGTGTGGTAGTTTCTGAGACTATCTTGTGAAAACAATTTAACATCACTTATTTAAAATACTAGTAAAAATATGGAATTTTAATTTTGTTTTACCCAAAAACACAAATATTACAATTGTGTCAAAACTAATAGCTATAGTTATAAAAAGAAAACTAATAGCTATAATTTTCGGGAATCGAACCCGGGGCCCAGCGCAACTGGCTTCTACGCTGGGGCCCCGGGTTCTCCCGGTCAGGTCTGGCATTTTTGCATCACTCATTATGTATCATCCTTCTCACGGTCTGCATTAGCATCAATTCCAAAACAGTCAGACGTAAAGCAAACAAAAAAGAAAAAAATAATAGCTATACATAAAATTATAATTTCTTCGCTTCTAAAATTATTGTATCTTTTTATCATGAATCTTGGGACAACTACTTTTTTTAAACAGTACCGGAAAACTATTCAATAAATCTATAAAATCATAATAAACATTTATAAAAGACCATGGTTTACTAATTATTATTATTGTTTACTATTAAATGCAATTGTTAAACTTTATTTATTTTTTACAGACATTGAAACCTTCGTACTAATTTTATGTTCGTAACCTTCTGGACAGTTCATAAATTGAAAGGGCAAAATATTTTTTCACTGTATAAAACGATTCCAAACTTCAATAAAAATTATATTAGTCTATCTATTTCTCGTTGTAAAATTCGTGTAGATACTCCCTCCACAATAAAAATAAAGATAAACTACAATAACAGTTATAAAAAAAACACTAAATAAAAATTAATTAATTAAAAATACATATTTCGCAAACTAGATAATTTGTATACTAAAACTAGTTGACATTAAATATATCCTTCATTGAAAAATATGTACACTGTTCATTGTGACATCGCGCCTACATTATCATTAATAACTATTCATTAATTGTGCATGAAAAAATTAATTACATTCTTTATCACACAATGTCAATGACTTAAAAAAGTTTTAGTATCATACATGTAGCGTTCATTTAGGTTTGATAATTCTGTTAATCTAGTTTTTTCATAATCGAACTTCTAAATTGAATGTTCACGGTTTGACACAAATTTTATGAACTTTAGTATGCATTATCTACAACGAAGTTATCGCTAATTGAATTTGCAATTGTACTTTAGTACAAATCAATTACGATAATGACCTTGAATAAATTACTAAATCGGTTTATGTAAGTATCCACAAAACGAAAACGAATTAAAAAGGTAATACGAGATGCAACGTACTTGTTCGTTATTTAATAGTTTTTATGAAAAATAATATCGTCATTCCAAATTCTAAAAAAAACTATTGATATAATGTTTACTTTCTTTTGCCTATATGAAAATATAGGAAGGAAAGTATTGTTTTCATTTCGATTTTTCGAAATTGAGTTTTCACCGGCTATACACGTTTTCAGACCCCCTGAACGCAAAAAACATGTTTTTAGCGATTGGTCTGTGTGTATGAACAGAATATTAAAGAACGAAACATCGTACGAAGTAAAACTTAAATTTAAGTTAGATATTACTAGAAACCCGATACGAACATTTTCATAAAAATCGGTCAACCGGAAGTAGGAAGTAGTTTATTCGTGTCGTTTTTCATTTTTTTCGATTTTCACAAAAACGGCTCTGACGATTTTTTAAAAAATCGCCTCATTTACTATATTTTTTATGTTCTACAAAATAGGGTAGGCACCACGTCTACTGAAATTCTTGGTGAAGCTGTGCTCTCGTATAAAAAAACGGTTTTTTAAGATTGCGTCCTTAATATGCATTTTAGCGCAAAAATGTAATAAATAATAAAAGTTGTAGAATATTTAAAAAGCTACAACTTTTATTTCAAATATTTCTTTGTATCCCACTTAGTTTAGCGGTAATTAGTGATTTTCTGGGTTTTTTCATGAAAATTTGTAAAAAATCGATTTTAAGATTTCGGTCGTAGTATGCATTTTACGATGAACGTGCATATAATCAAATTTATAGTAAATTAAAAGATCTACAACTTGTATTGCAAGCATTTTTCTCTACAGAGCATAGTTTAGCGTCAAAAAGTGATTTTCCCTATTATTAAGCTAAACTAAGGTTGGTTTTCAATTTGCATCAATCACTCATGATTGAAATAAGGACATATTTTTGCAGTTAGTTTTTTGTTTGTGTTAATGTTTTATTACTAATGTTAGGTTATATTGTTCATTACTTTCATTGGCAAGAGAAAGTCGTGTGAGTGTTTCACACCAGATTTTTTTTTTTTTTTTTTTTAATTAAACGTTAGTAATATTCACTAAAATAAAACAAATGTAGCTGCCGTGCTCAAAATTGGAAAAGGCAAACGAGTACAGATTACAAATTAATTCTGCAGTAAATGCACATTCGCATATAATTAGTTCTGCAATAAGAGCTTATTGTGGCTAAGTTATCGTATGAGGTAAAAAGCAGCATAGGCCAAGTATTTCATATAGTTCGTCTAGCTAGTTTTTCATATGTTTGTCATAAAATAGGGCAGTAATTTCTTCGTTTACACTTTTTATCACTACTTAGGCCTACGTTTTAAATGCGCATTTCAAATTTCCAACTCATAGACCAGTGTGTTATATTATTAGAAAATTAGATTTAAATTTATTTATATTGTAACACTTAAGCCAAAGTTCGTTCGGGATCTGGTTATAATAAATAACAAACGTACTTTCTTTAAACTTAAATAATTATTATTAATTATAGGCCTAATAATTATTTAAAATAGACTACTAATAATTTATTACAATAATAAAAGCTTGTAATAATTATTTATTTCCAAGATTATAAATTACAATTCGTTAGTATACGTAGGCTAACAAATTACAATTAAAGTAGGCCTACTTAAGTTTAATTAATTATAAAATTATACAACTTAAAGATGAACTAATTTTTAAATAATAAAGATTATTTTACACTTAATAACAGCCTCTTGCCAATAAATTACTATACGATGCTTACAGTACGAATTAACGTAGGCCTACTTGTTACAATACAAACATTTCCTAATAGCACACTCATTCATAGCCGTGTGGCAAGTTGAATCGAACTAAACTCACTGAACTGGCCGATAAAGGGGCCAGCGCCTGTAAATACCTGAGACTGTGGTCGTTTCCAGAACGGTAAAGCTATTCTACATAATAAGACACAATAAATACCCTTCTAAAATTATCTCCACTTGACCAGAATCCACAAAGTAGTAAAAATAATCAATAATAGGCATAATAAAGATATTTTTAGTTTCGACCGCGTTTCCGAGAATTCTTATTCAGAAACATTCCATTCATCGCAACCAATTTATCCTTTTTACTTTATTACCTTAACTATTTCTAAAATACTATTATTATGTCATAATATTATAACAATAATAATATAAATCATCAGAATACGTTCAAAAATATTAAGGACGCCAAAAAACATAGGTAATACTTTCGTGGTTCTACCATTTCGTCGACTTTTATTAAAGAATATTATTATTCACACTTAAAACCAAATTTGTGAATAATTCGTCAGTTACAATAGTTTCAAATATATTTTACTAGTTATGACCAACAGAAATAAAAACCTAATTAACTTTTTGGTAACCCACCGGGTTGGTCTAGAGGTAAAGTCGTCGCCAAAATCAGCTGTTTAACAGCTGATTTTCGGAGACGAAGGTTCCTGGTTCAAATCCTAGTAAAGATAGTTACTTTTATACGGATTTGAATACTAGACAGTGGTTACTTTGTGACAGTGGTCCACTTTGTGGACTTAGGCTGATCACATACTGAAGCAGCGAGCAAAGCGACGATGACAACAACGAGTATAGCAGCGAAAACAAACTCGTAAGTGACTAATTGAATGCGCTTACTGGGGCGCAGAGCGACAATGTAAAATCGTTCCTACAGCAGAGCAAAGCGTCGCGTTCAAGTAACTTTGTTTTTTCTGCTTTCATCGTTGTTCACGCACCGCTCGCCCGAAACAAACATGGACGTCGATGGGTTGATATGTAGTGTTTTTTCAAGAAACCCTCTCTTGGTTGGGTTGGTATTGCAATTTGTCCAATTCTTTTCGAAGTTTTGTTGAATTTTGTCCAAAATACAATCGAATGTAGGAATTGATATTCGAAAATAACGTTGAAACTTCTCAGGATGTTCGCGAAGCTACTGATATAGATGATGGAATTCGCCATATAATACAAATTATTTATTGGGTGAACACTTTTTTTTTTTTAGTTTTCTTGTACTGATTTAAAAAATACCATATGTTCAAAGAAGAACTTCTTGTAGTATCAAATCCATGCTTTGTTCGATTGAATTCTCCAGTATGTGAGTACGACTCTATCATCGTCACTTAGCTCACGCGCCGCTGCTTGTCGTTTCATCGTCGCTCTGCTCGCTGCTTCAGTATGTGTTCAGCCTTAGAGGTTGTCGAAGTATCGAAATGTCGAACTATCCACAGTATATGGCATATTACATATAAGTAGCTTTAGAAACACGATTTAAGTATAAAAATTGCACAATTTTAATGAATACAAACTAACTGAAGTGCCCTGCAGTACAATACTGTAGGCTACTCAAGGACAACGGAAGGGTAGAGGGAAGATGAGAAAATGGAAGGAGCTGACCTGCCTGCTGGATCGCTACTTACCCACGTCATTTCGCCTCACCACAAGCCGTATCGCAGTATACAGAATGTCGAAGAATCGAGTGTCAAAGAATCGAAGGTTTACTGTAGTTTTAAAACTCCGGAATATAGATTATGTTTCTTTTCAAAATGTTCAGATAATTAAGTGGCTAAGTAAAGTGTAACACCCTTGCCTGGTTGCAATAGGCCTACACAACTTTCAATTTTGACTGGATACGACCACCGGTAAATAATACTGTATTACTTTCAGATGAATCGTCTGAGCTCACAATAACTCATATTCATTATAAAAACACACAAAACGTTTAAATCTATTTGATGAGATCTAAAACAATAAGTGAGTAGTTATCCTTTAAACAAACAACATATCCACACAAATATTACAACAAAACCTAATGAGATTATTTAACAAATAAAAATTATGTCATGTTTTTATTTGTGGCCTTGTAAAATGTTTACCATTTTGCATTAGAAATTACTATTTAGGTAAAATTATAATTTAGGAGTACAATAAAATAATAATTATTATCACCGGAAAATTGGATGTATTAGTTGACATGGAGACAATTAAAAATTTCGTAAACGAAAATATAAAAGTGGTTTTTAATTTAGATATTATGAAAGAAAAGTTTGTTATAATGAGAATACTACATATTACAGATAATAAGAAAAATTGTTGGATTATATGTAGTTGTTCTAGGCCAACTTCTTGCTTAGGCTGTAGGTAGGTAAATTCCTACCATAAAGGTCGCTCTATTAACTTCCTTGAATACTATTTTTGTTTCGTTAAATAATGTTTGAACTAAGTCGATTCCATTTACATTTATGTAAACCATTAACCATTATGCAAACCATTATAATAAACCATACAAACTGGGACTTCATAGTTCATTAAACATTACAAGATCAACTAGGTTTTAATTTTCTCTGAAATACAAGATAAGACTTACTTAATTTTTCTGCTTAATAATTCTGCAAAGAATATAAGTTGACAGTTTCGACGAAGAAGCCAAAGGTAATGGCTCCTTCCTTTAGGGGAAGGAGCCAGTCAGAAGCAAATGGTCAGGGATTTTCAAATTTTCAATTTAAAATTTTGTTACGTTGTTAAAAATAGTTTTCCTGTTCACATGAGAACTTTTTCCATAAATCTGGAACCAGCAACTTACTCGCAATTATTTTAACATCCATCCGTATAAGATGGGCATAATTTAATTGGAACTGACTAAAATCGATTAGTAAATAACTACAATTTTATTTTGTTACCAAGTAGAGCCACTTAAAACTATCATCAGGGAGTAGTAATCCCGCCAAGTCATCCCCACTACCTTCGAATTATTTCTTATAGGTTGACCATCTTCCTTTGATACCGCCGCATCCCTTCCACGATAGCATTTTCTCACTCCTGTCAAACCCTATTAGTTGTTCTGAGTGGAACAACCAAGTAACATCAAACACGAAATTATCCAATGTGATAGCCTAATTTAAAAAATCTTCCAAAAGTTTAATAAGGTTAGTCTTAAATTTAATTATTCTTTACAATTTACCGTGCAAGTTATTTAAAATTTTTTGTAATCTCACGCGGGAGCTTTTCGATTGTATGTGATTATTAATCTATTAGCCTACACACAGAATTTCAATTACAAATTGTTAACTTTTGTTCATGTTTTTGTCAACAGTACTGGAATCGTCTAGTTCAAGGAAAAAAGTTATTTATTAAAATTTAGTTTATGTTACGTTTAATTTTTTTGGATATTAATTATTATCGTGATATTTTACAAAATAATTTTGATAAAAACAACTCCCAAAAATATTTTCTTTCTGGCAAAGAAAAATTTTGAAAATATTTCAAGTACCGGACATTGTATTGTTATAAACAGTATAAAAATATATCACAGCAAACAAACTGAATTACGATTTTTGACCTTTATAAATACTTAAATCGAACATAACAATACATTTGGATCAAATGCATTTTTTTATTTTACTATATTATTTTCTTCCATTTGTAAAACTTATGAGAAATACTATTAATGGACTTTAATTATTATATGCCAAATTAATGTTAAACTAGAAGACATAATTAGGTCTTGAACGTGACCTATTGGACTGGCTCCAAACCTCGTAAAGATTGTTAATGCTCTACCGGTGAAGGTAAAAACGTACGACTCAATATCAGTGCAATGTAAAAAACCCCTATTCAATTAATTATCTTGATTTGTTTTAATAAGTAAAATTAAGCAACTTAATTTTAAAAATACAAACAGAAAATATTTTAAAATTTTACAAAAAACTTCACTGTATGGTTTTAGAAATGGGTTGATATACGTAGAAATTTCTTTAGACATGTTCTTAAACAAAATAAAATAAAATAATTAATTTTTTTTTAATTTAAATATTTTTTAAAATAAAATAATTAATTATTATTTTTAAATTTACATAATTTCAAGTAAATCGTTTGTAGTATCGGAAAGCCAAAGAATTACATTATAGCTAAAGAAAGAATCAGAAGTTTATTCAAGTAAATTATAGTATACTTATCATGCCTATTTTCAGAAAAATTAAATTTCTGAAGTCATTTTCAATGACTAAAAATTAATGTAAAGTAGATGTTTTTGAAGTCAGAAGTGTGAGAAGTCCGCTCAAGGAAGAAACGAAATTAACACAAGAAACTGACGAGATTTGCTTTAGAAATTATAGCTGTAACGAGAAATTGGAAAATGAATACGTTATTTCAAGAATAGGGATATTTAAGAAACCTTATCAAACAAATGTTGTACGACACTATGAATATAACATTTATATTAGAATATGTTCTCCGTATTGTTCTCTTGCATTGCAAATAATAAAAAAAGTCTACTAAATTTAGTAAGAACGGGTCCAGAGATGGAAATCTTTGTTTTACATTTGAGTAGACTACTAATAAAGTGATTTTTACAATAAGGCTAATAAAAAAGATAAGAGTAAGAGATGAAAATGAGCGATGAAAAAATGATATCTAACAGGGAATCGAACCCGGGACCCGTGCAATGAAAGCCAGTTTCACTGCCATTCACCAAAGACTGACCTTGTTCGATATTTAGCAACACTGTTAATTAATACTCATCTATCCTAAACAGATCAATGATTTTTGATTCATTAAACAAATAATAAAATAATTATTATCTTTACTAATATTATAAAGACAAAGCGTGTTCTTCGTGCAGGCTAATATCCAAAACTACCGAACGGATTTTCATGAAATGTTAACAGCATATTTTTATTAATATTCTCATTTTATTTAAAAATTTTTAAAAATTATAACCCTAAAGGCACTAATAAATATTTTCATAAATATATATGTGTGTGTGTGTGTGTGTGTGTGTGTGCGCGCGCGCGCGTGTGTGAGTACGTATGTGGAGACGTACGCACCGGCCTACCACGCAGAGGTCCCGGGTTTGGTTCCCGGCTAGGGTCTGGAAATTATAACAAGTCACAACTCAACGTTCTATAACCCACTGTAGTCGCCAATGACCAAGCTGGTGATGTGACTTTAAATATATAAATTTAAAAAAAAATTGATTACACGAGTTTCGCGTGCGAAGCCGCGCGGGGTATGCTAATTATTCATAAAGGAAAAATGGCTACAATTTCGTTAAACTATTGAAATCGTAGATCCTTAATTACGATTACTTTAACAAAAGTTTTAAAATCGAAGAAGAAATAATTTTTACAGACACGATGTATGATAATTTGATCACTGAAGTACTTTATAGATACTGCTGATAAAAAAAAACTGATAATTATAAACTTAACCTTGCCACCATTACCCTGCATTTATGTTGTCAGTTTTAAGACCACTTAATATCAACAACTGAACACGTTAAATTAATAATATTCTTTGCAATACTGCACCAATTGATGTATTATACCTATTTACAAACTGATTACCTACATATTTTTTACCTAATGGTCCCCAATTCGTAGCGGATCTGTTTCCACTACCTTCTTTTTGTACAGTCAACATAGGTTGATGAAACAACATATTTCAAATATTTTTGTAGATAAAAAATAATGTAGCATCAATTTCAATTCTGGATAATTCTAGTTAAAATTTAAAATGTTATAAAAAGGACATTCTCGTTTATAGTCTTTTAAGTGAAATAATTGTAATATCACAAGGAAACGCGTTTATTATTCTGCAAAATTCAAATATTACTGTACGTAAATACTGTATCAACATAATAAATTACTGACGGGTACCGGATACCAGTTGCTTAGAGTGGTGTAACCGTTTCCATGGATGTTTTGTTAAAACTATATTTTAAAACATTGATCTACCATCACGAGTGTCCCCACTAATTTGGAAAAATGCTGCTAAAAGTGATTGTAACTAGTAATTAAGAGCATTTAAAAATATCTTCGTAGGCCTACTTGTCAATGGTGGAATTACGTTAACCTACATAAAACTATTACAATCAAAAACAACTTATACAGAAAACTAACTAAACTGATTGGAAATTAGGGGAAGAACTTAACTAAACCATATTGTCTGTTTTTTGGTTGTGATATTTGATAGATAAACTCCCGGGTTTGGACTCCGAGGTGATAGTTCCAATTTACTACAGGAAGATAGAACAAAAGAATTTTAAGACACTTGTATAAAACATGTACAAACAAGGGATAGAATGAAATTCAATTGTGAATGTACAGAGAAAAAGGTTATAATTATGTTATTAATAGCAAAATTTGTAATAACAATAAAATGGCCGCAACGTGGCCCAGTTAGCGTGCTACGCTGCAAAGTGGCGGTCCGGATTCGATTCCTGATTAGGGTCAGGAAAATTTTTACCCGTTAAAATCCACCGTTTCTTAACCCAAAGTAGTAGAAAGATTTTGATGAGACTTTATTAAACGAAAATAAAAAATATATATTTATAAAATATTAATAATATTGTCTTTTTTTGAGTGGGACCTTTACAAACTCTCCTAAAACCAAACGGTTCGAGACGAGTATTTTGTTGTTCACTGTATTGTTATAGAAGAAACAAAAATTTACAGCGATTCGATAATGCTAATAAGAAAAATGTTATGTCGATTTTATCTGACTTTGAAGATTTGCATTTGCATTGTCACATCGTAGTTTATTCAGTCAAGGTAGTTAATTTTATTCACTAATTCTTTCGCAATGTATTTTGCATCGGAAATATATAGGAACACAAATATTGACAAAAACATGACGTAATACGAATTCATCAACTGGATCGCTGCCAATTATCAATCAACGTTTTTAATTTTTTTTACTGCAAGAATAAAAGAGATTACTAATTTTACATATCATTTATTTATTTATTGAATAAAAAATAAACAGGTGATAGGTTATAATAGTTTATCATACGCTGCACTGCAGAATAAGAAGAATTTTCGAAATACCCTCGTATTCCCCATATATTTTAGGTAGAAATATGAAGTCTAAGTTCATTTAAAAATCCCCCTCAAAAAACCGTTAAAAAGTAAAAATCTGGAGTGAAACACTCACACAACTTTCTTTTGCCAATGCAAATAACTAACAATATAACCTAACATTAGACTAGTAATAAAACATTACAAACAAACAAAAAAACTAACCTCAATAAACATAACCTAATTTTAATCATGAGTGAAAGACGCAAAATGAAAAT
Source organism: Catonia carolina (assembly GCA_035578175.1). NCBI lineage: Eukaryota > Metazoa > Arthropoda > Insecta > Hemiptera > Achilidae > Catonia > Catonia carolina. The sequence goes on along the minus strand of JAQMRL010000022.1, from coordinate 824,703 downwards.
CAATTTCAGTTTGGCTTAAAAATACGGAAAATCTCTCTTTTACGCTAAACTAGGTTCTGTAGAGAAAAACGCTCTAAATAAAAGTTGTAGATCTTTTAATTTCCTATAAATTTTATTATATAAAATTGTCGTAAACATTTGGCATTTGTCGTAAAATGCATACTAAGGCTGAAATCTTAAAAAATCGATTTTTTTTATAAGTTTTCGTGAGAAAAAAACAGATAATCGCAAATTACCGCTAAACTAAGCGTTATACAAAAAAATGTTTGAAATACAAGTTGTAGGGTTTTAAATTATCTACAACTTTTACTAGGCAAATTTTTGCGCTAAAATGCATATTTAAGTCGCAATCTTAAAAAAAAAACAATTTTTTTACGAGAAAACAGCCTCCCTAAGAAATTCAGCAGAAATGGCGCCTACCTTATCTTCTAGAGCATTAAAAATGTAGTAAATGAGGCGATTTTTAAAAAAATCGTAGAAGCCGTTTTTGAGAAACTCACAAAAAAGTGAAAAATGACACGAATAAACTTCCGGTTGGTCGTTTTTGATGAAAATGTTCGTGTCGGGTCCTCTCGTAGTATCTAACTTAAGTTTCAACTTTCAAGCTCATACGATGCTCCGTTCTTGAGATATTCTGTTCACACGCACGCACGCACCCACACATACACACAATTAATTAATTCTAATTCTATCTGGCAAATAACAGTTACCTACATGGGTTACTAGAACTTAGCAACGTTGTACCATAAATTTAAAATTATATTGAGAAGAATGGATTTATTTTTTTTATTATTGAGTGATTATGCCGAAATAAGTCCTGACTAGGGCGTAGGTAAAGATATTAGGTGAAATACAGATGGCACAATACCAGACCCGACTGGGAATCGAACCCGGGATAAGGCATAGAGCCAACCACTACACCATACACTACTTCTTTTAATTGCAATACATTTGTAGAATTCAGCAAACAATACTGCTCATATATTAATGATTCATTGCATCGATTATAATAATATGTTAAATTTTTTTAATCCCCAATATGTAAAACTGCCCATAACAGACAGGTAGTAATAAATTATTTGCACTCAATCTGTTAGTTGAAGAGCTAAAAAAGAATAATTCTTTCTTATCACATGATCAGACAATTGAATTACTGAATAATGTAAGAACAGAAGAGGTACAGGTTTAAGACACTAATCAGAGTTTTCTTCTCTGAAAGTAAAGAATTTCATTAGGTATATGTGTAGCCAGACACTGTGGTGAATGAAGTGAAGGTGTCATTGCAGAGTGGAAATAAGTGCTTTTCAGAGGGCATGGGATGCTGATAAGCACACTTTTTAATTTCGTGAGGAAGGCACTAGTAAATCACCTCACTTCCTGTTTTACATAGTAAAACCTCTACAGGTTCAAACCAGCCTTTCGGCTGATGACCGGAACAACTATAAATTTGTTTTAGTTGCAATCTGTTCAATTTAAGAACAATACGCAACCACATGAACCAATGAGATGAAGATGATATGTAAAACGTGTAAGTGAGGTGTAGTCTTGCACAGATACAGGCCGAACATTCCTGAGAGATTACGTTTAATTGAACCCCAACCAACGAAGTACACCGGTAACCAATGTCTAGTATTCAAATCTGTATAAAAATATCTTTTCTAGAAATTGAACCAGGAACCTTTATCTCCAAAAATCAGCTGATAAACAGCTGACTTGACGCCTACGACTAAACCAACCCGGTGGGTTGTATAATAGTTAGCCCTTGAAAATACATCTAACTGTGCGAAAGAGTGTAGATGAGGTGCTGCTCTATTGAAGGTGGACTGCCTGACGTTAGTTGAGGAACCTGTTGTAGTTCAGGTCAACAGGCAAAAGCTGGTTTGGACCCCTAGAGGTTTTACTGAGTGAACGGATGATTTTAGTGATTTGCCACTAAAATCCTAACTTTCTTAACTGGTTTAAAAAGTATGAACGCTGATCAGTATACCAAGCCTTCTAAAAAGCACTTGCTTTCCTTCCCTATAAATGACTCCATCACTTCGATTACTATAGGGTTTGTTTGTAGTATAATAAAATTCATTACTTTCAAAAGAGATAATGCCGATTGTAATCGCAACTCTACCTCTTCTCCTTATAACGTTACTTCTTCTACTCTTCAATATTTCAGTTACTTAATTGACTGATTAAACAGAATTTTTTATAGCCCAGAAATTAGCAGATCAAGTGCAATTAACTTAAAACGCCACCTCCCCTTGAAGAGCCCTGAAGAACCTTAAGTGCAGACAATATAACGTTGTCTAACCAATATTTAAAAAATCTATATAAAAACGCACGTTCAAAATCGATACACAATCATTTTAGAACAGTTACTAATATGTAGAAATATAGACACCTTATTTAATCGTGAAATTGAATTTGTAAATTGGATTATTACAAGGCTAATCGCAAAGTTGGGTAACTCAGCTAACTTATTAGCTGAGAAATGGAAAGTACAATTTATTTATTGTTCATTATAAAAAAGGCCTTCAGTTCAGCCCATTCAGTTAGTGTAGGTAGAAAGTTCAGTTAACCTCTCGCGGAGAAGTTTACTTATATCGTGGGTGATAGGCATATGGAAGCCACGAGGAATTACCATAGTGCAAAATAAAGATTCCGGGCATTTAACCCGTCCAGAAGATTGGTATATTTTCTGCTGAAACTCGAACGCAACCAGATCAAACGTATTTTGGAACTACTAACCGTCCATGATAGGTTTAGGAAATATTTCCTTAAAATGGTGCTGTATAAAATCAGCCAATTGTGTAGATACAACCCCACCGGGTTGGTCTAGAAGTAAAGTCGTCGCCGCGAGTCAGGAAGGTTCCTGGTTCAAATCCTAGTAAAGGTAATTACTTTTATACGGATTTGAGTACTAGACAGTGGTTACCGGTGTACTTTGATGGTTGGGGTTTAATTAACCATACTCTCTCGGGAATGGTCGGCCAGGGTCTGTACAAGACTACTTCATACACATCATCCTTATCTCATTGGGTCATGGGGTTACTTATTTTTCTGAATTGAACAGATTGCAACGTACACAAATTAGATAATAAAAAAAATTGTGCAGATACAGTCGTGGGTTTGAGAGAGAAACAGCGGTCTACTTCGAGTACCTGGCACTGTGGCCAAAAAGAACTTAATCTTTGCTCCTGAAGGAAAATTAAGGACATCCACCACAATAACTGATCCAGGGGTTGCTGTTAATTTATACTAGTGCACCTATCCAACCCACACCCTATTTAATCAGTCAAATCAATAAGTTATAAAGATTGGACAAAAAACTTGGTAAGGTCGACCGTAATCATGAAAACACCACGAAAAATTCTAGTCCCATTTCAAGCCAAGAAAAGCTGTGCATATCAGCAAATTGGACGGTGGTCAACAATGTACAGTTTCCTTTCAAAAAATAAGCCAAAGAACTAACAAACAAGTATTTAACATTATTACACCGTGATATGTTTACAAACAAATAATAACTCGTGAAATAATAAACCGCTAAATCAATTTAATGTCGCGTCGTGTCTATTGAAAGCAGACTTGACAATCTTTAAATAAAACAATACTGCCAAATGCAGTAACAATAAATATAGATGATAATATAGATTAGCATTCGCATATGAGTAGTACTATAATACAACCATATTGTTCCATATTACGTCTTGTAAAACCAGTAGGCTACTAGGCACCTAACTTATGTATTAAACAGGATTACTTGGCATATTTCTGTCTGTTTTATTTACTGGCCAGCTGAAGTATTATAGTAGGCTCACAACTATTTAAAGACGAGTTCAGTAATCACACAATGAAAGACTGTTTGACATTAGTTAACCTCTTTAAGTCATTTCCTATACAACAAAATATAAAATATAAATATTGCAAGACTATCTGCAAATTTATAAATGCTTGTATCGTAAATAAAATGCAATAAAAATAAATTATGATTGATATAATTATCACAATGTAAACTTTAATAAATGGTTTTAAATATATTATATAATACATTCCTTCAATTTATTCAGTTTATGAATAATAATGTACTCTTTACCGCTCATAAGTTTTCCTCTTCGGGATAAAGAGGCAGGGCAAGTCATTACCATGTTGCCATTATTGCATTATTATTATTATTATTATTATTATTATTATTATTATTATTGCATTATTATTATTATTATTATTATTATTATTATTATTATTATTATTATTATTATTGCCATTATTATTATATTATTATTATTATTATTATTATTATTATTATTATTATTGCATTATTGCCATTATTATTATTATTATTATTATTATTATTATTATTATTATTATTATTATTATTATTATTATTTTTCTGAGAGTACCTGGCACAGCTTTAAGAAGTTTTAGGTTGTTTGCTGGAGCTACAAAAAGTAAAATAGCTCCAATCAATAGATGTATAGCTACAGCCAATGAAATAAATGGAGAGGTAGATCTATTTCACAGAGATAGCAAAATTAAAGAAAAACTGTACAGGATACTGTGAAGGAAGGCTGTAAATACTGCGTGATCTTTATGTTATTTTATGTATTTTTATGTGTTATTTGTGTCTATGTGGTGTATGTTAAGCTCAGCGGCTGACTGTTTTTTAGAAAAGAAAGAATGACTACGTTAAGTTGTAATGGTGCGGTATACTAAGGCGAAATTATCTTGCTGTTCTACTGTACCACCTCGCATCCTTGCGACCAGCCATAGTAGTGGGGGGAGACGGCGGGGTGTAGGGGAGTTTGGGAGCCCCCCAAATTATAAAAAAAAAAAAAAAAAAAAAATTATTATTGTTGCCATTATTGCAGTACGTTAGGTAAGTAAACATTAATAACCCACAGTTTATGCAGAATAGCGTGGTAGTAAGTCACCTGCGAGGAACGAATGCAGGGAAAATAAAACTGAAATTGCGGTGGAAAATTTCCCTTTTAAAAATGTTGCACTTAAACATTTTTTTTAAATTTATTTATTTAACGTCTCATCAACTGCAACGGTCATTAGCGACGTCCGACGTTGGGATGCAACTGTGTGAGGATGAAATTATTTTTTGTAGCGTATGAAAATATCCTGTGCCTGAGTGGGATTCGAACCCACGATCGCATGATGAGAGACGAGCACGTGACTAGATACGCCAATGCGGTCGGCATTGAAAGTAAACATAATAAACAAAATAAACATTTTTATTCTGTAATGTTACGTTTGCAAAACATCAGCTGATCCTTAGCTTTCGCTTCGTTGTTCAAAACGGATTATTATTATTTTTACAAAAGTATTATTGTTTTGAGTGTAAGTTTACCTGTACATAATGGAACAATTTAAAAGAAAATTAAGTGGACGCAAGGTTTTCGTTTTTTTTTTTATTAGTGTATTATGTTTAGTTTTACATGATATAAATTTCTTGTTTTATTGTATTAAGAGAATTTTAATTGTTGCTGTTACTAACGTGAATAATGTAGAATGAAAATAATTAAGTTTGAAAATATAAAGTAATGCTTGTTGACATTACACAAAATTACCTTAAAATTCTTTAAAAATTTAATTTTAATAATATTTTTGGGAAAAAATGTAACCTTGACCATAACATAGACCGATTGAATATAAAAAAAATACCCTCCTCGTTAATTGGTATTAAATTTCCTGCTTTAGATAATTTTCATTAACTTCGAATACCTTTTACATTAATGCTGCCATGCTCTGAATAAACTGTACTAATGTTCATTGTGAAAAAATTGTTTAGTCTGCCGTTTTGCCAGTAGGGTATACATTACCGTGATCTGTTTGAATAATATGAGTCTTAAGAAATGATGTTTTTGTTTGAGGTAAAATGAAGGTTTTTATTGAGAGAAACCTTTTTTGTGGTAGTTTTTTGAGGTAGAATGACATGTATAATACCCCCCCCCCCCCCCGGATAGTTCTATGCACACTAAATACGTATGCTTTATAGAGGCAAAATAACTAGCCTACGGTATACAATACCGTAATTGCCTCTAAATTTAATTTATGTTAGAAGTACTTTATGTAACCACGGATAAATTAACCGTCGCGTGGGCCGACTCAATTACGAACCGGTTTAAAGAGCTAGGTTACGCTGAACTGCAAAGGGAAGATCCCAAATTCGATTCCAAGAACCAAATTTAAAATTTAAAATCTAAACCAAACTTTTAATACATTGAAATACATCATAGCTGTACCGTAACCCACTTTAGTCACTAATGATCCAGAAGTTGAAGCGACTTTAATAAACAGAATAAAACTTTAATGAGAAAAATAGTGACTTTTAGTTAACTTACTTACAAAAGAAAGTAAAAACTCAAATGTTAACAAAAAATTTTATTTAGGCTGCCTCCGTAGCGGAGGTCCTGGGTTCGATTCCCGGCTAGGGTCTGGAAATTTTCACAAGTTAAAACCCAGCTTTAAACCACCGTAGCGTTGTAAATAACCGAACTGTTGATGCGACTTTAAATAAACTAACAAAAAATTATTTGTATTACACTCTGCATATCAGTAAGCTCGAGTCCAAACAAGATATTTTCTCAAAAAAGTTTATTTTCACAAAAAATTCACGACCGCGTGTAACAACGAGGAAAGCAAAGTATATCACTGAGAAAATCATCTTGACCAGTACAATTAAAATAAATTCTTAAAACCAACATGGTGGATGCACAAATCAAATGTGGATATTCATTTTATACAAATAAGTAGCCCTGTCAGAATGTAATAAGTAACTTCCTGGTTTTTACAATAGTTTACTATATTCAGATATAAAAGGAAAGAAACAGTTCACGAAGATTTATACATTTTTAAAAACAACCATCATAACAGATTAATAAAATGTAAAAAAAACAGATAAGCCGAAAAATAATGTGTGATGAAAAATAATAATTTCACAATCAGTTCTGCAGATTTATTAAAAGTGAACAGATGCAGTTAAACTTTTTTCAATACTTTTTAATAGTGTTTCTCAATATAACTGGACACTTAAAGGGTATGTTTATACTGTTGAGTACTTTATATTTTTTTCTTTCTTTTTAAGTTGCGTAGACATGCGTACGTAAAAACCTACATGTTAAAACATGACTTTGTTTCTTTTAGTTTTTTTAAACTCGCATCATCATCTTAGTCATTATCGACTAACGTGGGTTATGGAACGGTAGATTTTAACCTGTAATATTTTCCAGATCATAGTCGGAGAATCAAACCCGGAACCTTCTGCTTTGAAGGCGAGCGCGCAAACCACTACACTTAAGCGGTCAAAAATAATCTTAATAATTATTTAATAATAATTTTTAGATACCCTTACACATAGTTTACTATAATGAGCATTATTTTATTACATTAGATAAAATGTTTTATAATAATTAGGATTTTTGTGTAAATAGCATGTATTGTTTTTTTTTAATGAATACACTCCTCTAGCCAAAGCTTTTTTTAGTTCTTTATTTAAAGTCGTATCGACAGCTTGGTCAATGCGAGCAACTACTGTGGGTTTCGGTACTTAACTGTGGGTTTTAAAATGTTAAAATTTCCAGACTCTTTCCAGGAATCGAATCCGGGACCTACCGCTTTTTAAGGGCTAGTCACTGTACGCCATATATATATTTCTTATATATATATTTTATACATATATATATATTTCTATATTGCTAGGCGGCCGCCTAGCCAACTCCTTTATTTTGCCAAAGAAATTATTACTAGCATATTATTATTTCATTAACTTAACGTGAACGAAATTATTTTGAAATGAGAGCTGGGATACCAAAAAGGGAAACAGAGATTCAAAATTTTTTCTTAATTATAACAATTCTGCATATCCTTAAGCTAAAAAAATCGTGAGTCATTGAACAAGAAAAACAATTTTTTATTTGGAAAATTGACTAAGTATCAAACTGTTCGAGGAAACCCCCTTCGAACTGCAATTCAAATTTTATAAAATAATAAATTTTGAATTTCCATAAATTTTTAAAATATATTATTATTAAAATAAGAAGATTTAATATTTTAAATAAATTTTAAAAGTAGACGCAGTATCTTGTAAGTATAAACAGAACAAATTAATAAATAGGTAAACTTTTTTGACCCAATTTCTGTAAGGAATCGCATATTTTTTTATGTTGCCAGGTAGGTACATATTCTCAGATATAAAATCACAATAAAATTTCATTTACTATTATTAATTATCGTTTATGATTATCAACTAATGAATCTTGTAACATGAAAACGAATAACCATTGCACATTTTCATAAATTGAACAGGTGTATAATTTTATTTAAGTTAACAAGGTTAACAGGAAATTTATAAAAATAAGAAATAATTGCTTAAATACTAAGACAATTACTTCTAATATAAAAAATACAAATTATTAATAGTAAACACTGTATATTAATTTATAAATAATCTATGTGGCTGTATAAAATTTATAAGATAATAAAGAACCGTTTTGTCTAAATTATAGCAGACATAAAATAAAAATACTACGAATAATTTTTTTTCATTAACACCAACAAACTGAATTTACGCGTTAAATGTATTAAGGTGAATTAAAATGAAAAGCGTATTGCTTATTAAATCACAACAGTTTACAGTAGCGAAGGTCGTATGGTAAACGCGTGCCAACGAGTTAATCAAGTGACAGACTGGTTACTTGTTTTATGCAATACGGTGCACCAAGTAGATACAAAAAACGAATGAGACGGAGTGAGAAAGAGAATGAAAGTAAGATAGAGTGTTATATTTTACAACAAAGATAGAGTGAGAGAGATGTCCTTGCATTCTGTGGGTCATTACCGTAGATTATACTGCCGTAATACGGAAGACTTCCTCCCCTAGCAATTGTCATAAATTTATTTGTTATTCTAGGCTGCTATAAAACTTTCTAATTCTGTATTTTGAAATATTATTGATTATGGATTGAGTATTTTTCATAATCCCTCATAAATATTCTTAATAGTAAACAAATAATTAAAACAATAATGTCCGATTTATAAAAGTAAGTGGACTTTATTCTTTCAACATTAATGTAGTTTACAAGGCTATTACTGTAGTTACAATTAATTGTTACGGAAAAAATACAAAAAATTAAATAACCGGCGTTATTAACGAATCGTAACTACTTTTACTTACGTAATTTTACAGTTTATTAAAAAAGTACTGTTTTTAGCTTTACACTATTTTTGTCTTACCCTAATGTGTGTACATTTTAATCCGTTCAATTTAGAATAATAAGCAACCCTATGACCCAATGAGATGAGGATAATATGAATGACGTGTAGTCTTGTACAGACTCTGGCTAACAAATCCTGAGAAGTGTGGTTAATTGAACCCTAACCATCAAAGTACACCAGTAACCACTGTCTAATACTCAAATCTATACAAAAGCAACTACCTTTACTAGGATTTGATTTGAACCACAGAACTTTGTCCTGATGTCCGTACATCAGCTGTAAGACACCTGACATGCAGCAATTACTTTACCCCTAGACCAACCTGGTGGATCCTCACTATTAATTACATCAGATTTTTTTACACTTTTTTTCTGAAAACACATCAGGTTGATCTAGTTGTAAAGTCATCACTCTGAGTCAGTTGATTTTTTTGTGCTTCAAATCCTAGTAAAGGTACAACTTTTACACAGATTTGATTACTAGACAGAGGTTACCGGTGTATTTTGAAGGTTGGGTTCAATTTACCATACTCTCTCAGAAATGGTCAGCCTTAGTCCATACAAGTCTACACGTCACACATATCATCCTAATCTCATTGGGTCATGGAGTAGCTCATTGTTCTTAAATTGAACAGATTTCAACATACACACATTAGGGATAAAAATATCTAAAAACACGATGCAGATTTTTTTGTAATAGATATTATGCATTCCACAAAACAATAATAAATTTACTTAAAATCTGTATATTGTATTCATTAACCCTTTCAGTACCAACGTCCGGAAAACAGGATGTCGTTATATTTTACCTGGTGACAACATCCGGTTTACCAGACGCCCATAAGTTATAAAGTGCCTATGTCCAGATAACCAAGCAGTTACAAAAAAAAAGTTTTAAACAAAAATTAATGGAATAATGTTATTTTGAAACCGCCAACATGGCATAGTGACTAGCATGCTAGCCTACAAGAGAAAAGGTCCCGGGTTCGATTCCTGGCTAGGGTCTGGAAATTTTAACATGTTAAGAACACCGTTAAGTTACCAAAACCCACAGTAGTTGCTAATGACCAAGCTGTCGATGCGACTTAAAATAAACTAAAAAAATATTTTGAATATTTTTAATGTTAGAATGATTTCTTTTTTTTTATGAACATAATAAAAATTAATTTTTAACAAGAAATTTTATTTTTCTGTAATGTTGACATTTGGGTTGGCTATGGCAGGCTTATGCCTGTAAGTTTTCAAAATAAGGGCTGCCACTTTTTGTACACCCTTATTCAAATTAAATTACTCAAACTTTTAAATATTGCTTCGGCACTTAAAGGGTTAAATTTAAGTTTACAGAAGAACCCTTAACAAAACTTTAAAAATAATCATGTCATAATAGTTAGGTAACAAAAAATTCATTACATTAGGTAGTTTTACAGATTATATTGTAACAGACAATGAATTAAATTAAAAGAATATTTGACTTCTCAGAACAGGGTTTGATGGTTTTTGTTGAATCCCTTAGAAACAAATAATGATGACCGAGTCATTTAGGTAGGACTTTTGCATACACAGATTGGAATAATAAAAGCAACAATAAGACCTAATAACAATAAGTTCTTACACCTAGATATTAATTACAGCCATGGCCACAATATTTATTTATTTTATTTTCAATAATTATTTTATAGTTCAATGTAACGCAAAAACCATACAAAATTGAAAACTTTCATCTTTCAATTCAACGGATTTTTTTTTAAATTAAGAGATTTTTTTTTAAATTACTTGATAATATAAAAACTTCTAATAATAAAAATTAAAATGTTTCAAAAGTTTATTTATACAGGTATGAAAATTTGTTTACATGACAGTTCGCTAGAAATGTAGTCAATCATGCCAACCATTTCTGGCAAACAGATTGTCAACAAAATAGGTTTTAATTAAAACTACCCTTTAACATTTAAAAAATTAGTATTTGAATTTTTCATTCAATTGTTCAAATTAATAGAAAAACTAACGTTAGGTTGTAATATTCAAATTTTATTAATTTTTCTGATCGTCAATTAGACAAGCATATCATAAGAAAATCTCTTCACAAAATGTATTCAATAGTGTATTTTAATTTTCTTAATGTTTATATTATTACATTAAAGAGTATCATTAAATTTTTGTCGCAACATTTAGTGTTTAAAGAAATAATATATTCTACTTTTGGACTACGAGGCATTGACTTGTTCAGTTTAGGTGGAAATACAATTTTGAATCAAACTAGTCACATGACTGATAACAAAAAACTATTATGGCGTGACAGTTCACAGATTTCAGTGAAAAATTTTTAATTTCAATATTGCAGTCTAATAAGAAATAGAATTTATTTTTTATTAAAAGTTACATTAACTGATTAGTATTAATAAGTTACATTAACTGTTTATTGATTAGCGACTAGAGTGGGTTATGATACGCTATTAGAGGAATTTAACATTTAATAATATTTCAGATTTTAAACATGAATCAAGTTCAAACTGTTCACTTTACATAGTTGACTAACTACTACATCATAGAGGTCACATATTTCCTTAAAAATTTCTTCAGAAATCTCAATTTTTTGTTAGTTTTACATCCAGCTGTTTTGCAAATATTGCTAATGCATATGATGAGAAGGATGATACATGAAGATGATTGATTACAAATGTCAGAACTGACCGAAAATTGAACCCAAGACCCCGGAATAGAAGCCAATTACACTAACCACTACGCCAACAGGCTGGCCAAATCTCAAACTATGTTCCTTAAATAATAATTACATAATTACATTTACTCCACTTCCAGTGTATTCATAAACGGAATGAAATGTAGAAGTAGGGACTACATGAAGACCATTATATTTTTTATACTTTTTTTTTTGTCAGGAACTGTATTTTCTTAACGAACCAACCATAATCATAGCATTTCATTGAACTTTTTTGTGTGAGCAAACATTAGTTTTGAACAAGGAGGCCCAGTAGTGTTTATTAACGTACGAGTGCCAGATGGTCACCATGCAAAATTATTAGACCAACCAGTGTTACTTAACAATTCAAAGTGACAATCTACCAGCTGACTGACAGGGTAGGCCCAAAATCCATAACATATCATTGAAAGTCCTTACTGACTGACTGGCTGACTCCATCACTCATCTCTAACTTTCTAACCTCCTGATCACCTAGAAAGCTGAAATTCAACACATTTGTTCCGCAAGGGTCGCACAGAAAAATTAAAAATTTTAGCGTTTGAATTTTGACCACATCTACCTGACGGATAAATAAGGTGGTGTGACTACTTTAAAACAGTATACCTATTTATTATTTTTACACCTTTTTGAAGAACTATAATTCAAAAATCAGTACACAAATTCAGTAGTACTAGAAAAAGTACATCACTTAAATTTTGACCACTTGTTGCTAAGAAAGAGTTAAAATCTGCTCTAAAGCAATAAAAATGACTTCCACACCTTCCCAAAGAGCTCAGTAATTCTGTAAATCAGCATTAGTATTTTTAAACAGATACCTAAGAAAAGTAAAGGGAGGAGTTAACCTGGAAAATCAAAAAATCCATTTAATTAAGGGGAGTGGTTCACCCTATAATAACAATGTTAATGAAAATGCACTATCTTAAAAAGCACTTAAGATATTTTATTTCTGTTGTTTTATAAATATAAAACTATAAAAGTTTTCACTACATTTTAACATATCCACATTTTGTTTTATGCATAATATTGTAATAGTTAGGATTTTTTAAATAGTTTTTCACGGATGAAAAAATTCTTGTTCCTCTTCTTTTTGTGCAATATATCTTTATCTTATTTTTGTACAATATTTTACATTTGGAAATGTTATAACTAACACCTCTCTGTAAGAAACACACCGTAAATATTTCACAATTATATCTTTAATAGGAACTGAAAAAAGTGTAATTAAAAATCAGAAAATTAGATTTTCGGCAATTCCAATTTAAAGATGATGATAACTAAGAAATTGATGCTCACTTGTACTTATAAAATTGTTGTGACAGAACTTAAGAAAAAGTACAATAATAAAAATTATATACATCAGATTGTTACAAAATTACCACCAATTTAAAGAGGATATTTTTAAATTATCGATTAATGTAAAAGAGCAATATGTTTTTTGGTGAACCACTTGCCTTAAGGCATACCATCTGGAGTTAGGAATAATCCTCAGCAATTGTGAGTTTAATAATATGTTTAATAATACTTTTCTATATTTTCATTCAATTTCTAATACACAAGAACTGGTAGTATTTTACTTGTATTAGGAATCCAATTCTTAAACTATTTACTTATATTTTACATTCAAAGACAATAAAATTTATATAAATACTTGTTCTTGTTTAGAAAACCTTTGTATTTATTTACCTTGCACCCACATATAAACATAAATATTTGAGTGTTCTATTTTGATAAAGATTAACCTAACTTTTCCATTTTAATCACGAGAAGAATGAATGAATTTAAGATATCGCTAAAAAGATATATCATCAATTTGTTTTAATTAGTAGTTATTGATAATATTTTATGTAAATTATAGAATTAAATATTTAATACTGGTTTAAATATTCCATTTAATTAATACATGTATGACTTTCCTATGATATGACCACTGAAAAAACCTAAACTTTGTCAAATTAAAATCTAGTGAGTTATTTGAATATGATATCACACGTACTATTTGGAATCACGCTTTGTAAATACAGATAATATAAAATATATATAATACATTATGTTAACTTAACCATTACAAATACAATATTAAAATAAATGCAGATTGTAAAAACTAATATTGAATAAAAAAACAGGACAGTTTTATCAGGATTCACAAGAGGCTAGATTTATGTAAAGAAGAAAGTGTATTAATTTATTTCATCTTACAATATTTTACTGTCTCAGATAAAATTTTTCTTTAGTGGCAGAAGGGTAGAAGAAATCATAGTGTAATTATTGTTAAAAGTAGGTGTGTTAATACAGTTGCAATTTTATCTTACACGTATTAAAGAGATATATTTATAATTCTAATTTAGTGATAAATTCTAAAGTGGTAGTTAAGAGGGTAAACAAAATGAGGTATGAATTTGAGATAAAATTTGTTTCGCCAACAGATATCAAAAACTCAGTTTGAAGAAATCTGTTTTTTGTTTTTAGTTTATATACAGATTCATCAACAGTTTCATCATTAGCGACTATGGTGGGTTATGGAACTTGAATGGTGGGTTTTATTTGTAATAATTCCAAGTTGCTAATTGGAAATCAAACCTAGGACCTTTGAATTTTTAGGCAAACAACTAAATCACAAAGGTGGCTTCTAAATTTCATTATGTTCTAACATTAATCCAATATTGACTCTTATGAGGCCTATTAACACAGACAATATTTCCCAAATTACAATTAATCCCCAATTAGGTAAGATTTTTTTCTCATTTACTATCTTAAAATCACTATTAGTACTTAACTTATCCTTTGAAAATTACTACTTGGCCAATAAAGTAATGAAATTCCAACTTTTCTAAAAATGGTTAATTAGTGTAGAAGCAATCAAACTATGCCACCCCATAGTGTAGAGGTCAGCATCCTAACCTACAAAGCAGATCGTCCTGGGTTTGATTCCCAACCAGATTCTAGTCATTGTAACAAGTTAAAACCCACTGATCCAGTTCCTTAACCCACAGTAGTCACTAATAACCGCACTGTTAATGCAAACTAAAAAACAAACAACTTTGCTCAGTTGTTGACACACCTCATTCTTTTAAATTCCTTTTCACTCTATGATCAGTAAACTAGTAACATATTCTTGTAAAAATAAACATGTGATTATAGAATTTCCAGGTAAATAATTAATAGTTTCTTGAAAGCAAATTTAGAAAAGTATACATCTTATATAGTTCATCCGATCTGGTAACAACACAGATTAATAAATTCTAACCCAAACAACAACAGAAAGATTATTACTGATTATTATTCTTATTTGTTTTAAACATGTATAACACTATCAGCCATGAAATTTTAATACTTCCTAACCTTTTACGATTGACAATTTTCTTTAACTATTTATTTTCTTTTACAGTTGTACCTGAAGAAACATAATGTCAGACAAGACAAAGACATCTGATTTGCCCTTCTTCACCAGAATGGGGGCATATGCCGCATCAGCTTGCTTTGCCGATTTTGTAACATTTCCATTAGACGTTGCTAAAGTTAGACTTCAGGTAAAATTGCATCAGTATTGATTATTTACTAACTCTTACCCATTATCATATCTATAAATGACTATATATGATTAAGGGAATTGATACACTTTGTTTACATTTATAAAATACAGTAAACAGGAAACTTATTAGAAATTTAAAATCGAGAAAAAGCTAGATTTACTGAAAATAGTAAATGTTCAGAAGTATAAGATTAACTGGGATGATAAAAACCACCTTGATGCAAACAAAAATCTGAAAGAACTTGAAACAATCTCAAAACTCCATGGCAAGAATAAAATAGTTTAGAAAAAATAAGTAATTATATTTAACAGTTAATTCCATAAAATGCTAATATTTCAAATAATAAAAAATTTTTTAAATTAAAATTCTTTGCATTAACACGAGTATTGTTTTATTATTTGGAACGAATAATAAGAAACTATGTTTCTCTACGCCATTCTAAGACATAATGATGTTGGTATCATCCTTATCCAATTATTTTTATGTACATAAATGGATCACAAAGTAATTTCCAGGAAAAGTGTTTTTGCATATGCAAATAATACAACACTGCAACAGCGAGATACGAATACACAGCCAGGAAACTCTAAAACTTTTGCTTGATGGAGAAGTATTTTTGAACCATCAATAATGAAACTAACCAATGAAACCTCTAAGAAGATCAGAAAATTAAATAATTTTCTCATTATTTTTATTAAAATTTGGTTGAAGTTTTGCAAGAAGGAATCAACCACCAAAATCAGGAATTTGATTTTTTTTTTTTGATAGAATCACTCTTACAAGTCTGTACTCTGTTATGCAAAAAGAACCCATTTCTGATCTAGTTTGTGCTACTGCCTTCTAAATGTACTACTATTTTAAATTTTTCAATAAGGAACCAAGTGTCTCATCAGCCGATTCATTTTTATTTAGTCAGCATGTGTTTCGCATTATGGAACGAAGTGATTTTTGTAGAAGTGGGGTTTAAAATACCATGTTCTCAGTAACTTGGATAAATCTGTGACTCAATTTATCTGTTGGAATGATTCATGTGGCAATACTAACATACTTATACTAAAATTTTTAATTTCTGGCCACAGTTTTTTATCTAATGATTCATATTCCAATGACGTTGAGTCAGGGTTAATATTTCAACAACGAATCTATAAACCAGTTGATTACATAGAGATGATGAAAACAGGAAGAAAAATCCTTTTTTAGTATACCTGATAGATAAAATTTACTTTGCCAGCTAAAGAAAAGTTAATTGGTTGAAAACAAGGCAGATCAATATTTTAAAGAACAAACCATATTCAATCTTCATGGCCGAAACATATGAAAATAATTTTGTAGAAATTTCATTTTTTTGTATGGTTTTATAAAAATGGCTTTACTGAAAAATGTAATTTTTGAACTTGATTCCTTCTGGAATAACTGTGTACACTTCATATTCTATTGCAATTAATAGACAGTCAAAATTAAAAATTATTTTACTTTCAATAATTTTGTGATTTATTGTGTTTATAGGTACAAGGTGAGATAGTAAGAGGACCAGCAGGTGGTCAAGTGATGTATCGCAGTTTATTTGGAACTATCACAACTATTGCTGGAAACGAAGGATTCAAGTTAGTTTAAATTCAGTTATACATATGATTAGAATTAATAATTTTTTGAGTAAAACGAGGCATATTTATGTTAGTTGTAAGGTGTATTCATTTTAACTACCCAACATCCTACTAAACATGCGAGATCTGCAAAATAAAACCTAAAAAAGGAGTGCTAAACAGGATAAAGGATGTTAAAAGTGTCCTAAATCAACTTACCAATTGCTTATTCTCTTGTTTAGATTCTATGACAAACTGACTCCAAATGAGTAACAAGTGCTCATGCTCTTTCAATAAATTTACTAGCAATACTTTGCTAAATATAAACAACCATTTCATGTCTTTAAAACAATAATAATAGATTTTTATTATAAAACAGATTAGGATGCAAGATTCAAAACTCCATAAACAACTGGTACAGTACAATCTCAACTCGAAAAACACAAACGACAGGATTCAGATGGATCAGAGAAAAAGAGAGGATCTGAAGGAAATTGGTCTTACACCAGAAGACACCACAGAAAAAAATTGAATAATAGGATCCAGGATAAAAACACCCGCTTCACACTTACTACAAGGAAACTCACAAAAAAAATATTTTCAACACCAGAAAGAGCACAAAGATCGGGGTGTATAAAAAAATACCAGGAGGGTCGCAAGACCCAAACAGTCCTGTCAAAGAGACTTGGGTAATGGACTGACTAAAGTGATCCAATGCAGTCATAAAATAATAAGTCTTAATAAAAAAAAAAACATTATACATGAATAAATAGAAGTTATTGTAAAAAATATTTATCCATCTCTGGGGTGTACAAAATTCATGAATACAAAAATCATACAAAGATTCCAAAACAATTTTTTAAAGTTTTAAGGAAAATTGTTAATACTTCATCATACATTCAGAATGGTAATTTCCTTTATGATCTGAACATCAAAAAAGATGATGAGGTATAGTTGGGAGCTGACTAGTTTGCTAGTGCAGGATGAAGTGCAAGGGGGCCTGGTACTACAGTAGTTATTCGAAATGGTTTGTGACTAATATTTTTAGAAGAGCGCGTACGAATGGTATTATTACTACTACTAGGTTATAGGAGGAGGAGAATCGTACAAATAATCCTCGTTGTTGTTGAGGTCATCAGCCAAAAGGCTGGTTTGAACCTGTAGAGGTTTTACTAAGTAAAACGAGGAGTGAGGTGGTTTACCATTGCCTTCCTCACTGAGTGGAAAAGTATGCTTATCAGCATGCCGGGCCCTCTGAAAAGCACATATTTTCCACTCTGCAAATGACACCTTCACTTCATTCACCACAGGGTCTGGCTGTATAATGAAATTCATTACTTTCAGAGAAGATAACTCTGATTAGTGTATTTTACACCTCTACCTCTTCTGCTCTTAAATGATTCAGTCATTCAATTGGCTGACCATGTGATAAGAAACAGAACTATTTATTTTAGCCCTGCAACAAACAGATTGAGTGTAAATAATTTGACACTCCACCTGTCCGTTATGGGCAGAAAAAAAATAATAATCCTCCTCCACCCGAATGGGCAAAAATAATCCTCCTCCACCCGAATTCCTTACGCTATCTATCAAGTGAGCTCCCATCTATAAAACCACAATTGCACAAAAACCGAATTTTATGTCATATCAATATTTAGGCAAAATTAGAAAATAAAAGTAACAATAGCAAAAAACTAATCTTTAAAAATCTGGTGTGAAACACTCACACAACTTTATCTTTCCAATGCAAATAATTAACAATATAACCTAACACTAGTAATAAAACATTAAAAAAATGAAAATCAACCTCAGTTTGGCTTAAAAATACGGAAATCACTCTTTCACGCTAAACTAGGCTCTGCACACAAAAATGCTCTAAAAAAAAGTTGTAGATCTTTTAATTTCCTGTAAATTTGATTAAATACACTTTTGTCGTAAAATGCATACTAAGGCCGAAATCTTAAAAAAATCGATTCTTCACACATTTTCGTGAGAAAAAAACAGAAAAACGCTAATTACCGTTAAACTAAGCGTTATACAAAAAAATGTTGAAATTAAAAGTTATAGAATTTTACATTCTCTACAACTTTTATTATATACATTTTTGCGCTAAAATGCATATTAAAGCCGTAATCTTAAAAAACAATTTCTTTACATGAAAACAGCCTCACAAAGAATTTCAGCAAACATGGTGCCTACCCTATCTTGTAGAGAATAAAAAATTGAGTAAACCAGGCGATTTTTTAAAAAAATTTTAGGACCAGTTTTTGAGAAAATTCCAAAAACGTGAAAAATTACACGAATAAACTACTACTTCCGGTTGACCGATTTTGATGAAAATGTTCGTGTCGAGTCCGGTAGTGGTATGTAACTTAAGTTTCAAGTTCGTACATTGTTCCATTCTTGAGATATTCTGTTCACACACACACACACACACAGACCAATCACTAAAAACATGTTTTTTGCGTTCAGGGGGTCTGAAAACGTATAGATCCGGTGAAAACTCGATTTCGAAAAATCAACATGAAAACAATACTTTCCTTCCTATATATTCATATAGGCAAGAGAAAGTAAAAATTGGAGTAATTATAGGTTTATATCTTACGTAATAATAATTGTTTGAAAATAAGTGTAGTCATAAGATTATTTTGTACGTTAATTATAGTAATCATAAGGGAGTTAAAGATTGAAAAAGAATTGGTCATTAATCTAAAACTAGTTAAATTAATAAACATATTTAATTGTTCCAGGAGTTTATACAATGGACTCTCCGCTGGATTACAACGACAATTATGTTTCTCATCAATACGTCTAGGAATGTACGAACCAGTGAAAAAATTTTATAGTCAATTGTTTTATGGTAAGTCAACTAAGTACAACCATGTTTTTTTTAAAATGTATTTTGGGGTTTAGAAATTAATATTTCAGCATAGTTAGAATATTTAGCATTCAGCATATTTAGCATTTTAGAATATTTCAGCAATGATTGAACAATTGCATCTTGTAGTTTATAATACCATGATTGTTAGTAAGGTGTAAACAGCATGATAAAACCATTGTTGGGTGACCACCAACCATCTATCAAAGAAAGCAAACTGTAAATAACATTTAGTATGAAATCTTTTCAGAGTAAGTACTTAGAAAAGTTATTACAACTGAACATTGGTTTAGAATAATTTTACATTAAAGTAAAAGAAAATCTTATACTGCGAAAAAAACACAAGTTGATAAGATTAATAAAACAAATATGAGAAAGTTGATATCAACAGTTTGACAAATGGTTTTTTTTACTAGTATACTAAGTTTAACTATTTAGTAATACTAATTTTGAAGCTGGAACACGCCCGGAGGCCTAATCCATATTGTTTATGATGACAATACTGAGGAACTGTTGAACAAAGGAACTTTACTGGATTCTTTTCTCAGTCATAACTATCAATGTTGCTCTTAACTCTGATAACAAATCTGAGCACTTCAGCAAAATTTTAAAATTAAATCACATAAGCTGAAGCAATCCTATTTGATTTGCTTGCATTATTCATACTAACATCACTTTTTATATTTTATTATTCAATTTAATGCATTCCTAACATTCTAGTAATTAAAGTTGTAGTTGTTGTTTAGGTCATCAGCCAAAAGGCTGGTTTGAACCTGTAGAGGTTTTACTAAGTAAAACGAGGAGTGAGGTGGTTTACCATTGCCTTCCTCACTGAGTGGAAAAGTACGCTTATCAGCATGCCGGGCCCTCTGAAAAGCACATATTTTCCACTCTGTAAATGACACCTTCACTTCATTCACCACAGGGTCTGGCTGTACAATGAAATTCATTACTTTCAGAGGAGATAACTCTGATTAGTGTCTTTTACACCTCTACCTCTTCTGTTCTTAAATGATTCAGTCATTTAATTGGCTGACCATGTGATAAGAAACAGAACTATTTATTTTAGCCCTGCAACGAACAGATTGAATGTAAATAATTTGACACTCCACCTGTCTGTTATGGGCAGAAAGTTGTAGTATAAAGTAGAAAAGTAAAGTCGTATTATAAACTAACAAAAGCAAAATATTGAAAATATTTATGTGTGCACCAGCAAAATTTCTGCTTTGAACCAATCCTAACAGTCATACATTTTCTGAATTTATATTGATGTAGAAATTACTACGAGTAATTTTTTAAATGTAAATCAAATCTGGGTTGGTCAAGCAGTAGAGTCGTCGCCAAAGTCAGCTGTTTTTACAGCATATTTTCAGGAATGAAGTTTCCGTCAATCAAATCCTAATAAAAGTAGTTACTTTCACATGGATTTTAATAATATAGACTATAGTTACTGGTGTACTTTGATGGCTGGGGTTCAATTAACCAAACTCTCTAAGGAAATGGTCAGCCTGAGTCTGTACAAGACTACACCTCACTTACATGTTATATATATCATCTTTATCTCATTGGGTCATGGGGTTGCTTACTGTTCATGATTGAACAGATTGCAACGTACACACATTAGGAATTTTAAAAAATCTTTCAAACATTATTTTTATTCAATTTCTACTCTAAGACAGCATGTATTTTCTGCTCTTGAAAATTTTGTCATAACTATAACAACCCTATAATTAAAAGTAGATAATTATTTTAATAATAAAAACTAAATTTTAAAATCTTTTCCCCCAAGAATATTAAATTCATTGGAAGTATTATACAAAAATATATTTCTTATAAAATAATCCATATACTTTAATTTCCTTGAATATGGAATTTAAATTTATATGTTCAACTACGCCTGAAAATTTTAATACAATATCATTTATTAATTCTGAGAAATCTGACATAAGAACTTAAGAAGAACATAAGAAGGTTACCTTCAGTAAACAAATAAATACTAAATGGGTTTCTTCATGAAAATACCAGATTTACATAAAGTATTTTTTTAATTTAAAAAATATTTCTACTTGTCACAGAAATATAATTTTTGTAAAAATGGAAAGCACATATCTCAAATTGTTCTGAGTTGGGCTTTCCTTAAATATCATTAACATTCTTGCAAAAAATTAAATATGAAAAACAAACAGTTACAATACAAATAAATGGTTGGGGTAATTGAGTGGCTGTTTCATTTTTATTGTTCGAAGATGATGTAAAAATTTTCAAAAACATGTGTCAAACTAACCTACTAATTAATTGTATGCATGGGGTATTTGAAAATATAATTTTCACAAAAAAAACAGATTTATAACACAACTAGATATTTTTTAGGTAATTTAATATTTTTAGATTTTCTAATATTTTATGCCAATTAGAAAATTGTACGATTGAAGTCCCATGACCTATTAGTCAGTTCATTCTGCAAAATAACCTACTGATTTAAGCTTTTAGTAGACCAACGGCATTTTGCAAATTAGTGAAAGATGACCCCAAAATTTAAGCACACAATACAGATTTGAACATTCAAAGTTACTGCCGTATTTAACTTTGAAACAAAATTTTAAATTGATTCATTGAAACAACAATAAATTAAATTAATAAACTTTTGTCTTAAAGTTTTGTTAAGTACATAATAAATTTATAATTTAATATTTATTAAAAATAAAACTGAACTACCTAAAATACATATTATATTGCGCCTAGTCAAGACTAACAGTAAAAGTCTAAAACCTATAATTTATTAATAACAAATTTTTATTTTAGTATAAATACTTCTCAGATCTTTAAATTAAATGAAAAAGAAAGCACTTAAATTATTTAAATATAAGTTGTGTTAGAAATCGGACAATTTAATAATTTCCTTCTCTTACTAACAACGCAACAATGCACTAATATCTGTCCAAAAGCGCAATTTATGGTAACAGGGTTTACATAAAGGTGGAAAGTAGATGATTAAAAAGTAATTTTTTGTATTGTTCATCTAGGTACAGAATCAGAATCATTATTTTCATCACGTCATTATGTAACGAAGCATGCAATTCATGATCAAAAGGATGAAGGTGACAATTGCTTTGTAGAAAATTCTGTAGTGTAAAACGCAGTGCTTTTTTGTGCCATTACAAACTCATTCACAATATCGGAACCTCATAGATATGTTTTGTTAATAAGTACAGGTATCACACAATATCACCTTTAATTGTATGAGTACTTTACTGTCTGTGATGACACAAAAAGTATAGTAATTTTTGTGGAACTCGGCATTTGAAATGCCGAGTTCTGTATGGGTGGAGTTACCAACTACTAAATAAGATACCTAGTAGCAGACTGGTATATATTTCTGTATAAAAAAGCACTGGTAATAAGTAAGGTATACCTCAAGTCGCATTCAACTCTGGTTATCAGACTAAGATGTGAGGGCATCTTAAGATTGACTGACTATATAGGAAAGATGAAGCAATCCTTTCAGTCGCTAAACACTGCAGCTATAGAGAGTATTGTATTATCACATGTCTTTTTATTCACTAAGCAAATAGAACCTTCCCTTGAATAAGTTTAATAAGACTGCTTACCACCCAAGTTTACTTGCTCGAAGACTGAATACCTTCTCTGAGTCAATGCTTTCCATTTGAAGATAATACGGAAGGCAGATATTTTTCCCCCTCTCAACATAGTCTTTATACCAGGTTAGCATAAAAGATCCCTATGTTATATATGGTTCCTAAAGAGACAGAACCCGTTAACAGACCCACAGCCACCCTAATCTGCGTCCTACTCAGGCCAAGTATGCCACGAACAAGATTACCGAATTTTATGCCTCTTATCCTCTTACTGAGCCTAAATTCTCATTTTGGTTCTAGTACCTCTGATGTACAACAATGATCCATTCGAATATTTCACCATATATTAATAATTGGCTGACTCCAGAAAGGGTTTGGTCTAGCAAACCACAGTACAAACCCAAATGGAGCTGAAGTTTCAGCCTTTCCATTACCCACAATTCTTTTCTCATCCACAAGTTAACCCAAATTGTTTAGACAATTACATGAATTTCTGTATCCACTCTCATGCCACCTTGGGCCTGCATGACCATAATCCAATTCAGAGATACATGGCTTTGTGAGAATTTTTATTTGGTGATCTTTGTAAATTCTCAAAGACACAGATGTTAATCGCCAATATTTATGCCTGATACATGACAGCACATATCGCAGAGAAACAGAGATATTGCTGCTAGGGTGAACATGTGTGTATTCCAACACATGCATCTTGGACCTAACAGTATACCATAATACACTTCACAGCTAATCCGTTGTGCACGGGAAGAATTAGAGAGGTATTTTTATTTTCATTTCACATTCCAGCAACAAAAATACAACTTGTCTAATGAGAATATTGCCTTGTTAACTTGTCAAATGTATGTTAGGAGGAGTACATCAAATAACAATTTACAGATGCTGCAGAGTAAAAAAACACAAATAAAAATGGATCTATGGTAACAAAATGTACCAGTAGTTTGAAAACTACTCTCAATTTGATATTGGGTTGATTGCTTCGAGTAAAAAAATAAGCATGATGATTGGAAAGACTTGAAGTTGGTGAGGGTTAGTAGTTAAGTAGATTATGTGAGAGCTTTTTAGTAGTTGCACTACATATAATTTTAATTTACTGTTAGCAGTTCGTACGTAGCCAGGGGGCTTGGGGACTTCAGCCCTCTGAACAGCAGTTCAAATTTTGTACCAGACTAAAATGACCCTGGTTCGATTTTTCACACTCCTGATGAAAATGCCTGAGTGTTAGTAATTTGTTTATGAATTTTAATATGAAGCATGTAGCATGGAAAGTCTTTGGAATTTGCAAACAAAACTGCATACATATAGAATATTGAGATTTTAATGTACCTCATTATTACTAGAGTTTCCTTGTAACACTTTTGTAGATTGAAGCACTTACTATGAGAAACATGACTTTATATATAGGTGACCATTCAAGATATAAACATTTTTATAATTGAAAATAAAATTATGAAACAATTAGCTGTTTGACGGGATAAAATAGACACATTATTATTTCAATCCAGTCAATAACTACTAAGTAAGTAAATGTGTTAACCATTTTCCTACACTTTTTGTTTGTACTGGTGTCCAGGCTTCCTAAAGTAGTCGTATCAAATTTTTTTACAAATAAAAACACTGGTGTTTAAAAGCAATATAGTCATTTTTTAAAATTTTATTAAATAAG
The DNA here is from genome assembly GCA_035578175.1 of Catonia carolina. NCBI lineage: Eukaryota > Metazoa > Arthropoda > Insecta > Hemiptera > Achilidae > Catonia > Catonia carolina. The sequence continues at coordinate 799,507 of JAQMRL010000022.1, read as the reverse complement.
AAAGTACATGATTATTTCATCAGACCAAAGTCTGTCAACAGAATTCATTATAATAATAGTAATATAAAATCAGCATAAAATAATCATAATTATTACATATTTGTTCAGACTTCTGGTTTAGATAATTTCATGTTAACAACTGGTGATAATTATACTGTATCATGAAAAGATATAGAAAGAGATTGGTATAATACAATTGACTTTACACCAGGGTTTGATATAGAAAGAAATTGGTGTAACAGTAAGTGAAACTGACATCTATGCCAGGGTTTGATACATGGGTTCCAGGGTTACATTTGATTCCAACTGAGCTTGGGTCAGATCTGGCATTTTTCTTTATTATTTTACATATCATCATCAATCACCAGTATTAGCATTCAAAAACTACATTCATGTACAATACAGTCCAATACAAAACCAATTTTTTTTTGGGCTCGCAAACTCCTTACACCCTACCATCTCCACCCTCTATAATGGCTGGTTGCAAGGATGAGAGGTGGTACAGTAGAACAGCAATAAAATTACTTTAGTATACTGTACCATTATATATCTATTTTTTCCCATAGTCATCTTTTCTTTCACCGGTTAAGTACAACCACCCGCCAAGCCCAACATATTACACACAGAACATGAAAACATAAACATACATATTTACAGCCTTCTTTCACAGTACTTTGTATAACTTCCCCTTACTTCTGACATTTCTGTGAAACAAATCTACCACTCTGTTTATATTATTTCCTGTTATGCATCTGTTAATTGCAGCCACTTTATTTCTTGTGGTACTAGCAAAAGTATTTCAATTAACATAATACAGTTGGCAATATAAATTGGAATCTCAGCACAACTTAATTTAAGACAAGTACAGTGAGTTTGCATTCTTTGCAAGACATGTATTTTTGTTTACCATAGAATTGCTTGTTACAAAGTATTTCATTAACTGTCCAGACTACCAGGCATAGTTTTTACTTTTTATTTCTTTATAGATTTTTAATTCTCTCTCTCTATCTCTCTCTCTCTCTCTCTTCCTTCTTAAATCGGCATTATTATCATCACCACATTTACAAATCTCAGTTTGTTCTCAGTATATTATCTCTGGATACTTAAATGTTAAAAAAATATAAAATAGCAAAAACGCTTAAACCAACATTAAAAACCAATAAAATCGATCGCTCTTATTAATCAGTATTGGTATAGTACTACAAGAAATTAGTCACAGTTCAAACAAAAATATTCTATAGTCAGAGCAATAAACAGTGGCGTAGCATCACAGTATAATTACGATACAGAATACCTACAGGCAGAACTATTAAAACGTCTTAGCAGAACAGCCTAAAAATAGTCAAACACCTGTAATAATCAATAAGACCACAGATTACTTATACTAATTTATAGAACTGTAGTACATAAACAGAAACGCTCCGTAGACGTGATAAGATAAAGAAAGTATCAGAAAACCGAAATGAATGAACAAAAAACTACACAGCTGATTGCTAACCGATATATTTGTAAACCTACAACTTTTACTACGCCGGAATTTTATCAGATCATCAATTTAATAACATTTAAAAATTATCCAAAAGGCAAAACAGTTTAAAATTTGTAATAGCGCGAATAGAAAACAAAGAACAATCACTCATAACCTCCAAATACAATTAACCTCAACAACACTGGTAGTCTTACTTGAAAAAGATTAAAGATTAAGAACAGATTAAAAACTTTATTAACTTTTTCATGACAAATTAACATTAAAAAGGAAAATATTTAAAACAAAAATTAACTTGAAACAAAATACTTATCTGGTTATAAAGCCGGGCAGTCAAACAGCATGCTCAGGATGTCGTAGACGCAAATGTTAATAAAACTGATTAAAAGTTACTTGTCACCGCAGCTCCAAGTCACTACACATTCGACCAAATAAAAAAAATAATACCGCTAACGCTTAAAGACGGTCCCAAACAACGCAAAAACTTATATCAACTGACAAAAACTGCGGACACGCCGTCGTTTTACAACCTCATAATACGTAATATACCTAACTGATTGAATATTCAGTGTAAATGTTAACTAGCGTTTTCTTTTAACGCATTATTTATATACAAAACATATTCAATAAAATGACAAGAATATAATATTCCTAACAATTTCCCATTTCCATAACAAATTATTTTTTTTATAATTACACTAATTTTACGTTTTGAATTCATAGTAACTTTCAGTAAGCATAACTTATTTTCTTTAAGTTAAAGAAATTGCTAGAACTTTACCAAACAATCATCATTTTCATAGTGTGAAAATCATACTGAGAAACTAATATTTTGGCTTTATATCATTGAAAAATCACCAACAATTTTGAGGGTCTCTAGAAGTGCTTCATAGCTGTTACCTACCTTAGCTATTAACTTAGTTTTTAGGATCTAGCCTCAAACAGTACATCACTGTCTTTTTTTTAAGTGTATGCCTACTATAATAAAATAATTGTTGTAGGCAGTTTTTTACAATAATTTTACAGCAGAAAGAAAAATACAATAATAATGATCTTCAACTTGTTTATTAATCTTGCCACACTAAATATCATACACTTGTAAAAAAAAAAAATTAATTTCAGGAAACACAGCAGGGGAAGGATTAAATATACCACTCCGAGTTGCAGCTGGCTTGACCTCAGGAAGCTTAAGTGTTTGTTTAGCGCAACCAACTGATGTTGTAAAAATCAGATTTCAAGCAATGACCAGAGGTAATGAAGCACGAAGGTATTCTAGCACTAGAGATGCATATTTAAAAATCTATAAGCAAGAAGGATACAATGGCCTTTGGAAAGGTAATAAGCAACAAATTTATAAAAAAAATTATCATTATTATTGTCAGAACATGCTCTAAAAGTTGTGTGGTTTTCAGTTCATGGTATTGATGGCTGTGTGGACAATTTATGTCATGTTCAGATATGATCAATAGATTAAAATTTCAATATGATATAACTATATTGAAATGATCTTCTTCACTTCATTGATTAGGCAATTAAATCCAATTAGGTTAAAAAAAAAAAAAATTAAATCCAATTAGATTAGCTCATCCTGTTCTGAAACCAACTCCTTCTTAGACGTCCAACACTCCTCTTAGGGTGAGCGCATACAGGAAGGAGCAGGCGCAAAGCACCAGGAGCAATGAAACGTTTTGCCCTGAGTAATATATGCTTTGCTCATTCCAGTGTGTGGTGCAAAGGCTGATGCAAGACGGAAGGATCATGGAGCGGCTATTGGATCATTTTGAGATGTGCAAGTGTAGGATGGAATATTCGTCCTGCTCTAGCGCAGATAGAAATTGTTCCTGACCATCTGACATGCAACATAAATTCAGAGCTGACATCAGGCACGTGCTCCGAGTGCCGCGAGATGTTGCGATGCACTTGCTCTCTCTGTTTGCAGTTGTCCCATTTAATTGCTTTTAAAAGTTGTGGTTCGACAAAAACAAAGGAGCAAATGTTTCATTGCTTCTGCTCCTTCCTGTTTGCGTTCACCCTCACCGGTGGGTTTGTACTTGTAAGCTATTTGGAGCAAACGGTCCTCCCTCATTTGTTCCAAATAGCTGCACCAGTACCTCTTGTGAATTTTCATTCTCTTTTCTAGGCTAGTAACGCCCGTCTCAAGTATATTCACATTCCTTAAGTTGATCTCCCAAGTACAGGTCTTCACCACTCTCAGAAACCTCATTTCCATCCCTGCAACTTATTTTGTTCCTGCTTCGAAAGTCCCCACACCTCATTTCCATATAGTACAACAGGTATCGCAATCACTTTATACAACTTTAAACAAGTTTCTTTCGTAGTCCTGTGCTTCAATGTTTTATGCATTGTCTCGCAAATATTCTTAAACCTAATATTTACACTAGTTTCTGGAAATATTTCCATGTAATTTTACAGAGATGAAAGAATCCAAGACTGGAATCTACACCCAAGAGGAAAGAGGGAAAAGATCCACTCAAATGAAAGAATTGTGGGTGAAGGCCAAAAAAAGAAGGAAGGTAGTAAATGATTGTTTCTGTGTGTGGCCTTTGTGGCCCATCTGAAAAAAGAACACAATTACTGATAACAGGAAAAAAATTATTTATTATATCAATTAAACTGACTTAAAGGACAATAAATAAGCTGAGGAGTGAGTGACTAATAGAATAACAGCTGTCCTGACCTTTTATTAGAAATATATAATGGAAGATTCTATAAATTCTGTCATCCATAGCATTGAAAGAGATTGGATACAAAACGCTATCAATTAGTATTTACTTAGATATAATAATATTGTCACATCCTTATTTTATAAAGTAGAAACTAAACATTATTATAATTAAGGTTATCTAGAAAACAGCATTGTAATGGAACATATTTATTTTAGGTACTGTAGCAAATGCAACAAGGAATGCTATTGTAAATGTAGCTGAAATCGTAGTTTATGATACTGTTAAAGATTTATTAATAATGAAAGGATTCATGAATGACAATATATATTGTCACTTTACAACTGCTTCAATTGCAGGTACGTGATATTTTTTTAACCATAAAACTTAATTTTTTTTTAGTGTTATATTAATAATACAACTTTCATCTCATACTGCTACAGATCTGTGTGGACAATATTTGTGAAAGTAATGAATAAAAATTGAGAGATCATGAGTTTTAAGTACTGACAACTTTAGATTATATTTTCGTGCCATCTAAAACTAAAAAACCATATATTTTTCTGGATCAGGTTTAACGTTCACTAAAATCAACAAAGTATACAAAATTTAATACGTTGATATAAAAACTTACCTTGTGTTTAAATACATCAGGAGAATGTAAATGACAACCAAAACTGAAATTAGAGTTTACAATTTATGCCTTGTGGTCAGACAAGGAATCTGCTTTCTAGATCCATTGTAGTTCAGTACAAAGCAGAGTGGTGACGGTTAGACTGTAACCAGTTTAGTATCGGAAGCCAGTCGGTAAAGATCATGAGCTATCGTAATTTGTGATAATATTAGTCAGTCTGTTTTCAGTTAAGAATAAATTTTGTAGATTTCAATAGTTATTTCTAATAGTTATCTATTAATATTTTATTAATACTTATCTTTTATAATATAATAGTAATATAGTAATAACAAAACCAGTACTGAAACACATTATGTTTCAGTACTGGTTTTTTAAATTTATTATTCTAGTTATTAACATAGTTTTTATCATTAGGCCTTTTAGATCTTATGAACCAATGCTTTTTAACTAGAATAGTACTTGTGAATTGATCATAATAGCAACAGATAAGCAGGTGTCTTCACCTCCCTTCGTTTCAGTTTACCTGGTCATAGTACAAGTGTTAGTGTATTCTGTAGCTCAAGTGCCACATTACATTCTATAACACAGTAAATCAGTGTGAGATTAAGGGATATTCTTGCATGCGGTGTACAGGTTTGATATTGAAAACTGTACCTTACTGTCTTGGACAGAATTGTAAACTTGTTACTAATAGTTACAGATAAAAATGAATGACTTAAAATATTAAATGTAATGTCTAGAATCATCAGCTTAAACACAAGTTCGAACCAGATTTACAAAAATTTAGTTTGTTTGTCATCTTACTTGCTGGACTTTGAAGCATACCATTTATCAGTATATCAGATCAGCTGAAAACCTTGTTCTACTCTGCAGCAATCTTCATTGATACGGAATTTGTATCAAGAAATCATTACGTAAGCAAAAAATAACTCCTGATTATTATCAAATATATCCGTATTACATCTGTTCTGAAATTTCAGTCACTTTCAGGACAGACAATTACAAAAGAAACGGAACTATTTTTCATATTTCTTGGAACTAGCAGTTGAAATTCTAGTTTTGTATACAATTTAGGTTTATTTGTCAACACACCACCAGAATGTAATGGCATAATTACTGAAATAAATAATAAATTATAATTAAATAACATCACTCAAAATGTTCTTAAATTTTCTGTATTTAGGTCTAACAGCAACATTTGTAGCATCACCTGTAGATGTAATAAAAACCCGTTACATGAATTCAGCATCAGGAACATATAAAAGCACGTTGCATTGTGCAGTGACGACTTACAAGAAAGAAGGTTTTAGTGCATTTTATAAAGGGTATGTAACACAGATTTTAGATAATCTACCCATAATTTATTTATTATAACTATTAATACAGTTGTATTGTTTAGGTCATCAGCCGAAAGGCTGGTTTGAACCTATAAAGGTTTTACTAAGTAAAACGAGGAGTGAGGTGGTTTAAATTTGCCTTCCTCACTGAGTGGAAAAGTACACTTATCAGCATGCCGGGCCCTCTGAAAAGCACATATTTTCCACTCTGCAAATGACACCTTCACTTCATTCACCACAGGGTCTGGCTGTATAATGAAATTCATTACTTTCAGAGAAGATAACTCTGATTAGTGTCTTTTACACCTCTACCTCTTCTGTTCTTAAATGATACAGTCATTTAATTGGCTGACCATATGATAAGAAACAGAACTGTTTATTTTAGCCCTGCAGCAAACAGATTGATGTAAATAATTTTACACTCCACCTGTCTGTTATGGGCATACCAGTTGTCTTATAACTATTTAAAAATCAAATTAATTAATTAATAAAAAAAAAATTAATTATGCGTGAATCTGTATTAATATAAATATCTGATTGTTGGTTAACATCAACCGAAAAGCTGGTTTTAACCTGTAGAGGTTTTACTAGGTAAAACAAGGAGTGACGTGGTTTACCATTGCCTTCCTCAATGATTTGAAAAAAATATGCTCTTATCAGTGTGCCAGGTTCTTTGAAAAGCACATATTTTTCACCCTGCAAATGACACCTTTACTTCATTCTCCACAAGGTCTGGCTGTTATGATATTCATTACCAACAGAAAATATATCGCTGACTAGTGTCTTTTACACCTCTACCTCTTCTGTCCTTAAATACTTAAGTCATTTAATTGACTGACCATGTGATAAGAAATAGAACTACTTTTTGTTGCCCTGGAACTAATGGATTGAGTGCAAATAATTTAACACTCCACCTGCCTGTACGGGCAGAATATCTGATTATTCAGATTAATCAAAATACCACATGCCAAGATTCATTAAGGTGAGTTCATACTGCGTATCTCGCCAATGTTAAATTAGCACACTTTGAGACCCATTATCTCAGTAACTATTAATATTTAAAAGCTATAACTTTGAGGGATTATTTATGAATAGAAGAAGATGATACTGATCCGCAGACATTAAAATAACACAACTTTTATAAAAGTTATGAATTTTTTCTGATGGGAACAATTTTTTTCATAAAATTTCACATGTACAGTGCTGAATGAGGATCCACAGTACCGCTATAACCTACTGAAGACACAGTAAAAAATTCATTCATTTATGTTTAGTGGTTTCTGACAAAATGGGTCTTTTGTAAGAAATAAAATGTTTACAAATGAAACTAAATAATATTCAGACATAATAAACACAAAATAACACCCAAAAAAATTAATTTTCCTCTTTTCAACCACTATACAAAATCAATATTTTAACATACAACTGTCAAAACATAACCTACAAATCCAACAGAAAACAAGGAAAAAATGATGTCTTCTTCATTTTCAGACATAAATAACTATGTCTGAAAATTTCACTGTCCAAACTTCCGAATCTCCAGACCTATTGTAAAAATATATCTTGAGATCATATACATATAAATAATATACCAAATTAAACAGAAAATTCCAAATATTAATATTCGATAAAAAACAGAAATTTGATTATGGAATTGAATTTTCGGTATGAACTCCCCTTAAACAACTGAGGAAGAAGATGATAATTTTTCAAACAGAAGTTTCAAGTATTATTTGATTGAAAAGTTGAAGTAGTTTTAGAGGTTTTTAGAATTCTCATGTTTTTCATCACTGAACAGCAACTCCCATTAATCCACACAACTTTGCCCCTTTAATCAAATTCATAAAATACAGATTCATGACAGTTTAGAAGAATTAGTAACTATTCCCCATATGACAAAATGATTACAGAATAAAACTCCAATGCAAATAGAGGTTATGTAATTACAATAACATTATATGACAAATTTAATAACTCAATTCTTTTACGCTCTACAAAGATTACTATTTCAGCATCAGATTTTTACTGAATTTTCTTCATCAAAACAACAATAGAGACATTATACTTTGTATAAAAAATACTAAAGAAGAACTAAACATGTTTGTCTCTTTCGGAACCATCTTTTTGTTTAAGAAACTATCGATCCTCTTTGATACTGAAAATATTCCATTTTCAGTTTATAGATACCTGTTACCCATCAAAAAGTATATTAAGATATAAGTTTACATATTTCCATTTGAATAAATGTAAGCACCACATTTCAGACAAAATAAACAATATCATAATAACCGAATAATGATAAAAAATTTCTTTTTCAGATTTGTTCCATCATTTTATAGGATTGCAACTTGGAATATTGTACTATGGGTAACTTTCGAACAAGCGAAAAAATTGATACTGGAGAGACAAAGATATAGAGACTAATAAATTCAGTGATATTATTGACTGTAATAATTATTTTTATATGTATATAAAATTGACATAATTTATTGTAAATAATAATAATATTATTCCTATTTATATTGTTAATATGGTAGCATTAGTTACATGGTATAGTCACTATAATGTAAATTATGTTAACATAGTTGTATATAATTGTTATATTGTATTATTTTTATAGTGTAAAAAATTGTTAAGGTAAGTAAAGTATAAAATATAGATACAAAAACTATTTTAATTACAAAAAAAAATTCTTATTAATTATATACCTGATTTGCCTGGAACAGGAGGGTACGGAGTAGTCCTTCCAATTCCTTAACACTCCCGAGAAGAGCCTTTTATAAAACTCCATTCTTCCTTATACCATCAGAAGGCAGACCCCCCCCGACTCCTGAATTAGTTTCAGGAGCATCTGTGTACCATCAACTAATGATAAGAGTCTTAGGAGATGGATATATTTACGTGATACAAGCGACATACCACAATTCACAGATTTGCAAGCTTGCAAGTAGTAGCTGCTGTTGTCACATTTATGGTAGCAGTTTTTAATATTATTGCTCCAGGGAGATAGTGATAAAAATATTACCTTACCATTATAGTTTTCTCATTTATTTAAAACATTTAATTATAAAGTTTGTGTATTGATTTAATTGTGTCTCCTAACTCTTAAAAACAGTGAGAGTTATGGCTGATTTTAATAGTTATCGTGATCTACATAAACATTCATTTTCTATTCTATTCTTCATATTATTTTGAGAAGCTTCTTCATATTATTTTGAGAAGCTTTGATTTTATTATTAAATACTTTTTGAATAAATGGTTAAGCTAAAATTATCTCATTTGTTAAGTCTAATGCTTGTTAAGTATAATCTTTATTTATTTATTTACTTTTGGTGAACATAAATTATAAGAACAATAAAAGATGATTGTTTTAGTACTGATAGGGGAAAAGTACCAACAAAAGGGAATTTATAAAAGTAGATTTCTTGTACATATGATAAATAAATTAATGATGTACAAGCAAAGTTGCAATTCAGTTAACAAAATTACCTTTATTAATGTAAAAAAACAATTTAAAAAAAATCTGACAGCCTTGTAATTACAGAAAAGTACTGAAAACTAGAAAAATTAACTGGTACATTCACTATGAGACAGAAATTACTGATTAGTTGAGTATTACTTTAAAACTAAAATAATTTAGCATAATGGGGGATGAAGGGGATAAATGTTTGCATTTAATATGTACTGCATTATAGTAGAAACTATAAACATACATGTCTGTAATTATCAGTTGAAGCTTGTAAGGTAGAAACTATTATTATAGTTATTGTGCTTCCAAACTCGCTGAGTGAGGGGAAACAGTGCAGTGGATTGGGTATATGAGTAGGCCAAAGACCACAGTAGGAACTGCTGTAACAGTACTCTGGTGTTCCCGGTATTCATTTTCACTAGGTTTAAAGTATCAATCATCACTAGTCCTGACTGAATCGAATGTAATGAGAATAATAATATTTATTAAGTTAATATTTCTGTATCAGTACTATGTATAAAAAGTATCAGGTACTTTGTAGCAGCAATTGTTTAGTACTAATAATGAGTTAGGGTGACACTAAGAAAGCAGCTGCCTGCTTTCCTATTGCCAGCATCTATCGGCACTGATCAGCAAAAAGATTGAATGAGTGCATAATACAACCAGGAACACACTTTTTGGCACAGGCTACGGATCCCAACAATGGACAAAGAAACTTTAATTGCCGTGGTGTTTTTAAAACTCCCATATGGGATAAAAGAAGTAAATTACAGAGTAATAGAAATTTTTTACTTTAATAATAATTGAAAGTTCCTAATGTCATTCTGTTTATTGGAAAAATTTAACTTTATATTATTCTTTAGCTCTAAAAACAAATGATGATATTCACCATGTAGTTTTCAGTCACAATTTACAGCTTGAATACTTGTAACTTTATTTGTCATTTTACTCGCTTTAAAATGCGTTTGTTATATGGTTATGAGCTAGCACAAATCAGTATCAATTGACGCAGGTAACCACCAGCAGAAAACTAAGGACTTCATCCTTAGAAACAGTTATATTGAGAATTAGCCTTTTATTCTTTTTATATTAAGCGAAAAAACCAAGGCTTTACTGCAAGATAATGAATAAAGTGGTTTGCACCTTTCTTCACACACTGTACTTATTACTAGGTTCCTGCCAAAAATACCTATGTTGTGTAGATGAGATGACTAAGTTATGCTAGATGACAACAAGGCTTATCTAACCATCATCACTCAATAAAAAAATTTAAAAAATTAATAAATGCTGCAATAACATTCCTGCAGTCACCATAAGCTGCTTCCTGTCCAGACCCTAGTAATTTATGAACTAAAAAATGAGAAATAGTTGTATCATTCTTTAACTGTGCCTCTATGAAGCAGTGCATGCTAAACTGTAAAACAAAAGGTCCTGGATTGATTTTTGGCTACGGTCTAGAAATTTTAACCAAGTTGAAACACATTGAAACATTAGAAGACATACAGACTTAATATAAATACCTATTGTGTAGAAAGTACAAAACTGGAAGCACGAATAAAACATACAGAATAAGATTCATAGTATTTTAAATTTCAACCTCCAGAGTACACAAAAAATGAATACACAAAGGAATCTAAATTGATATTTTATTTAAAATTTGAAAATAAATAATAAACGCACATGAGACTAATTTGCAATAACCAACAACACAAAATGAAAATAATTTAAATATAATCTAGTAAATAAACTACTTAAAATATTAAATAGTTGATAATTATACACGAATATAAGTACAATATGTACATTTATATAATAAAAATAATAAGATATATAAAATAAAAATAAAATAAAGAATGTTTTAAATTAATTAATATTTAGCACCACTTTAATTATCACTGCAGTCCGAATCTGAACTATCTGATGAATCATCTAATGCCTCACCACTCTCGGTCATTGAATCTGGTACCGCAATGCTGAAAAAATACACATAAATTTAAAGAAATTGTTTTTTATGATGCTGTAGATTTCAATGTATGTTCCATAATAGAGAAATACAATTATACATAAGCTATAAAAATATAATTTTGGCTGTTAGTTGCTATTTCTTGTAGATTTTGACATGTGGGTGTGACAGACGGATGGTGAAGGAAAATGATAGATGACAATTTAAAAAAATTGCCACAAATTAGTGTTGAAATTTAAATATTTAGTCAATAAAATTTAGTTTTTAATTGAAAATTTAAATTGAAAAAATAAAGGTTTTGTAAAATATATAAGATTAAACCCAAAAAAAACTTGAGATATCAGTTTATACAAGCCAACTTAATACATAATTAATGAAATATGTAAAAAATTATTAAGTTCTGCAGGTTAAGTGTGAACTATATCACTTTGAGCTTCAATATCTAGCATTTGTAACTCCTTCACCACGTAATTAGTATTCTAGCATTGCAATTTATATAAATGAGTAAAAGTAGTGTTACGTTACATTTTACAAGTAACAGAGAAAGTCAACTATATAATAACTAATGATTAACTGAAAATCAGAACAAAACTTAATACTAAATCAACTACAAATCAAATACATACTGTTGTTTCAGTACGCTCATGTGCTTGTGTGAGTGAGGTATTAGTACAAGTAAAAAATATGGAAAATGTAATCGGGGAATACTTTGACTAACTTTATCAACCTTTAAGCTCACAATGTTATAATATGTCATATCAGAGATTCATTTTAAGAAAAGTGGGGAGAGAGAGAGAGAGAGATAGAGTTAGAGGGGGATGGGGAGGGGGAGAGAGAGAGAGAATCAGAGAACACGTTAAAAAATATTCCTAGAATGTATACTAGGCTAACTAATATCCTTGACTAACTTTAGCAACCTTTAAGCTCACAATGTTATAATATGTCATATCAGAGATTCATTTTAAGAAAAGTGGAGAGAGAGAGAGAGGGGGAGAGAGAGAGAGGGAGAGAGAGATAGAGGGGGAGGGGAATAGGAAGAGAGAGTTAGAGGGGGGAGGGGAATAGGAAGAGAGAGTTAGAGGGGGAGGGGATAGGGAGAGAGAGGGGGAGGGGATAGGGAGAGAGAGGGGGAGGGGGATAGGGAGAGAGAGAGAATCAAAGAACACATTAAAAAATATTCCTAGAATATATACTAGGAATAAGTAATGGACGTTGCAATCTAAATCTTTTTCTGCGCAATAGCAAAGAGACAAAAGTACCCTACTAAGAGTTATTATTTTTTTCTTTCATATGAATCAAATTTTTTTGGAAAATCCCATTCACGAAAAAAAGTATGGTTAGTGTTTTCTCTAACTTTTATACCAATTATTGCATTGACCGACTAACTTCTTAAAAGTAAAAGTATAAATAATTTATACTATGTATGAAGTAGTATGGTGTAATTAAAACAGTGTGTCATTAAAACAGAAAATACTGTAATTGAATTTGAAGATGTAAACAAACACAAAGTTGAATATCACTTGACAAAATCATTATTATGAAAAACATCTAGATTAGACCAGTGAAGAACATCATTAATATCAATTATCAATAATATCAGTTATATCATAAATATCAATATCAGGAATATTTTCAAAACTGATTTTGGATCTATCTTTCCCTTTTTCAGTTGTTCATTCTTAGTCTCTAAATGTGTGAATTTCTTTCTGTCTTTGTTCTATGTTCTCAAGTACTCTGATATATTAAACAATACAAGATGAATACAGTATACTAGTGACTGCAAATCTTACAACATTGGACAACAAAAAAGTATGTAGTATGATTAGTCACAAGTAATATTACCACACAGGTTCAGTGTTCATTTCATAAAGGAATGTCTGTCATAACCCATACACAACTTGTCGTCCATTAATCTCTTTTCCTTGAAGAGTTTTGAGTTTTAGTTTTGACATTTATTAGATGCTAATGAACACAACAAAAGTACTTTTAAAATTAATAAAGTAAGTATTAATCTCCTGCATTCAGATTACAGTAAAGTAATATTTGTGTATAACTCATCAAAATTTAGAAAGCTTAATTGATGTGCAGAGTGGGGATAGACTGCTGCCTCGGTGGTAGTTATGAGAAGAATGAATAGTTTTTATAATCGAATAATTTTTATTTATTTGAATAAAATAGTATTCGAACAAAATTTCTGAATGAAGTTCCTAACAGCTACACGCTACATGAATTTTATCGATATAGTATAATACTATTCACGATCCTAAACACACAAATTTATTTGAACAAATACAGTTTATTCATTCTTGTTATGAACACAACATTATGGTTGTCTGTTGGCATTGTTCAGTTTTTGTTTCCCTCTCATCCATGTACCTTATTACACGCTCTCCACATTGTTTCTCTATTCTCTGACAACCAAACCTAGCCCGTTCTAATTGTCTACTAGAGACACCTCGATTTGTGTCCAGTGCCATCCACAGAAAACAGAAATAACAAACCATGAAATGACAGTTTTAGGGATATTATATAAATGGAATTTGTTCTCATTTCAGGCCTCGATTATATTGTTTGTTTTTATTTGTGTGATGATGAACAAATCAAATGCAGGAAAACCACATATCTATCATATAAAGCATAATCCGAAATATGAACTCCTGCACAGCTGAAGATGGAAGGAAAGATTGACGGTAGCAGGGGAATTGGGAGGAAGAAATTGCTGTGGCTTTGTAATATCAAGCAATGGATGGGACTAAAAACTGTGAGAGACCTTATACACACAACAAGGAACAGAGAGAAGATTATGGAAGTGATCGCGAACATCCACTAGTGGACAAGTATTAGAATAAGAAGATAATGAATGGTAACGGTGAAATTATTTAATTTTATTCGACAACTGAATAATTCAGAGTCCCTGAACTGCGGTTTAAAAACCATATAAAGGCTTAACAAAATACCTTACTCTTTAGTTCTAAACATGACTGACAAAATGGTAAGGCCACAATAATTATTAAAAATTTTGTTAAGAAAACAGAAATAAAAAAATATGGTAACTAAAAAATGAGAAATGAAGAAAGTAATCAAAAATTCTGTTTATAAATAAATTTTCAAATGAAAACCACTACATCATTGCTGAAGAACAACTGCCTTCCTTAACTACCGGCTTGGTACATCACCATTCAGACTACAACATAAAGACTACATTGGTGAACATAGGCTACATAGGTGAAAAACAGTAAAACATCCTGCTGCTCAAATTAGTCTGATCTGCGTTACTACGTTACTCACATAAGCTGACAATGGTTTTACTACCAAATACTGCACAGGTAGTCATTTTTAAGGTTAGCTTTAATAAATTATTATGAATAATATGCCACCTGCGATTAGAATCGCAAAAAATATTTTAAGAATGAAAAATATTTACAAATTCACCAACAACTCAGAACCACAAAAAAAACCACGGCTAAACAATATGATGTCGAATTCTGATATGGAGTTAAGAGAAATGATCTTCCACAGTGTTGGCACACCTCTGTATTCTTTCTACCTGACCCAACACCCCCTCCCCCAGGTTGGACTAATATACATCTGTTTATGGTTCCTAAACTTTGATAAGTTATAACGTTCATAAACATTTGCTACACACCTCTCAGTTATTTAATCTGAGAAACTGGATAATATACAGAAGTATGACAGAGGCATATTGTCCTTTAAGCCTCCATTGAACATATATTATAAGCCATTACATCTTGGTAAGAAATTATAAAGTCCCACAGTAATAATTTCTAACTTTGTAAATGTCCTAAAAACTTCTAAAACAATAAAATAACCAAAACACAAAACTGGTACAGAATAACTTTCCAAGTCAACATGGAAGTAAGATGAAAAAGAAAATTAAATCCAAAGTTACATATCACTGTACCTCACTTACATTCAGTAAAAACTGTAGCTGGTAAATAAAACAAATAACATTTTATGAGAGATACAATGTAATCACTGGATTGTAAAAATAAAATAATTACATCTATGAATAACAATACAACTTAAAGCTAACCATGGATTTTTTAAGATCATTTTATTTTTTGAAATAGTTATTGTAAAGGGTCCTTAATAGTACTTAAAAAGTTAATGAATACTTCCAAAAAGGGTAAGTCCTCAAATTTTTACAAGGAAGCTCTATTAAAGAAATATTTGATAAAAACACTTAATGAAGATACAGTGTACAACTTGCTAATCATATTGTTTAACTCTATATCATTAGATTAATAGGACAGATTTTTTAAAAAAATATATAAAAATTCAAAAACAGAAAAACATTGGTCACCTCATTAAAACTTAACAATCAGAAACAAAAACTTTTTCATGTGATCTTTAATATTTTTCTCTACACATAAATCTTATTTTTAAATACGGTGATTTTTTCCAAAAATTGAAATTGGTTCTAAAATTTTTAATAATGAACAGAAATAATCTCAAGTTTTAGGTACAATGGCAGTTACGACAAGAAGTTTGTGAGCTTCTCATCAGAAGAGAGCCTCAAAATATTGGTTTAGGAATTAGACTTCAAAACAAAAACAATGGTCTTTAACAAGAGATTCTCAAGAATGTAATGTAGCCAATAACAGCATTAACAATGTGACATTCCAAAGCTTAAAAAGTTACATTTGTTTAGGCAGGAAAGTAAACAATAATTAAAAAATGTCACAGAAATCAAGAAAAGAATTGAAATTGCAGGTTTTATGAAGAAGTTTGCCCATAACAGGCAGGTGGAGTGTTAAATTTTTTGCACTTGATCTGCAAGTTACGGGGCTACAAAAAAATTTCTGTTTCTTATCACATGGTTAGCCAGATATAAGACTGAAGCATTTAAGAACAAAAGAAGTAGATGTGTAAAAGACACATTACTCTCCTCTGAGAGTAATAAATTTCATTATATAGTCAGACCCTGTGGTGAATGAAATGAAGCATCATTTGCAGGGTGAAAAGAAGATGCTTTTCAGAGGGCCTGGCATGCTGATAAGCATAGGCTACTTTTCCACTCAGTGAGGAAGGCATGGTAAACCACCTCACTCCTCGTTTTACTTAGTAAAGCCTCTAAAGATTCAAGCCAGCCTTTCGGCTGATGACCTAAACAACAATATAAAGAAGTGTCAATTTTTATTTCAACCAAAGCTGTTCACTAGAATAAGACTGAGAACTTAGAGATGTTGTGACTGGTCTTTAAAATTGTATGAATGCAAAATGGACCCTTTAAACAAGAAGACATCAGGAAGCTACGAGGGCGAATCAAATATAAACGGTAATTTTTAAAATTATATTTATTGAATAATATTATACAAAAACTATGCCTTCAACATTTTTCAATATAGTCTCCTGCATTATCTACACACTTCTGCCACCGATTTGGAAGCTCGAATATTGCCTGTTCATAAAAAGATTGAGGGAGAGTTGTCAACCAATCGCGCACGTGCTTCTCGACATCTTCATTGCTTTCAAATCGTTTTCCTCCAAGTGATTCTTTCAGAGGCGCAAACAAAAAGTAGTCACAAGGGGACAAGTCTGGACTGTAAGAAGGGTGTTCGAGAGTTTCCCAGCCCATTTCTTCCAATTTATCCCTTATCAACAATGCGGTGTGAGGCCTTGCGTTGTCATGGAGAAGGATGACATCGCTAATGGGCACACCTCGTCTTTTGTTTCGGTAACTGGTTTTTGCCGACTGTAGCACCTGGCAGTAGTAAGCCGCATTCACTGTTCGTTGATCGTGAAGAAAATCAATGAGTAGAACTCCCCTTGAGTCAAAAAAAATTGTTGCAAGAACTTTTCCGGCTGAGAGATGAGTTTTGGCTTTCACTGGGCAGCCTTCATCCTTCCTTCACCACTCCTTACTTGCCATTTTCGATTCGGGAGTGTAATGGTGGACCCACGTCTCATCACATGTGACGATGTGCCTCAAAAAATCTTCACCTTCTTCTTGAAATCGATGCAGAAGTCTCCCGGCGATCTCTGACCTGACCTGTTTTTGATTTCCAGACAGCAACCTCGGAACCCATCGAGCACTAATCTTTCTGAAGCCAAGGTGGTCTGTGATTACAGACTGAACACTCCCATAGCTGATACCAATTTCTGACGAGATTTCTTGAACAGTTAACCGGTGATCACCTTCAATAAGCTCTCGAACGGCACTAATGTTGTCATCTGTGAGACTTGACCTTGGGCGTCGACGGTGACTTTCGTTTTCAACACATTCTCGCCCACCCCTAAATTCTCTGGCCCATGTATACACTCGATTCTTAGACAGAGTAGTGTCCCCAAACTGGGCCCGTAAACGAGTAAAAATTTCCGAAGGCTTAACATGTTCATTGCTAAAAATTTTATGACGATTCGTTGCGCAACAGATGGATGTACCTCTCGCTCGGTCATGGCTGTACTGATGGCAGAACACAACAATGCTGCGAAGTAAGCTGTTCCCCCCACTCCTATTAAACAAAACAACAACTGCTCATCGCCACATCTGGTCCGAACGTGTTTGATACAGTCAACAGCAAAATTACCGTTTATATTTGATTCGCCCTCGTAGATGGATTGGCTTTATCCCAGGATGCTAAGGATAAGCTGGACAAATACAACATCTAATAACAAAGTGTTGTTGAGAATTGACACAAATTCACGTCTAATTACCACCGTTAAAATCAGGAAAACGACGTGCAACGTGATCAGGATCTTGAAGTGTCCCACCAAGAATTTGAACAAATTCAACTGATACTGGAAGGGAAGGTTGAATGAAAGTAAATGATCATAACAATACAACATCATAACAATAAATCAGTAACAGAACAATAAGGACTACACTGGAACAGATGAAAATCCCTTAATTCATCAGGTCCACAATAGAGAAAGGTTGGCAATGCCACCAACTTCAACTGAGATGGGACGAGAGAATTCCTTCTTCTTCAAAGCAATATTATGAATGCTATTTTAATGCCACGTAATTGCAGTTTGTTATTGTTATTTCAATAATATCAACTGTTTCAAAAACACCTCAATTGAATTTATCAAAACAACACAATTACAAACAACAGATATAGAGACTAAACATATGGCATATTACACAGCACTTACTGAACACATACAATCACATCCATAAAAACAGTAACTAAACATTACATTAGTATATTAGAAATTGCAAGAATCATTAAATGTTAAAGAAATTAGTAAACATTTAAAGTAATTATAGTATACATACTTTTCAATATTGAAACGCTTTGACCAAGTTGAACTATCACTCAGGTATACTAAAGCTGCGCAGAACATCCCTCCCATTTCTTCTAGATGACATATATTCATGTGGTTACCCTATTTAACACAAAAGAAAACAAAATTACAAAAATTACTTTAAACATAGCACTAAAATATTCACAACTGGAAATTTTATACCATTAATTGGTAAAACAAACAGCAAATATACATAACACAATGACATAAATAATAATTTTAATAATTGGTTTACTATTTTTGGAACAGATCACTTCACTTAATCGAAAATGACAGGTTATTATAATTCAACAAGGAAAAATATTTAAATGTAAAAATTCACTAGTTTATTTAGGTATCTAATCTATGAGGGCTGTTTAAAAAGTATCGGACCTTCTGTCCTCCCACTGAAATGAATGAAGCACTGGCGACCAAGCTTAGTGGAGGGGACTGTCATGCGCGCGCATGCACTGTTTTGTGTCATGACAAAGCTTCCATTGCCGGCAGTCAGCCTAGTAGTGTAGACCTCTCTGTTGTGCTCGGCGATTTTTATCAAGTTATAAAATGACAGAAAAACTTGAGCAGCTTTACTGCATTAAATTTTGCCAAAAGCTTGGCGATTCGCAAGTGGAAACAATTCACAAGATTCAACAGGTTTTTTGGGAGTCTGCCATGAGCTGTACTCGAATAAAAGAGAGGTACAATCGATTCAAAAATGGTCAAACATCAGTGGAAAGTCAATTGCGTTCAGGCAGGCCATCGACAAGCCGGAATGAGAATTTGATTGAAAAAGTGCGAACTTTAGTCACCAAGGACCAAAAGAATACTATCTTGAGGTTCTTCGTCGTCTACGTGATGCTGTGCGGCGCAAACGACCGAATCTGTAGCTAACAAAAATTTGGCAGCTCTATCACGACAATGCACCTGCCCACTCTGCACATCTAATTCAGGGTTTTCTCGCTAAAAACAACACTCCTCTGGTTCGCCAAGCTCCGTACTCCCCTGACATGGCTCCCTGCGACTTCTGGCTATTTCCTAAGCTGAAAATGCTCCTGAAAGGAACTCGATTTCAAGAAAGAGAAGACATTAAACAGAATACGACGACCGAGCTTAACAGCATTCCAAAATATACCTTCCAGAAATGTTTTGAACAGTGGCAGAGGCACTGGGAGAAGTGTGTGCATCACCAAGGAGACTACTTTGAAGGGGATAGAAGTTTGTAGCTCTAGTTCAATAAATGCACTTTTAATTAACAATAGTCCGATATTTTTTGAACAGCCCTCTTATAGATACTAAGATAGTATAATATATCTACATGAACATGGATGCCCATTCATGGGATGGGAGGAGAAATGTTTTTTCCTTTCTGAATTGACCATTATGGATCACGTTTCATTTCATTTATTATAGTGTTTTCATTTCCAATTAGCAATCATTCTTTCAAATTGTGCTTTCCTTCTTTCTACAGTCCAATTAACACAAGATTTATTGGATGTATTTGTTATCTGAATTTTCTCTATTACCATTATTTACATCAAAATTTATTTGTATCGCAAGTGTCATCTTCCTTTATTAACTTCTCTGCTAAGACTTAAAATGTTTTTCAACCTTGAATTTTGGTTTTCAAGAAGTTTAAGACCTTTTTAGTGAATCTTAAATTATTTATTCTGTTGATAAGGTCAACAGTGGAAAGGCTGGTTTGAACCTCTAGAGGTTTTACTTAGTAAAAACGAGGAGTGAGGTGGTTTACTATTGCATTCCTCACTGAGTTGAAAGAGTATGCTTAATAGCATGCCAGGCCCTCCGAAAAGCATCCACTTTCCACCCTGCAAATGACACTTTCACGTCATTCACCACACGGTCTGGCTGTATAGTGAAATTCATTACTCTCAGAGGAGATAACTCTGACTAGTGTCTTTTACAACTCTACCTCTTCTGTTCTTAAATAGTTCAGTCATATAATTGGCTGACTATGGGATAAGAAACAGAACTATTTTTTGTAGCCCTGGAACCAACAGATCAAGTGCAATTAATTTCACACTCCACCAGCCCGTTATGAGCATATTTTTATTCTAGAAATGTGTTCATAAAACAAAAATCTTCACCTCTTCTAAGTTAAGAGTCTCCTGGGAAATAGTTCCTTGGTTTTCACATCTGTAGATGACTCAAGGTTAACTAGATAAATATTTTTTATATTATTCTAATTTTTTAATAGTTTTTAAAAAAAAAATTTTCAGCCCTCACAATGTGACCAAGGAGTACTGACATTTAAAGGTAGCCTAAAACTCTTTGTACTTCAGGGTACTATGTCATACAAAATGATATGTTAGTTAAGCAAATGTTATATAAAAAATGTCTCATCAGATATTTTCAAAACAAAATTTTCCAAAAAAAATTACTAAAAAATGAATACTAATAACCTATAATAATCAAAATTTATTTCTATCGTAAGTGTCATCTTCCGTTATTAACTTCTCTGCTAAGTCTTAGTGAGTCTCACTGGAATGAAAACCAGATAATTTTGATTTCCATCTAAATATCAGCCCAACGAACACTTACATCATTTTAAGTAGTTATACAAATACTTATTCTAAACAAGGTTCTGTAACAACATAATAAAATACCTTATAAGCCCCAACATCAAATCCACAATAGCTGCTTTCCATAGTGTAACTGCGTGTAACATTGAACTCACGCCATACAGTAATTCTGGCAGTCGTTTCTTTGCTATGTTCCATAACAAAACTACATTGAGAGAAATCAAATGCAGGAGCAATTGAAGCTAAAAGTTTTGGTAACACCTGTAACAGAAAAACGTTACATCAATGTAAAAGTTATATTTTTACATTATTTTTATGGCACTGAAGTTCTTATGTACAAAGTATGAAATCTAGTTAATATACCAAAATTAGTCAATCTGTAAAAGCCACATTAACTTGAACTATTAAATTTAAAAAACTAATCAGGACATTAGTTACAAAGAGATGCAAATAATATTAACTAAATGGAGAAACCTTATTTAAAATTAAACTCGATTTGATAAGAAGTATAACAATTTTAGGTAAATTCATCAGTTAGTTAAAATTACCTCAAATTACACTGCATACAATCAGTAATTTAAATTATAATAATGAGTGAATATTAAATGTCTGTATGCTAAAATAAAATAATAAGATATATAATAATAAGTACTCAATTTTTTTATTTTTTAAAAATTGGACTTACTTCATAAACAACTACTGTAGCTAATGAAATAGTATGTTTGTAAAGTGCTAAAATAATTTTAAAGTGTTAAAATTTCTAGACTTTGGCCTGAATTTGAATCAAAAGACTATCTGCTTTGTACTTTGTACTTTTTGGAGTCACCTGGATGCAATCAACAAAAACAAAGTGATGTATTGTTTAAATATTCTTGTCTGAATATAGTTCACCTGATTAATAATTGTCCATGTCAATACCAAGATAAAATTAAAATTCTATACAGTACCTATACACTTTTCATGTTTTCCAAAAGTACTGAAGTTTTGAAAATTGGACGACATGTTCTTATAGAAGTACTTCTTTTTGGGTACCCTCTTTTATAGAAGATTCTATATTCTTGACACTACTGCTCTTAAACAGTTTCACACAGGAGTGTGTTTTTAATTGCATGACAGGTCCTAAACACCCATTATTTTTGTCTTTCATTCTGTTAATTAGTTCTAATTCTTTGAATACTCGATGTAAGCCTTCCTCATTCATATTTTTCACAATTCATGACAACATCAAAACATATTGGTGGATAATTTAAAGGCTTGAATTTTGTCTATTTCTTATCTATTAAGAGTCCGGGTCTTCAATCCATACAAAAGAACAGAAAAGCTGTAGCAACTCATGAATCTGAACCCTGCGATATAATAAATTTTTCATTTTTATGAAAGTCACCTTCACCATTCCTATGCATGTTTTATTTATGGTGTTTGATCATTAAATAACTTATTACTGTCCCTAAGTAATTACACCTCTTTACTCTTTCAATCCAAACGTTGTTTGTTTATATTTAAGTAAGATGATAGTCAGATAATTTTAACTGTGGAGTTGCAAAGTAAAAACTGGGTGATTCTAAGAAGCCCTCAGAGGATAGTAGTACACCTGCACTGAGCACAGGAGCAATTACAAGTTATCTTCCATAATTCTGATATCAATTTACAAACAACGACATAATATCTAATTACAACTTTCCTACTTTACATGGGCAATTATACAGTACTTGCAATTGCTTGAAGCTACTCTCACTACATCGGTATAATATACTAATCCAAGATTTTGAAAAATCTGAGTCCAATCAAAGTGTCAAGGTTTCAAACATCATTGTTACAACAGTCCAGGTACCATTATTGCTCTAGGTAAGTTCATAAAGTTGAAATCAAAGTTATAAAATTGTAAATATAAGATATAATATAGCATAGTATACTTTACCTGTTCATCACTTGTTTTCACAGGGCCATCTCTTTCCTTCTCAAAATCATTTTGATTCCAACTTTTTGGCATTGAACATCCGAAAAGGAAGACATTTTTCCGACGAGAATGACCATGATAATCACAGAATACATAAGGAACTTTGTTCAGGACTCGACAACTATAGTCCATTAAACCCTGAAAAATTAATATATTAGGTTCACCAAATGTCAAAAACATGAAACAGAAACAGGTAATTCCATCATAAATATCTAAATTAGTTTATTAAAGAAAATATTTTTAAATTACGCGAAATTTACAATAATGTAAACCAAATTTAGTTGTTTGTTATTTATGGTTACAACTAGAATCATTATGGAGTAATTAATAACACATTTTTATTTAGTCAGGTCTAAATCAACACCGCACCTATAGAATATGCCCATAACGGGCAGGTGGAGTGTTATTAATTGCAATTGGACTGTTGGTTCCAGGGCTAAAAAACAATAGTTCTGTTTCTTATCACACAGTCAGCCAATTACATGACAACTATTTAAGAACAGAAAGGTAGAGGTGTAAAAGACACTAGTCAGAGTTATCTCCTCTGAGAGTAATGAATTTCACTATACAGCCAGTCCCTGTGGTGAATGAAGTGAAGGGTGGAAGGGTGCATTTGCAGGGTTGAAAGTGGGTGCTTTTCGGAGAGCCTGGCATGCTGTTAAGCATACTCTTTCAACTCAGTAAGGAAGGGAGGAATAGTAAACCACCTCACTCCTCGTTTTTCTTAGTAAAACCTCTAGAGGTTCAAACTAGCCTTTCGGCTGTTGACCAAAACAATAACAACAACCTATAGAATTTTCTTCTTAGGGTGCTAACTTCATCAATGAAGATTAGCTACAATACTGGTAAATTACTCTTTATTGTGAACCGCCCACAGAAGAGTGAACTTACTTGTGTTAACCACAAGTATTTCCTTCATCAGGTCTACACTATCATCAACTTTGCCTTCAAGGATTAGTATGAGAAGCTCATACTTATCACCCCTATATTAATGACCAAAATAGGTATTAATCCTCCTTTTGATAATACTCATTAACTCATGGTCGACGAAATTCAAAGTATTCTTCTGAATACCCATACCTCAAATACTTCTAAATGATTCATAGACTGCATACTCAAAATCCAAGTTTACACATCATACAACAGGGCAGAGTAAATAGTACATACTTCTAACATATACTTTATAATTCCCCAACTTACTAAAAACAGAAATTTGAACAACTTTTTGTTTTAAATTAGTTGCCATGATTCATATAAGTATATATTTTATGTCGATTTTACTGCATGAAGTTCAGTCTGAATGTAAGGTAAACATTCTTTATTCCGACATTCTATGAATAAGAAAGGCACTGAGTTTTTCTTGTTTGTGTACCTAATCCATTTTTATATGATATTTTTCTAGACCGTTCCAATAATTGTCTTTAGAAAGTTAAATTAAATATTTTCATATCACCTCAATTCCAATACTATATTTAGTTATGTTCTGCTTTTAAAGCAAAATATCTAATATAAGAACCTTCTTGAACTCATCTATAGTAATATTATAAAGACAAAGTGTGTTTTTTTGTGCAGGATAATTTCCAAAACTACTAAACGAATTTTCATGAAATTTTGACAGCTTATTCGTATTTATATTTACAGAACATTGTTTTTTTTAAATTTTCAGAAATGATAATCCTAAGAACCCTAATGAAGATTTTCATAAATATGTAAATGTGTGTACATGTGAGTAGGTATTGCTGTTGGAGTAGATGAAGGAGTTTGATAATGACGAGAGACGTACGTGGGGGAAATTATCAAAACGCCATTGTTTTGTGCAAGTGTGCATGCACATTGGAGTATACAGTCGATCTAGCAGCTACACAATTTCTGGTCAATATTTTTTTTTTTAAATTGATTAGGCCCTACACATGTTTCATGTGCGAAGCCAACGGGGCATGCTAGTAGCTTATAATTGATGCAAAATAAGTATTACCTTCCATATTCATTTAATACCTGTCAACTTATTTTCTGAACAGAATCACTCATTACCACATCTAATTTGGTAACAATGAAAAATAAAATGTGTATAGAAATCTACTATTTCTGTACAGTTTGCACAAACATTTTCTTTCATATTGTTCTAAGCACCCCTTACCTTAGTGTGATAAATTGTGGGATGTAATACTGGATCAGGTTCTCTCCATTTACGATTAAGATCTTCATCTGACAAACCACAACGGTAACTAAAACAGAAAAATTAATTTGGAGAATTCAATACATGATTACAGTAAAACCAATAAACCAATCAACATTATTTACACTTATTGGCTATGAGTTACTATAAGATCTCCTCCAATATACGTACTTTTTGAGTAATATCAGCAATCTAAAACACAAGGATAAAAACTAATTTTATTTTCACAACATAAATTACAGGAAGTGCTATGAAAATAAATTTGTTTAGTTTGAATCCACACAAAATAAATTTTATTATTTAAGAAGTAGTAGTGTATATTTTTCTATTAATGTAGCTTTGTATCATAATCAAGTATACTTGAAATAATACTTGGAAAGAGCTTGTTATAAAATCTTAAGTAGTTATTGTATCAAAATCTATGTTGTTTGTAGACGTTCTTAGACAATAAGATCTAAAAACATTTGATATATTTAAGTCACTGATATGAGAGCCAAAATATGCCTTTGCTTCATACAAAGGACTTACAAAACAAATATTTGAAAAGCTGAATGAATACAAAAACAAACAAAGATGGTTCAAATACACAGAAAAATCTAATAACACTTAACTTAGAAAAAGATATAATAAAATATGGAAATAGGTTCAGAAAAACATACCGAAGTGAATGAAAAAAGCATATACAAAATTAATGAAGAAAATTGGGAAGAAAGAGAACTAAAGCACCGAAATAAGAATTATTGCACGAAAAAAGAGTAATACATGCATGATGATTATCATAAGTCTACAAATAAGTCTGAAGTTTACTACAATGGATAAAAAATAAAGGCTCAAAAGAACATAAATTCAGAGATCTCTTTAAAATACATAATAAAATACAATTAATTTTTTTTCTCTAATAAGGGTAATTTAAGATTACGTGAGGTGACTTAAGACATTTCTAGAAGCTCTTTTAGCAATCCATATTCTCAGCATTTGTTCACTGTAGGCTTTTCTCCTTTCTTCTATACACCAAAGTGTTCTGTTTTTGATCTTCATGGAAGCCCTTATAGTTTGTAATTAGTTGTCTGAATTTGGTTCGGTTTATTAAGTTTTCTTGATTTATTCCAGCTCTCAATATCCTTTCTGACTTCTTTAAACCATTTATCCATTTACCTTAGATCTATTGTTTATGGTTAATTTTTTTTTTTTTTTTTTGTCAACTGGTTGTCAGTCATTATATACAAGCATACGTGTAGCCACGGTGGGGCGCTTGCCCCTCCCCTGGCTTATTTAGTAAAACAAAATAATTATAAGTCAATAGGAATAGTATTGTGAGGCAAGAAACACTGTTATCGTTTTGGCGGAGAAACACCATTTTTTTCTGTTTTCTACTTTACCACTGCAATCAGTACAAGTGAGTCAGTTGTGTAGCTGAACTTTGGTACAATCAATGGCAAGGAAAATACTAAATGAAAATGGTAAATCCCAAACTAAAGGAGATTGAACTAGCTGTCTAGTTAAAGAAACACAACTGTTCTACCCATTGATAAAACAGGCACTACTTATCTCTCTTGCACAATGTGCACTATCAAAAGATCCTTTAGCACCTTATGCAGGGTAAAAACTTGATTACCGACAACAAAGACAGGAAATCAGCTTGATGGTTTTTGTATGATGAGTGTGTATAAAAAAGAGGGTGCTAGAGGCTAAAGAAAAATTTGAAAAAGAAATTTTCTCAAGATTTAGCAAGAACTCCCATAGGCTTAGTGATGAAATAAGATTTAAATTGGTTTAAATAGCATTTCAACTAATTACTTTTAGTGTTTTCATAATACGTTCAAATAAAACCCTTTTTTAATATAAACCTTTACCTTATTTTTGCCCCCCCCCCCTGGAGAAAATCCTGACTACGCCTATGTCCATACAGGTACCCGTAAAATTTTAATCTTCTTTAAAATACAATTAATTATGTAAATAAACATTTTATTAAATGTAAATGATTATCAGGAAACGTGTTGAAAGAAACAGGAAAAGAGTACTAGAAGAGGAGGTGGTTCGACTTGCAATAGGTGAATGGACAAGTAATAATTATTAATAATTTATGAATGGATAAAGTGTTCTAATCATTGTCCACAGTGCAATGATTCATCCGTTGTAACACAGTACTACGATTATATTATAGTACACTATCAAGAGTTCGTATAGAGTTCTGGTGAACAGTCTACAAGAGAAGTGTTGGAAAAGGATGACAGACGTAGGAGAAAAAATATACCTAAGCAGTAACAAAATGACAGCACACGCACTGAATAGTACCACCAACCTCACTTCACCCTCTTGGCACGCTGCATCACGTTTATAAGCATTGTCCTCATATATCCACATACGAAAGCCGTACACTCTACACATACATATTATTTGAACACGAGTTATATACTTTACACCGCCAGGAAGTACGTCCGACGCCAGCCATCCTGTACTCAACCAATGCTACTATTTATTCTTATCCTTAATATTTTATTGTATCTATTAGTATAAATATATAATTTACGAGGGTGTATTGAAAAGTAATGCCTCCATCGCTATAACATTATTAGTAATGGATATATTATTTACATATTAGTGTGAAATGATAGATTAAACTGTCCCCAACTCACCAATATACAGTATAATCCGCTTAATACGATTTTCATGAGTCCGACACAAATTAGCGTCTTACGAGGAAAATCGTCTTAGCCGAGACAATCTTAAGAGAGTGCTGATTAAAGAAATCATTATTGAAGGCAGAAATATTCTGCGTTGTGTAAGAAAATATTAATAACAGTAATTACATATAGGTGTATATAAATAAAAATATATACGTTAAACGTACTACATAAATAAACGTTAAGACACATACGCTTTTTTTGAACATCACATTTAATTAACAAAAAATAAACAATCAAATAGCACCACTACTGCATATGTACATAAATACTAAAAACGAAATTTCCATTACTTATTTTTAAAATCAATAGTCATCAATTTTAAGCGCGTATTAGGCGGGATTGAATGCGTATTATACACGATAAGCGCGGTTTAAGCAGAAAA
The DNA here is from genome assembly GCA_035578175.1 of Catonia carolina. NCBI lineage: Eukaryota > Metazoa > Arthropoda > Insecta > Hemiptera > Achilidae > Catonia > Catonia carolina. Next base: position 770,941 of record JAQMRL010000022.1, on the reverse strand, counting down.
TCGTTTTAACCCGTGAGCGTGTTAAACGGATACTACTGTAATAACTTTTCCACACAATCGCCATTAACAGCGACACATTTACGCCAACGTACTACGCTTTTGAAAAATCCGTCACGGATTTAAACTTAATACTTAAACTTAATAACTAGTCTTAAACTTTTCGTACGGCACTATTTCCTCACCTCCGCTATCAATTCTGTATTCGAAGGAGAAATGTATGCCATTGAGATGTTCCTTAAGCTCTGGAAAGAGGAAAAAGTCACCGGGCGCAAAATCTGGGCTATATGGTGGAAGAGGTAAAACGTATTCAAACTCAAGCTTCTCTAGTGCTGTACGCGTTTTCAGACTTGTGTGAGGACAAGCGTTGTCATAATAGAGAATTCGCTTCTTTGTCTGGACGACCCCTACGCAGCTGTCACTTCGGATTTGATAGGGTAGAAACATATTGTTCGGAGTTGACAGTAGAGCCATTTTCCAAAAACTTCATATGAACGATACCATCACAATCCCAGAAAACGGTAATCCTGACTTTCCGGCAAATGTAATTGTTTAGAATATTTTCGGTTGCGGCGAACCAGTTGCGTTCGTGAATCACCGCTAGGGTGACTTGTTTACAAAGTGTTTCAGTATATGACTAACCACTTCTGAGACTTTCTGGTCCATCATTATAATAATTATAGCGATGGAGGCATAACTTTTCAATATGCCCTTGTACAGTTCTAACACATGCTGGCAATATTAGTTATCATATCGAATATTCTTGCAGATGTCAGGGAAATAATACAAAAGTAAAACGAAAAATCTTATAAAGTAGGCCAAAAACTAAATTTAGAAAAAAATAGCCAACTAGAAAATATGGATTAAATAATGATAAACACCCAAAAACTAGAATGAGTTAATGAATACATATATCTAGGAAAACTAATTAGACCTGACAAAAGTAATCAAACCGTGGAAGTCGATAGAAAAAGACGATTGGGATACGTAACATTCAGAAGATTATGCATAAATGGTATTCTGAGAAACACGAGCATCCCACAATACTTGAAGATTTAAGTATTTGATTCGTGTAAGCTCCCAGTATTAATGTGCGGTACGCAAACGAAGGTGTTCACTTACCGGAATAGTAATTATTCAGAATCAGGGCCCGTCACCCCGATTGTAACAATTTTTTTACTATACTTTTATGTGTGCTGAATCCGAATATATTTATTAATGAATAATAAGTGAAATTTGTTATTATAGCGACATTATTGTACCCATTGTACAATAATTGTAACCATTTACACGGTAAATGAAAAGAAATAAAACAGAAAAATTGAAATTTATACGAGGAAGTGAGGTTATACCGATCGATGATAAAGAAGGCTTATAAGTAATTTCATGGTGATTTGCGGGCAAAAATAATTTCATATTTGAACTCAGTACGCAAAATAATATTGATTAAAAAATTTGTTACCATCGGTGAAGGGCCTTAATTCTATATAATTACCTTTTGGAATATTAGCAAAAACAAAACAAACATCACCAAAGTGCCAGATATGGTACAACAAACGGTTCAAAAAAAGTGGATATGGGAGAGCCATGATGAAAGACACACGGGCAAGGGGATCAGGACGACAAAAAATAAACTACGGTGTACATCACAGTAGTTAAAGAATCGTTCTTGGAGAAAAATCATCTAGTTTATCTTAATAGAAGCACATTTAAAGCCTAAACAAAGATTCTTCATAAATGTTTGTTTCATGTGATTGAGAATCCTGTAAACGACATTTATCTTTCTAAATATCGTTGGTAGGAACTCCCCCAATGCTACTGGGGGATTAAGCGGATAAATTCGAACAAGTAGTTTTGAAAAAATAAAATGATAACAATAAAATATTTTTTAAATGTTTCCAAGGAAACAACTATATAAAATAAATTCATTTTAATTTTAACGATACTATGCGCATGGCTAAATATTAAGAAATTCTAAACAGAAAAAATATTTACATAAATTTAAATCAGCTAAAATTTTGGTAGGAGATGTATCCACTCCGACCCAATATTAGCCCCGCAGAACAATTGCATGATGTGTAGAAACCTGCCGAGACATGTACTGTAATTGGACAATGTAATTGTGAAGTGGTATAGCACAGTTGGATTGGATCAATTACATGATGTGTAGAGCACCCTCTACACATGAACTGCCAGGGTGAATCGGAATTGTGTTGCGGAAAAAGTGGTAGACAGTCTATCGATGAAAACTCGAAGAGAAGAAAACATCGACCAGAGAAAGAAGAATAGGCTGCATCAATTTTTCCGCAACATGATATTGGCTCAATGTTGGGAGGGGTGGATGCCCTCTTCCAATCTGCCGGACGAAGCTAGAGTCGGGGACTTCTGATATGTTATTTGGATAGCTGTCAGGTATGTATGTCTGTCAAATTGTGTTCGATTTGAAAACTATGAATTATTTTTAAGGTTTAAAAATTAGCATAGGTCACCGGGCTACAAGCTTTTCACTTAGAACGGTTTTACGAATATTCTTTTCTGTTATTTTATACATAAATATTTAATTAATTAACTTATTCTATTCCGTTCATACAAATTCAATGTGGCAGTATGATCTTCAAATGTAAAGAGGGTAATTTTCTCTCATGTAGGAAAGGACAAGTTCATTTCTAAAGAGCATATGACTGCCACCGTTCCATACGGTTTTTACATGTTTCATACGTTTTCCGGTTAGTTTTTTTTAAACTACACTTCCCAAATAATCCGTACATCGACCGGTACACCTACTTTTCAAATTTTATGGAAACCATTTTCTTTTACGCTCCTTAATTATTTTGTCCAGTGGCAAATAGATTCCTTGGTAGATCCATATTTTAATTTAAACGTGATAACGTCACCTTATCTGGCTGAACCCTACGAATATCAATTACAATTATTTCATAAACCCAAAAGACAGAATAACGTCCAGAAACAGCCACTATTTAGTAAATTTTTTTGAATTTTCTAATAGAAAACTGTTTCTTTTTTTTAACCTTCCTTTTTAACATGTCTAACAGTATACAAGTAATTCGTAACTATACAAGCAAACCACTTAACACATTCAATGCTGAGCAATTATGAGGTTTCTGTCCCGTCGGGCTGATTACTCGTGCAGCGTGTTCTCCGTTTGCTTTATGTAGGGCCTACAACTTATGTTACTAATATTTTTATAGATTTATTTCATTTTCAACTTATACATGGATTTATGTTTGCTAATAACATAAAAGTAAACAGTTCAATGTTCTTTTTAGGTTTATTTTCACCTGTTATAATAAATGAACGCATGTTTTGTTTGAATTTTTCTAATTACCGCTACAATTTACGCGTAATTTCTTATTCAATTTTAAACTAAACATAATAAACTTTTAAAGTAATTCTAAAAGTGTACGCTATTTTCAATCGATACCTGCAAAGATACTAAATTCACGACTTCAAGTGTAACCTAAAATCCCGTTAAAAACACTGAACGAGTATACTATACGAGGATAGAAGATCGTATGACGAAAATTCAAAAGTGAACTGCATGGATACGATGAAAAAACATTTTTGAGGATTTTATAACAGCACAAAACTGATATCTGACAGGCGGTGTCGCTCAGGAGTTACATAAAATGATAACAAAACAGAACCCGCTAGGTGAGACGGCAGCCTGGCGGTAACACCTACTTATGACCAGCTAGGCGAGTCTCTAGCACTGAATGTGTTAAAGGAAAACTTTACTTTGTACCCCGCCAATGTTAAATTTGTTATTTTTAGGTGCATTTTTCATAGGATTGGTAAAAGACAGGGAAATGAAACTTTAAAAACGTATAGTTTTTGGGTTTCTCTACGTACTGACATTTTTGCAATTCAATCTGTTGAACCATAAAGATAAAAACAAAATAAAGAATAACAAAATGTTTACAATTTTTTTCTACATTTTTAGCATAATCTTTGGATTATCTGAGGAAGTCATAAAAATGCCGGTATATGTGCATGTACAAGCTCAATAACTGGTAAAATTTTCAGCCAGGTAGGTTTAATGGTTTCCGAGAATAATGTGCCTAAATGTTAAAAATCTGGTGTGAAACACTCACACAACTTTCTCTTGCCAATGCAAATAATTAATAATAAACCTAAAATTATTAATAAAATATTAGAAATAAACAAAAACTAACCTCAAAAACATAACCTAATTTTAATCATGAGTGAAAGACGCAAAATGAAAATCAACCTCAGTTTGGCTTAGAAATACGGAAAATCACTCTTTCTCTCTAAACTAGGCTCTGTAGAGAAAAATGCTCTAAATAAAAGCTGTAGATCTTTTAACTTTCTATAAATTTAATTATATACACTTTTGTCGTAAAATGCATTCTAAGGCCAAAATCTTAAAAAAATCGATTTTTCACACGTTTTCGTGAGAAAAAAACAGAAAATCGCAAATTACCGCTAAACTAAGCGTTATACAAAAAAATGTTTGAAATAAAAGTTGTAGGTTTTTAAATTCTCTACAACTTTTATTATATAAGTTTTTGCGCTAAAATTTATATTAAAGCCGTAATCTTAAAAAAACAACGTTTTTACGTGAAAACAGCCTCACCGAGAATTTCAGCAAACATGGCGCCTACCCTATCTTGTAGAGAATAAAAAATTGAGTAAAATAGGCGATTTTAAAAAAAATCGTAGGACCAGTTTTTCAGAAAATCGCAAAAAACTGAAAAATTATACGAATAAACTACTACTTCCGGTTGACCGATTTTGATGAAAATGTTCGTGTCGCGTCCGGTAGTGGTATGTAACTTAAGTTTCAAGTTTCAAGTTCGTACGATGTTCCGTTCTTGAGATATTCTGTTCACACACAGACACACAGACACACACACACACACACAGACACACACACACAGACCAATCGCTAAAAACATGTTTTTTGGGTTGAGGGGGTCTGAAAACGTATAGATCCGGTGAAAACTCGATTTCGAAAAATCGACATGAAAACAATACTTTCCTTCCTATATATTCATATAGGCAAGAGAAAGTAAAAATCTAAATTTAGGGAAAATGCAACAAACAAAAAAGTACAAATCAAAAACAAAATGTAGCTTTACAACCAATTTCTTATCAACAGTTAATTACAAAGATGAACCAACAGCTGACAATATACAAAGAATACAGATATTTAAAAAAAACTTAAAATCCCTTTATTCTGAAACGATCAGTATAAAATTATGAAAAATACTCGTTCTTGACATGATTTTATCTTAGTTAACCTGCCAAAAACTTAATTGTTTCATTAAAAAAACTTTTTTGTCGTAATTTTATGTTTTTGCGTTAGATCTAGGTCTGAACTATGGAAAAACATAAAAAAACCGAAAATCGAAATTTTCTGTTAAAACCAACATTCAGTCTCACTTTAAGTCCTGTAATCTCTCAGTAATATGACATAATTTTTTACCAACAGCTAGGATGTCAATGCTTTAAAATCACCTAAGTTAGTATACAAAACATTATTGATTGTTGTTTATAAGAGTAAATCTTTTAAAGTTGTAGATAAGTCAATCACTACGAAAAAACAATCTCTACCAAAATAAATTTTTAACATTTACACACATTTGTAGAAGTCTATTTTATCTGTGTAATGAACTATTTTTATCCAATTAGTTTATTAACCTGATCATAGAACTTGTTATGCCTACAGGTCAATTTTATCGAAACATTGCAATTGTCTGAAAGATAGGATTGATCAGAAATGCAGGATGCATCGCTTGAACAGTATTATCTAGCAGGCAGTTGCATTCAATTGCATTCTTATAGCCATGTCGGGCGCACGAGTACTGTAATTCTTCAGATCTGTTGAACCGATACGATCTCAGATAAGTTAAGTTATAGGCCTAACATAACTGGTCATAAATTGACCTGCCTTTAATTCTTGGAATTTCTTAGACCTGACAGAAAATGATCAATATCTAATGTCATTGCTTTTACACCTACACTAACGAATGGAGTGTTTAACTTTTCTAATTATTATGGTCTACGCATTTATATTGTGTTTAGGCATTCTCAACATGATAAGATTGTGATTCTTAAATCACAAGGATCCTTATTAGGGTAAACAATTTATTGTATATCGTACTGCAAGATGTTTTGAAAATGAACTGTTAATGTCTAATAAGGTGGTACGCATTCACTCATTTTAGTCCTTGTCTAATCTAATATTGCCTAATTTTGCACTTTGAGAACGTTGGCTACCATATCAAAAAGGGTAACCGAACTCACAACATATCAGTGCGGAATATTCCTCAACCATGATGTGTTACGTTGATCTTGACTAAGTTTAACTTTAATTTTTATCTTCAAGATATTCTCCTATTTTCAGTATTTCCTGCCTCTCATTACATAGCCACGGTACTCCAGTTTTCGACTTTTCACAGCATTTATAGCTTCTATCTTTTCATTTAATTTCACCAATACTTCCACAATCTTTATTCTATCTGATCATGATATCCACAGCAATCTGCCATCTTTTTTCTTTTTATATAATTTTGGTTATATTTAAAATTCTGATCATTTTTCAAAATGCAATACGGAGCTTGTTCAATACGTGATTCGATTTCTGTTGTGTTACTCCAATTTTTGTTCACTCGGTATTCCAGATACCTGACTATCCTAAAAATGTGGAAATAAAGTAAAATACTTTATATAACATGACAGAACAAATACTTTAATGTTGTATATTTAAAATGTTCAGTAACAGGTAACCGGACAATCATCAAAGATTTAAGTTGAGTACAATACAGCAGTGTTTGTTTACATAAATGTGTTTCAAATGACTAAGCGGTTTAAAAAAACTAGTACTAATGTAAACATGTTTTAAATCTATTATTCTTTTCATCATCATTATCAAATATTTACAAGTGAAGATTAGATGAAAATTTACTTTGTTACCGAGACAGCTTTTGTGCAAGTTGTTGATTAATATATTTCCTGCAAAATGCTCGTTGTGGCATGAAGAATATCCTAATAATTCTTACTGACAGGATGATCATTATGTTTTCTATTTTCTTCATTTTTAGGAAAACGGGTATTTTAAGTACCGACGAAAAAACAACTTTGGTTAATACACCACAGAGTTATTAAAAAAGTTTAACCTTTTTGGTTGCACCAGTAAATCTCAAGATTTGATTCGTGCAGAATATTTTTAATACACGTTTAGCCTTGTCAGTCCACAGCATCTTATAGTTCCCTGTTCCCAGTTTATTGACCACAAATCACGCACGCTTATTGTAGGGTTTTTACATTGAAAGTTATTAATGACACTAAACGCCATTGCCCATTGTAAAATGAAATAAAGTGTTAGTACATAAAAATAAAGTATAAAAAAACTTATCACGAAAAGAAAAACGTGCGTAGGAATGGGATTTTAAAAGAGTTTAATAAGATGGTTTAATAAGATGTATTCATTTAATTCCACGTTCTTTTGAATCTATTTAGTTCTACACTGATATTTTACATTATACTTTGAACTACCAACGATAGTTAAAATTGTATGTTTGCCTAATACATTTTAAACGCATATGTCAAGATGATCATTACAGCAAAATTTAGAAAATACAATTTACAAGGACAAAAATGTGATTACTTCTTGAACTAAAATACTATATAAAAGAATATTTTGTGTTATAGCTGATTACTTACAAATAAGTTTCCCAATAATTACCTCCATGCTATAATCGTTAACAAAAACAAAATGTTGATTACCAAATTTAATTATCACCAAAAATAATGATCTAAAAGATTTAGAATCTATAAAATTACTTTTAAAAAAGTACCTTTCCACAAATTGTTCAACCATTGAGAAAATTAAAACGAACAAGTCTGTTACGAATTCCGGAATGTTAAAATAAAATTGAATTAAAAACATGTATAAAAGGAAACACTTAAAATACCACAAACAGTTTAAAATGTCATGTTCAATTTAGATAATACCCTTATAAAAATAATATCAGACTATTTCAAAAGAAACGAAGCAATACATTTTGTAAATGATGGAGTTCAGACCAATTACTAACAAAAAGATGGTTTAAAAATGAAATATATCAATAAAGATAAAAATCAAAACAAGAAAAAACGATTGAACTAGAAAAAATGAGATTGCAAAAATTAAATAACAAAAATATTAACAATTCAACCTCTGTCGCAAAAGAAGATAAATGAAAAATAATTCAATTTCACTTCTAAAGGTGAACAGCTCAAAACATGGTTCATTTGGTAGTAATTGACAAGGAACAGAATAGATGAGATAAATGGATTCGATCATAACTTTTAACAAAAAAATGACAACCTTTTAGTTAAAAAAAAAACAATAGATTCATTTTTGTCATAAAAGCATTCAGGTGTCCTTCCATCACTCGAAATTAGTCCTACCCATCACTTTTATTTTCAAAAGGCGTCGTTTCTAAAAAAATCTAAAAGATTTAACTTTACACCCCGACATCCGTACATTCTAAAACTCAAGTGTCACCGGTACAAAGGTAAATAATATTTTAAAGCTACGAAATCATTTCCACATCTTCTAAGGAGCCAATCCGATTCCGAATGTTGGGGATCATCATCGCTATCTCTGCACCTTATTCGTTAAAATTCTGGCAAGTTCAGCCGAACGAACTCTTCAAAACAAGTCCTAAGGTTTGCCAGCCAGGGTATTCTTCTTCGTCCTGGTGGTCTCCATCCCGTGACCTTACTCTGGAATATTAGCTGAAGCAAGATGTTTTTTTGTATTTTTCTCATAATGTGGCCCATTTCGCTTAAATGCCAAAAACTGTCATACCTTGGCCACATTATGAGAAACAAAAAAAGATAGATCTTGCTTCAGCAAATACTCCAGGGTAAGGTCGCAGGACGAGACCACCAGGACGAAGAAGAATATCCAGGCTGGCAAACCTTAGGACTTGGTTTGACAAGAGTTCGGCAGAACTTGTCAGAATTATAACGAATAAGTTACAGAGATAGCGATGATGATCGCCAAGTATGACAGTTTTCGGCATTTAATGTTGGCTTTTTCATATTTTACCTTAATTTAAACAAATCTAACTGATAATTAAATAACAAGCATTCTTCTCACCGATTAACGTGACTTTCTCTTTAATTCAAAATTTTGTTCGGTAGGCTAACTACCACATAATACTGAGCTCATCATTCATTCGTTAAATCTTTCCACATAAACCTAAATTCATTAAATGTATTAATTTATGTTAATTTACGCTGGACACATAAGACTTGACAAATGTTTGCGTTCACACAGATTTCGTGCACGGTACTGGGTGGGAGAAGTAAACAGTTTTTAATTGTTTAAATTTCTTTACAGACTTAACCTATAAAGGGATGTTAATAAGCTATCCAAATAACTGACGATTCTAAGCTGTAACTGTCAACTAAAATTTCCCGTATGGAGCCTGTCTACGACAAAAAACATCTTCTCACATTCATTCTAACAAGAAGTACGGGCACTCGAACAAAATTTTACTGTTTAATCTTAACGAATTGTTAATAAAATTGATTTGATTTCAATTTTACAACAGAAAAAAACTTAAAATACTAGGATGTAATCTAAGAAGTTAAATCGTGCACTTTTAAGCTCTAAAAGGAAACCTGGCTGCAACAACAAATATACTATCGTTCATAATTCGAAAAAAATCTGGTGTGAAACACTCACACAACTTTCTCTTGCCAGTGCAAATAATTAACAATAAACTTAACATTAGTAATAAACAAAAAACTAACCTCAATAAACATAACCTTATTTTAATCATGAGTGAAAGACGCAAAATGAAAATCGAACTCAGTTTGGCTTAAAAATACGGAAAATCACTCTTTCACGCTAAACTAAGCTCTGTAGTGAAAAATGCTTAAAATAAAAATTGTAGATCTTTTTATTTTCTATAAAATTTATTATTACACTTTTGTCATAAAATGCATTCTAAGGCCGAAATCTTAAAAAAATCGATTTTCACACGTTTTCGTGAGAAAAAATCAGAAAATCGCTAATTAGTCTACTGCTAAACTAAGCGTTATACAAAAAAATGTTTGAAATAAAAGTTGTAGAATTTTAAATTCTCTACAACTTTTGTTATATAAATTTTTGCTCTCAATTGGATATTAAAGCCGTAATCTTAAAAAAAACTATTTTTTTACGTAAAAACACCCTCACCAAGAATTTCAGCAAACATGGCGCCTACCCTATCTTGTAGGGCACAAAAAATTTAACAAACCAGGCGATTTTAAAAAAAATCGTAGGAACAGTTTTTGAGAAAATCGAAAAAAGTGAAAAATTACACGAATAAACTACTACTTCCGGTTGAGTGATTTTGATGAAATTGTTCGTGTCGGGTCCGGTAGTGGTATGTAACTTAAGTTTCAAGTTTGTACGATGTTCCGTTCTTGAGATATTCTGTTCACACACACACACACACACACGCGCGCGCGCGCGCACGCACGCGCGCACGCACACACACACACACACAGAGACCAATCGCTAAAAACATGTTTTTTTTGGGTTGAGGGGGTCTGAAAACGTGTAGATCCGGTGAAAACTCGATTTCGAAAAATTGACATAAAACAATACTTTCCTTCCTATATATTCATATAGGCAAGAGAAAGTAAAAACTATAAAACAATTTTCGATGAGCGATATTTAATAAAACATTGGAATTACTGAGAAAAGAGTTTTAAGAAATGATTGTATTTATTAGTAATTTGTGTGGGTGAGTTATATTAAGAAGTGATGTAAGGAGACTAGTTACTAACCTGGTAGCAAACATTAGGTTAAGATATTATTGTGTTCGGTTTAGTACATTATTTTTATTAATTTTAATGTACGGAGACGAGATTCCTGGTTCAAATCCTAGTAGTGGTAGATACTTTAACTGATTTGAATACTAAACAGTGGTTACCAATGTATTTTAATGGTTGGGGTTCAATTAACATACTCTCTCATGAATGGTCGGCCTGGGTCTGTACGATAATATTTCATTTACACGTCATACACATCATTCTCATCACATTCGGTCATGGGGTTGCTTATTGTTCTGAATTGAACAGATTGCAATGGGCGCACATTAAGGATAAAAAAATTTTTCAATTAAGTTAAAAAGAACAATTATTATTACTATTACTTTCTCTTGCCTATGTGCATATATAGGAAGGAAAGTATTGTTTTCATGTTGATTTTTCGAAATCGAGTTTTCACCGTATCTACACGTTTTCAGACCCCCTGAACCCTAAAAACATGTTTTCAGCTATTGGTCTGTGTCTGTGTGTTTGTGAACAGAATGTCTTAAGAACGGAACATCGTACGAACTTGAAACTTAAGGTAGATACCACTAGAGGATCAGACACGAACATTTTCATCAAAATCGGTCAACCGGAAGAAGTAGTTTATTCGTGTTATTTTTTACTTTTTTACGATAATCTCAAAACGGCTCTTACGATTTTTTTTTAAATCGCTTCATTTACTTAATAATTTTTTATGCTCTACAAGATAGGGTAGGCGCCATGTCTGCTGAAATTTTTGGGGAGGTTGTTTACTCGTAAAACCGTTTTTTAGGAATGCGACTTTAATATGCATTTCAGCGCAAAAATATGTATAAATAAAAGTTGTAGAGAATTTAAAATCCTACAACTTTTATTTCAAACATTTTTTGTTTATAACGCTTAGTTTAGCGGTGCTTAGCGATTTTCTGTTTTTTTTTCAAGAAAATCTGTAAAAAAATCGGTTTTTTTTAGATTTTATCCTTGGTATGATGAACAGAGCCTAGTTTAGCGTGAAAGAGTGATTTTACGTAATTTTAAGCCAAACTGAGGTTGATTTTCATTTTGCATCTTTCACTCATGATTAAAATAGTTATGTTTTTTTGAGGTTATTTTTTGTTTATTTGTAATGTTTTATAACTAATGTTATATTATTTGCATTGACAAGAGAAAGTCGTGAGGGTGTTTCACACCAAATTTTTATTATTATTACTACTAAAGCTGAGCAATTAGTCCGTTAATATTGGTAGTAAAGTACGTGAACGTTAAAAACTTCAGAGTACGACTAAAACAAAATGAAACAATAAATAAAAACAAACAAATTAAATGGTGAAATAAAAAAACCAACAAAATATCTTCACGTACAGTTTGTCTAGCATCAAATTATCAAGAATAAAGTGCATTTAGTTGCCAGTAGGGAAACATTGTGCAATATTATACGTTTTAAGAAAATAATCACTATCTAGCCAACCAGCACGAGAATGGTGCCTGTCATGATTATGGCAGGCGGTTTAAAGGAATTTTCAATTCAGTATTCTTCAACATAAACACTGCGCATCGGTTTACAAAAGAAAGAAACCCTAAAAAATCCCATTAAGCGATATATGGATGCAGGTAACTTGGGTCCACTGACCAACACCGTAAGGGTCAAGAGTTTGTGAAGGGGGGTCAAGGTAACATCAACTACACAAATCAAAGGAACCATAAATTCTTCCAACAGGGGAAAAATATCGACAGTACTATCTCCTCATATTCTCTGGACGTTCATTATTAATGAATAGCCCTCCCTAATGGAATATAGCCGTGCAAAGAGCCCAGAAAAAAAACTTGTTGAGTGGTATTCGAATGAGGGGAGGAAACGTGGTATATGAAATGAATAGTCTTGCTGAAACGTTGCAATTAAAATAAGACTCCTTCGTCTTACATTTTAATGAAATACACAACAAAAAACCACACGCGTGTACACACATCATTTATACTAAAATATAAACACAAGTTTAATAAAGATTCTATTTTTAAAACATAATAATATATTTCAACATTTTATCATATTTTATTTTATGATAGCTATTGGTTTTTATTACAGGTCTCTGACAGTATTTTAAGAAGGCTGAAAATTATTTACCCATAATTTTCGAGAACGTTATTTGAAATGTTAAGACAAAATTTTATCTATCTTCATAGTAAAACTAATAAAATAATATTTATCTGATATCTGATATATGATATAGAGGTATGTTATTACTTAATATTTAAATAATTACTGCTTTATTTCATTTCCTATAATTCATTTTTCAATGTCATATAGATTGATGTATTGCATTACAGTTTTTTATACCTATCAAAAAATTATACGGTAAAGATCTTATCAGTGTGAGGCCAAAGTTTGTTTACGTACCCCATGGTTTGTTGAACCCCATGGTTGGTTATACAACTAAATTATATTAATATAATTTACAAAATAAAGTTAAGTAATTAATTAATTACCCTAGGTACTGCGCTAGGTTTAGCGGTAATTAGCGATTTTCTGTCTTAGAATGCATTTTACGACAAGTGTATAAAATCAGATTTACAAAAATTAAAAGATTAAAATTTTTATTAGGAGCATTTTTCTCTACAGAGCCTAATTAGCGTGAAAGAGTAATTTTCCGTATTTTTAAGCTAAACTGAGGTTGATAACATTTTGCATCATTCAATCATGATTAAAATAATGTTAGGTTTTTTGAGGTTAGTTTTTTGTTTATTTCTAATGTTATAAAACTAATATTAGGTTATATTGTAGATCGCTTAAATAGATACCAGATTTTTGTCTATTTATATAATTATTATGGATAGATTTAACCGTTAATTGGGCTACGAGATTGAATTTTTAATTGTTAATAGGTTTATGTGTTTATATAATTTTCAATTCTTGTCAAGTTTACGTGTTTCTATGCATTTGTGTAATTAAAAAATTTAAATTTAGTGAAGTTTCGCGTAAGGGCACTATAAACCCAAACTGGAGTCTCATGCGATAACCACGCAGGTTTTTTCACCTAAAAAATATGCACCTGTACTAAGTTAAATCTTGCCACCAACTTTAATTCATCTCCCCTACCGTGTTTGTGGAAGAGCTCCAGCCAGGCCCACCATTTCTGAATCTCCTTATTCATCGGTCATCTATCTTCCTCATTGTGTCCGGCCCATCATCATATCAGTGATACCACGTAATGTTTTATATCTATAAATTTAGTTTTCTGGTAAATATTTTTATTTCTTACTCGGTTTTTGTTTTAATTTAATAAATTCTAAAAATTAAATTTCTAAATACTCCAACAGGGATTTCTTCTGGAAAAATTACATTAAAATTTTTGAATTTCTTTTATAAATTTCCTTGGTTTGGTTCCATCCAAACAATGATTTTTCTACGGTTGTAGCCGATTTGAACAAGTTTCATTAAAACCGTTTGAAAGCGTCAAACATTATTAACGGGAAAGAGAAGGTCAGCTGATTTGTTAATGAATGATTACGGATGTTTAAACTTGAGTGAGCGTACATAATAAGTACGTTAAAGGAAGAAGAGACAATTGGGTTGAAATAACAAAGACCACACGATATTTTTTAAAAGTAACAACACAGGCCGACTGACTGGGTCTTGGCTATGGGATTGTTATGGATAACCTTCTCATGTACTATACGTAGTAAAACACAATGTAAATTCTAATATAAAATATTTTAATATATTTAATAACCGACTTCTGTATTTTTGTTTAAGGCAGCATATAATTTACTACCGTATTAAATAAAATTGAATCGGTCGCTACACAATTATTGTGACGTTATTTTTACAAAATGTCTTCTTGTGGGAACACAAGAACAATGGTAAAATGTGCATCCTTTTCAAATTATAAGAGGACAATCTAAAGAATTCGAAAAGTTCATCCAAAAATTAGTTTTAATCCAAAGATGGGTAACTTAGCGTTACGTCCCTTAAAATGACATGCTTGGGAGCAATTTTTAATAATTTGAACCATTTAAGCGTTACAGTATTATTATTATTATTATTATTACTAGCGTTTACATTTTAAGAGAACATAAGGAACTTATAAGTTTTCCTTGGGTTCTCCTGAATCCACCTCTTGCGTTAACTGTGTTCCTTTATTCATCCTTCAGTTGATTTGCTTCCTCTCCTCCCTGTATTTTCTTCTTCAAATTGTTGTTTCTGAATTTTTCACTTTCGTTCATGCCAATTTCTGTAGTGTTTGTATGTTTTAGGTCTTGCAGTCTAAATCCATTTTGATTTATTTTTGCTAGTGATTGTGATAAAGATTTTGCTCATAAAGGACAGGTGGAGTGTTAAATTAATTTTGCACTCGATCTATTGGTTCCAAGGCTAAAAAAAATAGTTCTGTTTCTTATCACATAGTCAGCCAACTACATAACAACTATTTAAGAACAGAAGAGGTAGAGGTGTAAAAGACACTAGTTAGATTTATCTCGTCTGAGAGTAATGAATTTCACCGTACAGCCAGACCCTGTGGTGAATGAAGTGAAGGTGTCATTTGCAGGGTGGAAAGTGGGTGCTTTTCGGAGGGCCTGGCATACTGATAAGCATAATCTTTCAACTCAGAGAGGAAGGCAATGGTAAACCGCATCACTCCTCGTTTTTACTTAGTAAAACCTCTAGAGGTTCAAACCAGCCTTTCGGTCGTTGACCTAAACAACGTGATGAAGATTTGTTTCGTGATTTGCTTTTGTCCATAGAATCTCGTTCGCCTTTTTCTAAAGAGTCTGTGACCAAATCTGTTAGTATATAATTTTGTGATGGTGATCGTTTGATCCATATTATTCAAGAATATTACTGGTCCAAATATTTTCCAAGATTTTCTTTTTCTTTTTTAATATTTTTTATTTTTGTTTGTCCGTGAATCAATGTTGTTTTCGCTGCGTAAAGTGCTTCGGGGAATGTTACACGGTATTATTCATAGATTCATTATTTTTTAAACACTGTATCAGCCAGATTTTTATTTTTTTAAGTCTACAGTTCTATCGGTTGATACACTTTTTAAAGAGTTTAGTTTAAAGTAAATTACTTGAAAATAACTGAAAATTCTGCCCATAAAAGACAGGTGGAGTGTCAATTTATTTACACTCAATCTGTTCGTTGCAGGGCTAAAATAAATAGTTCTGTTTCTTATCACACGGTCAGCCAATTAAATGACACTCGTCAGTGTAAATTAAATTCTTTTACACTAAATTAGCGTAAAAGACACTAATCAGAGTTAACTCCTCTGACAGTAATGACTTTCATTATACAGCCAGACCCTGTGGTAAATGAAGTGCAGGTATCATTTGCAGAGTGGAAAATGTGCTTTTCAGAGGGCCCGGCATGCTGATAAGCGTACTTTTCCACTCAGTGAGGAAGACAATTATAAACCACCCCACTCCTCGTTTTACTCAGTGAAACCTCTGCGGGTTCAAACCAGCCTTTCGGCTGATGACCTAAACAACATATGAAAATTCTCTTTTTTTATGTCTTTTTCTTTTTACTTTGGAAGTTATCTTTAACTTCTCTATTATTTTCAGATTCGAGATCTGCAGGAATTAACAACCCACTACTTCTAAATTCTGTTTTATCGTAATAATCATTTACTGTAATCCATAGTTTCTCTAATTCCTGATGTTCTTTATGATTAACGTTTTTTATACTTTTCAAAGAATTTTCTTCTGTTTTCAAACGTTCTAGCATTGGACCTTTCATGGTTATAACAATCGTTTCAGTTACGTAAAGAATCACTGGTTTTAAAGCTGTGTTGTATAATATTGCAATTAATTATTTTCAGAAATTTTTAACATGAAGAAAAGTTGTAATAATTTCCTTATTTTACTTTTCATCGATGGTTTGTTATTTTATAATTTTCCAATAATTTCTTCTAAAAATTTAAAATGATCAACGAATTTAATTTGTACTGACACAAATTTTCCAAAATATGGTAAGTTTATAGTTTTAATTTATCGCAACTGGCTTCTATGCAGGTGTCCCGGATTCGATTCCCGGTCAGGTCTGGCATTTTTCATCACTCATCTTCATAATATATCATCCTTCTCACCATCTACCACGTACTTGGCTACATTAACTGACTTACCTTTGTATATACACCCTTCTTATTCTTATGGTGTAACTTTTTATATTTGTTATTTTCGCATTTACTGATTAATTACTGCAACTAAATTCTAAGACTCATTACGGATGTTCCTTGAAATAATTGCTCCTGTAATCTAATCAGTATAAAAATACTATCTGATTATTTTCTGGTGTTATGATATCTTACAACACTATTTTAAACTATATACTTTGTTTTTGTTTTACGTCAAACTCTTTTGCAATTACGGTTTTTTTTTTGGTTTAACCAAAAACCAACGTACGTTAAACCAAAAAAAAAAAAAAACAGTAATTGCAAAACAGTTGGACGTAAAACAAAAACAAAGTATATAGTTTAATTAGTGTTGTAAGATATCATAACACTAGAAAAAAATCAGATAGTATATTTTATACTGATTAGATTACAGAAGCAATTATTTCAAGAAACATCTGTAATGAGTCTTAGAATATAGTTACAATAACTAATCAGTAAATGCGAAAATAACAAATATAAAAAGTTACACCATAAGAATAAGAAGGGTGTATATACAAAGGTAAGTCAGTTAATACAGCAAAGTACGTGGTAGACGTATCATTAACCCTTAAAAGAGAGACGGAGGAGAAGAGAGTGTAGGGTAAAGACAACTAAGCAGATTATAGCGATTACTTGTTAGCCAGTAAGAAAAACGAAAAAGCATTATAAGGTAAAGTAAAATCAGTAAAAGTATGCAACACTATACCTATCGTAAGTCCCTCCTTAAATCATATCATAAAATCAAAAGATTTAGCGATACGACTCCTCTTGTAGTATCCTTCACTCGCACCCACACCCAAAGGATCGTTAAACCACTCATTATAAATCCACCACAGCTAACTACAACTACCATCACAATCACCAACACTAACACTAACACTAAACTAAAACCACATACTTTATTGCCCGCATAGCGTACTACGGTTTTTATACATAGTTTTCTTTTGTTTTATTTTGTTTCTTTAGTAAAATATTCAGACAGTGTTTTATTTCTCATTATTTTTTCTCGTAATATGATACAATGTACGATATCTACAAAGTGCACTAAGTATTCAGCCTAACAGACGATGTACCAGAAAGTATCAGACAGTATAAAACTTAATTACATCAACACAAAATCAATATCTTTTAAACAACATAAAATAAATTTATAATTATTATAAAGTAACGATTATGCATTCGAGCTTAATGTTATTCTTAGTACGGTGCAATAAATTCACTAGTTTATTGATTTTCCCGGTTTCTCTCCCCACCTTACATTTTCTATGTCACTTTAATATTTTTTAAATCACAACTACTTGGGGAAGTAAAGAAATAAATCTTTATCGCTCCTGAGTTGAACATTAAACAAAAAAAATAATCTGGTGTGAAACACTCACACAACTTTCTCTTGCCAATGAAAATTATGAACAATAAACCTAACGTTAGTAATAAAAAATTAGAAATAAACAAAAAAACTAACCTCAATAAACATAACCTAATTTTCACATGAGTGAAGGACGCAAAATGAAAATCAACCTCAGTTTGGCTTAAAAATACGGAAAATCACTCTCACGCTAAACAAGGCTCTGTAGAGAAAAATACTCTAAATAAAAGTTGTATAATTTTCTATAAATTTGATTATTACACTTTTGTCGTAAAATGCATACTAAGGAGGAAATCTTTAAAAAATCGATTTTTTACAAATTTTCGTGAAAAGAAAAACAGAAAATCGCTAATTACCGCTAAACTAAGCGTTATACAAAAATTGTTTCAAATAAAAGTTCTAGTAGTCTATATCTCAGTGTTAGAACATCCACCTTATTCACCAGATCTTGCACAATGTGACTTCTACCTGTTCCCTAAGGTGAAATCTGCATTAAAAGGAACAAGATTTGAGTCTGTGGAAGCTGTACAAGAGAAAACGGCACGTGTCCTGAAGGAGCTGACAGAAAATGACTTCCAGCACTGTTTCCAATAATGGAAAATTCGTATGGAGCGTTGTAGGGATAGAGAAGGAGTGTATATTGAAGGTGACAATAATGATTATATATAAAATTAAAATAAATTATTTTTACGTCAGTCTCGTTATTTAATAGCCACACCTCGTATCTAGACATATCGACCTTCTACAAGCAGATTGATCTCCGTTGGGTTAAAGGTGGTCTTTACGAGCATTAATGAGTTTTGTCAAAACGTTCACCGAAGAGTTACAACCACTGGTCGAGGTCCATGCCACCTTAAAATGTACATATTCTTAAATTGTATGCAAGGTATAATCATGTCAAATTTCAGCTCTCTAGTTCTTTGAGAAACTTACTGATGATTATTCCGTACGATATACCGTATTACTGATGTCAACAGTCGATGAGAAAATGACTGAGTAAGTACCAATTTACGACAAGAAAAATTGTAAGCAATATTTTATATTTCCTGAGATTTATATACATACATAAACTGGAAAAGACAATCTAATTCTTTGGTCAACGACCTCTAATGAGTAGTAATTTTACAATAATTTAAGTTTAAGAAGTCTAACGAACTTAGCGATAGCGATTGAACCAACAACCTCGTGGTGCTACAAATATATTTGCATGTTTCCTTCTGTAATAATTCAGTACGTTTTATTATCTAATTTAAATAATACACTAATTAGGATATAATCTTAAAATCTCAACAACTTCAATAAGGGACTCAAACAAAACATATTACATAAAGAAAGGTTATCGGAAGATTATACTTTTCATTTACGTTTGTTTTTTTGTTAGTAAGTGTCATATTATTTATGTTCAGTCCGTAACAGTTAAATAACTAAGAAACATATTGTCAAGAAGAGAAATGATTGTAAAAGACTATGTTAAGTCATATTGTTATTCAAAAGGCAAGTCATGTCGTAAATTCCAAACAATGAAACCGTCAAACTTAGTCGACAACCGCCAAACCATCACCATCAGGGAAATCAACCATCCTTCGCCTTCTCCAACTCATAAAATACGCACCATAGAAAAAACAAATGACGGGGTCTCGATGAGTCGGACAGGTACACACACACATGACCATACTCAATAATTTATGCTAAACCATAATACTTAAATTACAGACAAATCGAATGTATACATATTTCATAATTATAATATTCTCATCCTCGTTAATAATTCTAACATAAAACGAGAAACTCAAACAGAATTTAAATGTTTTTTTTTAAATAAACCCTACCCATATGATATACTTTTAATTTCCGTTACTCGACTAGCAGACTTCCCAGACTTCTTCCAGACCAGCCCGTTGGTGTAGTGGTCAGCGCAACTAGCTTCTAAACCAAGGGCCCCGGGTTCGATTCCCGATAAGATATACCATTTTTAGCATTCATTTTCATCTATCACCCTTCACAGTCTTCATTAACCTTAAAAAAAAGTTTGGCATAAAATTACGATTGATTTCATCATGAAGAAGCCTTCATGACTTAGTAAGTGAAATCAATTGCAGTTATAGTTACGTCATAGTTACGAGGAAAGTTTGGACACACAAGTTAAAAAACTTTTGTGTAAATTAACCGATCTTTGGCGATGAATACACAGCAAAGTCCCTTATAGTCTTTGAGTCCCTTATAATTTCACTCGATCTGTTGGTTCCAGGCCACAAAAAAATAGTTCTGTTTCTTACAACATAGTCAGCCAATTATACGACATAGTTACGAGAAAAGTTTGGACACAAGTTAAAAAACTTTTGTGTAAATTAACCGATCTTTGGCGATGAATACACAGAAAAGTCCCTTATAATTGCACTCGATCTGTAGGTTCCAGGCCACAAAAAATAGTTCTGTTTCTTACAACATAGTCAGCCAATTATACGACTGAACTTTTAAGAGCAGAAGAGGTAGAGGTGTAAAAGAGACACTAGAAAGAGTTATCTCCTCTGAGAGTAATACATTTCACTATACAGCCAGACCCTGTGGTGAATGAAGTGAAAGTGTCATTTACAGGGTGGAAAGTAGATACTTTTCGGAGGGCCTGGCAAGCTGATAAGCATAATCTTTCAACTCAGTAAGGAAGGCAATAGTAAACCACCTCACTCCTCGTTTATACTTAGTAAAACCTCTAGAGGTTCAAACCAGCCTTACGGCTGTTGACCTAAACAACACAGAAAAATAATCGTTGGGAAGGTAACAAATTTATGACGAATAACTGCTTAACTAACGCAGTAGGTACCGAAAAAATTCTCAAACCTTTTATGTAGAGCATTTCATTTCGTACATAAACTCTTTTTGAATTTTTTTATTTAGACTGACGGTTTAGCCGCTGCAACTACAACCGTAAATGAAGAACACGAATTTTCGGTCATTTTCCAATACACCGGACGAAGTCCTAGAGTTGAGAACTTTTGATTGTTATTTAGATAGCCCTCAAAAGAAACCACCAAACGCCAAATTAAAAAATGAACTGTTTTCCAAAAGGCCGATATTTCCTAAGAATACGTAACTACTAGTTAGTACTGAAAAACAACACCGATATCGGTTATGTGAATATTGAACACTTCGTGATAAAAAGCAATCAAATGTTTAGTTGCTATCAACCAAGGCTGTCATAACAAAGGTTTTTTGATTTCCCTTGACCACTCCAAACGATGCCTGGTCAGCCTCCTTTTTACATTCTGTGCAGTACCATAAACTTCCCATTCCCTATCCCAAAATATAACATATCATACATAACGTACATTATTTTACGTAAGAAAGACAATATTATTTATTTTTAAGTCACCCCATCTTTACCTCTGAGGCGCAAGTGGTAGGAATTGGAATAATTTAGTTTTCCTGTTTATCACC
The DNA here is from genome assembly GCA_035578175.1 of Catonia carolina. Taxonomy (NCBI): domain Eukaryota; kingdom Metazoa; phylum Arthropoda; class Insecta; order Hemiptera; family Achilidae; genus Catonia; species Catonia carolina. The sequence continues at coordinate 749,170 of JAQMRL010000022.1, read as the reverse complement.
AAGCAAAAATAATTTAGCTGTAGGCTTATAAAAGCATTATCGGCTGAAGAAAGAATTAGCCTATGCGGGCAAATGAATCATCAGTCAGAGAGAGATTTCGCATTTATTTATAAGACTTAATTATAAATAAACTGAACTGAAATTATAAAATGTGTTAACACGACAATTATATTTTGCATGTTAAATGCTTAACTTTTCTACATTAAACTATATCACCTAGCAAATGTAAAATTAATATTTTTTTCTTTGTTTATTTAACGTCGCATAAACTACAGTGGCAATTAGCGACGAGTAAAATTAATAACAAAACCATTTAATTTTAGGGTTAATTCTAAAAGGAGCGTAAATAAATTTAAAAAATCTGGTGAGAAACACTCACACAACTTTCTCTTGCCAATGTAAATAATTAACAATATAACCTAATTTTAATCGAGTGAACGACGCAAAATGAAAATCAACCTCAGTTTGGCTTAAAACTACGGAAAACCACTCTTTCATGCTAAACTAGGCTCTGCAGAGAAAAATGCTCTAAATAAAAGTTGTAGATCTTTTAATTTCCTATTAATTTGATTATACACTCTTGTCGTAAATTGCATACTAAAACTGAAATCTTAAAAAATCGATTTTTTACATATTTTCATGAAAAAAAAACAGAATGGCTATCACCGCTAAACTAAGCGTTAAACAAAAAAATGTTTGAAATAAAAAGTTACCAATAGGTTAAGTTAAGCCAATAGCAATAAGTTAAGTTTGAATAAAAGTTTTGAAGTTAAAAGTTTTTTCTGTACAAGTTTTATTACATACATTTTTGTGCTGAAATGCGTATATTCAAGTCGCAATCTTAAAAAAAAATTTTTTTACGAGAAAACAACCTCCACACGAATTTCAGCAGTCATGGCGCTTACCCTATCTTGTAGAGCATAAAAATTTCAGTAAATGAGGCGATTTTTAAAAAAAATCGTAGGAGCCGAAAGTAACAAGTGATATAACACTGTAAATATAAATTCAGCTTTAGGTTTCATAATTAAAAATAGAGCTTGAATATTTTGTGAGTTCGAAAACGTAAAGGGCGAGTCAGGTGGTGAAGACCCCTATTGTCTACGGAGTTTCTCATTATGTAATTGTTATCACGACAACAACCAAAAAGAATGAAACCAAATAATACCGTAGAATAAAAGAAGATAAAAGTAATGGGTTATTGTCCTCAAGGATTAAAAAAATAAAAAAGACAACGCCCACTAAAGTATGTTTGTTGTTAGGCATATGCATACATGCTTGTAAATAAGCATGCAAGTAGCAATGCTACATGCGTTGAGCTAACGACGAGTATCCAATAGAACAAAGCACTAAACAAAACATCAGAATAATAACTGTTCGGTGGAATTTGAACAAAAAAAAAATCTGGTGTGAAACACTCACACAACTTTCTCTTGCCATTGTAAATAATTAACAATAAACCTAACATTAGAAATAAACAAAAAACTAACCTCAATAAATATAACCTTATTTTAATCATGAGTGAAAGACACAAAAGGAAAATCAACCTCAGTTTGGCTTTAAAATACAGAAAATCACTCTCACACTAAATTAGGCTCTGTAGAGAAAAATGTTTTAAATAAAAGTTGTAGATCTTTCAATTTTCTATAAATTTGATTATATACACTTTTGTCGTTAAATGCATACTAAGCCCGAAATCTTTAAAAAAATCGGTTTTTCACACGTTTTCGTGAGAAAAAAAACAGAAAATCGCTGATTACCGCTAAACTAACCGTCATACAAAAATATGTTTGAAATAAAAGTTGTAGGATTTTAAATTCTCTACAACTTTTATCATGTAAATTTTTGCCCTAAATTGCATGTTAAAGCCGTAATCTTAAAAAAACAATTTCTTTACGTGAAAACAGCCTCACCGAAAATTTCAGCAAACATGGCGCCTACCCTATCTTGTAGAGCATAAATAATTTAAGTAAATAAGGCGATTTTAATAAAAATTGTAGGACCAGGTTTTGATAAAATCGCAAAAAAGTGAAAAATTACACGAATAAACTACTACTTCCGGTTGACCGATTTTGATGAAAATGTTCGTGTCGGGTCCGGCAGTAAAATGTAGGCCTAACTTAAGTTTTAAGTTTCAAGTTCGTACGATGTTCCGTTCTTGAGATATTCTGTTCACACACACACACGCGCGCGCGCGCGCGCGCACACACACACACACACACACACACAGACCAATTGCTAAAAACATGTTTTTTGGGTTCAGGGGGTCTGAAAACGTGTAGATCCAGTGAAAACTTGATTTCGAAAAATCGACATGAAAACAATACTTTCCTTCCGATATATTCATATAGGCAAGAGAAAGTAAAAATCGGTGAAATATTTCCAAGTAAATTTCCGTTTACAACACACTGATATTATAATAGTCTGCAATATGATTTAGAAACAAAATAAGTAAGCAAACCAGCAGAAACATGAGCGCATTAATCAAGCAAGCAAATCCGAAAGTCAAAAACGTTTAACAAAACTTGCAGACTTAAAATCTCTGCGTATTATGTATTAAGTTAACTTGGAAAGAACTTCTAAATTTGAACAAATTAAACAAAATCAAATAATGTTTTCTTCTGGCCGCCTCCTCAGCGTAGTGGAGCGTGCTAGCCTACAAGGCTGAGGTCTCTGAATCGACTCCCAGCTAGGGTCTGGAAATATTTTTACAAATAAAAAACCAACAGTTATAGACAGGTTTATAACCAACGTGTGTTGTTTAGGACATCAGTTGAAAGGCTGGTTTGAACCTGTAGAGGTTTTACTCAGTAAAACGAGGAGTGAGGTGGTTTACCATTGCCTCACTGAGTGGAAAAGTACGCTTATCAGTATGAAGAGCTCTCTGAAAAGCACATATTTTCCACTCTGCCACTGACAAGTTCATTAACCACAGTATCTGGCTGTATAATAAAATTCATTACTTTCAGACGAGATAACTCTGATTAGTGTCTTTTACACCACTACCTCTTCTGTTCTTAGATGATTCAGTCATTTAATTCGCTGACCATGTGATAAGAAACAGAACTGATAAGATGTGATAAGAAACAGAACTGTTTATTTTACCCTGCAACAAACAGATTGAGTGAAAATAATTTTACACTCCACCTGTCTGCTATGGGCAGCATATAACCCATGTGACTATAAATAAACTAAACAAAAATGTTTTAAAGATAATCATGTTTTCACGTGAGGAAGGCAATGGTAAACCACCTCACTCTTCGTTTTACTTAGTAAAACCTCTACAGGTTCAAACCAGCCTTTTGGCTGATGACCTAAACAACACATGTTTGCACAATAAGGCCCAAATTATCTTCTTCTCACAACAAGAATTAGGTTCTCCCCTGCTCCGACTCAAAATAGCGACAAACTATTGAATTATTGCCATCTCTTGCGTGGCCTCCCAACATCTCTTCTCCCCACTGGTCTATATTGCAAAACATTGAGGGGGATTATTTCCTCACGCATTCTCTCTATTACAGGTCCGAATGATATTTTTAGAAATTATTTAACCGGCAAGCAATATTACGCGAATCGTTTAGTGCATTATGGAGGTCAACGATAGATTAATTTTTATTCAGTACAGTTATTATGTGTTGTATTAAACAGATCAACTGGAAACTCACTCATTTTTAAATATCAGCACACGTGATCATTATTTAAAAGTGTTTTAACAAAATATCCGTGTATAATTACGAAAGTACTCAATGATAAAAACTCAAAACGAACCCTATGTTTAGTGCCCACGGTTTAATTACTTGATTTAAACTGAAAGCAATCAATAGTTTTCTTCAAAATGCAAGATTTATTTGATTACGAAGCTTTTAAAAATAATATATTACATTGTAAATTACCAATTTTACGATTAATTGCAAGGTATAACTACGTTTAATAAATAGGAGGTAGTTTTAGTTAGCCCACCAAAGGTGCTTCGAATGTGAAAGAATCAAGAGGCGTACTTTAGGGCAATTTAAGCGAGAATAATAATTATTGCTATGTTGATTTTACAAAGGACAGAATAAAACAAATTATAAACTAAAAAAAGTAACATCTTATTAATTTTACCAGAGGTAATGAAGGGGTTGAAACCTCAAATGGAAAACTTCCAGAAAATTCCAGAGTGAAATAATGAAGGATTAAAATCTATAGAGATATTTTTTTCTCTTGTATCCCATTCTCGTGCATTAATATATAGGAAAGAAAGTATTGTTTTCATGTCGATTTTTCGAAATCGCGTTTTCACCGGATCTACACGTTTTCAGACCCCCTGAATGTAATGTATATAATAAAAGTTGTAGAGAATTTAAAAACCTACAACTTTTATTTTAAACTTTTTTGTATACCTACCGCTTATTAGTTTGCGGTAATTAGCGATTTTCAATTTTTTTTCACGAAAATGTGTAAAAATAAATCGATTTTTTTAGACTTCAACCTTAGTATGCATTTTACGACAAAAGTGTATAGGTATAATTAAATTTATAGGAAATTAAAAGATCTACAACTTTTATTTAGCGCATTTTTCTCTCCAGAGCCTAGTTTAGCGTGAAAGAGTGATTTTCCGTTTTTTGAAGCCAAACTGAGGTTGATTATCATTTTGCATCATTCATTCATGAGTAAACTAAGGTTATGTTTTTTGTTTATTTCTAATGTTTTCTTACTAATATTAGGTTTATAGTTCATTATTTGCATTGGCAAGAGAAAGTCGTGTGAGTGTTTCATACCAGATTTTTTTTTCTTGATCTGATAATAAATCACATCATTAGTTTTATTTAATAAAATACAGTGTACGCTTAACAAAACCCCAACAAATTAACTGAATTAAAATGTCTGAACAAAATATTTATAAACATATTTAGACGTGGTTTATTTTATTTTTGACAGTTAAATGATTTAAAATATTAGTAAAATAATAGAAGAAAGACGTTTAAGTATAACTATGTATTAAAAATAATGGGAAGACGTCAAATACATCCATCCACCTTGAACAATAACGTTAAGTACACATTTTTGTATTACATACTTTGTTAATAGTGAAAATTCCTTCAGTAACTTAAAGAACGATTAAGAAAAACAAAAAGGAACAGGACGAGGAGGAGGAATGTCGGTGAAAGACCGCAGCTAAGTATTAAGTCGAGGATCGCATAGTTGTTGAGGAGTACGTACGTACATGTGGTGGTTATTTCGTTGAGACTTTTGTAGTCGCATGCAACATTCGATGCCGGTTGTTGGATGGGAAGTTCTTCGTTCCTTAAAGTGGAGGGGGCAGGTGCAAGCAGAGAGGTGCAGGACAAAAGGCAGGTGTGACTCGTGAGCAGAGTCAGTGTAGTGGAGTAGGTTCAGTAACACTTAGGAGAGTTCAAAATGTCCCACATATTTCTCTACTTGCTGGCCCTTTCTGCTCTAGTAGTAAATGGTAAGTACATTATAATTAAAACAGTAATAAATTAATTTAAGATACGGAAATTTTAATTTAACAAATAAAAGTGAATTTTGCATTTTTAAAAAAATACTTTCATAACTTAATATTATGAAAAAAACAATACTTTCCTGAATATTTGATGCACATTCAATAAAATGTGCATTATAATAATAATAATAATAATAATAATAATATTAAAAGATGAGAAAATCTTTGATTCTTCAAAAAAATCGATAATTCATCCGAAAGTTTATTGTACAACGATTTATTCACACGACCGGCCGGAAAATATTTAAGATGGTCAAAATAATTAAGAACACAAAAGTTGTAGTATTAATCAGTTGAATTTCATCATATTTTTACTTAAATTATGAATAGTCCACCTGTGTGGTTTTGCACTGCAAAGCGCAAAGTCGCGGGAGCGATTCTGGCTAGGGTCTGGGAAATTATAACATGTTCAAAACCACAATTCCTCAATTCAAAGCAGTTGCTAACGAACGATAGATTCGACTTTAAGTAACATTTATAATATATAGATATCAAATATATAAATAAGATCTTGTGTACTCCTGAACCCAAAAAAGTGAATGTGGAAAATACCAATGTAGACATAGTAGAAACAAAAAAATTACAGTACAACTACTCGATTGAGTAATCGAGTAATTCCCTCATTAATCAATACGTGAATTGGGTTTTTATAAATTGAGGAAAGTACTTTGAAAACTTACTTAAAAATAAGTGGACCATTTCTCATGGAGAAGGTGCATTTCAATGTTATTTTGGTTTTAAAAGAATCTGATTTAACAAGGCATTTAAGCAAGTATCTTTGCAAACTATCATGTTATTTAAGGTTAAATATTCGATTGATAGTACATTGGTATTGTGTGTGTGTGCATACATAAAACCGGCAAAATACTAAGCTAAGCTAAATAATAAAATAAAGTTGCTAGTATAATATCCCAGCCGTTAAGCTAGTTTCAACGTAATAAGAATAAAATAATTATCAATAAACAGATACCAACCTGTTTATCAAAATAACATCCTAGCACTTTTAGCAGTTTGCCGTCATTTATAAACAACTCTTAATTTATAAACAATTTAGTAATACAAGTATATAAGCACGTTACATTTTATTTTTCAATATTTTGTAGAAATAAACAATCCAAAAAATTGGTTTATATTAATACCCGTATAAAATCTTGAAAGATTAAAATCGTAAATTTCACCCTACGTCCACAATACCCGTTATGAAAATATGAACGCAATCTAATGCAACCCTCACAAGACGTAGGGGTGGGTAAAACATGCATTCATACCCAATATCATATTTCTTAATAAAATATTGCTGTGTAAAAAAACGACGCTCAAAATAAAGGAAATTAACTTTCATTAAAGTTAAAAATGAATTAAACATTTTACAATATAAAAAAACTAGTTAAAACTCATACAAGCGTAATTTGGATAAGCCCAAGAAACCTGTGTAATTTACAAACATCGTTATAACCACCCTTCTCTAAGTCAAATAAACATTTCCTGGCCGCCTCTGTGGCTCGGCCACAGGATTTAATTCCCGGCCAGGATCTGGAAAAATTATTGCAAGTTCGAACTCATAGAACCAAGATGTTGATGCGACTTAAAATAACCTAAAAAAATCTTAAGCCAAGCCGTATTTGCAGAACAATCTGACGTTAAACAAAATAAGCTGTTTTTAAGCCAGATTTTTTAACATTTTTGTAGGGCAAAATCTTTTGAGTTATTTAGCGTTTGAGTCATTACTCTGTGGCCCGACCACAGAATTTGATTCCCGACCAGGATCTGGAAAAATTATTACAAGTTAAAACCTATAGAACCAAGATGTTGATGCGACTTTAAAATAAACTAAAAAAAACCAAAAAATCCTTTTCAGAAATATAGATTCATAACATACAGTAAAGTAATACTACAAACACAACTCCTCACGGATAAGCATGAAAAAGCGCTTCGGAACCAAATATGCGATATTTGCGGCATAAAAAACTCAGGTGTGAGGATGCGTACTCCCTTTTTATGCATGGTTTTTATTATTACAACATCAAAAGTAAAACTGATAACCTACCTTCTATTACAAAAAAATTTTATTTCAGTTTAGAACTATATTCATTTTGATTTTTACAAAGTCGAAGCCAGGATTTTTTCAACATAGACTACATCATTGTTGTTACTTTTTCAAAATGAATACAGAGGAGAGTGAATTATCCGAAATAATTGGGACCAGAGCGGTTCTTATAATCAAATAGTTCAGATAAATAAAGCTTTATCAGCACTAAATTCAGTCTTTTTCCACAGCAGGCCTGTGCGTGAGTAAGTAAATAAATAAACAAAGGCCTCTGCGTGAGTAAATATGTATTTTTTCCATTTGGTGGTTCGGATAATTGACGGTTCGGATGACTGACGTTCGGATAATCGACGCTCCTGTGTATTTTAATTGGTTTAGCACCTAAAGCATTACCAGATTTTAGCGTAATGTAATTTAATGTGTATCACTATGTAGGTAACGCATACAAACGTTGAATAAGATGTTTTTTTACATTTTTGTAGGGCAAAATTTTTTTTGAGTTGTTACGCGTTTGAATCATTACTCTACCATTAACCGCTTCTGAGTTAAGAGGCAGTTATCGAAACACGCCTCTTTTGCGTGTTCCCCTTCCCCTCATGTATTGTATCACCTGGGGATATCGATAATTAATTAAATTAATAATATCGATTTTTTTCATCTACTACATACCCCCAATAAGAATCAGAAGTCAAACTGCATCATCATTTTAGTGCATACTCAACCCCCTTTGGCGTAGTTGGTAACGTGCTCGCCTCTCATCATTCGGTCTTTGGTTCGAATCCCATTCAGGCACGGCATATTTTCATACGTTACAAAAATCATTTCACCCTTCACCGTCTGAATGAGCAGTAATTGCAGATCAGTCAGACGTTAAACAAAAAAAAAACAACCCCTTTCAGATCCTTTTTTGTTAGATGTTTTGTGAGGTGATAATGTACGTTAGCACAATACTTTTATGCAAAATTTTAATGTCCACTATCATAACACAAGAAATAGAAACGATCATTATGCGGCTAATTACACCACACAATTGTTTGAACAAAAACCTACTTATGCGGGAAGAAAATACATCAATAAATTACCCCAGTTTTTAAACTATTGTGATAATTTGCATTCCTTTAAAAAATATCTGAAAAATTACTTGATTGGCGAAACTTTTTATAGCGAACAAGAATTTTTTCTAAATAGTAGAAGTAGAACAATGTGTGATTGCAATATGTATTTCAGTTGCTATAACTTCTTGAAATGTCCTAAACTTCCCCGGGAGTCTCCAGGACGCATTAATAAAAATAAAAAAATCCTTGGCTATATTGAATAAAAACTGGAAGTAAAACCAAAAAGAAAATTCGATCTTAAACCCCCCCCACACTAAAATCCTGGTAACGTGTCTGCCTCCATCCGAAATAATACAAAAGAAAACAAGGAACACCTTAACTTAAATTTTTCCCCTAAATTCAAATAAAAGGCACACTAAATGCAGAATAAATCTTTCCCATTTGAATTATTTAACTAATATACTTTACAAGCCTATAAAATTTAAATAAAATTGAACATTGTACACAATAGTACAATATTTCATTCGATTAAACAAAAGTTTAAAAACAAAACAGGTTATGTTTCCTGCAGAATAAAATTAACAAAAGGGAGGGAGGAAGTTTTAATTGCCCTTCTACTGTATGTACGGTAATTGTATTACAAGTTATACGAATTGTACGTTTTTATGACTTGTAACAATTATAATTTTTACTTTAAAATACATTGAAAAGAACTGAAGCGCATCTTTAACACTGTAAAAAAAATAGTAATTAGCATAGAATGACTAAATACGATAGGCATTACAATCATTATTTTTATATTTTAGGTGAACATTATTTATTTACTTAAATTTTTAGTCAAAAAAATACTTTACGTTTTTTAAGAAAAAAAACACCAAGTTTAATGACTTTGTATTAATACTGTAAAATTTTATTACTGTACAATCTGTCCATCAATCTCAAGGTTCTAAAACGAATGCCGGAACTGGTTTTAGATTATCGTGCAGAAGATAAAAAAACTAATGAATGAGTGTTCCTAAAAATACCTTTGGTTGTCTTAAAAATACTAAACTTAAAAAAACTGAACGAAAATAATTACTACAGAGTTTTGTCTTCGAAGAACATGGAATTTAAAAAGAAATCTTTTAGATGCAACGTAAAGTTCTAAAAGAAAACCTTTATAAAATTTAGCGATAACAAATTTTAAAATACGATTATCTTTAAGAATGTGGTACTGCATACCAGTTAATACTCTTCTTCAAATGTTATCCGGCGCCATAACACAGTACATTAAACACAAAAATCCATACACTAATACACTAACGCCATACACTGTACTCAGGAACACTTGACTGTTTACGGTAAACGGAGGAGTTATCTGCAGTTGTCGCTTTTTCTCATACACAGATATTTATAAATTTTTTTTATCCCTAATGTGTGTAAGTTGAAATCTATTCAATTCAGAACAATAAACAACCCCAAGACCCAATGAGATGAGGATGATGTGTATGACGCGTAAATGAGGTGTAGTCTTGTACAAACTCAGACCGACCATTCCTGAGAGAGTATAGTTAATTGAACCCCAAACATCAAAGTACACCGGTAACCACTGTCTAGTATTCAAATCCGTATAAAAGTATCTTTACTAGGATTTGAACCAAGAAAAACTTATATGTTAAATAATAAATTTTGCTCGGCAATCAAAGCACTGTACGGTAGACTAAAAGCATGTCTAATAATATACATGAGATATTAATTTTTTGCAAATATAATTAATCAATCTTATAAATAATACTGTAACACCTAAGCATAGTTCGTTCGGGATCTGGGTATAATAAATAACAAATTTTCTTATAATACTTATAACATATTATTTATTGACACAGAAGCAACAAAAAGTTCTTAAGGGTACTATTTAATTTTTTGAAAATCAAGAACAAAATGTGTAAAGTTCAAGAGTGTCAAAAATTGTATTTTAAACGGCCCTAGAGGGTACAATCATACGTTTAAAGGTCCTCCAGATATCATAAAAGGTACATACAGGTGCTCGTCTGTGTAATTAAAACAAGGTATTAAATCGGCAGAATTAGGAACCAACTTGTGTACAATCATGTGGAGCAATATTATAATAGTTACTGCAATAGATGTGTAAGTAGGTATCTACGTAAAAGTGATGAACGAACATTGCTGTTTTATTACCCTCTCTTTCACCCACACATCAAAACAAAATAATTAAATACTTCGTTTCATCCGGTAATATGTTTATCAATATCACGATTTATAAATATTGTACCAGAAGTCTCGTAGCATTATACTGTATTTATAGACGTATGAATACAAATTTTAACACACGTATCCAGAGCTAAGATAGATGAATCTGGTTGAATGAAATGGAAACTTAATTTTGGTGTTTGGAGTGCATAAACTTCAGCTAAAGATAAGAAAATGTCGGATCAGAAAGAATTTCATCGGGCCTAATTCTCATGGAGTTTTTAAAAAAATGTAACCTATAAATAAAAATCTGGCGCGAAACACAACTTTCTCTAGACAATCCAAATAATTAACAATAAACCTAACATTAGTAATAAAACATTAGAAATAAACAAAAAACTAACCTCAATAAACATAACCTAATTTTAATCATGAGTGAAAGACGCAAAATGAAAATCAACCTCAGTTTGGCTTAAAAATACGGAAAATCACTCTTTCACGTTAAGCTAGTCTCTGTAGAGAAAAATGCTTTGAATAAAAGTTGTAGATCTCTTAATTTCCTATAGGCTAAATTTGATTACATACACTTTTATCGTAAAATGTATACTTGGCCGAAATCTTAAAAAAAATCGATTTTTCACACGTTTTCGTAAAAAAAACAACAGAAAATTACTAATTACTGCTAAACTAAGCATTATACAAAAAAATGTTTGAAATAAAAGTTGTAGGATTTTAAATTCTGTAAAACTTTTATTGTATAAATTTTTGCGCTAAAATGCATATTAAAGCCGCAATCTTAAAAAAACAATTTTTTTACGTGAAAACAGCCTCCTTAAGAATTTCAGCAAACATGGCGACTACCCTATCTTGTAGAGCATAAAAAATTTAGTAAACCAGGCGATTTTTAAAAAATTCGTAGGACCCGTTTTTGAGAAAATCGCAAAAAAGTGAAAAATTACACGAATAAACTAGTACTATCGTACTTCGGGTTGACAGATTTTGATGAATATGTTCGTGTCGAGTCCGTTAGTGGTGTTTAATATAAGTTTCAAGTTTCAAGTTCGTACGATGTTCCGTTCTTGAGATATTCTGTTCAAACACACACACACACACACACACACACACACACACACATCAATCGCTAAAAACATTTTTTTTTTTTTGGATTCAGGGGGTCTGAAAACGTGTAGATCCGGTGAAAACTCGATTTCGAAAAATCGACATGGAAACAATACTTTCCTTCCTATATATTCATATAGGCAAGAGAAAGTAAAAATGAACACCGTAATCTTACAAGCTATAGAAACACTGTGAAATACTAGGTTCACCTTACTGTGTAAATGCTTAGGTCGCAGGCTACTGAACCAAGAGAAGTTATACAAAACTTAGAACACTAAACGAATGATCAAACAGTTTTTGTTCGTTTGCATTACATTGCAATTCTTAATCAACTAAAAATAAATTAAATTTTACCCGGTTCATTAGAATATCATTACGACATTACTAAAAGTATATAAAAACAGCATAGAATTTTTCTATTAACCTTATTCTTGTATAAAAAAAAATGCATATAACAGCTTAGCCTACAACCGCGATTTAATTTAACGGCTGCAGTGAATCCATACCTAATTGGATCGTACTGCAGGGTGATTGGGTTCATATTAAAGACAAGAATATAGATTTACCTACTATTTACCACCGGAAAATCAAATAAGCCGATTGCACAACAAAATTAAATGCATTAAAACGTTGTTTAATACAATTAACTTTTCCCACGTTAAACACTACACAATTTCTAAAAGCGTATTAGTTCTCTGAAGTCCGTTACAACACGGATAAAAACATATGACACCGATTCATAGTATAAACGATAAATGTACGTATAATTTTTTCATTTTCCAGGAAATTAGCAGCTTTTTCTGAAAATAAAAATTAAACATTGCACAACATCTAATCTGTACAGTACCGCTAGACAGTTAGTACATTAATATTTAGTTAACTGTTTATCGAACCTAATAATAATACTATTTATATTGTCACAGTACCCTGCTGGTAAAAAGATACGCAATTATCAAAAATGATGTTCGAACGTAGAGTAAAACCAATCTGTGGCCGCCTCCGCAGCGAAGTGGTAGCGTGCTAGTCTAACACGCGGACGTCCCGGCTTCGATTACCGGCCAGGGTCCGGAAATTTTTAACAAGTTAAAACCCACTGTAGTTGCTAATGATCGAGCTCTTTTTCATTCTTTCTCGTTTTAAGACATTATATCATTTTATAATTTATTTACGTACGGTTGCAATCTGTATTAACATGTTATTAATGGAATTTTCATTTCTGTCTATTGTTCTATCGGATTTGTTATTAACATTTTAATTTCTATATTGTCAATTATGTATCCACCTGCCTTTTAAGTTTCTGACAATCGCCCTTCTATTTTCTTATGATTGTTTGATAAATGATTATGATGGTGTTCTACTGTTAACGTATGTACCATAACACTTAATTTAATACCTTCATTGGAGTATTTGACCTCTGTGATATTTGTCCTTCCAGTTTTATAGATACTCCTTTGAAGCTCGCAACTGTGACCGCGCTACGCCTAGATTTCTTCACTTCTTGGATTAGGGAGGTCGGCCTGTTCAGGAAACCAACTTTTTCTTGGGCGTCCAATATTCCTCTTACCGGTGGATGGCTTTGTACTCGTGAGCTAAACGGGGCAAGCGGTCCTCCCTCATGCATTCCAAATGGCTGTACCCGAACCTCTTGTGAATTTCCATTCTCTCATCTAGGTTATTAACGTCCATCTCATCAAGTATATCTCCACCCCTGCAACTTATTTCGTTTCCGTTTCAAAAGGGCCGATACCTCACTTACACAACATATAGTATACCACCGGTATCGCCATCGTTTTCGACAACAATAAATGTGTTTCTTTCCTAGTCCTGTGATTCAACGTATCACAGGACTTTTATGATCGTCCCGTAAATATTCTTAAACCTATGTAGTTTATTCGTCATGTCCTGGGTGTCTGCGAAAGACACTTTACATCCCAAATATTTAAAATTGGATACCTGCTCCAAAATGTTCCCATTAACTTCTATTTTTGACATCATTACGGACTTATTGATAGTAATTCCAGACAGCTATTCGTAATACCTACTAATAAACAAATATACAACGCCGAGATATAATTGCTGTGATATAAAAAATGATAGGAACGTTTACTATAATCATGATAGTTTTTTTACGCTGTAACATTTTTCATTCGACTGATCTAAAACGAACTAAATGCCCGTGGAACAGAATACGCTTGAAAATTATATTCTATTAAAATTTTATTTAACTGACAATAAATTAAAACTAAATTTTCATAACTAGAATGTAGTCAAGGAACACTTGAATACAAGTTATACAAATAACATTGGTGAACTTGACACCGAGTTGAATGCACTTTGCAAAGTTAATGGTAGATAAATGGTAGCCACTTTAAATAAATAATGCTTTGTAATATTTGTTTTATAAAAATAACATACCAAAGAAGACTGAACAAAATTAATACAAATACAGGAACACAACGAAATTCGGATGTAAGGAAGTTATGGAAGGTGTTTGTCTGCCTGCTTAAGTCAGTTACACCGCCAACACCAACAGCCAGTCATACCGTGCGTGCATTGTATCCGGTTTGTTAAGCAAACAAACAAACGAAAGAAAGAACCACCGGATATGACTCATAATTTCATTCTGATGATGAGACAAGCAACCTCTGTTCTGTACTTACATTTTATTCTTTTTTATTTATCGTGTACGCCTAACCTATGTTAGTGGTATAGACACGCGCGTTAGAATAACAAATAGTTTCCTTAGATTTACATAAATCTCCTTGGCACATTAAAAATGTTATCCATTATAGAATTAAAGTATATAAAATAAATATAATCATGTAAAGCGGTAGACTAGTGGGTGACCTTTATACCTGAACAATTTACCATAAAGTAAATTATAAAGAGATTATAATGTCATCAGTATATAATACAGACTACTGTATCACGTCGTTCTTGACAAAAACTACATAAATTGAACAGAAATTTCAGTACCGACTTCTGTGATGTTGGCCCCATTCAAAAATTAAAAAAAAATATTTAATGGAATCGATTGCTCTACGTTTGTTCCACGAAAACGTTCGTTTGTTCCACTCAAATAAGCGAGAAAACTGTAAGAGGGGCTAACTCACTCTGCCCCCTCCCCACCATTCAATATTTTAAACTTTTTTTTGGCCTAAATCGACAGACCTTCGTTTGTTTCGATTAAATAAGAGAGAAAATCGAGGAAAACTGGGTGGAGCTAACTTCACGCTAGAACCCCCACCATTTATTTTTTTAAATTATGCTAAGATAGTGTCTTTTACACCCCCACCCGACATTTTAAACTTTTTTTGCATAGATTGCATTGTTCTACGTTTGTTCCGGATTGTTCCGAAAAAGTTTTATTTGTTCCGCTCAAATAAGTGAGGAAATCGAGGAAAATAGGGTGGAGCTAACTTCACGCTAAACCCCCCCCCCCCACCCGACATTTTAAACTTTTTTTGCATAGATCGATTGTTCTACGTTTGTTCCGGATTGTTCCGAAAAAAAGTTTTATTTGTTCCGCTCAAATAAGTGAGGAAATCGAGGAAAAGAAGGTGAGTTTCACCCGGTGATGTTTGCACATCCAATTTTAACTCAACCCCTTCGAGGGTGTTGTTCAGGTCATCAACAGAAAGGCTGGTTTGAACCTCTAGAGGAGTAGGGTGGTTTTCCCTTGTCTTACTCAATAAGTAGAAAAGTATGCTTATTAGCTTGCCAGACCCTCTGAAAAGCACCTACTTTCTACCCTGCAGATAACAACCTTCACTTCATTCACCACAGGGTCTGGCTGTATAATGAAATTCATTACGTACTCTCAAAGGAGATAACTCTGACTAGTGTCTTTTACACCTCTACCCCTCTTCTATAATTGGCTGACCATGTGATAAGAAACAGAACTGTTTTATGTAGCCCTGGAACTAGCAGATCGAGTACAAAAAATTTAACACTATCACTTTAGTGGTTATCAATTGTTTACTCATACTAATAAAAATATTTTCATACAAAACATGTTAAAAGATGAAAAATTATTTTTCTATATTTTAAAAAAAATCAATGTTTTCGTGGAGTTTTACCATTTCATACTTCGTTATGCTTGGGTTAGTTACAAATTCGATTTACAATTATTTGTTAGATAGTTAAAATTCCTAGAAGAATACAAACTAAATTTATAAAAATTGTATTACCGTTTACTTTAATAATAAACATTAGTAACACCAATCATTTCGGTTTTTATAAGTTCGATCCACGTAACAAAATATATAATAATTTTATAAAGAAATTGAAATTTCATTCATTAACCGTTACATTATTTTTTTAAATTATGCTTAGATAGACATTTTTAAGAGAGGTTAAACAAATTCAAGGTCTGTTTTACAATTTAAATGTCTGTAAATATGCCTACTCCAAATAAGTAAATAAGTAGGCCGTACAATAAATAAAATTCTTAAAACCTTTTATTAAATTAAGCCATAAAATTCATGAAATTAGTTGACAAAGAAAGTGAAATTATATTTATTAAAACAACAAAACTGGATTTTATAAACATTTCATAGTAGTATAATATTAAAAATCTACAGTTTAACACCGATCATCACGCCCGCATTTTTTATTCATGCTTCCATTATTTTAATTCGCTCACGGCTACCTGCAGTAGTTTCTTATAAAATAAATACAATCTTAAAGGAATGCCTTATAAATTATCAACTACCGGCCTATTATTAATTCTAATTTTGTAACTTGTCTTTAAGTTTAAAAAAAAAATATGATGTACGAATTACGAATTAATACATTCCACTCTCTACATAAAACTGATAATAATGATTAAAAATTCTCGTTAAAAAAGAACAAGTTACTTTAGTTTCGTTCACACGATTAAAACATTTTGTAGATTAGTCCAAATTGCACTGACATTTTTTTGTTTTTTAAACAGATACTATTGCGTAACTACTCTTGCGTTTTGAAAGAGATATTTTAAAGAATATCCAACTAACTACATTTTCCTCTTAAGCTCAACCGTTAAGAACTATCCTTATACAATACGTACTTTTCAACACTTAATGACTTAGCATCTTGCAAATCTGGTTTAAATTGCCAAATTTACCGGCAACCATATTCTTCATTTCCATAACAGCAGTTCGAGCCACTTCTATTCGTGGTTTCATTCTTGGGTTCGGTTGTTAATTTTGTTCATTATAATTCGTAAATACTTACAGGCAGCCCGTGCTGTAGTGGTCAGAGCAACTGGGGTCTATGCGAGGGGTCCCCAGTTCGATTCCGGTCAGGACTGGCACTTTTTCATCACCTATTTTTAATTATCTCCCTTCATGGTCTGCAATATTAACCTATTAATTGGCAAAATAGTCGACGTAAAACAAAAATGTGCGTTTAACAAGAACTGACCGTTTCAATCACGATGTTGTTTATTTGTTAGATGTACTAAAATATCGACGGAAGATATAGTTGATATAGTGTTGACCTGAACAACAACACAAATTTAATAGGCGGGCGAGTGAAAGGTAAACTGCCTCTGACGCACTATCCAATCATGTTTTGAGATTGTATTTGTGTCAGTCATAAAAACAACACTTGCCATAAATGAAATGTCTCTTGCTAGTTATTCCTTTATATAGATTTATGTAACGTTTTGGCAATGGTCGTCCGCCTATTAGTACTACATGGATTACAGCAAAGTTAGTTGTTTTAACAAAAATTATTACTATTTTTCACCTCAAAAATAATGAATAAGAATCAAAATTTAATAAATAGAAAGCAGAGTTTGCATCCTTTTGGGTACAAAATATTGTAACTGACCACCTCTTTGGGACAGTAACTTAAAGCGCTAGATTACCTTGAACTGTAAAGCCAAAGGTCCCGGATTCTATACCCCGCCAGAATCAGGAAAATTTTAACACATTGAACCCCACCGATATTGTGTATCACTGTGGCCGCCCGAAGGTATAGTGATCAGAGCAATTGATTTCTATGGCAGGGGTCCCGGGTTCGATTACCGATCAAGTCTAAAATTTACTGTTCTTCACCGTCACCTAATGTCATTAATGACAAAGCACATGATGCGATTAATTTGTAAAAATTCCCTAGAATCATTTAATAGTTAGAAATTTTCAGTACAAAACCTGTTTAAAGATAGAAATTTGATCGAAAATAGTTTCATTTTCATAACTTTTGTAATTTTTCTGTTTTGCCTGCATCAAAATTCGTTAAAAATATTCTTTTTCTAATCTTCGCCGACCTAAAAAAACTGCTTTTTCGTACAGATGAATGAGCCAATTCTCAAAAGATAATTAAACGGTTTGAGTTTATTGAATAACCCTGGCGTTCTTTATCCTGTTATTTAGTTGCCGGCAAAACACAGACCTTAAATTACCGCCAGAGTTTAACAAAAAAAAAATAAATAAAAAAAAACAGTTGATGTTTTTACACCGAAATTGATGGATGGGTCAGAACAGCAGATCGTAAAAATTAAACCGAGGTTACTAAGTTACCAAGAATTATGGTCGTTTAGTAGATTCATTGTAATATTTTCAAAAAAAAAATTAACAAACCAAGGTCACTTTATATTACAACAGCTCAAAAAAAGTCTTTCAAAATAATAAAACTGAAAATAATAATTAACAATCTAACAGTGAGTTATTGCTTATTTCCAGCCGCTACTCGGAATCGGATTTAATTTGAATAACAATTATTCTTAAGTATAATTAAAACTGACTGGTAAACTAATTTATTTCAGGAAGATTTAGAAAAAATTAACTTCTCACGAAGATTCATTGAAGTGTGAAGTCACCACCACTACATTGATAAAAAAAGAGGATGAAAATTTAAATAAGACAGTAACAGGAAAATTTCCTTTTCCTTTTAAGCAACAATATCCTTATCATACTTACATTTAACCAAAATTAATTAACATAACCTCCTGTACTTTACATCTACATTTTCCGACTCGTAATTAACGTTTTAAATTATGATTCCAATTAAAATTTTAGCCTCATTTTAATCGCCTCATTTACTACATTTTTTATGCTCTATAAGATAGGGTAGGCCATGTCTGCTGAAATTCTTGGGGAGGCTGTTTTCTCGTAAAAATATTGTTTTTTAAGATTGCGGCTTTAATATGCATTTTAGCGGAAAAATGTATCTAATAAAAGTTGTAGAGAATTAAAATCCTACAACTTTTAATTCAAACATTTTTTTGTATAAAACTTAATTTTGCGGTAATTAGCGATTTTCTGTTTTTTTCTCACGAAAACGTGTAAAAAATTGATTATTTTAAAGATTTCAGCCTTAGCATGCCTTTGCATTTTACGACAAAGGTGTATGTTTAAATTTATAAAAAATAGAAAGATCTACAACTTTTATTTAGAGCATTTTTCACTAAAGAGAGTTTAGCGTGAAAGAGGTTTTCCGTATTTTTAAGCCTGAGTTGATTTTAATTTTGCGTCTTTCACTCATGATTAAAATTAGATGTTTATTGAGGTTAGTTTTTTTGTTTGTTTCTAATGTTTTATTACTAATGTTAGGTTACATTGTTAATTATTTGCATTGGCAACGGAAAGTTGTGTGAGTGTTTCACACCAGATATTTCATATACATATTATTAAATTATAGAATGTTTTATTTCAATTACTTTTGTTTCAGGTCAAAGGATTACAACGATACAATTAGATGGAGTTCAATATTTTATTAGTAGAATGAATCCATATTCACCTGAATTAAACTACTTTCTGGCATACCAGTACTGCCGGTCAATAGGATTACAACTTGCATCATTTGAAACAAAAGAAAAGGCTGATTCCATAACACAGTACCTCAGCAATGCAGGTGGGTTGGTGAAATATTTTTTGTTAATTACACTAATAGATGATGTTATGCAGCAAATTATGATTTTAAATTTCAAATTTCTAATAATTCAAATTCTGATTAATTCTTTTCAGAAACAAACAGCTGAAACAATATGTGATACAATTTTATCTCTTGAACAGGATAATCGACAATTACTTTTTTTACACATAACTTTGTAAACTATTTCATATCACTTTCAAAGATAATTACAGTAAAAACTTAATAAAAACAGGTTTGGTATAAATATAAATAGATGCAAGCAAAGAAGACTGATTAGAAAGTTAAAATTAAATATAAATGTAAAAAGTACCCCTATTGTAAACAAAATAATAAAGTAGATTATAGAAAGAAATTTCAGATTATTAAAGAAAATAATAATTAGACAACAAAGATATTGTTGCATGTAAATAAACAAGACTTTCAATTTAGGAAGTACGAGAGAAAATATTTTTAACAGGATAAAAAAAATAGCCTATATTGTAATTGAAAGTTAGGTAAAGTAGATATTTATAATTTTTATGACGTTAAAAGATACATACATAATTTTTTCAACAATAAAATTATAATCAATCATTGAATAAATTCCATTTTCCTTCTTTAAGCACAATAGTTTATCCTGTTGTTATTGGGAGATTCTATTACAATAATACACCAGATTAGATAAACCACTCCTGGGATTTTTTCTACTTAGATAATAATTAATCTTAAAGTAAAGATGAAAACTTGTATTTTTTTACTGATGTAAAGACTGAACAAAACATTTTCTTTTCATTTACTTACTTCCTAGCTGTTTACAGTTGTATCAAGAGTGTGGTCATTACAGACTACCTCAGGGCTGGATCTAGGAGAGGGGAAGGGAAAATTTCTAGAACAGCACATCTCAAGGGCTGAAAATTAACCATTAGTAATTTGAATAAATATGTGTATGTGTCAAGACTAAACTTGAAAGAAATTTGGTAGAACCATCACTGTGATTGAGGAAATTGCAAACTTCTAAATTACCTAGAAGATGGGAGAGAGTTGGCAAAACCCACTTTTGCTCCCCCCAAAAATTCTGGATTGTATCGAGGAATGAAACCTCCGCTTCATAGTCTGTTTTCAGTTAATAAAAAAACATTATTTTTAAATATTAATCAAATTTGTATAATTTATATTTTATTTATATTCGCATGTTCAAAGATCGTTAACAACAAAACTAACTCAAATTAAATATATTAAAAGGTAATTCATGTCAAAAATTTTACAATTTTGACTCGCTACACTATAATTTACAGGTTTAAAATTCTCATAATCAGTGAAAACATTCTAAATAGGACACAAAAATTGTAATTTTTAGTAATTTACTATCTGTAATATTTATTAAAATATATTGCCCGTACAAAAAATGTTAAACAAAAAAAACATAAGATACGTCAAAATTAAGTAAGGGTCACCTGTAATTCCGACTCTGTGATCTTAGCAAATGTAATTGAATGACTTTTTCACCTAAAAGATTAATTTATAATAATGATAATCTATGATCTTTAACAATTATATCATACACCAGTCTAATTAACAAAAAACAAAACCTAAATATTTTTAACAATGGTACAAGAATAAAAAATTCAGAAGGTATAAATGGATAAATGCAAATTAGGTGACTTAATATGTGTAACTGAGCGTAAAACTTTCTCTTTAACTAATTGCTATTGAACTAATATTCATAACTTGCATCTTACTTAATACATTGAACAGTCTTTATTTCATAAAAAATAATTTTTCACAAATTAAGTAAAGAACAGAATCTTGGAACTAGAATCTTCCTTGTAATAAATACCTGGAATTACCTTACACTTTTAATATTACATAGATTTTAATATTTTAAATATAGTGATTATATCAACTATGATGTAATTTTATAACACATTAAAATTCAGAACATAAATTTTCATAATACTACTTAATGGTAAATTAATCACTGCATTTTTTATCTGTTTACTTCAACAGCATAATAAAGTAATTTAAATATTGCATGAGCAATCTAATATTTAATAATAACATTGACGATAAATATATTTAAAAAAGAAAAAAGAATAATAGAGTACAATGATGGCATGAACATGATTCAAAAACATTAATTATCAAAATTCACAATTTTCAAGGCTAAACTTATTTTGCTAAACAAACTAAATTATAAATGTTAAAGTTAATAAATTATAATCTTTCAAATTAAAATTGAGGTGATCTAGAACAAATTATTTAAATTTATATTTTTCTGTAGATTTATTTTTAGTCAAAATATATATTATTTCTTTAAATCTCCAGTAATACGGTAAACAGTTAACACTAACCAATTATAGCGCTTTCGTGCATAAAATATACACCCTTATCTACCAGGTAGAAATAGGATGTATTAAATTTTAAATAACATTAACAGAAAGAAATTACTGAAGATGTGGATTTTATGCACAAAAGCGCTATAATTGGTAAGTGTTTACTGTTTACCATATTACTGGTGGTTTAAAGAAATAATATATAGGGTGATTCAAAACTATAACGCAATCTCTTGGGATCTCATTCTATAGCTAAAAAGAAAAAAAGTTTATATAAACATATGCCCGAAAACGCTTAGTTAGCGAGTTACGGCTAGCGAAAAATTTCACCTAGAAAAATTGAATAAAAATTGGTTCCAGAGCTGTAAATGCAATACTTTCAGAGATATCTTACATAAAACACAAGAATTGGTGCAATAAAATAACACATTTTTGTGTTTAACCTAAGATTACTTCCATAAACGGTAGATAAAGGTGTATTTTTTCTTAAATAAATTTGTAGAAAATTTAATTCTGAAAACATTCAAATTTAAATTGGAAGTAATCTTACGTTATGTGTTATTTTATTGCACCAATTCTTGTGTTTTATGTAAGATATCTCTGAAAGTATTGCATTTACAGCTCTGGGACCAATTTTATTCAATTTTTCAGATTAAAAACATAAGAAAGTATCGTATTTGTATCTTTGTAACTAACTACCTTTAACATTTTTATACGGCCTTACTTCACAGAGGGTACAGAATTCTAGGTGAAATTTTTCGCTAGCCGTAACTCGCTAACTAAGCGTTTTCAGGCATATGTTTATATGAACTTTTTTTCTTATTTTTAGCTATAGAATGAGATCCCAAGAGATTGCTGTATAGTTTTGAATCACCCTGCATATTTTGATTATCAATATAATACGGCTGTTAAAAATACCTATACAGGATGTTTGATAAGATAGTTATTTTTAGTTTGGTTATTAGTAACTACTGTTGTTGTTTAGGTCATCAGCCAAAAGGCTGGTTGGAACCTGTAGAGGTTTTACTAAGTATAACGAGGAGTGAGGTGGTTTACCGGTGCCTTCCTCACTGAATGGAAAAGTACGCTTATCAGCATGTCAGGCCCTCTGAAAAGCACATATTTTCCACTCTCCAAATGACACCTTCACTTCATTAACCACATGGTCTGGCAGTATAATGAAATTCATTACTTTCAGAGGATATAACTCTGATTAGTGTCTTTTACACCTCTACCTCTTCTGTTCTTAAATTATTCAGTCATTTAATTGGCTGACCATGTTATAAGAAACAGAACTATTTATTTTAGCCCAGCAACGAACAGATTAAGTCTAAATAATTTGACACTCCACCGGTCTGTTATAAGCATTAGTAACTACAATGAGAGCTATAGAATAGTGGGTTAAAGTTGATAAATTTTTCAGACCCTATCTGGGAATCGAACCTGTGACTGAGAAAGCTATTATTATTTTAAAAAAACAAGTTAATAAAAAATTTAATTAATACCAAAGTTGTTTTTTATTTCTTCAGTCTTATTGTTAACTAATTTATGCTTCACTGGTGCTTGTTGGCTGGCAATGCAAATATTGTTTTGCATTTCACACATTACATAGAAAATGTAAAACAATATGTATAGCATGTTATAACAAGCGTGCAAGGATGGAAACAGCCTCATATTATAGACCCTAGATCAAAATGTTTTCTGCAGAGAATGACCTGGAGACGGTTCCTAGATAAATCACCATTTTGAGATACAATTGGAAATAATTGAACTAGACATGGGACGAACGAATAGTTTTGATAATTAAACTTTTTTAAAAAAAAATTATTCGAATAAAATTTCCCAATAAAGTTCCTAGCAGGTACATATCATCATAGAGTTTCAGTATGATACTACTTAGGACCCTGAACATATGAAGTTATTCCAGTAACTGCAGTTTATTCGTTCTTGTTATGAACGCATCACTACAACTGTCAGCATTGTTTAGTATTCTGTCTTCCTCTCACCTATGTGATTTATTCCACTCTCCCCACTGTGTTTCTCTCCCCTTTGATACCCAAATCCGGCCCATTCTAATTCTCTATCAGACACTGCGATTTGTGTCCAGTGCCATTTGGAGAAACAGATATAACAACCATGAAATGATGGTTTTTAGGCGCATTAAACATAAATTTAAAGTTATTTCATAGGGCTCAATCATATTGTTTATTTTTATTCGTTTAATGATGAATGGTAAACGTGAAATTATTTTATTTGGTCTGTAAAGAGTTGTAAAAAGTAGTTTGTGAATAGTTTTTTTGAGCAAGTTTATTTAAATATTTTTTAAATACGAGTAGTTGAATAAAAGATTAATTATTCAAATATTTAAATACATTTTTGGACTCTAAAAACAAAATTAGACTCATTCAAAAATCTAATTTTTTTCAATATTATTTCAGCTTCAGTTACCCATTATTCAACTTTGATTACATAATAAAGATATGTTAATCATAATTATTGTGCAAAAACAATTTATGCTAGCTGAAGTCAAAGAATGAAAATGGAACTTGGAAAACAATAGTACAACAGCAGATAATGAGTCACTTTTATTATTTAATGATTTAATAATAGCTGAGATGGATGGCAGGTTATTCAGGAAGTGCAGTCATAAAAATATAAGTTAAAACATTTCAATGTCTTTTAACATTATTGGTAAAAAATTATTTGGATTTATTTTCATTAATTGAGGCAGATAACTGTAAAAGTTTATTATTTATTTACAATTCATTGTTTACAACAGGCCAAAGTGGCCCAATGATAGAAATAATATTACATACAAAATATACAGTAACTTATTACAAACTAAATCACGATTGCACAAATGTAAATTAATATATTATACTTTAATCAAAAACAATGGTCTAGACAACAGACAATAATAATAATAGTAAAACAGAGAAAAATACCTAATTCAACTGGGTAGAGAGAGTGTCAAATTAAAACTTCAGTTTGTAAACAAAGAACAGTTTGAAAGACAAACATACATAACAAATACAAAAGAATCTAAAAATACTAGAGTAAATAATATACATTAAAAAAAATTAAATCATTTCTAAAGCCCTGGAGCGTGTCCGCCTTAACGAGACTTGACTCTGAGGAAATGGATCTAACGGAGAATGGGTAGCATAATTAGTTGAAAAGGCCTTCCAATAGATCAAATTTTTGGAGTGATTATTAAAACTTGGGATATAGAACGAAATCTTTGCCAATGTGTTAAAATCACTAAAGTTCATGTTTAAATACTAACAAATTAGTTTGTAAAATTTAATTTTACTTTTATGATTTTATTACAGGATACAACAAATACGATTTTTGGACATCAGGCAACCGACTTGGTACGGACATGTTAATATGGATGAGTACGGGTTTACCATTTAACGCTACATTTGATTATATGAAAAAGCGAGGAGATCCAACTTTGAACAATGAACCAGTTGCAAGACAACTAAGTGCAGTTGAACAAAAGTACGTATTTACAATTACATAAGTGATTTAATTAGTATTATTATGCATTTCAACAAGTAATACCTGCATGCGACAAAGCACAGAAATTAGGTACTTTTGCCTTTCTATATATCTGAAAATGTGAAAGTTCTTTCTGAGTGAAATATTGACTCGCTCATTCGCTTGTTCACTCATTCATCACCAATTCTCTAAATTTCCAATAACTCAGAGCTGAAATTTATGCAAGTAAATCATTCTTTCCTTACTTGGGCCAAAGGAATAAAATAAGAATGTTACTCAAAAGCAATAAGTATCTTAAGGAGCCACATTTTCAAAATCAGCAATGTTACCTAGCAAAATTAAAGCATTTAAATTTTGATCACATGCAAAAATGGCAAGATGAACTTATAAAAACTCTGTAATTGGTTATGGTTATGCAAATTCATTTATAAGGATTCATTATTTTAATTATACAATTAATAGAATTCAATTAAATTTAATTTTATAACTTCATTATCATCATTGGAACTCAATGGCCTTGATATTTTAAAACCATTACATGAAGATTATATTATAAAACTAATTACCATTTGTTCAATAAATACAATCTATTGTTATCCAATATAATTTACCATAGATTTATATTCAGTTAATTTTTATTATTAAAAAAGGCTCCATTACAATTCAATTACACTGGAATGACTACTTTACCACAAGATAAACAATCAATAGAGAGAGTGATTATAGTGTTCTCACTGAACTGAATTGATTAAGAGACTGAGGATATACCTTGGGTAGCAAGAAAATTTTGATACCATGGAACAATTACGAATATGTATGTTAATAATCGACTAAAAACTACGTTATAGTTATCATCTGCCCATAACAGACAGGTGGAGTGTCAAATTATTTACACTCTATCTGTTAGTTGCAGGGCTAAAATAAATAGTTCTGTTTCTTATCACATGGTCAGCCAATTAAATGACTGAATCATTTAAGAACAGAAGAGGTAGAGGTGTAAAAGACACTAATCAGAGTTATCTTATCTGAAAGTAATGAATTTCATTATACAGCCAGACCCTGTGGTGAATGAAGTGAAGGTGTAATTTGCAGAGTGGAAAATATGTGCTTTTCAGAGGGCTCGGCATGCTGATAAGCGTACTTTTCCACTCAGTGAGGAAGGCAATGGTAAACCACCTCACTCCTCGTTTTACTTAGTAAAACCTCTAGAGGTTCAAACCAGCCTTTTGGCTGATGACCTAAACAACAACATAGTTATCATAGCTATACCATTAAATTTTTGTTTATAAGTGTATACTTAACAGAAAGTGCTTTCATTCAATCTTTACAGCAAAATATATCTGGCACAATATGAGGCGATATGATTTCATTGTTAAAATATTTTATGTTAAGAGAGGAAAGAGAAATCCAAGGAGACAGAGCTTAGAAAGGTTAAAATGCGATATTTTTGATTAAAAGTATTAACCCAATAACTCACTAACTGTTTCAATAACTCACCCAATAACTGTTTTAGGCCAAAAATTAATTTTGGTATCATTAGAAACAGGAATTAAGTCTATCTACCAAGGAAACTCTAACTTCTATGAGTAATTATACGTGCTTTTTACGACAACAATCTTTTCTGCTATCTCCACAAGAAATTTACGATTTTGTTTCAATTTTTCAGCACTCCTGTTAAATTTCAGAAACTGTAGTCAGCAATGTTAACACTCTTGACTGATATATGGAATTTAATAAGTGCATATACATGAAAAGAATGGTTTTAAAGAAACTCATAGTTGCACCCTTTAAGATATTAATGATTGAATCTAATTTAGTATTAATGTCAATTCTGTTACTTTACCTCGCTTAAAATGGAACCTCAGACCATCGAGTTTTTGTAGTGCAAATGTGATTGGGAGAACTTAAAACCCTCAAAACTTGTATGGCAAAACAGGGCAAGGTGATTTTCTAAAATGTTTTAATAATTTCAGTACACCTTCGTGTATAAGTGTCATCTTGGCGTAGCAGCAAAAAATTCTCAAGGTTGTACTTAAAGCCAACAGTTAAGTAACATTTAATTAGGATTATAGTTGTTATAAATTGATAATAAAAAAATTCATTTACAGGACTGATAGCGGCGTAAATGATGGATGTGTAGCGTTGGTTGAACCAGAATTACAATGGGACACACAGGATTGTACGAAAATCAAAGATTTCATCTGTGAGCAAACCCGATGCTATTATTACAATTATGGATCTATACCTGTTTCGTCATCTCAGGGGTAAGCAGGTGAGCGTAAAAAAACACATACATACAAACATACATGCACATACACAAAAACACATTGGATTAAACTGGAATGCACTGCACAGATTAACACTACACTAAAAAGGAAACTCAAGAAAAAATGTTGTACACCGACATTTTGATCAAATTTATAAAATGTTTCCACTTATTTTATACCAGCTGGTTCTCATTTAGGCAGGGGTTTTCCCCCTAAGCAGAATTACAAGGCAACAGTTAGTGAAAACCATTAACATTTAATGAAGAAAAATGTATTGTAATAAATATTGCGAAAACTTCCAAAGAACTCTTGGTTGTTCCTATACAGCAATTTAACATATTTTCAAAAAATATATAGACATTTTTATGCATTTACATCAAATCGAAAATGTATTAAGATATTAAGTAAAAATAAAATAGATGTCTTCTCTATTTTATAAAATAAATAAATTTCACAGAAAAATACACTTCAGCATGTATTCACAAAAATAAAACACTTATCACATTCACCAAAAGCACTAAGATGATATAAAATTTGTTTACAGTATTAGAATATCCAAAATTAAAACAATTATACACAATGGCATGCGGGTAGATACTAACGAGAACACTAAACATAATAAATAATGTGCTTATAAGATAATATTTTTAAGGAATGTAAAAATATTGGAATATAAATTAGACAGCCACCAGTTGATAAATACCAAAAAACTAAAATTGTTTTTAAATAATTAGTGTGAATTTCAGCATTCATAATGAAATGTGAATAATCTTTTTGGTCGGTACTTTATAAAATTACCACTACCAAGGTTATTCAGTTGGAACGTAACCTTAAACGATAAGTTGCTTCTTTAATTAATAATATTGTCAAGTGTAGAAGAACTAGACCAAGATGTTAGAGGGATGATTAGCAAATGTATGATTTTATTTACATAGTTTTACAGAAATATAATAAAATTACCAGGTTTATAACAAATTTTATAGAATTCCTCAGGATTAATTAACATAAAATTTCCACAAATCTACTTTTCGTTAGACCAGTTTTCTTTACCCGGTGAAACTTCAGTTTAAAAAAATAACTTTTTTGTAATTTATAACCATGAATAACAAAATAAAGCCATGTAAATTATATAAAACCAAATAAATCATACTTCTGATCAAATCAAGCAACTCAGTATATCTGCAAAAAAAGTTTTTGCAGTGGGTTCAGCATTTTTTAGTAAAGGTTTTTTCTTTTCTTTAATACCATCTGTCGTTCCTCCTGTTCTGCTTTGCCTCTTCATGAAAACCACTGAATTCTGTGAAATCTGTTCAGTGTTTGCTTCAGTGTGATTTGCCATTTTAACGCATTTGCTGCTAATCATGCAAAATCATGTAGTAATTGTATGAAATAAGATATGGGATTGCAAGCTTTGTATACAATATAAAATTCTTTTATAAAAATGTACTTAAATCAGATTTTTAAAAAATGTGAAAATTTCTGTACAAAAACAACAACCATGACTGCATTTTTACTGCATGTTCAGCATAGCAGGTAACGAAAAGACAACATTTCAGCATCAAGTGCACCCCACGCATCAGTCCACAGTCCAGAATAACACCTGAACATTTTCCTCACAAAAATTATGAGCTGCGTTTTATTTCTAAGGAATTCCAGTTAAATCATCATAATAATCCACAACACTTTAGGCCAGCTGAACCTTTTCTGGTACCTATATCTTCCTTGGTCGAACAACATTTCTTCTTCCATCACATCATATTACCACGCTTGCAATGGCAAACAAATTTCAGACACACATGTTTTCATGTACTGCTTAATAACAGAGCTCAAAGACGTTACTGTGAGCTCTGATCTTATATCACTGTTCCTCAAGTTGTCTATCTAACATTCCTCAAAAACCAGCTCCATGAATGTGAGATGCTAGTTTTCTGCTTCTAATCTATGCCTCACTACATGTTAATGCAGTCAAAGCTGATACTTGATAAAATCTCAATCAAATCGCTCTCCTAGTGGTATTTCATAAAATAATGTATGGCACAGAAAACAGAGTTAAACTTTTGCAGTTTCTGCTGTATATCAAAATCCTTGTCAGATGACATATCACATTCTAAGTACAGTAAACATTAGATCTGCTCCAGGATTTGGGTGTGCTGCACAATTTTGAAATAGTCAGACCAAAACAGTAAGGTGGTTAAATGTTTTGAAATTAACAATGGGGTATTATTATTTCTCAGAAAGCCAGCAATGAATACTTTTATTAAATAGTTTTGAGTTTCTTTCATTTGATTTGTTTAAGTTTTTTATTGAACCACCTTAGGTTCATTATTGAATATCATTAAAATTTGTTTTTTTAAAGCATAATTTTTGTCAATTACAATCTATTTCAGTGGATATAAAACAAAATTACCATCAACCATTGGTTCAACAACCATAACGACATCAAGTCCTATTACAATCAGTTCAACAGTATCTACCACAGCAACAGATACTACTGAACCAATATCAATAAGTATCGATAATCAAAATAATGATCAACAAAATAACGATCAACAAAATAATGAAAACGAATATCAATCGAGCAACGAATCAACCGATTATAGTACAACAGAACCAATACCGATTACAAATCGATCTCAAAAATCGCATAATACGGTTCTAGAATCACGCCGTCTAGAATCTAGTCCTCCAGATCAAAATAATAAAAATATAAGTGAAAACAATAACAACGAAAACAATAATGATGTTCAATGGCTTTGGGCAAGAAATATCATGCTTGAAAAGCCAAAAAAGAAAACTACTACTGAATAAAAAAAAATAATTTAAAAAATTCTTTCTTACGACGGCTCTTTTCAGAAACCGACAAGAAATAATTTTTTTTTTAGTAGTATGTATTATTATTGTATTTTAATATTTTTTAAGTAATTTATTACATACCATTTTATAATTTATAGTGAAAGTAAATGAATGAAAAATAGGTAAAATTAATAAAAGACTGTGTGACCTGATTAAACGAACTGCTAAGATATTGCACTTCAATTAATTAATTTACGTCCATTAGTTTAAGTTTTTTTGTAAGCTAAAATAATACAATTGTAAAATTAGTTTATTAAAAAATTTTAATTTTAATGTTTGTAAATTTTTTCTACAATCCTTATCCTGTATATTACACTATAACGTTACATATAAACTTAAGAAACAATTATTCAAAATGTTCTTTTTAACTTTTTGTAATTAGTCTTAGATTAATAAACCGTTTTTTCAATCCTAAAGAGTATTTCAGACAACAGAAGCAAAAATCCTATGCATATTTTTATTTCTTAACTTTTACAATTTATTTTATAAAATAAAACTCCAAACTTTTGCTACTCTTTTATTTCCTGTTAAATTCACCTAGATACGCCCCTATATTAGTGCTTAAAAAAATTGATGGAAATTACACAAAATTTTAATTAAATACACGTTAATCAACAAATACATGGCTACTCTTATTTTCTGACAATTTATAATAATTGTAATCATTATAAATGTTTTGTTCATTAAAAATAAGAGTAACTTTAAATTTAACGTAGTAAACAAGATTAATGATAGAGAAATATTATTTGTTAAAAATTAAGAGTAACTTTAGGGGTACATCCTTTACAATAATTGTAATCATTAGAAAATAACGGTTTTCTACAAATCTTTCTTAATTGAAGAAAACGAAGGTTTTTCTTAAGTTAACCGTAATACTAGGTAGTTAAGAATTTAAAAAATTTGTTTATTAGAGTAAAACTAATTTAAAAGGCTAACCAGAATTTTTCATGGTTAACACAATGAAGGAACTGGGCGCAGAAGAGGTTCGTAGAGCAGAAAAGTGTATTTCCAAGTGGGAAAGATTATCAAAACGAAAAAGGCAGACTGCAAAGAGGAAATTATAGTATGAATTTAAAAATCAATGTGACTACAAAACTGGGATGTTTTAAGGTAGGTTCATTGCCATTTTCTTCTTCTTCTTCTTTTGCAAATTCTCAGAGAATTCATTTGTTTAGCACAAAGGAACATTTTCTGAGAAACCAGATAACCATAACTTATTAAATTTTCAGGGATGTTTTGTCTAACTGAGATACACACTTTAACATGAGATTTTCTTTTAAAACCAGTTTAAAAATTTACAGAAATAAATACCCTTAAGGTCGCCTCCGTGGCATAGTGACTAGTGCACTAGCCTACAAAGCGGAAGGTTCCCAGTTCGATTCCCAGCTAGGCTCTGGAAATTTTAACACGTTAAAACCCACTATTACAGTACCGAAACGCACAGTAGTCGCTAGTGACCAAGCTGTTGATGCAACTTTAAATAAATAACCAAAAACAAAATATCCTTAAATTCCAAAGTGTTCAGGAATTTTTTTAAATCAAAATTTTCAAAAACCCCCATATAAAAGTGTGTATCAAGGTGCAAGAAGGTGACATAAAATATCATAATGATCAATTTAGAACAAGCTGAGAAAATGTTCCTTATATTTGAATGGACATTACATTGACTACCCTTAAAGAAATCAGCAAAACCCAAGCAAAAAATCTCACTGTTCAACACCCTAACCACAATACCTTGAAATCGATAATAAAAATACAAACAAAAACATTAATAACTGATTTGTTTTACTTACCATCCATTAATAACTCCTTCAGGATTGAGCATTGGCACAACTTTAATGATATGTTTTGAGCGAAGCTTATCAGAAGCTAAACCATCACTTAGCAGGAAATCTAAGGACCCGTGCATAACCCATGAGGAATTTGTTTCACCAGGATGAATTCTTGATGTTAGAAATATAATTTCACGGTCCTAAAAAAAGTTTGCCATTAAATAAACTAAATGGGTAAAATTACATTAACAAAACAACTGCTCACAAACAAACACACACACAACAAAATGTAATACAATTCTCATTACTGATTCCACTAAAGGTGCAGCTACTATCTGAACTGTAATAATAATAATAATAATAATAATAATAATAATAATATATAATTTTCTATATATTTTGTACATACACAAACAAAATTTCCTGATTTACAATACATAAAGAACATAATTATTCTAAACGTATTTTAGGATTGTACCGTTGTAAAGTATAATTGTACAAACAATGGAAGGTATGGTAAATCCTAATTACTGTAACTTCCAGAACTAAGGTAAAACCCATTAACTAGTGTATGGGAAAACCCCCATTGTTAGAAGTAATTATATTAGAATAGTAGTTAGACAAAAAGTTGTAAATTTAGCCAACTGTCAGTCATCTGACATGGAGTAGACTCATTAGGCGGGTGTATCCGCTGTGTTTTTGGGCCTTTCTTCCACCTGCCAACTTGCAGCCAACCATTGGGATGGTTCTCCTTCCTTTTGGCCCTCCAGGTTGGTTGAACAGTTGGTGGGAGAGGGAGTAAACCAGAGGTTTCCTGGTTTCGGATATCACAGACCGAAATCAGTTCCATTGGGATTTCAGCTTGGAACAGTTGTTTAAGAGGGAGAAATTTT
This sequence comes from Catonia carolina, assembly GCA_035578175.1. Lineage (NCBI taxonomy): Eukaryota > Metazoa > Arthropoda > Insecta > Hemiptera > Achilidae > Catonia > Catonia carolina. The sequence continues at coordinate 715,792 of JAQMRL010000022.1, read as the reverse complement.
TGAAGAAGTGACCACGAGAACGAGGAGAAGAAGAAGAGAGAGGGAGATATTTAGTTTGAGGGCAATTCATTTCATATATATTAAGGAGTTTTAAATTTTGTTTTTTTATTAAAGTCGCACGAGAATAAAGGTTAGCTATATTTAAAATAGGTTAGGATAATTTAAGGATAATTTTGTCAAGAATTGATGCATTAATTGAATCCGAAGAAAAATAGTTTTATTTATTTTATTTTGTCATGATCTGTTGCTAAAGCTGGTGCCCAATATTTTTTTTATTATCATTTTAAAATCCAGATTAAAGAATTTTCCCACAGGTCTAGATAAAAGGAGGTGCAGGATAATGATACAGAGATAGTCTGAAATTAAGTAAATAAAAAGACAAAATTTATAAATGGAAAATTTAATGCCTCTTAGGAAAAATATCCTGTTGTAGGGGTAATCTTCACAACAAATTTTACAATTGAAAAATAATTAAGAATAAATATAAAATAAATTACAGTTGAGAAGTCGGGGTAGATTTATAACAGTACTCCTTAAAATCTTAATAACCCAACTGATTAGTCTACTAGTGGTAGAGTCGTCGCCACAAGTCAGCTGTTTAACGGCTAATTTTCAGAGATGAAGCTTTGGTTGTTCAAACCCTAGTAAAGGTAGTTACTTATAAATGGATTTCAATACTAGACATTGGTTATCAATGTACTTTGATGGTTGGGGTTCAATTAACTACACTCTCTCAGGAATGGTCGGGCTGTGTCTGTACAAGACCACACTTCATTTACTTGTAATTCATACTATCCAAATCTCATTGGGTCCATGGTTTGTTTATTTTTCTAAATTGAACAGATTGCAACTTACACACACAAAGGATTAAAAAGAAAAATTAATATAGAGTACACATTTTTTGTTTGAATTTACCTGTACTTTAGTGTCATAATTGTCAGCAGAAGTTACTGTAATGACAGGTGTCTCATTATTATTTAAAGTATTGCAAAGATTTTCAACTCTAAGGTATATTTGACTAGGTAATAGTGATCGACTCCATTGCCATATATTGAACTGTAACATTAAAAAAAATAAAATACAAATAAAATATATAGTAAACAACAACTTACCTAACTATTAACTAACTCAGAATTTTACATGCTTTTAGTAAAATGGTGAAAAAAATTATCTTAACAGCTACATAGGAGCAATTCTTAGTTTCCTTCAGTCAGATTTGTTAAAGGATCAGAAAAAAGTAAAAAATAGACCACAAATTAAACCAGTCATACCAAGAATGCCATACTACTCGATTTGGTACTGGTTGTAACAGGGATAAATTGATTATATTTAGGTAATTATATCACAAAAAATAAGTAACAGTGGGGACATTCAACACTCAAATGTTTGTAAAATGAGTTGGACCATCATCATCACACATCTTTTTACCAATTTATCAAACACTGAATCCATATCTTCATTCTTGGTCATTCCCTGGTATTTTTTTCTCCATATCCAAACCATCATAGGTTTGTCGATCCAACTCTTCTAGTCAGGCTGTTCATTCCCAGTTATTCCTTAATCACATCGTTTTTCACTCTCTCTTTTTATCTTCCCTGAGAGATTTCTCTTAAACTTCATTTCTGCCACCTGCATTCTATTCTCTGCCTTTCTTTCCATCAGTCCCTGTTTCCGCTGGACAATTCAGTATTGGCCTTAATTATATATTGTACATATTTTATCACAACATTGTCTTTGAAATTTATAGAACTATTAAATATTTGAACAGTTTATTACTCACCAGAAGTTTGGAGTAAGTATATGGGAAATGATATGCGATATAACATACATCTAAATTATGTGGAAATTGAATTGTGAAAGAAACAGTATGAAGAGCCTTTTTCTTTCTTGAGCTTCTTCCTGGAGAATATGTATTTTTAAAATAACAAATATCTTCACCAGCACGAACCCATTTTGATCTGCGAAATTGAAAATAAACAGAGAAATATTATGTATGAATAATTCAAAGTAAAACAAATTATAATAAAAATTTGAAAGTAGGAATCAAATCTGTACACCATTTTAAGTTTATAAAGACATTTTAAATTTCTTTTCTTCTCTTCATGGCATTCGCTACTTAGCCCATTCCAGCATCAAAATGTCTTCTTTTATTGGAAAACTGCGTGAATAATTTCTAGCTGTATAAATACAATACTATTCCTAGCGTTGTACATGTCTTCCCTCATCTTTTCCCCAAGCATCTTTTTCTATCAGGCCGGAATTCCAGAACGCATTTTGGAATTCTTTACTCTCTTCATTCTTTGAAGTTATATTTTCAAAGATGCTCAAAGATGGATGTTTCATCCATTTATTCCAATAATAGCAGATTGTTTCATTCACACTTCATTAGAAAAAGGTATGTCTTCTCTGTTCTGTTGTATCACATGGAGGCATGGACGCTCCAAAATTTTCTTTTAGAGAAGTTACAGGCCTTTGAGTTGTGGTGCTACCGGAGGATTTGGACAGATAGAATAACAAATCGATACGGGTTTGATAAAATAGGCATAGAATAAGACTTGATTGAGACAGTGAAGAAAAGAAAACTTGAATATTTTGGACATGTGATGAGAGGTCCTAAATATCACATCTTACAAATTAATCACGTAGGAGAAGATAAAGGGCAAGCAGAATTTTGATATACATCGGGCATCCTGGTTGAAGAACCTGAGGGACTTGTTTGATTGCAGTAATACGGAACTGTTCTGTGCAGAAGCAAATATGGGATGCGTAAAGATGATGATTTCCGATCTCCAATAGGAGAGGGACTTTAAGAAGAAGAAGAAAAAGGTATACTTTTTCTAGGAACAAGGAAGAAACCAGACAAACTGCCTTTTAAAAGTATTTAGATCAGAAAGCCTAAAAAATAGATTCATTAAAAATATCAAAATCAATTTTTAAATGAAAATATAACTTATTCTACTTAATATTATGTATATGAGAATAAAAATTTTACATACTTGTTTGTCACTGCTTCTTTAACTGAAAAAAGCAACGGTTTCATACCGAAATTAAACTGACTATTGGGTTTGTCAAAGTTAATGATATTAAGTGTATATGGTATCAAATTATCCATGTTTGATACTTCAAAGTAAAACCAATTGTGGTGATAGTTAGAATTGACATCAGGCATCATCACAAGATCATATTCACGTGGTCCAACCTTAATACATAACAGAAATATTAATTCAAATATAAAAACATTTAAAAATAATTATATTTTGTATATAACAAATTTCATTAAACTTTTCTGTTTTGTAGTTCACAGTATTTTACCCATCTAAATCATACAATTGGAGGCAGATAATTGATAATTTTTCTTTTAAAATATAAATCTTTATAATACATAATATGGTAACTTGAAACCAATTCTATTTTATACATAATAAATTTCACTAATTTTTTCAGCTGCCTTGGTCCTCATCATCTACTTACATGTGTTTGAGTGGATCCACCATCATCAGAGTATAGGTATAAAATATCTTTTTTTTGTCATCAGTCTCTCGACTGGTTTGATGCAGTTCTCCAAGCTGTTCTATCTTGCACAAGCGATTTCATATATACATACCTGTAACACCCTACATCTTTTGTGATTTGCTTTATAAACTCTAACCTTTGCCTCCCCCTACAATTCACTCCCTCAATATTACCCTCCATTATTGATAGACCAATACCTGGATGTCTTAAGATATGCCCCACTAACCTATCCCTTCTTCTGGTAAGATGCTTCCATATACTTTTTTCATCCACTCGCCTAAGAAACTCTAAATTACTTATCTTGTTCACCCACCTAATCTTTAAAATTTTCCTATTACACCACATTTTTATAAAATATCATATGAAAATCTAAAATATTTTTTAAAACCTACAGGAGATATTACATCTTTAGTCATCTACATAAACTTTAGTTACTTAGTTGCTCTATATAAAAATTAAGCTTTTTATAGATGACTGATGATGCAACATCTTCTGTAGGTTTTTTTAATCGCTAATGTGTTTGTTGCAATCTGTTCAATTTAAGAACAATAAGCAACCTCATGAACCAATGAGATGAGGATGATTTGTATGACATGTAAATGAGATGTAGTCTTGTACAGACTAAGGCCGACCATTCCTGAGAGGTTTGGTTAATTGAACCCCAACCATCAAAGTACACCGGTAATCACTATCTAGTATTCAAATCCATATAAAAGTAACTACCTTCACAAGGATTTGAATCACGGAACCTTTGTCTATAAAAATCAGCTTTTAAACAGCTGACTCGCAGTGACGACTCAACCAACCCGATGGGTTCGTAGGTTTTAAAAGATATTTTCAAGATTCAAATGATATTATTCTCTATAGTCTGATGATGGTGGATCCACCAAAATACAATCATATAAGTTGGTAATAGGATCAAGGCGGCTAAAAAAAGTTAGTGAAATTCATAATAAATAAAATAGAATTGATTTTAAACTGCAGGATGCAATATAAAGATTTATATTAAAAAGAATTATAAAATGAATAATTAGCTGCCTCAGTGGTATGATTTACATGGCTAAATTACTGTGAACTTCAGCAGACAATCCTAGGTTTGATTCTAGACTGGTATACAAGGTAAAGCAGTAATTAATTAATTAATTCAAACTCATCCAGATAAACAGAATGTCAAATAACTAATATCAATAACCTATGAAATTAGTTTGCTATTTTTGATAAACATAACTGAATCAACTTAGGATTAGTTTATCACACAACTATTCAAAATACTTATTTTGTATAAGGATACTTTTTGCGCTAAATAATTCATTTTATCAAATTATTGTCGGTTTTTAAAGAAATTTAGTTGCTCTTCAATGATTTACTTCATTAAAAAACTATTAAAGCATTTCAGTTCTCTTTTTGAAAATTTAAAACAAAATATTTAAGAAAGCTACCAAACAAGTGACCTCAACTGCAAATGAATACAAATACCTAAAAAAGATGAATTGTATGTTCACCAGATTTTAAACTTTTTCTAGATATCCAACCTATGAATGAATTCCTCTTGCTTAAGCACAAAAAGTATTGCATACCTTAGGTAATTTTGTTTGATTACATGCCACAGTGTAATGTTATTTTGATAACCAATTATGTCAATTTTATTACATAATTATAACTTGCATTAATAATTTTGATATTGTTTTACCTGAATAGCTTTCCTGAGATTTCCACTTTCAAATCGAGATTCAAATTGAAGAGAAGTTGCACTACATTCAGACAAACCTACCCGTTCTTCATCCCAATTACTTAACTCTCTAAAACAAAAGACGAAAATGAAAATTTTCCAGAGCACTTACAGTTATATAAATTAAGTAAATATTTTACTTTGAGAGACATTACATACATCTAGGAAAAAATGTTTTTAAAAAAGTTTCTAATAAGTCTCATTAACTGTAGAAGTTGTTTATAAATATTGTATACCCTATTGTAAAAATATTTTATTTTTTACTGACCGGTCACAGCTACTATATCACTTGTTTTTACCTTTTTTATACAATCCTACTTTCTACTGACATGTCTCTGTGGATCCTTCATAATCAGTGTACATAAAATTGAAAATAAACTTTGATAATTTATTAAAAATTTTCAGAAGATGTTATATAATCATTCATTTGTGTAAAACAGTTTATAAAACTGTCAAGTGAGGGATAATGAATACCAAAAAACGAAATTTGATCAAATCACATCAAATTACACAAATCATATAAAAAAGAAAACCTTAAGATCGTTAAAACAGACAAATATTTCAGTCTAATAACCATATAATAATACCATTATTATAGTATAAAGGAACCATATAATAATAAAATCAAAAATCTGGTGTAAAACACTCACACAACTTTCTCTTGCCAATGCAAATAATTAACAATATAACCTAACATTAGTAATAAAACATTAGAAATAAACAAAAAATTAACCCCAATAAACATAACCTAATTTTAATCATGAGTGAAAGACGCAAAATGAAAATAAACTTCAGTTTGGCTTTAAAATACAGAAAATTACTCTCACGCGAAACTAGGCTCAGAAGAGAAAAATGCTCTAAATAAAAGTTGAGACATACACACAGGTCAATAGATTAAAAACATATTTTTGGGTTCAGGGGGTCTGAAAACATGTATATCCGGTGAAAACTCAATTTCGACAAATCAACATGAAAACAATACTTCCCTTCCTATATATTTATATAGGCAAGAGAAAGTAATAATAAAATAAAAAAATATGAGATGTTCCATAAATATAAATATTTAAATAAACATAGCAAAGACATTTATAAATGAATTTATATTTATTTTCATTTCTCAGCTGGAGAGATTTTGAGCAACTTAAGTTCTGTTGTGCTTGTTACTGAACCAGCAGATGTTCCTAAAAGAGGTGAGGTAAGTTTGAGCTAATGAAGTATCTCAAATATCTTTGAAGTATCTTCAAATATCTGAGCTATTTGAAGTATCTCGACGTATTTCTGCACCAATTAAAAGTATATTTTCATCAAAAAGTCTCCAATAAGCTCAAAATATGTTAAAAATGTTTAAGGCTAGGTTAAATACAATAGAAAATTATAATTACATGCCCCCTACAGTATTCAATTTCATATTTTAAAAATATAATTCATTACTTTCGGGCAAAAGGATTGTAACCCACAAAATTGAAATGTTTCAGGAGAATCAAAAAAACTTATGAAAATTCTACATGAATAATACATTTATGGCATTTGAAAGGAAGAAAGTAAACTTATGATTCATCACAGAAGCTTTAGTTACCTATAAATCAGAGGCACAATAATCAAAATACAACCTTTCTGAATGAAAATAACACTTTTCAAAAAAATTTTAATTACAAGCTTTCTGCAGGGAGCTAGCTATTCAATTAACCATAGAATAAAATTAATGTTTTTTAATACTTACTTTCTCTTCTCTTGATTCGAAGCGACCAATTGATCCATATCGTAAACAACATTAAACATACTGTTAGATGGATACATGTTTCTATCAAGAGATGATAATAACTTTGCTCTAGAATAAATAGAAACAGTTTTTGTAAATACAAATTTATTAGCTGTTTAATAAAACACAGTACAACCCTGTTTATCTAGACAAGGTGGGACTAGACAAAGTCCTGACAAACCAAAAAAAGATACACAAAGAAGAGTTTTGTCAAAAATTTTAAGAATATGTTTTGCTAACATCTAAGTTATGTCTGATAGTGATGAAACTCTAAAGCATGCTATATACATGAACTCCAAAAGACAGTAAGGGATTATAAACAAAATAATTTTCAGGTGTGGTACCATTAACAGGACACTGGATAACAGAGCTAGAACAGAGGCAGTAGTGAAGTTCTACAAGGTAATGACAGCCCCAGTCCTTCTTTTCGGAAGTGAGTCATGGGTTACCACAAAACACCAAGAAAGTAGGATCCAAGCAGCTGAAATGAGGTTTTTAAGAAGGATGAAGGGCTGCTCGAGGCTGAATCTACTACATAACAAGGAAATTAGATTCGAGTTGGGTATATTTAGCTTGAATGAAAAAGTGGAGGAGTACTGGAATCAATGGAGGCAACATTTGGAACGGATGCCAGAGAAGAGAATATCTTTGAAAGTGACGGAATATGTTCCAGTTGGAAGAAGGGAGGTGGGAAGACCTCGAAGAAGATGGCAGTAGTTGAGATGTACGGTTTGGAATGTCTCGTGCTTGTGTAGACGTACAGGATGGTTTGTGAGTTTGGAACAGGCTTCTGCCTAATCCTTGATAGAAAGAAGAAGAAGAAGATAATTTTCAGTGAAATATCTATAACGAAGGTATTCCACGATCATTTCCTTTCAGATCTAAAATATTTCTAGAAAATTTAATAATAGAAAAACTTTCATCTTTTTTTGGGATGTGACCCAAAATCATACATTGAAGTCAAAGTAATTTTTTTTGGTTTAACATCAGACTGTTCTCCAATTACTGCTAATGCAGATGGTGAAGGATGAAATGATTTTTTGTAACATATGAAAATATGCCGAGCCTAAATGGGATTCGAACCCAAGACCGCATGATGAGAGGCAGCACGTTACCAACTACGCCAATGCGGTCGGCAATAAATTAATTGCAATCAACGTAATTAGTATACGAGAAACAATAAAGACTGAATAGTACTAACAAAAGAGTACTAAAATGTAAAGCAAGACCAGGAACCGTATTAAAACTGCCTGTTTGGTATTTTGACATGAGTGCATATAACACTGCATACTATGGTAATTGAGTGCTGAAATAAGAATGTTGAGGTCAGTGGCTAGCTCCATCAGATTAGGCAGAAGAAGGAATACAAACATTAGAAATGAATTGAATCTTCAGCCCCCAAAATAGAGTAACAAAATATAAAAAGAGTATCATAATGTACAGAGTATGGATGCGACAAAAATTCTCAATCCATTTGATAAAATCTATCACAAAGTAGAAGAAGTTTAGAACAGCTGACAAATCATGGGAAGAACAAATTTCAAGGAACAATGGTGGCTTGATACACCAAACTCTCAAATACATACTATCACTGACAATTCAGTATATCACATTACTGTACAATTAATTTTACACAAGGGTTTAGATATGTACACACTTAACTTATGTATGGCATCTGTTTAACTTGCTTGCAAAACATTACACAGCATTCTTACAATACACAAATTTTTGTTTTCTTCATCAAACAAAATTAAAATTTTAATCCTGTTTCAGCTAAACCAAATCTTTAGATAAACAGAATCTGGATACTCATATCCATACTGTACTCGTTGTTTTTCAGATTCCTAACACTTGTTAAGGTCCAATGAGCCTTTTTTTTTAGTGCTTGTTTAGCCACAATGGGCCACTTTAGTCAATTTGGAAGCTTTCGGTCTCTTTTTGGCGTAATATTCTCTCACGTTCTGAGCACGCTTTTGAAAATTCCCTCTTCTTATACTCTCTTTTGTGTGTTGTAAGCCAATGGTTGTGGTCCTTGATGACATGTTTGTATTTGGGTGATTTTTCCGTTAGATCTTTGTGAGTTAGTCCAAGTTCTTGTAAATCCCTTTTGATTTCTTTGTGCCACATGTATGCATCATCAGTGTCCGTTTTTCGTCTCATTGCATGGTCAATTAATCTGCATAAAAGTCTGGTGTTTGGTGTTCTTAGTATATGTCCAAAGTACGACAACCGTTTCTTGCGCATGGCCACTGTTATTGGTTCTATGTCTCTGTAGACTGGAGCGTTAGGTAAAAGTCTGTAGTGATTGTCTATCTTGTGCTTATTGTTTATGCAAGTTCTAAGTATCCTGCATTCTACTTTTCTGCAGGGTTCCTTGATTCCTCCCCCATCTATCCACGCTAGGATTTCACTGCCATATAAAATTTTGGTTCTTAATTATGAGCCTCTAATTTAGGATAAAACACGGTTTATTTCTTCAATTGTCTAAAGTATTTTTTAAGTATTTTTCTCTTGATAATATAGAACTGTATAAGCCAAAACTACTTAAAAGAAAATTCAAACTTATGACTGAAAGAGTATCTTCAAATATTAGTTAGCAATTTCACTCTGCAATGAATAATTTAAAAAAAAGACTAACATATACATAAAATTTAATCTTTTACAGATTTATTTTGAGAAAAAGATATTTATAATTACCTGTAAGCTTTCCTATCCCGATTAAACAATGGCTCTGGAACATCCAATTTTGAACACTCATCCATATCTGGATACGCAACTTTAACAAATGGAAGCACACTACGTACTCTTGAAGCAATTTTACAATAAGCAGTTCTGTTGCTATCAGTTTTAGACAAATCTTGAAATACTTTCAAATTAATTACCTAGAATTATTTAATTAATTTAATTATTACACATACAAAAACTACAGGTATTTAACATTTTATTTCTTGTTGGGTAAATAATGTAATTATATTTTAATTAATTCTACCAAATGTAACATAATTTTTTAAATTAACAATAAAAGACAACAAAATTTTAAAAATAGAAAGAAAAATTCTGAAAACAATAATTAATAACTATAATGCTTTTCACAGTTCATGAGCTCTGCTGTTCCACACATTTATACCAATTAGAATGTTTGCCAGCGTTGTCAGATTATACGAATGTATCAGCTTGACAAACATTATGAACGCATGTGTTTAAGAGCCGGAGTAGTTCAGTCTCGTCTTGTATCTTTTACTGAACACATCGATTATAGAGTGCATTAACATGCAATACTCTATAATATAATCAGCTGGTTGTATGTTCAGAGGTTATAATTGTTATTGAAAGACCAACAAAATGGCTGGCGAAATATATAACAGAGCTACAAGAGCAAGTATTAGCAACGTATTTGGTAGGGTTCATTAGTTTGCTCAGTTTATTCCAGTTTTCTCAATATCGTGATTGAATTTTAATTAGGTTATTTATATTTTATAATTTTCCACGCTTACTAAGAAGTTGTAATTTTATGAGTATGTAACATATCAGTTAACTCCTTTAAATCTAAAACAATTTCCTCAATATTTTTTAAGCATTTGATTTTACTACTTTCAACTTCTAAGAAACTGTCTTTATGAACCCTTTGGAAGTACACCTTTTATTCACCTTATTAATTACAACAATATTAACAAACCATTTAAAATTCAATACAATAAACAATGGAGTTATGTTGTACCATAACTAATTAGTAATTATCAAGATAAGTCCTAAGAATTAAAATTATATACCTTTTTATTAAAGCCGAAACAAAATCTTGAGTCATCCCTTCTGTCTTGGCTGTTAAGGGAACTTGTACGTTGTAACCTAAAAATATTTTAAATTTACGTTACATCAAGTTTGCTCTTACTTAAAAAACCTAACTGAGTTAATTTTTTTCAAATTCATTGGTTAGAATTTTAACAAAAACAAAAAAATCATAGTTAGCGCTAAAATAAAAAGTTCTAAAAAACTTGTACTTTTCAACTCTGTGAAATTTTAGAAATACACAGAAAAAACTCGATAAGAGTTAAAACTTTTTTTACTTTATTTAATATATCTTATAAGAGTAAAAGAATGTAAAAATATTTAAATACACACTCTTATAATTCTTATAGAAGAACAGACAATAGTTTTTACACATTGTCATGCAAAAGAATCACACCTTTTGATGGGGAGCACTTTCAAATTTTTATCTTATTATGGGTCTCCCTTTTTGTTGGACCATATAGAATAGTCTATCAATATTCATGGTACACTATTCTTATAAACAGTTTAAAAAATTGGGCCTTGCGAGTTCCAGAAGACCGTCAAAATCACTTTACCGGCTGATGTGTAAGTTTTGAATTTTATTTTGCGGGCGAATCCGAATGTTTTTACGCAAGACGCAATGTACTGCGGTTTAAATACCATATCAATTTATAAATCACCAAACTATTTCAATATTCTAGAGTATATTTCCATTCGTTTTACATATTCGGATAGCAAAAATCTTATCACTGAATGTTTCTCTCCAGTGTTACTCTTCGAAATTTCAAGCAAAGCTGACAATTTGATAAACAAAAGAGGTTATATTTATATGATGAACAGGTTAATTATGATTGAACAGCTGATTAACAGTGTCCCTAAGGTTACCAACTAGTCATTGAATGAACTGTTTTTTCTCTACATTAATTCTTCTCGTCAATTATTAAACATCCGTTATGATATAGATGCTACGATAAATAAATCTTTAAATACCATTTTATAACTGATTTTAATTAATTTATTTAAAATAAAATAAAAACAAAAAATTGCTTACCTTTGGAATGATTTGTTATTTTCATTTACAATAGGTGTCACTGTGATATTTGGTCCATTTTGAGCAATTTTAAATGTATAATTAGGTTCATCCTCAGTTCTATCTTGACTTAGTCTACCTGGAGACGTCGACAATTCACACCAGTTTGGGTTGTACCTAGAACAATCAAAATTATTTCCAAGATTTTATACAGGATCTACCCACCCACTAAAGAAATTGACAATATGATTTTACATTTTACTGACAGGAAAATTCAGAAAAAACAATAGAAATTTTTAACGGGCAAAGGAAAGAATGGATGATAATAGGTAGCCTGATTTTCGTAAAGAGAGCGCTGGGCAAAACGTGCGTCTGCATTACTATAGTCTTGTATGTACTGCAATAGTGCAGCATATGTAATCAACAATGGAACAGTATGCCTACAAAATACATGGGTGTTGTCGATTTTCAACAATACTCTGACTGTACATCTACCGTAGGTCAGAGGGGTATGCAGGGTCAAAGTCACGCATGCGCATGCACAGCCCAGTGCTCACAGTAATTGGCTTAACCTTTAATAGGTTAGAAGAAAATATTCTTGATAAGTGAAAAAACTAAAAATGTGACCAAAATTTTTTTCAACTAACATGTAACTATACAGAAAACAACGCAAACACAAAACAAATAGAAGAAAAAAATAAGTGTTAAAAAATCTGTTAAAAAATGATCAATATGAGAAGGAAAGAATTATACGTTTAAGAATAGAGGTAAGTAGAATCAGTAGAAAAAACTAAGCAGCAAGGGGTTGAAAAATTGCAAACAATTTTCAGTTCCCAGGTAATAAAACTACAATAGTGGAAATAACTCCCAAAAGAAGAGATGAAAGAAGAAAAGAAACTAACAAAGTAGTGTACTTCTTCAAAAAGTTAGACCTCACAAAAATGAATGTTCAAAACAAACTAGTCGATCCATAAAAATTAATGCACACAATTATTCTAATTTTTTTTAACAACCAATTTTACATTAATTTCCACATTTCGGGGCGTTTTTTCCTTACTCTTTGACGTAGTTTAGAAAGTACCTCAAGGTAGTAATATTGATTAATTGTTTGACCTTCAGGAACCCAGTGAAGGTACACAATCCCATATATATAAAAAAAACAATCATCATTGCTTTAAATTTTGACTTGCTCATTCGAGCTTTTTTGGCTCTCGGTGAAGTTCGGCTCTTCCAGTGCATGGATTGGCGCTTCGTTTCCGGATCATAAGTAAAAATCCTCGTTTCATCACATGTTATTATCGTTTTCAAAAAATTTGAGTCATTTTCAATTGCCTACAAAGTGTCAGTACAAACATTTTTGCGAGCTTCATTTCAAACATTTTTGAGCGGCACATGTCCTGAAGGAGCTGACAGAAGATGACTTCCAGCTCTGTTTTCAACAATGGAAAATTCACATGGAGTGTTGTAGGATAGAGAAGGAGTGTATATTGAAGGTGACAATAACTGATTATGTATAAAATTAAAATTAAATTTTTTACGTCAGTCTTGTTATTTAATAACCACACCTCGTATGTAGAAAAAGATACGTATAGTTCAAAACAAATTAAATGACAATCAATTAAAAATAAATTATTTAAGGAGCTGATTTATACTGAATGAAATTTACAAACATGGAAAGTTCACTAATATCCCTTTGTTGAAGAAACATAGGCTGCATTTGAATTGGTGCAGGCTGTTCATCAACATATTCTTCTTTTTCATTTTCTTCATCTTCATCTAGATAATCATCATTTGACTCATCTCCACTTTCATCAGTCTCTATGACATTCTGACTGGAATCTGCAACAAAATCCCTTATTCATTAAATGGTCGATCATGTACAAATAAACTTAAATAATTTGAGAAATGTTCTTATCTGTACAACATTCAGAACTTGGTTTTCAAAATTTCAGATTTGAGAGATGCATAATTTTAAATTAAAATTGTAACAATTTTTTTCAACTTGTATATGTAATTACATACAAGAGAAGGTGGAAAGAGCACTAGAATTGTGGAATGAAGAGATTGACAAGTATGAAATTCAGTGTGGAAAAATTTAAAGTTTGGAGATTTTAGTAAGATGGAGGAGTAGACTGCTGTACATAAATATGGAAGGAAAAGAACCAAGAATGAAATAGATGGGTTCAGTTATGAATTGGGTAAAAAATGTGATGCCAAGACAACAATGGAGATATTTTTTATGTCCGAATTGTTTTGCATGTTATTGCGAATGTAGATTATGAAAATGTATGATGGAAAGATACTTGCAACACCTGACCAGGAATCTAACCCAGGACTACTAGCAAAGAAGCCAGTTGCATTGACCACTACACCACTGGCTAGCCATGGAGGAAAGTTCAGCATTACAGAGAGGTGAAAAGGAGTAGTGGTTGGTTTGATCCACATAAACTTGGACGAGAGATAAAAAGGACGATGATGATCAATTTAACATTACTGTATATGGTGTATTGTATATACTGCACATGGTGTACATCATAAATTTTATCAATTTTCCTAGTTTTCTAAAATAGTCTTGTTGTTGTTTAGGTATTCAGCCAAAAGCCTGGTTTGAATCTCTAGAGGCTTTTCACGCCAATGCAGCCAGCATTGGCGTAGTTGGTAACGAGCTCGCTTCTCATCATGCGGTCGTGAGTTTGAATCCTATTCAGGCACAGCATATTTTAATACGTTACAAAAAATAATTTCATCCTTCACCATCTTCATTAGCAGTAATTGCAGAAGTCGAACGTTAAACCAAAAAAAAGAAAAAAATCTAGAGGCTTCACTAAGTAAAATGAGAAGAGAGGTGGTACCAATGCCTTCCTCATCGAGTTCCGACTGTAAAATGAAAGCCATTACTCTCAGACAAAATAACTCTGGCTACTCTTCACACCTCTCCCTTTTCTGTTCTTAAATGCCTCAGTACATGTGAATTAAATTGGCTGGCTATGTGAAAAGAAACAGAACTATTTTTTGTAGCCCTGGAACTAGCAGATCAAGTGCAAATAATTTAACACTCCACCTGGCTGTTATGGGCAAAAAATAGCCTTATAAAATTAAAATTTAAAAAAATTCACAAAATTTTTAAACGATTTTTATTGTATAGGTGCTAACAGAAGAGTATATTTTTATTGACTGACAGATGATAGAGCAGAGCATTACATAATTACTGTAAAATCCATAATGTCGTTATTTATTAATTGTAAATAACTATCAACAATTGATGTTTTGTGTTTTGATACAATCAACAATGAACATAGTAGGTATGTTCATTACATAATATTGCTCTGGTCAGTTCAACACACAATACATAATACTACATAATAAATATAATTCTGTAGAAGTTATTACTACATAATCACCAGCCTAACTTCATTAAGGGTAATAATAGACGGACAGCACGTTGACACGCCGTTACCAGGCAGCCAACACTGAGCGGTTGTGCACACGAATGATGGTGTGTAGTACCAACTATTGAAAAATTATATGTCGGCCGACATCGCATCACCGGCACGTTACCATTCTATCATCTGTCCTTCACCATCTGACTCATGTATGTAACTTCCCATCCAACGGTAACACCAGTGCAATGCGCCATCCATCTGTACCCGGTTAAAAACCACTTCTGCACCTTAGTACATCACACAGGATTCGACTATTCCTATTGTATTAGATTTTATTAAATCCTCTTTGAGAGGAAAGGTGTCTGAACACAAGTCTGAGGCAATAGGATGATACCAACAGACTGTAACCAATAATTGAACTGAAGATCTCTGCGTTTATAAATTAACTAGATCAAACACTACACAATAAATCAAAAGACTTTACAACCTACAGATGTACATTTTTAATTACAAGGTCCAAACAAGAATCAAACAAGGTTAACTTACTATAATCAATTCCAGAAACTGTAGGCAGTGTGAATTGAGCTGGACTTTTAGAAGTACAAACAGGTAACTCCTTTCTTTCAATACAAGCATTAATAATAAAACAAGTTTTTAGTAGTAATGGATCATGCTGTGCATCATCCGGGCAGTTTTGAATGAACTTGTATAATAATGCCAGACCATTTCCATTGCATATCGCATGACGACCTGATCCTGAAATCAAAGCAAAATTAATAATTTAAAATTTAAATTTTTTTGATGAAATATTTTTGGTAAAGAGTAATACCGACCTTCATAAAACTAACTAACAAAATAAAGTAGACAACTCCAGATGACTACATGATTTTAAAATATTATTAATCAAAACAAAAATAAAACTATCACATTATTATATTTTGGTAAGACAAACTAAAAATAAAAATTTGATCAACATAAAATCTTATACTGAAAAAGTGCTTCTTCACCGGGCTGGTCTAGAGGTAAAGTCGTTGCCGCGAGTCAGCTGTTTAACAGCTAATTTTCGGAAATGGAGGTTTCTGGTTCAAATCTTAGTAAAGGTAGTTAATTTTATACGGATTTCATACTAGATAGTTTAGACCAGTGCACTTTGATGGTTGGGGTTTAATTAACTATACTCTTCCAGGAGTGGTCTGACTGGGACTGTACAAGACTACACCTCATTTACACGTCATACACATCATCTTCATCTCACTGGGTCATGGGGTTGCTTACTGTTCTGAATTGAACAAATTGCAATGTACACACATTACAAATTTTTAAAAAAATCCTAAAAAAGTAAATACTCAGAGCAACTGTGTGTATATTAACAGCCATTACAAAGTGAATCATTAATATTAATAAAATAAATACAAACAATAAACACAGATGAATGTTTATTAACAAAATTAAAACTTACTTGAATTACAAAGATGACCTAAAGTTTGTAGTGTAAAATGACAAATACGAATTCTCATTTTACCATCATATCGTTCCCAACGCTCAAAAAGTTTTAATATTTGTGGCACCAGACCTGTTTTTATCATTCTAGAACAAAATTTACCTGGAAAATTTGTAAAAAAATTATGATATAAATTATTACACAAAAACATGAGTTAAAAATCCTATAAATGTTATGGTTGTTTTTCTTTTGTTACCAACAAGTAAGTCTTACAAATAATCTGCAAGTATTTTCACATTAACCTTGTAATAAAAACAATAAACTAAGGATTGATACATTTCCTCTCTTCCTAAGTGTCATGTGAGGTTGTCCCCTAAATGTTTGCTGTACTCTTCTCTATTCCTTGCCAGACACAACTCAACACTGGTAATTCAGTTCAATCTCTTGTGTTCATATCAATATCACAACAATGTTAAATTTTTCCCTTCAATATAAGCTGGAGAAGTTGATATTGGGGAAACCATATCCCAAGTACTCCAACTTATGTACTTAATATTACAAAGCTCCAATCCTGCATAAGAATATATGTGAGCATTGTACATAAAGTAAACCTTCATAATTTTACAAGTCCATTTACTCTTCCTCTAAAAATTAACATCTTTCTATACTTCATTCGACCTGTTCAGAGCAGCAGTGGACAAGGTGCGACTGACCATGATGATAGCCAACCTTCGTAATGGAGAAGGCACCTGAAGAAGAAGGTACTTCATAACATAACATAACTCTACATTTATAACCATAATTTTAATATAAATTAATCAACCACAAGATGAAATTTAAAAACGATGAAGTTGGTAAACCTGATTAACCCTTAGAAGCCGGGTAGTCCATTATATGGTTGTTAGATGACGAGTGTGTAAGTACTCAACAGTTTATGTAATAGTAAAGGTCGTGCACATGCAGACCAGTAAACATTATAATTAAATAATAGCTGAATGTATGAGGAAGAAAGTAAGCTATTTAGAAACACAATCAGGTTGGTGGGAAATTTATCTATTGATTTGTGAATGATGGGATGCCACTCAATTCCTGTTTTTTTTTTTTTAAAGAAAACCGAGTAAAGGCCATATTTCATTTTAAAATAGAGTTATAACCGCATTTGAAAGCTTGAATGGTAAAGGTTGGTAAACTGTTCAATGTTGTTATTACAGCAAAACCAGTTGAATTGAATATGACCTGTAAAATGGAATAAACGCTCCGAAATTTGTAGAATAGCCTATTTTCAGATATTCTTCACAATGGAACGAAAATGTTCTAATATTATCTTGTATAATTTTTTTTCTAGATGCACGTGTTCATAAAATTCTGTGCTTCATGTAATAACATATGTCATATAAAAATATAACTGTAGGAATGGGTCAATGACATCAGCTTAAAGAGAGAAACTTTTTGGCCTGCATTTTTATCACAGAATTCATATTCATGAATCTTACATATAAATAACAAAAAAAACTTGAATAGTCGTATAGTGGGCTAAGTGAGGGCATTTGATACATCAAATTTTTCGCTAGACATTTTTCTATAATACCAGACTAAAAAAAAATAAAAATGAAAAATATTTATTGTCAAATTTTGACAAAAACGTGCAACTTTGCATGAATTACAAAAAAAAAAGTTCGTAAATTCGCTGTAACTGGCGTAAAAAAAATGGAATTTCATGTTTGTTTTTTTTCAAACATCTCTCGAAGTTTTCTTAATGTCCCCTCATGTTTTCAGTCCCCCATGTCTCCTCATGTTTTCAGATCTTGCTTTTCATTGTTCGCCAGTTACCTGCAAAACTCTAGCCACCTTGTCCACATTAAAACATTTTGCATTTAGAAACGCCCTTATCTTTGGTTTATTTGTCGCATCTTCAATCCTCAGTCCAACTTCGTCAAGATCCTCTTTAATTGCTGAGATGTATCTTCCACCAGATTTCACACTGATTCCTCTGGTTATAAGTTGTTTTAATAACCTATTCTCTGGCATTCTTAATATGTGAAAGAAATAAGAAATTCTGCGCTTCTTCATTAGACTGATAATCGGTTCCACGACTTCATACACTGTTTCATTAGTGGGGATTCTCCACACACCATCCTTTTTGTAGTTCTTATTAATGCAAGTTCTAACAATTCTACGTTCTGTTTTAATTGTCTGATCACTTTTCCCTTCGTTTTTAATTTGTATTAAGGTTTCGCTATCATATAGAGCCTCCGGCAGAATCACAGTTCTACGAGGGGGTACCCAAAAGTATCCGGAATAGCTCTGCTGTGGGCGGAGCTTGTGCAGTACAAATTCCCGCCACTAGGCTGCTTGTAGCGCTACTCATTGCCAGTTCAATGCCATTTTGTTCGTTGATCTAGCTTGTTCTGTTCTCGTGCAGTGATTGTTCTCGCTAGTGCTGTTTTGTGCTCGTGTCGTTTTTCATGATGGCAAGTTTTAATGAACAACGTGCGGCTGTGAAATTTTGCTTCTTGCTCGGTAAAAACGCCACGGAAACAGTTGTAATGTTGAACATAGCTTACAAAGACGACGCTATTGGAAAAACCCAAGTGTACGAGTGGTTTTTGCGCTTTAAAAATGGCGACATGTCGATTGAGAACAAACCTCGTTCTGGACGACCGTCGACTTCCCGAACAGACGAAAATGTTGTGAAAGTGAAAGAAATTGTACGAACAGACCGACAACAGACCATTGACCAAATATCACAGGTTAGTGGGTTATCTTGGAGCTCAGTCCAACGCATTTTAACAGAAGACTTGACAATGAAAAGAGTCGCTGCCAAGTTTGTGCCTCGGGTTCTGACAGACACTCAAAAGGAACGTCGAATTGAAACGTGTAGTGATTTGAAACAACAGCTTGAAACTGATCCAGATTTCATGTCAAAGATCATTACGGGTGACGAGTCTTGGTGCTATGGGTACGACCCAGAAACCAAACAACAATCCAGTCAATGGAAGACTTCATTATCACCCCGACCAAAAAAAGTCGTCAAGTCAGATCGAACATCAAAACAATGCTGATTTGTTTTTTTGATGTGAGGGGAATTGTCCATTCAGAGTTCGTTCCACCAGGCCAGACGGTAAATCAAGCTTTTTATCTTGAAGTGTTAAGAAGACTACGAAACAGCATTCGTCGTAAAAGACCTAATTTGTGGCAGACAGGGGACTGGTTTTTCCACCACGACAACGCGCCTGCACACACGGCAATCTCGGTTACCCAGTTTTTGGCGAAAAACGGCATGGTTTTGCTACCACACGCACCGTACTCACCCGATCTGGCTCCGAGTGATTTTTTCTTGTTCCCACGCATGAAAAGGGGCATGAAAGGTCTCCGATTTAACAACGTTGATGATGTCAAGAAAAAAACGACGGATGAGCTGGCAGCCATCACTGAAGAGGAGTACAAAAAATGTTTTGAACAGTGGAAGCACCGGTGGGACAAATGTATTAGTTGTAATGGAGAGTATTTTGAAGGGGATAAGGTTCTTTTGTAAAAAAATTAAAAATAAATAGTTTTAAAAAATAATTCCGGTTTCTTTTGGGTACCCCCTCGTATAGTGCCTCATCTTTGTGTTTGTAGAGAGACATTTTTTATTATATGTAGATTTAGTTAAAACATGAGCATTCCTCATTTTAAGTGCTCTGTTATTCCAAGTGAGTTTTTCTTTTAATTTATTATCTATTATTTCGCCCAGATATTTAAATTTTTGCACTATTTTTATATTTTGGTTATTAATTTGAATTTTATTTATACATAGTGGATCCAGTGCCATTATCTTCGTTTTTTCATACGAAATTTTTAGCCCGATCTTTCTTAAAACTTTTTCTAAACTTATTATTTGGCTTTTAACTTCTTCCATATTGTTTGCCAATAGGGCCAAATCATCGGCGAAACCCAAACAGTTTGTCCCTATTGCTTTTTCTCCTTGGCCAACACTTACTTTTGGTGCATTTTCAGTAAACCATTTCTTCATGATAAAATCAAGGGCAATATTAAACAATAATGGTGAAAGCCCATCGCCTTGTCGTAGACCAGTTCTTATAGGAAACGGTTTGGGAAATTCTCCTCGAAATTTCACTTTTGATACTGTATTTTCTAATGTCAGCCCAACAATCTTGACCAGTTTTGGATGCAAGCCATAATTTCTCAATATTTTTAGTAGCGTCTCTCTATGAACATTTTGGCTGTTCATTATATATCGTATATATAAATATATACTACAACTGATGGCTACATAATACCTGAAAGGACCGATTGACTATTACGGTAACAGTCATCTAATACATATTTGGTGGTTTTTTCTATAAGTTATTACATAATTCAAAAACAATACTTAGGAAAAAGTTTTATAAATATCTTATATGTCACAATTTAAAACTGTAAAATTTATATAACAAAAAACAACACTTACTATTTTTAGTTAGAACAAAGAACACATTGAGTAGCAGTTTCAACTTAGAATTAGGTGTATAACCAAAAGAACTTAAGGCTTTATCCAATGTAGTTGTAATTCCATCCTTAACAAGAATATTGGTAGTAGTAACTGCAAAAATTAAACAAGATGTAATTAATTGTGGGAAAAACTAGATGACATCTGACACTAATTCAGTAATCATGCATGAAATGTAAAGAAAGTTTTTACAAGCTATGGTTCAACATGAGAGTTTAAAATGATAAAGTTAATAGAACTTTTATCTAAATTAGCACCACAATATTTACATTAAATATACCTTAGCATTAATTACATTTAATATACTATTGAATAATTTTTATTTCTCATGTAGGGCCAATTTTAGACCACATGAGGTGATGACTTTAGAAATTTCTGGAAGCTTTTTTTGCAGCCCACATTCTCAGCATTCATTCACTGTAGGCTTTTCTCCTATCTTCTGTCCACCTGGTGTTTTTTTGCTCTTCAAGGAAGCCCTTAAAGTCCATAATCAGTTGTCTGAATTTGGTTCGGTTCATTAAGTTTTCTCGGTTTATTCTGGTTTTCTCAATATCCTTTTCTAACTTCTACCCATTTATCTGACACCTTAGGTATATTGTTGAATGTCTTAAATTTATTTTGTCAACCGGTTAAAAAAAGCAGGGTTAAGAAAATAGCATTTACTTTTAAAATACTTTTTTGATGTCATTTCAGCACCAAAGTCAATAGTAATTTTTCTGAGTAATGGGAAAGTATTGAATACTGTTTGACCAGGAACAGGTTATAAAATTCAAGCACATCAGTTTGAACTATGAACTGTAGCATTATAGCAGTCTGAATAGATCAAAGAGAATATTAAATTTAAGTAATACTAAGCTACAAATAATTCCGCCCAATGTACATCAATTGAGATGAGGTCCATTCTATTAAGGATTTTTTATTTGTAATCACTTATTCAGAGTAATTTATGTGGCATTAGAATGGCAATATTGGTTCAAAGGTAGCTGTGTTTAATAAAAAATCTATTAATATAGTTACTTGAGTCTTGAGTTTGCTCATTGTTTTATCAAGGGGTAAACTATACCCTGAGCACATACAATAATTGTCAAGGAATCTTTTGCAGGTTTACTGTACGAATATAACTGTTTGTAAACAAAAATGACAAACAGAAAACAGAAAAGTTGGTTTCTTGAAAACGTGGTCAAACTATTCACAGGGCTGAACGAAATCTAATATGTAATGAAATAAAATGTTGTGAAGTTGAAGCTAAAAAAATCCCTTCCTGTGCTTCTTAACAAAAGTCACGAGCGAGCGGCTAACTACTGTGTTGTTTCTCTTTCTACAATTCAAAATATAAAGAAGGAAGTTAAAGACAGTGAAGAAGATAATTCTTCTTAAACAGTTTTGTTGACACCTGGTAAAAAAAAGGAAACGGCCAGAATGTAGGAATGCCTCATTGGACAGCTTTGACAGACATGTTGTCAAAATTATCGAGGACTTTTATATCAATAAGATAGTGGTGCTGATTAGTGAAAAGTTATTACCCGTTTTAAAAGAAAGGCTAAATTTTAGTTGAAACTTTGGACGTTACGAAAAATTTTAAAGGAAATGGGGTTTAAGTGGAAAAAGTGTCAAGTCACAACGAAGTATATTAATTGAAAGGCAACATGTGGTTAATAAACAATGCAAGTATTTTCAAAAGATAAAAGGACAAGAGGGCGATATATTACCTTGATGAAACATGGGCAGACAATGATCTTACTTTCCAGAAATGCTGGCAAAGTGTTCAGGTTAGTGGTATTAGGACAAGTATTAGCTGTTCAATCCGGTTGATTATTGCCCATATTGAATCAAATGAAGACTTTTTAAAGGGCAGTGAATTGATATTTTGAGTACGGACTGTAAAGAGGAATTATCACGACCAAATGAATAGCCATAACTTTGGAAAATGGATAACAGAAAAGATGATTCCTAACTTAACAGAGCCTTCAGTTATTGTCACGGACAATGGTAGTTACCACGATTAAATAATAGATTAACCACCCACGAAATATTCCCTGAACAAAGACTTGATTGACTATTTGAAACAAAAAAGTTGTTTCGTGTGACAAAAAGATGAGAAAGTGCACCTTATACAATCTAGTTGTTTCAATACAACCGTGGAGAGGCTTTTTGAACAAAATGGGCACAAGGTTTTGAGATTTCCGCCATACGTGTGTGAACTTAACCCTATTGAGTTGGCATGGAGTAAATTAAAAAATTATGTTCGCTCAAATAACACAACAGGTGACATGACTTTGAACAATTTTCAGCAACTCGTTGAAATGGGATTAGAAAGCATTTCTGCACAAGATTGAGCCGGTTATTTGACATAAGGAAAAAAAAATTAATATTGGGAAAATTATGGGACAATGGAAGACGCTGTTGATAATTTAATAATTAATTAGGTGGTTCAGTAGATACTAGTGAGACTGGTAGTGAAGATGACAGTGATAGCGGTAGTGAAGAAGGCGATTCATTCTAGAAGATATTGTTTCAGTAGAATAAGTTATAATAAGGTAATTTCAGTAAATTTAAACATTCTAGTCATGTAATTAAAATATAAATGCAATATTAAAAATCAGATTTTTCCTTACTAAGTTTTTGAAGAAAAAATTTCTCTGCAAAAACCCACAACATACAAAATGTATACAGTATAATACCGATTATCCGTGGTAATTGGGGGGATAACTATACCGGATAACCGGAAAACACGGATAATACAACCCAATCCGGTCGAGACCACCTACGTCATAAACAAAACCACCAGTTACGCGTATGCTTTATTCTACTGATTAATACATGTTAATACTATCGGATATCGGAAATAAATAAACAAATTGTATTGAAATAAAAATATTTACTACATAAATTTATACAAATCTTACCTTAAACTACGTAACAAAAAATATCACAAAAAAATCTGTTATTTTACTTTGTTTCATTTTACTACGATACGAAATTAGTTTACTCGTATGTCTACATTAATGTGCCTACTCATTGTTGTAATCGAACAATATTATCGTAGTAAATCACAATAATTGTGATAATTACGATGACGAAAATGTCGGGAGTTGAAAAGTTTTAATTTGTAAAAGTTATACAGTACATACATAATTAATTTTTCTAGTGATTTTAATTTTTCTAGCCGGCCGCGTTGGCGATGTTGGTAACGTGCTCGCCTCTCATCGCGCGGTCTTGGGTTCGAATCCCACTCGGGCATGGGATTTTTTCATACGTTACAAAAATTCATTTCATCCTTCACCGTCTGCATTAGCAGCAATTTGCAAAACAGTCGGACGTTAAACCAAAAAAAAAAAAAAAAAATTTCTAGTGATCGCACGCTTAATCCAAACCCCGGTTAAACGATCCACGGAAAATCGGTACTCTACTGTATAGTTATATAGTGATTACATGGTATGTAGTGAAATGTAGTATCTCACTGTTGAAGTTGGTAGCTTTGCAGATTTTCTCTTCCCTTCCTCACAGCCCATCCATATGCAAAGGGTATTCTCATGACTCCGTATCTATAGTACATTCATTATCTACACCTTACATCAACTAAACGCTGTGAATGAATTCCATATGTGAATTCGTATGTAGCAGTTAGTTGATAATATGATCACTTCCAGTTATTGATTAGAAACAATTGTTCACATGAACTGCTCACTCTCAAGACTCAATGAATACAGTATAGATATCCTCCTTTTGAAAATGATTGTGATTACCAAAGAGGATAGAGTGCAGTATAGAGTAAAAATTTACCTGCTGTTGAAACTCTTCTGAACTGATAAAATTAAACATGCACCCTCTTTTCTCTTCCAATTTGTGGAGTAACAAAAGAAAATGCTTTATCGTTTATTTTCAAAACTGAACACAACACAACCGTTCCAACTGAAACTGTAAATGAAAACTACGATAGAAATATTTACCATTTTTAGCCAAAGCTATGGTTATTAAAAGTAGAGGAGAAAGTATTCTTTTATGATTGTAATAGTGAGTTCGTAATAAGTGATGAAATACTTTAACACCATTTAGAAGTCTTGTCTTAACTGAAAATTTATGATCTGAAACAAAACAACAATAAAAACAATTTAGTTTTAAGATTATTTGATTAATTAGTCTTCCATGCTTGGTTAATTATGAGTAATTGACCCCTTTTCAAAAATAGTACAAGAGGACAGCTTTTTTTGTAGATGAATAAAATGAGAATAGATGAATTTTTATAGGGCAATAGAAGAAAATGAGTGATAAAAAAATGCAAGATCTGACCGGGAATCAAATCCAGTCATTCTGGTCGATTGAGAGACACACAGTTACATCAAATAAGTTAAATTACAATTTGTGCAGAGTATCAATCGAATCTGTGTACCTAATAAAAAACAAAAACCACATTCGATAATTAATTTTTTTAACACAAGAAAAGCAGAATATTGGTTCATATATTTAATCAGACAGTTTATAAGCTTCCAAATTTTGTAACTTCATTCAGAACACCACACCTGGTAATAAAAAAAATTCTTTGCTATTTATTTACAGTTGACTCAAGAAAAAGTAAACTCAGGTGTAGTGAACAGAAAACTTAAGTCCCGACTCAAAGACAACGAAATACATTGGAATTACTTCGAATTTAGTAAACACAACCCTATTACTATTATGTATACAGAGTAAAATTCACATTCATATGTAAAACCGATTCTGTATATAAACAAGATGAAGATAATTTTCTATCATATTTTTGAAAATGAGTAGAACTAGATACACTTAGGGTACAGCCACAGTCCACACGAGTTCAGAGTTAGATTCCAATTATGAGTGTCGGCACAACAAAGGAACTTGTTTATTGTATGGGCATGGCCACAGTACAGAGTATCGCGCGAGTGCGTTGTCGCCAGTTGGCTAGTCGGAATGAATTATTCATTCATGTTTGCGAGTCTGAATCAACACGTGGATAAGAACTGTTTTGTGGATAAACTGACCTATTACTTAGACTGTTGTGATGGATAAGAAGTGTTAATTTCAAAAGTATTTTTGAAGAAACAAATTTCGGACAAGAAGATAAAACAAAACATTCAAATCCTAATATTGTAGATGCATGCTGGAGAGATTTATACAAGGAAACTGGCGTAGAAGGTCAACTTTTAATATTACTAAATTGTACAGTTTGCGACTAACAAAAAAAGCAACGGAAAGAACATAATTAAGTTGTTGTTGTTTAGGTCATCAGCCAAAAGGCCGGTTTGAACCTGTAGAGGTTTTATTAAGAAAATCGAGGAGTGAGGTGGTTTACCGTGCCTTCCTCACTGAGTGGAAAAGTATGCTTATCAGCATGCCGAGCCCTCTGAAAAGCACATATTTTCCACTCTGCAAATGACACCTTCACTTTATTCACCACAGGGTCTGGCTGTATAATGAAATTCATTACTTTCAGAGAAGATAACTCTGATTAGTGACTTTTACACCTCTACCTCTTCTGTTCTTAAACGATTCAGTCATTTAATTGGCTGACCATGTGATAAGAAACAGAACTATTTATTTTGGCTATTTATTTAATAGTTAATAGCTATTTATTTAATATATAACTATTTATTTTATAATTAAGTTATAATTTCATTAATGAGTGTAATAACATTTATATTAAAATGCTTTAATAAATTTGTCATTATCGATTAATGTTTTATAAATGAGGAGATAATAATCAAAACGTGCTTTCTCACATTTATAAAGTTTTTCCGGATGATGAAAAACCTGATTTTACTTTATTTCTTTGGATTCTAAACTTTTTCTTGTGTAATACCTGCAGTAGCCATCTCAAAATGACTATTTCTGATAGGTGCTTCGATCAAAATGCTTCAAATAATTAGTAATTGAACAGAAATGACATAAATAACCCATGGGGCGTAGGGCACATCTTATTGGTCATTTGGAGAAACCACTATTTGGTTGTTCACAGCTATTGGTGAAACCTTGTTTTCAATGAAAAGAAATGTTTCATTATGTTTATGTTTTTTTTTGTAATCCCTAATTTGTGTACGTTGCAATCAGTTGAATTGAGAACAATAAGCAACCCCATCACCCAATGAGATGAGTATGATGTGTATGACGTGTGAATGAGACTGTGTAGTCTTGTACAGACCCAGGTCAACCATTCCTGAGAGAGTATGGTTAATTGAACCCCAACCATCAAAGTACACCCCTAATCACTGTCTAGTATTCAAATCCGTATAAAAGTAACTACCTTTACTAGGATTTGAACCAGGAACCTTTGTCTCCGAAAATCAGCTGTTAAACAGCTGATTTTGGCACCGACTTTACCTCTAGACCAACCCGGTGGGTTTCATTATGTTATAACTTTTTTTTTTTTTGGTTTAACGTCCGACTGTTCTGCAGTTACTGCTAATGCAGACGGTGAAGGATGAAATGATATTTTGTAACGTATGAAAAAATGCCATGCCTGAATGGGATTCGAACCCAAGACCGCATGATGAGAGGCGAGCACGTTACAAAAGTTATGTTATAACTGAAGGAGAAATCACATTACGATAAAATATGAAGAATAAAGTGGTGTCTTTCATTACACCCATATAAAACCCATAAAAATCTCGATTTTCGAATTTTTGGAGATAACACGTTTTGATTGTTAGCTCCTCAAATACTGACAGCAATAAATAACAGTTTATTGTACATATTTCACAATATTATTAAATATAATAACATCTGAAAGGTATTGCAGAGGGTTTCTTCCATACAAGAGCAGTAAATATCCCTGATTGTTTTGAATCTCTCTTCCACTGTGGACACTACTTGTTTGTCGCCCAGTAACAAAGCCGAAGCAAGAAGTCGGAATCTGACTCTGAACTCGCGGGCACTGTGGCCATACACATACACATTTGTAATAACAAGCCTTTTATTTTACAGACAAAAGTGTGACAGTTAACACAGTTCAGAACTATTTCTGACACACAACATTGGCTTGAATGATAGAAATTCTGCTTTTGATGATGAAGATTATATTGTGACAATAAGAAGGGCATGGTTCGCGAAAGTTCTAGCATTTCATTCATAAAAATAGTAAAGAGAGGATAATAGAGTGAAAGAGTAATAATGGGGTGGCTATAAAGGGGTGCCTATTCATGAAAGTTGTTTGAAAGGACTGCGCTATTATTTATGAAAGGGACCTGTAACACTTTCTATTTACAATAAGATCTATTGATGACTTGTTTACAATAGATTTTTCTAGCACTCATTTATAAAGGGTTTTTTGTACCTTATTATTTGTATGGAAGTTCGGTGTTTTTCGGGAAGATTCTTTTTGATTCACTATAAAAGAGACCCCCGAGCGGGGTCAGTGAGTTAGTATTAATTTGATCTTTGATGACTGGCTATCGGACGTAGTGCAGGCGCGTTCCGAGAATT
This sequence comes from Catonia carolina, assembly GCA_035578175.1. NCBI lineage: Eukaryota > Metazoa > Arthropoda > Insecta > Hemiptera > Achilidae > Catonia > Catonia carolina. The sequence continues at coordinate 687,243 of JAQMRL010000022.1, read as the reverse complement.
GTGTTGGTCAACGATTGTTATACTGTCTTTGTTTGTGTGTGTATTGTGAAAAGTTATTGTGTATCTGTATTAAATTCAGTTTTTGTGTATTCAGTATCATTTTGTATGTGTATTCTATAAAATTGATTGTAAGTAGTGCTAAGTAAATTAATAAGTTATTTATTGTTTATTATTTATTTTAAGTAAATGATTAAGCTATTTATTGTATTACTTCAATATAATTAGTTTGTTGTTTATTTTGTAAATCTTTTAGTGTAATAAATATTTGTAATTGTAAACTTTAGTGTATTAATTATTTAATAAACTAGATCCCGAAACGGACCTTAGCGATAAATGTCACAATATGCTGCCTAAAGATTTACTGCAATTCATTGATCTTAGTCCTAAGGAAAACTGTGACTTCATCCACGTGGATGTTTATCTTTCAACATACATGATACAATGGAGTAAAAAATTTCCATGTGACAGACACTTAACTGAAGTGAGGACTACACATTAAGGACTTTGCAATGAACTCAGTAAAAAAATTCTTCAAACAAGTATGTAGAAAATAACAAATTATTGAATACATGAAACTAAAATAAGTACTGTAAAACTACACAACCCATATGAAAATTTGGTTTATACATATTTTTTAAATCACTTTTAAGGCATGTAGTGAAAATTTACAACAGAAATAAACTGTACAAGTAATCAAATTTATGCTCTATTCTAAAGCGCTTTCTCACAAAAAAATATTTGAAACTACGGTTCAAACTTAATTTATGCAACAAGATTCTTAGAAGAAAAAACATTTTAATTATAGGAAAATTGGGTGAAGGGATAGAAAATTTTTGACAGATACAAGATGATCACAAAAGTGTTGAGCTGGCAGTGGGAGTGTAAACATGTCCGCTCTACTAGCAGTTTTCATCTAGGACGAACAAAGGGGATTGATATGATTTCTTTGGTCAGAAGGAGTAAAAGGGGCTGGAAATTCATCATAGAATTTAATCACAGTATCAGGACAGTAAATCGTCCTGGACAGGTTTTCAAGAGGTTCAAGAAGTTTAAAAGAACTATGGAGTGGAAACACCCTGAATCACCGGTGAAGAAAAAATTTAAGACTGCATTATAGGCAGTAAAGGTTATGCCAATTGCATTTTGGGATGCAAATGGGCTTGTACTGGAAGATTACATGGAAATTGGGAAAACTATCAACAAAGAATATTATAGACATTATTGACTAATAAACTTAAACCAGCCATTTGCAGCAAACGACAAGGTCTTTTGTCATGGAATGTGTTGTTGTACGACAATACCCGCCTTCACACGGCTTGACTCACCCTTGAAACCATCAAGAGATTGGTTGCTGGAACATCCACCTTACAGTCCAGATCTTAATCCTTCAAACTTTCATTTGTTTGGGCTGCTTCGCAAGGTTGTCGATTTTTCTCAGACCAAGAGGTGCAGGAAAAGCTGTGCATCAGTGGCTTTGCAACCAACCAAAAGCCTTCTTTTTGGCAGGAATATATAAGCTTGTGGACCGCTGGAAACAGTGCATTACAAAGGACGGAGACTATATTGAAAAATAATGAGCAAGTTAAACTGTATTTTTTATATAAATAAATTGTTTTACGAAAAGTCCAGATTATTTTTGACTCACCCTTGTACAAATTAAATAACAGAAATCATATAAAATAAGTACACAACAATAATTATACTTTTATTATACTAACCTTTTTGTGCAAGAACACCTAAGATTCCAATTAGCTCTTGTAACAGTAGTTCTGATGGTTGTATTTCCCTGTTATGAAGACAAAGAACTAGCTTCACGATACTTTGTGTAGCATTTAATTCAATCAGTTTCTTAATAACAGAAATACGACCAGCACCTGTTGAAATATTAAGCCAAATTTCATACATTACATTATTAACCAATATACTAGAGACTAATGAGAATATTTAAATGATTTCCTTTATACAGACTTCTTGGTCTTATGTAAATAATTTTTTACAAGTAATTGAGATTACAATACAAATCGAAATATAATGCTCAAGCAAAATACATTATTAATTTTCAATTTGTCTTGACATCATCATCCTCCTCCTTTATTTCTCGTCCAAGTTTCCTCATAACAGCCTTCAGTACACTCCTTCCCACCTCTTTCTATCGCTGAACAATCTCTTGTTCACTGATCTCTTGGCATCTTATCCAGTTCCCAACTCATCTTAATTATAACTAAACCCATCCAATTCATTCTTAGTCTGTCCCTTTTTTTCCTCTCCATCTCCAAGCACACTTCTGTCCTTTATCCTATTGACATCCACAAACTATCATAACTTTGTCTGTGCAACTAATCTTATCAAGCATCTATCCCCAATTGTTCACTAATTACATAATTTCTCACTATATCTCTACTTAAACTTCCTTACTGCTGCCTGCATTCTACTCTCTGCTTTCCTTCCACCTACCCATGTTCCCACTGTATAAGTCATTCGAACAAAAAATATACATTGCACACAATTTGTACCCACACTAACTTTTCTTGACAAATTATAAAAAAATATGTTTAACTACTCCATTTACAAAAAAATGTGCATTTAAATTCTACATTTGCACATTTATTTCCAAGAAAAGCAGAATATTTGAAAAACTTTCATATAGAATAATTTCATGCTAAATCATTTTCATTTAAAAAAAACAAGGAAAATATTACAAAAAGAAATTTTTTATCAAGGCCAATCATTTCTAAAAAAACATATTTTATGCTTTCTAGTAACCAAATATAGCACTAAATTAGAATAACATTCATACAATATACATTGTTACTTTCATACGTTTGAGTAATTCACAAAAATACATTTCTTAATAAAAAAAACACCCTAATAAATATCTTATATTACACAAGACATTTCTTAACCTACAATATCATCAATAGTTACAAAAAATTTAGAGAAACTACCATTTTCTAAGTGGTCATAACTCTGTAACTACCGTCACTAAAACTTTAAGACAAGTACTATAAAAACATCTCTAATGATTGAATTAATCAAAATAAATAGCTAATTGGGGAACATAGTACAATATATAAAAGTGAGTTTTGAACAGGTAGGAGAGCCTTATTCTAGATAACAAGGAGAAGAAGAAATTTCCATACCACATATCTAATATATCCTTTAAATTATTCTCTAAAGACATTTACTACACCAAACTTTACACTGGTACCCTTCTCAATTTATCTAAATACAACTTAATATACAACACTATATGAGGAGGTAACATGCAAAACGTGTTTTGTCACAAAAAATTAAAAATTGAGTTAGGGCCGCCATTGCATTCTCCTGCATGAAATACATTATATTTAGCTGTGTTTTCAATCAAATAAAATTTTGTCCAATGTTAAAAGCATATTAAAAATTACTGTTTTGTGCAGAACATGTTTTGTCCATCATCAAGATTCAGTCAAAAAGTGTTTTGTCCATCTGACCAATAAGAGCGCTTCAGTCTACCAATCAGCTGTGTGGAATGCATTCTCATTATTTCACACTTTTACCATTCTATAATAGTGTTGAGGTATCATCCACACTGTACAACCATTTCTCAACAGTTGAATTTAAAGGCAAGACTGCTTAAATTGTTTAGTGAAAAAAAGTTATATAGATTAATTATTGAAAAAGATGTTTGGTGATGACTGGGTAACATCACCTGATCACCGCCTTAAATGGTATTCATCATTGATATTCGAAGAGCTGTCAGCAAAGTGTGAAGCACAGGTCATCCATCTTCTGTGACTGTCTTGAAGAAGAAAGATGTGATATCCGGATTTAAACTTTTGAATCATTATTACTTTTATTATTTTTATTATAAGACTTCGTATAATATGTTTAATAATTTTTTAATAGGTAGCCTACATTCAGTATATCATTTTTTAATATATCATATAAAAAATTATCATAAAAATTCATTATATAATATCATTTTTTTAGTGTATCATTTTTTAATATTTATTATTAATTACTTTCAATATGTCTTCTTATAATTTTTATGAATTATAAGTAACTTTAAATTTTTATACTGTCTTAAAATAATAAATAAGTCCATTACAAAAAAACTTTGTCTACATAATTTCCACTCAAACCAAGTTATGTCCATTACTTTCATGCAGAACGTGTTTTGTCCAAATTTAAAATAATGTTTTTGAACACTTTTCCCACATCAATATTTTCAAAAATTGTATATTTAGCGTTTTTTATCATCCTTTAAATGCTGGTAGCTAAACCCCGTATTAAATCTGCAGTAAAATCAAAACAACAGTTTTTTGGTCTTAGTGTAAAATGACATTATTGTGACAAAACACGGTTTGCATGTTACCTCCTCATATTTAAACAAAACTTATTAAATTTTAATGTAAACTACAAAATTTCACACTTCTTCCTCCTACGAAGTTTACCTTCATAATTCTCTTGGTCGCATCAGATTGATCCTATTCCACCCACCTAATGTTTTCGAAATTCACACTTAAAATGAACAGACAGATGTTCGCTTTAGCCTTTATGGACATGTATTTGTATAAGTAGACACCTCCAAATTAATACAATTCCGATCCAAAAGATATAAATTAATTTTAATAAATTTTTTGATCCAATAAAAGAATATAAAGAACCTACAAAAGATAAACTTCTGTGAGAAAGAGAACATGCAAGCTTATTTGAATACAGCAGAAGGTTAGACTATCAAAGTTTTCAAAATTTTGTCTTAATATCCAAGCATTTTAAAAGAGATATTTTGTTATTGAATGTTAGGTAAAGATTTTACACGTATTAATATGTCCATTGTTTTTTCTAACATTGAAACTGAAACCCATGTGATACTGACTCCAATTTTTAAACTGGTTTAACCGAATATAGATGAATAAATGTTTACAATTTGATAGAAAAATTTCACAATGTGTGCTATATGATCCTAACCAATAACTAACGTCATTGGACATTATCAAAGATGTAAAATGAATTGTAAAATTTGTTATTACCAGAAAATGTATTTTTGATAGCTTAATATTTTACTTGATCTACTTTTTCTTAACCCATTTTCATCAATCAATTCGATTGCATGCATTAACAACTAGTTTGTACAGTCTGGTATGTTCCAGGATTTCAGTAATGATTATTAATGAATTAAAAAAGTGTGAATAGAAGGTGATATTAAATTTACAAATAAAAAAACATGCAATAATTTGTAGCATAGTGAATTAATTTTATTAAAACAAAAAATATTTCACAGCCAAGGGTATAACAAACATAAGACAAAAACATAACAACATAAAACATTCACAACAAAGGAAAATAAGAAATTTTTTGAGTATTTAAAAAAAAATTCATTAAGTCCTTGACTTCCTTAAGATATCATAAACACTCACCCAGAATAGTACCTATTATTTATAAACTGGTTTAATATTTTGATTTTTCGATTCAATTTTATTGATGTAAATATAATCATAAAAAAATTTTAAAAGAAATAAACAGTTGAACTAAAGAAAATTTGGGAAATATTCAACCTAAATGAATTAAGAAAAAGGATTTATCATTGTTTCTAACATAAGTTTCCAGAAAAAATAGATAAACTATTATTTTTAATAAATAAACGTTAAACAGTTACTACTCACCAACCATATTTACGTGAATATAAATTATGTTAAGAAATACAATACTTAAAAAACACTGAACATGTACCCCACAAAAATACATTAAGTACTCTTTTAATTTATAATGATTTTTGGTTTCCAACAGTTTCATTTTTCTGCCATATTAATGGGTTAAAACCCACTCGCTCAAATATGACAGGTCAAATATCTGTATAAGTTAAATATGTACAGATGGGGGTGAAGGTGTAGGAAATTGGTACTTTTGATTGTTGATGTGTGTACTAAGAATAGGTAGGCTCTACTGAGTATGGAGAGAAAACCAAATTAAGAATGCTGCATCGAATATAAATAGTGTTCTTAATGCTTATTACAAGTTAGGTGAGTTTTTTTTGTTTTACATCAAACTATTTTGGAACTACTACTAATTCTGATGATGAGAAGGGCTGTCGATGAACATGAGCAATGAAAAATTGACCTGACTTGGAATTGAACCTAGGACCAATCTGTACTCGTACAAAGTTGTACTATAATAGAACACACGAAAATGGTCCTTTTTGCTGCACGTTGCCACGTACAGCAGTCAGTAAGCGATTCATTATTGTACTGTCTCTGTGCTTCGTTCAGTTGGTCATTAAGTTTAGTTCAGTTCAGGTATTCGCTAGTTATTATTAGTGTTATTTAAGTTTGTAGAAATTTTAAAATATAACAAAGTATCATGTAATTATCTAATGTCATATTCGTGTTTCTGGGCAATAAAACCCTGTTCCAGTGATATTTTCAAAACAAAAATTACATATTGTAGTGTGAATGTTTTGTGTCTTTCTAAAAATAGCTTCTTGGAGTGAGACCGACAGAGCGCGAATGAACGGATCACGAGTCAGGTAAGTTATGGTGTCAATCTTATGTTTTCTTAAGTCAAATAACTATTTTTTCCCTCTATAACCTATGACAAATAATATATGAAATTAAAGCTAAAATTCTGTACTTTATAACGAAATAATAAAAAATATATGTCTTTGATTTTAAAAAAAGTTATTCGTTGTCAAACGCAAAAGTCGCAAAATTTAGGTTGCTTAAATTTGTGCGTGCGCAACTGACCTAAAGGTCACACCATAATAATTATATTTATGTCGTGATAAAATACGATACATTAGGAACCCACAGTATTTTTTCATAATTTTTTTGATTAAAAAAGAGCTTAAGACGGCTAGTTAGGGAGACATCTAAAAATTCTTGCAGACTCGAATAAATCTGTGGGGAGCGATCTGGCAACAATGCTTCAACTACCATCGAACCATTTTTGTGCGCTCTGTTATAGCAACCGAAAAATTCTGTTCTGACTCTAGTCGATTGCAGACTTTACAGTTTATTACTTTACTTAACAGTTTATTTTACAATTAAAAGAAAAAAGAAAAATTTCTATAAAACTTACAACAATAACCGTATATTCACCGTGGTAGTTTGAAAAATGTATATAAAATGTACAATAATAATAATAATCAAATATTTACCATGGAAGTTTGAAGATAGCACAAAAATATTCAGTGAAATCAATGCTAAAAATACAAAGCAAATACACTACAAAATGAGACTATGATGGTAAAACAATATCTTAACAGCAAAAAAGCAAGAATTTTTAACTACTAAAAAAAATGACTACAAAAGTTACATCTTTATATTGATATTATATAATTGCCATAAATGCACGTAGCTATTACAACATACAAGCCTACAAAAAAGTACAAAATTCAAAAAATGAAAATAATATTTAAAAATGAAGTAAAAGTTCTTCACTGTCATTCATACTTCACAAAATTCTGTACTTTATGACGTTCATATTTCAAGAATTAACTAAGAAATGAAATGGATCATTACCCTTTGATTGATGGTTTTTCTTTAAATCTGATGACGATGATTTTAATTTCTTTTTTCCATCTTTCTTATCTGTGGGAAAAGGAATAATCAAATTGCCAATAAGTTTTGTTGTAGATTTAATTAAAATCTACACAACTAAAGAAAAATTGTACAAAGCTCCTGTAATTTATAAAAATATTAAAAAACCCAACCAAAATTTTAAAATTTAGTAACTTTAAGTAAATAGAAAATTCTAATAACCCAATAGTATGTTTGAACACATTAATACAGTAATGGAATTGGCCATACAAACATTTTATAAAGTCGCTAAGGAATGTGTACACAAAGGTGATTCATAGTGGCATATCAGATTGGATTACAAAAAATATAAATAGTAAAGATATTTAACAAAAAAATAATAATAAGGATTATCATTATTATTAATCCTTATTTATACTGAAATTATTGGATATTATAGTTTATTATGTGTATTTAACTGAAAATGAACTAAATATGTTCGTATGAAACATAGACTGAAGAATATTAGCTCATGAATAAAAACTGTTATTTCTTAAACATGATATTCCAGTGATAATAAAATTCATATTCAATACAACAAACTTCATGACTGCATAACTGTAGTACTTCATTCTTATTTATGATACTTTAGAAAGGAAGTTACAGAATAGCAGTTTCTTCATAGACATGGAAACCCTAGTTAAGAACTGAACCATATACACTTAACAATTTTAGCAAGTACTGAATAATTTAATTTACAACGTGGTCATAATTGTTGTTTAAAGGTTAATTGAAAAAAAAAATATATATATATATTATATAATATGTGTTTTAAGTCTATTTAAAGTCACATCAACATTTTTGTCATAAACAACTACTGTTGGGTCATGGAACTGGAACGGTCTGTCTTAACTGTGAAATAATATCTAGATAATCACTTGCAATTGAACCTGGGCCTTCTGCTTTGTAGGCTAGCACACTAAGTACTATGCTACATAGGTGACCAAAAATAGATTTATTTCTGGATTTAACCCACCGGGTTGGTCTAGAGGTAAAGTTGTAGCCATGAATAAGCTGTTTAACAGCTGACTTTCAGAGACAAAGGTTCCTGGTTCAAATCCTAGTAAAGGTAGTTACTTTTATACGGATTTGAATACTAGACAGTGATTAGGGGTGTACTTTGATGGTTGGGGTTCAATTAACCATACTCTCTCAGGAATGGTTGACCTGGGTCTGTACAAGACTACACAGTCTCATTCACATGTCATACACATCATACTCATCTCATTGGGTGATGGGGTTGCTTATTGTTCTGAATTGAACAGATTACAACGTACACACATTAGGGTTATACATTAAAAAAATAATTCAGGATTTAACAAAAATTGTTATTTTTTAATAAATATTTATAAATCTTGGCTCACAAAATAATTATTATACAACTACTTTTTGAAGAATAAGACCACGAATAACTAGCTCAAAAAGATCATAGATGACTTCAACAAAATAGAGATAACAATGGAACAAATTAAGAAGAAAACATTAAGTCTGAAAACCAAAAACACAAGGCTATTAGATTGTAAACCTTTAACCACAACTAATCAACAAAGGGTAACCAAAACAGAAAGAATAAAAAGTTTTATGAGGAAAAGAGAAAACTAGAAGCCAAGCTTCAAGCTCATTCTATGAAGGTATCAATAGATACAGAATGGTTTAAGTACCCCAATATGGTTGTAATTAGAAAATAAAGTAAAATATTTATAAAGAAAGAAATATATGTTATTTGAAATCAAAATAGATTACATCGCCTAAACAACAATGGCACATTTTCTTGTTCAAAGTAGGAAATGACCAGTTTTCATGATTATTGAATGCTATGTGATTTTGTTGTATTTTCAAATCATTAGCTCATTGGTAGCATAACGAAAACGATTATAAAAGGTGACTCCACACTGATACTCCTTTGAAAAGCTGGAAAGAAAATGAGGCTGGCAACAATTGGTAGCCTGAGACCAAACGAACTGCCCTATTATAAGACAATATAATTTTCCTTTTAGATAAACTTTAAAATATATTTTTTGTTCAAAATTATAAGTTCCAATCTTCAAAAAGACAGTACCTACTCTTACAAATTATGTTTAAAATCTCTAATTATAGTTTCTAGAATTTCAGCTCACAGTAAATTTGATTTTTTTTTAAGTCATCCAAAACACAGTTAAATACAAATTTTGTAACCTGCACATTAGTTTATAATATTATAATAATACAGAGTGGACCAGAGGAAACACATTTTTTTACTGAATAACTTCAGTTGTTTTAATGATAGAAAAAAATTTATGTTAAATAATAATATCTTTATTGTACTTTTTAAATTATACACCTTAATTAGGTTTGGAAAATAATGTCAGCGAGATGACATCCTTCTTGTTGGACCCAAATCCAGAGCCTCTCCTGAAAGTTCTGCATGGGTTCTCCAAAATTTAATTCAACACTGCTTCAATTTCATCTACATGTTAAACAACTCCTGTGATCAGAACTGAAAAGGTATCAAGGTAATATGAGAGAAATATGGTTGCAACAGGATGGTGTCACAGTTTACATGGAAAGAGTATCAATGGAAGTGGTTTGACAAATATTTCCTGGACAAGTCATTTCATTTCACGATTTGGTGATGTTTCTTGGCCAACATGCTCTTCTGATTTACCAGTTTCTGACTTCTTTTTATGGGGCTATATGAAATAAATAAGGTACATGAACAAGCCATGCAAAATCGAAGACCTAAATATTTCCATTTTTCAAGAAATTGAAGATATGTCAAATGAAATGCTGGAGAAAGCCATGCAGACCTTTCAGGATAGACTAAAGATTTGCGTCAAACAAGAACAATACCATCTCACTGAAATTATTTTCAAAACCTAATTAAAGTATGAATAGGTATTTCAAAAATGCAATAAAAATATATTTTAATGTAAAAATTGTTTTCTATAATAAAAACAACCAAAGTTATTCAGTAGTAAAAAACACACATTTTCTCTGCTCCACTCTATCCATTTAACGTGGTTGGGTTTTTGATGACTAGCGCCATTTTCTGTACAAGGTTCTTCCTTAGTATATTATATGAATTATAAGTAGCGGTAAACAAAATCCAAAATATTCTAAGTGAGATATTCTGTACAGGTTATTTGAAAACATCTGTAGTAGTCACTAGAATTAAAAAGAGATATAGGATTATTAGTTAAAAATTCTCTAAAAGTTGTCTCAAAACTGTTAACAAAACCCAAATGGAAATCAATGTCATCAAAAATTTACAAGAACAGAAAACTGTTATAAAATTTTATGTACATTTGAACTATACAGTACAATAACACAATAAAAATTGAATGCACAATACTGTATGAGTTAACAAAGACAACACAAATACGTGTAAATAAAACTTGTTAATCCTTTACTTTTATTATGACAACATAAACATTAAAAACAACAAACAAAATAACAGTTACTGAAGAAATAGAATATATTATAATAAGATTATTATAGAGAAAAAACAGAAAAAGCAACTCACCAGCTTTGGGCGCAATACATTCACGTATTGTCCCTGCGACACTCGTTGCCGTAACAGTGTCCCGTACATTCTATAGAAAACACTTTATGTTAGTATTGTAATTCACACAAAGAAAAACAACATAAAATCAACACACTACATAAAACAATTTCATTAACTGAGTGGCCAGAAAATTTTCACCTGTTTTAATTATAAACTTAATCTTTACATTAGAATAATTTTGAAGTTTTAGTTATCAATAAGTGTTTAGTTGTCAATAACATAACACAAATTAAGTAAAACTAATGCGTCAAAAATCCATTTCTATAAAAACCTCTCAGAGTTTGATTAAATTAACTCTTATACAATTAGATGAAAGTAGAAAGTTAGGTAAAATGAATTTATGAGACATTTCATTAGCTAGTTAGGTGAAAGTATCTGCCTATGCAGAAAACTTAATTTAGTCACGATCAGGGATGAGGAAATATCTAGGGACATGGATCACTGAAAATAATGATCAAACTAGAGAAACTAAAGGAATAATAGAAACCGTGAGACATGTGTTCATTAAAATGAAAATGTTCCTATGCTGATGAGACATTGATTTGAATCTGAGAGTGAGAATGTTACATTATGTTTTCTCTGTATTGCTGTACCGTGTGGAGTCATGGACTCTTACACAGGGTAACATCATCAGGAATATTAATGCATTTGAGATGTGGTGCTATAGGAGAATGTGGTGAGTGTCATGGACGGAGAGAGTAAAAAATGTGGATGTATTGTTGAGAATGGGTACGGGGTGTGAATTGGTTAGGACTATGAAGAGAAGAAAATTGGCGTATCTCTGCCATGTTATGAGAGGAGATAAATTCTCATTACTGAGGCTTATTATCAAGGAAAGATTAAGAGAAAAAGAAGTATTGGACATAGAAGACTTTCCTGGCTGCGAAATCTGAGGGAGTGGTAGTGATAGGGGAAGGAGCCGAAAGAAGAAGGGATAAGGAATTGAATCCCCTATCAATTTATACATCAATCATAAACCCGTAATTATACAAAACCAATTAAAGTTATTAAAAAATGCAATAAAACCTTATTTTTAAAAATTTACCATAAATTTTTAAATTCTCATAATTTTTCTTTTTTGGGGGGGAAGGGGAAGAGAATAGAAAAATTGTAGTAAACACCAATCATAAAGCTTAAATTTCACTGAACAACAATTTAGAATTCCTCTGTTAAAACCGGTTGTACTGTTTTATTTTTATAATATACTTATTAACAAGCTGTGTTACTCTAATTGTCCTTGGTTAGTAAAGGTTGTCTTTTTTGTTAAAGATATGATGTAAAATTCCCATAACAGGAAGGTGGAGTGTTAATTTATTTGCACTCGATCTGCTAGTTCCAAGGCTACAAAAAATAGTTCTGTTTCTTATCACATGGTCAGCCAATTACATGACTTAAGAACAGAAGAGGCAGAGATGTAAAAGAAACTATCAAGAGTTATCTCCTCTGAGAGAAATGAATTTCATTACACAGCCAGACCCTGAGGTGCATATAGTGAAAGTGTCATTTGCAGAGTGGGAAGTAAATGCTTTTCAGAGGGTCTGGCATGCTGATAAGCATACTTTTCTACTCAGTGAGGAAGGCACTCATAAACCACCTCACTCCTTGTTTTTCTTAAAAAAAACCTCTAGAGGTTCAAACCAGCCTTTCAGCTGATGACCTAAACAACACAAGGATGTAAAATTTATGTTGCCATGGTAATTAGATAGTGTAACTGCCTCGTATTTCGAGGGCTCCAGGTTTGATTTCCGATCAAATCACCATTTTGTCACTCATTTTCTTCCTTATCAAAAACAAGGATCTCCACAGAGACCTGTAAATAGACTTTGTTCAAAAAGAAATCCACAGTTTCGCAAAAAGACTCCATCTGCCTTGACAACATTGAAGGAATCAAGCTGCTTGAGAATGAGGAACTAGTGTGAAAACTTAATAGGAAGAAACTATTTGAGCTGGTATAGTGTCAGTGTTAGATTGAAAGCAGAACAGTTTAGTGCATAATCAAAATGTCATAATACGTGTAAAAATTTAAATCCACAAGAAAGTGTAGTATACTTAACATGTTGTTTTACATAAGTTGTGGAGATTCTGTTGAGCATCTCTGAAATAGTAATTGTAAATAGTAGTTTAGGTTAGAAAATAATTACTCATTAGTTTTAAGACTAGATAGTAATAAATATAGAATAAAATTCATCCATCACCCTTCATCATCTGAAATAACATAAATGTGCAAGACAGTTGGAAGTAAAAATAAGAAAGAATGGTAATTAATGCAATCTTTGCTGTCAAATTTAAAGACTCAAAATAGTACAACTAAGTCAGTTTACTTAGTTTTAACTTATCTTAGGAATTTCATAAGTAAATTCATTTTACAAAAAAAATAATATTAAGTTAATGAGAATGACAAAAGGAAGGAAAATGACTAGTTTATTTCATGTGTAATCTATAAAATTAAATATAGAAAAACCACCACGTCATGCAAAAAACTGTTTACAGAAAACATTTTGAACTCCAAAAGAGACAATAATAAATTTTCAAATGTAACTGAATATGCACAGAAATCAACACACAATAACAGATACAATGAGTAATTTAGAAATATTAGAAATAAATGAAAAATATAATGAAGTTGGGATTTTGGAAAAGTATTATATTTACAAATATAGAAATAAACAAAAATTAATGAACTCACAAATTGAATATGACAACATCTAATTAAGTTGGCAAGACTGTTTTAAATATAGATAAAACAACATGGTAGAAGTAGGACGTTTTAAATTTTAACTATAAATTAAAGAAAATTACTAAAGATGTGCATTTTATACATGAAAGCGCTATAATTGGTAAGTGTTTAATGTTTACCATATTACTAGTGGTTTGAAAAACATAATATATTTTGATTATCAAAATATGAATGTATTAAAACATCCCTAAAATTTTAAGAAATAATTGGTAAACCCTTAACCTATTAATAAACCCTTATTAAAATTGACTCAGTATTTTCAAGTTTATTGCAGAAATATATACGAGGTGTGGCAATTAAATAACGAGGCTGACGTTGTAAAAAATTTTATTTTTATTTTATACATAATCACTTATTGTCACCTTCAATATACACTCCTTCTCTATCCCTACACGCTCCATGGGAATTTTCGATTGTTGGAAACAGTGCTGGAAGTCATCTTCTATCAGCTCCTTCAGGACAAGTGCCGCTCAAAAATGTTTGAAATGAAGCTTGCAAAAATGTTTGTACTGACTATTTGTACGCAAATGAAAATGAACCAATTTTTTTGGAAACGATAACATGTGATAAAACGAGGTTTTTTACTTATGATCCGGAAACAAAGCACTAATCCATGCACTGGAAGAGCCGAACTTCACCAAGAGCCAAAAAAGCTCGAATGAGCAAGTCAAATTTTAAAGCAATGATGATTGTTTTTTTGATATACATGGGATTGTGTACCTTCACTGGGTTCCCCTGAAGGTCAAACAATTAATCAATATTACTAACTTGAGGTACTTTCTAAACTACGTCAAAGAGTAAGGAAAAACGCCCAGAAATGTGGAAGGACAAAAATCATGAGTTCTCCACAAAGACAATGCGCCAGCTCATTCCACGTTATCTGTCAAGAGGTTCCTAGCCAAGTACAGCATCTCAGTGTTAGAACATCCACCTTATTTACCAGATCTTGCACCATGTGACTTCTACTTGTTCCCAGGTGAAATCTGCATTAAAAGGGACAAGATTTGAGTCTGTGGAAACTGTAAAAGAGAAAGCAGCACGTGTCCTGAAGGAGTTGATAGAAGATGACTTCCAACACTGTTTCCAACAATGGAAAATTCGCATGGAGCGTTGTAGGGATAGATGAGTGTATATTGAATGTGACAATAAGTGATAATGCATAAAATAAAAAAAAAAATTTTTACATCAGTCTCGTTATTTAATAGCCACACCTATGTATATACGGAACTTTTTTTTTAACCTATAAAGGGTAATTTTCATGTTTCACGATTAATAACAACATACCGCATGTTTGTGCAAAAATTTAATGAATAGAAGTATAAATCTGTCCACCCAGTCAAAGAAATATTTTAGATAACATTAAAAAAATTAACTTTTTTACTGAACATAAATTATTAATATACACAGAGTTCAGTATTATTACAGAAGACATACACACAATAGGAATGTGGTAATAAGATTTAGAAAATTATTACAATATCTTGATTTAAGGTATAATCCTAAATTTAAAAGGTAAAGAACATATTCAAAGTAATTGGCACCCTAATTAACAACAGTTATCAGAATCCAATACATTATTGGATAATTCTTCCATTTAAATACCAAAATATTACTTGAATCCCATTAGTCCATCCATTAAGTAATTCATAAAATAAATACAAGTAAATAATTAAAGTGGCTTAATTTCTATCTTATTCATTACAGTTACACAATATATAACACTTAATGCCAAAAATGCAATTTAAAAATTAAATTAATGAAAACTTAGTATGTAAACAAGCCAATGTTTTAAAAAACTAAATTTGTTCAGCTACATAAACAAATACAATCACTTTTAAATTTTGGCCTGTAAGCCAAGAATATTACTAGAATTACGATGACACATCATTACCAGTAAATTAGTAATTTTATTGAGCAATAATAACTAATTCCCAGGGGAAAATATTTAAGTAAAACTGGTAATTATCAATTGACATTTAACTATAGCCTATTTGAATATTTGAAATATTTTTTTTTAATTTCTCTTGTCCTATATTAACTATAAGGAAATTATTGTTTTCAAGTCGATTTACCGAAATCAAGTTTTCACCGAAAATAAAATGTTTAAAAACACCTACGTACACACCCCTGTGTGTGAACAAATTACCTCAAGAAAGGAATATCGTACAAAGTTAAACTTGGAACTTAAATACGATGAGAGGCCCGACACGAACATTTTCTAAAAGATCGGTCGACTGACCGATCTTTATCGACTGAAGGTTGTAATTTATTTGTGCGATTTTTAACTTGTTTGCGATTTTCTTTCAAATCGTCCCATTTACTTTAATCACTGTGCTCTACCAGTTACGGTGCGCAGTATGTCTTCTGAAATTTGGATTTCTCTTAGTAAACTTTTTTGAATTTCTCTTAGTAAACATTTTTTTAAAATATTGTGGCCTCTATGTGCATTTTACGGCAAAAGTGTAAACAAAAGTTGTAGAAAATAAAAATCTACAACTTTTATTTAAAACATTTTTCTACAGCGCTTAGTTTAGCGTCAATATAGTGACGTTCTGTATTCTCACTGAAATGTGTAAAAAATGGTGTTTTTGAAGATTTCCCCCTTAGTTTAAATTACGACAAAAGTAAATTTAGCTTACAGAAAATTAAAAAACCTACAATTGTAATTTCAAATATTTTTTATACAGAGTCTACACCGTCAATAAATGATTTCCGTATTTTTAAGTCCAATAAATACATAAGTTCCATAAAGACAGGCCCACTTTCTACAAGTGTAGACTAATATATTCTAATATATTTTAGTTTAAATTATATTGAATGCTTTGTTTATTAAATAGATAGATTTTGTTAGTTTAAAATCATGTTTTTAAAAAATAAATCTTTCATTTTTTGTTATGCCCATATTTGTTAAATATAGGTAATCCAAAATGGGTTGTCCCAATTATTTCGGATAACCAGAATTCTACTGTAAATACAATAGATGAGATACAATCTCAAAAGTTACTATGTGCATCACACCAATGCTGATGCCAAGATATTGCAGATAAATCATTTAAATTAAGGAAATTACAAAAAGAAATTTCTTTTTTGAAAAAAATTACGCATTTCCAATCTTTTATTGTAAACAACATTAATAAATGACTCTACTAGAGTACTGAACTATAACAAATAACATGAATTTACAATATTATGGCTAACTGTAGAGGCAAACAGAAGTGCAGACAAAAACCAGATTTTCCTGTGGTTTTATATCCACAAAAAATCAGATGACTAGACATTTTTAAACTCTTCCAATTAACATAACAGAAAATTTAAAAATAACATTGATTTATTAAAACCATTGTAATTTAGTGGAAAACCCTTTTTAAATTTTTATTTCAGATAATAAAATACTGGTCTGCTCTTTACAATCAGTCAGAAAAGTGTTAATAGTTAAATGAATTAGGTAAGTTTGCACATAGTTGTGAAGTAGTTAATCTTTTCAGAACAATTACATCAGTTTCAAAAATAATCATTATTAATACAAATGAAATACATTGAAATATTTACTACTAACAAAAACATTCTTACACAAAACATTTGTTAGCACACACAACAATGATGAGAAATAAGAAAATTTGGGTGATACTAACAGTAATAATAGTTTGGCAAGTATGTGTATTCTTTAAATATAATTTTCATTTTAGATGACACTTTAAAAAAATCTCAAACCACAAAAAACTTGCCACATAGATCAACAGAAAAATATTTTATCAAAATGTTTTCATTTGTTTACTTTCCCATTACTTCAACAGTCAAAAAAATTTAGTGTAATATAAAAAACCATTTTCAGTACCACTGTATTTGTGTTTTTAAAAAGAAATATTTAAGGAACCATTTTTTCCTTGATTCGAGGAAACTACTTAAACATATTTTTCAAAATAACTAACCTTTTAAACAATGCATTTAAATACGACTTTTGTTATCTCTACTAATTTCAATCATTTTACTATTAATTTATATAGTTTTAAACTACCAAAAAATTTAAACTAAAACTAATTTAGGCTGTTTGTTATATATTCATTAGTTAAAATGAATATATAAGAAACATCGCTAAAGTGCAGGGTACCATACAAAACACAGCACAACAAAAATGAAAATGGGCAGCCCATAACATAACAAAAGACACACAAATGAAAAAGGAAGTGTTATTCAAAAACGCGGGGTAGAAACTTGACATCATGATAGTAGAGAGATTAAACTGGACACGCATAAAAGAAACAGGAAAACTTGGAAAAATTCGTAGGAAGTTTAAGTTAAAACTTAAAAGTTAAAAAACTTATTAGTTAAAGTTAAGTTGGAAGTTTAAGTAATATTGGACAAATGAGCAAAACATTTTTTTAATAATACAAAAGTTTAGTTCTACATAATAACCTTCCAAAAATTTCTAAGTCAAAATAGTAACAATAGGCCTATCACAATGTTAGAAATTTACAACACTATGAAGAATCGATTTTCTTGTAAATTCAATAAAATATTACCAAAAATTATAAGTTTCTATTAAAAAAATAAATACAAATACAACAGAAACATTCGTAAAAGTGTATTTTTAAATAGTGAAAGGTCTGAAGGAACTTCAATCCAGTCAGTCACAGAGTTTGAATATTTTACTTTCTATTTATATATATGGTTATTTCTGTCTCCTTCATTTACTTAAATTGTCTATTTTTCTGGTTTCTTTTCGTTTTTGTATGTAATTTAAGATGTGCAATTTAATCTGTTTCCAAATTTCAGTTATTTTTAGTCATTTTAAAGTTAAAAAAGTAATTGTTTATTTAACATTGTTCTTATTTAAAAATAAATCCTATTTTTGATTTTTGAATGACGTATAAACAAAGAATAAGGTAGTCAATTGATTAGAACCTAGAAAAAATAAATAAAATATTTTTTAATAATTATATTTATAAATAATTAAGTGAAATCCGAATGATGAGGAAAAATTGACGAGTTGACCAACGAAGCTAATCTGAGTTTTGATCAACTCTAGCAAATAACTGTTTTTTTGTATTTTATACAACACAGAGGGGAGATGTGCAGCAGTTGACCGAAGAAGGAACTGTTGAATAATATGAAGAATAGCAGTGATAAATGAAAGATTTTAAGAGTTACTGCAGACAAGAAAGGGTAATGCAATGTTCTAAAGTACTCATAACAATATTATAAAATCTGATGAGAAGCCATTTTTAAAATAAATTAGAGATGCCTACATTTGCCTGAAAAGCTTTTGAAAACACTAATATTGAAATTTAGGAATCAACTGCATATGTCACAAGCAAATTGGAAGGTTAGTGAAAGCTGACAAATTTTTAATAAATTGTGCTTCAGTTTTGTAACCCAGTTCATAAAATATTTAATCAAGTTAATGGATCTGGAGAAAAAAATAAATTGGATTTGAACAATTTTTTTAATCAGCTTTGTTTTATGTGATACTGGGTAAGAAGTTAAACCAAAAAGTGTTTTATCCTTAAATTGTTAATTTAAATATAGTGTGAAAACAGTGACTTTGTTTTAATTTACTATTTTAACATAAATTTTCTACTCCTCTTTTCCATTTTCTACTCATACAATATAGTAAAATATTAGAATTTAAACATTACGTAGTTGTAAACACAAAAGATTTATAATATTAATTATAATGCACTCAGTTATTTCACACCATAACTTTAAAAATTACCTAATTAACACAAGTGGCTGTTTTAATTTGGAAACAAGTTTTTTAAATGACAAAATAAAATTATCAAATTTATCAAATGGACACATATATAGAAGTAGTATCTTATTTCTTAAATAAACAAAAAAGTTTTACTTTATAAAAAAAACATAACAGCTGAAAACGGTTTCAGTAGATTGCTATTCCCTAAACAGCTGCGTGTGAACACAATATAACTGTATAGAGTGTAGTGGCTTCCAATAATTTTGGCATAAGTTCAAAAAGAATTATTAAAATAGTGATATCTGTCCAAGTTCATGTCTACAACTCAATTTAATTGTTCATTATTTTTATTTGCGTGAAAATTGCAAATATATTACTTATAACATTAAAAAAACATAATTACACACGTGTTAGATCAATTACTTTACAACAAAATCTGAAGTTTTATTAATCAAAACATATTTTCTCGTAACATTGCTTATTTCAGTTTTAATTGTACACAACTTCAGTAAACGATTTGTAAATTTAATCATGATTGATTGCAACAAAACGATTACTTTTTACTATCTTAATATTTAAAACAGCCCCAAACTTTAGATGACTGAACTAGCTTATTTTTTATTATTTTTCGTGAAAAATTCAGGAATGGTTAACATCGAATATTACCCCAAAATTGAAAAATATCTTCAAAAAAATTATTCCAACATTTTTTAAAATATATGTTAATTAGTCGCTAAAGTTCTCTTAAATTTATCATTTAATAAAATTGCAGTTTGAAATTTGACGACTTGTCATCCATCATTCGTTTTGTCCATCCGTCCATCACACCCAGATGTCAGAAACTACAAGAGATAGGAAACAAAAGGTTTCCGGATTCGTTATCAACACAAAAAATTAGTGGGCCTGAATTGGGTTTGAAGTTCCGGTTTTGACCGGAAGTGGCCCAAAACCGGAAGTCAAGAAATTAAAGTTATAATTTGGAAACAAAAAGAGTGTCATGCGATTCCTCTTAAAGAACAGATACAAAAATCACTGGGTTTGAAGTTCCGATTTCGACCTGAAGTCAAGAAATCAAGTCAGAAACTACAAGAGATAGCAACAAACGATTTCGTAACGGATTCGGAATCTACACAAAACGTTAGTGGGCCTGAATTGGGTTTGAAGTTCCGGGTTTGACCCGAATAAGGCCAAGATATCAAAGTTGAAATTTGGAAGCAAAAAGAAAGTCATTCGATTTCTCTTAAAGAAAAAATACAAAAATCATTGGGTTTGAAGTTCCGGTTTCGACCTGAAGTCAAGAAATCAAAGTCAAAAACTACAAGAGATAGCAACAAACGGTTTTTGGATTCGTAATCTACACATAACGTTAGTGGGCCTGAATTCAGTTTGAAGTTTCGGGTTTTACCCGAAAAGGGCCAAAACCGGAAGTCAAGGAATCGAAGTCGGAATTTCGAAACAAAAATAATGTCATTCGATTCTTCTTAAAAAGTAAAATACAGAAATCACTGGATTTGAAGTTCCGGGTCGACCGGAAGTGTCCCAAAACCAGAAGTCAAGAAGTCAAAGTCGGAATTTGGAAACAAAAATAGCGTTATTAAATTCCTCTTAAAGAGTAGATACAGAAATCATTGGATTTAAAGTTCCGGTTTCGACCGGAAGTGGCCCAAAACCGGAAGTCAAGAAATTAAATTCGGAATTTGGAAACACAAATAGTGCAATTCGATTCCTCTTAAAGCGTAGATACAAAGAACACTAATGGTTTTTGCCATAAGTCAAAGGCAGGCTTTTTAAAAATTCCCACCAGCCATGAAGACGCGTCAACATAAAAGTACAAACGGACTTAACGTTGAGTTAAATGCAGTCTTCTACAAACTGAACAAACGGAAGACAAGTATTAGCTACAATACTTTAGCACCATTTATTACCATAGTATAAAAATAACCAACTTGCATACATAAACCAAATAAAAAAACTTTCTTTAGGACGACTTAAAAGTGAAATAATGTATTATTTATTTTGAGAATTCCGATCATTAATAAAGTAAAGTTGTATGAAATCAGACAGTTCTCGTCCTTTAGCTATAAGTTCTATCTTCTAAAATTAACGCAACAAAATTGAATAAGAAATGAGGAATAAGCCGACATTAAATAAAATGATGACAGAATATTTGATTGATTACAACTGTTTTCTATTCACACGACTGTTATTATGTTTCCCCATGCGTAAAATAACGTGTTTGATCAATAAATCGTAATTAGTGTAATAACAACAAATAACAAAATTATTAGGGAGGTACAGCAGTACAAGTAAAAAAATTATTCGTCAACGCACTGGATATAAAGAGAACGGAAACCACATTAACATTAAAGCAGAACTTTACTATATTTTCATCATTCTACACAATTTTTTAATAATGTTATCTCCAAAAAACTGAATATACACAGATTATATACAGGCTTAAAAGAATAAAATTTGACAGCAATTACAGAATTCTATGCGTGGGGCTCTCGGTTAAATTGTCCGGTCATGCCTAGCATTATTTAATGACGAATTTGTATACATCACCTTCTGTTAATTAACTCATAAAACGAAAAATATTTACTAAAACTGGTAAAACAATTTCTATATTGTAATCAATACTGTAAATTAGAACTGAAGTTAAATATTTACTATAAACAGACCGTTGTCATATTACAATACAATTTTTTGAGAGATCTACAACTGAATAATTGTTTTAAAACAGATTTATCTTAAACCAAAACAAAAATTAGCATAGAACTGCACACTATTGACAATCACCCAATTTGTTCGCAATATGATATGAGTATGGAGAGAATTGAACACCCCATCTCTTGCGTACGTATATCAATTTCCATTGCAAGCGCGGCAATATGAACCCGTGGGAAGAAGACATGTTGGTCGCCCGAGGAAAAGATGGATAGCATAACAAGTTCAGGTGCCTTCAACCGTGATATATAATGAAGATAATCAATTTTTTTTAATAGCGACTACTTTGGGATATGTATCGGTGGGTTTTAACATGTGAAATTTCCAGACCCTGGCCGGGAATCGAACCCTGGACCTCCGCGTGGTAGGCTAGCGCGCTACCACTACGCTACGGAGGCGGCCATGATTAATTTATTACGTGCAACTTTATATTAAAACAGTGTCCTACCTCAAAATTTTTTCCAAAGATTCAATTTTTTAATTAATCAGTTCTTAATGAATTAATCAATGTAGAATAAAAGGGAAGTTTAAACAAAATTGTTAGAGGCGTTGTTAAGAAACTAATATTCGTTTATTAACACATCGGAGGAAAGTACCTATCGTTTTAGGATTGCAAGTACGTTAATTCCAAAAATGTTTTTGAGAGACTGGTTATTAGAATTTAGTCAAAATATTTCAGCCAAACCGAAAAAATATTTTTTGATCAAGGATGAATAGCACACATGAACGCGCGCATTGACTTGAAACTGCACAACAAACACAATTGTAGCTTATGTGGGGCCAATGCCTCCTCACTTTAGAGTCACAAGAAGACAAAAACGAAATTATTGGGTAGGGACAGTACGAACAAAAACTCAATTGCATTTCCACACATTGAATAGAATGACGAACAAACAACAAACAATTTGTACCACGAGCATCCATTTAAATTGAATTGTGTAATAATAAAACGGTATTCATGTTGTTTGCCAACTGGACTCTTTTATAAATAAATGTAAAGATCTTTCCATTTTCCACGCTTCAATTCCAACCAAATGTTACATCCATTAATGTATCTTCTTATGCCAATAAAATAGTTCACGACAGTTTCAAAATTGAGTGAATTTTTATCAGAGCGGTTGCATGTTGCAACAAATGAAGCTATCGTATTTTTCTATTTTACTTTTTCTACTTCGAATAGAATTCTCCAGAAAATAATGCACATCAATTTATTTAGACTAACATGACTATTTTCATGAAATTGAAAAATTTGTTCCCGACTGAGTTTATTTTAAGAATAGTTACGGAAATAAGTTAGCGATTTCTTTTATGCACAGTATTTATAAATAGAATTAAGGGAAACAATAGATTACACCGTTATATCTGATGTTACAATGTTCTAAATATAAGCCATCTTCAATAAAGTATGCAACTTTTGTTTATTGAGTTAGGTGAATTTTCAAGAATGTATTTTATAATCTACGTAATTATAGAAAAGTTTATCTATCCTAATCACTTAATATGTTATTATTCAAATAGGTGATAGACAAACCAAACTTCAAAAAGCAGAAATAAAAAGCTCAAAATTTTGACACAAAATTCCTACTTCCTCGTTATTATTTTTAAAAACAAAACAACAAGAAAATTTTTAAAACACTTCTTTGCAGTACATTTTTTAAGTCTAACCGAATAACTAATGAATTAACACGATTAAATTCAGATAAATTTTAACAAATCATTTTAAGAAAATAACCCTGTTCCCAACGGGGTATTTTTCTTAAATGTTGAAAGCGAATCCATTATATCCAGTTAAATTACACCCAATTAAAAATTTGAAGGTATTTAGCCGACATTTTTATTTTGCTGTAACCTAGCTGATGGTCGCTAACATTTGTACGTTATTATAAAAATTAAAAACTATAAAAATATTTTTATTACTAATGTAATACACCCATTAAAAAACACTTCCGCTGTCTGTTCTTTATGATAGGGAAATAACACCATGAATGAACTTGAAAAACTTACACCACTTTGAAATTAAAGTAAACAGTATTAAAAGTGTTCAAATATTATATTTTTTGTAATATCGCGGGAACTGTAAACTGTTGACACCGTTGTTTAGGTCATCAGCCCCTTTAGGCTGGTTTGAACCTGTAGAGGTTTTACTTAGTAAAACGAGGAGTGAGGTGGTTTACTATGCCTTCCTCACTGAATGGAAAAGTACGCTTATCAGCATGCCAGGCCCTCTGAAAAGCACGTATTTTCCACTCTGCAAATGACACCTTCACTTCATTCACCAAAGGGTCTGGCTGTATAATGAAATTCATTACTTTCAGAGAAGATAACTCTAATTAGTGTCTTTTACACCTCTACCTCTTTTGTTCTTAAATGATTCAGTCATTTAATTGGCTGACCATGTGATAAGAAACAGAACTATATATTTTAGCCCTGCAACGAACAGATTGAGTGTAAATAATTTGACACTTCACCTGTCTGTTATGGGTATTGACACCATCGAACTTAAATGTAGCTTTTTGCTGTATTTCTGACTAGGATTAAATGTGCATTCTACACCTGTTCTCGGTGGAATTTTTTCATGAGTGGCTGTCAGTGGGCCACGGTACAAAGTTGTTCACCTAATCGGTGTTACTTAACAACTAAAAGCAAATCTTTAACAGCTGGCTGACTGGGCAAGCCCGAAAAGCAAAATATTACGGCAGTTAACACAATGTTAGAGGCACTGTAAAATTATACATGTACTTCACTTAAATACACTTTATACACTTCATTACAATAGATAATTTACAAGCTAAATAAACAGAATACTGTACAATATTGTTCTAGTGGTTTACACACTCACCAGACTCTGGGAAGGAGAGGACAATTATAGCGCGCTAGACTGCAAAGGTTCAGGGATCGATTATGCGAAAGCAATATTTACCATAAAAAATTGTTACCATTTAAAACCCTTTGATATTGGTATTTTAACCAAATTTGGTCGCTAATGACCATACAATTTTAAATTAACTGCAAACAGTAAGTGTTCAAATTTACATCAATATATACGAAAGTTATATCTAAAAAACAAATGCCTATAATTTTTTATTATACTAACCAGTAAAAAAAATATATGTTACGAATGTTTCAAAAATATTTTCAACAATTTAGTAAAATTGAAAATACCTCATGAAGTACTTCTTAGAACATAAAAAGCCGTCTCCGTTTTGTTGAGACTAATAGATTACAAGGCGAAAGATTTTGGGTTCAAGTTGTGGCAGGGTTTGAAAATTTTTAAACGTTAAAACCCACCTTTGGATAATCTACTATAGTCACTAATGACCTAGCTGGTGACGTGAATTTAGATTAACTATACAAGAAAAATCTAAAGATCACATTATATTGATTTTGGAATACTTTTAACCCTTTCACTACCAACGTCCGGAAAACAGGACGTCGATATATTTCAGTTTTAACATCCGGTATACCGGACGCCCGTAAGTTATGCATGAAGTGCCAACGTCCGGATAACCGAACATTTCCAAAAAAACTTTTGAACAAAAATTAATAAAATAATGTATTTTGAAACCGCCTCTGTGACGTAGTGACTAGCGCGCTAGCCTGCAAAGCGAAAGGTCCCGGCTAGGGTCCGGAAATTTAAACACGTTAAAACCACCGTTAAGATACCAAAACCCACAGTAGTTGCTTATGACCAAGCTGTCAATGCGAATTAAAAATTTCTTGTGAACACAATAAAGATTAATTTTTAACAGGACATTTTATTTTTCGAAACGTTGAAAATTTGGTCAGCAATGGCAGGCTTACGCCTGCAAGTTTTCGAAATAAAGGCTGGCACTTTCTGTACACCCTTATTCAAATTAAATGGCACTTAAGATCAAACTTTTAAATAGTGTTTCGGCACTGAAATGGTTAAACAATATCATTAGGGGTGCTTCAAGTCAGTAACCGAAAATGAAACCCGGAACCTTCCGCTTAATCATTGAGAACTACGTAAACTAAACCACCGAGGTAATCGCATACATTTTAATTTTTTCTGATCTTCATAATGGACATTTTAAATCCCCTTAACAGCTAAATGGTTTTAAATAAGACAAACCATACGATTTAATTAACAAGTGTACCATTGTAAATGTAAAATTTTACAAACAATGGAAGTTATGGTAATTCCTAATTGTAAATATAGCCAACAGTCAATCATCTGATATTGTTTAGAACGATTTATTTCTCCCTCTGTGTTTTTGGGCCTTTCTTCCACCTACCAACTTTCAGCCAATCATTGGGGTAGTTCTCCTTCCCGGTGGCCCTCCAGGTTAACTAAAGGGTAGGTGGGAGAGGGAGGCTTGTCAACCAGAGGTTTCCTGGTTCGAACCCAGGAAATTCACAATCAGTTCCCTTGGGACTAAAGTGTGAAACAGAGGAGTTTGTAAAGGAGTAGTAGTTGAAGAACTGAGTAGAAGAACAAGGAGTGACGAAGAACGAGGGTGACCAGGAGAACGAAGGAGAAGAAGAAGAAAGGAGAGACATTGACTTCGAGGTAATTCATTCATATATTTATTCAGGGTTTTTAATTTCTTGTTTTTGTATTAACGTCGCGGCAAAAAAGGTTGGCTATATTTTTAAATAGGTTAGGGTATTTAAGGATAATTTTGTTAGTAGTTTATTATTCATTAAATATTTACTTCAAGTAAGGAGATGTAGTCTTTTTTATTTATTTCTCATGATTTGCTAACAGAGCTGGCGCCCAACCATTTTTATTTAGTTAGTTTTTATTTTTTAGTTCACATTTTGCCCACCGGACGAAGTCGATGATGGCGCACAAGTTAGTCACCAAGTACAAAACAAAGTGCAATTGTACTAGAGACCAATTAAGTTAAAGGAAGGTCAGTTCCAACACAATTAAAATATTGTATATAAAATTAGAAGGAAGTAAACAAAAATTAAAATAAATATGGGTAACGGACATCAAAGAAAAATTAAGTCCCTTCATATCTTAAAAAAGATCTTAGTCAAATGCCTATAATAACCTTCCACACCCAAACACCCATAAATAATGATCAACATGAACTTGGACTTAAATAATAATGTTTTCTACATTTATTTATGTACTCTTTTTAAATCATTAAACGAAGGTGAACTATTAAAACTTCACAGCAATTAATTTCTATTTCTTTTCTTTTTTTAGTTACATAATGAGGAAAAGGCGTGGCGCCAAAATTATTTTTTTTACAAGTCAACTAAACTATACGAGATATTATAAAATTTGGATGATCACCAGTTCATGCAAAATAATTATAACAATAATGTTTACTTTGTAAACATTCAATAATAATGTTTGTAGTGTAAACACTATTTCATTTTTTTATCATCCATCTACTGATACTTGAAGTAAATAAAAATAATTGGGTATAAGAATTCTTAAAATCTGATAACATTTATTTGGCACCCGAGTACATCTGTGATCAAGTACTTCTTAAAAATCAAAATAGTATATAATTAAGTGCACCAAAAAGTATTTTACAAAAAAGATTAAATATATTAATGTATTTTCAATGAAACAATACCTCTTAAAAATAATATGCTATGTTTCTAAATAGGAAAGGTACTTTTACACGGATTTGAATACTAGACAGTGGTTACTGGTATACTTTGATAGTTGGGGTTCAATTAACTATACTCTCTCAGGAATGGTCAACTTGGGTCTGAACAAGACTACACCTCATTTACACGTCATACACATCACCCTCATCTCATTGGGCCAGGGGGTTGCTTACTGTTCTGAATTGAACAGATTGCAACGTACACATATTACGAATTTAAAAAAAAATGTTTCTAAAACCCACCGGGTTGGTTCTAGTGGTACAGCGGTCGCCAAAGTCAGCTGATTTTCGGAGACGAAGGTTCCGTAGTTAAAATCCTAGTAAAGGTACTTAATTTTATAGAGATTTGAATAACACACTAACATTTCAGATCAACTATAACAGAAAAGGCTTAAAGCTTACGTGACAAATATTGAACGAGAGCCTACCGTTTTATTTGAGAAAGGATCGCGCAAACTACGAAATTTAATCTACGCTGTAATTGTTGACTATTCTAATGAATTTAATTCACACTTCCACTTGAGTAGCACGTCTTTATCCAATAGTTTAAGTACGCTTGTGAATACGCAATCAGGTTTGAATGGTACATTTAATTTTGTAGTAAATAACGAGAAACTATCTACACTATCGAGGCGAGATGAATTAATTAATTTTCATGAGATTTTAAATACGAAATACGTTATCACAATCTGCTAAACATCATAAAAAAGTTAACACATTTTGAATCAATAATTTCTAACGTGCATTTTTTCTTAAAAACGCTAATTTAGTGAAAAATAGTTTCTTTACGACTACAGAGTCCTTCCCCACGAGCTTATAGTCCAGTCACTCACGGTATAATATTGCAATACCTCAGAATTTTAAAGTACCGCTCCGATTTTAATGAAATTTTGCAAGTGAGCTTATTTTGCCTATCTCTTCAAAAGTTATATGGTTAGAATGTGTGCTTTTTGTTTTTAAGGGGTGAAAAGCACCCCTTTCTTGCAAAAATTAAAAACAGTAGATATAATCGTTATTTACCTATGGATTATGTGTGGGTATGTTAAATAAAGATTTATTTATCATATAGGAAAGTATTTTACAATTTATAACAATTTTTCAACCCTTAAAAACCACCTTTAAGGTCAAATTTTCCAAAAAAAAAAAAAAAATTTGAAACTTTAAATTAGGTAATGATACATTTTGTAGTGATTTTAACTTTTGTTATACTTATAATTTAATCTTTTAAGTATTTAATATTTTCAACCCTTATAAACTACCCCTTATAATGAAATTTATTTAAAAAATTTTTTTTTGGTGCTTAAAATTTTAAATGGTAATTTATGGTAGGTTACATTTAATTTAAGACACAATGCACTTATTCAACCCTTAAAAACCACCCTTTAGGTCAAATTTAAAAAAAAAATATTTTGAAACTTTAAATTAGGTAATGCTGCATTTTGCGGTTATTT
The DNA here is from genome assembly GCA_035578175.1 of Catonia carolina. NCBI lineage: Eukaryota > Metazoa > Arthropoda > Insecta > Hemiptera > Achilidae > Catonia > Catonia carolina. The sequence continues at coordinate 657,942 of JAQMRL010000022.1, read as the reverse complement.
AAACCTTTTTATACTTATTATATAATTTTTTCAAGTATTTAATATTTTCAACATTATAAACTACTACTCTTTAATAAACATTATTAACTATACAATTAATAAACATTATTATTACTATACTTTAATAAACATTATTATAAACTACTCCTTACAATGAAATTTATTAAAAAAAAATTTTTTTTTTTAATTTTTTTTTTTTTTTTTTTTTTTTATGAACTTACTTTTTAATAAAACCCACAATTATTCATGTCTACTCAATGATAAATAAATAAATAAATATATATATATATATATATATATATATATGAGAGAAAACGTTTACGAGTATTTCACTGCTCCAAAATAGTTGAAACTATATAGCTATTTATATGCTCCGAAAATATTGGTAGAAAAACGTAAATGGTTTATTAACGATAACTTCGGTAATTTTAAAGATATTTGAACGTTTCAAAGCTCATTTTGTAGGGAATTCTAAGGGCTACAACTTCTGAAAATTTGGACTATTTGAAAGTTGTTGATTTTTAGAAAATGCGTTTTAAAGGGATAAAAAAGGGGGCTTCTCACCCTTATATGCAAGCTTAGAATGTAAATATCTCGCTTAGTTTTTATGATAGAAAAATAAAAAAAAATGGAAAATTTTCAGTGAAAAAAATACTACATTTTAGAACTCTTGTCAATTTTTCGTATTTCTCTTTGATTTCGAGCAGTTTTGAAAAAATGGAAAATTTTTTTAAAATTGCAAAAATTCATTTTTTACTAAATTGACCTTTTTTTCAAATTTAAGCATTTTAAACTGGTTAAAATTTCAGGACTCATAGTCAGTACATAAATAAAGCTAATTACACTTGGGATAACGTTAATTTTTATTTTTGTGAAAAAATTACCGTTTTAATAAATTTTTTTTTTTTTTTTTACGACATAATTTTTTTGTTTTTGCAATAACTCGGCCATTTTTTATCCAAATTACTTTTACCTTAGCTCATTTTGAAGATCTTTTTAAAATCTACAAAAAACATTGTCATTATTTTTTTCAAAAATCCACTCCTTTTTACGTTATTTAACGATAAACACTTTTATAAAAGGTAAATCGAATAAATACCTGACCTTAATTAGGCTGTAACTTGGGTTTTATTGCTCCGATGATAATTTAAAAAAAACCATTCGATTTGTTATTTTAAAAGGTTTCTTTTTGATTCTTAAGACTTTTTTGTAAAAATGCACCGTTTTCGAGTTATTACGGAAAATATACTGAAAAATATGCATTTTTTATGCAAGAAATCATCAATTTCAATCGTGAATAAATCGGTAAATATCCACTTACCGAAAAAAGTCAATAAAACATTTTTTGCTTAAAATTGAATTATCTATCGATTCCCGGGGTTATTTTGAGGTTAAATATTTTCACCCCCGAGAAGGGGTGGTACTCACCCCCAGGGTAAAAGCACACATCGGCACTATATAACTATTTTTCTTTGACATGTCAACTATGTGTATGCAAAATTTCATGTCAATCCAAGCGGTACTTTAAAATTCTTAGCAAAAACCGTGAGTGACTGGACTATTACCAGAAACATCAATTACATTGCTGTAAAAAAATTATAAAGAGTAGGGAAAATTTCATCAGATTGTTCGAGCTATTTTTGACTAAATCTGATTTTTTAGATTTATTTCGTAAGCAATCGATGTTTTGCCCGTAACAGGCAAGTGGAGTGTTAAATTATTTTTGCACTTGGTCTGATAGTTCCAGGGCTTCAAAAAGTAGTTCTGGTTCTTATCACATGATCAACTAATTAGATGACTGAAGCATTTAAGAACAGAAGAGGTAGAAGTGTAAAACACACTAGTCAGAGTTATCTCCTCTGAGAGTAATAAATTTTACTATACGTATACTAGACCCTGTGATGAATAAAGTTAGGTGTCATTTTTAGGGTAAAAAGTAGATCCTTTTCAGAGGGATACTATTGAACCCATTCCCATTCCCATTCTGATAAGCATACTTTTCCACTCAGTGAGGAAGCCAAAGGAAAACTACCTCACTCCTCGTTTTACTTAGTAAAGACCCAAAACGTTCAAACCAGCCTTTCGTCTAATGACCTAAGCAACAATCAATTTACCATTGGTTTTGAGTTACAATTACCAGAAGCAATTCTAATTTCCAGAAGCCCTCAGGATACAAACTCTTATCAAGCTTTCTTCATTGATTTTAGCTACAGATCTCGAGATACTAACATAACTAAAAATTTAGTTATACTCTCACCTTTTCTTTGAAATGTTACTTTGACACACAGATTTTGTAGAAATTACATTTTTGAAATTTCTTTTTTGACTATACTTATTTATTCTACTGGAAAAGGAATCAAACCATTTTTTCCGTTATAAACTACAATAAAATTGAATTTTCCCATAAGAATTTACGAGACCGAAAACAATGGAATTAAGTAAATAAGTATAAGGAGCAAAATATTTCCCGATACTTTTTTAACGCCCGAATGTAACGTGACGGCAGATGCAAAGTGTGATAACGCCAGATAGTTCCGAAGAGTTTTAAGTGTGTTACGGCACGCAAAGAGTGAGCGAAACGATTGAGCCACGAAAGAGTAATCCACTACTGCATGCTACTCACTGTGCGTGTCGTTCAATTAACCCCAAACACACACCGCCAATAACCCTAACTCCAATTCTCTCACTACTTTACGAAATAAATAAAAAACAACTTCACAAACTCAATCTTTTTTTAAATTGTTAAAATAAGGTCATTTTTACTACGTTGTTTGTTATTTCGTTTTTCACAGTACATTAACTTCCTCTTCCTTCAATATTTAAAAAGAAAAAAGATTTTTACTTAAAAAAAATGTAAAACTTTACTTCACTGAAAACGCACATCCTGATTAATATTAAAAGTTATGTTTCCCGGTGAACTTTCAATAACTTTTGAACAATTCAACAAGTTATTTTATACTAACCTCTTTTCATAGATTTCTTTGGCGTACTATATATTGCAGTCACGGATAATGCAAAACAAAAACTTCATCTACATCGATAACAAAATAAAAAGTTTTAATGCTTTATGTTTCGGAATACATTCAATTACTTCTACACTAAATCATAGACATTCTATTCCTAGTATATATTTTCTTTTTCTGTATTACGACCGACTTTTTTCAGAAGCTAACGCAGGTAATGAAAAAGTGATCGATGAAAAAATGCCAAGATTAGATCGGGAATCGAACCCGGAATCCCTGACGTAGAAGCCAGTTGCGCTGACCAATATACAAAAGGCCGGCTCACAACTTATCCCTAATGATTTTAAACCTACTTTTATATCAATAGAAACATCGAATAGCAATTGGCAGAATATTTAAAAATCGTACCTTTACAAAAAAAATTACAAGAAACAATTCAACAACTGGAAATTTTGAGAAAACAATCACGGTTCTCTTAGAAATTTTCAAAAAAAAACCATCGAAGAAAAGATAATTCAACAGTCTAGAATGTTCAGAAAGACAATCATGCTTTTCCTTACGGATTTATATATTTTTAAAGTTGATCCACCTCTGAAAAAACTGAAACATTTCCTCAGAGGCTACACAAACGGTTATAGTAGGCCTACATATAAACAAGCGAAGTAAATAATAGGAATAGAAGAACTAGAGACCTATGGCTCGGCCAAATAGGCAACCAACTGTGCTACCAAACTGATAAACATTTTCATGGTGTCAAATTATTTTACAATTTTTTATTTTTAATCGCCTAGGATCAGTATAACACACACCATACGACAACTTCGTCACTTTAAACCATAATGGAAGCTACAGAGTGATTTTTTAGTCCTTTTACCCAATTGTTAATGTCTGGTAATTTTTTTCAAAGAAAGGGAAATTTTGTTTTGTGACACGAAGTTGGTAGCCCTACTCAATCGGTATAGATACGGCAGTGTGAGTTGATTCTCCTTGAGCTGTGTAAAATTTTGTGCCGTTTCCGGTCGTGTTACGAACAGAATGTCTTTTAACCTAGAACAACGATTTTTATTCTTGAACAATATTTTGCTACGAAATCGTACGCGATTGTAAAAGAATCATTTCAAATTAAATTTGTTGGTGTTCCCTCACCAGAATAAATGTAGATTTCTAGGCTAATGAAATGATTTCGAAAGACAGGTAGTGTTTGCGACAGAAAACGTAGAGGTCGACCAACTCTTTTGACTGTGGCAAACACTACCTGTCTCTCGAATTCGGTTTGTTAGCCTAGAAATTGACATTTTTCTGGTGGAGGAACACCAACAAATTTAATTTGAAATGATTTTTTACACTCGCGTACAATTTCGTTTAAGAATATTGTTCAAGAATAAAAACCCGTTGTTCTAGGGTAAAAGAAATTCTGTTCGTAACACGACCGGAAACTGCACAAAATTTTACACAGCTCAAGGAGAATCAACTCACACTGCCGTATCTATACCGATTGAGTAGGGCTACCAACTTCATGTCACAGAAGAAAATTTTTCTTTCTTAGAAAAAAATTACCAGACATTAACAATTAGGTAACAGGGCTAAAAAAATCACTGTATTTTTCGCCAACATTTTAAGAATGTTTTATTGTAAGCTTTTCTTCTCTCTTTCATACATCCTCTGCTGAGCTTTTCATTTTGTGAAACTCCTGTAACCTGATAATGTTATACTATATTATACCTTCTTCCATTAATATTACCTTATTAATTAGTAAACAAACATAATAATTGTATATCTTGTGCTTTTTTTGACGAGACGAGGGCTTAATTTTTTCTCAAATATTATTAAAGTAAAAATATCACAAAATTTAAATCTTTTACATTTATCAGCATTGAATTAGTTGAAAACTGACACTTTACATACAGGCCTGTATTATAAAAATTTTGCTACAATTAATATAATGCATCAAGACGTTTTGTGCTGGGAAAAAATAAACGCTTATAGGACCCAAGTCGAGAAGATTTGATTTTTTAAGATCATTAAGTTCCATCCATTCAAGACAATGAATATGAAGCGGTATAGTTGGTTCTGAACTGGAATCTTCCGCTAAAAATACTGGGTTTAATTCCCGATTAGAATCTGATATATCCCAAAGTTAGTAATGTAACTGTATGTTACGGTACAAAGAGCGGTAGAGAAGGTGGTCGATAGGGGGAGAGGAATGGAAGAAAAATCTGTGCTGACGATTGCTAACTGATAACAAGGAGACTAATCTAACATTGCATTAGTAACATCATTATCATAAGTTATATAGCGGTTAATAAGTAACAGCTGGTGTGGCTATAAATCAATAAAAAATTTAATGCATTTAGTTTGAAATTACAATAGCTCAAGGCAACACAATCAAAGCAGGAGACATTGCGATAGAGATGAGGCCTCCTCCGTAGCGTAGTGGTTAGCGCGCTAGCCTACAACTCAGAGGTCGAGGGTCCGATTCCCGGCTAGGGTCTGGAAAGTTTCACAAGTTAAAAAACTCACTGTTCCAATTATAAACTCCCAATAGTCGCTAATAACCAAGCTGTTGATGCTACTTTACATAAACTAAAAAATAAAGAGCTAAATAAGTAAGAGAATTAGAACAAAAGAAAATACAGATTGCCTAAATAAATAAGGACCGATTCATTCAACAATTCCTTGAATATCCCCTAAGATTCTCAAATAAACCCAAGATACAAAATATTTCCTAAAAATAACATGGTGAAATATTTTTTACTACTTTTATACGGCAATAATTTGCAATAAAAATAAATTTAAGACCAGAGATAATGCCTACAACAAAAACTCAAACAACAGGATAACAATGATAGTTCATAGTAAAACACAAATATATTAAAATACTAGTAGACAAGAAACTTTGAAATGACCCACTTTCATGGAAACAGAATACTACCACAGTACGGTAGCTCCTAATTCAAATAATGAGTATCCAACAAGGGAACTTCTCCTATAGTTTACTAGTACAGTAATGTACAAGTAATATCCGTAGCGATGTTAACATTGCATGTCTGCACAATTGTACTCACCATATATATTCATTCTACTGTTTCAGGGTAAGGAATTCGGTGTAGAGAAGGAGTGGTGAAGAGGTGGCCGACAGGGGGAGAGGAATAGAAGAAGAATCTGTGTTGACGATTGCTAACTGAAAACACGCAGACTGTTCTAACATTGCATTAGTAACATCATTATCATATATCATAATCCCATTCCATTTAATAAAAGTAGACTTAAATTAGTAATGACCTAAATAATAATTAATCCATCATTAAACATCTTATCAAACTTTCCCGACATACATATCTAATAGCTAGAAAATTATACGAGTACCGCAACCTACTACTACACTAAAACCTCGTTTATCCGAATTTCCGGTTTCTACAAAAATAAGTTTTTAAAAAAGTACATGGTTTTGGTTAAAAAATTATTTTATTGTATTCGTGCAGGTCTTTACACACCTCTATACATTGTTATAATAACGCGTGATATACTAATTCTTCTTCTTTTTCTGCCTTTCAAGGATTAGGCATCTCTGCCTGTTCCAAACCTCTCAAATCTGCCCATCTCTTTCTCGGGCGTCCTCGTTCTCTCTTTCCATCCGGTTTATAGCCTAGTGTTTGCTTAGCTATCCTATCCTCCCTCATTCTGCTCACATGCTTCTACCACTCCATTCTGTTCTAAGATACCCTATACATAATCAAAGTTTATATCTAAAGTCGCATCAACATCTTGCTTATTATCCATTACTTAGCGTTAAGAAATGGTAGGTTTGAACGTTTTCCTGACCTTGGTCGGGAATCATACCCGGGACCTCCACTTTGCAGCGTAGCATGCTCAACACTGGGCCACAAAGGCACCAAATACCCTGTTTTTGTTTATCATTTGTTTACACAATACAATACACAGTACTATAGTAATAGTTTTGGTCAAGTAATTAATGACTACCAGAACACAAGACTTAAAATGTTTTAAAGCTTTAAATAACTTCAGTTTTAGTTAAAAAAATTAATATTTTGTATCACACAAAAGTTTCAATGGCCGTTTCCGTAGAGTAGTAGTTAGTGCGTTAGTCTACCACACGGAGGTCCCGGGTTCGATTCCTAGCCAGGATCTGAAAATTTTCGCAAGTTAAAACCCACTATTCTCGATGCATTTCTCACCGTAGTCGCTAATCGCCAAGCATTTGATGCGACTTTAAATAAATTAATAAAAAAAAACCTTTTCAATAACACTTTGACAAGGAAATATCCGATCAGTCAAACCTATTAATTATGTACAATTAACCAAGCAAAGTAATTAATTGGCATGATTAGGAACTAAGTCTGTGCAGACAAGTGGTTCAACGGCATTATGACAGCTGCTTTACATATTTATAAACAACTAGATATCTATAATGTCAGTCAGTGTACAGTATAACAGCTGTTATACTCGTACCGAAATCTCTTTCTATCACTTACACTTAAAAATGAAAAAGCCCTGCTAATGATTAAATTCGCTAGGTTTGGCAATACTGAGGTCATAATAATTTGAAGGGTCTTGCAGAAAATCTGTTTTCCTGCAGAAATATCCAAAACACCCTTTTCCAGTACTGTACAAAGAGGAAATGCATGACGTTAACCTCTTTTTTTATTTAAATAACATTATTTGAAAACAGTTTTTTTTTAATAAACTATAAACAAATCTTTTGAATTTACAAATCACAAGTTGATGCCTCATTACCCTGAGTACCTCTCAATATATCAATTATTCATTGTTAAAAGAGAAAATTACTGTGTACAAAGATATTTACATTTTATAATATGGAATACTTTTCAGTATAATTTTATGTACATTTAAACTCTTTCAGACAAGTCCAAAGCATAGTAACGTTTCAGGCGCCTAACTTCTTCTGCATTGGTCTTCTTTTTATTAAAGGGGAAAAATATTCAGACAGCATTCAAACTTTTAACGAAAAATATACACTACATCGTGAGCTCTTTTCCTTAATCCACAGAGGGTAACCTTTCATTCTGTTTTTCAAACCTAAAACATTTTTAGAAATCAGAATCCCTTAAACCCTCAACAAGATACATACGTACAAAAATTTTACAATTTTTCAAATTCGAGGTTTGTAATAGACTAGGAACTACGATTTAACGTTTTCTAGATCCCTTACAAAATCTCTTTTTAGAAAGTAAATGATCCCAACCAAAAGTCAAATTATTTTATATTCTGAGGCTTACATTGTTTTTAAATTTACATTCGGAAACTAATGGTGGTGAGATTGATTTTCTTTTATCCCTAATCCTGTGTACGTTATAATTTGTTCAATTTAAGAACAATATAAAAATCCACAACCCATTGGGATGAGGATGATACGTATGGCTTGTACAAAATCAGGCTGACCATCCTGGCAGAGTATATAGTTAATTGAACCCCAAACATCGAAGTACACCGGTAATCATTGTCTAGTTAAATGTATGTAATAGTACGAATACCTTTACAAAGATATGAACCACGGAATCTTCGTCACCGAAAATCAGAAAGCGGATGAAAATTCTAAAACTGTTAATATTAAAAACACACTCAAGATGTTAAAAACTGCCAGCGACAATAACACAAACGTTAGAAACGAAAATTAAATACTGTTTAAATATGAAACTTTAATTATGAACATCTCATTTTAGTATTATTAGTTACGTGATCATCAACAGATAGACAGATCTGTCACTAAAATAAGTTTTCTGATTATAGTTAAAAAAAAATTAGTCGCATTGCAGTGTCAATAAACTTTTAACCTAGAAGGAGAGAGAAAGAAAACTAAGTTTGTTTTACAGATATAACAAGTTACAACTTATTTTAAGTATTTTATTATGTAATGATGACGAAATAGTTTATTAATTTTGAACACGAAATTTGAAAAGATTTAAAACTTGAGGTAATAACTACGTAGCCTGCAAAATTATTAAATAAATATCATAAATAAAAACAGATAATACATTTACTTAAATATGTAATACATTTAAATAAGAAAATAAATTATTTTTGAACAAAAGTTTAAATAAATTAGTTCACTAATATAAAATATGTATAGGCCTATAAGCAGCTATAAGAGTATACGGAAAGTTAAAATTTTCATTATCTAATAACTTTTCCATAACCTTCAAAAGTTTTTCTATTAAGTAGCAATAAATTAACATTAGAAACAATAAAAATAAATTAGTAACGAATAATAAGTTCGTAAAGGTCGAAAACGTTTTCTTTGCGAAAAGGCAATGTAGACAATGCAGGAAATAATTTTTTTTTAATTAAAAAAAAATACATGAAGTTTTATGTAGTCCGGAACCGAAAATTTTTTAAAAAATCTATTTTTTCAAAATTTTACGGTTTTTACAGTATAATTATAACAATTTCTACAGTAATCATAAGTCATTTTAAAGTGTCATTTTTACAGTACAGTTGTTTCGAATTACGAAGTAACTTTTCCTCTGAAGGATATTTTAGATTTTTTTTAAAAAACAATTGCCCAGCTTGAATTAAAAATTACCCTCAACAATTTTTTAAATTGTTTTTATTTATATTTGAATCAGTTATTTCAGATAGCCCATAAGTAAAAATTAAAAAAAAATTTTTCTTTAGTAAATATTAGAACTACCTGAATGTAAACGCACCAAACCTACGAAAATCACGTAAGTCTGGCTTTCCTTAAGTGGGGCGTTCTGAAAAAGGGTTCCAAGAATTCAGGGCGTGATTCCCCACAACAAAAGAAGAAAAAAGTTCAAATTAACATTGGTCCAAAAATCATTAGTTACCGAGTGATACAGGGTGAAAGATTTCGTCAGAATTTCAGTTACCCCGTTGTAACGAAGCCCTACAGATACTTGTTGGGCGTTAAACTAGGCATAGATTTTACCGTATCGTATGTAAAATGAACAGAAAAATTGAACAAAACAGGTTTCAGACCTGTAGCTGCAGTAATTTTAAAGATATCTGATGAAATACGCAAAACTTGGTCCCGAAAAACAAGTTTCTATTAGGTTTGAAGCAGATGAACTTTGTTAAATGGATAATAAACACAAGAAATTCTTATACAAAACTTGCAGAGAATTTAATTCTGAAGAGAATGATGTAAAATAAGTCAATAATAAACAAACGCAATTTAAAAAAAAAAATATTTTTTTTGCACACTATTTAAACAATGCGGTAATAATAAATTTAACCTACTGTAACAATCCTGTATTTTTTTAATATATAGTTTTATGGTATAAATTCAACTGAATTATATGAAAAGTACAGGTACACAATTCCCGAATAATAGAACATCGGTCGTATTTTATAAAATATTTATTTCAAAAATTTAGAATCAGAAAATATCCTCATTTAAATAAACTAATTTACAATAAATTCCTAACTAAAATTATGTGAAAACGCATGAAAAAAGTAGGAACACTGAAAATCGTAACAATAAATTTCAACAACAAAGATATTTAACTAATTAAGCAGTTAGTTTAGTTGTTTTAATTTGTAAAAATGTACAATATAATTGTTGTTATACAATTTTCATTGTAATAGTACGTATATCACTACACAAGCAATTATTTTTTACAGCAATAGATCAAGAACGATAAGTAAAACTAGAATAACTTTTACAAAAAATGAAACTTACCTCAAGTAAAGTATGAAGAACAAGTATAGCTTGAGTCTTTTTTGAACGTAGAAATGTCAGCGTACTTTCACGCGTGTTTTTGTCTGAAACATAACAAGGAATTCATAAATTAGACTTTATTTTTATAATAAAATGATAAGATAAAAGTAAAATTGAAGTATGAAAATGTAGTATATAAATTTTTTAAATCAGAAGAAATTGTTATGAAAGGCCGCCTCCGTGGTTCAGTGTGTAGTATCCTACGCTGCAAAGCGGAGGTCCCGCATTCGATACCCAGCAAGGGTCTAGAAAATTAAAATGAGTTCAAACCCACCATCCCTTAACACAAAGTAGTCGCAAATAACCAAGATGTTGATGTTAGAGGATTACTTAAAATAAAACTAAAAAAATTATTATAGGTAAGGATAGTGAAATAACAGAAAATAGGACCATAACCGGGAAAAGAAAAAAATGAACGAAAACAGCTTTTCAGAGAAAATGAAAAGAAATTATGAATGAAAAAAATGGCGAGAAGAAATAAAGAAGCAACAGAAGAGCGAAAAATTCTGTTGTTTTGGAAAAGAAGCAGTGGAAACTATGTAGGCCTAAACGTGATCTTTTTGCAACGGAAAAGTCGAGACGCAAAAGGATGTCATATCGTAAAATCTAGAAAAACCCCTAAAACATTTTTAACCGTATTATCAATCAGGAGCACATCACTAATTGGAAGTACTATTAATCCAATACATTTATTCTTAAATGGTTGGAAGAAGAAGCCTGTGACAATAAGAATTACTTACGAACCAGATGAAAAAAACCGACATGAAAACAATACTTTCCTTCCTATATATTCATATAGACAAGAGAAAGTAAAAATTAACTAAAAACTAAATACAAATTTTTCTATTACGTATTCGTCAATAAGAGTTAAGCAAAGCAAACGCTTTTTCTCCAGTTTTTAGGAACGAATCCTTTAATATACGAGGTTTGATCAAAAATAACAACTTTTATTTAACAAATAATAAAAATTTTATTTATTCATCTATATAAATTTTGTTCCCTTCAAAGTAATCCTCTTCAGATATAATACACTTGTGCCAGAGCTTTTTCCAATCTTGGAAGCACTTATAGAACTCACTTTTTGGCATAGCTGTCAGCTCCTTTATAGTGATTCTGTTTTTTTTGCCATAATGGTAGCAAAACAGCGTCCTTTTATGATCTCTTGAAACCTCGAAACCTTGGTTTTGATGTCATACCCGTATACCCATGTTTCGTTACCTGTTATGACCGTTTGCAGAAATTCTGGATCAGTGTTGACTTCATTCACCAATTCTTGGGGGTATCCACTCGACATTCTTTTTGTTCGAAATTCAGTAATTTCGGAACGAACTTCGCTGCCACGCGTTTCATGCCCAAAACATCCGAAAAAAATTGCTTGACATGATTCAAATTATATACCGACCTCATCAGCAACCTCTCTGACAGTGATTCTGCGATCTTTAAAAATAATTTTTCTCACTTCTACGACGCTGTCGTTGGTTATTGGTGTGCTAGGGCGTCCAGGGCGGTCGTCATCTTTAACGTTTTCACGGCCATTTTTGAACAGTTTGTACCACCCGTAAACTCTTGTTTTACTCATAGTAGATTCACTAAAAACCACTGTAAACATTTCGAATGTGGTACTACACTTGATATAATTTTTCACACAAAATTTAATGCAAACTTTTTGGTCCATTTTTTCGGAAGTAACAAATTGCAGAGCGAATGCAAACACGTGTAATCTTTTCAATTACTAATAATAAAATGAACATTCATAATGGCTGCAAATGCGAAAATATTATGTTTTAAGCAGGTGTACCAACAAGGTAAAATAATTTGGAAATCGAATTTACAAAGCTCGCGAAATTTAAAAGTTCCCGTTATTTTTTTATCAAACCTGGTACGTAGAATTTTGCTCTAGGTTTTAGGAAAAAACCCTTCAGGTTTTTTGAAGCTTAAGTTTAGGTAAATGGTAACCCTGTTCTCCAAGTGACACCTAGAAAAATTACAATACTTGAATTTCGGACACTCATTGCTACGGAGTAAAAGAGATGTAAATACTCTTAAGCGTTATAAATTACTTCTATATATTATAACAAGAAATTATTTTGTTAGCTAAAATATTTCTTCGAATCATTTTTTGCAAATGTATTTAAGGGTATTCTGACCTATCCGTGCTCCTAAGTGTTAACGTAACTGTCATCGTAAATATGTTCCGGAAATCGCAGAAAAATTATACGAAACTATTAAAAATGTACATTTAGAAAAAAATGTTAATAACAATAACATGTGCCAACAAATGTCTATTATAAACAAAACCATTTCCTTGTTACAAAATGAAACTATTGTACTAATCAAGGACTGCAATAAAAAAAGAATCAATAACCTCAAACAACACTAAGTTACAAATCTTTACGAGTTTCCTAATCTATGTTTTATAATAAATCACAGGAATTATTAGTGAATATCATTATTACTGTATTTTATATTTTATTTATTCGCCCCGGCGCTGCACCTAAAACTGAATTATATTCGGAACATAGCTCATGAAATATGTGACACGCAGCTAAATTTGTTTTCTTTATTTACGATAGGAAGGAGAATGTATAGCTACCTGAAATATTTTATATTAAGAGTCACTACTGCTGCAGTAACTGGGTAGCAGAGTGTTAGTAGATAATAAAAAATATGTAAAAGTTTTACCAGTTTTACACTGAATTTTAGATACCAAATTGATTTTCAAATAATTTCACTTTATTTAATAACGTTTACATTATTAAAACTAGAAAACCCGCTGGATTCTTAGATTTTAACTGTTTTTAAGTTAACTGGAATAACTTTTACAATAATTCCAGCTAACAAATACCGGATCCTATAAACAAATAAAAAATTCATTTTATCGCTCTTTCACAATTTCAAACATATTTCATCTTTGTGAAAGCTATGATCAAGATCCGAGAGCATTCATTTTCCCTAGATATTATTTTCAATCGTTCCAGGTTTTTATTTATTTTAAAAGATTTCTCTGAGAACAGAGTTCACTCAACACTTTTCGTTGATATAAAGATTATCTCAGATCATATTTTATTTCCGTTTTCTCTTGTCATAAATGAATACAGGTTATAAGAAAGGAAGTACCTGTTTTCAAATAGATTTTTCTAAATCGAGTATTCTCTGGAAATGCACGTTTTCAGGCTCCCTGAACCCACAGAATATGTTTTTAGTGATTGGTGTATGTGTATGCAAAAAGTTTTTTAAGAACTGAATATCATAAATGAACTTGAAACTTAGAACGTAATATAAATAACTTACCATAAGTGGACCCGACATGAACATTTTGATGAAATCAACCGACCGCTTATTCGATCAATTTCTCACTTTTTGCAATTTTCTTAAAACCGGCTTCTACAATTTTCTTTAACAATTCCCTCATTTAGTCTACTACATTTTTGTGCTCTACAATACAGGGTAAGCGGGTCCAAAAGAGGTAGATTTTCATTCACACATGATTAAAATTAGATTGTTTCATTTTGCATTGTGCATTCATGATAAAACACAGGTTATAGTGATCATTATTTAAATTGCCAAGGGAAAGTCGTGTGAGTGTTTCACACCAGATTTTTTTATTTAAGGTCGCTTCAACAAAACGACCATTTATGTTAAGGAATAGTGGGTTCAAAAGAGTGATAATTTTCAAGAACCAAGGCGAGAATCGAACCCGGGACTTTCCACTTTTCAGCGTAGCACGCTAACCACTAAAGCCATGGAGGTGTTCTTAGTGTCTCTTATTAACATAAGTAAGACAAACAACCTTTTTCGTTCTACAGAGTAACTGAAATATTATCGTACCAAAGTTGTTTTGCAAGCATGAATTCAGTACGTTGAAAAACAAGAAATATTCTTTTTTTGAGTTTATTTAAAGTCGCATCAACAGCTTGTTGATTAGCTACTACAGTGTAATATGAAACGTTGGGTTGTGACTTGTTATAATCGAGACCCTAGCCGGGAATCGAATCCAGGACCTCCGCGTGGTAGGCCACCGCGCTACCACTACGCTACGGAGGCGGCCAAATATTGTTTTAAATCCGGCAAAAATGTTCTTAATAAAATACTTAAAATTCTACTAAAATAAAATTTTAATAAAATTTCTATTCAATAATTCCTGATAAAATATTTTAGTGACACTAGTTATAACATCAATTCCAAAAGTTAACATTTTTACTGTGATAAAATTCTGAATATTGATCATGCAGTTATAAACTATCTTTTCTTTTCTCAAGATTTCGTCTTTTACGAATACTTTTCATCACTTTCAATTATAGCACGAGGGGTACAAATTTTGACAATATAACAATAATAATTTCTCTGAAAAAATATGGAATACAGGCGTTGACCAGAGTTTTTTATTCACTAAAATAATTTTAAAATAACAAAAAGCTACAAATACGCAATTTTATACTCTCGTCTCATAAAACTACAATCCGTTAGACACTACTGTGTCGGGTTACCTAATGCATAATCATAAAATTCTTTTTGTATTAATACATGCAATTATTAAGCCTACATAGGCCCTAATACTAATCGACACGATAAAAGCTTTAGCCAATAAAAATTATTTGATAAAGTTCCGTAAAACTATTACAATTATTTTAACAAAATAATACTACATTACAAAAATTATAATCATAACAACTAATTATAACTACGGTATGTATCAGATTAGGAACTAAAATTTTACTTTCTCTTGCCTATATGAATATACAGGAAGGAAAGTATTGTTTTCATGTCGATTTTTCGAAATCGAGTTTTCACCGGATCTACACGTTTTCAGATCCCCTGAACCCAAAAAACACGTTTTTAGCGATTGGTCTGTGTGTGTGTATACAAAATATCTCAAGAACGGAACATCGTACGAACGTAAAACTTAAGTTATATACCATTACCGGACTCGACACGAACATTTTCATCAAAATCGGTCAACCGGAAGTAGTAGTTTATTCGTGTAATTTTCCACTTTTTTGCGATTTTCTCAAAAACTGGTCCTACGATTTTTTTTAAAATCTCCTGGTTTACTAAATTTTTTATGCTCTACAAGATAGGGTAGGGGTCATCTTGGCTGAAATTCTTGGTAAGGGTGTTTTCACGTAAAAACTTTGTTTTTTAAGATTACGGCTTTAATATGCATTTCAGCGCCAAAATGTATATAATAAAAGTTGTAGACAATTTTAAATTCTACAACTTTTATTTCAAGCATTTTTTTGTATAAAGCTTAGTTTAACGGTAATTAGCGATTTTCTGTTTTTTCTCACGAAAACGTGTGAAAAATCGATTTTTTTAATATTTTGGCTTTAGTACGCATTTTACGACAAAAGTGTATATAATAAAATTTATAGAAAATTAAAAAATCTACGACTTTTATTTAGAGAACTTTTCTCTACAGAGCCTAGTTTAGCGTGAAAGTGTGATTTTCCGTTTTTTTAAGCCAAAACTGAGTTCGATTTTCATTTTGCGTCATTCACTCATGATTAAAATAAGGTTATGTTTTTGAGGTTAGTTTTATTTCAAATATTTTATTAATAATGTTAGGTTTATTGTTAATTATTTGCATTGGCAAGAGAAAGTTGTGTGAGTGTTTCACACCAGATTTTTTTTATTGATATTCCCTTTATTTCCCTAATACTTACTTCAAAAATAGTATTTCTTTCTTCTTTAATAGTTTTTAATACTGTTTTTTTTTTCAGTTTCCCAAATTATATAGTAATTTCCACTTTAGTTTTAGTTATTTAGTTTAGTAATTTCCACGTTTTTTTTAGTTTATTTATTTAATATCGCATCAACAGTCTGGTCATTAGCGACAACAGTGGCTTGTGGAACGTTGAGTTGTAACTTGTTATAATTTACAAACCCTAGCCGGGAATTGAACCCGGGACCTCCGCGTGGTAGACCAGCGCGCTACCACTACGCTACGGAGGCGGCCTATCGTTTTCGTTCTATCAAATATCTATCTATAATATACTGTCAAATATGTATACTACCTTAACATGTAACTTTCTACATTAATTTTTGACCTACTAACACCACAACCCCTGGGTCTGTCGGTCGTATTATCTGTCGGTCGCGATGTGAAGTCCGCAGGGCGCCCACTCCCCATAAGCCAAATATACACGGTTCAATTTGGTCGAATAGTGCAGATTGCATTTTAACCGAATTGTTTAATGTAATTAAACATTGAAGGAAGTAGACTGACTTTTTACTTTTGTTCAGTCCCGTTGATAGATATGATAGATTCAACGAAATTGAATAGTGTAGAATGGTATTCAACGTGATTAAAAAGGCGGTGAACTGCATTTTAATTTTTAGAATGAGGTTTGTCATACAGTTGTTCGAATTGCTTAGTGGACATACGTAAATGATTTTTAATGTCTCGCGATCTTCTTTTTCAGATTCTTTTAATACATTTTCAAAGGTGCCGAATTCAATTTCACGCAATATCCACTGTCGTATCCAATAACGGCGCTGCCGCTTTTTGTGAATCTTTGCGATTTCATTACAGATCTCAATTAAGTTTTCCGAAATTATTTGAAATCAATGAAATTGATTCAGACACATTGAGCAACCAAATTTAACCGTGTATATTTTTAGCTTTTAGCATTCACGTCAAACGGGTTTCCCCGATCACGTTGGAGGAGTAACTGCTAAAGCCATAACAGCACATCCCAAGACAACAGTGCATGATCATCGATCCTACAAGCACATCTATTCACCCTGAAAGACAAGAGTGCAGCATCACGTCGTTTTAAGAAGTACGTTCGTGCGGTCTGGAGTGAACCCGCTTAATTTCAAAAGTCGACTTATGCGTTCGTGTACCAACTCAAACTGGTTGGTATTGTTCTGTAACATTTTATAAACTTCAAGTAGTCAATCTAGTTTCAAAATTTGTTAATTTCCCTTATAAAACTGTACAAAGAAAATTAACAATGTAATGTGTACACAATTTTCGGATTTAATGTACGTGAATAATACTTGAATAATATAATTCCCATCTGTTTCTACTAATTTATCGAAGACGTTTTCAATTTGTTGTTTCAAATTCTTATTTAATACAGAAACTTTGATGCCAGAACCGTGAGAGAGATGAGGGTGAAGGGGAAGACAGAAAGAAAGATAAAGAAGATGAACATTGGCACCTCTACATCGCCATGCTGTAAACGTAGCCTACAGAAATGAGAAGCAAAAGAAGTAGAAAACACTAGTTACTTTCAAATTCTGGACTTAACAGTACAAGACTAATAAAGTTTATTGATTCAATAAACTGTTCATGAAGTAATTTACCTAACAGAAAAATACATAATTTAAGATCAGATATAGTTTATACTGTATAACAAATAATGTATATTGTTCTGTTGAAAAATCATATATAACACTACAAAATGAAACAAAAAAGGAAGTAAATGGGTCCGGCGCTGATGTGAAAGGAAAATCTAAAGAAGCAGAAGAAAAAAATTGAACGACTGACGTGAAAAGTTAATAATATACGTCAAAAAGTGCGTATTCATGCAATATTACCACGCACAAACTGTATTAAAAAGAAATTATTTTGTATATTTAATATGACACGTATTCATACAAGAAAATAATAAAACATCAATCACATTTTGTCAAAATAAATCAAGGCGGTGTAAGATAGTTATGGAGATTGAATTTGAAAGATATTTCCGTGAAACACACGCCTATGAATATTGTTATTGACATTGACAGATAATAGAAGATCGTGTGATAAGGAATAAAGAAAAATACTTTATAGCCAATCACGTTGTCCACTTTCATTACACGTCATATATTCAGTCACCCGACAGTTATGGTATAAACATACTGCACTTAATAATCTGCTACAAAATTGTTTTTTTTTCTTTTGTAATATATAGTAGCCTACTCCATAAAATGACTTTCAATGCATGCCAAAATCCACCACTACAAATAAGTTGTTCTCAAAGAGGCGCTTTACGCCGGTGAAACTATTTTCCAAATTAAGAATGAAGCCAAGATTGACCAACTTCTTAAAACAGAACGCAGAATTATCAGAACCTGCTTTAACAAAAATTATCAAAAAAATGGGGTATGGCGAATTCCTTCTAATGAAACTGTTTATAAGGAAATTGATCCGATTATTAGCCTGATGAAGAAGAGGAGGATTTCCTACTTTTTCCAATTTTAAGAATACAGAATGATAGAACATTGAAACAACTGATCCTCAGGAACTTGAACAGGAAGATACATGGAAGAGATTAAGAGGGATCTCAATGAAATTGGACTGACAATTAAAGACGCGTTTGACAACGAAAAAATAAATAGTACTCTTAAATCCCACAGATTTAATTGGGGAAACGCAGAAAGAGATACGGTGGAGGTTACAGATGAAATACGGAAACAAAGATCGGACCGTCTCAAAAAATACTGGTAAAACCGAAAGGCTAGACCAATATGTTGATCCGAAGAACACTAGAAATTGATTGGCTTAATGGTCCAATGTGGCCTCAAAAAAGAAATTGTACTCTATAGGTTTAGATATTGCAGTCAACAAGAGATATGAAATACGAATTACAATGGAAATGTAATAAGAAGGGGTGAAATTCAATTACAATGTCTGAATCACAGTGCATGTGCTCACACACGCACGCACTAACACACTAACTGCACGCATACGCTTTAAAAAAAACACGTGCACGTTATTCCCATGGTACAACAACGTATTTAAAGCAGTGGCGTATTTATTAGTTGTAGTTTCGGATTGCAAAGTTAATATTACCTTACAGTAATTAAAAGTTTAATGTGTTTTCAACAAACTAATTAACAACAATAAACGCTTTTATTCTCTTTGCCGCATAATGCACTATATATACATTTTTAAACCGTACGTTAATTATGTACTGAAATGAGGTCAAAAATAGAACACAGATTATTTATACACCTTGCGCTACCTACACATTACTTTTTTAATACGAATTAAATTATTTATACACATTTCATTTGATTGCCCTCGTTGTTCAGTCGATTGCGAACTCCACTTTTAAGTTAATAGTCCCAAGGTTGAATTTCCAGTTAATTTTTGATAAAGTTACAACTTAAAATTCGTCACTAATGAAACGCGCTGTCACAATTTCATAAACTATTTGGATGCTAATAATCGCGTAATTGATGCAACTATACTAGTAACCATGAAATTGCGAGCCTGGATCTAGTTGTTAGACAGTAATGCAGTGTTGCCATACTTGGTAGAGTAAAAACGAACTTTTTATCTTTTATTATCATATTATTATAAACAGTATAATATTACACACTTATTCAGGGCGGGTGAAATTGGCAACACTGTAAGGCAGGATGGGTGGAGGTACACGGCTGCTTGATTCACTTAGAAGCTCACAATTTCGTGGTTATAACTATAGTAATCAGTTTAGAACAAGTGAAGTAACACTGGTTTTTATTGTAATCCAATCATTAAAATTGTATATCTTGTACTTAGAAGATATCATTAATCAAAACTATATAATAAAAAACAGAAAAAACAAGAACACCCAAAGATAGAATCACAAACCAAATAGTAAGAAAAAGACAGAGGTAATGTGATTAAGAGAAATCAGAAAGATATGGAAGAATTAGGCATCACCTTCGAAGATCTAGAAAATAAAACTGAAGAGCTGAAACTACTAAAAGATAAAAACAATTAGATTCCAAGGAAAGGTACATAAAAGAGGAAGCAGGAAAATGATCTTTTCGGAAGCAAAGGCAAAGATCTGCCAGAATGAAAGAAAACTGGAGGAAAATCAAAGAAAAGAACCAGAAGAGAGTGCCCAGAAACTGACAAGTGATCCACTGCGGTCTCAAAAGGTAAAAAAAGAAACAAAATATTTAACGAAAACAGAAAAATAATATATTAAAAGCTGTAAGTAAAATAATAGGACTTGCGTAAATAAAAGCAATTATAATAAAGGCGTCTTAAGATTGCTGCAAATGAACAAGAAAATCTAACCAGAACGACTGAAAAATAATAATAAGAAAAGCTGTAGGTAACTAAACCAAGTCCGATTGGAAAGATAAACTAAAAGTAGACATGAAAATATTAAACAATGTAAAGAGAGTTAAAAAAATAAATTCAGTGGCTAGCGCGCTAGCTTACAAAGCGGTTATTTAAAAAATAAAAATTTTGTTGTTCGTAGAATTGACTTCATTATCTGATCGTTTTATTACTATTAGTTCGTTTTTCTTGTTCAGTTCTTCTCTTCCTCACAACCTGTACGACCCCGTCTCCTATCTTCGGACAAAATGTTTAGGCGAAGGATGTTTCTCTTGAATTTTTCACTTATTTTAGACCCGCCTTCCCAGTCATTTGAAGACAATCACTCGCGTACAGATAACCAGATTTTATCACAGAATTTTGTCCGATCTTAGCTTGTCTTTTGCATTCTTCACGTACAGTTTGAGAGTTCTTCGGAGTACAGCGATCACGTTTCTCGCCTGTTATTTTTATTTCCCTATCTTTTACCAATCCTATGAAAAATGTACCTAAAAATAGCAAATTTAACATTGGCGGAATAAAAAGCACAGTCTCCCCTTAAGAACTAATAAATAATAAATAATTTGAAATAAGCAATATTTTTATGGCAATCACACGTAACTACACAAAAATTGATAGGATAGTGTGCCGAACAGTCAGTTAACCACAAGTTTAACCGACAATAAAATTTATAAGTACCTAATAATGAATCGGATACCAAATTACCACAAACGCTCAATAAATAACAAATATTTTATTATCCAGGTCCTGCGTAAAAGGAGTCAAGTCTAAAATCTTCGTTTTCAGAAAAATGAATTTGAATTTAACAACCTTTCCACAGAAAATACAGTATTACACAAACAGTAAAATCCTTAAATAACAAAAATGTTTATAACGACGGAATAAACAAAATAGCACTAAGATTCTCAAAACTATGTACGCTATTTTATTTATGTTTATCAATAAAAATTTAACGATAAAGAGAATTTCTGTAAAACGAAAATTACCATGACAAGTATTATATCATTGGTGAGGTGAAACTTTATTTCACAGCATAATCTGGCACGAAAAACTGTGACGAAACAAGTCCATCAGCAGTAACGGCAGAAGCAGAGTGTGAACGTCTAGTACGAGTACACCACCACATAACTTACTAGATAAGAAGGGTGAATATACGTTTCGGCCCATTAACAACAATGCCAAGCTATTATATTATTAGTATCGTAGTACAGATTAATAGTACAACAACGCAGATAAAGATGATAATACAAACTAGTACACTTGCACTGACCCCCATACAGGCATTGCCAAATTTAAAAAGTGATGCTCAACATACCTTGTCATACATCTCTGCTAAAGGTCTATATCTCGTCTGTTTACAAATAATAATGCTTTCTAACACCTCGCTTATATAATAGTACAAAGCGAGAATGAATCAACAGATAATTTATACCTCAAAACCCATTCTTATAAAACAGAATTTTTCTAATAAATTAAACGTACGGAAACTAAAAAGTATACAACATTATATTAATTGGTTTGCAGAAAACCTTGTAATACTTAAAATCCTAATTTTATATTTTACCTAAATGTCTAAAATGAGTAGTACACAACCTGATAAATTCAGATAACTTATTACATCCTTTTGTTTTTAAGGTATTTATTCATTATAAGGTAAATATATAAGGTATATATAAAAATAAAATAAAATATATAAGGTAAATATATTATAATTAATATTAAGGATTTATTAATTAAAACCTATCGGGTTCCAATTTTCGTAAGTTTACATTTTTCCAATAAATTCCGTTATAAAATATTTGTAAGAAGGTACTAACCCACCGGGTTGGTCTAAAGGTAAAGTCGTCGCCAAAATCAGCTGTTAACAGCTGATTTTCGGAGACGTTGGTTCCTGGTTCAAATCCTAGTAAAGTTAGTAACTTTTATACAGATTTGAATGCTAGGCAGTGGTTACCGGTGTACTTGGATGGTTGGGGTTCAATTAACCATACTCTCTCAGGAATTGTCGGCCTGGATCTGTACAAGACTACATCTCATTTACACGTCATACAAATCATTCTCATCTCATTCGGTCATGGGGTTGCTTATTGTTCTGAATTGAACAGATTGCAACGTACACACGTTAGGGATTAAAAAGAAAAAAGTAGGTACTATTACTGAATCTAGACCCACTGGGTTGGTCTAGAGGTAAAATCGTCGCTAAAATCAGCTGTTTAACCGCTGATTTTGGAAAACGAAGGTCCCTGATTCAAATCCTAGTAAAGGAAGTCACTTTTATACGGATTTGCATGCTAGGCAGTGATTACCGGTGTACTTTGAAGATTGGGGTTCGATTTACAATACTTTCTCAAAAATGGTCGGCCTGGGTCTGTACAAGACTACACCTCATTTACACGTCATACATATCATTCTCATCTCATTGGGTCATAGGGTTGCTTATTGTTCTGAATTGAACAGATTGCAACGTACATACATTAGGGATTAAAAAAAAAGTAGGTACCATTACCGAATCTAAATTAATCCATGAAAATCAGAATAACTACGTAAAATAAGATATAATAATCCTATTATTTTGGAGTACTTATGATGTGTTTTTTACCATAAATATAATGCTTGTTTCAAATTAAATGTTATTTACGTATTCAACATTTTACTACTGAAATAATCTGAAAAAATAACCGATCCATTAACAAATTAGTGAGTAGTATTTTAACTTCTCGCATTGGTAGTTCAATACGCTAAGAAATTAGAATGGATTTGAGTATTTTCAGAACTTTCTTTAAAATTTTAAGAATACTTGATTTTTTTCTGAAATAGGTGGTCTTGATTATTTTTTAAGAAAGACTTCTAGAGAATTAGTACGTCTAACAAGACATAATAAATCTTGAACAGCGAACATTTGATAAATATTGATTATTCAAATTCCTTTTGTTAGTAAGATTTGTAATAAATTTTACAAAGAGTACCCCAGTGAATAGAGCGTTAGACTGTTCTGCACACTTCAAAGCGGAAGGTCTCGGGTTCAATTCCTGGAATTATTGTATGAGAACCGAAACAAATATTACACCTAATAACCTAATCATTTGATGCGTCTTTAAATTAAACTAAAAAAAAAATATTTATTTTTACTGTCTTAGGTTAAATTGACTTTATTCTACTTAACTACATTAAAATTCATTAGGCAGAAATAACAACAATAACAAACACTAATAACCAGGTTCAAACTTAATCATAATAATTTATTAAGCTTCTTTTTCTTACATTAAGAAAATAAAAAATCTGGTGTGAAACACTCACACAACTTTCTCTTGCCAATGCAAATAATTTACAATATAATTTAACATTAGTAATAAAATATTAGAAATAAACAAAAAACTAACCTCAATAAACATAACCTTATTTTAATCATGAGTGAAACACTCAAAATGAAAATCAACCTCAGTCTGGCTTAAAAATACGGAAAATCACTATTTCACGCTAAACTAGGCTCTGTAGAGAAAAATACGTTAAATAAAAGTTGTAGATCTTTAAATTTCCTATAAATTTGGTTATATACACTTTTGTCGTAAAATGCATACTAAGGCCAAAATCTTAAAAAAATCGATTTTTCACACGTTTTCGTGAGAAAAAATCAGAAAATCGCTAATTACTGCTAAACTAAGCGTCATACAAAAAAATGTTTGAAACAGAAGTTGTAGGTTTTTAAATTCTCTACAACTTTTATTATATAAGTTTTTGCGCTAAAATTTATATTAAAGCCGTAATCTTAAAAAAACAACGTTTTTACGTGAAAACAGCCTCACCGAGAATTTCAGCAAACATGGCGCCTACCCTATCTTGTAGAGAATAAAAAAATTGAGTAAAATAGGCGATTTTAAAAAAAATCGTAGGACCAGTTTTTGAGAAAATCGCAAAAAACTGAAAAATTATACGAATAAACTACTACCGATTTTGACCAAATTGGTTGACCGATTTTGATGAAAATGTTCGTGTCGCGTCCGGTAGTGGTATGTAACTTAAGTTTCAAGTTTCAAGTTCGTACGATGTTCCGTTCTTGAGATATTCTGTTCACACACACGCGCGCGCGCACGCACGCACGCACGCACGCACGCACACACACACACACATACACACACACACACACACTCACACACACACACACACAGACCAATCGCTAAAAACATGTTTTTTGGGTTCAGGGGGGTCTGAAAACGTATAGATCCGGTGAAAACTCGATTTCGAAAAATCGACATGAAAACAATACTTTCCTTCCTATATATTCATATAGGCAAGAGAAAGTAAAAATATTGTTTTATAGATCATAGTCCGCAGCTCGAATTGTAAGAAAGATACTTTAGTGAAATACAGGCCTATAATTCTAGTTTAAGCCTTTATAGGTATGCGGTAAGTATACTTACCACTACCAAAAAGGTTGATTTTTTTAAAGAATAAGCTACGCAGTTGAACCCTATTGGCATTTTATCGTTTTATAGATGTTCTCTGATAAGTAGGCTATACACATTTTGAAATTAGTGCGCAGCGACCACTTGCTTCATGACTTACACGAATGTGGTAAGGATTCTTTCCAGCGTACGCAACCGTGTTGTTTTGTTGTTACTTTTGTACAGTGCTTAGAAAATTCGAGTTTTTTACGGGAAAGCAAGCATTTATGCTAATATAAAGTTGAGATAAGTTATTCTACACATGTTTCTGTTATATAGGACTACAAGTTGTTTTAATAAGCATTCTTACCATTAAACATTATGTGATTCCCATTTCAATAAACTTCCTTGGTAAGTATACTTACTAGCGCTTAACATAAAAAAATAAATATCTTACTGTTCTGGCACTAGAAATACATTATTCAAGTCCCTATAAAACAAAATTTAACATTTTATACCATGTATATTTTTCCCCGTAGTACTGCCCTATAAAGGGTTAAGAGATTGGAGCTTATTTATACTTTTTTGGCATACATAAGAGAACCGCACCATTAGCGAGATAAGTCAAATTAATAATAAAACAACCACATTTTAGTCCTTAAGGGAAGACTGTACTTACTTTGTATCCCGCCAGTGTTAAATTTGCTATTTTAGGTACATTTGTCACAAGATTGGTAAACGATAGGGAAATGAAACTTTACTTACTTGTAGTTCTCGGGTTGCTCGAGATACTGACATTTTCGCAACTTAATCCGTTAAAACATATAGTTAAAAACAGAATAAGGAATAACATAAAATTTTTACAAATTTGTTTTTACGGTATTTTACATATTATTAATTTTTGTAGCTTTTGAGGAAGTCATAAAACTGCCGGAATATGTGAATGTACAAGATAAATAACTGGTAAAAATTTCAGCCTGGTATGTTTAATGGTTTCCGAGAAAAATGTACCTAAATGTTAAAAATCTAAATTTACGGGAACGGGTTAAAACACAAAAAGGCACAAATCAAAAACAAAATGTATATAAACAAGTAAATTTCCTACCAACATTTGGTTAGAAAGCTGAACCAACAGCTGCGAGTATTAAAAACAGTAATGCAGATATTTTAAAAACTAAAATTGCTCTAAAACGATCGGTATAAAATTATGAAAAATATTCGTTCTTGATGACACGATAATTTTTCTGGGTAAACCTCCTAAAAACTTAATTTTTTCATTAAAATAATTTTTTCACGTAATTTAATTTTATTATGGTTGATCTCGATCTGAACTATTGAAAAACATAAAGAACCGAAATTCGAAATTTTCAGTTAAAACCATCATACAGTCTCGCCTTAAATGCTTTTTCACACCCTAAAAATTTAAACTAGAAAATAAAATTTCATATGACGAAAAATGCACGTTTATTTTCTTAAAGGATTTGAAAATGTGCTTCATTTTAGTAAGCTAAATTAATTGAAACTTTAGAAAAAATGTGTCTACAAACCATTGAATTCTAGTACAAGTTACTAAATTAACTACTACATTCGTGTATTAATAAAATTTCGTGTTTATTATACAAAAAGAACACAATTTCGATAACTATTTAAATTTAAAAGTTATACATTTGAAATACAAGTATGTAATGTCTCTCGTGTTTAATAGCCGTATTAATATCTAACTATTTTTTCCCCAAGAGTTCTAAGAATCAAATTTTACTAAACCCACATATAAACAGCAGTATTATGGTTGTATGTAATAGTTTATTCTAAGAATGACGGGTATTTTGTGTTACTAAACTCGTAAATGTAATAAAACTCACACAAGTAGATAAAATTTAACGAAGCAACTAATTTCCACAAAACAAAACATTAAAATAAATTAGTATCATAAACAACTCAGTAAAAATTAAGAAAATAAATTTCTTGATATTTTAAAATTATTTCGTTACACGACCAACTTTAGTACAATGACTTGCGACAAATTTGTCGCAAAAGTAGTACAAACTTAAACACAAAGTATTTTACACATATTATTATTTATTACCGGCAACAACATCAAATACTTGGGAATTTGAAACATTAGCAGAAAGTTTTTCAGAAATTTTAAATACAGAAGTTACAATACTAAAAGTACAGCAGCTTTATTTTTTTAACAGTGCATTTCTTTTGCAATCAGTTTTTTGTATAAATTTAATTATAAACTTTAAGCAAAGATGAGAAAATCTGAGTAATATTCTTATAACTAAAATATAAACAATACAAACTGGTGTGTTTCAAAATAGCTAAATTGTGAAGAAAAAATAAATAAATTACGAGTTTATAAAATTAAACTTGATAAACTGTGAATCAACATCTTGAAACACAAAGTTGTAGAAGATAACGATTAGGTACTATGATAGAGATGGTACTTTTATAAATAAATAAAAAAAATAATATATAAAGATAGTATTAAACCTTAGCAGAAAGTTTTCCAGAAATTCTGTTGGTCCTACTACGTCTATATTGTTATTTATTTCGCTAGATATTCTATTGTATTTGAGATCCTTTTTCATTCACGAAAACTCTATAGTTATTTTACGAAAATGGCTATCTTTTTTTAGTCAGTCAGTGTTGTACAAACTGTTGTGAAGTTTGTGTTTTGAAAGTGAAGTGATTTAGTTAAAACTAGTTAGTATATATAAATTGTATTATTTTCAATGTAGGCTAAGTTTTGTAAATAAAACACAATTATTAATTGATTAATTGATATTATTTGTGCTGTGTCCAACATTAGAACTTTTTGATATTATTATGTATTTAGTTCATAATATAAAATTGTGTATTTGTATTTTGTATAAGACAGAAATAAAAATTTTTATTATTATTATTATTATAATTCTAAATACAGTATTTACAACACGAGTAAAGCATTTAACACTGTTTTAAGATGTTCGTAAGTAAATTTGCATTTGCAAGAGATTGCAAGTAACAGAAAGTTTTCAAATTCAACTAAAGAATTTAATTTTTAAAAAAATCATCTAATTTATTTAATTTTAAAATGACAAATATGCAAAATTTCGTGTCATTAATCACAAACACACACGGTTAAATATTTTACACAATGTTTACGTACAATTTTTTACAGATATAATAAGAAAAACAAAAGCTAAGTTATTATAAATTTATTCTTATTGTCTTATCATGTTTTTGATACGCCACAAATATTTGTTGTAAAGTATCGTAAACACTTAAATCCAACCGACCTAAAAAAACTCTTAAAAACAATTACAATGACAGAAAATAACTACACGTTACTGAATAGAGTAATGGTAATATTTTTTTAATTCCAATTCACGAATTATTTTCAAACTAACAATACATACTTTAAAAACTGGAAACCGTTATAAAATTATGAAAAATTGTGCAATTTCGTGAATAGTTGGTTGAAGAGGGCCAAATCAAGAAGGTTTACTTCTACATTCTATTTTTTTTTTGTAATACTTGTGTTGGTACAGCGAAGTATATAAGAAAGATTGAGATAATAGTGTGGATGGAGGTGTAGCGAACTGATGATCTAGGGCTACATGCGAAATGATGAAATTATGGAAGGAATGGATTCAACAGAAAATGATTTTGATGTGGAAAAGTTCAGCGGTACTGAAATACAAAAAATAGACTATTAGGAGGGCGAGGAAAGGTTACCACTGAGTGTAGAATAGGGTATCCAGAAGGAGGAAGAATAATACAGTCAATAATGTTTTGGGGAAAGAGATAGAATGAAGCTAAGTTGCATCAAGTTTTACAAGAACCAGACACGTAGCTGATAGAACGCGTGGAAATCAGGATGCAAAAAAAAACAGCAGCGACACTGTAGAAACTTGCCAAAAAATGAAAGTACGACAATCTTTTTATTACAGATTAGAGCGATGCTGTCATAAATATCACTTCAAACAAAGTTACAAGAAACATAAACTAATACTCGACTTTTACTCTTTTTGAAATGTCAAGGCACCTCAAAAATAAAACATTTTTATATTAAAAAATCAGATCTGGCCTTGTCCGAAAACCCCTGATTTGAACAGGCTTAATGTAGTAAAAAACTAAGGTTTATAAATTATAAAATTTATTATCACATCAATATGGTTCAACAAATAAATAAAAATTGTGATTAAACAACATTCGGTCAATTAGATAAATAATATATTATTTTGAATTTAGTAGCTGACCGGTTTATTCTTATCAATACATTTGAAAATTACATTAACTCTTAAGACTTATTTCGATGTTTTGTACCAATTTTTATGAAATAAAATATACAGTTAAATAATCCTAACGAGTCATCATAAGGATCCTACAAACGATCCTACAAAACAAACTGGACTTTGCAACGCCGCTACCAGAATAGTAGCACCACTGAAATTTTAATGAAAGTTTTTGTTTAACTTCACAAAATCTCGTTTACGTAACTTTAATTTTCGGATTTTTTGCAGAACCCAGAAAGTGTCAACCATGCGAAAATTGTAAAACTGTATTTTAATGACTAACAGAATCTCAATATAAAATACACTGGGCCAGACTTTGAATTTAAATATAACGATAAATACGAAAGTCCTCACTGACTCATTAACTTCCCGATTAGCTGAATTTTCAAAATTCTTAAACTTGTTTCGTAGGTGTTGAACATAAATTAAAACCAAATTTCAACCATTTGCGCCTACAAAGTACAAATAGGATGACAACCCGAAATCAATACATTATTTCTACAGTTTTCCGAAGAATTACAGTTGTAAAAGTTGGCATGAGTATTTTCCATTAATACGATAAGTAAACACGTGAATGTTGACTACTTGCTCTAAACGGGTAGACAGGAAGCTGCTCCCTTTCTACCTTAAAAATGCAGAAAATATTTTGACACCTTTCAAAAGATTTTTTTTTAACGTCCGACTGTTTTGCAATTACTGCTAATGCAGACGGTGAGAAGGGTGATAGATGAGTGATGAAAAAATGCCAGACCTGACCGGGAATCCAACCCAGGACCCCGGCGTAGAAGCCAGTTGCGCTAACTACTAAGCCAACGGGCCGGCCACCTTTCTAGAGAGCTACATTTCAAAAATTGGAATTAAAATTCTTATAAATATATTTTCTTATGAATTTATTCTTTTTATTCTTTATTCTTTTTTTTATTCTTTTATATGATATTATTTATTCTTTTTTTTTATGATTTTATTCTTATGAATTTATTTTCTTAAAAGGATACCTACAAAAATTAAAGTGTTGAACGAAACCGGGAAAATCAATGAGACAGTTTATTGAATGCAGATCTTTAAGACTAGCGTTAAGTCCACGCGCTGTGGGTGTAACTGGTAAGTGAATAAAATTTCAATAAGGAAAATTATTTACATTAAAGTAATCTTTCTCTATAACGTGACACGGGAATCTAAATTAAGTTTTATTTTCTATTTTTAGGAAGATTATCACTGAAGTAAATTTAACATAAATTTAAAACCAATGGAGGTTTATGTTAATAAAGTTAAGTAATTGAATAAAATAATAATAAATAGGCATTGATATCATTTAAAATAATAATGAAAAGGCGCCAAAAAGCGAGCACAAGTTTCCACCCCCAAATACTGGCAGCTGTGCGATTATAACATTTGATTTTAGACGTCATTAATATCTCAAGGTTGTGATTTCACACGAGAGAGCATTTTGTAACGATTACTGGTGCCAAGAAAATGACATAATATTGTTGTACCGTACTTTAGGGGGTGGTTATAAAATATTGTATATTAAAATAATAGTAAATAATAATAATCTAATAGAAATAAAACCTTTAAATTATACAACTGAATATTTAATAAAGAAATTATTTTATTTAAAGAAAAATATGATAATGTATTTAAGTCTGACAAACACACATTTACGTCAACGTAATACAGAAAAAAATAATACATTACCCGCAATTAAAATAAGTACATTTTATTTTATACTCAATTAAAATCAAAGTCTTTACTGTTGTATTTATTATAGTCTACGAATATATTTTCTAAGTAAGAAGATAAACAAAGTCATAAACGACACGCTTAAGAAAGATGTTTAGATTTATGCAATACAGATGTTTAAATTTAAACAACTCTTCAGCAATAATCAAAACATAATTTTTCCAGATTTTGATAAACGCATAATCAGATATTTTCATGACCCAATAATAACTCTTAAACTTACATAAGAGTATTATTGCTCATAAGAGGCAGGTGGAGTATTAAATTATTTGCACTCTATCTACTATTTCCAAGCTTATAAACAATAGTTCTGTTTCTTATCATGCTCAACCAATTATACGACTAAAAGGATTTAAAAAATGAAGAGATAGAAGTTGTAAAAGACATTAGTCAGAGTTACCTCATCTAAGAGTAATGAATTCTTTATACATCAGACCCCGTGATGAATGAAGTGAAGGTGTCATTTGCAGGGTGGAAAGTAGATGCTTTTCAGAGGGCCTAGAAGGCAAGCTGATAAGCATACTTTTCCACTGTGAGGAAGACAATGTTAACCAACTCACTCCTTTTACTTAGTAAAGCCTCTAGAGGTTCAAGCTACCCTTTCAGCTGATGACCTTAACAACAACACACTGACATAAATATCAGAAAATCATTTTTTAATAATTTTCAAAAAAAAGAGATTACGTTATTGGTGGTTTTTCAAAGATTCTCACCGTTATAATTTTATAGTCGTTAATGATCGGTCATTTTGAAAGATTACATACAAGTACTATACGTCAATAAGTTATCACCGATATTTATTCTCTTACCTATCTAAGCATTCTCAAACATAAATTTTCGGACACAGTTCTCTTCTACGAGGGGGTACCCAAAAGTATCCGGAATAGCTCTGCTGTGGGCGGAGCTTGTGCAGTACAAATTCCCGCCACCAGGCTGCTTGTAGCGCTACTCATTGCCAGTTCAATGCCATTTTGTTCGTTGATCTAGCTTGTTCTGTTCTCGTGCAGTGATTGTTCTCGCTAGTGCTGTTTTGTGCTCGTGTCGTTTTTCATGATGGCAAGTTTTAATGAACAACGTGCGGCTGTGAAATTTTGCTTCTTGCTCGGTAAAAACGCCGCGGAAACAGTTGTAATGTTGAACACAGCTTACAAAGACGACGCTATTGGAAAAACCCAAGTGTACGAGTGGTTTTTGCGCTTTAAAAATGGCGACATGTCGATTGAGAACAAACCTCGTTCTGGACGACCGTCGACTTCCCGAACAGACGAAAATGTTGTGAAAGTGAAAGAAATTGTACGAACAGACCGACGACAGACCATTGACCAAATATCACAGGTTAGTCGGTTATCTTGGAGCTCAGTCCAACGCATTTTAACAGAAGACTTGACAATGAAAAGAGTCGCTGCCAAGTTTGTGCCTCGGGTTCTGACAGACACTTAAAAGGACCGTCGAATTGAAACGTGTAGTGATTTGAAACAACAGCTTGAAACTGATCCAGATTTCATGTCAAAGATCATTACGGGTGACGAGTCTTGGTGCTATGGGTACGACCCAGAAACCAAACAACAATCCAGTCAATGGAAGACTTCATTATCACCCCGACCAAAAAAAAGTCGTCAAGTCAGATCGAACATCAAAACAATGCTGATTTGTTTTTTTGATGTGAGGGGAATTGTTCATTCAGAGTTCGTTCCACCAGGCCAGACGGTAAATCAAGCTTTTTATCTTGAAGTGTTAAGAAGACTACGAAACAGCATTCGTCGTAAAAGACCTAATTTGTGGCAGACAGGGGACTGGTTTTTCCACCACGACAACGCGCCTGCACACACGGCAATCTCGGTTACCCAGTTTTTGGCGAAAAACGGCATGGTTTTGCTACCACACGCACCGTACTCACCCGATCTGGCTCCGTCTGATTTTTTCTTGTTCCCACGCATGAAAAGGGGCATGAAAGGTCTCCGATTTAACAACGTTGATGATGTCAAGAAAAAAACGACGGATGAGCTGGCAGCCATCACTGAAGAGGAGTACAAAAAATGTTTTGAACAGTGGAAGCACCGGTGGGACAAATGTATTAGTTGTAATGGAGAGTATTTTGAAGGGGATAAGGTTCTTTTGTAAAAAAATAATAAATAGTTTTAAAAAATAATTCCGGTTTCTTTTGGGTACCCCCTCGTATACCACCGGGTTGGTCTAGAGGTAAAGTCGTCGCCAAAATCAGCTGTTTAACAGCTGATTTTCGGAGACGAAGGTTCCTGGTTCAAATCCTAGTAAAGATAGTTACTTTTATACGGATTTGAATGGTAGACAGTGGTTACCGGTGTCGGCCTGAGTCTGTATATCATCCTCATCTCATTGGGTCATGGGGTTGCTTATTGTTCTGAATTGAACAGATTGCAACGTACACATATTAGGAATTTAAAAAAAAAGTTCTCTTCTTTTCTCCAATGTTCTCTGCCATGTATGGATCCATCCTCATGACCTTCGGTGGTCTATCCATTTTGTGGTTTCCAAATTTGTGGTTTTCCTCTTCCTTGTTTGTATTCTCAGACCTCTACTCTGGATCCTTATATTCCATTTATCGTCGCCGCAAAATATGGCCGAAAAATTTCACTTTAAGCTTGACCATCTGTGTCGACACTCGGCTTACTTTAGCTCTTATTTTCTATCCGTTTTTATTTCCTTTCTATGAGTCTTATACGCACATAAATCTTTCCATTGGTGTTCGTGTTTTCGCTATTTTATCGATATTTTTTGTAAATGTTCACGTTTAAAGATACGTATTATACACATTAATTGAATACTTTCTTTTCAAACACTACATTTTTTACTTTCTCTTGCCTATATAAATACCTAAACAGGAAGGAAAGTATTGTTTTCATGTCGATTTTTCGAAATCGAATTTTCACCGGATCTACACGTTTTCAGGACACCTGAATCTAAAAAACCATGTTTTAACCGATTGGTCTGTATGTGTGTGAGTGTGTGGGCGCACGTGTGTGTGTGTGTGAATGTGTGTGAACAAAATATATTAAAAACGGAAGATCATACGAAGTTAAAACTTGAAATTTAAGTTACGTACTACTAGAAGACCCGACACGACCATTTTCATCAAAATCAATCAACCGGAAGTAGTAGTTTATTCGCATCATTTTTCACTTTTTGCGATTTTCTTAAAAACGGCTAAAAAATTTTTTTAAATCGCCTCATTTAATACATTTTTATGCTCTACAAGATAGAGTAAGCGCCATGTCTGCTAAAATTCTTGGGGAGGTTGTTTTCTCGTAAAACAATTGTTCTTTTTTAAGATTGCGTCCTTTAAATGCACTTTAGGGCAAAAGTGTATATAATTAAAGTTGTAGACAAGTTAAAGATCTAAACTGTTATTTCAAAATTGTTTTTGTATAATGCTTAGTTTAGCGGTAATTAGTGATTTTCTGCTTTTTTTCATAAAAATCTGTAGAAAAATATCGTTTTTTTTTAAGAATTCGGCCGTAGTATCCATTTTACGACGAAAGTGTACATAATAAAATTTATAGGAAATTATATCTACAACTTTTATTTCAAAGATTTTTCTCTACAGAACCTAGTTTAGCGTGAAAGAGTGATTTGCCGTATTATTAATCCAAACTAAGGTTGGTTTTCATTTTGCATCATTCACTCTTGATTAAAAGAAGGTTGTTTTTTGAGGTTAGTTTTTTATTTATTTCTAATGTATAATTACTAATGTTAGGTTATATGACTCATTATTTGCATTGGCAAGAGAAAGTCTTGTGAGTTTTTCACACCAGATTTTTCCGTATGTATGGAAATTTGTCAAATGACATCAAAGTTATTTTCTCTGTTTCCACTGTATGATTATCATCCTTATTTAGTTTCATTATTTAACCTACGTATGTATACTCTGTAATTTTCTTCTATTTTCTTTTGTGCAACTGTTATTTTAGTTTTCTATCTGATTCGACATAGTCTAATCAAAATTTTCTATTATAATCTATTTTATAATCTATTATTATTAATCTATACTATTATATATAGATATTATATTATATATTATATATTATATTATATATACTATTTTTTTAATCTATTAATAATCTATTTTCTTTTATGCAACTGTTATTTTAGTTTTCTATCTGATTCGACATAGTCTAATCAAAATTTATTTTTGACGTTTCGTTATTTATTCCCTTACATGTAATAAATCATCTACACATTATGTATCGGTAGCCTAATCAACACATTAAACGAACAATATTTAATTAAACTGAAAGGTTTTATTTTTCATTAACTGGATGTTTAATTAGTGAATGGTGAATGGTGGGTTTTGCATGACGGTACAAAAGTTAAAGAACTAAACTAAGTACCACAAAAATCGATGATATCTGACAATTGCTTCGTTTCATTCTTCCGCAAAACGCATGGCTTTTTAACCTTTTCTAAACTTAACAGTGGAAAAGTTTACTATTAATTAAAACTACATTCGTTAGCAGAAATTTCAAAGTTGGCCTACAAATAAAAAAAAATAAAAAATGAATAACTGAAAATATTCGAACAAATTAATAAATATGGAGATATTTAAATAATAATAATATTGTTTAAACATTGCATTTCAAAAAAAATTGATGAGAAAAATGTACGCAAATGATATCACAGCAACAAAAAATTGATGTTTCTTCTCATATGTTCCGTCAAATATATTAGTGAGACATTTTAAAACAGAAGAGATTGTTATGTTCTTGACACTAATCAGAGCAATTTCCTCTAAAATTAGCCTAATATAATTTTTATCACATTTATATTTATCGCAATTGCAGGTTAGAAAAGTAGATAATTGTAAGACATCCTGGCAAACCTTAATAGACCTACTTATAAATCTAATAAAAAAACCTATGGATTTTAAAGCTTTAGTTTGTGTGTAGGTAATAATTTGAAGTGATAAAAATATAAAAAAATGCCAGACCTGACTAGGAGTCGAATCCAGGACCTTTGGCAAAAAAGCCAGTAGCGCTGGCCACTATAACAATGGGCCGACCAAAATCTTATTTGGTAAATTTAATGCTATTACAAATTTAGAGCACACAGTTGAAATATTTTTCCATAAGAAAATTTAGCCCATAACGGGCAGGTGGTGTGTTAAATTAATTGCACTCGATCTGTTGGTTCCAGGGCCACAAAAAATTGTTCTGTTTCTTATCACATAGTCAGCCAATTATATGACTGAAATATTTAAGAACAGAAGAGGTAGATGAGTAAAAGACACAAGTCAGAGTTATCTCCTCTGAGAGTAATGAATTTTACTATACAGCTAGACCCTGTGGTGAATGAAGTGAAGGTGGCATTGTATTGGAAAGTGAGTGCATTTCGGAGGGCCTGGCATGGTGATAAGCATACTCTTTCAACTCTGTGAGGAAAACCACTTCACTCTTGGTTTTTACTTAGTAAAACCTCTAGAGGTTCAAACCAGCCTTTCGGCTGTTGACCTAAACAACAACAACAACAAACTGACTTATTTAAAATTCATACCGAATATAAAATCAATTTTAATTTAATTTTCGCTAGTGGAGACTGCACATTATTAAAGCAAACAAATTCATTCGCTGATTTTCACTGGTAATATTGATTATTTTTGGCTTAATCAGGAACATCCAGAGATGTGTGTTGATGTTTGGTTTTCAGCTGGTCACAACATTAAGTCACCGCCCAGCAGTTTTACTAAATATTTCATACAAGATGACCTAGGTAAATTTATGAAAGGTTTATATTTAATTGTCTGTAATAACTATGACGATATTATGATATAATAAAATGAACCTTGAACTTTAGAAAACGTACATATCAAATTTAGACAAGATTTAACAGAATACAAATTCAAGAACTGCAATAAGATTTTATTAAATGTTAAAAATAAATAAACAAATAGGTGGTCCTAAAGAATTAAAAAATAAAATTTAAGATAAATAAGAATTAGAAAAAGTATATTAGTTATTACGCTTAAATTAGTAAAGAATTTCAGTGGTAGGTATTAAAAAAATGTTCTAGTAGCCTATATAAACAACGTCAAACAAACAATTAACATACTGTGACTTGTGCCAGGTGAATTCACTTGCTACATTATAGTAGTAGCAAGGCGTATATACACGAGTAACACAACAAGGCACACGTTACATCTACTACTAACACACATATATTAAATCTATACATTATGGTTCTATGCCAAAACAAAAAAAAATAAAAACTTTTTTTCTAAATTAAATGCCTTTGAACTTGAAAAATGCTTTTTTGAACTTATAAATCACGTGAACCATATGTTAAAATGTCTAAAAACTAATAATTTGGATGTTGTAACGTCATAAAAGTAGTCCTAAAATTACAGTCGTTCATACTGTAGACTATCCTAAAAAAAACATGAGTATCTTTTTCATGTTAACAGTTTCTTTTTTATTTCTCCTGAATGTTTTATCGCTTTAATATTTTCAAAATTACACTATTAGAATAACATTATTGGAATCTTATTATTACAAGTTAGAAATATTTTTTTAAATCAAATAAAATTACAATTTTATCGTTATTTCGTTGCCATTATTTATGTATTTGCTTACCTTTATTTATTTATTGGAAGTCGTTTTTATTCTTTTACTTATTTATTTATTTATTGGAAGTCGTTTTTATCTATACTAATATTATAAATTGCCCATAACAGACAGGTGGAGTGTCAAATTATTTACACTCATTCTGTTAGTTGCAGGGCTAAAATAAATAGTTCTGTTTCTTATCACATGGTCAGCCAATTAAATGACTGAATCATTTAAGAACAGAAGAGGTAGAGGTGTAAAGGACACTAATCAGAGTTATCTCGTCTGAAAGTAATGGATTTCATTATACAGCCAGACCCTGTGGTGAATGAAGTGAAAGTGTCATTTGCAGAGTGGAAAATATATGCTTTTCAGAGGGCCCGGCATGCTGATAAGTGTACTTTTCCACTCAGTGAGGAAGGCAATGGTAAACCACCTCACTCCTCGATTTACTTAGTAAAACCTCTACAGGTTCAAACCAGCCTTTTGGCTGATGACCTAAACAACAACAATATTATAAAGACAAAGCGTATTTTTGTGCAGGCTAATTTCCAAAACTACTGAACGGATTTTCATAAAATTTTGACAGCGTATTCGTATTTATATTCACAGCAACATTTTCTTTTTAAATTTTCAAAAATGATAACTCTAAGTGTCCTAATGAAGATTTTCATAAATATTGTATGTGTGTGTGTGTGTGTAAATGTGAGTACGTACTGCTGTTGAAGTAGGAGATTGATGACGGGGGGGATTATCAAAACGGCGTTTTGTGGTTATTGTTGAAAACAGTACAATTTGTACATATGTATAAAGACTAGCGAGAGATGTATGCGGGGGAATTTATCAAAACGTTTTGTTTGTGTGTGTACGTTGGAATATACAGCGATCTACATAGCAGCTACACAATTTCAGTTACATATTTATTTTAAAATAAATTTATTACACATGTTTTGCGCGTGCTAAGCCGCACGGGGCATGCTAGTATATATTAATACAATCGCTATGTATTAAGCGTTACGCCGGAAAAGTTAATTCAGGTTACTAACATTTTTCAGTAATTTAGTAGAATCTATTTATCACCTGATTTCTAAATTATTAAAACAGAAGAAGTAAAATACTACTCCTAAGGTCTCCTTCCCGCCAAAACCGAACAGCTTTATTTATTTTATTTTGTTTATTTAAAGTCCCATCAACAGCAGGTCACTAACGACTACGGTGGATTAAGAAACTGTAACGGTGGATTTTAGCACGTAATAAATTCCTCAACTGGAAATCGAACCCGGAATCTCCGCTTAGTAGACTACCACGCTAACTACGCCACGAAGACGACCAATTTTATTTTGGATAGATAAGATTTTGCTTAAATATTCTTACTTTGACATATGCTTATTTGTTATACACATCGCGTGAGGTTGATTTTCATTTTGCGTCTTTCACTCATTATTAAAATTAGGTTGTTTATTAAGGTTAGTTTTTTGTTTATTCCTAATGTTTTATTACTAATGTTAGATTATATTGTTAATTATTTGCATTGGCAAGAGAAAGTTTGTGAGTGTTTCACACCAGATTTTTATAAATGTTAAAAACCATGTGACATGTATTTTGAATTCTTGAAAACATTTGACAGTACAATTTATGTACATTTATGTCATATACAATTTTTATATTTAGTTCATAAAAAAACTTAATAAAGAACAGTAAATCGCGTTTAAAAAGGGGGTGACTAACATGGTACGGTTGCTAACGTACCACGTTTGTTGATCAAACTTCCATGTGTGTTCGTAATTTGTATAGTCTGTAAGTAAAAAATTAGGTACAAATAAAGTAAAGGTAAATAAGACATTAATTAATGAAGATCTCTTTAAAATTAATTGGAACAAATTTTAATGGTCTTGTTCATTATAAATATGAAAAACAATAATTTAACAGATATAGTCAAATCTATTTTAATACACACTGAGCACACATAAACGAGTATAACTGCATGTAAATAAGATAACATATTACAAACATAAAACTACTTCACTTACGGGTACAACCACTACACACCAATTAAATATTATACTTACAGACCACACACACTTGGTACTTAAACACATCAAAAAAAGAAAAAATTTGTGACACTTTACACTGACACAAGTTTTATTTAGAACGGAAGAGGAAAAGTTGAGATTAAAAATAGCAAAATTACATATGTGTATGTTCAACGTTGTAGAATTAACAACGAAATTACGATAGAATAATGTTATGCATTTTTTAACGGAAAGCTCTCATTTGGCAAAGAAGCAAATGAAAAATTACAAGGAGAACATTAAAAGTAAATAAAGTTATGTTTAAATCCAGTACTAATCAAAACACAAGGATTTTGGTGACAACTATACTTTATCATTCGAGAATCTAGTTATTAATTTGGCGGCTAAATTTTACATGATAATTCAGTAAAATGAGAAATAACATGGTAACAGTTTTTTGGTTTTGGCATTCGAATGTTATAATTAAAAAATATTTACGAAGGTTATTTTATATTACAAAAGTTAATGCAGGTGCGCAATGATGAGTGACAGACAATAATGAGTAATGAAATATTGTCAAACCTAACCGAGAATTGAACCTAGGTTATAATTGAACCCCTGTTATAAAAGCCAGTTGTATTGGTAAACGATGCAGTGTAAACAGCACTAACAATCTCACTAATTTTCACGAATTACTACATTTTCCTCACCTATTAATTGATTTTGCAACAAAATTGTAAACGCTGTATTTTTACTTCCTCTTGCCTATATGAATATATAGGAAGGAAAGTAGAACGTATTTCTACGTATTGTTTTCACGTCGATTTTTCGAAATGGAGTTTTCACCGGATCTGCACGTTTTCAGAGCCCCCCCCCCAACCCAAAAACATGTTTTTAGCGATTGGTCTGTGTGTGTATGCATGTGCGCGCAGGTGTGTGTGTGTGTGTGAACAGATTATTTCAATAACGGAACCTCGTACGAACTTGAAACCGGACCCGACACGAACATTTTCATCAAACTCGGTCAACCGGAAGTAGTAGTTCCGGTTGACATTATTATTAATGTCATTCGTGTCATTTTTCATTTTTTTGCGATTTTTCTCAAAAACTGGTCCTACGAATTTTTTTTAAAATCGCCACGTTTACTACATTTTTTTATGCTTTGCAAGATAGGGTAGGCGTCATGTCTGCTGAAATTCTTGGAGAGGCTGTTTTCACGTAAAAAAATTGTTTTTTTAAGATTGCGACTTTAATATGCATTTAAGCGCAAATACTTATATAATAAAAGTTGTAGACAATTTAAAATCCTATAACTTTTATTTCAAACAATTTTTTTGTATAACGCTTAGTTTAGCGGTAATTAGCGATTTTCTGTTTTTTTTTCTCACGAAAACGTGTGAAAAATCGATTTTTTTAAGATTTTGGCCTTACTATGGATTTCACGACAAAAATATATAATAAAATTTATAGGAAATTAAAAGATCTACAAGTTTTATTTAGAACATTTTTCTCTACAGAGCCTAGTTTAGCGTGAGAGAGTGATTTTCCCTATTTTAAAGCCAAACTGAGGTTGATTTTCATTTTGCGTCTTTCACTCATGATTAAAATTAGGTTATGTTTATTGGGGTTAGTTTTTTAGTTTATTTCTAATGTTTAATTACTAATGTTAGATTATATTGTTAATTATTTACATTGGCAAGAGAAAGTTGTGTGAGTGTTTCACACCAGATTTTTCCATTTTAGCTGAAATTATAAATCTTGGTATCTTCTAAATTTTATCATGCGAAACAATATTATTTTAGTAGAGATCAGTCAGTCAACTAGTGTATCTAACTAAGATCTTAAGTATATTTTTAGCAGTATTTTACTCAGAGAAAAACATCACAGCATTATCACAATTTTAATAAATTTTTACGACAGTGAAATGAACTTATTTTGCAGAACAAAAAACGTTCCATTTGATATACCCTGCCAAAGATAACTCTGTGATTCTATTTTGGATTACTTGGCTAATATAAATTTAATGATACTAATTCTTAAGAACAGAAATTTTGTTTCCTTCGTATTAACTAAGGGGTCATCAATCTACGCAAATACAATAATAAAATTTAATAATCTTTTAACTTTTTTTAAATTTTATGCACATGCAATATAAATATATCTGCAGATTTGAAATACAACAAAGTTTTTATATTTTAATCGTGTTCAATTCTGTTATCAATGTTCGATATTTTTAGTAAAATGAAACATGAAAAATACATAACAACTGGAATACTTTTAAAAAACCTTAAAGTAATAGAAATTTGGCAAGAGTGTTTGAACAGTGGTAACAAATTTAAATTTACAAAGCAAAGAGAATAGTGAACAGTATTTATTTTTAGTGCAATAGCTACTAAGTAAGTTGTTAGTAGTGTTTTATAAACTATAACTCGTTCAATCACAGAAATATTATACTTCTAATTATTGTTCAGAATAACAGGTAGGCTGTCAGTTTGTTATACATTATAAAAGGAGGTTTTATTATTTGTAATTGACCAAATTCCGAAAACCCCCAGATTAAACGTCATAATGCAATTGAGATTTTAATTCAATTTTAATTCAAATGACAGTGAAAATCATTTAAGTTGAGATGATCGGCTTTATAACCATAAGCATTCGTTATTCCGGTCACCGGAACGTTTTACATATCAGTAGTATAGTTACTTCAGTCACGAGTTTGCCCTTTTGAAACGAGGGGTAAATGGGGAAACCATCAATGCGCAAGCGCGACTGCTTTTAATTTCAGTACAACAAATATAACAACTTATACCTACTATACTCACAGCATATGCAAACTCACAGCATCGCGGAATCTTTTTAGATTAACTGTACGAATACTGTTTGTTACCGTAAACAGAAATGTCATTTTCTTGAAAACATGGGCAGACTATTCACAGTGCTGAACGAAATCTAATATGCAGTGTAATAAAATGCTGTGGAGTTAAAGCTAAACAAAAAAACCTCTCCCTTGCCTCTTAACAAAAGCCATGAGAGAGTGGCTAACTACTGTGAT
Organism: Catonia carolina; assembly: GCA_035578175.1. Lineage (NCBI taxonomy): Eukaryota > Metazoa > Arthropoda > Insecta > Hemiptera > Achilidae > Catonia > Catonia carolina. The sequence continues at coordinate 615,164 of JAQMRL010000022.1, read as the reverse complement.
GTTTCTCTTTAAACAATTTGAAAAACAAAGAACGAAATTAAAGACATGAAGAAGCTATGCTTTAACAGTTTTGTTGACACCTGGTAAAAAAAAGAAAACGGTTAGGTAGATACTACTGAGGCTGACAGTGAAGACGCCGGTGACAGCGATAGTAAAGAAGACGATTCATTCATAAAAAATTTTGTTCCAATGGAATAAGGTAGCTGGTAATTACAGTAAATCAAATATTTCTAGACATGTAATTAAACTATAGGCAATATTACAGGCCACATTTATTTCTTATAAGGTTTATGAAGAAAATATTTTCTCAGAATAAACCACAGCCTACAAAAATGTATGTAGAAACTGCATGGTAGTGAAATGTACGAGTAGTGTCTGACTGTTGAGGTTGGCAGCACTGCAAATTTTCACTTCCCTTCCTCACTGCCCATTCTTACGCAAAAGGTAATCTCGTGACTTCAGTATTTACAAATATAACTTATTTTACCAAAAATTCTTACATGAAAAATTGTCTTCTTTTAGGGAAGTTTTTCTTAACAAACCTAAAGACGACTTCGTAATTTATTTCCTCAATTACAAAATACGAGGCTGAACCGAAAAGATAATAAAGGATAAATCACACCAATCTAAAGCCAGAAGAAAATAATGTGAAACTATGACACATAGCATAACCCTAAAGGTCCGGGTTGTTATTTAATTTCTTTCGTAACCTAAATAAGTAACAATACATCAAAATCTATTCGGTTAGAAATTATATCCCTAGTAGTAGATTTAGAGCTAGCTATTTTAATATACACGCGATATTACAAATTAATCACTGTGAAACGGTGACTCTTAGGAAAATCGTATACAGTTGTATCATAGTTGACTTCTACTGTATTCAAAAACATACTGTGACAATATCGAAAAGGAAATAGTGTTCGAGAATTTCCGAAAGGACAGAGACTTTAAAAATGTTAACGTAGGGTAAATAGTAATAGTAATAATAATAGTAATAAAGTAACACTCTATTACTAGAGTAATTTCCAAAAAATAGTTATAAACTGTTTTTATAGTAAAGGTACGCCTGGGTTTTGTTGTACGACTATTGTGAGAGTCGTGTCGGTTACCTATTTAGATAATTGGCCTTTTTGTAACATCTATTCAATCCTAATTTGTTTACAGTTGTTAAGATTTATCCATAAGCCGTCAGTCGGATTTTGTATTATTATTTTTATGTCGAAATTTTCTGTCTTTCTCGAAATCTCTATTGACCCATCTGTACGAGTATAAGCGACGCGAGTTTTTTAGTTTCAGTTCAGTTACGTTTTGTCTGTGAACCAGTGAGTGAATTGTAACAGTGCGTTTGAAAAGGTCGACGTTACTTTGAATTACTGTATATTGTTAAACGTTATTTCTGTATCTTTTGTAAATAGTATTTAGTAATTGGTTAAGTTGTTTATTGTTATTAGTTATTATAATTAGTTTGTTATTCATTATAAGTAATTTAATTAATTGCAATTTTAGTTGTAATAAATACTTGAATTTTAAAATTTAGAGTGTTAATTATTTAATTTACCCAGATCCCGAAACGGACCTTAGAGATAAGTGTCACAATACATTAAATTAACCTGTTTACCTAATAGGGGTTTCTTCCGCCGCTTTTATTCTTCAACAAGTTTTCTATTTTTGTAATATTTTATTAATTTATAACAAATTTTTGAATTAATCAACGAAATCTAAATAAATCCAATTTTTCGATAATAACATTTAACACTTTATGTAAAAGTTGCGCGTGAATAATTAGTAAATAAAACGTTAAGTAAATAATTGCATAAATTCTGAAGTATAGACTAAACCATCAATTATAATAATTTGATTACAGAATTGATAAATTTTTTTTAACGTGCAAGTAGAAAATAAATAAGTAGTTACCCTGTGATGCAGCTCTACTGTGAAGCCGGGCAGAAGCTGCTCGCAATACGTCGATGTTTTCATTTGGTTTGTGTGCGTACGATTGTAGTTTATCCAAAAGTACTTCATTTATGCTTTCATCTGTCATATCACGCAGACTAAATACCTGCAACAAATAAAATTTTATGTTGTAAAAGACCGAGTACGTTCAGAATATATTCGATCAGTAAAGAAAGATAATATACTTTATTTAGCTCTAAACTTCATATAAAAAATTACTGTTTTTAGTCAAAAATATATAGGTACTACAATTCATCAAACCAGTGGTTTTATATTTAATATCCGTTTAGATTTTACTGTAATACATTAGTTTAACATGAAATATCCAAAGCACAAAGAAGAATCGTGTTTTCAAAGCAACAGTAAACAGATTTCTATCAGATACCTTCAATTTTACCTAAGATAAGAATAAAACCTTTTGAAGTAAAATTTGGTAAAATCTTACTTATCAATTTCAAGTAGATTATTTTTTTCTACAACACAATGGGCCTTTTTTAAATATAATTTAATATCAGATTAAATGCCTAAAATTATAAGGATGTAAATAATTTTTATAAAGAACAATACAATAATAATATAAAATAATAAAAATACAATAATAAGCCCGTGGCTGTTGTTGGACCTGCTATCGGGCGCCGCCCCTGGCGATGGGGTACGCTCACCTCTTCGGAGGGGGGTACTGGGGATATAAAATACCCAGGGTTGACAAAAACCAACAAAAGAAATCCTACAGCGTCTGCCTTGCATCAAGCGGCTTGTAGGTCAGCGTCTGTTCACCAGAGGTGCGGCTGAAAATACCATGTTCCAAAGGCCTCAACAACCTCTGGTCCTATTAGGTCCTGACACTTGTCAGGCCACACTACCTAAATACAAGTAAATACGAACTGTGCAAGTAATTACAACTCTACCCCAGGTGGTACTCAATCCACCCGTCAACAGGCGGCAACTGGACTTTCGGATTCTGGGGAGTCCAGGCGAGCACAACAGAGAGTATCAGAGGTCTCTGATAAACTTCCCTACAAACAGAAAACATTCATAGGAACACTGAACATCAATACATAAATCCAAACTGGAAAACTGTATAACCTCACACAAGAGATTGACCAGCAGAAAATTCGCATCCTTGCTCTTCAAGAGACACGACTGACTGACAGTGAGACTGTGGACGATGGAAATTACCGCATTTTTAAAAGTGAAACACAACGGACAGTTTCAAACGGTGCACCAATCTTTGGAATGGCTTTTCTTGTACATAAATCCATCATGAACTCTGTTAAAGATGTCACTCCTGTTAACAATAGACTTATGACAATGCGCATCCACAGTGCTAATAAAAAGTATACACTTATCAATGCACATGCCCCCACTAACATTGATAACAAGAAGAATCCTGAAGCCGTTGAGAGATTTTGGGGGAGACTTGAGGAGATCATGAGCAGAATTCACCAGGATGATGTGAAAATACTGTTGGGAGACTTCAATGCTCAACTTGGCAAAGAAAAGGTATATCGGAAGATAATTGGCAAAAATTCTGCACACCAGAACACAAACACCAATGGTACACATCTGATTGACATATGCCAACAATTCAACCTTAAAGTGATGTCTACTCATTTCAGAAAACCTGCACACAAACAGAAAACATGGCGATCCCCCATTCAACATCTTGGTGAGTACCAGATCGATCATGTGGCCATCTCTCATGCTCACTACAGGACCATCCATGATATTCAGGTTCGACGAGGGGCAAACATTGATTCGGACCACTATCTCACAAGAGTCAAAATAAAATTCTCTCCAAGAAGAGTTCAACACAAAAAAACTCACAAAAATTTGATATATCTAAGATTCAAGAAACAAATATTACAGAAGAATGGGATAGGGAACCTGCTAACAACTGGACTGACTTCCGCAACAAAATTATAACAAAAGCAAAAGAGCTGATCCCACTTTGAAGGAAAACAAAGCATCCCTGGTGGAATTCCAATTGTGATCAAGCTATCGGTGAGCGCCGTCTTGCATTTCAAAAGTACAACAGTCAGAAGTCCCCGGAAACCTTACAACACTTCCTTGATATCCGTAAACAGGCAAGTAGAACCATCAGGAGAACTAAACGCAACTACGTCAATGAACAACTTCAAACGATTGAAGTAAATTTCAGAAATTACAATAGCCGAAACTTTTACAGAACTTTTGCAAACACAATTAAAGGTTACTCAGCACAAAATTTGACTTTCAGGAAAAAATATGGAAGACTTGCACTTACCAATCAAGATAATTGTAAAGAACTAGCGTGCTACTTTTCTGAACTTCTCAATTGCCCTGAACCACTTGAACGATTTGAATACACTGTTCCAGAACACACTAAACCCAATGCTGATCCACCAACACAAGAAGAAATTCACCAACATATCAAAAGACTCAAGAATGGGAAAACGTCAGGAGAAGATGGAATTATTGCAGAGTTGCTAAAAAGTTTGGGACCGCAGTCACTACAAGAGATTACTCAAATAATTCAGAAAATCTGGCAAACTGAGAAATTACCAGATGAATGGAAATGTGCCCTCATTCATCCTCTCCACAAAAAAGGAGATAAATCTGATGTGAATAATTATACAGGAATCTCTATTCTTCCTGTCCCTTATAAGATTCTCTCTGCTTGTCTCCTACAACGCACACAAGAACAGATTGAGCCCCTTATTGGTGAATATCAAGCTGGATTCAGACCGCACAGATCAGGCATTGAACAAATTTTCAACCTCAAGTCCACACTGAAACTTCGAGCAATTAGAAATCTTCCAACAATATGCACATTTGTTGACTTCCGTAAAGCATATGATTCCATTGACAGGCAGTCTCTCTTTAATATACTGGCAGAGAACAATTTGGACCCAAAAACGAGCCGACTCATCCAACAGACACTGACTGACACGACCTCCAAAGTCAAATTTGCTGGCGAAATATCTCAGCCTTTCTCCATCAAAACGGGTGTTCGGCAGGGCGATGGACTCTCTCCATTATTATTCAACATTGTTCTTGATAAAGTCATTAAGGAATGGAAGAAAGAATTAGAAAAAAACAACATATGGAAACCCATCAAGCTAGGTAGGCAACAGGATAATATCAACGTCACATGCTTAGCCTTTGCTGATGATCTGGCAATTCTCTCTGGAGATGAGCAAACGGCAATCCACCAGATTGAGATCCTTAAAGAATGTGCGGAAAAAGTTGGACTGCAAATATCGTTCACCAAAACTGAATTCATGACCACAAAACACATTAGATCGCGGAGTTTAGTTACGAAGTATGGCACCATAAAGAAGGTGGATCACTTTAAATACCTAGGTGAAATCATTGAACCCACAGGTACAGAAAGGCTAGCACAAAAAACACGTGAACTGAAAATGCGTACAGCATATGGAAAAGTTTCGAACATCTACAACAAAAAATGTATGAGCATAAACACCAAAATTCGACACTACACGACTGTCATTAAGCCTGAGTCTCTTTATGCCAGTGAGACCTTGAACCTCAACTTTAAAGAGGATCTTGAGAATATTAAGAAAGCTGAGAGAAAAATCATTCGGAAAGTTCTTGGCCCAAAACTCACAGATGAAGGATATCGTCTACAATCACACACAGTGACGGAAAAATACTCAAACATTGAAGTTGATTTCCGTAAACGACGGCTGAGATTTTATGGTCATATAATGAGACTGGATGACTCTCGGCTTATAAAGAAGATTCTGATGCACTCACAGAAACTCAAAATTGCAACCGTCTGGATCAAGCAAGTGCAATCCGATCTAAGAGATGCAAATATCACACCTTCAGACCTCAAAGACCGTAAAACCTTCAGGCATAAAATTCACACCTGGGAAGTTGCATCAGAGGGTAAGCCGAAGAGACCTAGGGCAAAATGGACGGATGAACGTCGTGTTAGACACCGCGAATTTATGAAGGAGTACTGGAGAAACAAGAGGAATGGCGGCAACAGTTCATAATTGACTATGTGATCCTGAATGGGTCTAAACAATCTAAATAAATAAATAAATACAATAATAAGGAATGAGTAGATTTTTTTTAAAAAGCTATTTAAGGTAAATATTTTTCTATTTAATTTTTTCTAGAGCTGAAGATAAATAAAAATAGACTATGAAGTACCCAACGAGACAGTCTCACGTAGAATGGGAACAGAAATCGAGCTTGTTAACACCATCCAAGAACATGGAACATGGAATATCTGGGTCAAATTACGCGTGGACCAAGATATGAAATGCTTCACTTGATAATAAAAGGTGAGATTCAGGAGAAGAGAGATGTGGGAAAAAGAATTTCTAAGTTGAAAAATCTTCGCGACTGGTTTCGTTGTACCTTAGCGGAGCTGTTCAGAGCTGCGGTATCCAAGGTCCGAATAGCCATCATGATTGCTAACCTCGGAGAGGGCATGTTAAAAAGAAGGAGAGCTGAAGACGTTTCAGTGTGCCTCAAAATTTACGCTCTAAGGAAAACCACATCGTACAATATTCTTAAGCGACTAGACCAACACAAATTTTGATAAAATTTATTAATGTCTTCCAAAGCAAAAACAAGATCTGTAAAAGGAGGACAATCTTTAGAAAATGACTTCGCTAGGATCTGTAATAGCCTACGAAGGTGAAAAGGTTGTAAAATAAAAATCAGAATGTTCAAGAAGCCAGGCAACAAATAACCTCTCTAGAAAATACAGCAAATAAAATCGGGCTAAAATATCTTACGGAAAACCCAAGTTTATGATTATATCCAATATGCATTAACAAAATTGACATCAAAGCTAATTTTATAAATACAGTTGAAAATTTTAATATTTGGGCAAAACCATTAATTACAAATGCAACGAAAAAGTCGCCTGGAACGAGGGAATCGCCAAACTCACCATAAGACAACATCTCACCAAAAACACATACAACAAAAAAAGTCTATCAATACACACCAAACTTAAACACTACAAATCAGTCCTTAGATCTCAAGTGATGTACGAAAGTGAAACTCTTCAGCATCGACGGTGGTGGAATCAAAGAGAAACTTAAAAAAGTCGAGAGAAGAATCTTCAGGACTTGTATCAACAAAAAACACCAAATCGATTTTTCTTCCTGGGACACATACTGAGAACTCCAGCAACACACCTTTTAAGAAAAATCACTGAAAAACTACTTACCGCTAAATCTGAAAAAGCTGTAGTAACCTGGCTCAGAGCAATTCAAAACGATATGAAAGAACTCGAACTAACCATGGAGAACCTAACGCAACGTACACCTTGGTATAAACACCAAATGAGAAGTCACATAATTCTATTAACCACCAAAACAGTCACACGCACAATTGGGGTTTGTTCAGATGAACTAAGGAAAATAAGATCTGAAAATATGAAAAAGTTTTGGAACAGCAAGAAGAAGAAATTGAAGAAGAACCATCCAAAATGACTAAAGTGATTCTATGTGGTCATAAAAGAAAGAAAAATGTAATCGTGCTAGATTACACAAACAAATATATTTTGAAACGACTCTGTGATCTTTTCAAACACTTTAAAGAACAATCTAGGCGTGTAAATATACATCATATAATAATTACATTACTAAAAACTTCTGAACAAAAACAAGGAACTACAAAAATAAAGTATTCTTATAACACACTTTGAGTAATAATAAATCTAAACATTTTGCAAAAACAAAGTTCATTATAAGGAAATTCTTCAATGTATAGTAGAATAGAATCTAAATCATAAAAGTACAGGTAGAAAGGGTGTTGTGCGTCGACAGTCTGCACGCATATTCTACACGACGTAATACTCGCATGCATCTCAAAATGTTAACTGACAGCCCATCTCCCAGACAGAAAAAAGAAATACGGCTTCCGCCATGTACAACTGCTTCCTTGAATATAATTTAAACAAAATATTTCCATCAAGTCTATTTTGCTACAAACTTGCAACTTTAAACTTTAGTTATAATTAACAAATTTTAAATAATATAGGCCTACATTAACCCAACTCCCAGATTCACGATAAAAAAATTCACTTAAATTTACTTGAACTAAATGACTATGATAGTTATCAGGAAAAATGCATTATAGGAGAATGCAAAATGTTCGTTTCTTAGTTTAATTATAAATGCACGAACATAACGGAAATAGATGCAGGAAATTTATCCAAAACCGTCAAATTCTTTTTATGAAGTTTAACAAATATGACTCAATATGGCAAAGTACATTTAATCACGCAATTTATTGCTCTAATTTTAAATAAGGGAGTCAGGAGCATGATATGGTATGATATATTTACATTATATAACAAAATTACTTTATATTTTTGCAAAAATCTACGTTAAGTGTCTGACACTCAAATACAGCAAATTGTAGTGTTGAAATAGTTTGAAAAATTGAAACTAAAACGCATCGTAATTTTGGAATCGACTTAGAAATTATCCTCATGATACCAGGGTAAAAGATCACAACACGTACACAATTGGCAATAATCTTGTCAATCAAAAATATAAGCTTTAGAAAATTCGGCAAATTTTTGAAAATTTCTAATCAAATTATATCCTCCAAATTTTTCATAAATATAATCTCGTCAATCATTTTCAAGGAATTCTACAATTTATTGTTCTGTAAGATTCGAAACATATTTACTAGGAAATTTTACAAAAAAACATCTTACACCAGACATTTTTGGGCTATCCGCATATAGTATGTAGTTCTAAAAACAATTTACGACAGAATCATTCTAGGACGGTAAGAGTGTAAAAATGTGAGGGGGTGCGAGCGGAAATCTAATAAATCTATAAACTTTTTTCATGTTTTCTCTAAAATACTACAAAACAAGGCATGCGGATAAGCATACTTTTTCAATCAGTAAGGAAGGCAATAGTAAACCACCTCACACCTCATTTTTACTCAGATAATCTCTAGAGGTTCAAACCAGGCTTTCAGCTGTTGACCTAAACAACAACAACACTGGCTAAATGTTACACCTCCAACTGGAAGGCGTGATCCGGGGCAACAACAGAACATTTTTGAAGAACATTTTTATTTTAATTGCATTAGATAGAAAACACTTCATTTTCACAAACTTACTGTACTAGTAACTACGTAATTGCGAGCTTCCTAGTAAAGCAAGAAGTCGAGTACCTTCAGCCGTCCTGCCTTACAATGTTGCCAATTCCACCCGCCCTGAATAAGTTTGTGATCTTATACTGTTTATGATCTTTGTTTGTAATCTTATACTGTTTATGATAATAAGATCTGCCCATAACAGACAGGTAGAGAGTCAAATTATTTACTCTCAATCTATTCATTGCTGGGCCAAAATAAATAGTTCTGTTTCTTATCATATGGTCAGCCAATTAAATGACTGAATCATTTAAGAACAGAAGAGGTAGAGGTGTAAAAGACACTAATCAGAGTTATCTCCTCTGAAAGTAATGGATTTCATTATACAGCCAGACCCTGTGGTGAATGAAGTGAAGGTGTCATTTGCAGAGTGGAAAATATGTGCTTTTCAGAGGGCCCGGCATGCTGATAAGCGTACTTTTCTATTCAGTGAGGAAGGCAATGGTAAACCACCTCACTCCTTGTTTTACTTAGTAAAACCTCTAGAGGTTCAAACCAGCTTTTCTGCTGATGACCTAAACAACAACGATAATAAGATAATATCAGATAAAAAGTTCGTTCCCACTCTACCAAATACGGCAACACTGTATTTCATGTTTCTAGCATATTAACATGTACACTCGAACAAGACAGTTCATTATGAGTGATTTAGTACTACCTACTTAAGTCCTTACCAACAAACAAAGTAAAACCAACGGAATATGATAACCATTACTGAACTGAAAGCCAAAAATATTTACAAAATATTAAGGAAACTATCTCATCTAGTAACATATCGTCAATAAAACAAGATTGTAAACAATGATAAAACGTATTTGTAGCGTTGGAAATACTCCCAGAAATCAGAAAGAAAGATCTTACAGTTTGCAAATTACGATACAGAAATAACTAATATACTGCAATTAAAATAATAAACCATCACACGTGTTTTAGCAATAACAACATTTTCAGAAATATATTCCCGACAGAATTGTACATGACGACATCCGTTAAAAATAAAAAGATAGTCTCGAACAATAAAAATTCCAAAATTTGAGAACAAATAGAAGTTACTAAATTATTTTTATTTAAAAGTCCAAGATATAGTAATTTCACGTTTTGTAGGCCCTACTATTCTGAATTAACAAAGTTAACATAAATCAAAATTTCGGTAATTTGACAAAACAAGTTCTGAATACAAATCCCGTTTCAATGTTGACAGCGTAGCTACGCCTCAATGAAGCACATTGCAAAACCTAATCTACTAAAATAATTCCGAAACACGCTACATAAGTTAACCTTTTATAGGTCTGTGGTATACTTACCACTGACAATAAGGTCGAGTTTTCTTAAGAATAAGCCATGCAGTTGAACCTTATTGGCATTTTATGATTTTATAGATGTTCTCTGGTTAAGTAGGGTATCCACATATTGAAATTAGCGCGCAGCGACCATTTGCTTTGTGAGTTACACGAATGCTGGTTAGGATTCATACCAGCGTACGCTACCATGTTATGTTGTTACTTTTGTACACTGCTTAAAAAAATTCCAGTTTTTGACAAGAAAGCAAGCATTCATGCTAATATAAAGTTAAGATAAGTTATTCGACACATTTTTCTGTTATATAGAGCTACAAGTTGTTTTAATAAGCATTCTTACCACTAAATATTATGTGATTCCCATTTCAATATTCATTCCTTAGTAAGAATACTCACCAGGGCTTGACATAAAAAAAAGAAATATCTTACTGTTCTGGTACTATAAAGGGCTCTATAAAGGGTTAACAGAATGTAATTACGATCAATTCGGGAGAGGGTCATTTTTGGTAGGTAACCATTTACTGTTAAGACCATTCGTAAGTACTTTGGGATTGGAACATTTTACCAGTGTAATAACAAAGATTAGTTCTCGATCCTCGTCGGGAACAAAACCCGGGAACTTCATCTTGGCATTCTAGTGCTGTACCATTGTGTCAATCAAATAATACACACGTTACGAAAAACACTAACTACGTTAGTGAAAAAGAATTGGCAGAACATTTATTTAATGTACACACTATACATTATAAAAAAACATCCACAATTTTTCGTTTGGATTAACATCAATTAAAAAGTTCGTAAGCGACAATTTTGTAGTAGTGGAATAAGATGTTTAAAGTTTTGAAACTCTACCCGGAAATCGAATCAAAGGAATATTTCCCTTTTTATTAGCTGCTTCTACTTTTAGACGATTTTCTAGATTACTACTACTTCTACTAGATGCTTTCTCCTCTTCTACGCTCCACAAAACGACCATTTTTTGAGCTCTCATTAACTTTACTCAAATAAATTAATAACGAACAGAATGTACAAATAATCACGGAAAGTTCGGGAAACGCAACAAATACATCAAACTTAAATTAAGTGAACTTATCCAAATACTTTAACAAGTCTTAGTAACGAGTTCAGATATTTCAATAAAATTCATTATCATATTTTAATGAATGAATGACCCATTTGTGAAAAAATATTAGACAACATCGTATTATTGTCAAATCCCAAAAGTAACAATTTTAACATTCCAACCAATAAATTACCTAACGTAGTTAACCGTATAAAATTCGGTTTCTTGGATGAGAACTTAAAAAAATTTACAATTTTTTATTCCTTTGCTAACTCAGAAAAGAAAAACGTTTACAAAAACAAATCAAGTTTTATGGAAAAATCCTCAAATAATTTGTTTGAAAAACATGTAATAAATGACTGACAAGGCAAACGCAAAGGACATATAACAGAACTGGCAATGAACGCGTATAAATATAGATAATTCAATTAAAAATAAATAAATGTATAATATAAATTAAATTTTATTCAAACTCGTAAACAAAGCAATAAAATAAATTAAAAGATAGTTAGTAAATCAATAACATAAAAAGAATAGACGGAAATCTGGTGTTGCTCCTGACAACTTTATAGTGATTTAAATTAGATGTAGATTGACATTTTAAGTAGGAGTAATTCTGTGCGTAAAATATAAAAGTCATATAGGCCTTCATTTTGTAAAAATGAAAATGAATTTTGTAAAAATAGTACCATAAAGAAAATTATTGTAAATCTGCAATATTTTCAACGGAAATCAACCTGATCTTCACGTTTCATTGGCCCAGGAAGCCAAAAAAGTGGTTTCTGGAAGTATGTCCTTGTCCGTGTGTATTTTCATTACGGTACTTAAAACTATTATATCACTGTACTAAAACTTGAAAATTAAGGTGTTCTCAACAAACTTACGAAATTTTTTTTGTATTAATTCATGAAAGTAAAGTAATTATTATTTACTGGTAGTCGCTAATAATGGTGAACGCTAAAAACAAGTTTTTAGAGATAGGTCAGTGTCAACCAGAGTTGTAGTTTATTCGTACAATTTTTTTGCAATTTTCTCAAAAACAGTTCCTACATTTTTTTTAAAAATCGCCTTATGTACTACATTCTTTGTCCTCTGCAAGACAGTAAGCGCCATGTCTCGTGGAAAAAAAATATTTTTTTAAGTTTGTGGCCTTTATAGGCATGCCCATAACGGGCAGGTGGAGTGTTAAATTAATTGCACTCGATCTGTTGGTTCCAGAACTACAAAAAACAGTTTTGCTTCTTATCACATAGTCAGCCAATTATATGAACTATTTAAGCATAGAACAGGTAGAGGTGTAAAAGACACTAGTCAGAGTTATCTCCTGTGAGAATAATGAATTTCACTATACAGCCAGACCCTTTAGTGAATGAAATGAAGGTGTCATTTGCAGGATGGAAAATGGGTGCTTTTCTGAGGGCCTGGCATGCTGATAAGCATACTCTTTCAACTAAGTGAGGAAGGCAATAGTAAACTACCTAATTTCTCGTTTTTACTAGGTAAAACCTCTAAAGGTTCAAACCAGCCTTTCGGCTGTTGACCTGAATAACAACCTTTATAGGCATTTCAGGGAAAAAGTGTACACAGCGACAGTTGTAGAAAATTGAAAAACATAACATTCATTTCAAGTGTTTTTTCTACAACGCTTAGTTTAGCGTCAATTAGTGATTTAGGGCTAACGTATATTGCTCATCAAAATCAAAAAAATCTGGTGTGAAACACTCACACAACTTTCTCTTGCCAGTGCAAATAGTTAACAATAAACCTAACATTAATAATAAAATATTAGAAATAAACAAAAAACTAACCTCAAAAACATAACCTTATTTTAATCATGAGTGAATGATGCAAAATGAAAATCAACCTCAGTTTGGCTTAAAAATACGGAAAATCACTCTTTCTCTCTAAACTAGGCTCTGTAGAGAAAAATGCTTTAAATAAAAGTTGTAGATCTTTTAATTTTCTATAAATTAAATTATATACACTTTTGTCGTAAAATGCATACTAAGGCCGAAATCTTAAAAAAATCAATTTTTCACACATTTTCGTGAGAAAAAAACAGAAAATCGCAAATTACCGCTAAACTAAGCGTTATACAAAAAATTGTTTGAAATAAAAGTTGTAGAATTTTCAATACTCTACAACTTTTATTATATAAAGTTTTGCGCTAAAATGCATATTAAAGCCGTAATCTTAAAAAAACAACGTTTTTACGTGAAAACAGCCTCACCCAGAATTTCAGCAAACATGACGCCTACCCTATCTTGTAGAGAATAAAAAATTGAGTAAATGAGGCGATTTTTAAAAAAATCGTAGGACCAGTTTTTGAGAAAATCGCAAAAAAGTGAAAAATTATACGAATAAACTACTACTTCCGTTTGACCGATTTTGATGAAAATGTTCGTGTCGCGTCCGGTAGTGGTATGTAACTTAAGTTTCAAGTTTCAAGTTCGTACGATGTTCCGTTCTTGAGATATTCTGTTCACACACACACACACACACACACACACACACAGACCAATCGCTAAAAACATGTTTTTTGGGTTCAGGGGGTCTGAAAACGTATAGATCCGGTGAAAACTCGATTTCGAAAAATCGACATGAAAACAATACTTTCCTTCCTATATATTCATATAGGCAAGAGAAAGTAAAAATGTGAGATTTTAAAATTGCGGCCTTAGTAAATACTTTACGACACAAGTGTGCATAATCCAAGTTATAGGAAATAAAATATCTCCACCTCTCACTTCAAAATTATTTTTTTCTACAGAACCGTAGTAGTATTATTTCTAACTCCTACGTAACTTAGATTTGATTTTCATTTTGGGTCACTCACTCATGATTAAATTAATTTTTTTTTTTAATTATACAGTTAACTCAAGATTGGACATATGTTGTTCTGTTCATTATTTACAACGATTTTTTTATTATGATTTAATTTTGTCGTAGTTCTACTTTGTTGTGTATGCAGCAACAAAAAATTTGTAAAATTTAGAAATTAAAGATCGGTAAAAATATTAGTTCGGTTGCAGACAATTTCTTCCGAAAAAGTGAAGAATGGAACAAGGCATGCTAACCTTTGAATAACTTGGAAAAAGGCTAGATTAAAACCAGATACAGACAATATCTTTCATAAAAAGCTACTTAAGACCATAAAAAAATACATATAATAAATATAGGATACATTTTACATCGCAAATTGGCGCTCTCCTCGTATACGCATTATATATCTCATTAGAATGAAATCCAGTCAAAAAATATCGAATTATTTTTATTCAAGTTATTTATTATTCAGTTACTGAACAATCAGTTCATTTATTATGAAGTTAAAACAATTGAATTTCGATTTAATTTTTGACCAAAGAATCACACACTTACTGCACTACCCTCCATTGCTCTTTTCAATTCTTCTAAAAGTCTAACATTACTTTTTCACACCGTTTTTAATTCTTCAGTAAAAAATAAAATTTTTAACATTTTCGGTTCGTAAAAATTAATTTAGTTTCGATCTAAGAAAATTTAATAAAAAATATAAATAAAAATTTACCAGTTGGTGAAATATTATGTATAAGACTTAACTATGAAGACAAGTTTAGTGCGGGGAAAATCAATAAATTTAGACTCTCAGTCTACAATTAGATATAATCTATACTACTAAAACGCAGGACGCTTACAAAGAGTATTTTTTAACCTGTCGGGCCGATTTCTTAAGATTCTTATAAAAGTTATTTTAAAATTCCTAGATTCAGCAGATTTTTGAAAAGATGACTGTAGTTGTTAAAAGTACGGGGCTTAATTCACATTTGTGCATTACAAAATAGAAAAATTCGATGCGTTATTTTTAAATAGTATACAAAATAAAAAAATCTGGTGTGAAACACTCACACGACTTCATCTTGCCAATGTAAATAATGACCCATATAACCTATGTTTAATCATGAGTAAGTTACCAATGTAAAAAATGTTTGAAACAAAAGTTGGAGGTTTTTTACTTTCTCTTGCCTATATGAATAAATAGGAAGGAAAGTATTGTTTTCACGTCGATTTTTCGAAATCGATTTTTCACCGGATCCACACGTTTACAGACCCCCTGAACCCAAAAACATGTTTTTAGCGATTGGTCTGTGTGTGTGTGTGTGTGTGTGTGTGTGTGGTGTGTGTGTGTGTGTGTGTGTGTGTGTGTGTGTGTGTGTGTGTGTGTGTGTGTGTGTGTGTGTGTGTCTGTCTGTGCGTGCGTGCGTGGGGGAGTGTGTGTGTGTGTGCGCGCGCGCGCGTGTGTGAACAGAATATCTCAAGAACGGAACATCGTACAAACTTGAAACTTACATACGTATATACATAAGATACTTACATACATATACATACTTACATACGTTACATACCACTACCGGACCCGACACGAACATTTTCATCAAAATCGGTCAACCGGAAGTAGTAGTTTATTCGTATAATTTTTCACTTTTTTGCGATTTTCTCAAAAACTGGTTTTCGATTATTTTTAAAATCGCCTGGTTTACTAAATTTTTTATGCTCTACAAGTTAGGTTAGGCACCATGTTTGCTGAAATTCTTGGTGAGGCTGTTTTCACGTAAAAAAATTGTTTTTATAAGATTGCGGCTTTAGTAGCCTATGCAGTTTACCGCAAAATGTATATAATTAAAGTTGTAGAGAATTTAAAATCCTACAACTTTTATTTCTAATTTTTTTTTTTTTGTATAACGCTTAGTTTAGCGGTAATTAGCGATTTACTGTTTTTTTTCTCACGAAAACGTGTAAAAAATTTATTTTTTTAAGATTTCGGCCTTAGTAGCCTATAAATTTTACGACAAAGTGTATATAATCAAATTTATACGAAATTAAAAGATCTACATCTTTTGTTTAGAGAATTTTTCTCTACAGAGCCTAGTTTAGCGTGAAAGAGTGATTTTCCGTACTTTTAAGCCCAACTGTGGTTGATTTTCGTTTTGAGTCTTTCACTCATGATTAAAATTAGGTTATGTTTATTGAAAGTGTTTTTTTTGTTTATTTCTAACGTTTTATTACTAATGTTTATTGTGAATTATTTGCATTGGCACGAGAAAGTTGTGCGAGTGTTTCACACCAAATATTTAATTTCCTACAAGTTTAATTATATAGTACAAGTTTGCCGTATAATGCATATTAAGGGATCAATCTTTAAAAAATTTGTTTACCATGAGACTAAAGTCCCCCAAAATTTCAGCAAACATAGCGCTTACCCTATCTTATAGACCATAAAAATGTAGTAAATGAGGCGATTGTTTTAAAAATCGTACAAACCACTTTTAAGAAATCGCAAAAAAGTGAAAAACTGCGCCAATTAACTACTACTTCCGGTGAAATGAAAATGTTCCGAGTCATCCCCTTCTGGTACTTAACGTAAGTTCTAATTTCAAATTAGGACTATATTCTGTTCTTGAGATATTTTGTTTACACAGACAAATCGCTAAATAAATGTTTTTGGGGTTCAGGGGGTCTGAGAACGTGAAAATTCCGTGAAAACTCGACATGAAAACAATACTTTTCTTCCCTATATATTCATATAAGACAAGAAAAAGTAAAAATAAACATTTAAATGTAGTATTGCATATACAGTAAATATAGTGCCAATTAGAAAACACTAGGCACACAATTTCCCAGTTTTTTTTTTAATTTCTCCAATCGTATGTGAAATTGTACGTTCACGGCACGTAAAACTTGATTTAAGTGTTTTCACGTTGAGAAACATATGTCGTGTCTTGCGTGTTTTTTTAACAAAAAACGATTCCTCACAATTTATTCCTTTTATATCTGCGGTGAAGCCAAAAATGAAGGGATTTTTATAGGTCTGCTTGTGTGGGGTAAATATCCATAAAAAGTAAACTGTTCATATCATTACTCCGAAAACTAATATATGACTCACAAGCGGAAAGTCAAAATTATATTTTTGTTTGTAATAACTGAAAACATTTTTCGAAATCGAGTTTTCACCGGATCTACACGTTTTCAGACCCCCCTGAACCCAAAAAACATGTTTTTAGCGATTGGTCTGTGTGTGTGTGTGTATGTGTGAACAGAATATCTTAAGAACGGAAAATCGTACGAACTTTAAATTTAAGTTAGATACCACTACCGAACCAGACACGAACATTTTCATCAAAATTGGTTAACCAGAAGTAGCAGAAGTAGTGCGTGTCATTTTTCACTTTTTTGCGATTTTCTCAAAAACGGCTCATACGATTTTTTTAAAAATCGCTTCATTAACTAAACTTTTTATGCTCTACAAGATAGGGTAGGCGCTATGCCTGCTGAAATTCTTGGGGAGGCTGTTTTTGCATTAAAAAAATGTTTTTTTAAGATTGCTGCTTTAATATGCATTTTAGCGTAAAAATGTATATTATAAAAGTTTAGAGAATATAAATTGTACAACTTTCATTTCAAAAATTTTTGTATACCGCTTAGTTTAGCGGTAATTAGCGATTTTCTGTTTTTCTCTCACGAAAACGTGTAAAAAAAATCGTTTTTTTAGATTTCAGCCTTAGTATACATATTACGAGAAAGTGTATATAATAAAATATATAGAAAATTAAAAGATCTACAACTTTTATTCAGAGCATTTTTCACTACAGACCTAGTTTAGCGTGAAAGAGTGATTTTCCGTATTTTAAAGCCAAACTGAGGTTGATTTTCATTTTGCGTCTTTCACTAATGAGTAAAATTAGGTTATGTTTATTGAAATTAGTTTTTTTTATTTCTAATGTTTTATTACTAATGTTAGGGTATATTGATAATTATTTGCACTGGAAAGAAAAAGTTGTGTGAGTGTTTCACACCAGATTTTAATTATTGCAAAAAGCTAGGTATTTAAGTCACTACCTATTGTAAACAAGTGAAAAAAATGAATGAATACTACAGTACAACACAATACTTTTTGTCTGGTCTAAGAACGTATTTTACAGAAAACAACGCAAGTTAGCATTTTACTCCAATTTATTTCACAATCACCTTTAGATTAAATTTACATTTTTTTTAAACAAGTGGCTTTTATTCAAAAAGACAAAAATATACATTTTATAGGTATTATTAAAGCATAAAACAGCACTTTATAAAGCATTATAAACAGATTTATAAACAAATTATATTTTTTAATATTAATGTTTTTTACTGAAACGTAGGAAATTTCTATTTTTATTTTTCCAAAACTTACTTTTTTGACTTATGGGCTTTCTGAAATGACCGATTCATATAGTGTACTCTTATTTATAAGTGAATTATGCAAAGATGAAAATCACAATATTATTGCAACTAAGAACTAACTAAGGGAAGTAAAACATGTATTTACATCTATTCTTTTACCCTACACAGGGTGATTCACGAAGATATGCAGAAACTTTGGGAGCCCATTGTACATGTAAAAATAATGAAAAAAGTTTATATAAACATGGGTCCTGAAATGCTTCGTTACCGAGTTACGGCTAGCGAAAGATTTCGTCCTGATTTCAGCTCACCAGGTGAAATGAGGTCTTCTTGAAATTCTGATAAGGTAGATTAAGGGGCGAATTCAATCGTTTCTTATGGTTTTTGACCTGATAAATTGAACAAAACAGGTCCCAGAACTGTAAGTTAAATCGTTTTTTCAGAAAACCAGTGTCAAATGCAAAAAATGGAGTGAAAAAACCCCATTTTTTCATCTTTGTTTTCCGGTTAATTTTACTTTGTACTGTTATGAATAAAAATTCATTTAATCAAACATCTATTCGCTTTCTGTGTACTTTATTTACACCGGTTTGTTCAGAATAAAATTTTCTACATGTTTTATTCAAAAATTTAAACTGTTTCTTGGTGAAATAACAAAGTTACTCTTGCCCAAAGATGAAAAAATTTGTTTTCACTCCATTTTTTGCATTTGACACTGGTTTTCTTAAAAAATATTTTACTTACAGTTCTGGGACCTGTTTTATTCAATTTATCAGATCAAAAACCATAAGAAATTATTGAATTCGCCCCTTAATCTACCTTATCAGAATTTCAGGAAGACCTCATTTCACCTGGTGTGCTGAAATCCGGGCGAAACTTTCGCTACCCGTAACTCGGAAACGAAGCATTTCCGGACCCATGTTTATATAAACTTTTTTCATTATTTTTGCAAGTACAATGAGCTCCTAAAGTTTCTGCATATCTTCGTGAATCACTCTGTATAATAGGGTTTACAGAGGACATTCAGTTACATATTGCCAGCCAAGTTGTTTTTATACCTGAAATAAATTTCTTTCTCTCATAGTCAAACACCGCACTAAAGAGTTAAAAGTTACTTATAAGCTTTAAGAAACATATACAGGCTAGGGTACACATCAGTCGGATTTTAAACTTCCCAAATATTTTAAATACTAAGTGATAAGGACGTACAGCACTGTCTTATACAGTAATTTTATTTCACCAGAAAATTTAAGGGTAGTTTTCTTCGCTTTTTCACAAAAAAACTCGAAGTTTTAAAATTTAAGACTTAAGCAACCAATTTATTCCTCATTCTCAGGTTAAATCGAATGGCTGGTCTTTTCCTGCATTAAAAATCCTCTAATTCAAACAAATTTTGAAGACCAAGTTTTGAAGACACTTCGGACGATAATTTAATTTGGAAAACAGTTTTTTTTATTCCAATAATTACCACCACTAAATTTTGGTATTTTTAGTAAACCTGTGAATAAGTAATTTTTGTTTTGTAATTTAAATTACATTATTATTTTAATTATTATTATTATTATTATTGTGTTTTAAATTTAAAAGGTAATGTTGTAGGACAATGGAATGCACCATTTGAATGTAGTTTTTTATCAGAATTTATAACCAAATCTATGCCAATAACTATACATAAATATGATCTAGGCCAAAAATTATTTGAAAGATAAATAAGAACGTCCAAAATAGGTCTACGTACACGTAACAAATTAAAACTAACTTTACACAAATAAACATTACAAACAAAAAATAATGCCAGTAATTATTTTATAAGGCTAATTAAAATAAAACACCTATATTTTAGTTAAGGTAATTAGTTTAATAAGGAATAAAATATTACTCATTTTTTAAATATTTTTGTTTGTAAGTAATAAAATTGTGTTTAATGTATTTTTTTTCATTTGGTATGTTAGTAATTTTTCTTGTGTTGGTCTATTTCAAAATGTAAACAAAAAATTTATAGGTTAAGTTTACTTTATACACGGTGAACAAATAGAATTTTAAGGTATTATGTAGTTTGAAAATTGTCTTACATGGAATGAATTAATAAGATTATATTTGTAATAAAATTGATACGTACAGCTGAAGGTATACAAGTGCGTGATAACGCAAGTACGTTTGAAGCCGAAGTACTTGGGGGGTTGGCAGTTGTCGAACTGGCTCGCAGCCTGCTCTCCGACGGTAGCACACTCGGCTCCATCCTGCAAAGAACATCACAATATAAACAATCCCCTCCACATTGAAAATTCACTACTGCACATGACAACCCCGCACACCAAACATACTTCACAACAAACATAACCCGTCACAACTTTTATAATATTTTTTGTTTTTTTTTTATTTCTAATATGTGTACGTTGCAATCTGTTCAATTCAGAACAATAAGCAACCCCTTGACCCAATAAGATGAGGTTTTTTATGTGTATGACGTGTAAATGAGGTAGTCTTGTACAGACTAAGGCCGACCATTCCTGAGAGAGTATGGTTAATTGAACCCCAACCATCAAAGTACACCGGTAACCACTGTCTAGTATTCAAATCCGTATAAAAGTAACTACCTTTACTAGGATTTGAACCAGGAACCTTCGTCTCCGAATCAGCTGTTTTAAACAGCTGATTTTGGCGACGACTTTACCTCTAGACCAACCCGGTGGATTTATATAATATTTAGTAAATAGTAACGTAATTCGATTAATTGACGGGTAAATTAATTACGTATTACTTTATAAATTACAGTATAATCCACTTTAAAGGATTTTCATGAGTCCGACACAAATGAGCGTCTTAAGCGGAAAATCGTCTTAGCCGAGAAGCGACTAAAGTATTTTTTTTGGGTCTTTTCCGTTTTCTGTACGCCACTTTCAAATCCGAATTCCCTGAAGGGTTACACAATTCTCCCACTCCAGCATCTTGTGCTCCAGTCTAACCAGAAATATTCCTGCATAGTGTCAACTCCACTCCGATTTCACAGTTAGTTACTACACAGTTTACTACGAATTTTGTAGAGTTACTTAATAATATTCGGACGGAGGATGATGCTGCAGAGTTCCTTCAGGAAAGGGAGTTATTGCATAATCCCAGAAGATGTGACAACTAAAAAAGTCTATGTGAAACTTGGACTTTCTCTTCCCAATGTAAATAATTAAAAAATATAACGTAATAGTAATGTAATAATAATTAAATGTACTAAAATATAATGTTAATAATTAGAATAGTTTTAATATAAGTTATAAAGTAATCTGTAAACCAAAAAATATATATAAAATAATAAAAAATTCAAAATATAACAGTCTAAATAAGAAATAAAACAACAGATTGTGTAACATAGTATTATATTTTATACTCAGACTGGAGAGGACGTGTGTCTGTCTCAGTACAAGTATTCAGTAAGGCAGCGAGTGGGAGAAATGAACAAGTTTGCAACCCTTCAAGGAATTCGGATTTGATAGTGGCATACAGAAAATGGAAAAGACCCTTTTTTCTCTCAATTCTTTATTTACTACTGTAAAATTTTACAACAAGCAAATGTGATGATTATGATAATTGTGTAAATGACATGATAGGCATGAGAGGGGTAGGAGCCCCAAGAATAAAATTTGTATATTAAATTAGCAGGTCTCTACTCCAGCGTCTTTTAAGGCATCTAGCGGGATTATCAGGTAAATGGAAGGTGGAAAGTGAACGCACCAGTGTGTTCTCGTGTTCGTGTGACTTGTCGTGGAAGCATCTGTATAGGTATTCGATGAAATTTTGTACAAATGGTGTTTTCAAATCTGTACGTAAAGTTTTGTTTTTAAAGAATCTGTATATATGGTTTTGTATGTAAGAGTGCTTTTTAAAGAAATTATTATTGACGGTAGAAAAGTGTTAATGTTTTGACATTCTGCGTTATGTGAGAAATATTAATAACAGTAATTACATATAGATTATATATAAATAAATGTGTTTAGGTCATCAGCCAAAAGGCTGGTTTAAAACTGTAGAGGTTTTACTAAGTAAAACGAGGAGTGAGGTTGTTTACATTGCCTTCCTGGCTGAGTACAAAAGTAGCCTAAGCTTATCAGCACACTAGGCCCTTCGAAAAGCATCTACTCTGCACCCTGCAAATGACACCTTCACTTGATTCACCACAGGGTCTGGCTGTATAATGAAATTCATTACTTTCAGAGGAGATAACTCTGACTAGTATCTTTTACACCTCAACCTCTTCTGTTCTTAAATGCTTCAGTCATATAATTGGCTGACCATGTGATAAGAAACAGAACTATTTTTTTGTAGCCCTGGAACTAGCAGATCGAGTGCAAATAATTTAACACTCCATTTGCCTGTTATGGGCGTATGGTTATATGTACTACATTAATAAACGTAAAGATACATACCTTTTTTTGAACATCACGTTTAATTAAAAAAAAAACTACAAACAAATAACACCACTAATATATTATGTGCATAAATACTGTGACTAATAACGAAATTTCCAATACCTATTTTTAAAATAGTCATCAATTTCTAGCGCGTATTAGGCGGGATTAAATGCGTATTAAGCGGAAACTTATACACGCCATTTACTTTATTAATCAACGGACTTCATGAAACCACGTTTTATGGAGAAAATTGCTTTAACCATGAGCGTACTAAACGGATACTACTGTTATACAGTGTGACATTACAATATTCCAACCAAGTCGTCTAACAAAGTTATAAACTTAACTATCTAGGATATATGAATTATTCTACTTAAAGAAAATACAACTCTCACTTAATAGAAAAGACTAATCCTTATGTGTCAAATTTAATGAACTTGTGCTCCTTCCTCAAACCAACAAAATAATTAGCAACATCAACCAGACTTTATATCACTAATGTGAAAATTGAACAAACACACACTCCGAAAATTTATCACATAAGTGTTAATTGTTTCTACTATGTATAATTTTCATTTTTGTTCGTGTGCTATATTTGAGTAGTTCTAATGCACGAGTGTGCAAACCTTCAAGTGCTATAATTTACGTGAAAAAAAACTCTGATACTTCTTTTCATACAAGTAATTACTAAATATCTAAGAGATAGATTTTAGGAGCGTGTGGTACTCAGTGGCGCACTGATGGGGGGGGGACAAACGGGACCAGACCCCTCCCTAAACCCTTTTACTTCTTAAAAAAAAATAAGGATACATTCCTCCATTGTACACTTATATGTAGAAATATGTTAATCTAGTGATACAAGTTGATGCCATCTTTTTATTTTTATTTTTTCATAAATTACAAAAATATAATAATTTTTTTAAACAAATAGAGTAATTTTTTTTACAGGTGAGGGAAAGAATCTTCTCACCTAGGGGCTATTCCGAAAAACTTCAGATGATTTCCCTCAGAATGACCTAAATGTAAATGAAATTTTAGGTGCCAAAATAATGTAAAATGTAGTTTCCTGTATTTAATTATCAAAATTTTCAGGGGGAGAAGCCCCAGACCTCCCATTTACCTTGAGGGGTATGAAATACCCCCCAGGTGTTATTGGTGGTACTTTTCTTATACCAGTGACATACTTCACTGACATAATATATTCCATACACATGACCGGAAATGTATGAAGAGTTTAATTCTTCCATTTGAAATGCATGTTAACATCGCTTTTAAAAATAGCACAAATGAAGATCATTAACGGAAAGATTGATCTACTATCTTAAGAGGTAAATATATGTTTTTTTCTGTTTTATGTCTGACTTTTTTGTAATTACTCCAAATGCAGACGATGAGAAAAGAAACAGATGAAAATTAACAGTGAAAAAATGACAGACCTGACCAGGATTGAACCCGGGACACTGGCGTCAAGAAGCCAGTTGCACTGACCACTACTCTGCAGATCATCTGTGAAGTAAGTGGTATAAATTGTTACTAAAAATTGGAGTAATCTTCTTTGAAAATCATGAATCTTGTTACAATTAACCGGAACTAATTTAATTTAGTGAGTGGAAGGGGTCTATTGACAGGTAGAAATGTATATGTTTTTCAGGAAGCCTTACATATTAATAAGCTGTCATAACTTCCAACCAAGTGAGGAAAGCAATGATAAGCCATCTCACTCTTCATTTTTCTTAGTATAACCCCAAGAAGTTCAAAAAGTTTGGTAACCAAAACATTAGCAGAATAAAGCACAAGATTTCAACCACTTAATTTCAGCATTAAAATATGATTTACAAGAACCAAAAATAAAATATAAACAAATACCGTCAGCAAATTAATCAGGAAAATGTTAACAGTAACACCACCACAACTGTGTTAGTCTTACGAATGAACAAGCACTGAAATTTTAAAATAAAAATGCAAAAACTCATTTACAAACAATAGCTAATAATAATCAGCTTTTTTATACTGCCTGAAATGTTATCTTATCAGTTCATTTTTTATTGTTTATTACTCATACTGGTTTGCATAAGCTTAGTGTTTTATAGAACTATAAAAAATTGAATTATAAGTATCTGAAGTTGTTTTCCTGCAATATAATGGAAGAACTATTTAACGGAGCAAAACAAAAAACAATTAAATTAAAAAATTAAATTTTTAATTTTAACTAACTCACTGTTAAATGGCAACACACATTTATTGAAAAAATATTGTTTTTATGTCTGACTGTTTAGCAAATTACCGCTAATGCATACAGTGCGAAGGATGATACATGAAGATGAGTGATGAAAAAATGCCAGATCGGACCATGTTCGATTCCCAGTTAGGTAATTTTTTCATCACTCATCTTCATGTATCATCGTTATTAAAAAGAGAGAAGATCACAATGTTTTAAGATTATGTAAACAATTAAGAAACCTTTTTTTCATGTTTTTTTTGCTCTTTTGTAAATTTTTATTCTGAATTAAATCAAATATTTAAATTTTTAACAATATTTTTTAAATCTGTAAAAAAAATTAAAAAGAATGCATATCACAGCAAAAGCAACAAAGTTTTTATGGTTTTTTGTTGTAAATTTTGACCTTTTAAACTTTCTTTTATTCAAAAATTGAAATACATTGATTCAGCTTGTTGAATTTAAAACCTCACATAATTCTCTATAAACTACAGATAACTTCAATGTAGAGGATGCAACACTATTTAAAGCATGAGAAATAGTACTAAATCCTTATTCCTGAAAAAAATACCATTTTCAGACACTATAACCTTTGACCTACTCAACCGATTTCCTAATTAAAAGAAAATTACTCATAATCTCATCTTGTATTCAAAAGGTAATAGTGTTTCCAACATTAAAAATATACATTTCTTTGTTGATAAAAATTTTGTCTATTGATAGAAAATTTAAAAAAAAATTAAATATAAAGGGAATAATCCAACCATACATGGTGCTCTAAAATAGTCATTTTTTGTTCAATTTGAAAACAATTTCAAGTAGACGGGCCAAAGAACACCCGAGTTCTAAAACTAAAGACAGTTTTTCCCTCTCCACCTTGATTTTGGTAGAGAGAAAGGTAAAATTTTGAAATAATTTTAATTCAGGATTTAACCAATTGACTGACTAGTTTATAATGATTTATTTTGTTTTAAATTACTATTTTTTTATTTTACACTTCTACGTAAAAAAAGCACTTAAAATTACTGAAAAATAATTAAAAGATATTTCTTTTTTTGTTTAATGATTTTATTCAAATTTGAATTTAAAAATCTGTCATATTTCTTCATCATCACTAAATAATAATAACTCTTCAGTTATTTTGTCTGCAAGGTTTGCAATATTATATCCCGAACTCATTTTGTAAACATGAAACAGTTTCTACACCGAAAACAGAAATGGTAAGAACCAACTACATACACATCAAAACTGAACTGCTACAGAGTTCTACCAGACCCTCTCAGAACTATTACAAAAACCAAAATTACATTAGAAATACACAGCAAGCAGTTATTGTCAAAGACAGTCAAGGGATGGGAGTGGCGGAGTCCAGCTCTTAAAAATCGCCATTGTATTTTTAAATGGCTGTGAGTCTGACTCGTCATAATCAGTCAATGGGTAAATACATCTAAAACTATGAAATATTTTAATAACAGTTTTCTAAACAAGTTTATGTAGGTACATGGACACAAAACCAGAGTGTGGACATACCAACAAAATCTAAGCAAGACCAAGTAAACCATCACAAAACACTACAATCATGTCACATGAACCATGCTATAGGCATTCTAAAAACCATTAAACGTGTGTAGTTCAAACCACAATACTTACAGTAAACTGTTGAGACAGTTCTGCTGTAATATACAATTCTCTATATTCATTTCCCAATAATTTTTAAAGAGCCTATAACACAACCATAGCATAAGACACATATATATGTTGTAAATAGACTTAAGTACATAATATGCGTTAGATTACATAGATGACATTAACAGAGAATTTATAGAAGCAATCTAATGTGAGCAGATTTAGAATATTTATGGCACTTGATCATCAGTTACATGAAAAACTTCATTTAATCAATACCACAAAATACTCCAACTGAAATATAACACATCCCTGCGTACAAACTGCCTTGACAGAGTGTTATCTAGAAAATGTGGCAACTAATTTATTAGTAATAAAGGTAACAGCATATGCGGCCTCATTTTACCGTGAAGAGCACAAAACTGGGACCCATTCTGTTATTTCACATCACATCTTCTGTAACCTTAAAGTCGTCAGCATGTAAACGCATCTTTACTATTATTACTGATGACTCCCACTCACTATAATTAATTGTAGATATTTTTTGCATGTTTATTAATATACATTAGTTGCTTGTTTGCTTCGCACATGTTCTGTTGAATACATAATGAATTTTTTGGAATTGGATCCTATTATTTCTACTAAGGAAAGAGCTATAATAAGGAAGAGAAAAGAATACTGCATAATCCGTGCATTTTTTTAAATGGACATGATATGATACTGAACACCACTGGCCAGGATTGTTGGGTGGGAAATGAAGCAATCTGCAGAATTAGTAAACCGCTACGAAGCGACACATTTCTCGGTAATACGAATTTGGATTATCAAACAACATTCTCTTCATTTACAGTTGGTGCAAAGAGTACTCTTCAATTAAATGGTGCAAAGATGTAATTCTTAATAAATGTGTGTTATTTTAAAATTTTAATGTTTTGTAATTGTTTTATCTTAATTGTTTTGTAATTTTTGAAATAAACCTTGTAAATAATTTGTGAAACTTGTAAAAAAATAAAGGAAAAACAACCACTAATAAAATAAAAATGAAAACCGATAATTAAAGAAATACGCGATTGTTAGTCGAACGATACTAAGAGCACATGCTGGTGATTGCTGGGTCGAACAGTAAAGGTGCATTCACATGATCTTTTGATCACGTGAAATAACGGAATAGGTCCCAAAACTGGAACAAGTTCACTAAGTTAGATATCTTTAATGACTGTTAAATAACAATGATGAAAGTTGAATGGAAATACGAGCAAAAATAGAACAAGCTCTTAAAATTATTCAAGAATTTGGCGAGTCTTATATAATAGAAAAACCTCAAAATTTCCTAACGAGATCACTTCGTTACTTTGTGTTTTCAATTCTATTGTACATTAAGACTTACACTTTGAACAGTGATGACATGAAACAAATTAAAACGCTCGAGATGTGATCCTACAGAAGGATTTTTTTATGACTGGAGACAGTCTGCAACTCCAAGATACTCCATCATTTGGATAAGACGCTCCATTAAAAAGAGTAAATTAGAGTACTTAGAACATGTGACAAAAATTTAGATAAATGCAGAATATTATGCAATGTAAAGTATTGGGTAAATTGAGGACCAGGTTGTAGAAAAATGTTGTAGCCAAAGAACCTACACCACTACTAGTATGGTGTAGATATGAATGCACTTTTTAGACTAACTGCCAATAAAAAGCAAATTGCTGTGATGTTTACAAACATTCTGAAAGGAAACGGTACACAAAGAAGGTCCCACTTTACTCCTAACTCCATAACCATAACGTGCATTAGCATAGTCAGTCATTTGTTACTAAAAGTGACAAGTATACACTTAAGAAACTCCTAACTTATTGAAAGAATGTAATAGGTTAGGTAGAGTACTAATTGGGAAGACATCAGTTTAATTTACATCAAAAGAAAGCACTATTTTTTTCAAATAATGCATAAAAGTGCCATTCATTCAATTCAGTTTAATATTCAATTGGCAGTGAGTTATCGTTGGTAAAAGGCTACATAATTGCTCAAAATGTATATATATATATATATTTTTTTTTTTAGTTTAACGTCAGACTGTTCTGCAGTTACTGCTAATGCAGACGGTGAAGGATGAAATGATTTTTTGTGACGTATGAAAATATATCATTATTTGAAAGGAATAGAATAGGAATCAAGTCAAAACGAACTAACCTATAAAATACAAAATAATTTGATTGTAAAATTTAACTTTAAAACACATCTTCATAAAAAATTATACAATTTTATTTACATTATCATGTGACATAAAACACATGTTTAATAAAGCATTCCATTAGGCCAATTCTACTTTGTTTCTAGAGCAAATACTCCACGAGTCTTTCAAATAATTAATGGTTTAACAAGAGATTATTTTCTTTCTCATTTTTTGACTGGTCCATTTACCTATACACTTTTAACAATTATGTGGCTTTATACCAATGATAACTCACTGCCAATTAAATATTAAACAATGAATGGCACTTTTATGCATTACACGACAGTAGTTTGATTATTGGGATCTGCCAAGTCAAACTGGCACAGTAACTTATTTAACTGAATGTATTAAATTATAGTAGCTGATAACCATTTTAAAAACTTCTATTTGCCTCAACCGATATTGCTTTGTGTTGTTAACGGAAATTGCGGAATTGCAAGAACGAATACAAACAGTAAAAACCACTTTTATACTGTAGTTAATTCCATTTTTACACTAGATTTAAGTTAAGTACATAAAAAAATAGTTATTTAGTAAAAAAAAAATAGTTAGTTTAGTAAGAAAATTAACCATCCATAAGATATGCTTTGCACGACTGGGGATAAATAAGATTTTATGTTTGAAATTCATGTTTCTCATGGGATATTTCTAAACACTCCAGTATCTAAACGTAGTACATTAAAATAACCAAAAACCGATCATATTTCTAGGCTTCAATAATTAGAGTTCGGACTTAAATTTAAGGAACCTGTGAATTAAAAAATACAAACAATATTTAATTGTAATAAACCAATGCTGTAATGTATTACGTACCTGTAATAATGTTCTGACATAACAGTCGCTACAATGGCACATTATTAAATTCGCAAAGTTTTATCGTCAGAATATACTAAATGTATTAGCATCCCGAACATTGTTACAATTATGCATTTTATCAAGCACATAGATTCTAATAAAAAATACATGTAATAAAATCAGCAATACTGAATTCAAACTAAAATACGAATACCGTTAACCGTAACTAACAGAGGCATTCAAACAAACTACACAATGCTTCTGTAGATAATGATATAACAGCTGACGCTTTATCAACAGCTGATCTTAAAAAGTCAAAACAATAATGGCGCCGTATTGACGTTTTCAAAATATCTGGCGGGCTCTAACATTTGTTAAAAATAGCATTTAAATTCCGACTTATGCGATCAATTTTGTCAGTTATTTGAATAATTAAATTGTTTCAACTGCTGATAAATTTTATTAACCGGTTAGAAAGTACTGTACTATATATTGTAATACAGTAGGTAAATCATGAACTGGTGATACTCTCTCTGAAATTCATTATCCCTAAAGAACTTTTCTCATCCAACAAAATTAAAAAATATCGGAAATTTTGTTCAGTAATATTATGTGATATCTATTTTCCTGTCAATGGCCTTATTTATTTATATAATTTCCGACTTACTTTTATAGCTATTTACTTGCTGCCATTGTATACAAAATAGGTACCTACAATATCTACGCTTACCAAATAAAAGGTTCTTTTATTATAATAAGGTTCTCTTAATAAAGACAAAGTGTTGGCACAAATGAGTTAAAAAGTGGCTGAATATGTAAGCAATTGAAACCCAACTATCAAGGAGTATAAATCCTTATCAGATTTAAATCTTTGTAAAAGAAACTAGCTAGATCTATTCCAGCATATGACCACAACTATTATGTTAAATAACTAATCTTATAATTTTTAAGTATAAGCTTCCTTCAGTGTATTTGTAATGTCAACAACAGGTAACAATTATTTAATAATCATTAATGATAATGAGTACCTATTTAAAAACAACCTTCCTCAATCTTTCTTTTGAAAATAGGGCGTGGTTCCGCAATTCCCTCATGCAGTTGTGGTATAATTTCTTCTGAATACAAAAATAAAAGCAAATCGCTCACTCATTATTATTACTATACCCTTTCAGTGCCAAGACTGCACATCAGCTAACGCTATGTCAAAGGAAACGCTAACCATGCATCAGACATACTGTGGCTTACAAATTACACCAGCCTTCAATTACAAATTACTTCCAACGCTCAATAGAAATTACACCTTAAGATGTTTTTTATTTTGTAAATTTAATTGTCAGCTTCATCTACTTCAAAACACAACAATAACATGTTGTTTTGTTTTCCACCTAAACTTGATGGCAGTATCAATGATTTTGAAGCAATTTTTTTTTCAAATACTCAACAATGTTTTCCATTACATACTCTTTTATTGGTCTTGTCTGCTTATTCTCATAAGAATGCCAAGTGTTCCCATCTTTATTTAGTGTTCTAGTGACAATCCTAATTTGTTCTGCATCCCTTTAAAAATTAATTTTTAAACTATTTCCTGATAACAGTTTTAAAGAGAAGGTGTCTTTAGAATATAATTTAACTTCATCTACTATTCTAGGTGGAAGTACGAGTAAGTTTTGCTCTTACACTGAGTGATGGTGTGAATAACCCCCTAACATTTTATTCTAACCCATTCAGTTTCCTTCACTAGATCTTCTTTACCAGTTTGATATGCAGATGTTGCACTGTAGATAGATTCCCTAGTTTTAAGGATCACTGTAGCTCTATTCTGCAAACTAGTTTCTAGTGAAACAAATCTAACTTGCATTTCTTCCAGCTGTTGCCTGAGGATAGCATTATTGTTGGCAGCCTCTTTCCATATTGCTTTAGTCTCTCTTCAAGCATTGATCAGAACTTTTTCAGTTAGAGTTTTGAGGCTGTTAGAGCTTATTAGTTTTTATGGCTAAGTTTCCATTTTTATTGATACTTCTGTATCATTAACTTTCTCACATTCCAGGATAAGGAATGTTGCTGGCCTGATAACGGACATCCACATGCCCAAAATGGTGAAAGAAAAAATCAAAGACACCTCAGTAGAAAACACTGTTGTTCAAGTAAAATCAAATACAGAAAAATGTGTACTCGATATATAATGTTTATAATATTCATAATAATAGTATAATGAATTAAAATGCTGACACCAACTTTTAATGCAAATAATAAGTTCATTAATTCTAACTAATGTTCAACTACAAGTTATTTGCTGACATTACATTAATAACTACATTTCACTCATCGCTGACCCTACATGTTACAGTGGACTGATTAATAATGACTAGAAGATGAGCAATTTTTTTTAAATGAAAAATTATTTAGAAAGGAATTCTTGTACGCTGCAAAATTTCTCATTGATCAAGTAATTTTTTAAATTAAAAAAAAAGTTATTAGCGCAACTTTTTGAAATTTGTGGTAATTTATTGAAGCCATATTGAAGAAATTTTTTTTTCCTTGCATACATAGGTTTTTATTCAAATAATTTATTCTTTTGATTAGCAACATAGTAATCGTTTTTGTTAATTATAAATCAATGTGAAAGAAAATTTTTATCATTTGAAAACTTGGGTTTATATATAAAATCAGGGCGTCACCAATTTTTTTTGAAATCAATACTTTTTTGGGCGCTGAATCCGAATATGAACTTATTTTCCCTCGCAAATCACCATGAAATTAGTTATAAGCCCTTTTCTATCATGTACAGATATAACCTCACTTTTTCGTTTATATTTCAATTTTGCCATTTTACTTTTTTATTAATGCAGGAATAAGCGCAGACAATTTTTAAAGATACCATGAGAATCTCCAGAATTTTTTCAATATTAAATCTCTAAATGTATATTTAGTGATGGTTTAAATGTTCTAATGTATTTACTAAAAACACTTGAATAATTTAGCATGAAATAGAGACAAAACCTTACATTCCAAAGGGGTAACACTTAATAGTACACAAATAACCTTTGACTGATTACTGTCGACTATAACCTTTGGTCTAAAAACACAGTAATGATAACCTATGGATTGATAAGCTCAAGGTTGGAACATTCATTCAGAAAAATCACATAATCAATGTTTTTTTGTTAGATACAAACTCATTTTCAACCTGAATTATAGAATGTTAACAATAAAAGAGTAAAAGGAATACATTGTCATTATCATAACATGAAATTAAACTAGTAGTTAACATGTATTACAAACCTGACTTTCAGACCACCATAAACATAATACGAACAGTCATCCTGCTTGTCTCTTGCAACTATTACCTTTGAAGCACTTGCCATCGCTATTACAATACATGTAAATGAGATACATTAATACTAATGTGTTTGCAATTATTAAACCTGGCATAAAATTCGTAATTAAAACTAACTGGAATTTATAAAAGAAAATTTATTTGATGTGACGAAATAACATCAAACAGACAATTTGTGAATGTATATTTGTAAACAATAACTTGTCCACATGTTAGGAAACTAATTATATCAAATAAATAGTCAAAAAATAACATCTGTATCAAGTAGCAACAACAATGTCCTCATAATTATGCATGCAACACAATCTTCCTTTAAAAACCAGCGAAAATAAAGGTTTTGAAACGTCATAAACATTTTTTATGAAGTTTCAAAACTTTAAATCTGAGAAGGAAATAAGGTACTAAATAAGTTTAATATCTATTCTCCAAGTATATCCCTGTAAATGTTTAGGTAAACTAATGTATTTTTGAGGTTACAATTTCAAAGATAGAATTTTTTTCAACTTAAAACACTTTAAAATATTAGCTAGCCAAGGCTCACTTTACTTGCCCTTCACATTTAACCAAGATGCTCCATTTCCTGGCTTCTCACAGTATTATTATTCTGCCATCCTAAGCCAAAAATTTAATTTGTAGTTTTTTCACCTCAGCAAGTTTAAGGAATGATGCCTCCATTCTTGTACGTAAAATAGCCATATCTTGTTTATCAAATGACAAAAAAAAATGCTAAAAATGTTTGTAGTAACTCAAAATTGTATGCGATTGCTAAGGGAAATTCATATTTCACTTTATAATTATTTTTAATAAAATTATTGTAAGTTAAAGATAGACAAATTGTTTATGTACCACAAATGCAAATTTTTACTAAATAAAATGGTGCGGAAATAGATTTTACTGAATTGCTTGAACTTAAAAGTTTTATATTGTTGAGATGCATTTTTTTAGCTCAGCAGGGCAGTATTTTGAAGGGTTGTAATTGGGCAATAGTTTGGTATTTAGGGGATGGTTCTTACTATTATATTTTACCTTCACTGTACACTACTTATACAAAATTTTGGTCATGTTTTATCCAGAAGGATCCTATAGTTTTATCCAAAAGGATAATAGTTTTTGGGTTATTTTGACAAAATACAATGCCTAATTTCAGCCAACTTTTTGGGAAGATAGAAACTAATATTTAATTTATAGGGATGCAACCCACTTTCTCCTCCTAAGAGAAACAATTTTGAAAAATTCCAAGTGGTGCTGTTTACACCTCTGTAGGAAGCTAAAAGTAAATTTTTTGGGTTGAGTGATATGGGTGTATAGTGAAGGACGTAAGGGAGACAGTGAGGATAAATTGTTTTGTAAAAATTGATGTGGCACTTACAACTTCAGCCATGTAGTAGCCGAGTAGTGAGCAACCACATTAATAAAAAAAAGTGTGCATCAGATTTAAACATCACATTAAAAAAAATTCTCAGGTACTAAAGGTATTGATGAGCATTACACTACATTCCTGTAAAATGAAGATATGTGTGAAAAGAGAGGCAGTTCAGTCGAAAGAAGTCGGAAGGCCTACTCCATGACAGAAATAAGAAGAAGAAAACAAAGGTAGGTCTACACTAAAGAACTCATTCTGGGCTATACTTTCAAGGGAACATTAGGCTTCCTGAGTTTCAGCTTTTTTTTTTTTTGTAATCCCTAATTTGTGTACGTTGCAATCTGTTCAATTCAGACCAATAAGCAACCCCATGACTCGATGAGATGAGGATGATGTCTATGACGTGTAAATGAAGTGTAGTCTTGTACAGACTCAGGTCGACCATTTTTGAGAGAGTATGGTTAATTGAACTCCAACCATCAAAGTACACCAGTAACCACTGGCTAGCATTCAAATCCGTATAAAAGTAACTTCCTTTACTAGGATTTGAACCAGGACTCTTCGTCTCCGAAAATCAGCTGTTAAACAGCTGATTTTGTCGACGACTTTACCTCTAGACCAACCCGGTGGAGCTTCTAAAAAACAAAATATTATGTTAAGGGTTGCTTCAGCAACCAAATAAGATTCTGTGGGTATATCAATGTTTAAGTTAATTATTTAGCAAGGTGATTTTGAAAGATTAAAAGATAGTTCAGATATCAGAACAAGTCTCTCAGTTGCAGAATGATTGGTACTGTAGTTCTACAGCAAAGTTACTTGTTCTGTTCATGAGTGTTGAGAGAGTAAGCAGTTTACATGAACAACTGCTTCTGTCAATGACTGATCGCAAAGAAAATTCATGTGATCAACTACCTACCAGCATACCAGTTCACATACAGATTATTATAGTGGTACACAACCCATAATCATCGCCAACCTGTAGAACAGTACTCCCATTTTATAGCTACACGAATTACTGTCACCTTAGGTTGAATGAAGTAAAATATTGTTTAATTCTACACACTTCTTCTTGATTACAATAATATTCCTAATCTTTGATATTGAAATTTTATAATCCAGCAGAGAGACTGCAGAGTTATAAATGCAATTTTAAGGCATGGTAAATACAAAACTATTAATCAATGACTACTTTTATAACATGGTAGAATAGCTACACTCATAGAAGTAAGGTCCAGTTGCGATTTCCAGCTAGGTTTATAAATTTAGCATGTTAAAACCTATAGTGGCTAATGACCAGGCTGTTACATGAAAAAAACTGAAAACAAACAATTTATTACCGAACAAGAATTTAATCACAAGCACCATTGGTTTTTTTATGCGTGAGTTCTTGATAGAGATAGAAATACAACAGTAGCACACACTTACCACTAACTCATATTAATAACCCAGCTCCAGAAGTACATACAGTGTGACATTCAATAGAAGATTATCCATGTTTGCCTAAAAAATTACTCTTTAGAAACATCAATTTCATTTAAAACTCTCTCAGAATAATATAATATGTATATTTTTTCAATATATACACTAGTATTTTTATTTTGGAACCACACTAACATATCTGATGCACCAACTGGCATAGTATCATAGCATCGTGAATGTACACACAGTTAGTTACTAATTCTGTCAATTAAATTCTTCACATGGTTTAGTAGAAACAGCAATATTGACAACAACATGACGTTTCAGAGGTATCTAAAGCGGTTTGAGTTTATGGTATACTTACATATTTAAAGTGAAGACCACTTGAATTTTGTAGATTATAGTTAGGGTATATTAAATTTGTAGAATATAACTTAAATTATTAAATTTTTAAGTTCTCATAAATTAAGCTGTGAAATTAATCTTACTTCAGTATTGGCGTACGCTGGAGTGACACTGCACACACTATCTGTCATGACAGCAGGTAGATTTCCATACTGCAGAAAAGAAAGCATAGTCTTTTTCTACAATATTATGCAAACTCTAAATATTCATCTTATACGAAAATAAACCCATTGGGTTGATCTAGTGGTAAAGTCATCGCCACAGGTCAGCTGTTTGACAGCTGATGTACGGATATGTAAGTTTCATGGTTCAGATCCTAGTAAAGGTAATTACTTTTATATGGATTTGAATACAAGACAGTGGTTACCAGTGTACTTAGATCGTTGGGGTTCAATTAACAATACTTTCTTGGGAATGTTTGATCTGAATCTGTATAAGACTACATCTCATTTACAAGGCATACATATCCTCATCTCATTGGTTCAAAGGGTTGCTTACTGTTCTAAATCAAACAGATTGCAATGTACACACAGAGTTGAAAAAAATATGAGAATGTAATAGTAAGATAGTAACTTACTATTACAATGGACTTAACTATAATCTATAAAAATTGGAGTTTTTATATTCCTCTCCCCCATTAATAAGCAAATGCCAAGTTTATATAAACAGCTAGTAACAGTCTAATATCCTCCGCACATTAAAAAAAAAACAATTTTTAGTGTTATTTAAATCAATTATTATTTTATAGTTAGGTTTTAATGCTGTTAGTCAAATTAAATGTTATAAGAGTAAAAAAAAAAAAAAAAATAACATATAAACATATGTCTTTCTACTGTATCTTTCATCTTGATCAGCTAACATTGTATCATCCTACTTAATTATCACAAAAAATAAGGTTTATCTATTAAAACATGAATATTTTGTTAATTAAATTATTTCTGATTAAATAAAATTTACATGAAAACACATTCCTATTCACTAAGAAGAAGTTGAAATGAAATGAACTTAACACTTATGCAGTATAATCAAAAGTATTTTATTTATTAAAAATTAACATGTACATGTAATAATCCGATGTACATATTATAAATACAATTAACTGTAATTTCATAATGCATACATAACTCTTCTGAATTCAATGTATTTTACAATTATGATCATCAGACAGTAATGAATAAATAATATAAAAATTTATAAATTGAAAACAATAAATTTAAAAGGCACTTAAAATTATATTGTATAAAAATCTGTTATAAATTAATAATATTCAATAAAAACTGGAATATATTAATTTATTTTACTAAATTGATAATTCTTTGGATAAAGACTAAAGACTAGATAGATAGATTAATAAAGGTATAACAAATTAAATACAATCATTTTCTTAAGTAGAAGGATTTTAAATAAGCTTGTTAAAAATGTTTAAAAAACAGAGTTAGGTTAGGTTGTGCTATAAAGTTAGGTTATGTTACATAAATTCAGACTGATTTTGTTTAAACTGAATGAAATTTTAATTAAACCAGAAGTAACTGGCCAATGAAGTCAAGAGAGCTAAGCACTTCATTGCTTAGTTAAATAAAACGGAAAGTAATTTTAATTTTAAAACACACAACAAAGAGTTTTAATCATGTGTGCAATAATTTAAAAAGTTTAAATCCACAAACTCAACAGATCATTTTTTGGCACCTTATACTTATTCTCTGTATTTATAATAATCTTTACTACAAATTGTATTTAATAAATTTTTTATACCAATTGGTTATTCATTCAATGCTTTCACAATTTTAGTAGTAATGAAATAAATTTTATACAGTAACATATTAATAAATAATTTCCAATGATAAAAATAAATTATTTCTTAAATTAAACAATATAGGTATCAATTTTTAAAATCTAAAATGGCAAGAATTAAATTTATATATGTATAATGAATAATCTAAATTTTATACAAAAATTGGAATTGTATACACAAAATAGGAAACATACAAAATGTATTTACATATTTAGTGTAAATAGTGTAGCAGATAATTAAGAAGGATTTTAAATAACAAGCGAGAAATGGAATTGATTATATAAAGGTAAAAGAACTTGGAAGTGACCTGAAACTATTGAATAAAAATTTCATGAAATATTTACAAGGATGAACGAACATCCATTTCTAAAAATAACTCCTGTCTATAAAAATAAAACAGTTCATTCCTAATAATTCACGTGTGAAATTCCAAATTAATAGTAGTTTATGAATTGTAAACTGCTATACAAGACAAAAATGAAATTACAAATGCATTATTATTGGTTGTGAAACTTAAGACTTATACCTGAATAACAGAATTATTTCCACATAAATACTTTGTACAACAGATAAATATTTTACACTCAATCATATCTTGCAAATTGAGAAATATGAAAATCAATTAACTGAATGGCTGTGATCTGAAATGGCTAAAGTAACAGTATCACGATCATTCAACTGCTACAAAAGTAGAAACAATGAAAAAGAAGATTAGTTTTAAAGGGATACATTAATTGAACAGAGAGCAACAAAAATACTTGATGATACAGAAATTACTCACTTATTGTGGTTAAATTTTAACACTTGTAAATTCATTATGGTACAAAAGTGCCTTAGTATGTGATGCCTTTTGTAATTTCATAAATAGATTAAAAAATGAATTCAATAACAAAAGCATGATAAATTCACTTATTTCAATAAATAATAAATAAATAAAAATATACAATTTAAACAAACTAAAATAGCTATTTACAATAAAAATACAATACTAATTTGTAGTTAAATTATACAACAATTATTCACAATTAATTACAGTAAATAAAATATTGTTTACATACAAAAATAGCAAAAAAATTATTTTCTATACAAAAAAATTAAAGAATTTAAAAACAATAAAAATTTCTTTCTAATCAATACTGAGTACAAGTAATTTGGTTTCTACTGATGCTATCATGGCAAAGTAAAGGATGTGTATATTATAATCCCAGGAAAAATATACGATACAAAAACATTTACAATATTTTATTAAGAACTGCCATGATGAATGCTAAAGATGTAAAGAAATAAATCTTTTTCTCTATTCACAATCAGCACTGCAAATGTTTTCCAATTCACTTGAGGGATGTGGTTTCTCCTTTTTGCTTTATATGCAATGATTATATTAAAATCAATACATAAGTCATAAAGTAGAATAATACTGATTCTTTGAAACTACTGTCTCCAGGCGAACTGTCATACTTTAAAACTATTCAAAGGTCAAACAAAAAGTTATTGATTTTCAATTCAATTACCTAACTGTTTCAGTATAATGACAAACAACCTTCAAGAACAGATTTGAGATAATATAGGCCAGATAACTTTTAGATTTTTATACAATTTTTATTTTTCACTTCTATCAATATTTGAGCTTTTGAATCGCATGATTTAATTTAATTTAAAAATTGTTTGCATGACTAAATGATGCAAAAAAATTAACAAAAACACTTAGAATAGTAGGATCCCAACTAATTGATAACAGCTATCTGAAAACAATTAAGATATCTTTAGTATAGTTACTTGAGTCATGAGTTTGCCCTTGTTTGCAATGAGGGGTAAAGGGGGGAAAGCATCAGTGTGCATGCGCGACTGCTTTAATTTCAGTACAACAAACATAACAACTTATATATACCCAGAGCATATGCAGTTTATCGCGGAACCTTTTTAGGTTAACTGTACGAATCTAACTAGTTGGTTACCGTAAACAGAAATGTTAGTTTCTGGAAAATTTGGGCAGACTATTTACAGTGCTGAACGAAATCTAATACGCAGTGTAATAAAATGCTGAGAAGTAAAAGTTAAACAAAAATACTTTTACCCTGCCTTTTAACAAAAGCCATGAGCGAATAACTAACTACTGTGACGTTTCTCTTTCCACAATTCGAAAAATAAAAAAGGAAATTAAAAACGTGATGAAGCTATTCTTCAACAGTTTTGTTGACACCAGAAAAGAAGTAAACATAGGTTTGTAGGTTTAAAAAATTAAATGTAGGCGAAGAAGGTGATTCATTCGTAGAAAATTTTGTTCCAGTGGAATAAGGTAGTTTGGTAATTACAGTAAATCAAACATTTCTAGTCATGTAATTAAGCTATAGGCACTATTACAGGTCACATTTATTCCTTATAAGGTTCATGAAGAAAACATTTTCATGGAATAAACCACAGCTTACAAAATGTATGTAGAAATTGCACGGTAGTGAAATGCACGTGTAGTGTCTGGCTGTTGAGGTTGGCAGCACTGTCATATTTTCACTTCCCTTCCTCACAGCCCATCCATACACAAACAATCAAAGGCAATCTCGTGACTTCAGTATCTATCTATATAGTACATACAAAATTGTGTTTCAGCTACAAATAACATCAGTAACATGCCCCTACTAGGCAATGCTAAAATTAAAAAATTCCAACAATTTAAAAATAATCAATTCGTAAATAATTATACATAACTGATGCACTTACTGATTGATTATTGATAGTAACTAAATAGTTCCAAAAAGGTTTCACTGTAAGAAAAAATAAATAAACTTAAAATAAAAGTTTTCACCTAATAATAAATACAAGTTTCAAGTATCCACCACCAAAACTACTGTACAGTTCCATGAAGCTCTCGGTAATATCAAATACATAAATGAGTTATTTTTATATTGTAACAATTTTAAATTTAATATCTCTTTGTGAAATGGAACTCTCAGATAAAATAATACAATTTGAAGTTGACTTTCTCTACTATCAAAAAATAGTACAATACTTCAAATTAAAAACAAAGATCTTATTTATACAAATATTACAATGAAACATTTCATTAAACACAATCATTATCAAATAAACATTAATTGTATTTTTTATTGTTTTCTTAGTCTAAAATGCTTTGTTTTATAACGAAATTAAGAATATTTTCATCAACAATTTTACTCAACAGTATGTTTCAGTGAAAAAGTACACTTCAAAGTGTTTCATTACCCAAGGTGTCATTGGATTAAACAAGGTGAATACTTAGGATCCTACTAAAATAGTATTTCTAATCGTGAGAATTAAAAAAAAGTATTAGAGAGCAGTTTCTAAAGTAGGACTTGATCTGGCTTGGAATGTTTTACATTGCTGATTGACTAAGGCACTTGATATTGGAACTGATGACTCCGAAGATTGAGTTTGAGCAGTTTTCAGAACATCATTCTTATTTCCTTCATCAAAATATTCATCATCCTCATCACAATCTTCTGGTATTGTGGAGGAGAGAACATCTGACTTCCATGTCTTTCTCTGAGGCGAAGGTGCTGGTGTAGGCGTTGGTGTTTTATTCTTCAACCGTTCAACAGCTGAAGGTTTCCCTGCTGCACTGGAACCCCAACCTGTACGAAGAAGAAGCTGCTTAAAATCATTCCGCGAGGTCGACTGCGATACATTTCGCCTTTCTGTTGTTAAGTATGGACGTTCAGGGCTTTTCTGGGTCAATACTTTTCTATCTAATGATAAATAATTTTTTCTTAAAGGACTTTTATTAAACAACGGTTTTCTAGGAACTGATTGATAATGATTAGGAGATTTTTTGAGATCATTTTCAGGGGAGTAATGTGGTGGTAAAAAAGTTTTTGGATCTCTACTATAACACTTTTCAGGAGAAGCTTTGTTATATCGTGAACGATCAGGATATGTAGGTAAAGGAGTAGGAGAAGGGCTCAACCTTTGGTACTGTCCATTTGAAGGCACAACAAAATTATCATCTATTGGTGATACATTTTGTGATCTTATTTGACTGGCAGGGATAATTTTGGGCCAATGTTTGGTGTTTGATTTCGGCAAGATATTTTTTGAGCTTTCAGAATCACTTGGTGGAGATTGTCGTCCACGAAGTTTCATTATTTTCTTTTTGGATTCATGAATAATGGCGTATAAGTCCATTGGAGATCGAGAAGATGATGGTGTTGGTGTGCTACTCCGCTGGATAGGAGAAAGTGTTGCCGTTAGATTCATTTGTGGAGTATTTGCCTTTGTTGGAGTTGAAGACCGCATACCACTCTGTTGCCCTTGTTGAGCGCCCTGAGGCCAAGTTCCTTGCCACTTCTGTGGTGATGGAGTTTTTGTTTGCGTTTCCCTGTCTGCTTGTTCACTGGAAAGGCTTTCTGTAAATAAAACAGCAAATAATTTTATAAAAAAGTCACATAATCATTAACATAATTTAGAAAACATTAACGACTAATTATTCATTGTTAATATGTCAGATGTCAATATTATGGTTTATCTTCATTTACAAATTCTTTTACTATGGCTTTGTTGTGTTTTGTAATATTTAGAAACAAATATTCTAAGTTATACATCACAGCAGACTCACAAACTCAACTATCAGAAACTCAACACTCCTTGATAGTCTTACCACTATTAGCTTCATGGAGGAGGGTGTGTGGAGTGATTCCTGGAAGGAACTTAAACCAACAACCTTAGTTTCCACATGGGGAAAACTACTCATTCAGAAAAAGAGTTTTCAGAAAATTAAAATGGAGAGATACACAGTTCTGAAGATTTTGTCAACCTGCTCAAAAGAACTCCAGGATGGAAGAAGCTACGGCTGGTGATGTAGAATAAATAAATAAATTGTAAATGCTAC
The DNA here is from genome assembly GCA_035578175.1 of Catonia carolina. Classification (NCBI taxonomy): domain Eukaryota; kingdom Metazoa; phylum Arthropoda; class Insecta; order Hemiptera; family Achilidae; genus Catonia; species Catonia carolina. The sequence goes on along the minus strand of JAQMRL010000022.1, from coordinate 572,055 downwards.
AAAGGATTCTAATGGAGATGTTGAGACGAGTGAAAACTGTGAAGTCAAACTGTAAACGTCCACTATGGATGTTTAAAAGCAGTCACAAGAAGTTACGTTGAACAACATGGGAATCTGCAATAGATATTTTAAATCTACATTGGTTTCTTGATGAAGCAGCTAAGTGTAGAAACCAAGGTGAAAAAAAAAACACTAAAAATTACAACTTTTTTTATCCAGAAGTGCAATTTTTTTTCGAAAGGTTTTCACAATATAAAATTTGACTAATAAAGTATTACTTTTACTATTATATCAAAGTATTGTAAATATTCACAAATATGTACAGTTTTAGTTGCAGATACACATTTTTGTATCATTAAACAGATTTGGAAATTATTCCCGTTACATTTCCATGAAACTTGACATTTCAGAAACTTGACACCCTATCTGTATCTCGACTTAGGTTCACATTAAGTCAAGTTTGTGAGACTTTACTGTAAATATAGAGATGGCAAAATTAACATAAATATAATTTTATGTACACAAACAAACAAATATGTAAATAACTGTAATTTTATCAAAACAAAAATGAAAACAAACACAAAAAAATGTACTTGCTACCAAACCCAAAAAATTGTCATTATTAAAATGCCATTGACTTCCAAAAGAATATACAAAAAACTCTGTGAAACAAGGCTGACATTCTAAAATAGTTAATTAACCAAATCAAAAGCAAAACCAAGCAAATAAAAGATAGATTTAATAGATTAAGAGATTTTTTTTAAAGTAAATAAATAACAAGACAAGTAATACTCACCTTTTGTGCAAAAAATGCAAAACTACCATACAACGTGACACATTCTAACTTGCTTCTAACATCACAAGCATCTAAAACTGTGCAAAATATAAGCCGTGCAAAAGTGCAAAAGTTTGATACCAAAATATTAACATAATTAAATGTTTTCATAACATTATTAAAAAGAACATACGTATATACATGTTCCTTGTAACTATATCAGATGTTTAAAAGCCACAATAAATAAATTTTTTATCAGAACTAGGTTTGATCGTTTAGTGGACAACCAAGATATTTCAACCTTATGGAACCTTTCTCAAAAAGTAACTCATTTTGTATATTATTATCGGGAAAGTAATTTATTATAAAAAATATTACAATATTTGTAATAGTTTTTACAAGTAATTCTTTTAGGAGATGTTTGCCTGTTGTATAATCTCATTCATGTAGTACATTATTTTATTAACAGATATACCACAATTTTTTTTTTAACTAACCCTTAGAACTTGTGGACAAGAGATACGTCACCTTTACAAGACATAACTCCCTAAAATTAGAACTGTCAAATTGTCAGAATTAAGAAAGAAATTAAGATAACTGTATTAAACCATAAAGTGTTACTAAACAATAAACAAAATTGAAAATTTTATTTTTATATAGCATTTTATTTCAAAACATATTTTACAAATAAATTCAATAGAAATTTATTTTAATGCATTAGTTTATTCTAAGTTCTCTTAAGGTTGTTGGATACCTGTACACAGAGCTATGTAAACTTAATAACACTCAAAATATGAGTGGTTTACACTGTAACAAAAAAAGGAAAAGTGAGACCACTTGCTTTAAGGTAGCTTTAGTCAAATTTGACAAAAATGTTGGAACCGATAGAAGAAAAGATAAATAATTTTATGATTATCACAATTTCAAAATAGTATATATCTATTTTGAAACCCTTATGAGAGGTATCCAACATCTTTAAATGAAATGTTTACTTCTAAATACAGAAAATGCAACACACAGATAACCTGAAAATTCTACACGTAAACACTTTAGAAAAGGTATTCAGGTTGGTTTGTTGGTAACACTATGTCATTACAGTAATCCATTGCCATTTGAATTCTTTATATTTTCAGTTGTTTTTACCAACTGCAAAAATATTAAAAAAATTAGAAAATAACATTGTTTTTCCCGTTTCTATTCAAGGTAATACTCACTAGAATGTATAAAGTAAATTCTAATGCTATATAAAATATTTACGTAAAATGTATAATGCATCAAATGAAAGAATTTAGTAATATTGTGTAAATACTACAGGGGTGGAACAATATTACAATACACATGGACGGAACTGAATTAAAAAATTTAACGATGCTATGAGCACACCCTAGCATAAATACAATTGGACTTGTTCACCTTGTTCTGACCTTGATATATCAAGGTCAGTGATACATTTCAGTCGGGATACAGTTTTATTTTGGCTTCAAAAAAGTGATCTCAATCAGCCTAAAAGTGACAAGGGGGTTTTAAAGTAAAAGAGTTAATGGTTCATTATGAAAAACAAATAAAACATACAGAAAAGGACTTTCAAATCTGCAAAAGTTATGTCTGTTGATGTGATTTATAACAATGAAGAAACAGAGGAGGTTTTGAATAACTGGACTGAACTCAAAAAAAAAAGATACCTTTTAGCTCTGTTTCAATGTGAGAGAAGGCTCAGTATCTATAAGATCATTTTGTTAAGTGAAATAACAAAACTGACAGACCTGCACTTTCTGTAAATTAATCACTTAAATTATCAATAATGTTTATATTTGTGTTTACTTGCCAAGGATAACACTCCTTTTCCCATATATATTTTGTTTTGCTTTCCATGGTACGTTTGCGGAACATTATCCCCAGAATAGCAAAGGATTACTATTTTACAAAATATAATTTATATTAAACTGATATTATAATCTACTCACAGAGCCAATGGAATGGAAACAAACAAATAAATTAGATGTGTGCACACTATTTGTAGGTTTGTCTTTTAGTAGATATGACAAATGCATCATTTAATCTAATAGAAGAAAAGGAGTTGAGAATGGAAATATAGAAAAGTGAAAATCAAGTCAATGCAATGACTTCTGTAAACTAAATACCCATCAATGACAGTATGAATAAATTATTTGCAACAAAATAAAACACATCAACAGTATTACATCATAATTTAGTTCATCTCCACTCATAGGCTCATAGAATAAACTATAAAAGAATAAAATTTATTTACTATATTCCTACAGAACTAAATTTCTTTTTTTTAAATGAATTTCTGTTCTTTTGCATTTAATAAAAAATATATACTTCAAACTGTTATTAGACAATAACAACGTTAAAACTTTCAAGGTATAATAAATTCTGTACAAAATTAATATCTTTAATAACAGGCTGCAGTTGTTTAAATAATTAACATATTATGTAAATACTAAATGATCACCACATTTATTTTCTTACTGGTGAAAAATCATCCCCTAATAGCTAAACAGTAAACTCAATACATAATATATACGTACATATATATAAACGCAAAAGCCCTCACTGATTAAATCCCATCTGCATTACCAGTAATTGCAGAACAGTAGGACATTAAAAAAAAATCACTGACTAAATGTCACTAATAATCACTAATCACTAATTCTCTAACTTTCTGTTTACATAAAGAACTGAAGTTCTGCACATTTATTCCTAGGTGATTAATAGAAAGTCAAAGCATTTCCAACTTGACCACGTGTACCTAAAGGCCCATTCCCTGCTAGTACTAGCATCGTGAACGAACAACTAGCAGCTAGTTTAGTTAAAGCGGTAGTATTCACTAGCACGCTAGTGATTTTGAACATGTTCGATTTTACTAGTGCTAGTAGGGGAGAAAAGGTCAAATGATTGACTAGTGCTAGTGAACTAGCTTGGTGTGAGTATTTGGAAACGTTGCTAGACTAGCAATAGGAGTGGAGTAAAGGTCACGTGGTAGACTAGTGCTAGGTGCGAATGTTTCAAAACGTTGCTAGTTGCTAGTAAGCTGTACTCTGTACAGAACACAACTCACATAATGTCTTCAGAGTACTGGCAATAATTAACCACCTCCATGGTAACCGTCTCCGATGTGCTAGTAGGTCCTGCTAGTACTAAAAGCTAATAAACTAGCGTCATGGGAATAGGCCTTGAGGGTAACTCTGTAAAACAATAAATAGCATTTCTGTACTTTCTAAAAGAGCTGCAGTTCTGAAATCTGACGAGCATATTCTCAAAGCGATGTAAAGGAAAAGTACAGCATTTTAATTTCACGCACTTGCTCATAAGTAATAGATAGGAGTAACCATCCTAAAGAAAAAATATTTTCTGTACCTTTATAAAGAGCTGTAATCCTGAAAATTGGCACGTGTATTCTTAAAATGAACCCAAAAAGTACAATTTGCATTGAAAGCGGAAAAATAAATACTAGTTTATTAATGCACCCTCTTAAGGCAAGTAATAAACCCATTTAAAGTACAGGCACATTTGCTAGTATCTAATAATACGAGAAAAAAACTTGAATAGTGATTGTTATGGAAATTTCTGTTAAAGCAAATGAGAGACGCTTTATGCGATGAAAGATGATTATTAGTAGCAGTCTATTATTCCAAAATTTTATTGAAATGTTGGAACCAAAAAAAAAGGATAAATCATTTCACCTAATAATAAATAAATTAATTAAAAAAAAATTATTTTTGTAAAATTAAAGGCAGATCTGACCGAAAGTCAAACTACGGAATCCCTTGGATAGAAGCTGATGCGTTGTCACCAAGTCAGTTGGAATAGTAAACCTTCACAAAGATATGATCTGAAAGTTTCAATTGTACAGAACAAATTTTTCTAATTTTACTATTGGAAAGGTGGTAACAATTAAAATTTTAATGATAATTGTAATAACAGTTATGGTTCGGCAAACTTATTACTTCTACAACTACTTTGACAATATACACAATTAATTTCTGAACCGATTTTGTTTTCATCACACTGAAATATTAATATTGTTTGTTTACTTATTAGAATACATAGTTAGTATTAGATTCAGTGAACCAATCCCAAATGGGTTTAATTTTCTTGCAGTAGTTTCCCCTCCTTAATTAATTAAGTACTTGCTGAAAGGTTCCATTCCAGCAGGGAACAATCAACAAAAATGATTATGGTATAGTATATATTTTTAGCTTTTCTCATCAGAAGGGAAATGTGCACTGTTTGCAACCGTAAAATTTGATCAATGAATTTGAACAGGGGTACCCAGTGGTGTATGACCAAGAATAGTTGTCAGCAGGTCACTTTACAAAGGGGCTAAATCAAATGGTGCAACTGAACCTATTTAAACAAAATTATCAACCAGCTGATTGACTGCGCAATCCTGAAAATCAGTATTACTAATTCCCTAAAAATTAAAGGCTTTAGAAAATGTAACTTTCCTTTTCAGCTGAATGATGTCAAAAAGAAGCAATTCTTAATAATGTACATTTCTGTTGTCAAGCAAAATACGTACAATTTTAAATATCTGTTACTAAGCAATGGTTAATCAAATATTCTAACTGATTTTCATCTACTTTATATTATTAAGAAATCACAGATTATTCACAAAATTAATTCTAGTGTTTTTTTAGTTCTACAGTATTAGTCAAAATTATTTACTGATTTGTTAGTTGACAATAATTGATACAGAATTACATTTTAAATTTATGTCTAAAAAACAAAAATACTGAGGCTGCCTTCGTGGAGTAGTGTGTCGGACTAATGGAAGGTCTATTCAGTTATATTCCCAAACTGAGTCTAAAAATTTTATTGTACTACAACCGACTGAAATGATTAATGACTGTAACAGTAAACACAACTTTAAATAAACTAAAGGAAGATACAATACTGTGTCAAATGTAGATGCAGGACAAAATAAAGCCAAAAGCCATGGTAATGAATTTTGCATGAAATTTGTAGTGAACAAAAACAATACGATATTTTTAGGAAATAGAAATTTGTAATTTTTTCAGAATACTGAATGTGTGTACATAATATGTACACAAAGGAGATTCAATATTTTTTTTACATTTAATTTATTAAATTCACAACTGTACGAAATTTAAATATAAGCTGTAAGAAGCTTTAAAAACTTTGAAGAAATTGCTGTCCAGTAACAGTGCTCCAACGGTTATACAAGCTTAGTTAGATTTGCCTGATAATATCTCTGCTATAGTGTCATTTCAGTCTTTTTACATTATTAATTAAGTCAGGAGAGTCAAGGTCGGCAATTGAGCATTGGCATTAGTTTGTCTTTGAGATTCAATATTATACAACAATATAAAAATATCTGTACAACAAAAAATTCCCAAAACCCAAAAAAAATTGGGTTTCTGTCACGATAAATTTGATACCAAAATCACCGGATATAACTATATACTTTTCCAAACACGACAACTTCTGTTACAATTCAGACGTTCCCAATTTTCTGGGTAGCAGGCATCTTCATTTATAAAATGAACGATTGGAATGAATTGAACATGACTAATGAATCCAAAGCAAAAACCATTTAAAAGGCAAACAACATTGATTTTTGTCAAAATACCACCATATTTGACCAGGAAAACATGGATTATGTCACTTATTTCAAACTATACCTACAATCGCATCTAGCAGTACTGTCAAATCTGGATATAAAAAAATTGAAATCTAATAAACTGCTTACCAGAAAGCTTTAACAAATAGTACAAAAACATTAATAAGGTACTATAAACTAGACTAGAAAAACCACTTTGGTTAACATTAGTTTTGTATACACTGAAGTTTATAAAAACAACCCAACTTGTAAATAAAAAAGACAATAATAAAATCTAATCAAAATCTATTAAAAAAATAACATTTCTATAATATGATAATCTTAACTCGACATTTTTCAGGTTAGGTTTTTTTGACTACATAAAATCAGTATGAAAAATAAAACAGCTAAATTTACTTTAAAATACAGCATGATTAATATGATTTTTATAACTTCAATTTTTTTTTTTGTTTATAAAAGTTGCAGCTCTGTCATTAGTGACTACAGTGGGTTTTAACTTGTGAAAATTTCCACACCCTGACTGGGAATTGAACCCAGGACCTCAGCGTGGTAGGCTTACGTTGCCACTACGATACAGAGGCGGTCTGTTCAAATTTTGCTATAATGGATTAGTCAAAAACTGTCAAACCAGATTTAATTATAACGATAAAATTAAGGGAAACCATAGATAAGTAATGTTTGGAAAATACTAAGGACCGTATATATTGACTTACGATATACAATAGGAGCAATTATAGCTATAAAAAAATACTGAACTACAGAGATAAACAAAACAACCAATGAAATGATTGGATCATTAGTGCAACAGAAATTAGTTATTAATTTAAAATTTAACCCACCCGGTTGGTCTAAAAGTAAAGTCATCATGTGAGTCACCTGTTTAACAGTTGATTTTCGAAGATGGAGGTTCCTGGTTCAAATCCTAATAAAGGTAGTTATTTTCATATTGATTTGAATACTAGACAGTGGTTACTGGTGTACTTTGATGGTTGGAGCTCAATTAACCATATTCTCTCAGGAACGGTCAGCCTGAGCCTGTACAAGACTAATTGTCATACACACCATCCTCAAAATCTCATTAGGTCATGGGGTTGCTTATTGTTTTTAAATTGAACAGGTTGCAATGTTGTAGCATTACAAATGTACAAGGTGATAATAACCCTAATACAGGTTATCCAACCATGTGTTTATAACCTGACTGCTATTGATAATTATGTAAACAGTTATAATTAAATTCTTACTTTTTGTAAATTATTAAACTGGCTAATTGTAATTAAAATCTTATTTATAAATTATTAAATTAAATAACTTAATAATCTCAGCTAATAGTTAAAAATCAGCTGTTAATTTAGTGATGGAAGTTTTCATGTTTAAATGAATCAAAAGAGTGTTGAAAAGTTACAAAAACATTGATTAAAATTTTAAAATAAAGAAATACACGGAAATATCTTCGCAATCATCAAATAAATTCAAAAGACATATTTATAACTCAACTTTATATTTTATTTGAAAGTTTTAAAAATTATCAAACAAAAAGTAATTAATATAAGTAAATGCATATTTAACCCACCGGGTTGGTCTAGAGGTAAAGTCGTCGCCAAAATCAGCTGTTTAACAGCTGATTTTCAGAGACGAAGGTTCCTGGTTCAAATCCTAGTAACGGTAGTTACTTTTATACGGATTTGAATGCTAAACAGTGGCTACCAGTGTACTTTGATGGTTGGGGTTCAATTAAATATACTCTTTCAGGAATGGTCGACCTGAGTCTTTACAAGACTACACCTCATTTACACGTCATACACATCATCCTCATCTCATTGGGTCATGGGGTTTCTTATTGTTCTGAATTGAACAGATAGCAACGTACACAAATTAGGGATTACATATTTGATTTGGTGTGCTGTTGACCAGGCTGAAGAGAAAGGTTGTGTTTGTGTGCGGTTTAATTTATGAAAATGTGTTAAATAAATATAATAATCTTATCATTATTCATAGTATAAAGTCACAGATAGACCTTTGAAACAAAATTGAGTGAAATAACATTATTAAATTAAATTACGGCGAGAAATATATTAAAATACGAACGGAACATTGAACGATACTCTTAAGGCGAGCAACGGACTTCAGAAACGATAAGTATAAAACATTAATTGGTAAACTATAAAATATTAATTCATTAACAGCTGAGATAGTCTTTATAAATATATTTTTTAAATAATAATATAACTATATAATTTCTAAAATACTCTAAATTTCAACTTTTAAAAGCCAGTCAGATTCAATTAAAATTTAATTTAAAAACCAATTTTCTTTTTTTTTTTTGATTGCCATTTATTTTTATGTGTTTATAATTAGAAGTAAATAAAAATGTAACAACGTAAACACACTACGGATCACGGAAAAAAATTTCTTATAGTATGTTCAGAAAATGTACCTACTTCGTAAATTATGCTGGTAATGACCAATTTATTTGAAATGTCACAAATTTGAACCACTGAAAAACAATAAGACTATTCCATCTTTAAATACTTTTGCATTAAGGATTGTAACAAACCAACAATAATTAATTTTATGACATAAACGTCATAGTACAGGTTCAAAAGATGTGTAAAATAAACTACACAATTCCATTCTATATGTTGTCTTATGTCAACAAATTTTAAGTTTCTAAAGGGTATTTAAAGTTCAACAAAACTGTTAACACAGAAGAAAAAAAAGGTATTGAAATTTATCTGAAAGTACAAAATTAGCAATTTCCGAGCTTCACTCAAATTAAGTTTTCTGTTGGGAATTCTACTATTAAGAAAGTATTAGAATTATTAAGAAAATTAGTATTCAACTATTTTTTGCAAAACAGAAATGGTTCAGTTTTGAAACCAAGCTGAAACAAACCTGGATTTTGCAAAAATTAAATTTTTATGATAATTTTAATAACTGTTACGATTCTTGGCAAACTTCTATGGCAACTACTTTGACTTGATGTACACTAATGATTACTGAATCGACCTTCAAACCAATAATTTCAGAACCAATAGAAAATAAATTAATTGCTGAATCAATCATTTCTGAACCAATCAAAATATTTAGTGGATTTTTTTTTTTATTCACTAATTCACTAATAAACAAATATTCTAAGTTTTTACTTTTTTACATATACGAGTATGTAATCTTTGCAGAGTGAAAAGCAGATTTAGGAATCAAGGCGTGAAGTATAGTTTTTAGTTTGGGTTACTTTTATGTTTCTCTTTCTACCACTGAAATATAGAGGCCAAAATTCATTAGGTTTAATCTTTTTTAATTGTTGGTGAAAAGATAATTAGTTTCACTTTTTTTAATAAAACCAATGATTTGAAATTATTTTTAAATATTGGAAACAATAAGGTCGACAGCATCAATATACTCAGCAAAAGTAACAGTGGTATACTGAATAAAGTCGATTAATCACAGAAGACGTTACGTAACATTTACTTTAATTTTGTCATTGAAAGTGTAATAAAGATTTTACTAACACTGAATACATTTTAAGATAAATAACTTTAACTTTATATTTTCAGATATTTATATTGAGTAGATGTTTACTCTATGACTGTTTGAGAGACAAATCATTTTGTTTCAAAAACTAATTAGATTAGTTAGATAAAAAAATCCTAATTTTTTAAAATTTTCTATAGTAACAGATTCAATGAACGAAATTAACATAGTATTTTGCACAAAGGCTACATATATACTGAATTTAGTCTATTTCAATTAAATTTTCAAGTCTATAATTTACGATTAATTGGACGGTTAAGAATTGTGGCTTTAAACAACTTTTAATTTAATATTTATTAAATATTTCAACACAGATTAATTTAAAATACTTTTAATTATGAAAACAATTTAAGGTTAAAAAATTTATTAGATGTGATTTATTACATGAACTAAAAGCAGGAATTATCCATAAACCAAAAGAGATACAATAACAAAAACCCATAACATAATGGAGAAACAATGTTATCTATTTGTAATTCCCCAGAGAACACCCAAAGCAATGTATTATTATAACTTAAACTACTGCAGCCCGAAAAGACATTAAAATAAAATCCCTTTAAGATAGAATTATTTACAGTTAAGAAAGCAAAAGAACAGATAACTACAGAAAAAAAGAAGTAAATTATAAAAGTTTATATTATAAAATATTTATATACAAAAACCTTTTAAAATATACCTTTGTACATTTTTCTTACAATTAAGTTACAGTATTAAAAAAAACAGCATGTAAACACCAGTTTTCATGCAGTAACATGTTAAAATCGGTGGTCACAAGTATGTACAAATTTGTACAATATAAACTACAAATAAATGTTAAACAATAAGAATTATCTACGTATTACTGGAAAAATTATTTAGCGGATGTGTTTCATTCACTACTAAACAAATATTATTCTAAACTAAAATTTTCTAATAAAATATCAACAATACATGTCACATTGGCTGAAAAAGAAAGAAAATAGTCAATACTAAGAGACAAAAGTACATTTTGAATATGGGATAAAATTAGTAATCTAATATTTACATAAATTTTACAATAAAAATTTCATAAAATTTTTGTTCATAGAAAAATAATGTGAAGTCCAAGGCAAGCTAACGCTAAATCAATTAAGAGATAATTTCAATATAACGACTGCCTTTATAAATCAAGTGTACAAATAAAGTAAAAGTGCATCTATACCAAATACTAAATACAATTATTTATAAGTTTACGATTAAATTAATATGCATAATGTTAATAGTTCCAGCCAATGTGTTATTGTTTGTCAGCAGTACGATAACAACCGTAAATCAATAATGCCGATGGTACTTTTAATTTTTATGTGTTTTTTCAGCATACATTATTCACATTTAGCAGTCTTAATACAGTCTATTATCTTTCTTACTTACTATCATCCTAATTTTAAAAATAAGTACAAAAATATGTAAAAAAAGGAACTACAGAATTTTAGCTCTTGACTTATTAAAGCATATATTAATCTACATTCTAATGGAGATATACAAATAAAGTTATTCTTTTTAATACGAAAACCTGCAAATTATTTGTAAAGGACAAATAAATTGAACACTATTTTTAATTAACAACATGTTTTTGTAGAATCTAGAATTACATTTAAAGACCAACTCTCTAAATCCGAAAAACCAAAAAAGCAAGAACTTTAATCGCTACATATTACATGAAACAGTTACTAAAATGTAGAAATTCAAAAGAAATATTTAAAGCGTAACTCAAAAATTTCACTTAATAATAGTAGAGATTCTCAATTTAATTAACTCTTAGAGAAAGGAGTCAATTTCAAGATCTACATAAACCCTTCAAAGAAATTAAAGACAGAAATGAACTACAGAGAGTTTTTCGACACTACTGAATGAATGCATAGAGAAATATTTATTCAGGTAAAAGTATCAGAAACATGGCTAAAGAAACTAATTTTAATGTCAGTATTGGAAAAGTAATGTAGTTCAGACATACTGATCATCAAGGAAGCAAAAAAGTTTTAACGAAAAGACCATAGAACAGGTGCATTTATTTATTTGTTTACTTAGAATATCCTGACTTACGTGCAATCATGAGATGCAGAAATATAATTAGAGAAGTTTCAAAAGCTAACACACACTATGAGGAAAACACGAGTCGATAATGTGCAGAAGTTGACAGTTTTAACATTTATCACACCTTGGTTGTGCCAGTTTTATTGTATGGCTCAGAGTGTTAGACTAACTGCTCAGCAGATATCAAGAATAGAGGCTGCTGAGATGAGATTGATAAAATGTTTAGCAGAGTATCCTTAGCTGTACCATAAAAGAAATGGAGATATTAGGCATTAACTTGTGTGCTATGGAAGATATCAATTATTTTAAAATACACTTGTTTACAAACAAGCCAATTGAACAATGTAACACTGAACAATTGCAAATGAGATGGACCTCCTAAATTCTTTATGAAAAACAGATAACTAAATTTGAAGTTGGAACACACCAGGAGGCCTAATCTGTATTCCTTATCATTCTTGAAAAAAATGTGTTAAGCTAAAAAACTATAAACAAAGTTTGAAAAGAATTTACACATAGAAAATAACAATTTTACTGTACAGTCTTATATTTGTAAAGTGTTAAATGCAAAAATTAAATATGAACCAACCACACTATCTTTAAAAAACAAAATATACAATAAAATCACAATATGTAAATAATAACATAATTACAAAATAAAAAAATTACCCTTAAGTGCTGTAAGCAAAGTGAAGTGCATAAAGAATTCACTACGTCACACACAACACTACATGCAAAACACAGTAAAATACAAATTATATACAAAACACAAACATTTTCATACAAAAAAAAAAACATGGAACTACAAATAATTCACAGCCTTCAGAATGTGGTTAACTGAATTTTTTTAATAATGGCTACTACATAAATATGAAGTTGAAGATTAAAAGGAACTACTTAAAACATTTAGTATATTATTCTCAGAAAATTGCTTCAGAAACTGCACGAAAAAACATAATTTTTAAATTTGGGCGCTGATAAGTGTACATAAGCCTTGGCTTGTTCATAAGTGTGAGGTGACATGAAGATGAAAAATTTAAGACCTGACCGGGAATTCAATACTGGCATAGTAGCCATTTATGCTGACCACTACACCACCAGTCCAGCCTTATGATAACTATCTTGTATACCAACTCTTAAAATTTTATAACTGAAGCAAAAACTAAAAATATATACTTTTTAAAAAACTGAACTCAAAACTTACAATTTTTTATTTTACTAAAAAATTGAAGTGAGAACAAAAATAAACATAATGGTTTAAAAATTAATAAACTGGAAACATGTTTCAAAAACATTCAAACAAAAAACAAAATACTATGTACTTGATGACAAAATAGAAACCTATCAAATTTTGTTTATGATGAGGGAAAAATAGTGTACAACTAAAAAAAACTACTCTACAGTGTTACACAAAGTGTCTAAGTAACTACCAAATATCGGTATTGTCTTTTTTACCTTTGTTTGCCTGTACATTGCTGATAACGTTAAGCAACTTTGGTCCAACAACAATATTAGCACCATACTGTCTTCTTCCCAGAGTGTTTGGATTAAAAACTTCCTTCTTTTCTTCATTTGCCAATCTGTAACTATCACTTCTCTTAACGACCATTCGGCTATCTTCGTCTGGACTTACTGAATCTTGAACTTTAACATAAGCACCTCGCGGTGAGGTAGGACTAACAGCTCTTGTTAAATTTGCTCGAACTACCATACGTGGAGATAAAGGTCGAGAAGCTGTGGGTGATTTTACTGGACTAGTTTGTGATGAAGATTCTACGATTGATTTATTATTTATTATTTTTGTCTGATTTGACAAAATCAACGGTGACATTGGTCGAGATGATGTAATAACTGGAGATGCACGACCATAAGATGATTTTGGGAAATATTGTTTTTGATTCGACGTACCGGTTCCAAATTTTCTTTGAGGTGAAGCCATTGATGGGACTGTGGGTAAACTTTGTTTGATTTCAGTTGGCACAACTTTATTCTCATTTGATTCATTCTGAATCATTTTGTCAGATATAATTTGTGGATTCTGATTTGAAACCACATTCTTATCGGTGGTTACCAGTGGAGATAATGATCTAGTATTCTGTTGATTTGATATAATCTTTTGTGTTGTATGAGTTAAATTTGGCGAAATAGGTTTTCTATTTCCTCGTAATATAGGACTATTAGATGTTACCACAGGACGAACATTAGCAACACGATGCTGTAATACAGGACTTGATGTAGTAGCAACATGTGGACCTGGTTCAAATGTACCGGTTGTATGGATTGCTTTCCTTCTTCGGAGACTATCTGAAGAGTACACAACTTTTCCTTCTGAATCTAATGTTACTCGAGCTCCTTGCCGTCTCTTCTTTTCCAAAGAATCGGTTGCAGGTAGTTCATTCAACGATACATATTCAGTCTCACGAGTCATTACAGGAGAAAGAGGAACTGGTTGTCGAACATCTGCGATAGTAACATAATCACCGATATCAGCAGCTGTCCTCATTGCATTCAAGCTGACCTCATCATCACTCTGTGGAGGTGTAATAACACACATGGAAGGTATTCGACTTGAATTAATTGTAGTTTTAACTCTAATTCGTTCCACTCTGTCAACACCCTCCAAATCGGAACATTCAGACATTTCAAGATCTAATGATGGACTTGTAACTGAGTCAACAGGAGAGCTGCAAGTATTATGTCCACTATCAGGTGAATCACCACACTTCTCCACTTTCCCAACACTACTTTCATGATGAACTTCTACAGTAATCATACAATTTTTATCATCCTTAATTTCATCAGCAAATCCTTCTTTCAACCTTGAAACATTTTCTTTTGTTAAATTAGATTTAACTGGTTCAATTCGTTTAAGTTCATGAATTCTTCCTCTGCAAGGATCAGTATTTGATTTTTTATCCGATTTAAAACTTGATGTCTCTTTTGTTAAAGATAATTCTTTACAACTTAAATTACCAAGAGATTTAACATTTCTTTCCGATGATAACTGACTACTTATCCTTTCTGGAACAATTGGAGGAGGTATCAATAATGTAGTGCAAACAGTACCAGCAGAACTAGCTGTTGTTGATGTCGAACCTTTTCCAAATAACTCATATTCGCTATCTGCTGTTAGTGATGAACTGTTATTACGACTTCCACTTAGAGCGGAAGTTGACTGCATAGCTGGTAATGGATCTTCTTCTCTTAAAGTTTTTAAACCACTGTCCATATGGAATGATGTATAATAGCCTTCAGTATCACAAGAATACATCGAACAAGTTTCACCATCATCTGGAGTTAATGTGCTTTCACTAGTTACAGACGATGATGTTGAAACCATAGGATTTCGTCTTCCATGTTTCTGGCAAGTACTTCCACTACTGATGCTTGACCTAAAAAAAAAAAGAAAACACAGCACATAATTATAAAGTACTGATAGGTACAACTTAATAAACTTAATTTCTTTTTTTATAAATTGTTTCTTAATATTTAAGTGAGTAATAACTTTTTTATATTAAATGTTACTTTTCAATTTGATAAACAGTAGCCAACAACACCTTTATCAAACAATGTGTTTTTGTTAATTGGTTCTTACTCTGTTTAAAATAAATTCAATGACATGTCTCCTGTCAATGTAGCTGTTAAAAGATTCTTCTGTCAAAAAATAATGCTAACTTCATTCAATACTTCTAGACCATTCTATTAATACAATTGTAATAAAACCACTTTGAATAGAATGTAGCATAAATATACATACACTATATAATCCAGTGCAATAATATGATTATATTTTTTATAACTGCTTTCATATTGAAAGAAAATTTTTTACAATCAGTATTATGGTCCCATCAACAATTTTAGTTTTTTGCAACCCAAATACAAAACAAAAAAGTAAATAAAGGATTACAGTAGTGTACAATAGGTTTACAATAATTAAGTGCTTATATTAGATTTTTTCATTATTTTACATGAATTGTATTTTTTATATTAAAATTGACTTGAATATTACACAATTTTATAAATTTTAGTACTTTGTGTAGTGTGTGTCACTACACAATCCTCATACACAAAAAAAATTAAAAAACAATTTATAAGATTCCAAAAAAAAGTTTATTCACATATGGGAGAATGAAGACAATGTACTTCAAATTTTTGCAAAAATGAAATAAAAACAAGTAGAAATAAAATTTACACACAATAAATTTTAACCACAGGAGGTACAAAACAATTAATAAAAATGAAGAAACATAAATTCCGAAGCCCTTATTTATTTCAACAATTTACTGGAATAACAAACTTACTAAACTGATTACCACCTCTACGCTCAGTTATTTTTAAAAAAGAATTTTAATAAATATTCTAACACTACGTCAATTATTTCAATAGAAATACAAATGACAAATAACAGTGAAATGAATATTTTGTTAAATAAAACAGAAATAGCATAGAGAGCAGATCAGTATGTTATGTAGTACTAGGTGGTCATTTGAAAACATGTATATCATTTATAATTGTTGAAGAATTTGACAGCTGATAATGATCAAACCATAACTGTCATGATCAATAAAATATCAATTCAAGGTTATAGCAGCTTAACGACCAACTAAGGACTTTACTTCTCGATAATAATTATGTCAACACTTATTGTCATTCAGCTATATCATACCTGTTTGCTTTCTGACCTTCATTTATTTTTGTACATACATAACTTATATTAAAAATATGTGATAAGTTAATATATTGGCTTATATTTGAACCCAATTAGTTCTTTACAACATTACTAAATTGCTAAATTTAAAAAAAAGAGAAAATAATAACAGAAACCTGGTTAATTATTGACAATGATATAAACAACATTGAAGATATACATAATTAATCTTTCCTGTTATTTGTGTCTGCTTGAATAGCAGGCTTATTAGAGCAGCACAGATCACTCCCAACAACCTAAATTTTTGTCTAACATAAAAAAAATTCTTTAATACCAGTACTATTTTTTCTGTATCCTTTGCTGAATAAGCCAACATGTATAATTATTATTATCTAGAACAGAGGTTTCCAAACCATGGTACACCATGGCGATATCTAAAATGGTATGGAAGAAGATCTACAAATAGAAAAATGGGTATTTATCCATTCATGATATAACACCATAAAATACTTTAAGTAACTATATTTTTAAATTTAATTGATGTATGTATTTAGCCTTTTTTTTATATAAAATCTCAACAATACCTCCCAAAGTTCAGATAATACTAAAAATGAGCTTTCTAGATGCACAGTGACTAGTCTAAAGTGGAGTGGTAGGGGTTAGACCAGTTCTGAAAGCCAGTAGGAAAATCGTAATTATCATAATTTGTGAAAACATTAGTCAGTCTGTTTATACAAGTATATTTCAGTGACTAAAAATTTTCTGTATTTCAACAGCTATAAATTAAATTTCTAATAGTAATCTATTAATTAACATTGTATGTTTTAATTCAAAGGGTAATAGTGATGGAATTAAAGTTTGGTTGTACCATGCAGTGGTCCAAAATATTTTACTTTCTGGTTCAGAAACACGGGGGATGACCAGTAAAGACAAGAACGGAAATAGAGCTGTAGAGATGGAGTTTCTGCGTAGAAGTAGTAGAAACTCTAGATTCGAGAGAGTCAGGAATGTGTACATAGGGAACAGTTGAGGAAGTTGGTTAGTACGGTGGATAAAATTGAGAAGAGGCACCTGGTGTGGTTTGGACATCTGCAGAGAATAGGTGACCAAAAAGGATTGTGAAATGGAGACCCGAAGGAAGGCGGAAGCGTGGGCGACCACCTGAAAAATGGGATAAACAAGTACGGGAGGATATGCTCTCAGACAATCTGGAAGATAGAGACTGAGAATATAGAGACTGGTGACTGTTGGAATGTGAGAGACGGTTTAGGCTGTAAGAAAACTTGCTATTTAAAAAAAGGTTTTAAAACTGTTTTATTATAGTAGTTATTGTTAATGTAATTTTCACTACTAGTCCCACTGAAGCATTCAAACGAATGCTTTTTAACTACAAGAGTACTTTAATTGAGCGTAATGGCAACAGACAGCCTTCAAGCCACTCTACATCAGTTTTCCTCTTCCTAGCACCAGTGTAGATTACCAATACTTCATGAAATACTGCAGTGTTCTTAGTTTATTAAATTAATGAAAATAGGAGTTTAGCCATCTTCTATATTGCACAAAATCAAGTCATACAAACGACTTTGTACTTTAAATAGTTAAAAATTGGTTTGATGTACATTTCGGTTTTAATTCCCTCTTTAATTTTAGTGTGGAAAAATAACTTCTATTAGGGGTGGTTTTTGAGTATAAGGGTAGGTAAATGTTTCAAAGGCTACAAAACTGAATTTTTGGAGACAAAATCTGATTATTCCATCAAAAACTTAACAAAACAGGTGGTCATTAAATCATCATAATTACACATTTTTTCAAAGTAGTTGAAGTAGAAATGAAGAGATAAGTAAACAAACATGGAGGTTACGACTATTCTTTGTGACTTATATTCAGGCTATTTCTATGGATTGATTCAATAATTTTACTAGTTTAAGCAATTGAACTCTACGTTTAATCATACAATTGGAGTAATTTTGGTAAAAAAGGGACAAAGCTATTGCAATGTTTATCAACATTACAAGGTCTGGCTGATGAACATACCAATACATCACATCAGTAAGCTGGAGAGAAATAAATAAAATTCTAATAAATACCTACTCCAAATTCTATTTACAACTCATTAGCAAAAGCTGTTAATCCCTCAAACAAAATCATTCCAAAATTCAATATTTTGTAATAAATACAATGTATCATTAAATTTTAATGATACATTACTACCTGCCAGAAACAACAGATGTTACAGCATTCAAAATTAAAACATTTTTGTTAATATTTCATACATGCTAACAAAACATAAATGATAGTTTTTCAATCACAAATAGAATTTGTTACAAAATTTGTCTGTTTTTATCAGGATTTTTAAGTTAGTTAAGCTATGTGTATTAGAGTGAAGCTTATTATTTTAACACATAATAGTTAAAAATGATGTACATTTTTCAAAGTAAATTTTTAATATGAAGTTATTAAATAGATAATAACTTTTCATACCTAGGGTGATGGCTGGTTGCTGTGGATTGGCCACTCTCAGAAGAAGCACTCCAGTTTCCAGATGATGAATGTGGAGGAGGTTCATCTTTGTCATTATCCCATTTCCTGCGAGACCGTGATAATGAACGCTCTCGCAACCTAACTGCTGGTTCACTATTTTTAATTAACTTAAGACGAGATCTGCCCCATTCTTTTAAGCTTTCTAAATGAGATTTCTTTTCTGATGAACTTATCAATGGCCCAGATTCAGGCGTAGATTTTCCAAAATTAGTATCAGAAGAATCACTGAAATTATAAAAAAAAACACTAATTAATTCACAATAAAAATTTGTATCTGTACTTGTTCTTCTACAGAAGTACTGTAATTAATGGTCTTCTTTAAAATTAGTGTTTTAATGTGCAAAAACAGTTCCAACATTATTTTTATCATTTATAAGATATGTAAAACAAAATACCTAGAAAATTCCTTTGGGTATTACAGATAATCAAATAAACTATTCTACATTGATTTTAGTCAATTTTACATTTTACTGGAAATCTCTGACACATTATTGAGTTTATTTACAAATTTACATACAAAATAACCCAACCTACTTTAAACCCTACAGTACAATCTTAACACCAAAAATTATTTGGGATAGCAATAACAACCATCAAAGAGCCTCAAACAGTTCTTAAAAATGTATTTCTGAAGGAGCCTCAAGCAATAACTGGAGCATATTACTCTTTTCTGGTGTTAAAAATTTTTCCCTGAAGACTCCTCTCCATGGAACTCAATGGTATTCCAATCCTGGTTCAAAGAACCTTGTGTTCAGAATGGACCTGCTATTAAGAGATTCCAAGTTATATGACCTGAAAATCTAGAGGACATGAGTGATTAACTAAATGTGGGAACAACAACCAATAGAACCAACAATTATAACAGCAATTCAGAATACTTCAAAATCTCTCAATACTTTTATTGGTTCTCATATTAAATCAACTAGCTGATAAATTGCAACTCAAGAGTTACTGATTAAAAGTAAAAGTAACTACTAATAAAATTTAAGTTAAAGTTGCTGACAAGAGATTTTTTTATTTTACGTCTGACTGTTTTGCAATTTCTGCTAATACAGATGGTGGAGAAAGATGATAATGAAAATGAGTGTTGAAAAAATGCCAGACCTGACCGGGAATTGAACCCAAAACCCTGGCGTAGAAGCCTGTTGCATTAACCACTACACCTACAAGTTACTATGACAAGGGGTGCATACAAAGTTGCAGTTAGTGTTAAATAATCTGGTATCTGTTCAAATTCAAAATAATAAACCTATTTGCAATGAACTATTCCATGTATTAACATTTCAAAAAATTAAAAATAATAATTAGCACTGCACTACCTATGGATAAACCAACACTATTCGACTCCTTTTTGGGAACAACAAAACTGTGATATGTAAGCAAAATTCATCTGTGGTAATATATTGTGTTATTAAAATCATCACATTATTATTTTGTCACATACAAAATTAATAATTTAATAATTGGTCAGGTCAACGTGTTCATTGTTTTTATCAATTTCTATAAAATATTATTTTTAACTCAACTATTTTGTTTTATTAGAACTGAAATTAATACAGTAATAGTTGTTTAAACTTATTGTAAATAAATTTCTTTAAAAATAATTAATCTCAACTTAAGAAGACTCATTAATAATACAAACAGTATAATCTTAATTAACATTTAAATTTTATACATCAATAACTATATTTTGCATTACACAAATAAAATGTAATGCTACTTTATTATCATCGTGTTAATAGGTTAATTATTATTATAAAATCAACACAAACAGACATAAAAGATAATGCAGCAAACAAAGCAACAAAAACATTTATCAAACAACACTGTTTCATATTATGGTGCATTATAATAAAATAAATAATTCGCTTTCTAGTGCATCTTAAACATAAACATTAATAATAATGATACAAAATGCGCACCAGACAGTTGCAGCTAACTCTTTAACATCAGTGCCAGCAATTGTGTTACGTCTTTTGCCACGACTTCGTCTATGTTTCGATCTTCTTCTTGTATCATCACATTCCACATGCATTAAAGAGCGCCTAAATGCAGACATTCTTCTAAAACTACGACCTGATATATCTACTGGAACGACTTCAGCAGGGAATCTGAAAATAAAGATTCATATAATATATTATTCAGTATATAATGAGTCACTTGTTACACAAGGCTAATTCAAAACTGGTCTGATTTTACAAAGAATACTGTTTTGTTATTTTTCTTTTTGCTTTACATCCGGATGTTATGAGAGGCTAATGCATAATACCCGTGGCACACAAGCTAGTTAAGCTGATAACTGGAATACTTAACAATATTATTAATCATCCCTAATTTACTTCAAACAATTTTTATTTGAAACACACCACAAAAATATAATTTAAAAAAATAAGAGTTGTTTTTTTAGTTAAATTTTTTGCATCAACAGCTAGGTAATTAGTGATACTTTGGGCAATGGGATGGTGGATTTAAATAAATAATCATTTTTCAGACCATAGCCAGGAATAGAACCAAGACCATTCACTTTATATCCTAGTACAATAACTGTTACATCATGGAGGTATCCAATTTAAATTTTACATTGAACTTCAATTAAATAAACAACAGGTCAAATGTTGAAACACAAAAACAAAACAAAAGACCTGGCTCAACCTAAAGTGGTCTTCACATCCCAATGACCACGGTAAAATCAATAACGACTTTTTTTTAAAATCCCTAATAAGTTAAATTGGATGCATTAGAGATGTGCCTGTGCAGACGAAAGTTGAGAGTCCTGTGGACTGCTCAGATTCCAAATATAAAAGTTCTCAGGAAAATGAAGAAAGATGTGGAAGTCATTTCGACCATTAAGTGTAGGAAGCTCCAATATTTGGGGCATATCATGCAGAATGACACACGATATTTGTTACTACTTAGGTTACTTAGGGTGTCATGGCTTAAAAATCTGAGAACCTGGTTTGGATAAAGCTCAGAAAAGCTATTTCACAATGTAATGAACAAAGTAAGAATTGCTATAATGGTCACCAACCACTAAGTTTAAGAAGTTTCAGGTTGTTTGCTGGAGCCGCAAGAAGTAAAATAGCTCCAATCAATAGATGTGTAGCTGCAGCAAATGAAATTAATGGAGAGGTAGATCTGTTTCATAGAGATTTTAAAATTAAAGAAAAACTATACAGGTACTGTGAAAGATGGCTGTAAATATTGCGTGATCTTTATGTTGTTTTATGTATTTTTACGTTATTCATATCTGTGGTGTAAGTTGGGCTCGGCGGCTGACTGTTTTCCAGTAAAGAAAGAATAACAATGTTAAAGTTTTCAATGGTGCAGTATACTGAGGCGATATTCTATTGCTGTTCTACTGTACCACCTCACATCCTTGCGACCAGCCATAGTAGTGGGTGGAGACAGCTGGGTGTAGGGGAGTTTGGGAGCCCCCAAAAAAAAAAACATTCAGAAAGCACAGGCACCTAAAGAATAATGAATGTACATTGCCATTGAAAACAATAAGCAACCTCTTGACCCAATGGGATAAGGAAGATATGTATGGCATCTAAATGAGGTGTCGTCTCGTACAGACTCAGGCCAACCATTCCTGAAAGAGTATCGTTAACTGAACTCCAACCATAAAAGTACACAGTTGATGACTATTATTCAAATCCGTAAAAAAGTAATTATCTTTACCAGGTAATGTCCTATAAGAAAGAAATGATAAAAACAAATTGTACTAACTTCATAGCCACAGCATGAACTTGTTCTTCAGGTGAAGGCAATCTATGATCAATATCATTTGTAATATCAGGAAAAGCAACGCGATGTGTACAATCAGGATCCACAGTGACATCTCCAAGCGCTTCCATTGAAGTCCACATACGCAACTTTGACACCACAGCCGGCTGTAATAAAGAAAATAATTATTAGTATTATGGTAAATTATGGTAAACATTACCATAGATAAAATACAAAAATACTAACAAAGTAAAGAACAATAACTAATGAATGTTATTCTGATGGTATTTATTATACTTTAAATCAAAATAGATGCAGACATTTGTTTACTCATTCTGTTGCTACACAGGTATAACAATAAGAAGGAACTCATTAATAAATTTTAATAATAAAAGGTATGAAACAAATTTATTTGCTTCGATAAATAATTTAAAAAAATCACTATCACTGGTATTGCTTTATACAAATATAGCTGCAAATGCACCTGTACAATCAGTTAATAGCATCACATTATTGTATCAGGATATAGATAAGAGGTAGATAATACAAAACCAGGAACCATTCCACGAGTTCCCAAACCTAACATTCCGTAAAAGTTTAATGCTATCCTGAATCCGAGTCAACAAAACCAGAAATTAATTAACCATCCTACATTTTACAAGTCGCATAAAAATCCTAACTTTCGTTACTTTGTTCCCTGAATTAAAAACAATGGTTCCATACATTTGCTATCACCGGTGCCTAACAAAATTTTGCCATAAACTTGGATACGACAAGAAAACAAAACTAGCAAATAAATAATGAAGTAGCCTACATGTCGGTTGCAAGACAATTCTTTTTTTGTACATCGGTATGATACTGTTGATAAACATAAAGTTGTGCAAACATATTATTGAATTCTAGTTTCTAAACACAAATCCGAGTTGTATAAAAAAAAGAAAAACCAATTAGCAATCTCTGTGTAATTTCTTTCAATTTGGAATATTTTGGAAACTAACTAAATAAGGTGAACCTTCCACTTTTTAGTTTAATCAGCAGAAACTAAAAATGGAAGGCGGCAAACAATGTACAGGTAATCTTATCAAAGATCCTGTTTTATTCAAAATCTAACTAAATAATTTAGATTAACCTTATGACAAATACACTGACAGAAATTTTTTAACTGAATGTACAGGAATTAAACTTATAATAAATCTGTTGTTGTATAGGTTTTCAGCCGAAAGGCTGGTTTGAACCTCTAGAGGTTTTACTTAGTAAAACGAGGAAAGGTGGTTTACAATTGCCTTCCTCACTGAGTGGAAACGTATGCTTATCAGCAAGCCAGGCCCTCTGAAAATCATTTACATTCGACCCTGCAAATGACACCTTCACTTTACTCACCACAAAACCTGACTGTATAATGATGAAATTCATTACTCTCAGGAGATAACTCTGACTATTGTCTTTTACACGTCTACCTCATCTGTTCTTAAATGTTTCAGTCATATAATTGGCTGACCATGTGATAAGAAACAGAACTACTTTTAGTAGCCCTGAAACCAGCAGATCGAGTGTAAATAATTTAACACTCTACCTGCTTGTTATGGACATAATTATAATAAATCTATAAAACCAACTTGGTTAATTGTAATTAAACACTAAGAACTACTGAAGTAAATATTCTTCATAATAACGAACTAATTAATTACACAATCAAATTAATCTGTAACACAGTATCCGCTATTTTTTTATAAGTTAGTATTTAGATGAATGGTTTTTCTTAACCTAACAGAGATCGTGTGTTTGAATAATTTTACAACGACGTACGTGAGAGAAAGAGACAAAAAAGGAAAATGAGAGAACAATATCCCGATAATAGTTACACAAGTAAAAGTTTATGGCAGGTAGAATTAAAGTAGAGGGTGCGGCGCCAAACGCCGCCGGAATTCCAGTCATGGTCAGTCTGTCTTCCATAAACAATTGCGCTCGTAACATAATGTCCGGCTGATTATATCGAACTACGAACCGACCGACACCTTATGATGTTGTTTTTATTCATTTGTTTCAAATAAATATAAAATTGAACCAATTGAGTGTAAGTACCGACATATATTATACTAATAGCAATTTTATATTCTTATTTGAAATAAATCAGTTTGTACTTGAAGAAATGTCACGTCTAAAAGTCACGTAAATTTATCTGTCATTTTAGAATCAGAATTACCATCATCTGCTATGAAATATATCTATAAAAGTTTTATTACTTGAGATGTATTTTGCACATTCAAGGCAACACAAGATATTACGTAAAATCAACCGCTGACCTTAATTTTGTAACTATAGTTTTTATTTAATACGTTCTTAACAAATAAACGTTTGAATTTTAGCAATATACAAATAAATTTTAAAAACAACAATACCGCAATATAGTTTAAATATAAAAAGTTTTTTATAAAAAAAAAAATTCAATAATACCTACACTCTCATTTATGCAGTTAAAAATAGCTTAAGAAAAAGGCATTTCTTACAATTTGAAGAAGACGTTAGAAAAAAAGTACCACGGTTAAATTAAACAATCTTTAAAGTAGCTCATGCATATATACAAAAGTGTGGTCCTACGTAGGCTACTGGAATATTGGAATAAGAAGATGAAGCGGGAAGTGATAGGGACTACTGAAGTACCGAAATAATTTTACGATCCTCATAGTACAAGGTGAAAAGAAAGTTAGAAAAATCTTTACGGAAGCCCATGGTGTGAAGTTCCATCAAAAAGTAAATTATAAGATTTTCCAAAAAATTCCACTTCAGAGATCCTGAGTTCAAAGTATGGACTCGAAATTATATAATCCTGATTTTTACTGAATTCTCTATCTGTTTAAATGTAGAAAAGACTTAAACGTGAAAATCCGGCCGATTTTTGTCGGATTCGTAGTATCTGAAGATCTAATTTGAAAACTTTATAATAGCTTCACAATTTTTTTCAGATTATTATTTCCAAAAGAGAAAATAAATTTACAAAATATAATGTACTAAAATACACAATTCTAATGAATAATTAGTAATTGTGTAAAACAAATAGTATTTTAATTAACTAGTTTACTTGTTTTCAAGAAAATAGATTTGCACACTAAAGTATCGTATAACGTCAAACCAATCCTTTCAGTTATTCCGTACGCGTTACAGACTGGAATATCAATTAAAATTTAAAAATTAGAAAACATTTACAATATTAGTAATTAACTTCACCGAAAAGTTTGGTTTTAGCTAATATTTTAAATCGGAAACTGTCCATCAACCAATGTAACTACTGGAATTTTTCTATAATTTAGGCTGTTGTGAACATTAAGACTACTGGAGACGGTGAAGGGTGATTGATGAATATGACTGATTCCAGATCAGACCGGGAATCAAACTGGGACTGCTACGATGGCTGTCAGTTGGTTACCGTACAAAGTAGCTCGCACAACCAGTGTTCCTTAACAAATTAATAGTAACTTTCTACAAACAGACTGAATAGGCTGGTGGGAAACATAATGAACTTCATACAACATAAATTCTAAGAATTTTAAAAATAATAAATAGGGTAATTGCCCATAACAGGCAGGTGAATTGTTAAATTACTCGTATTTGAACTCGATCTGTTAGTTCCAGGGCTACAAAAAATAGTTCTGTTTCTTATCACATGGTCAGCCAATTAAAATGATTGAATCATTTTAGAACAGAAGAGGTAGAGGTGTAAAACACGCTAATCAGAGTTATCTCCTCTAGAAGTAATGTTTTTCATTATTATTAATGAATAATTTCATTATTCACCCTGTGGTGAATGAAGTGAAAGTATTATAAGCAGGGTGGGAAATACGTGCTTTTCAGAGGGCCTGGCATGCTGATAAGCATACTTTTCAACTCAGTGAGGCAATCTTAAACCACCTAACTCCTCTACATACTTAGTAAAACCTCTAGAGGTTCAAAACCAGCCTTTCGGCTGATGACCAAAACAACAACAACAAAAAATAGAATAACTTTAAGGATATATCTGTGGTCGGCGGGAAAAAGCACTTAAGTCAGGAAATACAATTTTTTTTTTATTAGCGTAAACTTTTTGCATGGCGATAACTCATATGTTGGCAAAAGCACTTAAGTCAATTATTGGTTGGATTTTAGAAAAACAGCTGTGTACATTTCCACCTAGTTTATTTTTTCAAAATAATCGGAAGGAAAAAGTACTTAAGTCTACTTAAGTTAGTTCGTCCTATATTAAAATCATAATGCAAAGGCATGGTAAAAGCACTTAAGTCTATTTAAGTTAATATGGACAAAATAATAAACCTCACCTGGTGGGGAATAAGAACTTAAGTCAGATATCGCTAATACATAATAAATCAATAATTTAATTAAACATTTATCAATACCATGTTTTTTACTTTATTTTATTTATTAGGTATTTAAAAAATGAAAATTTGTAAGTGTAAGTGTAAAAGTGTAAGTGGTGTAATAACTCCAGATAACCGAGGTGTGACAACTCCATCTAATAAATGGCCAGAAGAAAAGTTAGCCGAGGTCCGAGCCCACATAAACAGATTTCCAAATTATGAGAGTCATTACTCACGAAGTCATACCCAGAAACGATATTTACAGTCCCATTTAACATTAAATAAAATGTATCTGTTATATAAAGAGGTTACACCAGCACCTGTAGATATAAAGTAAGCAATTTAAGCAAATGAATATTGCATTTAAAAAACCCAAGATTGACACGTCACAAGTGTGATGTTTATAAAATGAAACTGCAACTTGTAGAAGATGAAGTTTACTCAACAGAAGATTGTTGTAGAAAGAGATGCTCATCATGATGCAGCTGACAGAGCTTATAATGAGAAGAAAGTAGATAAGCTTCTTTCAAAGGAAAATGGTGAAGTGAAATGCTTAACATTTGATTTACAGCAGTGCTTACCAGCACCTGCTCTACAGTCATCAGTTGCATTCTACAAGCGCAGTCTGTGGACATTTAATCTGACAATTAATGATGCATCTACTGGAGAATCCACGCACTACATGTGGCACGAGGCAATTGCTGGTCGAGGTGCCAACCAAATAGCATCATGTTTATTTATGCATATTAAGAATTTACATATAACTGTGAAACATGTAGTTCTGTATTCTGACACCTGCGGTGGGCAGAATAGAAATTCTCCAGTCTCAGCCATGTTTACCACACTACTCAGTGATTCCAACAGTACTATTACAACAATTGACCACAAATTCATGGTACCTGGGCACAGTCACATGGAAGTTGATGTAGACCATTCAACCATTGAGAGGAAAAAAAGAAAACATCCATTCAGATTTTCCACCTGCACGATTGGTATCAACTGGTCAGAACAAGTAGTAAAAAGTTTAAAGTAGTAGAGATGCAACAAAGTGATTTCAAAGACTTTGCTTTGTTACTAAGAGGACCACTTGTTTTAAAGAAGAAGAATACAGACGGTGAAAACTTCAAGTGGCACGATGTGCAGTGGTTCAGGTACACAGCTGATTTTGGAAATGTCCTTTATAAGGAATCACTGTCACGTGAACAGCCTTTTAAAACATTAAGTTTGAAACGACGAGGAAATTAAACAGTTGCTGTTAAAACTATAACAAACAAACCAGTAGCTATCTCAGCTGAAAAGAAGAAGGATCTACTATCTTTGTTATCTTTAGTGCCAACACATTTCCACAATTTTTATCAACAGCTGCAGGTACTTAACAAACCAGATGATGATCCCGATCTTGTTGAGTTTGATGCTGATGAAACATTATAAGTACCTAAGTGTTAAGTTAGGGTTAAGTAATGTTAAGTAAGTGTTAAGTATTCTAAGTATAAGAAGTATTAAGAGGTTTTCACAAATTGTAACACTCATGTATCAGTTATTATGTAATCTATTTAGTGTATTCTTTGTCCTTAGTATTCATAAAAACTACTCCATATTTTTTATTTTTGTTAATTTACTTGTAACTTGCAATTATGTAATTTTAGTCTATTTTTACTTACATTTTGCATCGTATAATAGGTAGGCTATAATCATTTACTATTCTAAAAGTTAAGTCATTGTGTATAGTTACAATTTTATTCATGTGTGTATTAGTTTTAATTTTTTTATTAACAGGCAGGTGTTCAGTGGATAGGAATGTTAAAAAATATGATGATTTTCATTTTATTTATAGTGTTTTATAACTTATATTTTTCAATAATTTTATTCCTTATTTCAGTGCTGTAATCCTTTGATTTATAGTACTTTTTGTGGTAGTAATACTAACTTATAAAATAACAGAAACTTATGTACTTCTGATTTTAATCGAATTTTTATCATTTTTATTATTTTATTTATTATTTATTATTATTATTATCATTATTTATTTTCATTGTTTTATTTGTTTTATATTATTATTTTATTTTTTTATTATTTTTAATCGAATTTTTTATCTTATTTTAATAGAATTTTTTATTCAAGAACATTACATGGTAATTAAAAAAATCTTGGAAGAGAATTTAATTATCATTTTAAGTTTAACAAATACAGAAAAATATTTCTTTTAAATAAAAAATAGTTTTACCTTAATGAGTTTAATTATTTGTATTTGTGTAAAATCACTTAAGTCATCCTTATTCCAGGACAATTTCACTTAAGTCATGTATTTTTTCTTTATTTCAATATTTTTATAATATGTACATGTTGTGGTAATATTATATCCAATTATAAGTAAAATATACCATTGAGTCAAATTTAAACTTAAATAATAATCAGTAAATTGAAAAAATGTTGCTCCTGAAAAATTGCACTTTTTGACTTAAGTGCATTTTCCCGCTGACCACAGATATAGTATGGAAATCCTTAAAGTAATTTCTGTTGATAATGATATTAAGATACGTACGAATAAAAATACCACCATGTTTAAGGAATAATTCTTTACTATTTGCTTTTGCAATTCCCAATGAACACGACTATTACACATAAACAGTTTCCTTTTTAATAAATATTCACATTAAAATTCTTAGTAAGTTTTCATTGATTGAGGAAGGAAGATCATAGTTATGCAATGGCATATTTAAGTACTAACTTCAAACTGTGTACATAAGTTGAAAATTTCGCAATAACTTGCATGTCAAGAGGATATGGTGTGAAATTGACACACCGCGCCTATTAAGTCTATAATGCAAAGTGGGAGTGTTATTTGTTGCGGTATGTGTTGACTTTTGTGGTCGAGGATTAAAACTCATTGTCAGTAAACAGTGGTCTGGAACACAGTTTACAATGTACAAATAACGCAGACTCCGGACGTCCTGCCCTTGTATATATGAAGGCCTTTAATAAATCTTGTATAATATGTATTGATCTACATAATAAAACGAGACTAAATTGTAATATAAAAACGTAAAAACAGCGCGATAATATTTTATTCAGTATTTTTACCAGAATAAATTTTCTCAACAAAAATCACATCCTTCGTCTGAATCTATACAGACAGAATTTTGAAACGTAGTGGTCCTAGGTATGAAACGAGTCAATTATTTTTATTTTTGATCATAGGTTCCCAGAAATTACACCACAAATTAGGGTAAGAAATTTCAGATAGTTGGGTTAGACCGTTATATGTATTTAAAAAAAAAATTGAATATGGTAACAGAAGAGCTAATCCACAAAATAATCATGACTACATTTAATCTAACGAAAGCAAGTCAGAAAATTAGACTAACTTGGCCTAAACTTTAAATACCTAATGAAAAAAGTTATTACAATTTAATCAATTAATTTTTGACGTAGTTCGAAAAATAATGTCGCCGAACCGATACAGGTTACCCCTGATTTAATACGGCGATTTGAAATATTCATGTTGCAATTTTTACGGTAAGGACTCAAGATGAGGGCTTAACAAAGACATTTCCGTTTTCTACGCCTAAAAATCTATGAAAAAAAGTGTTTAATGATCTACAGATAATACGTTGCATCTATATATCCCTATATAATAACAAATATTTCATTCTTCATTGTTCATATTTACAACCCAACGTCGTCACTAATGACCACTGAAGTTGATGCGACGTAAAATAAAACAACGAAACAAAACAAATAAAAACGAATAATTTCATTTTTATTTTAAAAACAAAACACTGGATTTCCATTAGCGATCGCGACAGAGCATAAGGAATGCAGAGATCTTTCATGTTCATTCTTTTCCCGAACTCTTATTAGAATCATTTCTAAATAACACGGGATTTATTCTTAATTTTATGAATATAACACATGTAAATTACATTTATTTCTAGTGTAAACTGTCTTTTGGACGGGCGCTTAAGTTAGTTGAATTTTTAATTAACTTCATGAGTTAATAAACCATGTTTTTAATAAACCATATTTAGCGTATTTGTTAGCGTGAGGGGTGCAAAACAGGGTGGGAAATAATAGGCCTAATAATATAAATTTTAAATATTATTATATATTATTATAATGTTCAACATAAATAATCTCTAATCTCAGAAATAATCATAGAGAACAGCTGGCGATTTCTAAATTTTCCAGAACGTCACATTTTAATCGAAACCTACGAAAATACCCTTAAATTAAAACTGTATCAATTACATTTCTTGGAGGCTACAAACTGATCAAGCAATTCATCTATTCTGTAAATCTTCAAAGAATCGGGTTATAAACAAACCCTTAACTTTCTGTTTTAAGTAATACAGCCGAACTCCGATATAACGAAAACCTTGATTAAACGAATTTTTTTACTGCACCGTGACATTATAATTGAACTATGTGTAAATTTACCTCGATTTAACGAATAAGTACCTTGATATAATGAAATAGTGTTATGCAAGTACAAAGTGACACGCTATATTATGATTTCTCTGTGAGTTTTAAGGTAGATTCTTTTGATTTCCGTCAACTGGAAACGTCAGTAACGAAGTTACTCGAGAGAATTTCATCACGGTTGATGAACAGATTACTGTTAGTGATTTTCCGAACGATGACGACATACTTCATGGTGTTAGTAAGTCCGCTAACCGGGATGATGAAGAAAAAGAAGAAGATAAACTGCGAAGACCAACAGCAGGAGAAAAAACCTACCGACGACGAGATTTTAGTCATTTAAAATAATTAGGCTTGGGCTACAGCTCAAGGATGAAGTGCCTGACAGTATTTTTAAAAATTTAAATAAATGTGAAAATTTTTTGAAACTATTGCTTTATTCAAACACAAGAAACAACGGGAAAATACTCACTTTTTCAAGGTGTAAATTAACATTTAAAATACTGTAATTAAATATTCTAACCAATACCTATCAATATCGAAGACTAAAGAATGCATTTAGGATTAGTCTTTTTATAAATGATTTAGATAAAGTTAGTGTATTTATCTTTTATGTAAGTGTTTTGAAGAAATATGTACTGAAAATAAAAATATAGTGGATATTAAGCTACATATGAGTTTCAGATGCTTTTAATTATAGCCAAGATCTATGTACAAGGTAAGTTCCTACTTGAAATCAATACACACTTTTTGTCCTATTATTAACCATAATTACGTAAAACATGATCTACAAAAAAATTAATTTACTAGTTATAGTTAAGACGTGTATATTAAGAAAATTAACTGTATTTATTTCATCATACAACGTGAAAAAAATTCGTTAATAAAAATTAGCATGGAAATTCTTGTTACGTCGATATAACGAATACCTCGATTTAACGAATTTTTTCCCAGGATTCTCGATTTCGTTAGGTTCGACTGTAACTAGGAAATTTGGAAAAATTAATGACGGGTGATGACAAATCAGCAAGTGAGAGCTGAGACCAAACTCGGCCAAAAACCGTTATCTTTTAAATATTTTGATGAGACTGAATGAATAAATTCACTCAGGTACGGACTTTTGCATATGAAGATAATAAAGTCATCTAGGCCTACATCCAAAAGGTTATGTTAAATACGTACAAAACGTTTACACATAAAAGTTGGTTGAATTTTTAATTAACTTTATGAATTAATAAACCTGTGATTATTCAAATATTCTACGTGTTATTTTAAAAACCATCACACAGAAAAAACTTTTTATGCGTGTCATTCTTTAAGACAAGTCAATTAAATTAAGACAATTTTAATCCAAAAATAAAAACAAAATCTAATTTCAGTTTTATTTTAAAAACAAAACACTGGATTTCCATTAGCAAACGCGACAGAGCATGAAGAATGCAAAGATCTGCATGTTCATTCTTTTTGCCGAACTCCTATTAGAATCAGATCCTTGACCGAGTGGATTACTGTACAGTTCTGTAATATTAAAGTGGTTAACCTTGCAAAAAGTAGGAATCTATCGTTCACCACTGGCCGCCCGCATAATGATTGCAGCGGGAAAGAAGGGGTCTAAAAAAGAGCGGGAAATAAAACGCAGTTATTGTCAGCATTATCTTTAGCGAATAGGCTATTATTTTAAAATTTTACTGCTTTGTTAAACTGCATCCTAAAGATTCAGAACACGTCTTAATTGTAATACAACTAACATTATCAGCAAAAAAAACCTTTAGAGTAACTACAGAATAACATAAACAAAAGAACATGAACATAAAAATAAACGGCGCAATCTTGTAAGCTCTTTTCGTACTTACACACTGTAAATTAAAATAAAAAAAACTTTTCAGAATGTTATTTTAAATCAAACGAACAAGGTTATCATAAATACACGCAAGTAGGCCAACATCGAATAAAAAAAAATTTAATGTTGTGAGCCGCACACAAGTATTCGAGTGGTTTGGGCGCTTTAAACGTTGTGAGATGAGTGCTGAAGGCCATGTTCGTTCTGAGCGCCCTTCAACATCTCAAACGATGAAAACTTGAAAAAATCCGGCAAAAAATCAACGAGAATCGTCGTTTCACGATCAACGAAATTTCTCAAGAGACAGGCATGAGTTGGAGCTCGTGCCAGCGGATTTTGATTGAGGATTTGCAAATGAGGCATGTTGCCGCTAAATTTGTTCCTCGCCTTCTCAAACAGGATCAACAAAACATTCAACTAAATTTGAGTTAGGGACTTGAAAAACGAGATTGAAAGTGATTCAAACTTTTTGACCAAAGTCATTACAGGTGATGAGAATTGGTGTTACGGGTATACCAGAAACCGAGCAAGCGTCAAGCAAGTGGAAGATTGGCTTGACGCTTAATGACGTCGCAGGGAAAGTCCATAAACGTTATAAACCATTACATAAATTCTGAGTTAACGTACCAAATTTTTACAAAAAAAAAGCTTAAGTTACATCAAGTTATAATTTAGTAAACTTAAAACTTACCTTTCTGGTTTCAATTTCACACGTCTGATTAGCCCTCCGTCTCTTACCACCCAAAACAGGTGTGACTGCAAAAAACCGCGAACAGCGAAGACCATCTCTGCGATACCTATCCAACTGTCGTACCACAGGAACAGGAGTCGGTGCTGCGGCTTCATAAAGTCTTTGTACTGCACAAGGTCTTGTAGCCTCCGTAAATAAACCATTTTCTTGACACTGTTTATTCTTAAAATGTTCTTTAAAACCGGAAAAAATCGTCAGATCACTTTCAGCTGTAACAAAGAAATAAATTCAAATTATATTAAAATTTTTATATAGAAAAAAGTTGAGGCTTAAAATCTACAATGTATTGAAAAATAAAACGGCGAAGCGTATATATTCATCCTTAGACTTGTTAACCATAGTAAAGCTTGTAAATAAATATTAATAACGGTAAAATTGGTTTCTTGTCAAGAAAATTACGAGGGTCTTGCAGCGGACACCTCATAGGTTTTTTTACTTTCTCTTGCTTATTGTTTTCATGTCGATTTTTCGAAATCGAGTTTTCACTGGATCTACACGTTTTCAGACCCCCCTGAACGCAAAAAACATGTTTTTAGCGATTGGTGTGTCTGTCTGTCTGTGTGTGTGTGTGTGTGTGTGTGTGTGTGTGTGTGTGTGTGTGTGTGTGTGTGTGTGTGCGTGTGCGTGCGTGTGTGTGTATACAGCATATCTCAAGAACAGACTATTGTACGAACTTGAAACTTAAGTTACATACCACTATCGGACCCGACACGGACATTTTCATCAAAATCGGTCAACCGAAATTAGTAGTTTATTCGTGTAATTTTTTACTTTTTTTGCGATTTTCTCAAAAACGGGTCCTACGATTTTTTTAAAAATCGCCTCGTTAACTTAATTTTTAATGCTCTACAAGATAGGGTAGGCGCCATGTTTGCTGAAATTCTTGGGGAGGCTGTTTTCATGTAAAAAATTGTTTTTTTAAAGATTACGGCTTTGTATTTTAGCGCAAAAATTTATATAATAAAAAATTTAAAAATCCTACAACTTTTATTTCAAACATTTTTTTGTATAACGCTTAGTTTAGCGGTAATTAGCGATTTCCTGTTTTTTTTATCACGAAAACGTGTGAAAAATCGATTTTTTTAAAGATTTCGGCCTTAGTATGCATTTCACGACGTAAGTGTAATCAAATTTCAGGAAATTAAAAGATCTACAACTTCTTTTAGAGCGTTTTCTCTACAGAGTCTAGTTTAGCGTGAAAGATTGCTTTCCGTATTTTTTTAACCCGAGGTTGATTTTCATTTTGCGTCTTTCACTCATAGTGAAAATTAGGTTATGTTTATTGAGGTTAGTTTTTTGTTTATTTCTAATGTTTTATTACTAATGTTAGGTTATATTGTTTATTATTTGCAATGGTAAGAGAAAGTTGTGGGAGTGTTTCACACTAGATGTTTTCAGTATATTACATTTTATATAGGCCAGTATAATAAATCCGAAGCTGAAAATTATAATAGCCTGATTTTATTATGAATGTAAATTAGAATTGGTAATGCGGTTCCATGTTTACTAGCAAACTTCCCTCCTTTCATTAAAATTGTGTCAATCAGAAAATAATTTATAAACACCTACACAAATATCTAAATGAACTTTCCATTTCCAAACAAAATCAATTGAATTTGGTAAAAATAAAATTAAAAAGAACCTTTTTTCAACATTTTCTTTTAATTGAATGCTTACAACTGAAGTAAATAAAAAATGAACCAAATAATATGTTTGAAAGGAGGTTATGTGTTTTGTAGTAAAAAGAAGCTTAACGATAATTGTCTGCTGATCAATGGAAACCAATTAGGTTTACAGTAACAATGCAACAATACTCTACCCAGTGCAAATAAATAAATAACTATTTAGTTTTGTTTTTTCTCCAAGATTTATCTTCAAGGTCGTTAAAAAATATAGTAATCTGGAAATCGTTAAGGTTAGATTTAATGAAACATTAAAAATAATAAAATATTACATTCTCTTAAGGTCATCCAGTTACTTTTAATTTTCTTTTGGATTTTACATTTTGAAATTTCTTAGGAATTTATTTTTTATTAACTGATAATAATATTCATTCGCTAATTATTACAAAATGGCTAACTTGTGGTGTTAATAAGTACAGTAGAGCCCCGGTTAACCGAGTTCCAGGTTAATCAAGGAAGTCCGAAAAATACCACCCAAAGAAAAATCCGCATATATCGGCAAATCGATCATGTACTGCGTAGTATAATACTGTAGCCTACTGTACTTAAGTATATTAGTAGTCACATACGGTTTCGTCAAAAAAGATTCCTGTAAATAAAACGCACAGTTTTTAATCATTATTAAATACTGTACAGTACAGTAATTTCAATGCTTTGCTAATCATCATCAATACAATTTTGTTAATGCTTTTTTACGACGTTTAGAATAAGACGAAATATAGTATAATGTTCACTAAATGTCACGTTATTCAATAAAACTCAAACTCGCTGTGTTATCCCAATGTGTATGCTACTGCGAAGTGTTTAGTACAGTCTTATACGGCGACAAAGAAGCGAGTGAGTTCCGTTAAACAAGAAACACCTATGGACTTTTTCAAAAAAAAATATATATAAATAAATTACTTTTTTAACTGGGACATGATTGTACTGTATGTCTTTAATCCAGTTTTTTTTCATTTGTACGTTATTTTTTTATTTGGTAATACAGTAGATGATTTTTTCACATTTTTGACGACGTTTTCATTCATTTCACCGGTTTACCACAAGTTTCCCTTGCGATTTTTGAAAAAGTCCATGTTACTCAAGTTTTCAATTATCCGACGTACCCTCGGTTCACATAACCTCGGATAATCTACGCTCTACTGTACAGTATTTTTTGTAATAATTTTATGAATTTTGAAGCAGTTTCCTAAAAAATCTTACTTTTTTTATTTTCCTCAGTCATACAAAAAATGAAAAGGCGGGGACAAACAAATTTTACAATTATTCAAGTTAAATGTGTAACATCAAGTAGGAACGTGATTATCCGAGGTTTGGTGGACTAAGCCTAAAAACTTGGATAATACCGACCTTTATTTGAGGTTAACCTTCTGGTATTTGCGCGTTGAGTTGTTAGCAACCTATATACCTAAAGAGCTCGTGTTTTCCATAAAATAATATAGTACCAGTATACTTGTTGGGTAAAACGTCCAAAACTGAAGTACATTCTAGAAAAAATTATGCATAAAAAATTAAGTAGATTGTTAAAGGTTCGGTGTCGCGTACCCGAAGCAACAATTTTGAAGATTCCAAATGTTCCAGCACCCTCAAGGTTTCTGACTCCCCTTTTTTATTTAGACTACAATGCGTAAAACCTTAAAATACAAACGTTAGTTGTCCTAACATTGTTTAAAATTAAAACTATTCTACTGACTACTCGGACCAAAATAAAAATTATCGCTTCAAAACAATTTTTAATAAATAAAACCGTGTTCAAACCCTCTTGAGCTACGGTATTTGGGGGCGCATTCAGTAAATTTAAGAATTGTAATTATTCAGTATTTTCAGTCGATAGTTCTTCGAGCTTTAAAAAAGCTGCGCTCTGTGATATATTACAAAAACCATGAATTAAAAAGATCTATTTATTTCAACAATTAAAAGAAAATATTTCAAAATTAGTTGACTATGAAAACGGTTTGAATCGCAATATAATTTTTTGGCTATCAATTTACAGGACAACAGTGGTACGATAAGAAAGCCAAAACGGGGGCCTCCAACATCCCCCAACATTTATTTGTTTAATAAATTTATTTTTAAGTGTTTTTTTTCTTAAAAATTAGCTTCGTAATATTATGTAAAAGTTAACTGTCTTTATTTTGTAACTGTATCTCCACTGAGAGCTACTTTTTCAATTTCATTTTTCTTCTTAACAAAACTATTTACTGTTCTTTAAAAAACAGATAGAAAAATTCTGTTGATAAAAAATTGTACTACAAATCAAAGAAGAAATGAAAAAAGTAAACTAACTGTATGACGAGTTGGAGGAAATTAAAAAGAAAATACACTATGTAAATGTAAGAAATGTTAAACAATTACTAGTTAATATGAATAGAATAAAACATAAATAAATAACTTATTTAATAAATTCTAACTCAAGCAAGACTATACACATAATTTATACGATAACTATGTTTGAATGCATTTTATTTTACATTAAACATAGGATTTTTTCACAATGGAAATATTACCTACAATAATATACGTAGGAGAACACCAGTGGGTGTTGAAAGATTTAAAACAGAACGATTTATTTTGTAGTAAGAGATAATAATATTAAAACAATGGGATTGGTAGGGCCTAGACATCACCTTTCAATAGAAGGATTATTATCTAGGATCAAAGTTGCGCAATTATTTTATATTCTATTTTTCTTACCACACGCATGATATTATTAATTCTACGCTAAAATTCATGAAGGAATAATTAGAAAATTTTACAAGTTATAGATTTTTACCTTCAGTTATATTTACAATTTTAGGTAAAAAATTTGGAGTTAAAATTTTCGGAGACGAAGGTTCCTGGTTCAAATCCTAGTAAAGGTACTTTTATACGGATTTGAATACTAGACAGTGGTTATCGGTGTACTTTGATGGTTGGGGTTTAATTAACCATACTCTCTCAGCAATGGTCGGCCTGGGTCTGTACAAAACTACACCTCATTTACACGTCATACACATCATCCTCATCTCATTGGGTCATGGGGTTGCTTATTGTTCTAAATTGAACAGATTGTAACGTACACAAATTATAAATAAAATATATATATAATGATGATGCAAATGTAAACAAGAAAAATTTAATATTGTATTGTTATTGTTCCATCAAATTATTTCGAAAAGTTTAAAAATTACTTAATACGTTTAAGAGTATAAAAGTATGTAGCTTCTAGCGCATGGTTCAAATTATGTTAACCACGCGTATAATGAAATCTTTACTACCTTGGCTAGAAAGAAATAACCACAAGAGATAAATATGGATTAAAATTCAACAGCATTATTGAATCGTACTAGCGCACAATAACAGATCTTAAAAAATATCTAATTAATTATTAACGTTAACTTTTCACAACCGTAACGTTTTATTTCTGAATCCTAAATGTAGTTTAGTTGACAACTCATACTGAAAAACATGGTCCAGATCGAGGAAAGTATCGTGGCTGAAAAACCTACGAGATTGATGACGTTAGCTGCCAACAAGGTGTGAAGGCTATGATGTTACCAGCGTTCTAAAGAACTTAGTAGATACATGAAGAAGAGTACACTAATTAGGGAACA
This sequence comes from Catonia carolina, assembly GCA_035578175.1. Lineage (NCBI taxonomy): Eukaryota > Metazoa > Arthropoda > Insecta > Hemiptera > Achilidae > Catonia > Catonia carolina. The sequence goes on along the minus strand of JAQMRL010000022.1, from coordinate 532,540 downwards.
GGAACGAAGTTCTTTTAGCTTTTATTAAACAGTTTTTATGCTTATAACAGGCAGGTGGAGTGTTAAATCATTTTCACTCGATCTGTTAGTTCCAGGGCTACAAAAATTGTTCTGTTTCTCATCATATAGTCAGCCAATTATATGACTGAAGCATTTAAGAACAGAAGAGGTAGAAGTGCAAAAGACATTAATCAGAGTCATCTCCTTTAAGAGTAATGAATTTCATTATACAACCAGACCCTGTGGTGAATGAAGTGAAGGTGTCATTAGCAGGATGGAAAAGATGATTTTTAAAGGGCCTGGCATGCTGATAAGTATACTTTTTCCACTCAGTAAGGAAGGCAGTGGTAAACCACCTCACTCCTCGTTTTACTTAGTAAAGCCTTTAAAGGTTCAAACCAACCTTTCGGCTGATGACCTAAAGAACAACAAACTGTTTTTAAAGCTTATATTTTGTTCTCGGGACCTACACACTAGTCTTACAACCACCGAACTTTATCTAAGGTTTTTGATGTGGTGTTGACATGAATTTGAGCTGGGAACCTTAGATGAGTTGGTTTATGTGTGACTTCCAGCGGGTCATCATAAAAGTTACTTGTTCAACTAGTGTTACCAAACAATGAATTACTTCCTGTCTGCTGACCAAAAGGTTCAAAAGAAAACGACACAATTTTTCCATCACCAATTGAAACAATAAAAATGTGTTTTTATATTCTTTGAAGGAACATTAACGTTGTTATTTCTTCAGGCATCTGAACCAGTCCAGTTATTAATCTAATAGCAACATTAAATTCTTACGTTGGGGCCAAAAACAAAAAAGGACAACAGCACCAAATTGAGTAAACTGTGTAGTTTCCAAAAACAAAAATTAAATAATTTTCAATCGTACGACTGACATCTTACCTATTTTTTCATAAAATTTTGTAAAATAAATAACATGTATTGTATGATAATAAGCTAAACAACAAAAGGTGTTATATAATTGACAAACAATACTGAGATGAGATCCTGTACATCATGGATCAAATAAATCAAAAGATATCTATTAACCTTGGCATCAATAGAGAGTCGATTGTTCTTAAACAATAATGAAGTGTCGTCAATAGACTAAGTAACAGTACATTCACACCTAAATTGTTAAGATTTAATATAAATTATTTATAGTCTTTGAATCAAAAAGAGGAATGAGTAAAATACATTGAAACCGTTAGCCAAAACTTTTGTTATACAATACATCATTTCCGCGGCTCTGCAATTGAGGAACAAAATATATTTGTGCATATTGGAATGTTCCCATAAAAGTACCCGCCACGAAAGCCGTCCGTTGTGCTTAAAGAGCTTTATTTCAAAAACTTAAAAAATTCTTTTTAACGCTACAGCAAATTAACGCATAAAAAGTACCCAGTTCTTAGCCGGTTTTCTGTTAGTGTGCTTTTTAAACATGTTACTTTATCCAGGCTTTACATAAAAAATCGGGGTTCAAGTGTACGTTAAACATCACAGTTTTTTCTGCAATGTAAATATTTAAAAAGTAAAATCTCATTTTTCTTTTTAATACGGCGGTCATTTAAAAATGTACTACTATTTTGACTTCACGTGAAGATGGGAAATGAATTTTCGACTGAACTATGAATTTTTACAACAGAATTGAGCCAAGTATAGTCGACTCTTGCATGTAAAAATTACAAATAAAGCAGAAATGAAATTGTGATGAAAATAGAAAATTTTATTAAATTGGTTGATGGGCAACTGGTCTTCAAAGCGGACTTCTTTCGTGGCGAGCACCAAAGCTGTGCAACAAACTATGTGCTGTACTTCAAGTAAACTGTTATGAAAGCATAATTATCAGCGTACTTCAAAATCCTACAAACTTTTATGCTACATGCAAATCTCTTTCTGTCCTGCCACCGATAGTAGGTAAATGTGAATTTCAAATACGTTAAATAAATTCTTCTGTATTAATAGATGAAATTAAAATTTTTGGAAAACTTTTTTTATTTTATTTTTTCATTTATAAAAATAATATAACAATAATTTTAGTAACTGGCTACAGCTAAAACAATAGTAGAGGAATTTTAGATGTTCATTTTTAATAAATGATTCGTTTCATTAATAATCAATGAAACATACAAAATTAAATTACATTAAATACTGTTTATTTAAAAGGTTGTTATTTTTAAAGCTGTTGAATATACAGTAATAATTTTTACAAAAAAAACTGCCTTGTAACTATTAAAACTAACAAAATTGTAATGATGTGTATATAGTTTTATCTTAACAAGAACTCCTATACTACATTAATATTCTGACGATGATAAAATTACTTGAAAGAGTTTAATTTATTACAGTAATTAATTATTATTGGTTTAAAAAGGCATTCAACAGTAGGCGTGAACCTTAGACAACTTTCAATTAAGTAAATAAATTATTCCTTATAGAATATTCAAAAATTAACATTCAAAATCCCAGAATAAAACATACAAAAAAGAAAACCTTTTACACTTGAGTACACATGAGTTTATGAATGACTAGAGACTAAATCTTTGACTATGAAATATGTTAGTATTTTGCCTACCGCTGTGGGAACGACGTGAAGAGTTCATAAATATTCATACAACCACAAAAAGAAGAAAAGAAAAGAAAAACTGGCGCCCTTTTCATATAAGTATACTTATACAAATATAAGCCGCTTATAAATTTGGCGGACTATGAAAAAGGATCAACCAATCAGTACAGAAAGTCCTTGATGCATAATTCACGAACTATCCTTGGGAATATAATAAATAAAATGTAAAAACAGGATTAACACCACAAAATGTTAACTCTAGATTATGTAATTCTTATTCAACCAAATATGGCACACAAGTAACAATTACCGAAGGTAACAATGAAACATCATAAAAGAATCAAGATCTAGTACTGCTGATAAATCCTCATAAAAACTGGTAGTAAAACGATTCATTAGATTATAATACTTCATACAATATGTATTGTGATACAGTAATGTGTACAAATGATAAATTCTGCTAGCATACAAGTTCTAAAAAATTAAATTTAAATTTTAAAAAACCACGGCAATAAAAAGCTTTAAAAAGTAACAAAATAATATTTTTGGCCCTTTAGGATTGACGTCATCGCGTCGGGGACCGCTAAGTAACAGAATATAACTTAGTCGTATATTACTTAGCGGTACCTCGACGCGACAACGTCAAAAAAGTGAAATTGAAAAAAGTGATGACATCAGAAAATTGCACAATGTGAAAAACCGCAGAAATAAACTACTGCTTTTGGTTAACCGATTTTTATGAATCATAGATAAGAACATACTCAATCAAGTCACCTTTCAAAGAAAAAGACTAAATCACAATCGGTTCATCCTTTTCGAAGCTACGATGCCACAGACAAAATACAAATAGTGATTTTAATTTTTTTCAGACTGCGGCCTTAATATGCATTTTAGAACAAAAGTGTATAAAATCAAAGTTGTAAAGTCTTTAAAAACCTACAACTTTTACTTCAAACATTTTTTTGTAAAACGCTTAGTTTAGTGGCAATTAGTTATTTTCTGTTATTATTTTTTAGTTTTTTTATAGTTAAGAACACTCGACCAAATCACCTTTCAAAAAAAAACTAAATCAAAATTGGTTTATCCGTTTGCAAGCAACGATTCCACAGACAGATACACAAATACACACAGAACACTCCTCTTTTTCCGACGGGGATTAAAAAATAAAATTATCAAATAACTTCAAATTAAGTTGAACTTAAGAACGTTTATTACTTTTTAACTTAGAACTTTAACAAACAGGCTAATAACATAAATGCCATAAATACATTTTTTAAATTTATTTATTTACTAGGTCATTGGCGACCACCTTACGTAAATACATACAAGAAAACACAAAAAGATAATCGTTACACAAAGAATGAAAACTTAGATTTAATGGAAATTTAAACAACATAAAATAAAAAGTTAAATAAAAAATAGAATGATACAATGAAAACGATGATAGATGTTTTCTTTATAATTACAATCTGAAATGTTAAGTCCAAAAAAATTCATTGTGTTCTCAATTAATTCTTTCTCTACCAAATTCATAACAGAATTTGATTCAGTTATCTCAAGTTAAAACCAAATACCTTAATTATTATGAGATTATTACCCACATTTAAAATGGTTGACTACCTTCAAAAAAATTCTAATTTACAGAAATCCATTCAAAGATGTGAAAATTCAATCGAAGACTACATCTGTGATCTTTGACAAGAATTATTTTAACGCGATCAGTGATTTAACTCAAGCTTGGAACTGATTAACATTAAAAAGAATTTCATTCAACACAACTAGACTATCTTTAGTATAAACTGGAAGTTCAGATTTGAAGGCAAATTTTACAATACGAATTAATAAACAAGACGAAATTAAGACAGATAGTTTTTGTTTAAAAACTGGTATTCTTTGTTGAAAGTGGCTTTCTTTAATACAATTTTTTTCTTAAATTTATTTTATTGCCAAATAATATCAGGCGTAAGCAGTTCAGCGATGGATGTGTATATTTTACTTTGTTGAAAGCTGATTTATTGATTTACAATGACAGTTTTAAACTTAAAAAGAAGGCAAAGATACATATTATTCCTTGTTTACGTAAGTAAGCCAACAATTTTAATATAATAGCCTCTTTTACTATTTAATCAAACAGTAATGCTCCAATTAAACCAAATTTAAAATCATCAGGATTGAACCTCGAATTGTTTCCAATTGTTCCATCGGTTACCTATAAGAAAAGTAAGTTTTCTATAACGACTTTAACAGCTTCGTTAGCGTGTTTCGTTAATTGGTAGCCTATAACAGCACAGTAAAGGAATACGTGAACAAAAAAACCAATTCATTTTCAATTTTTTGATTGAAATTAAATTCTATACCGGTACTTCAATGATAAATTGCTATAATTGAAATGAAATTCTACTTTCCTCTCACAATCTAGAACTCCTCATAAAACATTCTAAACAATAATTTTATTCTTGTTTGTATATCTATCTGTACAGATAACATGCATTTTAAATAAGTTCCCATGGATGGAAACAAGGCGCACGTGTAACTTAAGTAGTGACTTACACGTGTAGTAACCGTATCTCGACAACGTACAATTATGTATACGTAATAAACATAATTATAAAATAGGCTTGATGCATATTTAAAGGTAAAACTAACACAATATTACCAAAAAGAGTTCATATAAACAAACATTTGTTTGTTTTGATTTTTTCATGTTCTAATAGTAAACAAAAACCGACCACAAAATGATCATAGAAGATCATTGACCATTAAATCAAATAGAATCAAGAATGTCGGGCTGGACCAGGATGAACAAAAGAACGGACCAAGGCCACGGCTTGTGGGGCTGGCAACACCGCATTCCACTCGACTCCAACGACCACAGAAGAAGAGGGCCTGCCTCATTTCGGTAAATCTCCGGCAATCAAACCGCCCGCCGCCGCTTTCGTTTATAACCACCCGTTCAAGTCTTCACGGTTCTTTTTACTTATCTGTTTAAAATGTATAATAAGAACGTTACAACAAACTCAAAGATAACCTCTCGTAGATAACTTACTCAACCTAAGAAAAAAATTATCAAACTTTTCCAAAATTAATTAATAGTACGTTTAAAATCCTATAGATTTACCGTGGGAAAATCGCAAAGAATATCAATCTGATTTCAAATCCTTAACCAATAATTAAAACCATTATTATTTGATCAATTTTGGTTTTATTTTCAGAGTTGAATTAATTAACAGTGAATCAATAATTAAAGGTTTAATTTAAAAAAAAAACACTTATTTTTTCCACTGAATCACTTCCTGAAGAAAGTTCTTTTAAGGAACTTTATTAGTTTTTGAACTTCTTCCAAAATTGCAAGGTTACAGATTTTGCCAATGCACCATAATTATAATTCATCTGTTTTGTTAAGTACTGGAAAAAACTACACGTACACAGAACGGGAATGAATGAAAACACCATCATCTTTCTCTCTCAGACAAATTTTAAAAACAGTTTTTATCAAATTGTTGAGGCAGATATAAATTTATTCATTTACATGATTGTATGCTATATGCACTTTACAATATTAATATAATTACAAGTTTATTAATTTTTTTTTAAATTACAAATGAGTTCAACATATAAGTTACGCTCTTCAATAATGAAAACTGTCAAACAGCGTAAAAATTATCACTTTATTTTATTTTTTACGTCGATAGGATCTAATATTCAGAATTAACACAATCGTACATCCATGTATCCTACTAACAACCAAAAGAAATGACTAAATGAATTTATATGACAAAATAAAAATATTATTACGTTTCAAGTAGTATTAGGTAATACAGAAATGGCTACAGTTTTCCGGCTGGCTATTTTCATAAAGAGTCCAAAAATACGGCATCGTTTGCTAACACACATTATTTTGTTTAAACGTATATTTTTTACCAAACATTCAAATTTGACGTCTTTCAATAAAATATTACACTTAGCCTACAAGTTGATGAAGAACAGAATCTTCTTTTAACTTTCTGAAAAGATAATTAAATTCGTGAAAATACAATACAAAGTTTGTTTGTTTACAAAAGATTGAAATATTTTATGATGAAGATAAGGTTGAAACCGTAAAGTTTATAAACCGTAAACTTTATAAACTTGTGATCTACCAGAGAATAATAACACAACCATCTCCACTTTTGCTGATGACACAGCTCTATTAGCAACAGATGACTCTACCTTTGGGGCTACTAAAATGTTAACTCTTCTGAGTATAGTCGAGAACTGGTGTAAGAAATGGAAAATTAAAATAAATGACGACAAATCGAGACATATTACGTTTACTTTGAGGAAAGACACATGTCCACAAAGTTATTTTTGTTACCTTTTCCATTACTGTTATTCATCTTTTATCTTGTTAATGTTTTCAAAAATTATACTTAATTAATTTTTCCTTTCCGAAGCAATACCATTGGGTATTGTTTTCGTCAGGTGAAACCGTTCATGCTATTTACTTATAGTTTTCGTTTTTAAACTGATTGTAAATAATCTCAGATATTAGAAAAAAACGTTAATAAAAGAAAGAAAAACAAATTAAGATCATAATAATTTGTGTTAATTTACAAGGGTACCTAGAGCATAAAGTAATGTTCGTTACAAGTCTTCCGCTTCATTGAAAATATCGTTGGCCTCAGTAAAATTGTTCCGTCCAGAGAGATGGTTTATCATAATGACTGTACCTTTAGCAATTTACGTAAAAGAAGAACTTCGTTTAGTTATTGTTTCTTTTGGGCCGAAAAAATGAAATCATCTAACACTCATAAAATGTTAAATTGAATCTGATCGTTACATAACTGGTAAATTTTCGCCATGCAGTCAATAATAAGCGCCCGGAAAACCTTTTACGCAGAATAATTTTTCAACACGATAATGCACGCCCACATATTATAAAAGCAAGTATCGGTCTTAAAATCGTACCTTAGGGAGATTGTTACTCATCCTTTATACAATCTTAGCCTTGCCCCGTCCGTTTTTCACTTGTTTGGGAAGTTAAAAGAATATGAAGAAGTTTAGTCGACGATGAAGTGCAAAATATTGCCATAACATGTTAACGAAATTTGGACGGAAAATTTAACAAAGTAAAATTCGAAAAACTTGTGAACGTTGTAAATAAATGATTCTAACAGTGTACTGGATATAATTTATAAGCCTAGTAAAATTTAAAAAATAAATGCAGATTTTATATTACATAAAAAAGGACGTAGTTTTTTTAAACATCACTAGAACTACCAATATAAAGCTTGATGAATTTATAAGAAAAAGTTAAAAAACTGATAAAATTAAATTGTCTAACTAACCAATTCAACGAATGCATTTATAGAGCCGAAGATTTTCAAGATTCTTTATTAAATTAAATAACTGAACACACTTTAATACAGGCCTAAACTTAATTTCATGAGAACGAATCCATTACATGTTAAAAAACGCCTGAAATAGTAATTTAAGTCCAATATAGAATATACTAGTCTATTTTGAAGCTATTTATTTTTTACGTTCCATAAAACTTGCGTCTAGTACACATCTAGCTCGATCATAACGAGAACTCTGCTTCGGATAAAGATAATAGATAACACGATCTTTCTAATTCACATCCTACGCTGAGAAAACATTAATTTAATTCTGAATTTCATACAATTTTGATTAATTTTTTCTTTCTTCATATAAAATTAAAATGCAGTAGTGATATAAGGAAAGATATTTATAGCTTAGTGATTCGGAATTAATTATAACCCTATGATAATTAAAAGCTATTTAATTGAAACTATAAATTTAGTAATATCTTTCTAAAAAAAAGTAAAGAAATAAGTTTAATTAAAATTTTAAAACTGACAGTTAAATTAATTCCGGTATAATTATTGGTTACTATATTTTTGTAAATTTAAAAATACAAGTACATTTATGGTATTAAGTATTATTTGTTATTAAATATCATAGATTAAATTGTAAATATATGATTAAGTTATTTAAAGGTGGCTATAAACTGTCATAAAATCACAGTATTAATGCTGTTTAGTGTATTATTTAATCAAGAGAATCCTTCATTACTGTTACTATTTTTCAATACGCTGTGAAATTACTTTAATCCAAGGTTTGTCTTTATAAACATAAATTTTCTTTCAGCATACACTAACCATCCGGTAATTAGTATATTGCAATTAGTGATTTTCTTTATGCAATAAATACTTTTTTAATAAATACGTACATAATTTTAACTTCCTTAATAGTATTCAACTTCCTTGATAAAAGTCTATCACTACATTCTGTCTGTTCAGTAGCAACCTAATCAGACTAGCAATCTGAAAATTGTAGCTATAACTGTTATATCTGTTAATTATCTGGGCCGTAATCAATAACTTTACAACAAATTTACGTTTTTTGCCAGAAGTTAAAGTGCATCTTCTCCTTCAACAGTTAATTTAAAAATTTCTGAAAAAGCTTGATGAATTTAAAAGAAAAAGTTAAAAAAACTCATAAAATTAAATTAACTAACCAATTCAACGAATACATTTATAGAGCCAAAGGTTTTCAAGGTTCTTTATTAAATTAAATAACTGAACACACTTTAATACAGGCCTAAACTTAATTTCATGAGGTTTGTCTTTATAAACATAAATTTTCTTTCAGCATACACTAACCATCCGGTAATTAGTATATTGCAATTATTAGTGATTTTCTTTATGCAATAAATACTTTTATTGCATACGTTGATATCAATAAACATAACATAGTGTAGTAGTCTCCCCCATCAGGCGCCTCCCCAGGTGGTAGATAGGGGAATACTTCTTAGATATTGGTGGAACAAGGGAAATGAAATACACGAAGCGAACGAAAACTAGCACCTACAACGTCTGTCTCAGAGTGAGCGGCTGAAAATTATATTTTCTAATCCGTCTTGCCAGCGAGGGCATTAAGGATACTTAACCCCCTAAATTGTGGATACAAGTCTTAAAACCAACGGAATTATACCTCTAGGGGAAATTCAGAATTCCACACCTTGAAAAAAGTCAGCCGCTTGGAGTCTGGGGAGGCAAAAACTCGCATATAAGTGGTATGAGATCTAGGATGGAAATAACAAAAACGAACCACCAAAATATTAAAGAACAGTGTGGTTCAAGTTTCAACAGTGGAGGTCCTCGTTGGGAAAGAGTAAACTTAGAGGTCGTCAAGAAACACGGTGGTTAGGCGACTTAAAACTGGTGACTTAAAATGGCGCAAAGCAGGGGATTGTGGAATCAGACAGGAAATGCCTATATCCAACACTAGATGATTATGAGGAAGAACCCTAGCTAGACCAACCCGGTGTGTTAAACAAATAAGTAAAAAGTAAAACGGTTGTAAGTAATAATAGTAATAAGTAATCTTCAGTAATGACATTACTTCTTCACTATAACAAATCAACAAATATAAAAACGCAGAGGCCGCCTCCGTAGCGTAGTGGTAGAGCGCTGGCCTACCACGCGAAGGTCCCGGGTTCGATTCCCGGCTAAGATCTAGAAATTATAACACGTCACAACCCATTGCACCTATTGTAGTCGCTAATGACCAAGCTGTTGATGCGACTTTAAATAAACTAAAAAAAAGAACGCAGTTTTAGGCCTAAGCAATTTTCTGTTTTCTGTTGCTACGTTTTCTTTTAAATTTACAACAAAACCAAACCAATTCTTTTTCACGTGCCTTGTCTACCAAGAACATTGGCTACCATAAGAGGAACGTGAGTTTTGTAAACCACCCGGCGAAAAAGAGTAATCGAACTCATTGTACCAGTCCCAAAGATTTCTCAACCATGAAATTCCACGTCGTTCGGACCGAGCTCACCTCTGCATGATATTCCGTAGTATTTTGTTATTTTAGCTTCCCATCACGACCAAAATATTCTAGTTTTTGACACTTCACAGTATCCAATCATAACTTCCATTTTTTTATTTAACTTTTTATAAGAGCAATTTGGATAAAAAAAAATCATAAATTCTGTTGAAAAAAATTTCCGATTTTTCTTCCCATACTTTACTAGTAATGTGTTAATTATATAACATACGAAAAACTTATTATATTTTACTACTAAAGTTTTCGAAATTAAGATAAATATTTGAAATATTTTACAACAGTTTTTATCAATTTATTACGAAATATTTAATGTTAAGAATGCAACAAATGTTTACTAACTGACATATTTATTTATTACCAAACACAGTAAATACAATTATGGCGTACAATTTAAAGAACAATAAAAACTAATTTCTTATCATTAAATCTCTATAAATTTATCTGATTTTTAATGGGTTATTTATTACGTTTAAATTCAGATTGCATCATTATGAAATTTACTGCACAAGTATAGCACTTTTATAGCTAAATTATCAAATGTAGAAGTAATGGAATTATGAAACATGCCCAAACTTGGAACAAAAACCAATTTATTTCTTAGCAATTATAAAATAAATTTACAAAAAATAGATTAAATGATCAAAGTAATTGCGAAACCTGTTCGGATAAAATAAAGTATTATAAAATAAATAATTCAAAGTGTATATCAACAAAGAAAATACCTGATGTTTGGTATTTGGTAGGATTTCTAAAGGTACGTGCTCCCGATGACCTGACGAAGATTATTTCACCTTCCAGAAGTTCTAACGTAATGTGACGTCCTTCCCACGGGCACATCAAGAAAGTTAAAGTCAATACAATATTAATGATGAGCGAGTCATTCTTATTACATAACCTTATAACTTCGGTCAATATAATCCCATATATTTCGAACACATAAAATTAACAGTTAAATGGTTTTTCTTATTCTATTATTTTTGCTTACAGATGATTATAAATTAGTTTTCACTTATATCTAATAAACGGAAATTATTTTTATGTTATTAGTTTATTCCCTTAATAAAAAATAAATTTAAAAAATTTGGTATGAAACATTCGCACAATTTTCTCTTTCCAATGCAAATAATGACCAATATAACCTAAAATTAGTAATAAAACATTAGAAGTGAACTAACCTCAAAAACCATAACCTAATTTTAATCATGAGTGAAAGACGCAAAATGAAAATCAACCGAGCAGTCTGGCTTAAAAATACGGAAAATCACTATTTCACGCTAAACTAGGCTTTGTAGAGAAAAATGCTCTAAATAGAAGTTGTAGATCTTTTAATTTTCAATAAATTTGATTATATACATTTTAGTCGTAAAATGCATACTAAGGCTGAAATTTAAAAAAAAATCGATTTTTACACATTTTCGTGAGAAAAAAAACAGAAAATTGCTAATTACCGCTTGATGTAGTAGGATTTTAAACTCTCTACAACTTTTATTAAATACATTTTTGCGATAAAATTCATATTAAAGTCGCAATCTTAAAAAAACAATTTTTTACGAGAAAACAGCCTCCCCAAGAATTTCAGCAGACATGGCGCCTACCCTATCTTGTAGAGCATAAAAAATGTAGTAAATGAGGCAATTTTTAAAAAAATCATAGGAGCCGTTTTTGAAAAAATCGCAAAAAAGTGAAAAATGACACGAATAAACTACTACTTCCGGTTGACCGATTTTGATGAAAATGTTCGTATCGGGTCCTCAAGTGGTATCTAACTTAAGTTTCAAGGTTAAACTTTGTAGAATGTTCCGTTCTTGAGATATTCTATTCACACACACACACACACACACACACACACACACAGAGAGAGAGAGAGAGAGAGAGAAAGAGAGAGAGAGAGAGAGACTAATTGCTAAAAACATGTTTTTTTGGGTTCAGGGGGTCTGAAAACGTGTAGATCCAGTGAAAACTCGATTTCGAAAAATTGACATGAAAACAATATTTTTCTTCCTATATATTCATATAGGCAAAAGAAAGTAAAAAAGTGTGAATTAAGTAATTATTGTGTTCTATTTACTCGTATTTAGAAGGGTAGCGAGTGTATAGTTTTCTTATCATTTCAAAAGCTGTCTTTATGAGAATATCTATATGACACAAGCGTTACAAATGTAAGGGGCAGTTTTTTAATAGTGGTAAGGCTTTATCTTTAAAATTTGTATACATTAAATGTCTGAAGGCTTTTCTGAACCATATATTGTTAGATTGTACGCCCAAACTGGTCCGAGTAAAAATTTAAAACAATTCCAAGTTTCCGTCAGATCGGAATATGAGAACGTCACGTAGAAGCCTACAAATTGGATTAATCGATGGTTTAGAGCAGCGCATTTTAAAAATCGTAGTTTACTCAAATTTTTCTTAACACTTTAACTGAGCTACCGGTCTCTCAGACCGGGAGGTATATTAAGTTTTCCACAGTTTCAGCCCTGTTTGTTCTAGGTCGTTCATAGGCTCAGTAGCTGACTTCTAACTCCTCCTCTTCACTAAACACTAGCGTTAGTTAAGTTTCCGTTTGTCGTTCTCTGGGGACAACCGCTTTTTGAAAACCACCCGGTCTGTCATACCGGATAGCTCAGTTATCGTGTACTAATTAGCCGGTCCTGTATACCGGATAGCTCATTATAAGTGTTAGTGCGTCAGTGTTAGTGAAATGGATCGACCTTCTACCAGTCGATCTGCACACGTGGAAGACGATGATTTTGCCGTTTGTGTACGTAGAATGCTGGATGATGAGTCTAGTTTAGATGATTCAGATATTCAGAGTGAAATACACGATTCCGATGCAGATCCAGTCTTTGTGTTGCTAAATGAAAGTGATTCCAGTTCATAAAGTGACTTCACGTTTTGAATTCTTCAAAGCCTTGGGCTATGACCTTATCAGACCTCACCTTCAGAGAAGACTACAAATTCCCAATCTCCGGCGAGATTTGAGGCAAACTATTTTGATGGTGTTGGCAGAAAATAACCCTGTTCATGCAAAAGAGGAAAAAGTCCCTTCCGACTGAATGGAGAAGAGAAAAACGTGCAGCAAGTGTCCATCTATTCCAGAGGGGAAAACCCAATATAAATGCATTAAGTGTTCTAATCCCATTTGTTCAGAGTGCAGTCGCCAAGTTTGCTATAAATGAGCAAAATACTTTGTAAACTCATAAACTGAACTGTTATTTCTTTTGTTTATTATTATCATCCATTATTATAGCAAATTACTCAAAAATATCTTACCAAGTATTATTTTATCATAATTGTTCTTTTCAAATTAAATTTTCGATGTGAGCAAAAGTTTGTTTGTTTGTAGTACAACAGCAACAGTATTTCATTTTGTAATTTTCTGTATTTAAAGGTTTGCAAATAGAAAAGTAAAAATGTTTAATTGTTTATATATACGTTCCCCATTAAATATGTTTACTAAAAATATGTATTAAATAAGAAATAGTTAATAAATTGACCGGTAAAAACCAAAACACACTGACCGGTCTCAGAGACCGGATAGCTCAAATAACGTTTCTACATCCATAGCTCAGTGAAAGTGTTAATTTAAGGAGGGTAATTTCGTGAGATTTGCATTACACCATTTAGTTTAAAGATAGAGATGATGAGTAAAGAATTTATTATTTTTGTTCTATATAATGATAATAAAGAGTTGTGTAAAATAATTCTGTGAGATAGTCTGATTGTAGCCATAATGTGTAAAATATTATACTTATTCCTTTACAAATTTGTGTAAAGAAACATACATCAAAGATAAATGAATACAATGCAAGTTTTTCTTGCTCGCAGTAACGGTTTTTTATTTATAAAACTGTTTAAGTAACATTTTTACGGTCTTTAAACACGATTTTCCTTATCAAGTGCACAGTATTTTCCCCTTCACATAAAACCCATTCTTTGCATCGTTTGTACAATTGTATGCTTACTGCATGTCACTGTTTAAGGGATAGGGCGTGGCTAAAATACACGCACGTAATTAGCTATCGGTTATTACACGGGGTGATTTTTTGTTTATCCATTTTATTATTATTATTAGACGGTAAAACTCCCTTGAAGGAAGACGCTAAGTATTCAATGGTTCATTCTTCATCTCGACCTGGCTTTTTTCCTGTTAGCCCAGTACTCCTTCATCCCCTGCGAGAATTTCCGCTTCCTTTCCTCACTCCACTTAGGTCTGAACTGTTTCGGTCGCAATTTCGAGAGAACCTCCCACTTATCTACTTTCTTTCCGAAGACATCCCTGTTTAAAATCTCCTGTTCGGTTGTATTCGGCCATTTTAGATCTTTTTTGACATTTCCACCCAGGGTCCTGAGCCAGATTGAAACAATGAATATTTTAAAGCTCTGTTAGTGGTGTTCTGAAAGTCTGATAATGTGACCATAAAATTTCAGACGTCTCTTCTTCATATCAATTTCTATATTCGAGTAAGTTTCCACGTCTTGACTCTTCTGTAATCTGTATCCATCTTGTGTTTTCCTCGGTCCAAGAATTTTCCTGATGATTTTCCTCTCTTCCTTTTTAATTTCTTCTATTTCTGTTTTTCGGTTCATTGCCAAAGTTTCACTAGCATATAATGCTGCTGGTTTAATCAGGGTGTTTAGTGCCGAATTTTAGTTTGTCGTGAGATTAGTTTGTCAATTTTATTATTTACATTTGCTATTACAATTTTTTCAATAGTAATTAGAAATAACGGTTATCACAAAAAAATTTACGAAAATGAGCAATATTTCTTTTTCTTTCTCGTACGAAGAAATAGACTACTGAATCATTAAAGGGAATTTCGAAGCTGTATGTTATTCCATACTAATATAAAGACCAGTTTCTCAGCTAGTACTAACTTTTTTATTAAGTTTTTTTATATCATAATAATTGATCCTTGATACACAATTCAACAAGGGAGTTTTTCAAAAATTTGTTTTAAAAAAAATATATAAAACATTTATTATTTTGTAATGTAGCATATTTTCAACAAAAAACCCATTTTGATGAACACAAATTAAGATACTGTTCTGAAACCTGTCGTTCTCGATGAGATGGAAACAACCCAATTCAAAAGAGGTGCATTAGAGAAAACGTTTTAAAAAGACAGAATTTTGAGAACAAATAATGATCGAAAAAGATCGAAAACGGGGAATATAGTTAAAAGTAAAGTAAGTTATAAAGTTAAGTTAATGCTGTAAATTTACAGCAATATTGAAACAGCAGACTTCAATAATGCACAAAATACAGTTAAAGTTGTATGGTCACACAACTCGAATAAATGAAGAAAGACTGAATAAAACGATCTTTAATGTGAATTATAGCATCAAGAGCTCACAGGATTCTAACAAAAATCAGGAAAAATGATATCCTTGGAAAAAATAAATCTGATTTTTTTGATAAAGAAAAATACAAAAAAATTTGATAAGTTCAGTGATTTCAACGTAAGTTAAACGATCGAAAGACCGAGTCTACATGAGGAAACCAAGAAGAAAATGTCTGATCCAGATAAAAAGATGGAAGGAGAGAAGATATCAGAATGAGTTTGAAGAAAAATGAGAAGAAACAAAAAATGTGTTTTAAAATTGTGTGATCTGATTTGGTCTACTCACGGAAAATATGAAAAAACGAAGATTAAAAAACAATATATCTGATAAAACAGTTAATCGGTTAATACCAAATGGTTAAAAGTGATAAAGTTAGAAGCTTGCCGGTGACAAAAGACCAAAATCCTTTATATCCAATTAAACCGAAATTACATCTCACAGAATTCAAGCGCTCTATTAAAATGCCAACAGAAAATACGGAATCATTTTAAATAAAATAGCTCTACCTTTTTTAGTTTTAATTAGTCACTGACCTCTTCGGACAGACTACAAATGAAATGCGAACTGTTATTTTAATTACAAAAGTTTTCAAATGAAAATGGACAACAATAGCTCAAGGCCGGAACATTTTATTGTTATAGATCAGGCTTACCTATTGTCATGTTAGTGCAAAGATGGTGTCTAGCCATATAATTACGAAATATTTAAAATAGTTAATTAAACAAAGGAAATAAAAACCGATAAAAAAAGAACTACATGGAAACGTGCGGATTTTTAAATTGGTATTCAATAACAACGTAGAATGCGTATGAACTTCAATCACTGGAATATAATCGAGCAGATGTTATTTAATGCTTATTAAGCATATTTCTGCTACGCAGACGGTTTACAAACCGATTCCCGTTGTAAATTTCAGTACAACTTCTTGTGAACTTCATTTATAGACTAGACTTATCCTTTTGAAATTAGTACGTACACAACCAATTTAAGCAATAGTACAATAAATATACCGAAAACATTGTTTTCAATACAATCCGTAGAATCTTAGAAAAATAAAACACTTCCCATTTGGATTCGAATCCCACTCAAGTACAGAATATTTTAATACGTTACAAAAAATCTTTTCATCCTCATTACGCACAGTTACACCCCAACGTCGTCGCTAATGACCTTGCAGTTGATGCGACGTTAAATAATCAAATAAATAAAAAAAACACTTCCGGGTTTCACTTTATACAACATATCTCCTAGAAACTACTTTAAGAATTCACATGCCGATTTTCAGAGATATAAGTCTTGAAAATGTAGACAATATTTATTGATTTACCCTCATCACTGCTCCGTAAATTCAAATGGTATAGAAGAAAATTAAAACACTACGTAACGTTCCTATGAATCACTGAAAAATACCCAAGGCCACCTTTCGAACAGTAGCTTCTTCAGGAAGATATAGAAATAATACATATTGCTTTGGGGTAGACCTAGTCACTCCCTTGTTATCCCTTCAGTGCAAGTGGTCGAAATACGAATGCTTTAGTTTTTCTGTTCAGCCCTTAAAACACAGACTTCACAAGTTTCATCTCTCTATGTGATTGAGAAGTTAGAGAATTAATATGAGTGACTGACTGAGTCAGCCAGTGAGAGGTTTCGGACTAAAATAATAGCCTACGAAGAGAAATTGAGAAAATACATATGCTAAACAGAAAAACGTACAGACTACAGTTCAAGAAATTCAAGTGCTCCCACAAAGAGTACAAGCAAACAACAGATAGACGGAAGAAAGATTAAAAGCTGACAATAAAAAAATGTTAATAATTTGGGTGCCAAAAAGTTTCCAGATATGTTTTTAATTACTTTACATGATCAATAACGACAGCAGAGAAAACCTACAGCGATAGAATGTAATAATTTAAGCTGCTAAAAAGCTCCCAGAAATGTTTAAGTTAGCTGACTTGGTCTTTCGTGCCCTTGAAAGACAAAAGCAAACTAAAAAACTCAATTAAAGGTAAAAAAAAAACGCTATTCAAAAAAATATATTTTAAAAAGTTTATAAAAAAGTGTTTCCATCCACCACTGTAAGTAAATTAACTGACAAGTTTAAAACCCACTATTTTGTCTTATATTTGTCCCAAGCTAAAAGGAAATCTTTAGATACACCACAACACAAATTTTTTCTGTAATTTAGAAAAATATAAGTGTAAAACAAACAATAAAAAAAATACAAATACTAAAATGTATTGTTGCACTTGAAACTACCACTTTGGTCATTTTAATTGAACGACAAATAATTTACCTACCAAAGATTATTAGAATAATATTAAATTCATAAATTAACAATAATAAGAACTTTTAAAAAAAGTTTATAATACCAAATATGACATGGGCTAGATTAATTCTTTACAAATAACATAAATTAAATAAATAATACATATATGATAACCATTAATAAAATCAAAATCTTTCTTAATTATTTAGCCGCAGGGATTAACAGTTTAATGAGAAACCATGAAAACATTAAAGACAGTTCGAAGGATAGCATGTAATTAATAAACAACAGATGTGAATCGAAACCAACTTTTACGTTTACGATTATTATTGTAGATACATGACTCGTAATTACTATGAGTCGAAGTACAAAAGAAATGAAAAATTTTTATACGTCCCTGAAGGCAGTAAATAGGCCTAATATTTCCTTTTTTTGTCAATTCATTTTACTGTGTCCACCTTTATAGGGAATATATCTAGTAAAGAACAGGTAATAAATAACTATGCAACTTTGAATTTTAAAAAAATAAATACTTCTTTGTATAGTACAAAATATTGGAAAATTTAAAATTTTAAACTCTTCCAAATAAATACGTTGAGTTGAAGTATGATATTAAATAAATACGTTAGGGATAGTATTCCAAGAATATTTCAACAGGAAATTTATCAGCGAACCATAAATTAAATAGCTGGTGTATCCTACCAACAGGAAATGAAGTTTAATCATCCGCATGTTATAAAAAGTGATCATTTCCTGCATAATTCAATTTTTGAAGCTTACACATCACTTCCAATTTCCAAAGAATTCGTTATAAACTCGTATTATGTGTTACTAATTAATCTTGTACAACACATATATTAATAAATATTACCCAATAACCTTCCGAACGACAAGTGTACAACGAACACCAGATAGGCGGACCATTTATCAGTTAATAAGAGATAATACACTGCCCAAAACAGGCAGGTGGAGTGTTAAATTAATTATTTGCACTCGGTCTGCTAATTCCCGGACTACAAAAAATAGTTCTGTTTCTTATCACATGGTCAGCCAAATTATAAGACTGAAGCATTTAAGAACAAAGAGGTAGAGGTGTAAAAGACAATAGTCAGAGTTAACTCCTCTGAGAGTAATGAATTTCATTATTATATAGCCAGACCCTGTGGTGAATGAAGTGAAGGTGTCATATGCAGGGTGGAAGGTAGATGCTTTTCAGAGGGCGTAGTATGCTGATAAGCATACTTTTCCACTCAGTCAGGAAGGTAATGGTAAACCATCTCACTCCTCGTTTTACTTAGTAAAGCCTCTAGAGGTTCAAACCAGCCATCCGCCTGATGACCTAAACAACATCAAGGTAATACAATACGTTCTGTTGTGCGACCAGAATTTTTGAAAAATCGCTAGAGTGTATCTTCATAAAAAATATACTTTTCGTTATTTTCTGTAACAAAAACCCAGAATTCTGAACCTTGGCCATTCTGACCATTCCGCATTACAACCATAAGTCAACTTTTAACAATTATTCAAGTTTAACCTTCTTCGTATTGAAATAAAATCTCCAGTAGTCCAAGTATAAAATAAATACGCAAGGTTGAAAAGATGAGATCAGGAAAAGTCCCTTTGGCAGCCATGGGATATAAACCACTGGAGAGAAAAGATGGTGAAAGATCTTGAAAGTGCTGGTCGGTCAATTGTGTAAATTTAAGGATACAGGAACGGAACAAGAATGAATTTTTTTAAGTAGAATTTTCAATTCAGTGATAAAGTGACCCACGACTCCCTCAATGACTTGCGTCAGACTTCTTTACACTCCCTCACTTTATCTGAAATTGTTTTTTAGGTCGATGACCAAAACAACTTCCATTAATAGCTCAACACGATTAGATTTTATAAACAAAAATATATTTACAAGTTAAAGAGAATGAGAAAAGGACGCTTTTTACAGATCTAGCGACTACAAAGTAAATCTCGATCGAATGGATAGATCTCCCTATAATTATCAGTACACTTGTAATTTTTAAAGCTCAGAATTTCATTTCACAAAGCGTTTGTAAAATAAAAATTTAAGTACAGCGATCTCTGAGTAAGTTAGTCTTCAAAAAACATTTATTTTTCAGTAGTTAAGGTAGTGTGACATCTATAGTTATTTTATTAGTACAGTAGTGTTTATAAAGTTATTATCTTAACACAAAAGAAAAATTTAATTATTTTACACCAAAAAGTTGTTATTCACCAATATAACTTCACAAAAAATCATATCAATTTCAACAAATGTACATGAAGTTTAGGTAATTAATTTTTATGTCTGTAGAAAAAAACAAATTACTTAGTAACAGACGATTTTATAATTTATAATAATTAGTTACGTAACCGTGTGAAATGAAATTTTAAAGAATTATTTCACGTTTTCTTTATAATTTTTCATTCGATTAAGTAATTATTTTTTTAAATAAGATATTTTTCAGCCACGTCATCACGTAGAAAATAAATGTTTAAATTAAGTTTTTTAGTAGTTCATTGATCAATTTGTTTTACCACTACTATAAGAAGGTTCCGTAATCAAGAAAATTTTACGTCAACCATAATGTTGTACTTTTTGGTCAAATATTATGATAAAAGTTTAAGTCATTAAAAATTACCATGTATATTTAAATTTTGTGGATTATTTTAGGAGTACAATATTTTTTGTAATTATAAAAAATGGATAGAAGATGCAACCTATGAATCAATACGTAAAAAATTACGTAATACATTTATTCACATTTTAAACAGTTACTTTTTAACCACTTTCTATTTTTATTTTAGATAAAACAATTACGAAACCTTGCAAATTATAATACTATGACTCACCCTAGCTTCCTGTGATAGTTATCTAACTTCTCTACAGAGTTGTCTCTTAAGTATACGGTATTATTAAAAACACGTAGGAGACAAGACAGCAGTCGAAGGCCTGGCTGCATTTGCAACCTACATGTCACTAAAGATAAAGGCGGACACCTACCCAAGTGTTGTGTAGATATTGTGTAGAAGGAAGAATATTAAGTGACAAGAGTAAGATTAAAGTGGTGGTGAACTTTATGGCTTCTATTCGTCATTTTAAACATAATCGATTTATAAAAGTGACATTTTATGTATGAATAATTACAGTATTTTACAAGTAATTGTACACGAACATGACCCTGGATAATGCACAACATGTAACGGGTTTGGCGTAATTTCTTTTTCTTTATTGTAACTGCAATATCCAATAACCAAATTAAATAAAAAAAGTAACGGAATATAAATATAATAATTTCCATAAAGCTCTTGGAAGATTTTTCCACGATGACTAGTCAAAACCACTTTAAATCCGACTAATATAAGAAAATAATTTTATTAAGCAAAAAATTAAAAATTTTAATAATTAATACTTATGACTAAGCTAAAATTTATTAATTATCAAGGATTAAGCAGAATAATTACCAACCAAATTTATTCCAAGATACAACAAGTCATTAACAAAAACTACACCGATAAGTCAGAGTACGTATTTTCAAACCATAATACGAAAATGAGTGCAAATATTGTTACACAATTCAATAATAAAAAGATTTATTTGAACCCGTAAATATCCAGCTGTGTAAAACAGAGTGAAATGGTAAACCATTGCATTTTTATGTTTTTCCAAGTCTTCATAATTAGGTTAAAAAGTAAGACTAGTAAAAACAGGCCACCCGGAAAGCACTTTTTTACTTTTCAATTTTTAAATTGATATCTTCAATTAATTTACCAAAGGGTTTGGCAGTATAATAAAAGCCATTAGTTCCACAGGGAAAAAACTCTAAACTAGCATCAATTATACTTAGTATATGTCTTCTGTTCCGAAATGTTCTAGTCATATATTTGACTCGGGATAAAAGAAGAAACAGAAACAATTTTTATACCTGCAGATATAAGACCAAGTGAAATGAATACAACTACAGACGAATGAAGTCCATAAGAAATCCAATAAATAAAATTCCTGCCATACGTTAAACACTATATACTACTCGTAGTTCTGTTTGTTGAATTTTTAATGGATCTTTCTAAATTTTTCAAAGAGCTTAGAAACTATTAAAAAATATTTATTAGCACATTGGATTAATTTTCTGTACAATAGAAAAATACTCCTAAAAATCCGTCCAATTAAGAGGTAAATAAATGATTCGATTTTGATGGGTGTAAGAGGATGGAGGTGAAAGCCAAAGCCCACCAAAGACTGTAGAGCTATAAGATGATGACGGATTAATTTTCAGTCAACTTTTATTTACTGTACATATTTAGTGAAGCTTTTATGAACCAAATAAAGAGATATTTGCTCTATGAGCATCAATTAATTAATTAATTATATTTGTTAGAATGAAACACTAATTATTTTTCATCACTCACTTATAATCACTGATAATTTGATTTTATACTCTTTTTTTTAAATTTTACTTTCAGTCGAATCAGCAAACTAATCCTAAGGGCTGTAAAACATTATATTTTAATGAACGTTGTGTAAATTTACAGATTCAATCTTAGAATGGAATCCAGGACATTCGGCTTCGCAGTTGCTAGAGCACAACAAACCACAGACGTACTCAGTTCTATTTTTTTTATTTCAAGCTTTAAAATAGTTTTTATTTGAATTTCTGAAGTTACAGAATATATTTTCTATGCAAAAGCATTGGCATATGAAAAAATATAGTTTAAAACAACAACGTTAAAATATAAATACTGTTACCAGATGAAAATGTTTTGCTATAAACAAAACAAGACATAAAGGTAAAATGCGATGCAGTTTTCATTAAATTTCTCATACATAAAGTAGATGCTACAGGGTTACATGCTATTATTCCATTGTTTTATAAAATAGAATAGGGTGCGAATGACGGTTTCAGTTTAGCTTACTAAATAATAGTAGGCAAAGGCCACAATATAAATATCGCATTATTCTTATCACGACCCATAAACTTTCCAAATACGTGAATCCTTCATAAATGAGGTTATCCTTTCTGTTTTAACCCAACAAAATTAATTTTGTTGTACTTATTTTAGTTTTAAATTTTATGTTCTTCGCTTACTTATTGCTTATGTTGAATTAAATTACCTGGGATACTTTTTCATCTCCAGAAAATGTTAGATCCGTTTAATTATAAAACGGATAAACTCACAAACACCGAGCAGTAGATTATTAATTAATTAATAAACTTCACACATGCGAACTTCACTTACCACCTATTCCGGTTGTACAACTGTTCTATATTAAAATCCAACACTTTGTTCTTATTTTTTTGTTAAACTTTAACAATAATTAATTTAATAACAATTGTGAATTTTGCTTTTAACTTTTACGAACAGAATTCATTATTCTGTAGTTCTTTTTTTTCATTAAATTTTTGCTTTTTATATAAACGTACTGCAGACTTAATGATAAAATCAGAAATGATAATTATGGTGTTAAAAAAGTTTTTTTTTATGTAGGAGTATATTAAAACTCGTGAAGTTATATATGTTTTTAAAGTACAGTGGGACGTTCATTATCCGAACGCCTATCAACCGGACGACTGGTTAACCGGATGCCCTTCAGGAAAAAAAATCGTTAACTATGTACATTTATGTAGCTATGTATGTACTAATGTTTGCTAAATTTTGTAGATATAGAAATTTAAAATACCGTTATTGTATATTGTATTGAAACGTCGTATAATAATGCATAAATGCTTTGTTTGATACGAATATAGGCTATACAAGATACATTAATTTATTTTGCATAGGATTTGGTTGCAAGCGAAAGAGTTGCTCCCAACAAATAAAGGACATTTTCCGATTTTTTTTAAAACTAATTTTATGTAATGTTCTGAACATAATTCTGATTCTTTAGTCTTTTTAACTTTACTACATACTCGTATGCATTTATTCTGTAAAGTACAATTTAGTAAATTATAAAAGAACGTACACATTTATGTATTTTTACATTTACGTATTTAATAAACATTGAGTGACAAGTGCAATAGTATTGTGTATATTATAGCTCAATTTTCAGTTCTAGCTTCTTTAGAGTAAGTTCAGAAAATCGGTTATCAGGAAAAATCCATTTACCGGACGATCAAATCCCCAATTAATCCGAATAATCGACGTCCCACTGTATTACGACAGATATTATATTTATTCCAAATATAAAACTAAAGCGAGTAAAAACTACCCCACACAAGACGTCCATGAAATAAGATATTGAAAAATGTGAACTTAGGCCTTAATACAAAATTTGTATTAATGTAATACAAAATTAAGATATTAATGTTCATCCAATACTGCTATAAATCCATGTAAAATTATTTTACAAAAATTAAAAAAGCCAAAATATTACAACGAACATGAATTTAATAACTTCTAAACAAAAAAACTCCAAAAATAGCATGTGTAAGGTAACGCTTGTGTACGGGTGAATTCTGTTTTCTTCACAAATTTATAAACAAAAATGTTTGCCCATAAAATGCAGGTAGAATGTTAAGTTATTTGCACTTGATCTGCTACCAGAGCTACAAAAAATAGTTCTGTTGCTTATCATATGGTCAGCCAATATATGACAAACATTTAAGAACAGAAGAGGAAGATGTGTAAAAGACACTAGTCAGAGTTACCTCCTCTGAGAGTAATGAATTTCATCATAATAGCCAGACCCTGTGGTGAATGAAGTGAAGGTGTCATTTGCAGGGTGGAAAGTAGATGCTTTTCAGAGGGCCTGGAAAGCTGATAAGCGTATTTTTTCACTCAGTAAAAAAGGCAAATGTAAACCACCTCACATCATTTTACTTAAAATGCCTCTCTAGAGGTTTAAACCGGCTGATGACCTAAACACAAAGAATTTTTTTTACGTCTGACTGGCAAACAAAGAAGGTTTCAACCTTCTTTAACCTTTAAGTTATAATGACACAAAGTTTACAATATCATATCACTTCTTAAATGAACTAATAAATTTTATATTCAACTTATATTTGTATTAACCATATTACAGTTTTAATAAAAATTATGAACGTTGGAATATGATTCCAGTTTTTAATGTTTTTATTCCAGTACATAAGTTCAGTTCTTATTGTACTTATGTTTTCATTTTCATAGCTATTGGTGCGTGCCTAGACTGGTTAAGCACGAATATGCAGTATACATTTGTACTACATGTGTGGTATTCCAAGCTGTATTGAAATATTCCAGTCCTATGAATATGCTTAGTAAAAATTATATTCTGTGCATGATAGTATGATTGTAACTTAAAATTCTAAGAGAATTTGTAGAAATACTTTTATTTGCATATGAATACGTCAAATAACACATTAAATAAATGAATAATACTTCTAACGAAACTTAAGAATTCAAAAACTGCATTTAAATAAACAATCCATTAAACATCTTAAATACGTCCCAATTCTAAATTACTAAGAAGCGTTCAAATGTTTCGATAAACATTTATTTGTCAACTGAAAATTTGGATTAAAAAATTAATCTAAAACTCTATTCTTAGCGTAGGTATTAATTTCTTAATTACATGACAAAAGATAACACAAGTTTTAGTTTGCTAACTTAAAAGGCCGGTAGATTATAGTCTAAGTGCTGTGTAGACGATCTTCAACAGATAATAGATATTTCTTCAAAATTAAAACTACACAGCTTGGATCACTGATCATTATTACTGTCATCAACATCCACCGTATCTTAGGCCACTTATATCTGTTCGTGTCTATCTCCTCCTCGGTCGACCAACATTTTTTTCTTCCCACCGATTGATATCACCATGCGTACAACGGCAAACCATTCGCAGGCATAATAGGAGATGCATTGCTCATTTTTTTCAACACCCCTCAATGACACTGATCAAATATGTTACGTTGAGGTCCGACTTTACACTATCATTCCTTAAATTCTTTCCTAGTACAACCTACCTCACACTTTTTTTAAGATTTAATTTCAGCTGCCAGATATAAGACATCTGTCCATAATATTTAATTTACTATAAACAATGTTTTACTTAGTACACAACTTCTTACGATATAATCACTTCTGAAAGTAATGAATAAAAAAAAACAATCAGTCCTGGTTTAATTTAAAAGACGGCAATTTAGTAAGAACGAAATATGTGTATTAAAACAGTTAATATAGGTACTGAATATAAGTTGCTTATAAATTCACAATAGATAAAATAACAGGAACTATTTAAATTTATGTATTTTACAAAATACTTATAAGAAATTTCGAAACAACAGATACAAACGTACTTCAGGTTAATGTATATACGTTAATAAAACTTAGAAACACTAAGGAAAGGAATTAGTTTTGCCGTTAAATAATGTTATTTAAGTAGATGCACTTACCAATAGGTTAATAAATGTATAAATTCTTAATTTTTTTGAAAATCCCTAATATGTGTACATTGCAATCTGTTCAATTAAGAACAATAAGCAACCCCATGACCCACTGAGATGAGGATGATGTGTATGACGTGTAAATAAGGTGTAGTCTAGTACAGACCCAGGCCGACCATTCCTGCGTATGATTAATTGAACCCCAACCACCAAAGTACACCGATAAACTACTATCTAGTATTCAAATTCGTATAAAAGTAATTACCTTTACTAGGATTTGAACCAGGACCTTCGTCTCTGAAATCAGCTGTTAAACAGCTGATTCGCAGCGACGATTTTTTTACCTCTACACCAACCTGGTGGGTTTACAATTCAATACAATTTAAATCCTTAACCCACCGGCTAGAGTTGGGTTAACCCAATTGGTCAAATAGATAAACTCGTCACCGCAAGTCAGCTGTTTAACCGGTGATTTTCGGAGACGGAGGTTCCTGGTTTTAAAATCCTAGTAAAGGTATTTGTGGATGGTTACTTTTATACGGGTTTGAATACTAGACAGTGGTTACCGGTGTATTTTGATGGTTGAGGTTCAATTAACCATACAATTTACGTCATACACATCATCCTCATTTCATTGGGTAATGGGGCTACTTATTGTTATAAATTGAACAGACTGCAAAGTACTCAGATTAGGAATTAAAACAACATTTTAAATCCTTGAAAAACTTCTACGAAATAACGATACAGATACTTTAATACAGTAAATAATCTGCTTGAAGATTGTGAGAGGTTTATTATTCCATATATAATATACTACCGTATCTAATGCAATAAGAACCTTTGTAGTAATAAATTAATTTATGTATAAGGAAACATAAATAGGAGAAAGTCATACATGAGGTAGTTCTAGTTATTTAGTTGTATCAGAAGTTTATGGTTATGTGCTGATAGCAAAAACACCATAAAATATCAGTTGAACGTACTTTATAGAACGATTTTCAATGAACAGGTAAACTAGTGGTACCACCACAGTGCGGTTGTTGCTATCCACTGCACACGACGTGCATGTGTGAGTGTACGTGGATGAACACGGTAATAACTTCATGTTACACGACGAATGACAATCGTTTTTTTGTTCATTTTACCCCACCGAAACATTGTTATCCTTTTTGTGACATGTAATAACATGTGTATGTGATGTTATTATTTTTACACTTTTTTTTAGCAAAAGCAATACGACAAAAGTGACATGACACTTTTTTCTATTCATGATTATTACGTGAACGAAATACCGTGAAATCTCTCATAATTTGGTTTTAGTGCAACACATAAAAATCTATGCTTTTATGATTTTACTTCCTTTACGTATGCTATATTGTCCGTTATTTTATAGTACCATAATATTAATACGCGTGCAATTTTGTTCGAACGGGTGGAATCATGGTTTATTTTATGGTTAATTTTCTAACTTCAGGGTAGATTGCATTATGACAATATCATTGTTTCAGATGAAGTTCAGAATTATCCCGTTACAACACATCTCTATGTATGCTCATTCGTATTCCACGATTTTTTTAAAACACGACCAATGACACGGCCAAATAGATCGTGACAAATGAAATGCAAAGCCATTAAAATTCAGTATTACGTACCTGAGTGTCGATTTTTTTCTTGAGATGGTTATTCAAAATAATGCAACAAACTTGTAAAGTACGGTGTAAAAAAACAGATTGAAAATAGCGTTCTATATTGAATTATGATGAAAAATTCTATCATCCTCAAGATAAATGGGGCTAAAACAAAATCAGTTCTGCATTTTATCTCAAGGGCTGAATAAAAAAAATACCGAAGCTCTTAAAAGAAGTCTAAGAGGAAGTGTAAATCAAAACAAAATAAAGAGTTAATTTCTCGGAATTGAATGGAATTTGATTTTACAGCAAGATATTTTTGATGAATGAAATGAAGGTTAATTTGTAATTTATGAAAAAATAAATGCTTTTCTCGAGCCATGGCACACTGATAAACACTAAAAACACTTTTTAAATTTAGCCAAGAAGGAAATGGTAAACTACATCATCCCTAGGTTACTTAATAAAACCACTACTAGGTGTTAAAAAAAAGTCTATTGACCAAAACAAAATAAAAATATTTAAGAAAAATGGAGTAATAAAATTAAATCATAAAATTCAGTAGGATACAAAAGCGTACAACATAGTATAATTTTTGATTTGTAAATACCTTTCTTCTAACAAAGAAATCTGACATATCGGTACGCATCGATGCAGTAGCAAGAAACGTTAAAAAAATTAAATTTAAACGACCAGCTACAATGATTATAACAAGAAATGCATAAAATTATGCTTCGGCTTATATTTTTCAATGAACACAATCTTTTATAGTTATAAGTTAACCAAGTTATAAGGTACAGAATTTTAACATAGCAGTTCAAAATGTAAACAAAATTTCAATTTAAAATATAATCAGAATATTTTTTTACATAATTTTCTAATTTCAGTTACTACATAAACTGTTTATTTTATAAAGGATGCATTTAACTAAAATATCATTACACCTTCCGCTGTCATCTAACTGTAAAATTATTATTTCGTTACCATATAAATGTATTTTTGTCATATTGATTGTTTTGATAACTGTTTGTCATCCATTCTATTAGTTTAGTGTCATTTTATGACACTAAACAATACATCAAAGGTGTAGGATGAGCGGTTTAAAAAGCCATAAAGGATATTGCAAAAATTGTAATAACAAAGAGAAAACGTAATGGACCGAAGCAAGTTAAGACTACTGATTACCGACTTTAAAGGTTTCCACGAAGAGCAAAATCAGAACACCGGATGGACGGAAGAAAGAATACGACAGTGAAAAAACGCTGGGCAATAAAAAGATCATCCAAAAATACTGTAAGTTACCATAAGTGACTAAAATAGCCTTAAATGGAAAAAAATAGTTTACTGGTAATTTTACAAAATTATAACAGGAAATTTAATTAAACTATTATTATGATAGAATAAACGCTAATAAATCATGATTGATTAGTCCCATAAAATAAGCAAGTAAAAGTTTTTACATCATTTTTTGTTTTCAACATTTTGAATTTCATCATTGCGCTTTTTAAAATAAACGAATAGCAATTAGTGGAAAATTAATTAAAAGAAAGTCTTAATTTGTTTTAACTTTTCTTAAGTAATTAAGAAAGTAACAACAAGGCCAAAAGATGGAACACTCCATTAATTCTTATTATATCTGATAAAATGAATAGGATAATTTAGAAGTGTTCTTCTAAACTTTCCTACTTCAAGTTGAATCTTCAAATATTTGACGAGTCATTTTTCTTTCATAATTAATTCTATTGTTTCAGTTCCTAATTTCAACGGAATTAAAGGCGTGTCTCGTGTAAACCAAAAATTCCAAAATAGATTCACGGCTAGAACCTAGGTAAATCTTTTTGAAATTACGAAATCTCTTCATTTTCAAGACACGTTATTTCATATAATTTCGCTCGAATATTTTTAGAGTACACAGGTAATACATATCAAATAATAACTTTATATTGAATTCACTGCAACTAAACTACAACTATTTTAACTCCATTTTTACTAGAGCAGAAGTTAGGGACAACAGTGAAGAAGAGAAGCTGTGTTTCTTTAAAGATTATTATAAAACACCCTCTCATATTATTTTGAACCCTTTTATGAACAGCAGTATCTACAAAATCTAACAGGACGTCCGTAATAAAATAAAAATGACCCCTCTACCTCAAACAATATATTCTTGCTTGACCGGGACTTTAAAATCTTGTTACAGGAAGTTATGTATAAAATTATCAGGGCGAGTGTATTTACTGAACATCCCGGTTCAGTGGCTGTACTTGAACCCGCCGTAAAATGAAATTAAAGTAAAAGCCTTTAGGCCAACCATGTTGTTAATACAGTTGATAGCATAAACCCGCAAGAACAGAATTCCTGGATTCTATTCTCAGTTACGGTTTGTACAGAACTCCGAATTTTTTATTTTAGTTATTTTTCTATTTTAAATAATGATTTAGTCCTAGACATAATCAAGTTTAAACTTTAATGGAATTCTATCAAAGTACAATTATTGTTTTCCCAAATAACTTAATCAATATTTTTGTAAATAAATAAAAGTGGTATTCTATTTCTTCTTCTACCATTCAAGAATTAGGTTCTAGGCACTGGTCGCCCTGGGTCACCCCTTCCGAAGGGTCTGAAATCTTTGGCCATTCTAGGAATCCTGTGTGAAGAAATTATTTAAAGATAATCCGTCCATTTTCGGAGGTTGGTACTCCACAACCATCTCATTAAAAGAATAAACATATACATATATATATTGTATATATAATTCTCGCCGTATATCCTCATTTCTGAACTAATCTAATCTTCTACAGCCTTTTACTCTTCTCAAAAAGCGCATCTCTACATATCAGAGTGAATTCTCATGGATTTTCTACACCCCAGGCCTCACGGCCATACATGTCAATATAAGTACTATTAAACTACAAATAATATCCACATTCCACTGTGACATAACGTTAATTCTAGAATGAGTAGCTTATGATTACAGACGTAAGATATACGTTCAGGTTTTCTCTGTACAATCTTTTTTTGGCCTGTCCCGGAAATAGTCCTGGGCACACAAAAATACAGGTATGGGTAAAATAACTTCTTTGCATAAATAATATAAGATGCGGTCGTCTTACAGAATACAACCGATTTTTTTCGTGTCACCACATTCATATTTTTGTTGTTGTATGAAGCATAATGATGTAAATTTTTTAAAGTTTTAAATTGGTATTAGTAATCTATTCCCCATCGTTGAATTTCTTAAATGTCTAAAATTCTTCCATTTTGTCTGTTGTAACAGTTTGAAAATTTAAAATTTTAGGCTCAGAAAAGCGCAAAAACTTGTTTTTAAGATTTGAATTTTTGGAATTTTTCTCACGGGGGTCATCCAAACTTGATGCTAAATCCGTCACTATCCGAAATGTTCATTTGGTTTCACACAGTAAATTATTCTTTCCTTTTAGATATTTTAGTAACCGTAAAAGTATAGGTAGGTGCTTCCATACATTAGGCTATCACAAATATAAAATATTTAATAAAAATTAAAGACAAAAGGTAATATTAAACAATGAGGCTACAAAAGTAAACATCTGTTTAAAATTTGTTTTTAAATAGAACATGACCTAAACTAGTTTTATCTTTTTTCCGATTCAGTTGAAAACGGCATACTTTAAGAAATGTTAATAAAAATTTCGTTTTAATATTAAATATAATGCTATATGTAATAGTTAAAATAAATTTTTAAATATTTGATTCAACCGTGATAACGAAACGTTTGATTGGGTATTTTGCAAGTCAGTAGCGTTGTCATGGGGATGAACATCATGTGGTACGTATCTAATGAAATATTTAATACATTTATATTGAATCCCTTGTATGAACGGCGTCTTTTTCACGCGCCACGTTTATAACCTCATACGCTTCTTACAGGAAAATATAAATTTAGCGGTTCATATAAAATTCATATTTTACTTTTAATGATGTTCGTGTACGTTACAGCTACGTTAAAATGAAACCAGAAAATACGAAAAACAAAATTAAATTTGTTACGAGGCACATTTTTATTGTTAAATTTAAACAGACAAATTTTCAATCACATAATCGACATTATCTACAACCAATAAATTACAATAGATAGTTTACATAACAATTGCGATAGAATCCCGGTTATCCGAAATAATTGGGGCGAGCCCATTTAGGATTTACATAATCTGGACGTAACAATGAATGAAAAGTTAATTTATTAAAAACATAGGTTTTTAAACTTACAAAGACTATCTTTTTAACAAGCAGTTAATACATTTTTAGCTTAAAATTAAAATAAAAGTTAATTTTTTCAGTCTGAAATTTTCTTCTGAACTTCATAAAGTTTTTCGTATTCGAACTGTTCCATTGTTTTTTTTTTGTTTGAAGTCTTAACTGCCAACTAAGAAATGAGGAGGGCATAAGATTGGAACTGGAAGTTTACAAACTGAATGGGAAGATCGCAGAATATTGAAATCGATGGAGGGCGCACGTAAAGAGAATACCTGAGGAACGGATACCCCTCAACGTTTTGCAATACAGTCAGCGGGGGAGTTGTTGGGAAGCCACGCAAGAGATGGCAATAATTCAAGAGTTTTGTCGCTGTTCTGAGTCGGAACACGCGGGAGTTGTTGATTGTCAGAAGAATAAAAAGTCTTAACTTATGTTGATAACGTTTTCTTTATTTTTTGTTCATTCTGATAGATTAAAACACCAATCCCAACATCCACGGGAACAGAGTGCAACAATTCACCCTTTTCTATCCTTTTTAATGCCTAAAAGTTTTCATCAATAGCCCAAAAATAACGCGTTTACAGAACATTCTGCTTAAAAAAACAAAACACAAAAACACACTATTTACGCAAGTGATCGAAATTTAAATGCTTTAGTTTTTCTGTTCTCTTTATTTAAAAACGTTTTCTTTATTTTTTGTTCATTCTGATAGATTGAAACACCAATCCCAACATCCACGGGAACAGAACGCAACAATTCACCCTTTTCTATCCTTTTTAATGCCTAAAAGTTTTCATCAATAGCCCAAAAATAACGCGTTTACAGAACATTCTGCTTAAAAAAAACAAAACACAAAAACACACTATTTACGCAAGTGATCGAAATTTAAATGCTTTAGTTTTTCTGTTCCCAAAAAACCTGTAGAGAGATGTGCTAGATTTCAGCTCTTTAGGTGATCGGGAAACAGTGAAGAGTGAATCAGTCTGAGGATTCGTGTGAAGAGAAATGTGCAAGATTTCAGCTCTCTAGGTGATCGGGAAATAGTAAAGAATGATTGAATTAGTCTGAGAACTTTCGTGAAGAGAGATGTGCTAGATTTCAGCTCTCTAGGTGATCGAGAAATAGTAAAGAGTGATCTTGCGTGTTTATTATTATTTAAATTTCCTATAGAAACTTTCATTTTTTTAAATTTTCTTTAAAAAATTCTTCGTTAGATGGTGTGATGTGTATGGTAGTGTGACCAACTAATAAACAAGCACAAACAAGAACTGATTCTTTAGGTGTCATTAAGAGAGCTGACTTGCTAGTAACCACTAAACCAGTGAACAAATCAGGTGATTGTCAAATCTAAGTAAGATGAGAAACACACTTTTTAATTACTTCTGATTTTTATAATACTACTGTTATAGCCTTGATGGTAGGAGTTTTGAAATTAACCCAAAAAATATTGGATAAAACGAGTGATGCGGTAAGCCGACTTGTAACTGTAGGACATCAACCCACTATCCACGACTAATGGCAGATTAATGTAAACTGAAGCATAAACGACTTATTTCGGAGGACCTAGTTTCATTTAATGGCGCCAGAAACCAACGGCGGAACGACTGAATAAGCAAGATACAACGATAGAAAGTACACTGCGGGAGGCAAAGGTAAAACGATAAGTAACTGCTGGAACAGCAGGACATCACTGGTCAACTCAAACACAAAATCAGAAAACGTACAACAAAATAGACTAATTCGCTTACCTGTTGAATGGCCTGAAGTGTAGAAACGGCGTCCACGCGACCCGTGTCCGGGTTCGATTCACACTGTAACTTTAATGTTTGATACGAAAACAAGAACAATAGTAAATGATTATAAATTACACACATAAGCAAAATCACACTTGAAAATGATGTATGGTACATCAGAAACGAACGAAGCATAACGACGATTGCAGAAGCGACGCCATAGGATGGCCGGCGCAGAGAAGGCACGAACAGTCTACATGCCGCAGAATCTAACCAGTGAGTGAGTTGACCGGGAAGAAAGGAATGTGAGTAGAGGGAGAAAAAATACGTCATGAACTGAGGTCACCATCGGAAGTCAAGACAAGTATACAGGCAGAGGCGGGAAAAAGGTTATTAATACAAAATCAGTGTATTTAACGACGATAATAATTAGTAATTGTTAGACGGGGGGGGGAAGTGGCGTTAACATACCGCCCGCCTAAATCGATGAAAGCGATTTACAGAAACAAAACTAGCAGAGAAGATCGAAGAACGAAGCCGCCCGCCCTGAAACAACCAGGGAGCGGTAAACGTAGCAAAAACGACGAGAACGAAGCAAAGAAGACGACGAAGAAGAATCGAATGAAGCGAAGAACGGAGCATCTTGAGGTGGCGTGACAAACGCACGGGTTTGCCCGGCCAACGACGAACGGAACATCTTCCACGGCTCGCGCGGAAGCCAACGAGAAAGCGGAGTATCTTGATGTGATTGTCAACGAGGGTTGACAACCAGAAGCGACGCAGAAGAAGAAACGAAGAAAGAAGACGGCGAACGAAGAAAACAAGCGAAGAACAAAAAAATGAACGAAGAACAAAACGAATGGAGATGAGTTGAGCGTGGAACGAAGTGAAAACGGCGGAGAAGTTAGTTGCCCAAAGGCAGAGCTAACTGATAAGCGGGTTGCGAAACGAATTGACGAGCAGGCGAACAATGTTGGCGAGAATCGAGAATTGCGGTACGGCGAACTTCACTAACCAGTTGTGAGTGAATCCGTGATTGAGGTTGAGACGACGAACGAGAGTTGCGAAGATCACACCAAGCATTGAACGAGCGAAGAGAGTTGAAATTACAATTATTCACCGGTTGTGAATATTGTATACGATGTTTGGGGCCCCGCCCGCCAAGAGGGGCTAAAGGCGTGCGAAGAGAGTTAGCAGAACATGAAACGACTGAGGAGGGCCGGTTGCCCTTTAGCGAAGCGACTTGCAGCGGTTGATCGAGAGTGTTTGCGAGAGACGACGAGAAGCGATGATTTGAGATGAGTTGGTTAGCCGTAGAATCGACTGAGGCGAACGTAGTAGGTTTTATTGGCGAATTAGCGATGATGCAGCGAGATGCGAAGCGGTTTGGCGAAGAATTGACTGAAGACGACTCGGTGGAGGCCTTCAGTACAGACTTGAATCGAGGCGTTGACTTGAAGCGAGGCGCAGAGTTGAAGCGACGAATTGGCGTAGTACCAGCAGCAAGATCGGTCGAGATACTGGCGGAGTCAGTAGACGAAGCGAGACGAGGATCAACAGCGATGATCTCGGACGAAGCGGTGAAACGATTTGAAGGCGAAGAGACAGAAGTATGGTGAAGACGATTAGTTGAAGCAGAAGGGCGATTAGTTGAAACAGCGGCGTGATTCGAATTATTGTTGAATACAGGCGAAGCGAGTAGGCAGCTAGGCGGCTGGACGATAGAAGCGATAGATTCACTGATTACAGGGTTTGAGGTGACATCGAGGTTGATTGATGACTTAGCAGGAACGATAGTTTGTTGGTCAGCGACGATAATTTGAAGCGAAGATGAATTTTTATTTGACGAGTGATTTTGAACAGCAGGCGATGTGAGATTAACATCAGTAGCAGGCGACGAGACTTGAGCGTTGTTAGCGAAAACAGATGTTAAGAGCGAATCGTTACTTGAAGCAGAACTAAGTGGTTGTAGTTCGGGCAATTTTCCGAATACTACATAACCAAATACGGTTGATAAAGCGGATGGAGTACCTTTAATTAAAGGCGTTTTACTAAAATCGAGAATTTCTGAAAAACAATCAGCGCCAAGCAGTAAATCTACTGGATTGGGGCTGCGGAAGCGAAAATCAGCTAGCAGATGTTGTGAAAACTGTTCACCGACTGACTTATGAATTCGAGAAGCAGGTAGGCGGTCTGATATTTTGTTAATAACAGTAGCCTGAAGCGGAAGGCGAAAGTTAGAATTTTGCGGCGACAGAATTGTAAAATTTGTAATACCTTTAACTGAGGTGACTTCGGCAGAAATGCCTTGCAGGCGTTTAGAAGTAGGAACGATGTCGAGTTGCAGTGAACGAGCGGCGTTGTATGTTAAGATGCTGGACTGAGATCTATTGTCGATCACAGCGCGAAGCGGAACGATTTTGCCGGATGAATCGACAGCATGAACGATAGCAGTACCTAGCAGCGCAGTTTGGCCGTTAAGTCGACATGAAAGTGAATAATCGGCAGGTTGGTTAACAATAATGGACGAGGACGACGAATTTGAATTAACTACCGGCTTATCAGCACAGCAGGTAGTACAAGAATTAATTGGCGGAGTTGCGATAGTATTAGCTTGAATCGGCGGCGAAGAATTAACAAGTAGGCATCCAGTAGACGGTGAATTTCTATCCGGATGCACGGCAAGATGAGACGAACTAGAAGTTGGCGAATTATGTGAATTAACAACAGAAGCGGTGGACGAATTAGATTTTTGAGGGCTGCGATCAATATGCAGCAACGTATTGTGCGATTTTGACTGGCAGATACGACAATGTTTATTTGAGCTACAATTGCGGCGATCGTGTCGCCCGAAGCAGGCAAAACAAAGTTTAAGGCGAGAAATAATTTTGTAGCGATTATCTACATTTTGTGCAAGAAATTCACTACAGTTGTGAATTGAATGAAAGTGAGATTCGCACGACAGACATTTGAGTGAATTTGATTTGACGAAAAACGAAGGTACATTATCAGAATTAGGAGACGGCAAAATAGGACTACGATGACTGTGTACAGAATTGAAATTATCGGTTACCGGGTTAGCTGAGTCCGGTTGATCGAGGTTTGAATCGCTGGAGTGCGAAGAACTAGCGTTATCTGTAGGTTGAGAAGAATTCAATAATTCTAAAGAATGCATTTTAGCGGTAACGAATGACATTAAGGCCTCGTATGTAGGCACGGCTGAATTAGGATTTGAATCCTCGAACGCTTGCTTTGTTACAGGATCCAAATTAGAATAAGCTATCTCAAAAAGTAAATATTCAAGTAAATTTATATTTAGCAGACGTAAGGCTCCGATTGATGATTCGTGGATATTAAGAAAACCTTTTAACGATTGATAGGACGGAGTGTCAGATTTAACGAAATTGAAAATCTGATTTAAGTGAACATTTGCTATGCGCCTTGAGTTGGAGTAGCGCTCAACAATTAAATTGTACGCTAACGTATAATTTTCAAGCGAGAGAGGCAGGTGTTCTATTAGACGCAGTGGTTCACCGACTAATGAGCACCTCAAATAATGGAGTTTTTGAACAAATGATAACTCAGAATTATTGTGAATTAAATCATTGAACAAGCTGATGAAATTCTGGAATTTTGCAACATCTCCGTCGAATGAAGGTAGGCGAATTCGAGGTAATTGTATTAATTGCGAATTAGAAGACTTGACTTGATTTTGTAAAACGATTGTATTGTCCAGAGATTCAATTAATTTCTGGGCGCGATCAATTAACTGGAAATAATGAGTTTCGAATGCAGTGCGTTCTGATTCGAAATCTGTTTCGGGTTGAAGTAATTCGATATTTGTTTGTATCTGTTCGAAGTCACACCAGAGGTCTAAGAATTTGTCAAGTCGTAATTTGACTTGGTTAACTTCAACGTCAGATTGAAGAAAATTATTAAAACGAGAAAGATGATTATTAACAACGTTGCGTTTTTTGATTAAAGATTGTAAATCGTCCATGTTGAAAATAATGAACGAAGACAGCGAGCGAAAAACAAATAATAGAATGTAAACAAAACACAGCTGTTTATTGAATCTAGGTTAGTTGCAACTATGATGTGTATGTTGCAGACGACACGAGTGAAGTGATTCTCTCAGCGCTAGCAGTATCGACGGACAACACGAGAGAGAGCGAATGAGAGAGAGGGCACGCATGCGCTGTAAGCTGCGTGAACCAGTTAACAAGAACGAAGGAAAAAATGGCGACTCTAGCCAAATTCTGGCCGTGTCGAAAGATATAGCACTGAACCGATCTACTGTGACGTCAGCATAGCGTTGGTTGATACTTGTATTGAATGAACGCGTCACAACAAACTGATAATGCGTTGCATTTGTTATGCAACCTAGCCCCGTATTTTTTAACTGAATAAATGAAATTGTTTTTAATATTAATAATTTTATTAATGTTTTTATTAATATATTGAACACATGTAAGGCACGAAACACAATAAATGACACGATGAATGTAATGTAACACCATGTAACGACGAATTAAACAAAATACTGAAATTGTTGACGATTGAAAAATTAAGACAATAGACTGTATTTCCAAATATGCACTGATAAATATCCTGCCCGCGACGGACCAAAATGTTATAGCCTTGATGGTAGGAGTTTTGAAATTAACCCAAAAAATATTGGATAAAACGAGTGATGCGGTAAGCCGACTTGTAACTGTAGGACATCAACCCACTATCCACGACTAATGGCAGATTAATGTAAACTGAAGCATAAACGACTTATTTCGGAGGACCTAGTTTCATTTAATGGCGCCAGAAACCAACGGCGGAACGACTGAATAAGCAAGATACAACGATAGAAAGTACACTGCGGGAGGCAAAGGTAAAACGATAAGTAACTGCTGGAACAGCAGGACATCACTGGTCAACTCAAACACAAAATCAGAA
Organism: Catonia carolina; assembly: GCA_035578175.1. NCBI lineage: Eukaryota > Metazoa > Arthropoda > Insecta > Hemiptera > Achilidae > Catonia > Catonia carolina. The sequence goes on along the minus strand of JAQMRL010000022.1, from coordinate 493,613 downwards.
AACGTACAACAAAATAGACTAATTCGCTTACCTGTTGAATGGCCTGAAGTGTAGAAACGGCGTCCACGCGACCCGTGTCCGGGTTCGATTCACACTGTAACTTTAATGTTTGATACGAAAACAAGAACAATAGTAAATGATTATAAATTACACACATAAGCAAAATCACACTTGAAAATGATGTATGGTACATCAGAAACGAACGAAGCATAACGACGATTGCAGAAGCGACGCCATAGGATGGCCGGCGCAGAGAAGGCACGAACAGTCTACATGCCGCAGAATCTAACCAGTGAGTGAGTTGACCGGGAAGAAAGGAATGTGAGTAGAGGGAGAAAAAATACGTCATGAACTGAGGTCACCATCGGAAGTCAAGACAAGTATACAGGCAGAGGCGGGAAAAAGGTTATTAATACAAAATCAGTGTATTTAACGACGATAATAATTAGTAATTGTTAGACGGGGGGGGAAGTGGCGTTAACAACTACAGTAGTGAAATGAAAAATCTGAGTTTAGATTAAGGTAAAAATATAACTCAGTATTTCTAAACTCAACGTAAGGAAACCAGTAAAACAAAATCACTTAAAATAAATCCTTTAAAATTTCCGATTACGAATTGAGAATTGAGCAAGGAAATCATTGAAATATCGAATTAAAGAAAATATTTATATTTAATGAATAAACAACAGTTCAGAATGTTTTACAGTTGAATCGTTAACAAAATAATTCACGTCTGAATTTAAATCACTTTCTCAAAAATAACAGTTTACAGTGAGTAAACACCGTAAAAAAGTAAACAGATGTTTTCTGCAACTTCACACCAAATTACCTAGGCTACCTCAACTGATAGTCTAGTTTCTCTTGAATTATTTTGTTTATTGCACAAGGAACTGTATTTAAATTGTTTTTCAGTTTTACAGACAAATTTCGGTAGAATTTAATCTTTGAATTCAATTTTAAATCTTTGGAGAGTGGAAAAAAGAAGACTAATGTGGCAAAAACATTCAACTTAATTTTTTCTACCGTTAACTCTATGGTTATAGTTTAACAGAGAAAATATCAATGAGGCAAGTGAAAAAGTTAACACTCATAATAATTAAAAATACGGAAGTACTTAACATAATTATGAGTGAACTTCATCAAACTAACAATAGTTAATATTTTTCCCTACCTTCTGTTATTACTCAACTTCTCTAATAAAGTAAAAATAGCAATGATACTGGCACTTTATGACTTTATAACCAGGATGACTTTATAACCAGAGTCGACAGTACATTGTTTTTACAGGTTGTACCGTTGAAATTGAATTTTTGCGTTGATTGAATAAATAAGTAGCCTACTTAGTATTGAATAGTTCGAATAAATGTTAATTTTTGGTTTAAAGGTACATTTATATTGTATTTTTTTATTGATTGATGATGCCTACATAAGCCTTGGGCTTGTGCGTACGTGATATGAGGTGATTTACAGATAAAAAAATGTCAGACCTGACCGGGAATCGAACCCGGGACAGAAGCCAGTTGAGCTGACCACCACTACACATCACGGGCCAGCGTACCATTTGCACTGCATCTCGGACTGTCTACACTGCGGGAACTTGGAACCACCTGCCTTAGGATGTAACCAATCAAATAATTGGGAATACCAGGGTTAAAAAGGTACAATATAATTGGTAGCAATTTTTAAAATTGTCATCTATCATTTTGTTTTGTCCGTCTGTCCATCCCTCAAAACCGGATGTTAAAAACTACAAGAGATAGCAAGAAAAGATTTTTGGATTCGTAATCTACACAAAAAGTTAGGGGCCTAAATTGGGCTGGAAGTTGCGGTTCAAAACAATCTAAGTCAGAAACTACAATAGATACCAACAAACGGTTTTCAGAGTAATCTACATAAAAAGTTAGTGGGCCTGAATTTAGTTTCAAATCATTTGAATCCTCTTAAGGAATAGTTAAAGAAATCAGTGGGTTTCAAGTTCCAGTTTAGACCGGAAGTGTTCCAAATCCGAAAGTAAAAAAAAACAAAAAAAAAAAACAAAGTCGAAATTTGGAAACAAAAATAGTATTATTCGATTCCTCTTAAAGAATAGACAGAAATCATTGGCTTTGAAGTTCCCGTATCGACAGGAGTGGCCCAAAACCAGAAATCAAGAAATCTAAGTTGGATTTCGGAAATAAAAATAGTGTCATTAGATTCCTTTTAAAGAGTAGACACAGAAATCATTAATGGTTTTTGCCATAAGTCAAAGGAAAGCCTTTTTAAAAATTGCCACCAGCCATGAGACGCATCGACTCATGAAACGGATTTTTAATAATCAAATTATTCAAATACTCGACACTTCATTAAAATATTTAGTTATTAAGGCTAATTATACATAGACCTATAATATTAATGGGGAAATAAACTTTGAAGTCGAGTACTGTACATCCAAAATAATGGTTCAACAGCATTGATTGCGCTGTACAATATTCTGTTTGTATACAAAACGTGATTTAAAGCGATCCTACCAAATTATCCTATTAACCACATATTTACATGAACGTGATATCTGATGAAACTACATACGTATCAAAATGCATCTGTACTACAGAATCAAAGCGTAGACTTATGTATTACAGTAATGGATCCAACATTATCTGAACATTAAACATGTGATTCCCGACAATTTTCTATTCAAAATAAAATGTAACTTTAGAATAATATTTTCTATAATTTTATAAACATTTATTGTAAAAGGTGAATCGACTTGTTAAAAAAAACGAATTTAGGCTTCCTCCTCAGCAGAGCGAAACGTACCAAGTTTAATCCCTCATTAAGATCTGCAATTTTACTGCATTTTAAGACTCAATTTTAGTGTTCCTTACACTACCATGGTTCCTTATGATTAATATGACATTAGAAGTCATAAAACTAAAAATGCCCATAACAGACAGGTGGAGTGTCAAATTATTTGTACTCAATCTGTTAGTTGCAGGGCTAAAATAAATAGTTCTGTTTCTTATCACACGGTCAGCCAATTATATGACTGAATCATTTAAGAACAGTAGAGGCAGAGGTGTAAAAGACACTATTCAGAGTTATCTCCTCTAAAAATAATGAATTTCATTATAAAGCCAGAACTTGTGGTGATTAAGTGATGGTGTCATTCGCAGTGTGCCAAATATTTGCTTTTCAGAGGGCCCGGCATGCTGATACGCTTACTTTTCCACTCAGTGAAGAAGGCAATAATTGTAAATCACCTCACTCCTCGTTTTTACTTAGTAAAACCTCTACAGGTTCAAATTAGCCTTTCGGCTAATGACCTAAACAAAAAAGTAAAAAAATAAATAATTTTGTTTTACGTCCGATTATTTTTAAAAATAAATGTTAATCCAAACGATAGACGAAAATGAGTAATGAAAAATTGCCAGATTTGACCGGAATCAAATCCCGGTCACCTGGCTAAAATCCACTGATAATTATTTTTGGGCACGAGCCGGCCAAAATAAATAAATTCTACCAAGCAAAAACTTCGTAAGTATGTCATTTCTAAGTACAGTTACCATACGGGGTTACCCAGACAGTCCTAGTTTGATAAAGTAAAGGTTCAGGATATTGGTTTATAAAAAAATTACATTTGAACGGCTAACAGTATAAAAATCAGTTTTTTCTGCGAGGTTGCACTATTTCATCAGCGCCAGCGCAAATGAGGGAAACCCGTTCGTGTTAATTTGGAAGTCTGCACTTCGGTCAACTAATTTAGTAGGTGGCCTACTGTACAGTCATTATTGAAGGTGACCATCGTGAATTGTTTACGTTGTGCTTACGTTTACTTTTCATCATCTCATACTCGACACAATTAAAACAATACAAAAATCTTTTTTACATTCTATTTTTTACGAAATCTCTCAGTAATCAATAAGATTAAATTTTGGAAAAGGAGGGTTAGATTTCATCTCAATCCGTACCTCTATTATTTGACAAATTATTAATATTAGTATAAGTTAAGAGGTTTCTTAAAACACGCTTTTTCTTATAAAAACTTTTTTATGTTTTTTAAGGTTTGTCCAGTTTTCTTCTACCACTGTTCTAGAATTGCAGAAAAAATATGGTAACCCTATTCCAAACATAGTCTTAAATTTTTCCAATCGTCAAGATATCCAGACTTCTAAAATAATACAAAAATTCAACCAACTGAAAAATCATCATCTTTGTCTTAATCTTATCTTCAATTCTTAAAAAAAAAATTACAAAGTTAACTTCATAAAACTATGGAAGCACACTACTCAGCGTTGTTTTCGTCATTAAAGTGTAAAATGGAGACATTTATCATTATTTTCATCAATTTTACATTTAACACGTAAAATGATTGAACTATATTGTATATTCAAAGTTTATCACTTAAAGATACTGTCATGTTTGTAGGCTATACTGAAGAAAAATATACTAAAAATAACTTTACTTGTTCAAAGTGAAATACAATTAAAGATGTACAATATAAAAAACATAAAAATATAAAAACATTTTTTTATAATATGACAGACACCCGAAAGCATTAACGACATAACACATCAAATAACACTTTCTTATTATTACAGACGTGAGAAAACTATGTAGCTCACAACTTAAAGATTAGCTTGAAGAGTTTATTAAAAGTTAGATGAGATTATTTTTAATTACTTCATCTTGTCCATAACACATTCTTCATAAATTCTTTATTTAATTTTATACCAGTACGTGTAGTAATTTGAAAATTAAAAGTTCAACAATTTAGTTCACACAAAACTTTTCTTGTTTTAATATATAAGTAACAGTAATAAGATTTCAAGATATGTGACAGCTGTCTGGTAGATAACAATAGGGTGTCAACGATAAGAAGTGGGAGGAAGGATTCGTAGCGTAATATCATTTCTATTCTTGAATTTAACAGAGGAGTGAAATGTGTAAACATAAAATGTGTTTTATTGTCTAACACGTTGACAATAACTTATCAGTTTTACCCTTTTACTTTTTAAGTATCACCTACATTTAGTTTACAGAAATGTAATACGAGTTTTCAGAATCTGTTAGTTTAGGAACAAAATAAAACACGATAAGGTTAAGTCACCCTACAGTTATTTTAAAGTTTTAAACACACTTTAAAAACATAATGGTTATAGGAATCAGATGCTCCAGAGTTAAGTTTTTGTTACACTTTTGTACGTCCCCCCCTAATTTAAACACTACGTGTAATTTTATAAAAATATTACTTCAATGAAGAGTGAAAACTAAACAAATTAAAAGAGCTGGTGTGAAACACTGACACAACTTTCTCTTGCCAATGCAATTGATTAACATTATAACCTAAAATTAGTAATAAAACAGAAATAAACAAAAAACTAACCTCAATAAACATAACCTAATCACTCTTTCACGCTAAACTAGGCTCTACAGAGAAAAATGCTCTAAATAAAAGTTGTAGATCTTTTAATTTACTATAAATTTTATTACTTCCACTTTGACGTAATGCATACTAAAGCTGAAATCTTTAAAAAAATCTACTTTTTTACACGTTTTCGTGAGAAAAAACAGAAAATCGCTAATTACCGTTAAACTAAGCGTTGTATAAAAAAAATGTTTGAAATAAAAGTTGTAGGTTTTTAAATTCTCTACAACTTTATATATACATTTTTGTTCAAAATCTTAAAAAAAAAGATTTTTTTTTACGTGAAAACAGCCTCTCCAAGAATTTTAGCAGATATGCCTCCTACCCTATTATATCCTACTCTATCTCGATTTCGGAAAATCGACATGAAAACAATACTTTCCTTCCTATATATTCATATAGGCAAGAGAAAGTAAAAAGCTTCAGCACTGTTATTCAAGAGTATACTATGATGAGTTCATGTTTAGATGACGTTTCAATGTTATTTTGTAATTATTAATGTGTTTTGAAATTATCTCTAGAACTGTATTAATTGTAATATGTCGTTGTTATGATTGTTGTTAACATGGAGAGTTGATTGTATGCAAGTATTTAAAGATTCCTATTTCGTATGTAAAAATATTTTAAAATAATAAACAAAAGCAAAAAATCTTGATGTGTTTAATTTGTTTTAAGATACAGTTTGGTCAAAGATATCTTTGCAGTTCGTAATATTAATTTTCACCCAAAGCATAAAAATACATGAAAACAGTGTAAAGCAACAGAAATTGTTGGTCCCTAAAAGGACCACTAACGGCTGTTTTCATCCCAGGAAAGGGTGAAATTAACTCTGGGCCTAGCAATGTTATTTGTTTTCGTAAATTATGCAAAATTCTAAATGATTTAACGTGTATCCAAGTTTATGTAAATCTGGAGGGAACAACATATTTCCTTCAGGGTGTGCTTTCTACAAACCAATAAATAAGGTACAATCCTATTTTAAATCATTGGATATTAGAAAATAAAAGAACAAAAAATATTTCAAAATTGGGTGACAATTATACTGTTTCTTATTGCGGATTAATAATTTTAGTAATGCTTACTTGTAAAGTAAAATGTTACCTTTTTTCATCGTTTAATGACTTAGTCATTTATAACCGCATCAGTTTCATCGGATACAAAATTTCTACTGCATTTTCATGCGAAGAAAGTATCTGAAGCTTATGTAAATGATAAACATTATAACCAATTATTACATCCTTAATTTAATTGTATCCAGAACCTAATTATACAAAACCTAAACTAATAGAATACTGTTAATAGATTAAACGTAAAATTAATAGTCGTTTTAAGACACAGAAAGATGCAATTGAGATAAACTACAGCGTTGTAGAAATGTTTTTATTTGTTGCTATAATTTTCTCATTAAAACATAAGTCGTACTGCCAAAAAGAGATTTACGTTAATAAAATAAAAGGGCTGAAAACGCACAAAAATTCACCTTCCCTTATGGTGCGGACAAAATTTTTTTTTAAGACAAATAATTTTGAATTTCAGGCATTTTTTATTTACAAAATAATGTTCAATTTATTTATGCAACTAGGCAAAAATAATTAGCAAAAAATGATAAAAATTCGTATTAAATTAAATAACAAACAGAGAAATGGTGTTAAATTAAAACTTTTAATTAAATTTGTGAAAATTTTACCGTATTAACGTATCACGCTTCTACTATATCAGCGTTTCACTTGTCTTTGTACAATTCCTGGTAGATCAGAAGAACTCATATTGCGTATTTAGGGATTATTAAAATTTAGAGACTTGTCAAACATGCAGATCGGTTGAAACATTGCCTTGTACATTAGAAATTTCTTCTTGTTCTCACAATCAAGTATTAGGCTCCCCGTTCCAACTCACAACAGCGACAAAATATTGAATTATTGTCATATTTTGCGTGGTCTCCCAACATCTCTCCACTCCTCTGGTCTGCATTCCAAAACATTGAGAAGGATCATATATGATATGATTTTATATTTTATATATGATATGATTTTTTTATTGAGAAGGATCCTTTTTTCAGGTATTGTCTGTACGTGCTCCCTCCATCGATTTCAATATTCTGCTATCTTCCCATTCAGTTTGTAAACATCAAGTTCCGTTCTTATATCCTCATTTCTTAGTTGGCCCCTACGATTGTAACCCTTTGTACTTCGACGGAATCACAACTTTTTCGCCCGTACTCAACTCTCCTGTGGTCTAGTACTAATCCAAGACTCACTTCCATAGAGTAGGACTGGGGCAGCCATCACCTTGTAAAATTTTATTTGAGTTTATTTTCTTGTTTTCCTGCCTATAGTCTACGCCAACGGTGTTTTTCAGTACCACCAGTTGAAAGCGAAGAGGAAAAGGGAGCAGGAGGAGTACTGCTTGAGTCCCAGCTCCGTGTAGTTGCGGGGTGAAGGGTACGGGTGAGGTATATTGAATGAGTGATGCATGCTGGGAGAACGATTGTTGTATTAGTCTGATACAAAACATTAATTTTCAAACTTTCCGTATTTAACATATTTGTTTCTATTTATTACAATTATTTATTTACATGTTTTGATATAAAATGGTAAGTTAAATATTATGAATCCGACCAAGTTAATAACCCAGTAGGTATTTGTTAAATTAATTCGCCGGATGATAAGAAAATGTTTTTAGTCTAGTTAGTACACGCTGCCACTACAAATGCAGTTGCTGTGAAACACTACTAATTCATTCATACACTCATTCATTCTCCCACTACTATAACAACGCACTGAATTCCTCCCAACTACACGGAGCTGGGACTCAAGCAGTAACAACCTCATAAAAAAACCAAGGTCCCTCTGGCTCCGGATGGTAGCACCTTGTCACGGCCCCGACCTAGGGATACTAGGCAAAAATGGTCAACGGCCTTAAAGGCGGAAGAACCTAGAGAGATACCTCGAATAAAAGGTCCTGCATGCTTGAAAGTAAAGTAAAGTAAAGTAGCGGCCCTACTATCATACTTAACCTGCGCAGCGTTCGTTAAGCGACCAGGGGATTTATTAAGTTATTGACAAACTCACAAACAGCCTCGAATTCAGGACATCAGTCATTTTAATGTTAAAATTATAAGATAATATGAACTACAGTAATTTAACTATACAAATAAATATAGTAAACATAAATGAAACTAATTAAAACTGTCATTTACATACTTATCATTCCTCTTAAAATAATAATAATTTATAAATATGAGTTGAATACAACGCAATATGAGTAAGATTTATCTTTAAAACCATAAAACACGTATAGACTAATCTTAAAGATAAGAAACTCTAAAGATTAGGTCTCATCAATCGTATGAGTAATTTAAGATTTTAATTTTCTTAAGAAAATTATCGTAACTTAAAACCATAAAAATTTATGTCAAAATAATTAATGGTATATTTAATGGATTAATTAAAAAGAAAATTGTACGTGTAATTAAACTTATTTTAACGTTATAAAACCACTACCAAAATCGGTATTTCGTTTTATAAAGCAAAGAAGAAACGAGCAATAAAATGAATTCCAATGGCCCGTAATAAAAGAAAATAATTTTTTACTTCCCCACTATTAAATAAAACGAAAGCCATAAAATAAATAATACCCATAAAATGTTATTCAAAAATCCGCCGCTGGCCATTCAAAAAAATAAAACAAATGTTTACAACCTCTCACACAGCTTTGTAATACTTTTTAAGATGACAAGATGAAATTAAATCTTTCTTGGTACACACATTAATTAGGCTCTATACATTTAATAATAATTCATAAAAACGTTATTACTATATATAATAATAATTATTACTGCGTTTAAATATTATAATTAACCAAATATGTACTCTTATAAAACTGTACTCACAAGAAAACGTACACATTGTAATACTTCAACAAAGCTAAATATAGTGATAAAAAATATTTCAGTGGATCACCGCAAAACTTTTATTTACAAGAGAGATCAGCTTCACGGACTACATTTTAGTAAGAAACTTTTTCTCTTTATTCAAGAAATTCACAATCTGTTAGATACAATCAGTGAATGTGAAAACACAAAATATGAAAAAATTAACATGATAAAAAACCGTGAGTGGAAACAGTCCAGTGACAGAACTCCGACGTGAATAGATAAGTGCAGCATTTAGATCACTATGGATAGTCAACTACAGTTCTACGTTAATTGATGAGATCTACGATCTGCTCTCATAGAACAACGAGCAGATGTGTTGTGAGTATTAATAACTATGAGTTAAGTCAACCCCCTGGTATCACTATATTAAATTTCAATTTTTTTGTTTAGTTCTTGAGGTGAATAGAGAATAAATAAAATAATGTACAGTTTTTTTTGTAACTTTATGCAGTTTTGCAACTGTGCAAAGACAACCTGTAAACAGTATCACAACATATCTTGGTTTGCCAGAGATTACCTCTGCTTTCTAGATCCGCAGTGGTTCTAGTGCAAAGCAGAATGGTGGGAGTCAGATAGTAACCAGTTTGGTACCGGAAGCCAGTCAGTAAACATTTTTGGTCATAGTTTGTGAAAACATGTGTCAATCTCTTTTAGGAAATTTACGCCATACCTATTTTGCTAAAAAAAAAACATGATTACGAAAACTTATGGAACAAAAATGTATTGTAAGAGTGAGGAAAAAGCGTGATCTTGATACCATAGGCGTAGTCAGGATTTTCTCCGGGGGGAGGGAGCAAAAATTTGATAAACGTTTCTTATCTGAACATATGAAAACACTAAACGTAATTAGTTGCAATGCTATTCGAACCTATTTAAATCTTATTTCGTAACTAGCCTATGGGAGTTCTGGATAAATCTATATAGACAAAAACCTTTCCTCAATTTTATCTTTAGCTTCCAGTACCTTCTTTCTATGCACACTCATCATACAAAAACCATCAAGCCGATTTTCTGTCACTGTTGACCGAAACCAAGTTTTTACCCTGCGTAAGGTACTGAAGGATTTTTCAATAGTGCACGGTGTGCAGGGCTGTGCAAGAGATAAATAGTACCCGTTTTGTGGATGCATAGAACAGTTGCGTTCCTTTAACTAGTGCAACTAGTTTTATCTTCTTCAGTTTGGCCTTTGGTACATTTTTTCCTTTCCTTTGCTTGTACAAAGTTCACAACTGACTCACTCGCACTGATTGCAGCGTTTTAATAGGGAACAGAAAAAGAAGAACAAGATTACGTCTTCCCGCCACGATGACAGCATAGTTTCTTGCCACGAAATACTATTTCTACTGACCTGTAATATTTTGTTTTATTAAATAAGCAGGGGAAGGGAGCGCCCCACCGAGGCTACGCCTATGCTTGATACAGAAACATAATGTACAAGGGTTAAAACGGAACAGTTTAGTCACACAGTATTATAATACGAAAAGAAACATCTAACAAGAGGAAAACAAATAATATTATTAATTACAAGTTTTGTAAAATGAGTAAATATTTAATTACAAATAAGCTATCTTTTTAAATTCAGGGATGTGCTGAAAATAGCTTTTTCATTTTATTGTCGATAATATACTTTGTTTTATTTGAAATTTAGTATAGGCTAATTAAACTTGCGTGTGCAAAAATAAGCCTCTATGCGTTTTATGTACAGAACTTACATTTTAAATTTTTATCATCATTTTTCAGTTATTTTGTGTTTATCACTTCGTAAATAAAAATACTCTAATATAAAACTCGCGTCAAAAAAATCAAGTTTTCTTTGGACTTCCGCTTGATCCGCTTTTCCCTGCCATTCGACACCCGATGCAAGTTCAGGATGGATAATCGGGGTTTTACTGTTTCTGTAAACAATAAATTTTTAAGATTTGCAAATTTAATAACAAACCGTAATTTACTAAGGATTGCTAGAATTAAAACAGTTTTAATTTTAGCATTCTTCGGCAAGTTCTTTTAATTTAAACATACAACCTAAAATGATGCAACACAACATAGACTACAAGAAACAAATCTTATAAAACCGGTATTTAAATTTATTAATATTTAACGAACTAGCACATTTAAAATGCAAATTTATTTACAAATTTAACGGCTGCACTGAATTTTAACAATTTCATTTATTATTATCAAAGACTTCATCACTTCCGTTTGAAGGAAATTTATTAATTAAGATCTCAATACAGAAATTCTCTATAACATTTAGTCTATCAATTTTTTAAAATTAAAATTAATGAATAAGCCTTGATCCAGTTGTTGTTTTACAGCTGATCAAAGTGTAGTCTAATTATTAAAAATATCGGGTATTCTGAGATAAAAATAATTCTTATTATCATACAGGCCTAACTGTCGGATATCTTCATTTCCAACGCTTAAAGGAAATCCATACAGTAAAAGGATTATGCTTTTGAAAGTACATTATTGTTTGTACGTTCCGTTAATCGGTTAACGCGGATATTTTAATCAGTTAATATCTTGGATCTTAATTTTTTTTATGTACATTATTTGGAGTATAGGTCAGCGCAACTTGCTTTTAAGCAACGGATCCCCAATTTCATTCCCAGTCAGGCCACTTTTTATTTTTAATATCACCTAATATTACCTACGCACAAGCATCAACGAATGGAAAAATAAACAATATTTACCATTCTTTTACAAAAGAGAAACTTAATACAAAAAAGTATTTATATTAACGATAATTTGTTACACAGAAGGTTCTAGCTGTTAGAATAAAAGTAATTATCAGGAAAAGACTTTATTTCTTTTAATTTATCAGATTAAACATGTATTATCATACAGTAACTTTGAATAGCATAACACCAATATCAATATTAAAAGAAAACTAAACAAAAACACATATACATATCAATTTAATGTTAAAATTATAAGGACATGAATGAACAAACCATCCAGTTCTTAAACGTATAAAATAAAAAAATTGGAAAAAGTAATTTGCAAGATATAGGCTACACTTACATAGACTTTCAAAATTTGAGATTTCATCATAGTATATTTTAGTTCGAAATATTGATTATTTATACAACTAAACATAAAAAGTACTGCAGTAAGAAAGTAAAATGGATTGCCTTTTATGTAGTATTCAAAATGTTAAATAACATCATATGATCTTTAGAATCATTCAGTCGTGATTCCTTCAAACTTTTCCGAAAAAGCAACAGATTTCTCGATTTGTATGTCCTTTTGTTCACAGGTAGACTAGTTGAACTGGAGAGGGAATTGCGGAATTTCTTGGAGGTAAGCGGTCAACCAGTCACGATACAAAGTTGCTTTCTGAACGTGTCATTTAACTCTAATTGCAAAGTTAAAAGGTGTTAACTCACTACACTGATCTACGAGGTGGTATTTTAAAATAAAATATAAGTAAACAACATGCCCATAACAAGCAGGTTGAGCTATTTTGTATATAAGTTATTTAAACTCGATCTGCTAGTTCAAGAGCTACAAAAAAATAGTTCTGTTTCTCATCACATGATCACATAGATCATGATCTATGGTCAATTGAATACAAAGAAAGGAAAGTTATCTACGGTCTGTATAAAAATCAAACGGCTGTTTTGAGAATTGAGGGGTACGAATAAGAGGCTTTTGTAAGAAACGGTGTACGACAAGCATGTTCATTGTCACCACTACTTTTTAACTTGTATATAGAAGAGGCTATAAATGAAGTGAAGGAAAAATTTGACGCAGGAGTAAAAATTTAAGGAGAAACAATAAAAATGCTGAGATTCGCCGACGATATAGTAGTATTAGCCGAGACAAAGAAAGAACTAGAGGATATCTTAAATGGAATGGATGAGATCATGAGAAAGGATTACTTCATGAAAATTAATAAGAACAAAACGAAAGTGTTGTGCAGCAGCAAGAGTGGTTTAGAAGAGATGGGAAATGTAAAAACAGGCAACGAAAACATACAGGAAGTAGGGGAATTCTGCTATCTAGGGAGTAAAATAATAAAAAATGGTAGAAGCACAAGTGATATCAAAAGTAGAAATTGCTCAAGCTAGAAAGCCTTTGAAATTAAAAACAGCTAACTGACTACAAACATTGACTTACAGATTGGAAAAAATTTCTTAAAACACTATGTTTGGAGTGTGGAATTATACGCGAGTGAAACGTGGGTGATAGGACCTGTAGAAAGGAAAAAATAAAAGCTTTTGAAATGAGGTGTTATAGGAAAATGTTAAAGATTAGGTGAGCGGACAAAATAAGTAATTTAGAGGTTTTTAGGCGAGTGGATGAAAGAAAGAAGTATATGGAAGCATGTTACCATAAGACGGGATAAGCTAGTGGGACATATCTTAAGACATCCAGGTATTTGTCCAACAATAATGGAGGGTAATATAGAGGGAGTGAACTGTAGGGGGAGGCAAAGGTTAGAATATGTAAAGCAAATTACAAAGGATGTAGGGTGTGGTATATGTAGATATAAAACGATTTGCGCAAGATAGGACAGCTTGGAGAACTGCATCAAACCAGTCGAGAGAGACTGATGACAAAAATCACATGGTCAGCCAATTATATGACTGAAGCATTTAAAAACATACGAGGCAGACGTGTAAAAGATACTAGTCAGAGTTATCTCCACTGAGAGTAACGAATTTCATTATACAGCCGACCCTGTGGTGAATGAAGTGAAGGTGCCATTTACAGGGTGAAAAGTAAATGTTTTTCAAAGGCCCTGGCATAATGATAAGCATACTTTTCCACTCAGTGAGGAAGACAATGGTAAACCATCTCACTCCTCGTTTTACTTAGTAAAGTATCTAGAGGTTTCGAATCACCCTTTCCGCTAGTGACCTAGAAATCAACAAGTAAACAACAAAAACAAGGAAAATTATTTGTTTCTTTATAAGATAAAAATAATAAGCTATATGAGCTTCACAAACAAATAATAAAAATGTATAATACACAAAAAAAACTTTATTAAGAAAATTATGAAAATTTAAAGAAGGTACTTATTATCTAAAAGAAGCTTAAATGAGTTTGTAATTAAGAAAAGAAACCGAAAAGTGTAATAACAAGAAGTGTAGTGTACGTCCTTGAAAGTTAAGGTAATTGCTTTCTGAGAGAGGAACAAGAGTTGAGCAGTAAGTGCACGCTGTGGTGCAGTACAGGTAAAGAGAGGAGTAGAGGTTTAAGAATCATTATTACACTGTAATTTGCCATCATCATACACTATGGCACCATCAGACTCAAGAAGGTAACTAGGCTTTACTGAAATCGCTCTCACTCTCTCATTCTAACTTTTCCTTTCCTTAAAGTCAACTTCACATCGACTAGTACTGCACCTGTAACTAACCGCACTGTTATTACCTTTATTCCATTATTCTACGAAAAAATAAACCAATCTCCTTTTTCACAGAAAAGTACAAGAATGCACATTTGAAGTAGAAATTACCGTAAAATACCTCACAACTCCTTTTAAAACTACTGAAGTGGATTGCTGCAAGTACAAATTAACGAAATTAGATAAAATCACGATTTTCTTCACGACTGAAAATAATTTAGAGGTTGGAATTCGAATAGTTGCGAGAAGCAATCTAATGGAAAAGATAAGAACGTTTAAAATTAGTGAGAGATTTATAAAGATATTAATTTTCAAACTCTGGTCGACATCGACATAATATAACATGCAATAAATTTGCTGATGACATTGCTGGTTTCCCTTCTGAGGCATTGCAATTAATTGTAAATAAGAGTCAAAGAAAAATGTAAACAGCCGAGTCTCGATATAAAATCCAGATAAACGCGTTTGGAAAACGAACGGATCACAGCTAATAAAATTTAAGATTTTGTTGGAAGAAGTTGACAGCTTCAAGTATCTTGGAACGAACAAACATTTGAGCAACACAACAGATCAAATCTCATTTCACAAAAGCCCGAACTAACTTTAAGAAAATGAGTAGAATTTTATGAATAGGAATCGTGAACTCTCAGTTAGAATTGCATTAGCACGTTCTTATTTATTTTCAGTGTTGTATGTATTAGACTATATATGTATTGGATAATCAAACAAAATGAGATACAATAACTTGAGGCTTTCGAGATATGTTCTTATAAGAGATTGTTATAGATATCATGGACAGATGAAATAAATGACACGGAAGTCTTTGTTAACTTAAATAAATCGATGGAAGTTATGAATATTGTGAAACGTAGAAATTTGGTACTTAAGTTATGTGATATAATTTGAAATGTACTCAGTACAAAATGTTTTAGAACATCATGCAGGGAAAGAGAGAAGGTAAGCGTGATCCAGCCGGATGAAGGAGACAATGAATGGTTGAAGAATCTTCAAGAGTCTATGGTGTGAATTCAGTTACCTTTTTTAACAGATAGTCAACAGAACTCAAATGGTCTAGTACTATCTGCCTATAACTTGATGGCCTCCTGCAGAGAGGAGCAGTTTCGGCCCGCTACTAGCCTTCTCAATAACGTTTCATTATGTACTACTACTAACTAGTAAACTGGAATTGGTACATAACGAAGTGTTATTGAGAAGGCTAGTAGCGGGCTGATTCTGGTTCTCTCTGCGGGAGGCCATCAAGCTGTAGACAGACAGTAGATGATCTAGTAAAGGACCTGAAGAGGATGCAGAATAACTTATCAAGTCTAGTTTTAAACTCCATGAGCTAAATAAATGGAAGATTTAATCAAGTGTTATATATTCTCTCAAATGATTGTAAATCGTGATTATTCACAATCAATTTCATGTTTTAAGGGTGCACTGGAACCGAAATATAGAAATTTAAAACCCGTACATGGTTCAAATCACCGTACTTAATTTTAAAATATAAAACAAAACTGTATTGACAGAATTCATACAATTTTTCCAATTTTTTTCAAAATGGGTCAAAAAATTTACCAAAACAAGAATGCAAAAGACGATCGATTAACTATCAGACAGCTGTATAAAAATAGTTAGCACCTTTGTAGTGAGTTAGTAATTTGACTGTACAAGAAATAAATTTTTGGGCCGTTTCGGGACCGGTTTTGAACTACGTTAATAGTGCGTTGCGTACGGGTGGTACCAAGTAGTTGATATTGTAGTCAAGTTTGGTTTAAGCTTAAATTTTGTATCTAATTAAATTAAAGTAATCTAATTGTTAGTAGGCTAAATTTAATAATTAATTGTTATAAGTTTAAAGAGAGTCTATTTATTATACCCAGACCCCGAACGAACCTAGGCCGTTACAGTATTATTCTTTAAGGAAATATAAGAAGAATTTAAATTTACTTATAATAGTGTGATTACGATTCGTAATAAAACTGTGAAAAAAAATTATTAATCAGTTGAAAGGATTATTAATTAATCAAACTATTAAATTTTAAATGTACGCTTAACTTAACATTTTTTTGTATGAACAGATGGATTATTACAGAGTACATCGGTTGAAAGAACATCCTGACGTGTTCGGCTAGACAGATTTAGACGAATACAGCTGCTACAACAACTGCGGCTGATTCATGTTAAAACCCCTAAACGGAATTAAGTTTGATTGAATTATTTTATTAATGTATTTCTAAACAACGAAGTTAATATAAAAATATTTATTCTTTGTTAATAACTGTCACAGTTAATGTTAAATGATGATTCTTCGTGCTTTTAACAATGTCGGTAGTAAACAGGAGTTGGGACTGTAGCCTACATAATATACTCGTATTTAGTCCACCGACAGACAGCATTATAATTAAGCACAGCAGTCAACACAATAAACTTAAATTTTAGATCACTGACAACTTAAATAACCTACACTGATTCACAACATACTGTCGTCTTAACAAAACTAAAAGGCTTGAAATAAGAAGATTTCTTCCATTCGTTTTTAACGACAAACTAATTTTGTTTTACTGAATATATAGCCTACGTTAAAATGTATTCAATCAGTACCCACAACATTTTATCGATAAACCTAACATCCATGCAATTTCTTTAAGTATCTAAAATGATTTTAAAATTACTGCTCATCATTACAAGTTATTAAAGTCATTCCCATTAAATAATGCATACGGGAGTTCTGATTCTAGGCCTATGTATGTATTCTGAAAAGCTGCCAAGTAAGAAAATGCAATTTTCGCAAAGACGAAGCCTTATATTTTTCCCGACGCCTCATACAATATATTTCAAATATATTGTTTTAGTTTATTTAAAGGTAGATTAACATTTTGGCCGTTATCGACTACTATGGATAATAGAACGGTAAGTTTTAACGAGTGATATCCGGGAATCGAACCCAAGTCCTTCAACTTTGCAGGCTAGCGCGCTAACCACTAAACCACGGAGAAGATCTCATTTTATTTATTTACCTACTACAGTATTCCACATAAATGTTAATATCATCCACGTAGGTGGTTTAAAAAATAACACTAGGTGAACAAAAATTACTCCTGTATTTGAATATAGATGCTGAGTTTTAGAAATGTATTCTTTTGGAAGTTACAGAAATTTATTACTGTAGAGTTGTTGCATTCTTTTCACCCCTTAAGCACAAGTCGTGATTAAAATGCCTGTATATGCATGCCAACTTTCAGAATTGTAGCTCTTCGGGATATAAAAATAATTTAGGGTTGCCATCCCGTTTTCCAGGCTAGAAAAAAAGCCGCAATTCCTAAGGAACACGTGTATAATTTCAGCTTTCTAGGTTATCAAGACGTTAGAGAATTAGTGATAAGTACATCAGTAAGGATTTTCCCATTTATAAGTACAGGTATTCAATTTCCATGTTAAACTACTTGACGATTTTAAAAATAAAAAAATCTGAATTTCCAATCAGAACATAAAATATTTTGTATTAATAACCTTATTCATTGAATGTGTACAGTTCTAAAAATTAAGACAATCCATGGGAGCAAGGATATGAACATTTACAGACGAACTTTTACGCCCATAACAGGCAGGTGGAATGTTAAAGTATTTGCACTCGATCTGCTAGTTCCAGAGCTACAAAAATTATTCTGTTTCTCATCACGTGGTCAGCCAATTATATGAATGAACTACAGAAGAGGTAGAGGTATAAAAGACACTAGTCACCGTAGTCTCCTCTGAAAGTAATGAATTACATTATACAGCCAGATCCTGTGATGAATGAAGTGACGGTGTATTAGCAGAGTGCAGAGTAGATGCTTTTCGGAGGGCCTGGCATGCTGATAAGCATAGGCTACTTTTGTACTCAGTGAGGAAGGCATGATAAACCACCTCACTCCTAGATTTACTTTGTAAAACCTTTAGATGTTTAAACCAGCCTTTCGGCTGTTGACCTAAACAACAACAGATGAACTTTTAAGAGTTTCAGAGTTTATAGTTATGAGACCATTACAGAGTTATAGTCTATTTAAATAAATATAAGGATCCTGACCGACTGGATCTGAAGTCTTACTTTAATGACATTATTGAAGCACAACTTAAATAGCCTAATATAAACACAAAGTGATGCATGGAATTACTAAAAAAAAAAAAAAACATAGAAGAACCTAAAATTGGTTATTAATTAAAAACTAGTTTAGAAAACCAATATTACAATTTATATTTTTGTAGAAATTTTTATTTCATTGTTTGAATAACAAAACACAAATGACTTTAAATTTTAATTAGAAGAATATTTTAGAAGAACACTAGCTTAATGATTCAGACAACTAATATTATAATGAAGAAACAAAAATCGAAATATACAACAACAAAGTACAGTTAAGTTAGTTCGTTAATATGAAAATACCATATGGGCGCAAGGATAGAAACATTTACTATAATATAACTTTCAAATGAACAATTTCCTTAAATAAACCTTTAAAAATAATAAATAAAATACAAAAGTAAATATTTTCGCACATTCTAATTAAGATAGACCAGTTACGCTTATGTATTTGTAATAATTATTTATTAAGCATGAAGTCCGTGCAGCAGGTGTTCGTTTCTTTATAGAGAACGGATACTAAGCACGCACGATAACGGTGGAATGAAAAAGAGTACGTACTTTAGAGGCACGTGAGTCACACAACCAGAATGACTTCGATGCCGCCTCTACTCCCCTTATCTATCAATCCCTTACCTTGTCCATAAAGCCGCCTACCTGTTATGCTAATGTTAGCGTCTTTTCGTCTTTCTTCTTCTGTTCACGAGTACCTGTTTCCCACTCCACAGACCAATACTTAGTCGTTAGTACTATAACGTGAATTCAACGTACAGTACGTACATTAAAATCGGTCGGCTTTTGATCTTCCACAGAAGATTATTATAATCAAGAGCAGTACATAAACTAAGATCTTATTTGAAAATAACGTTAATAGTTCACGTCTATCTAACAAAATATCAACTCCACTATTTCAACCACAATATAAGAATTTCTTTAATAATAGTAACTGTACTCATGCTTAGCTTTCGAAAGTATACTATTTTCATAGAAAAACCTTCATTAAAAATAGTACCTTTATAACCTAATTTTATTCGTTATCAATTTATCAGCTTCAGTGTAGCTAATATGAAAGACCTAACACTTTGAAGCCCTACTTTTTAACAGATCCAATAGGGTGATTCATGAAGTTCTCCCCCCACTTCTACAGCACATTGTACTAGTAAAAATAATGAAAAAATGTTATATAAACATAGGTCCGAAAACGCTTCGTTAGCGAGTTACAGCTAGCGAAAGTTTCGCCTGGATTTCAGTTCACCAGGTGAAATGAGGTCTTCCTGGAATTGTGGTAAGGTAGATTAAGGGGCGAATTCAATCATTTCTTATGGTTTTTGATCTGATAAATTGAATAAAACAGGTCCCAGAACTGTAAGTTAAATAGTTTTTGAGAAAACCAGTGTCAAATGCAAAAAATGGAGTGAAAATCACATTTTTTCATCTTTGGGCAAGAATAACTTTGTTATTTCACCAAGAAACAGTTAAAATTTTTCAATAAAAAATGTAGAAAATTTTATTCTGAACAAACCGGTGTAAATAAAGTACACAGAAAGCGAATAGTTTTTGAGAAAACCAGTGTCAAATGCAAAAAAATGGAGTGAAAAAAACACATTTTTTCATTTTAGTTTTTCCGGTTAATTTTACTTTGTACTCTTATGAATAAAAATTCATTTAATCAAACATCTATTCGCTTTCTGTGTACTTTATTTACACCGGTTTGTTCAGAATAAAATTTTCTACATTTTTTATTGAAAAATTTTAACTGTTTCTTGGTGAAATAACAAAGTTATTCTTGCCCAAAGATGAAAAAATGTGATTTTCACTCCATTTTTTGCATTTGACACTGGTTTTCTCAAAAACTATTTAACTTACAGTTCTGGGACCTGTTTTATTCAATTTATCAGATCAAAAACCATAAGAAATGATTGAATTCGCCCCTTAATCTACCTTACCACAATTCCAGGAAGACCTCATTTCACCTGGTGAACTGAAATCCAGGCGAAACTTTCGCTAGCTGTAACTCGCTAACGAAGCGTTTTCGGACCTATGTTTATATAACATTTTTTCATTATTTTTACTAGTACAATGTGCTGTAGAAGTGGGGGGAGAACTTCATGAATCACCCTGTATATATACGGTTGCTAGTGTGCTTAACACAGAAATATTGTTCATGCCCAAAACAATTTGTAACGATCACTCCTCAAACAGGTATTAGATTCTTGAAACATTTAAAACTTTATAAAATATAGGCCCAAAGATTGAGAATTTTGGGGCACATTGAGAGCATAGCATCAACCAAGATAGTTTAGGTGATATGAAAAAAAAATTTGGTGTGAAACACTCACACGGCTTCCTCTTGCCAATGCACATAATGAACAATATAACCTAATATTAGTAATAAAACATTAGAAAAAACAAAAAAACTAACCTCAAAAACATAACATAATTTTAATCATAACTGAAAGACGCAAAACGAAAATCAACCTTAGCTTGGGTTAATAACAAAGAAAATCACTCTTTGACGCTATAGTAAGCTCTGTAGAGAAAAATACTTGAAATAAAAGTTATAGATCATTTAATTTCCTATAAATTTGAATATATACACTTTTGTCGTAAAATGCATACTAAGGCCGCAATCTTTAAAACAAAAAACAATTTTTTACGAGAAAACAGGCTCCCCAAGAATTTCAGCAGACATGGCGCCTCCCCTATCTAGTAGAGCATAAAAAATTTAGAAAATAAGGTGATTTAAAAAAAAAAACGACGGAACCGTTTTTGAGAAAATCGCAAAAAAGTGAAAAATTACACGAATGAACTACTACTTCCGGTAGACCGATTTTGATGATAAAGTTCGTGTCGGGTCCTCTAGTGGTACTTAACTTAAATTTTACGTTTCAACTTCGTACGATGTTCCGTTCTTGAGATATTTTGTTCAACACACACACACACCAATCGCTAAAAACATGTTTTTTGGGTTCGGGGGTCTGAAAATATGTAGATCCGGTGAAAACTCGATTTCGAAAAATCAACATGAAAACAATACTTTCCTTCCTATATAATATTCTTATAGGCAAGAGAAAGTAAAAATAAGACTGTACAAGAGAAAATGTCGTCCAAAAAAGAGGTGGATGAAATAGGTATGTCACAAATGATTTGATTTTTATGGGTTTGACAAGTTAGAGGGCACTACTATCAGAGAGGATTGGAGAAGGATTATGCAGAAAGCCAAAGCCCACAAAAGACTGGAAAAATACAAAGATATACACAATACTGATGGTATCTTTAAATTACAAACACATAACATTTTTAGAGCGTCCAACAAACTGTAATAATTACTTATATTTTTTTGTAATGCAACAAGAAAAAACCTAGTCAAGAGATATGAAAATAAATTCCTTCTATATGTTAACAGGTACGGAAAAGGTTACGGATTGCACACCATAACCTTTGCAATATCACTAAGTGGGTGACCAATATCAAACTGCCACATAAGTCCACAAAAGAGTAGCTAACAAGCGAAACTTATACTTGGAATTATTTTGTAATTGGACATAAATTTTAAGGCAAATGACACACTATCATACTGAAAAACTCAAAAATTATGCAATAATGCGCTAAATATGAGGCAGCTAAACAGTTAGCTGTACACTTATTATTTAGGACATTTTTAGGTACAATTACTTAATAAATATCATTTTATTGAAATTTCAAGACCTTAAGCTTAGCAGCTGAACTTGTAGCTGACTAAACCATTGAGGCAGTCATAAAGGTTTCTGTTTAGTCGATATTCATATCACTTGCAAAAAAAGGGAACATATATCCATAATGTTAATTAAAAGTACCGGAACACATAAGCCAAGATTCTTTCGGGATCTGAGTATAATAATTAATAAACAGACTTACTTTAAACTTATAAACTTAACTAGTTCCAATTTCCGAGAATTACTTTTAAAAACCTTCCATTCACCCTTTCTACATACACTTAATTTCTAACAATAAACAATTTATCGTCTTAACTATTACTATTACGTCACAAATCAGTTTCTCTAGAATTTATAGATTATAACAAGAAGTTTCTCAGTTTAATTCCTACAGCCTATCAACGATTTAATCAGAACATGTCTGACAATAAAATTACCTTTAAAGGAGACTATTAACGCCCTAAGATAAATGCCCATTTAACGGATTTAACCTATTTAAATATCTAGATTTTTCACTAAAAAAACATTTTGTTACCAATTATTTAAAATTAACATCCATTTATACTCTTAAAATTCATCTTAGCTCCTCATATGTTGTTAACTTCAGTTATATAACTAAACATAAAAAATAACACAAAAATTGTTAAGTTTATATGAGAGTAAACAAATAATTTATCCTTCATGTAGTCGGAAAGTATAAAAGAGTTAAAACACATCAAAGAAAAGTGCCTTGATTAAAACACCACATTCCTTTTGAATGGCCTAATTACGAGATGTAGTCAGTCACTTTATTACGCATTAAATTTAAGAACTTCTTTAATGGATAAACTCTGTTACTTATTTTATCATTTTGTCAAATAATTTTCCGCGTTATAAATAAAGATATGCGAGTAAATACGGAAATTCAAGTTTCATAGCATTAACCGTTTCACAATTAACGGATGGATAATTATCAAAAGCAATTTTAACTCACACAGAGTAAAATGTAAAATTAACTGTGAATATGATAAAAAATAAAATGGAACAAAATTGCTCAATTTAAAGATTTCCTTGACAAAAAATTCAAAGTATAAAATTCGAATACCTAAAAAGTCTAAATACTTCTACGACGACTGCAATATTTTGACTCAATTGATTTTTTATACTTCATTTAAAATTATTTATCATAATGTCAGTGTTTAGTTTAAAACAAGTCAATCTCCTCATAATAGTCTATAGGTTATCCGTATTTGAGGCAGCATATATTTGAGACTCCAAATGGTATTACTTCGTGACTGGCCATCTATCAGCTGGTCACTTTACGTAGTCGGCTGTCTTAATTTTATCACAGCGCGTCGTCTAAAGAAAATACTATTGGGCCAAAAAATTAAATTAATGTATGCAATTAGTATTCAGTTTATCGTATGCGAGGAAATAATTTTTAATTTAGTAAACTCGCAGCGGTACGTTATATGTGGGAAGGATGGTCGAAAAACAGAGAAATTTAAGAGAAAGAACCTCCGCTAGATAATGGGTCTGAAGTTTTAAGAAGGACAGTACACGTTACGGGAAACTATACCAGAAAAACGAACGATTAATAGAAAATATCTAAAAACTAAAGACCTGAAAAACTGAAGACTAAAATCTACGGACAACTGCGTGGAACAGCTGATGAACGGTTGACAGAGAAGAAACAACTGACCGAATCAACAGCTGATGATAAAAGGTTGACAATTTAGAGAAGAAACAACAGACCAAACAAAGTTCAGACTATTGATTACAACTTCAAGGGCTTCCACCAAAAACAAGAGCAGAAGGTAAAATGGCAAAGAAAACATAAGAGAAACCTACAGTGAAATAATGCTGAGTGCACCAAAACAAAATTTTAAGTTACTTTACGAACGACTAATAGAAAATATTTGAAAAGGAAGACTAATTCTACGGACAACTGCGTGACACGGTTGACAATTTAGAGAAGAAACAAGAAACCGAATCAACAGCTGATAAACGGTTGACAATTTAGAGAAGAAACAACAGAAGGAATCAACAGCTGATAAACGGTTGAAAATTTAGAGAAGAAACAACAGACCGAATCAACAGCTGATAAACGGTTGACAATTTTGAGAAAAAACAACAGAAGGAATCAACAGCTGATAAACGGTTGATATGTAGAGAAGAAACAACAGACCGAATCAACAGCTGATAAACGGTTGACAATTTAGAGAAGAAACAACAAACCGAATCAACAGCTGATAAACGGTTGACAATTTAGAGAAGAAACAACAGAAGGAATCAACAGCTGATAAACGGTTGAAAATTTAAAGAAGAAACAACAGACCGAATCAACAGCTGATAAACGGTTGACAATTTAGAGAAAAAACAACAGAAGGAATCAACAGCTGATAAACGGTTGATAATGTAGAGAAGAAACAACAGACCGAATCAACAGCTGATAAACGGTTGACAATTTAGAGAAGAAACAACAGAAGGAATCAACTGTTGATAATGTGGAGAAAACAACAGACCAAATAAACAGCAGATAAAAAGTTGACAATTTCGAGAAGAAACAACAGACCGAACCAAGTTCAGACTATTGGTTACTAACTTCAAGGGCTTTCACAAGAAACAAGAGCAGAATACAGAATGGCAAAGAAAACAGAAGATAAACCTACAGTGAAATAATGCTGAGTGCAGTAAAACAAAATTCCAAAAATGTTTCAAAGTTACTTTACGTGGTATAAAATGACGCCGAACGAGTAAAGGTATTTTCAAAGCTTTATAACGTAATATCTTTTCAGTAAAACTTACAAATTCCACAATGAATTCTTCGGTATATGATAGGACTGCAAATTTAACACTTACCTGTAACAGAGAAAAGAAAAAATATTAATTATAATTGTTTCTATTGTTACAAATTTAGCAAAAAAAATGTTTAAAATTTATTGATATAGGGCTATTCCCGAATGTATTTACATTAAGAAGATACTAATCAATACACATAAAAACTCATTGTCAAGAGTCTTGTATAGTCTATTATGCTCATACAGGTGTAGGTTGTCATAGAACAACAGTACAATGTAATATAGTAAGTGTAGGTTGTCAGTTTTACAGAGTTATTATAAATAATTTAAAAACAATTAATATTGGCTTAAAAAATGTTCACTCCTAAAAAATAATTACAATTAGTTAAAAGAATATTGTAACATTTATAATACAAAAAAAAAATTTCCTTCAATAAAAACACAATTTAAAATATAGTAAAAACCCAAAAACTAAGACAACTGAAATAAAATATTTTCATCTGAATCCATTGAATTTAAATTACTACGTAAAGATTAAACATAAAGACAGCCGCATATGGCGTATCAAATTAAAAAGAACATGTAAATTAAGTAAGTACAAAACTAGGTACCTGCAAACCGACAAACAAATAAACCAGATTATCCGAGGTAAGTTCGCTATCTTTTTAATAAAACAAACTGGTACCATTAAATACTTAATTAAAGGGACTTCGTGTTTTCGAACAGATGTGCCAAGACTAACAAAACGTAACTTGATAATATGCAAGTTATCAAAAATCTGTTATAAAATTATTTCTTGTGAGATAAAGTAATTACCCGTTTAACCGCTCTCCGTTTATCCGGACTGATCCTTACATTCTTTTTACTGATTTTGATATAATTAGAACGCAGCTTTAAATTACGTAATTACTTTTTCAAACTGTAATTAGTATTATTAATACAATAAGCAATAAAATAAATTTTCTTTAATGTTATAAATTCTGCGATAACGTAAACTTAAAATGGAAATATAGCTACCACAACTTGTTTTCACTGAACTAAGAAAAATCAGTAGTAGTTAATGTTTTTGAAAAGTTTAACTAGGTAGGCTACTTTAAAATATACTAGGCTAAATGGTTTTTTTAATATTTGGTAACTTTTCATTACAAAATTTTCTACTTTCCATACGTTTTACGTTCAAACTAACAGATACAGTGATTGGAGCCTATCGTGTTTTCTCATACATCCGGATTTACAGATACCCGGGCCGGGTGTCCTTTTCCATCAAGTCCGGTTGAGCGGAAAACTACTACAGCTGCGAGTTACAGCCACCCATAAATCAACGCGTATTTAACTGTGTTGTTGAAATGCACAAACATTTTCCCGACTTCAAAATGTAGATACTGTCTTATTTTTACTTCAAGTTCTTCGCTTCATGGAGTAGGCAGCTCGGGCTGATCAGGAAACCATTTCCTTCTTGGGCGTCCAACACTCCGCTAACCCGAGGGTTTGTATTCGTAAGCTAAAAAATTAATTTTTAGCTTAATTTTTACTTTCTCTTGTCTATATGAATATATAGGGAGGAGGAAAGTATCGTTTTTATATCGATTTGTCGAAATCGAGTTTTCCGGATTTATACGTTTCCAGAACCTCTGAACCCGAAAACATGTTTTTGGCGATAGGTGTGTGTGACTGTGTGTGTGTGTGTGTGTGTGTGTACGCGCGCGCGTGTGTATACAAAATATCTCAAGAACGGAACATTGCACGAAGTTGAAACTTAAGTTAGGTACTACTAAATTTCCATCAAAATCGGTCAACCGGAAGTAGTAGTTCATTTGTGTTTTTCTCTTTTTGTGATTTTCTTAACAACGGCTACCAACATTCTTTTTAAAAATCGCTTCATTTACTACATTTTTTATGTTCTACAAGATAGGATAGGTTGGTAGGCTACAAGGTAGGGTGCTGAAATTCTTGGGGAGGCTGTGTTCTCGTAGAAAATAAATGTTTTTTTTTAAATACTGCGGCCTTAATATGCATTTTAGCGCAAAAATGTAGCTACATAATAAGAATTGTAGAAAATTAAAAACCTACAGCTTTTATTTCAAACATTTTTTGTATAACGCTTAATTTAGCAGCAGGCCTAATTTTCTGTTTTTTTTTCATGAAAATCTGTAAAAAATGGGTTTTTAAGATCTCAGCCTTAGTAGGCATGCATTTTACAACACAAGTGTAGATAATAAAATTTATAGGAAATTAAAAGATCTACAACTTTTATTTGAGCATTTTTCTCTACAGAGCCTACTTTAGCGTGAAAGAGTAATTTTCCGTATTTGTAAGCCAAACTGAGGTTGATTTTCATTTTGCGTCTTTCACTCAAGATTAAAATTAGGTTACTTTTGAGGTTATTATTTTTGTTTAATCCTAATGTTTTACTACTAATGTTACAACTAATGTTACATTAGGTTACTTTTGAGGTTATTATTTTTGTTTAATCCTAATGTTTTACTACTAATGTTATGTATATTGTTCATTATTTGCATTGGCAAGAGAAAGTCGTGTGAGTGGTTGACACCAGATTTTTAAATGTACATTGTTTTTTGTTTTTAGCAGAAGTCTACTAATAGAGTTAACTGTATATTTAGTACAGTGCAATAGGGAGTATAGTACAGCACATACAAAAAGTTTTAAAATTCGAGATTTCAAAAATTGATGGGAGAAAATATGAAAAAAATCGTACTGGAATCAGGTTTTGGTTGATACTGTTATGAAATACAATATTTAAATATGCAAGTTAAATTGATATTATTCAATATTTCAATTAAAATACAGAAAAAATAATAATTTGCAACAAATCAGGTTTTGGTTGATACTGTTATGAAATACAATATTTAAATATGCAAGTTAAATTGATATTATTCAATATTTCAATTAAAATACAGAAAAAATAATAATTTGCAACAAATACTGTATGTAGTTCTATCTTTCATCTACCCACTTTATTCTGAAAAACTCAAAAGTTCACAAATGGTCAAGTTTTCAAGATCCTTCACTGTATTTCATTCGACATTAAAATAACATGTTAGAAATTTAAATACACACTGAAAATATTGTAAACAAAATTTGAAATAACTGTTCTCGATCAATTTTGTTTTGGTTTACGTCCGACAGTTTTGCAATTATTGCTCACGCAGATGATGAGAAGAGTGCTAGATGACCGGGGATCGAATCCGGGACCATGGCGTAGAAACTAGTTGCGCTGACGACTACACTAAGAATTTGAAATTTATGTTTTACTAAATAAAATTTAATATTATTGTTGTTAACACAGCAAGTTTTCTTTGTATATTAGATTAAAAATGTAAGCTAAACCTAAATAATGTATTGAAATGAAATACCCGTAAAATACGTTCATAATTTTATAATAGAAATTGAAATCTAAGGTAGGTTTGGCAAGGTGTAAAATAAATGACCGTCTAAGCGATACTAAAACGTCTTATCAGAGGGTAAGTGAACTAACGACTAACCTCTTACTCTCATTATCTTATTACCTTCAGATCTTAACTTTGTAAGCCCTACCTAGTTATGCTAATCAAGTCAGTTGCTTAACTGTAACATGGTCTCAGAACACCAGACGAAACAACCGGTAAACGTGCTTTTACTACAACAGATTCTAGAACTTCATGACTGTAATTAACTCACTTATCTCAGCTAGTAGAACGCTTGGAATAAAAATATACAATTTGAATATTTTATCAGGAAGTTACAAAGTATTTTTTTCTATAAAAAACTAAAAGCTACAATTTTTTAAAAATCTGGTGTGAAACACTCACACAACTTTCTCTTGCCAATGCAAATCATGAACAATATAACCTAACATTAGTGATAATACATTACCAATAAACAAAAAAACTAACCTCCATAAACATAACTTTATTTTAATCATGAAAGAATGATGCAAAATGAAAATCAACCTTGGGTTGGCTTAATAATACAGAAAATCACTCTTTCACACTTAACTAGGCTCTGAAGAGGATAATGCTTGAATTAAAAGTTGTACATCTTTCAATTTTCTATAAATTTTATAATGTACACTTTGACGTTAAATGCACAATAAGGCCGATATCTTCAAAAATTAACTTTTCTCCAGATTTTCATTAAAAAAAAAACATAACATCACTAATTACCGCTAAACTAAGCGTTATACCAAGAAATTTTAGAAATAAAAGTTGTAGATTTTTACATTGTCTATCTAATTATACAATTTTGCCCTAAAATGCATATTAAGGCCGAAATCTAAAAAAACAAATTTCACGAGAAAACAGCCTCTCCACGAATTTCAGCAGCTTCTTTTTAAAATTAAAGAATTTTTTTTAAATCGTAGGAGGCGTTTTTGAGAAAATTGCAAAAAGTGAAAAATTACACGAATAAACTACTTCTTCCGGTTGACCGATTTTGATGAAAATGTTCGTGTCGGGTCCTCTAGTGGTATCTAACTTAAGTTTCAAGTTTCAACTTCGTACGATGTTCCATTCTTGAGTTATTCTGTTCACACACAAACCAATAGCTGAAAACATGTTTTTAGGGTTCAGGGGGTTTGAAAACGTATATATCCGGTGAAAACTCGATTTCAAAAAATCGACATAAAAACTATACTTTCCTTCCTATATTTTCATATAGGCAAGAGAAAGTAAGAATACGACGATCTTAAAGTCACACGCACAATTGATAGCCTTCCTATGTAGACTGAATACATTTCTAGTAGAAAAATAAGATTCATAAAATACAAAGGATTAGTGTAGCTATTTTAAATTACGCAACCATTTTTTTTTTAATGAGTTCTTAGAAAAACAAATTTCTATTGAGTAACGTTAGTAAACGATCTTTCCAGACAAAAATGATGTCAACATCTTTTTTTTTACTTAGCACTCCGAATACACAAATATAACTTTACATAAATAGTATTAATATTTTGAAGGTTGATCTTTTAGAGCCGAAAATCAATATTTATTTGAGGAAAGATTAACGGTATAATAAAACTAAACGATGGTGCATCAACAAAAACTCTTCCACAGGAAAAGTTTTGAAGATTTTTTTCAAATTTATAGTTCTTGTCTACAGGTCTTTTGAAAACTAATTTGATACTTGTTAAGGCCTTTATACAGCTTGTCAAAAATACGGTCGACAGATCGAAGCAATTTGGTTTAGCATACATTACTTTTGACCACAATGAATTTGGTGTAAAAATTGTATATACCCAAAAATCAAAACACGCACACACTTTCTAACCAAACTTATTACTACAACGCGTCACATTGATCAGCTTCTTTGTGAAAATATTTCATCATATCAATCAGCATGTTTGATCGTTACTTGAACAGAAACAAATGCACAATATGTTTAAAATAATTATAGTAGGTATTTATAAACGTTTCAGAGTAAGTTTATAATCATAGATATGTTTTCGATTCAGTTTGATTAGATATATCACAAACATACAAGTGATTTTACGGTTTAAAAAAATTAAAACTATTACAAACATATTACAAAACAAATCTATTTCATAGAAGGGGAAAATTGGGAAAGCGGTTTAAATATGTAAACAATAAAGAAATTTAAAAAAATATTTATTAGAAATTTTTATCTCAGCCTAAGGGCTGAAAATGAGAATTCAGAATTAAACTAATCTACAATGGTGCGTTATAAACCTTCATAAAAAGGCGTATATAATTGTCACTAAAGAAGCAGTAAAGAAAGTAAAAATATAAATACAAATAATTTATTTCTTAAATAAACCATGAAATAAAGCGTAAAAGAATTTTCTCTACATCTTTCTTGAGTTAAAGACAAGCTTTAAGAGCCATTCATTAAAACAGGTTCGTGTTGTAATACACACATTGTCATCATCACACATTGAATAAGTAATTATGAATATGATTATACTACGCACCACGGCTGATGGCAGGAAAGTAAATTTTATTAACAACACGGAAACATAATCAAATTTCAATGGAGAACAAAAAAAAATTACACTATAACTAATACATCACTGTCGCCCCTTTAATTAAAGAATGTGCTGCTGGCCGACAATATAGAGAGCGCATAACAGCCGCAAACATGCTCTCTGCATCCTACATGACACCTGAAATGAGCCCGATCGACATACCACTCCGTTCTACAGCTCCGACCAGACACCAACCATCGGTACACGACTACCAGACTCCGACGAAGACCTACCGACGATCTCGCAAGAGAGAAGATGGTGCTTCCGCTCTCCGACCCGACACAGTAACCTCCAAGCGTTGCACCCACGCAATGCTGACGAGGCAACTATCGACGCACTACTTCAAGAGAAAAAAATGATGTCTTCACTGGAAGTCGTGTCGTCCACCTCTTCGACCGTCACGAAAACCACCAACTGACTTTTTCCACCAAGACACACCCACTTAAACAGCCCTTTTCAGGTACCCCAAAAATTTAAGGTTTCCCCACGCCACTCTTGCTCACTATTCGGTGACAACTAGATTCACATATTTTCGAGCTTGTCGTAGCAGCTGTCATTGCCACATTTACGGTAGCGATGTTTGCTATTACTGCTCTGTGCGAGATTCGCTAAGAATATGACGTGATCGATACTGTTCTATTTACTTCACAGCATTTAATTAAAAATTCTGGCGTATCGATTCAGTTGTGTTTCCTAACTGTATAAACAGCGCGAAATACGCCAGTTTTTTATTGTTATCGTGTAAATTTTGAGTTTCTTTCTGTTTGTTTCATTCTTCATAGTGATTAATTTAAAAAGCTGTG
Source organism: Catonia carolina (assembly GCA_035578175.1). Classification (NCBI taxonomy): domain Eukaryota; kingdom Metazoa; phylum Arthropoda; class Insecta; order Hemiptera; family Achilidae; genus Catonia; species Catonia carolina. The sequence continues at coordinate 461,535 of JAQMRL010000022.1, read as the reverse complement.
ATTTTATTATTATTATTATAATTAAATAATTTTCGAAAAAATGGCTATAAACTTATCTCACTATATTCTAAAGTTTTTAAGATCATTTTTATTTTTCTACTTCTATTGAAAATAAATAATAATTACAAGAACAATAACTAGCAAAAGTTGAGTGTAAAGGTTACATGTGTTAGTACTGACGGGGGAAAATTATCAACGAAAATAGCAGGAAGTTCACATTTCTTGTTATTTCGACGATAGTTTATTTATTAAATCCAACACCTTGACCACAAGCGACAATAATTTTTTTTTTTTGGATGTATAAGCACGAAACAGTGTATGAATTTACCAGACCCAAGCCGGTATTGAAACTAAAGCCTTCCGTTTTTTAAGAAGTCTAGAACATTTTACCACAACATAAGTGGCCACAACATAATAGGAAATACTATAGTAAAAATTAGTATATGAATGTTCAATTCTCCGGCCATCAGCTATGGTTTAGAGTATAATAATACAATATCAGACAAACATTTATATCTCCCTTTTAAAGAAATGAACAAAGAGAAAGGAAGAAAGAAAGGCTTACAATTAATGTTAACAGCATTCATAATGTACAAAAATGGAAATAATGTAGAACGTTTTAACCTCTCTGTTTAACTGTAAGAATTATAATTGACCGTTCAACCCACCTAAATCAGAAAAAAGAATTAACACCATATATTCTACATTCATAAAACGTTGAGTCTTCAACTAACTACACCTACACAAATATAAAACGAGTAATAAAAATGGACCTACTTAAAAATAAACTGGATGATACAATTACTTTATATGTAGAATTACAGTTAAATAAGGCGGTTACGCTGTAGGGCTACAATTTAAATAATCTGGTAACGTTTCTTAATTTAAACTCTTAATTTAAATTCTTACAGAATAACATCCTAAATACATACATCCTACAGATTATTCTGAAGACTATATCAGACAGAATCATATTTCTTTAGACATATTGAATTTCTTTACTTGTTTATTTAATCGCTAATTACCCAATTTCAAGTAAGAAATACGAAACTATTCACTCGTACAGTAAAATAAAATTTAACACAATTCACTATAAATAAACAAGTAGATATAAATAAACGATGTAGATAACCGTTTAACCTTAGAAAAATATTAAAAACACATCACACTGAACAAGAACACTGAAAATAAAACGGAAATCAAATTAATCTTAAACTTAATTCTACGTTATTTTGACCGTCTCATTGACTCAGTCTGCAACGGGTTTGATTGTTAAGTAAAACAGGTCGTAATCGTTTTCCAGTTGAGATGTGCAAATATTCAAAACCCACGTTCTTTTCTTAAATGATTATACAATTTAAAAAAAATTGCATATTACATTTGTCTCTTCGAACAGCCTCGACTACTAGACCGAATCAGTTCTGTTCTCCCTTCCCAAAAGTCAGAAAAAGATGTATAAAATATTGCAAAAAAAACATATCAAATGATGATATGTTATCATCAAATGTTAAAAATACAGTCTTTTTTTTGTTCAGTCATTGACAACTCACGGCCGCTAAAGTGACAGGTAAATTTCGACTAAAGGCAGGAAAATATAATGACTATATATAAATTTACATATTGATACGAACTGATGAAATAAATTGAATGGAAAGAAACTAATGATTAAAGTAAAGCTTTTTACGTGAAAAAAGTAATTGGTTACATACAATACGATTATATACCCGAACGTTCAATTGTAATACAGTAACTAATAAAAGGGTATATTAATAGCACAAATAATTAAAGGAATAACTGGATTGGTAACTAATTTACCAATCAGCATATATTTTTTGCATGTACAAAATATGTTTGTTTTTAAATTACGCATGTTATTATACCGAAGCAACTTAACTGGAATGAACTATAGTTACACTGGACAATGTTTTCACTCATAACTACCGTATTGCAAGTACAATATTGATATTATAATAACGCAAACATGAATTCCATGATCATGTATGAACATGTATAATGACTTCATTCGTTTTTCAACCACGTAATAAGTATATTAACATTCTGAACATCAAAATGTCATTCCAATTCTCTTCTGACATGTTAATATCGTTGCAGAAATATTGCTTATTTGTAAGTTAAATATATACAACGAAAGACTACGAGAAAAAATACAACATTTTCCAAGTTTCCTCATTTAAATTTTTTAGCAAATTTATTATCGATATTTATAAATAATTCATGCAATGGTTTTATACGTATGTGCATTTATTATAAAATAACACAGTTCAATAACCTATCCATTTTTATTTTTTATAAACACAAAATAAAAACAAATATGCAAATAATATAAAATGGTACACTAATAATGATTAAAAATCCTATGCATTTAGTATTAAATGCAAACAGTAAAATTTTTAAGTACAATTACGAATTGAATAAAACCATTTATAATATTTTATATATCCGATAATAATCTTTTATAGTCAAGACAGTCCTATTAGAATAAATACTGTACAATTCAGATATGCGGTTATGCAATTACCGGTTAATTTTATTGAATGCATTCCTACAACAGTGTACCATCATTATTTTAATTAATCAATAAGTTCCATAAAAATAAAGTACAGGTTTTGTAATAATATTCCTGATTCATAGAATTTAAATTTCGCACTCAAATACTGTATAATACATTTAAATAGCTGCTCCATAAATATTTCTCGTTCGATTAATACGTGTGTGTGGTCGTACACATTCCGTATCATAGGAAATAATAATTTGTTAAGGTTTAGTACACAAAATAAGATCTCTAATCTAGACCTGTAGGAAGTACTATCATACAAATCTTGTTGTTGTTTAGGTCATCAGCCAAAAGGCTGGTTTGAACCTGTAGAGGTTTTACTAAGTAAAACAAGGAGTGTGGTGGTTTACCATTGCCTTCCTCACTGAGTGGAAAAGTACGCTTATCAGCATGCCGGGCCCTCTGAAAAGCACATATTTTCCACTCTGCAAATGACACCTTCACTATATTCACCACAGGGTCTGGCTGTATAATGAAATTCATTACTTTCAGAGGAGATAACTCTGATTAGTGTCTTTTACACCTCTACCTCTTCTGTTCTTAAATGATTCAGTCATTTAATTGGCTGACCATGTGATAAGAAACAGAACTATTTATTTTAGCCCTGCAACGAACAGAGTGAGTGTAAATAATTTGACACTTCACCTGTCCGTTATGGGCAGATACAAATCTTAACCTTACATTAATCAAAACTAAAAATTACTTTCCACAACTACAAATAATTACAACAAACTTAACTCGGTTCCAAGTTTCTTTGCAATTATCACTCAAATATTTATACACACAAAATTGCTACCATAATACCGGGTGGCTCATTTATATCGGTTTCCCCATGAGATGGGACATTTCATTTTGATAAGTTGGTAATAGTGTAATGTTAGCAGTATCACGTACAACATTCATTAATTGTCTGTAACAGTGGCTAGTGTGAGGTACGTCTCTATAAAGTTACTATTTTTTCCCTCAGCAACGGTACTTTTAAAATGTTTACAACTGAACAAGTTTATATGCTTCAGTTTTGATGGAAACATCATAAAAATACTGCTAAAGTACTAGCGGAATTTAGTGATAAGTATCCAGGTGTGTCGTTACCGACTCGACGATACTTACGAAAGTTAAATAAGATTTTTGAAAACACAGGAAGTGTATTAAATGCCGCGAAGTGTGGTCGTCCACGATCGATTTGCAATGACGATAACCTACAAACGGTTGTTGAACCGCTTGTAACCAGTCCAACATAATGCATAGGCCCTGTGTTGTTTAGGTCATCTGCCGAAAGGCTGGTTTAACCTCTAGAGGCTTTACTAAGTAAAACGAGGGTTGAGGTGGTTTACCACGCCTTCCTCACCGAGTGGAAAAGTATGCTTATTACTGTACAAGACTCTGAAAATCAAATACTTTCCACCCTGTAAATGATACCTTCACTCATTCACCACAGGGTCTGGCTGTATAATGGCATTCATTACTCTCACAGAAGATAACTCTGACTAGTATTATTTATACCTCTACCTCTTCTGTTCTTAAATGCTTCTGTCATATAATTGGCTGACCATGTGATAAGAAAAAGAACTACTTTATGTAGCCCTGGAACTAGCCGATCGAGGGCAAATAATTTAAAACTCCACCTGTCTATTTTGGGCAGCGCAGGCCTTATTAGCTATTACTTTGATACTAAAACTACAAGCACTAAATAAACCGGTCTTCAAAAACATCCCGAGCAAATAACATACAAAATAGTTTCATTTTAGTTTAAGTCGATCCAGTTAAGCCGTTTTAGTAGTTACCCTAAATTATAAAATACATTCATGCACTTTGCTAGTAATTAGCATTTACTTCATTGCCTTATTTAGAAATGTAGTAGTAATCACATACGGTGCGAGTATGGACAATAAAGAGAAAGCTACGCAAAAGATTATTGACCTTTCGGTTATGAATATTATTATAAATTTTTAAGAAACAGTTTAGATAATAACGTGTAACGGATAGAATTACAATAGTTAAAACAGAGGATTGGGTTTCATATTTTAATACTTCAAGAAATAACACGTGTTTAATGAACACGAAGGTAAGTCTACAAAAGGTAGTGATAATGATCAGGATCCGCACGCCAGCAAAAATAGTCCTTTAGTAGGCCATAAGTACATAGCTTGCCCATAACAGGCAGGTGAAGTGTTAATTATTTGCACTCGATCTGCTAGTTCCAGGGCTACAAAAAATAGTTCTGTTTCTTATCATATGGTCAGCATATGACTGAAGCATTTAAGAACAGAAGAGGCACATGTGTATGTAAATGACACTAGTCAGAGTTATCTCCTCTCAGAGTAATGAATTTCATTATACAGCCAGACCCTGTGGTGAATGAAGTGAAGGTGTTATCAGCAGGGTGAAAATTAGGTGTTTTTCAGAGGGCCTGGCACAATGATAAGCATACCTTTCCACTCAGTGTGGAAGGCAATTGTAAACCACCTCATTCCACGTTTTGATTAATAAAGGCTCTAGAGGTTCAAATAGCTTTTTGGCTGATGACCTCAAGAACAAGTACATATCAGATTAGGGATCTAATTTAATTTACTACGATTTCATACCGTGCATAGACTTCTCACTCCAATATCCAGATAAGTAATTTTTTAAGTCTAAACATTTTACAAAAGGATCCTGAACTGGCAAAGAAAAAATATTAAGGCAGTACAATTGTTTGGAAGTTACAAAGATGACGAACATACAGTTGATCATAAAAAAAGTAGAAAACCCTACCAGAATTCTTAAAAATTAAAATTACAAAAAAGACAAAAATATTATTTAGTAAAGAATCTACAGGTATTTCATCTACAAATTAGATACCGATTTCTCATTATATAACATTCACAACTTGGGTGAATAAAATTACATTTTAACGCTTAAACGTTCGGTAAACGCTGTTTGAAGACCAGGTTCTTGGTAACCCAGTAATTTTTATACATCATGAAATTCGACAGGTTTCAACCAGCCTTTTATCTGTTGATTTAAATATTAACGAATATTGGATGCCAAATTTAAAGAAAACTCATAAAATTTTCTGACTACGAAGATGGTCCTCACAATACGAAATCTAGAGTGTTACTTGTAACTAAATCAAACTTACACCTAAATTTTATTACAAAGGTTTATACAAATTAATACAGTATTTACCAAATAGCAAGACGGTATTGTTTATCAGAGAAATACGTGTAGAATTATTAGAGAGAATTTTTGATTATTTATAGACCTGTACAGTCCGTTCAATTTATTAAGACAGTATTGTTTAAATAGGGAACGTATGAAGTGGTTAAAGAGAACATTTTTTTAAACAATTTTGTAAATTACCATATCAGATGTTTAGTAATCGATTTATTTATACCACGTATTACAAGAATTTGTAATAATTTTAAAATATAGTTTAAATCGTTTTGAAAACTTTATTCTTAAATATATATTAATAATGTAAAAAAATATTTTATGCGAGATAAATAAACTTTTCAATTACGTATTTTATGTAACAATATACTATGAATTACAAAAAAAAAACTTGTAATAAAAACAATTAAAAAATTGTACACGGTAATTGTTTAAAAAAAATCAAAAATATCCCGCAGGGGAAAAGTTATTATTTTCATAACTTGAAACAACTATTGAAAAATCCCTTTAGCGATAACACTGACTAAAAACACTACGATCAAAAATTCCCCGGACTACTTCTACAATGTACTACCCCATTCCCGCGTGGTTAGCGCGCCGGCCTACCAAGCAAATTGTCCCGGGTTTGATTCCCGGCTAGGTTCTGGAAGATATTCCGAAGCCAAAGCCCATTGTTTCATCCCTCAAAGTAGTCGCTAATAAAGATGTTGATATGACTTAAAAAACAAACCAAAAATAAACACCGAAATCAGCATAATACGTTTTTGTACGTTCTTGTGTAGACATGCTGTAAGTAGGCTAATGCGTAAACGATAATCTCACAAAAAAATTTGCCGTGAAATACTCACACAACTTTTTAAAAATGTAAAAATTAAATAAAAAATTAATTTTTTTTAATTAAAAAAAATTCTAAAAAATTTAAAAAATTTTAATTTTTTTATTTTTTGCCAATGAAAATAATGAACAATATAACAATATTAGTAATAAAACATTAGAAATAGATAAAAAATTAACCTCAAAAAAAACATAACCTAATTTTTATCATGAGTGAGTGATGCAAAATGAAAATTATCCTTACAAATAGGCTTTGGGTTAATAATAAGGAAAATCACTCTTTCACGCTAAACTAAGCTCTGTAGAGAAAAATGCGTAAATAAAATCTGTACATAATATTTTAATGTCCTATAAATTTGATTATCTAGACTTTTGGCGTTAAATGCATACTAAGGCCGTAATCTTAAAAAATCCATTTTTACAGATATTCATGAAAAAAAAAAACAGAAAATCGCTAATTAGGCCTACCGTTAAACTAATCGTTATACTAAGAAATGTTTAAAATAGAAGTTGTAGATTTTAAAATTGTCTACAACTTTGATTATATATGTACACTTTCGCCCTAAAATGCATATTAAGGCCACAATTTAAAAAAAAACATTTTTTTCTATGAGAGCACAGCCTCCACAAGCAGCAGATATGACGCCTACCCTATCTTGTAGACTGTAGAGCATAAAAAATGTAGTAAATGAGGCAATTTTTAAAAAAATCGTAGGACCGTTTTTGAGAAAATCACAAAAAGTGAAAATGACACGAATAAGCTACTACATCCGGTTGACCGATTTTTATGAAAATGTTTGTATCGGGTCCTCTAGTGGTATCTAACTTAAGTTTCAAGTTTCAACTTCGTACGATGTTCCCTGCCCATAACAGACAGGTGGAGTGTCAAATTATTTACACTCAATCTGTTCGTTGCTGGGCTAAAATAAATAGTTCTGTTTCTTATCACATGGTCAGCTAATTAAATGACTCAATCATTTAAGAACAGAAGAGGTAGAAGTGTAAAAGACAGTAATCAGAGTTACCTCCTCTGAAAGTAATGAATTTCATTATACAGCCAGATCCTGTGATGAATGAAATGAAGGTGTCATTTACAGAGCGGAAAATATGTGCTTTTCAGAGGGCCCGGCATGCTGATAAGCATACTTTTCCACTCAGTGAGGAAGGCAATGGTAAACCACCTCACTCCTCGTTTTACTTAGTAAAACCTCTACAGGTTCAAACCAGCCTTTTGGCTGATGACCTAAACAACAACACGATGTTCCATTCTTGAGATATTCTGTTCACACACAGACCAATCGCTAAAAGCATGTTTTTTTTTGGATTCAGGGGTCTGAAAACGTGTAGATCCGGTGAAAACTCCATTTCGAAAAATTTACGTAAAAACAATATTTTCTTTCCTATACATTCATATAGGCAAGAGAAAGTAAAAAACCGATTAATGACAGGATCGTCAGTTTGAAAAGACTTGACAATTTAACTGAGTACACTGAATATTCAGCAAAAAGTTAGGAATAAATTAGGTCATGCGCCACAAGAGTTACGCTCGAGTAGTTAATTTAGTTGACCCATTTACTAAATCAGGTAACACTAACAGGCCTCCTAGTATACAGTAATAAACCTTCCTTTAATCTGCAGACGAAAGACAAATCACACCATTGTTCAAAATAATAACAAACATTATACAATATGAGCACGAAAAAATAATAAATTTGTTGTAAAAAAATAAAGTTGTTTCCGTTTAAAGACTTACGTTGAAAACTATCTACTACCATAAACTGATAGAATAAACACTTTTAAGGGAGCACGGATCCCTATCTTACTTAATGTTAACATTTGGTCCGTTTTCTCAGTAACCATCAGACAGACTTGATTTTTGTTTTATATGAAAATTTGAACTTTTTTACAACTTTTACGTGTAGGATTTTTTCTTATGACTACAGATTTAATTTCTAGATTTTTTAAAAAAATACCATTTTTGGCGTAAAAATTTAACCATTTTTTTTCTCTCTTCTTTTTCAAAATTTTGAAAAATTGAACACGTAAAAGTTACAGCTGTATATGGTTAACAACCCACAAAAATTTCAGCACTGTAGTTTTTAAAAAATATTCATGCAATATTTCCGGTGCAGATCTTCATAATGAATCAAAAAAAAAAATGTTATAAAACCGAATTGTTGACAAAATATATCATCACGGACGGGTGGGTCATTTTCGTTTGGATTTCAAAGAGCAAATATTGAAGTAATCCAAAAATTCAATACATATAACAATACACAAATATTTTCTGACGCGTATAAATAAAGATTTAAAAATTGTTAAATCGATTAGTACACTAAAAAAAAAAATAGGTCAACCATAATAGCGAAACATTACACAATGGAGATAATATTGTCACTTGTGAAAATAAAAAGTAATTGTCCAAAAAATATTGTTTAAACACGCTAAAATAACAATGCCAAATTCCGATATTGTTTCATGTTAAAGCACCATCACATTACCTGTATTAATCATGTGCCTTAACATCAATAATGGCTAAATAGAAAGTGCAGATTTAATTAACAAAAATGTTCACAGCGCTTTTTGTAAAATAAAATATTAATGCGGTTAAATATTAAAATGAAAGAAAAGTAGTAATATTCAATGCGATAAATCCAAAAATATATAGATGAGCAAGCACATTCTATACGATTAGACTACGATGGGAAAATATAAAATTCAAAATTACTTATCACATTTATGATCATAAAGGGCGACTAGCCATTAGAACAATATCTGTCAAAATAAACCAGGCTTACTAAAGACAGAAAATGTTGAGCCACTGTATCGATTACGGTTAGTAGAAGTGATATTCCCATAAAAAGAGGGCGATAACAATATTTTGGGCGTATATCCCTTGAAGAATAAATAAGACTAGTTTGTAAGTATTATTAGGGTTAATAAGGTACTTCCTGCTACCACAAAATTTATGAACTTGCCGTTACAATTCGTTTATAACCGTGACTTCAATAATACTTATTACTAAAATGTCTGAGCGACTTAAACTGAGACAAAATAACGCGACCTACCCTGTTCAATGTTGAGTCGAACTAAGTCGGCTATTTTTCTAGAATTAAATAGAGTGGACGTAAATGGAGAAGACAATGTAAAATAACAAACAGTACTTTTCCGCAACATTTATCTTTTCATCAAAGCTACAATAATGCTATTATCTTGTATATGTCAGCAAAAAATAGTCCCGTCTACCTTTTATAACCCGAATAAGAGAAGTGCAATCACTCTGAATAAGAACACTTAAACTAAATTACTATTTTATTTTATTATCATTTGTCAAGGATTAGGGTCAATGGCCTATTATGGCATCCATCTCTTTTTAGGTCTTCCCAAGCCTCGCTTTCCTCTAGGTTTATATTTTCACGCTCGTAGAGAAAGTCTGTGCTGGCATGCGAAGTTAATGACTGGACCAGTTTCTCTTACATATTCTTAACATTCATACACTGACTGAAAATTTAACTCGGCGCGTATAGCTTTGTTACATACTCTATCTAACCGGGTACAACCTTCGACTCCCCGTAAAAATCTCATTTCAGCAGCCTAGATACGAGATTCATTCCTCTGTAATGACATCCATGTTTCACTCTCATATGTTACGTGAGTAGTACAAGGCCCATATGTTATATGGCATTCAAGGGAAGATGGCCAGTCCGCTCAAAAATTATACTTGGTGACCGAACTATAGAACAAGTCGAGATTTTAAATATTTAGGATGCAGGATTTCCTATGACAAAGATGATGATGTGAGTGAAGAACTGGTAAAATTCAGTGCTGTATGCAGTTCTATTCGCAATAATATTATTTTATAATTTAGTTAAAAAACTAGGAAGACGTGGCTTGCTCTACTTGTACTGCTTTCGCTTCTCCCACTCCTGTGCATCGATTCTATTCCCCTACTGCTAGTCCAGCTGTTAATTATCGCTGACTCTGCTCCCACTATCACAGAGGCAGTTAGAAGGGGAACTTTACCCCAGTCTTCATTTGGCCTATGCGCATAGGTAATTTTTTACTATCTTGTTCTGTTATAGTTGATTATTTTTTGCTTAGGACTATTTTAGATAACTTTAAACTTCTCGAGAGCTCTTTTTGCAACCCACAATATCAGTATTCCTGCACTAGATACGTTACTCCTTTTCTTCGTTCATCCGGTGTTCACATTTTACTCTTTGTGGAAGACCTTCAAGTCAATTATCAGTAGTCTGAATTGCTTCGATCTGTTAAAAATATATTTTCTCATTAATTCCAACTTTCACAACATCCTCTCTGGCTTCTTTAAACTACTTATCCGATAACTTAGCTCTATTGCTCCATCATCATCTTGTAGCTCTACAGCCCTTGGTGGACTTTGGCCCACAATCCTCATCTCCTCCAATTCTCTCTGCTAATTGCTACCGCCCTCCATCCTCTCACAACCATCAACATGAAATCATTCATAACATCTTCCACCCATCTCTTCCTAGAACTGCCCTTCCTTTTTCTTTTGTACAGTATGTTCTCCCATCACCTTAACCATCCTAGATGATTTCATTATCTAAATGTACCACAACCGTTTCAAACTATGAGCCTTTATGAAACGGACTATGTCCAAGAGAGTATTTCGCTTTTCATTTTACATACTCTCCAGTCATCTTCTCCCCTTACCGATCCAAAAACCCTGCTATTAAATTTACAAGGTCTTATAAGGATTTTAATTATTTAATTAATATCAAAAGGTTAAAAAATACAAGGTTTTTTAAACTTCAGTTATCCTCATAACCGTAGTTATTTCTCTACCACCGGTTTCGAATCATTAATTCGATTAGATTGAATCAAAAGTCTTGTATTATAATTACAGTTAGGTAAAAATTACTTGTGTCCGTATACATGAATACAATAATTGAACACTTACTATTTAAATAAAGAAAACAGAAAATTATCTTAAAATTTATTATTAAATCTAAAAAATAAGTAAACAATATAATATGCCCAAGGTAATACATCTAGATTATTACATCTATAGACTAACAAATTAGCATAAATAAGATCTGGAGCCACTAGGACACCTACTGGAGCACAAAAATTATCTTTCATGATAAGAATCTGACTTTTCACTTCATATTATTTATGTTTTTAAATTATCGTAATGCATACAATTTATTTGCTCCTTTTTTATTTAAATTCGGTCATTACTTATTCCTGACGTATTTTATGCCCGTAATAGACAAACTCTTCGCACAAAAGTCCTTATAATGGTTTTTTAAACCCACCTTTAAAATAAGCGATCAACAACTGCAATCAATACCGCATGACTTCCAAAAAATCAAACACCGTATACTCGTATACAATACATAAAATGTTAGCGTTTTTAAAGAATACACATTTTATTTTATATCCCTACTAAAATTACACTGTTCAGATAGAATGACGTCAAAGAATACATCACAGGATGCAGAAAAGACTGTTAAGGCAATTTTAAGAGCAAAATGACGTGGTTCTTTTAAACCCTTTTTTAATAAAACTAAATATACTAACGTTTCCATGAATTTACATTTACGAGAGTAAATTACTTCTGAAAAAGAACGAACATTTATTTTTGAAAAATAAAGTAGTAATCCACTGGTATCCTATCAGATACTACAAATATTACTTTAGAACTGTGCAACATAGAACAACCGGATACGATAAAGCACCGTATAATATTTCTGTCAAAATTTATAACAAGATACCAAATAGTTTAAACATCTTTCAATACACAGCTTTCAAAATAAAGTCACAGTTTCAGCTAGTAAAACAATATTATAATACTAATTAATTCTTTAATTTCAGCTGAGATCAATTTCTGATTCAACTGTCGAAGTGGATAGAACTCTCGTTCAAGAGCATGTTTATTAAGTAAAATTTTCGGTAGTTCATATCTTTAAAAAAAAACATTTTGTAAACAAAAAATTTATTTATCTTGTACATTATTTTACAGAACATTGTTTTTTCTAATTACTTAAATTCAATATCAAAGTTAATTAATATGTTCAAATGTATTCAAATTTATGCTTAAAATACGAATAAAATTGTTTAAATGGGCTGTTTATAAGTAATAAACACAAACTGTATTGTCTATCAATTATCTCTACCTGTTTTTATTGAGAATTAGTAAGTCCATTTGTGAATATAAACACTTAATATTAGGGAAAACTTGTAATCAATTGGTTTTAGTATAAAGTTTGCCTGTTCTGGTCAAGGTTTCCGCACAGTTTTCCTTGGTGAGTCTCCTACTTGCGTTCTGTGCAGTAACATAAACTTTCTAGATTCTGCTCAGAATTTTTTGACTTTTATAATTTATATTTCATAAAACAATAGCAGTGCCGACCCAACTCTATGGCAGTGAAACTTGGGTGCTATCAAACCGAGAGGAGAGTAGATTGCAAGCATCAGAAATAAAATTTCTTCGACATACGTATGGGTGTAGTAGAGAAGATCGTAACAAGAATACCGAGATAACGAAAGAACTCAAACTTCTTCTCTACAAACGACAAGGTATCTCAGAACAGAATGCAGTGGTTAGCACATGTGAACAGAATAAGGGAGGATAGGATACCTAAGCAGACACTGGACTATAAGCCCGAGGGCAGGAGAAAACGAGGACGACCGAGAAAGAGATGGGCAGATTTGAGAGGTTCGGAACAGGCAGAGATGCCTAATCCTTGAAAGGAAGAAGAAGAAGAAGCAGGAGAAGAAGGAGGAGGAGGAGGAGGAGGAGGAGGAGGAGGAGGAAAAGGAGGAGAACGAGGAGGAGGAAAAGGAGGAGGAGGAGGAGAACAAGGAGGAGGAAAAGGAGAAGAAGAAGGAGGAGGAGGAGGAGAAGAAGATAATTCATATGATCGTACTTGTAGTTGTTTAGGTCATCAGCTGAAAGGCTGGTTTGAACCTCTAGAGGCTTTCCTAAGTAAAAGGAGGAGTGAGGTAGTTTACCAGGCCTTCCTCACTGAGTGGAAAAATATGCCTCTCAGTTTCCCAGTCCCTCTGAAAAGCACCTAATTTCCACCTTGCAAATAATACTTTTACTTCATTCACCACAAGATCTGGCTGCATAATGAAATTCATTACTCTCAGGCGAGACAACTCTGGCTAGTGTCTTTTACACCTCTACCTCTCTGTTCTAAATGCTTCAGTCATATAATTGGTTGACCATGTGATAAGACACAGAACTATTTCTTTGTAGTCCTGGAACTAGCAAGTGTATTTATTATTAGTCACAGAATTTAAATATTAACAAAACGAATACTGAACGACACAATAAAAGTGACAAAAATAAAGGAAATTTAAATAACTTATTTTTATCACGATGAGAAAACAAATAGCAAAACGACGTTAGTAAAATATTATTATGAAAACGTGTGAAATTACCCAATTCTCTACTTTTGTTTTATTTTAATAACACTAAAAAAATGTGTACATAAATAAAATACACGTTAACTGACCTACCTTACCTTGAATCACCTGAATAGATGTCACTATTGTATTACATGCACGTTATATGAATAAGCCCTAGCCCACCACAAATGAATACTCAAGGTGGTCGTACTTCCCCGCCGTTTAGTTTATTTCGATTTACACCGGATATCCTTTGTAGAAAACCAGTACCAAGTATTTCACAACAATGATTTTTATTTACTATAAAACTAGTGGAATGAATGAATGAACCGACAAATAAACCCAAGAATGAAAAGAATGACCTAAGCAATTTGTAAAATGAAATCGCCCTGAAAGAAATCATTTTCTTTATCCCACAACACTGAGTGTAAACCAAAATTGATAGCGATCGTTTTCTTACTATAACTTTTTTTAACAAGGTGTAATTCTTTTGCTCTGCCCGTAGCACACAAGTGGAGTGTTAAATTTTTTGCACTCGATCTGTTATTTCTAGGCTATAAAAAAATAGTTCTGTTTCTTATCACACGTTCAGCCAATTAAATTACTGAATCAGTTAAAAACAGAAAAGGTAGATGTGTATAAGACACTAATCAGAGTTATCTCCTCTGAGAATAATGAATTTCATTATTCAGCCCGACTCTGTGGTGAATAAAGTGAAGGTGTTATTTGCAGGGTGGAAAATTTGTGCCTTTTCAGAGAGTTTGGCAGGCTAATAAGCATACTTCTCCACTTAATGAGGAAAGCAATTGTAAACGACTTCACACCTCGTTTTACTTAGTAAAACCTCTAGAAGTTCAAACCAACCTTTCGGCTGATGACCTAAACAACAGTTGTTTTCCAATTAGTTTTTTAATGTAAATATAAACTTTAAGGAAAAACTACAAAGCCTGAAGTGTAAAAACAACACTTAGATAGTGTGTTTCAAAATTTAACTGTTGACTGAACTTAATTGTATCTGAACAAAACTAACTGTACATAATTATTTTTAACCATGTACTCGTATTAGCTGAAGCTTGAGATGGCGATGCCATTAACAAAATCGGTGAAGAGAAGTCCGGTATTTTAACACGTTTCAGTCTGTAAATGTCGTTGTCGAGGAGGTTGATTGCGAAAGGATTTTGTTTTTTTTTAACTTTGTTTAATCTTTTACGCTATGTTGTTTAATTTTTTCCTTTACGAAGGGTAGGTTTAAATCTTTGTGCAATAATTCGTTGGTTACATACCATGGAGCTGCAGTGATCGTCTCAGGGATTTGATTGAGAGCGCATCAATATTTCTATATTCGATGAACCAGCTGTACCCCACAGCTCTATCCCGTAAGTTCAAACAGGTCTGAGTATTACTTTATACCCAAAGATTTTATTTTTAAGAGAAAGTAACATAATAACATTTCATTTGTATTAATTCTGTAATACTAATTAATATTAATTCTTTAATTTAATTTAATTTATTAATTTAATTCTGTATTTTCTGTAATTATGACTTATGAGAATACCAATGTAATTTATTAATATTAGCCTGGGTGATAACTAAATGAGTAATGAGAAAAAGCCAAACCAGAACGGGGATCAAATCCCGGACCCCTGGCATAGAAGCTAATTGCGCTGACCACTACACTACCCAGGCCAGCTACAAAAAACTGATTCGTACACTCGTATTGAACCGATAAATCATGATGGTTAATGTCGGGAAATAAAACTAATAATTTAGTGTATTAACCAACCTAATGGGATTGTGTTAAATTTTACTAAATTAAATAGATATCATCGTTAGTCAATGAGGGAATAGTTTACAGATCTTGTATAGAAATAAACAACGACAAAGAGGCTGTCAAAATTAAAATAAAAAATTGTTTTCTTAGAAATAAAGTAAAAATGAATCTTTACTTTAAAAAAATTGAAATAAGCAATAGACAAAGCCACATTAAAAATTGTATATTTTTCTAATTTCAATCAGTAATCAGTTACGGAATACTAGGATAGGGCGGTATTTTCAATATTAGTTAGACCTCCTCGAGAAAGTACAAAAGCTTATTTTGCAAGAAATCAACCAAACCTACCCCTCTATCTTTCTGAGCAATTGTTTAAGTACTAGACGTTCGTCAACTTTGTAGGAACAAATTTATACAGGCGCATTTGATTCCTTTGCATAAGAGCAACAAAAACCCTTTTCCAAAGACATTTTCGTTAATTTCCCCACAAACTACACAACCTGCTTCCCCACAATTATAAAAGTATCAAAACATTATAAATTGTAAAACTTATTTACAGAAATGGCTTTATAAAATTGGTAGGCAGTACACGAAGGAAATTACACCTTCAAATCTGTGAGCTCGTATCCCGGTATTTTGATTAAGGACGATCTGATGTTGGAAAAAAAAGCTCTTAACTGACTTATACTAGGACATGGAAAACCATAGTTGGATGGGTTAACCTTCCCACCTCGTGCACAAATCTAATAGATATATTGTTTGCTATAAGTAACACGAGGTTATTTATGTGTAAAAAATTTTAATTTCTGAGAAATAAAATTATTTTTATTACTATTTATTTATTATTACAAACGAACTACCTTCTATCATGTTACGTTTTGTTTAACCAAAAATCTGATTAGAGTTACAGAATCTATGATAAGATCCTATCATAAGAATTATACGTAATATCGTTTTGTTAAACCAAGTTAAAGAACTATGTAATTGTAATTACATTATTAAAAACGAACAAAAACTTCATCATGGTAAAAGAAACGATTAGAAGAACCATACATTTTCTTCTGAGAAAAATTTCACCTATAAGAATAAATAAATAAATAATCATGATATCATCAAAGAAAGATCAAAGTAGAATAAACGATTTCCTAAACTTTTGAATTATAATTTTAAAGGACGACAAACAAAAAAACCCAAAATATTTAATGAATTTCTCAACGAAACTTTTCAAAACAAAAAAGTATTCATGGAAATGAATGAGAATGTTTAGACTGAATAAATGATTAAATAAAAACGAAGGAAAGAAATATATTCCTGTATTTTATCCTTGAATATCCTTGAAAAAAAAGAAGGTGAATGCCTGAAGTCGACTGCTATTAACCAAATAAGGATAGACTTAGTAATCTATCAAGAAGGAACACCATAATATTAATGGTCCAGCATGGTTATACGTTAGGCCTACGCATAATCGGTCATTTTAACCTTTCTTTTTCTTAACATTCTTACTATGTATAAGCTATTATTACACTGGACTAGACTATCAGTATACAGCGCAAGAAGAAGAAAAATGCCCATTAAACAAACAGCTAACTTGTTTTTTTATTTTATAATACCAAATAATAAAACATAGATCACGAACTAAGTTCATTCTATTTTTATATTATTTTTTTTAGTTTATAGGTGAACGTTCTTTTAATTAAAGAACCACAATTTCTCATACTAATGTTACGCTTTCACATACCACCAGGCTTCCATTTTCATTTGGAAATAAGTTTTAATTTTATTGGAGAGGTAAATTTATAAATAAACATTTGGGTCTTTTCTATTATTCCCCCCTCCCCCCCCACGTAATTTGTCACTTTTTGTGGATACTTCGTACATAGGTATTCTTACAGTACTTTTAACGATAAAAACGGGGAAAAATTTAAAAAATCCTACAGCAATATTCGCCAAGTTAAGATTCTTTAAGTTAAATTCCAAAATTGGACATGTCATAGACTGTTCTTGTTTAGGTTAAGAGCCAAAAGGCTGGTTAGAACCACTAGAGGTTTTACTAATTTAAAAAGAGGAGTGAGGTGGTTTACCATTGCCTTCCTCACCTAGTTGAAAGCGTTTGCTTATCAGCATGCCTGGCCCTCCGAAATCACCTACTTTTCACCCTGCAAATAAACTTTCACTTCATTCACCATAGGGTCTGGCTTTATAATGAAATTCATTACTCTCAGAGGAGATCGGTCTGACAAATATAATAGGCTATATAATGTTTATTATTTTACGAGACAATAAAAGTTCATTTCTTTAGTCTCAGATCCTTTTGTAGTGACACCTACCTAATCAACATAAGATATTGCTCGTCCAACGATAGTACTTCTCAATCAAAGCAATTTTCTACCAGCTATTTTTTTTTTGTCTTACGTTCTAATGTTTTATACATAAATGCAGACGATATAAGGTGATAGATGAATATAATAATTGATAAAAAAAATTGTAGACCCGACCGGAAATCGAACACGGAAACCCTGGGTAGAAGCTAGTTCCCATGATCACTACACCAACGGGCTCGAAGGGAAAAAATAAATTGAAAATTAAAATGTATCGGCATCGGTTAAGTAAAAGAAATCAACAAATTCGCTGAGAAAAATAAAGTGAAGGAATCGAAAAAATAAAAGTTTAAAAAATGTATAAAAAAATGTTTATCCTATAAAATGACACAGCAGTAGTTCGTAACTTCTTTCCAGCACTTCAGTGTGAACTACTGATTATAACATTACCTAAATGTGCAAGGGTGGATCGCAGTTTCCGCATTTACCAAGTGAAAAACATTATTTTATTTTGTTGTATCCAGCCAAACTAGTAAACTTCAAACTCTCCAGATAAACATAGGCTTATCTAATTTCTGTTTTCAACCATAATATATAGGCATTACATTATAACATATACACATAAAAATTTGGTTACAAATTCTATGAATAAATTTGTACCGCAATATTAACAATATTTTCTTTCTAAGTTACAATATCTACTACAGATCAATAACATACTCATTACGTTCATTGTAAAATTACATTACAGTAAACCACGCTTGGTATTTCTACTTAAAAGTAATTGTTTATTTAGAACAATATATTAAAGCGCAATTTTGTTTCGGTACTATAACAGTATTTTAAAACCATAGTAGGTACCCAAGTCATCTAGAGTATATTCAAATAAAACATACAGACTAACGTATAATTTAAAATAAATAGAAAATAAATTGTTAAACAGAACATACCTATAAAATAAAACCTTTGCATTTAATTTTCACAAATAAAAAATTTAGAGCGGAAACGTAACGGAATCGGTCTAGTGACTGCGAACATTTTTTAAACAATTCAGCGCTCTAATTATAGCAAAATTTATTGTTTAAAAGTAAACAATTAAAAATTTCGTCTGTAAAATTTCAAACAATACCTAGTTTTAATAAAATATATAAAAACTTTCATTATGCATTCTTATGACGGAAATGTTAACCTGTTATAAAAAAATATGTTTTATTAGCGTGTAAATATTACCTATCGAATGTTTTGGTGGTACATACAAAAATTCTAACTACGATTTTTAAAAGAAATCCTTATATTTTTTAAAGAAAGTAACAATAATCTTATAAATATGATTGCACGGAAACTGAATTATGAGAATTTAGACTACATTGAAACACTACAATGAAAATTAATCAAAAGTTAATATACAGGCCACTTCCATAGCGTAGTGATTAGCGCGTTAGCCTACTACGCGGAGGTCCCGGGTTTGATTCCCGGCCAGGGTCTAGAAATTTTCACAAGTCAAATCCCAAAGTTACAGTCAAATCATCCACCGTATTCGCTAATAACCAAGCAGTTGATGCGACTTTAATTTTTTTTAAAGCTTTTATTTGTTATCGGGAACTGTACATTATTGACAACTACCCAATCTGATCACTGCTTTTCGCTGTATTTTTTTGTTTTTTTGAAATGGATTAGGCATAAGTTTGAACAGGGACCCCCAGTAGAGTTTGTTCATGGATAGCTGTCAGCTGGTTACCACACAAAGTCGCTTGGCAAACCGGTGTTACTTAAAAAATAATAGCGACTTTATATCAGCTGACTGACTGGGCTGGCCCGGAAGACAAATAAATAAAATAAAAAAAAGTTAATATAATTTAGTCCGTAAAACAATAAAAAAAAACTATGATAAACTTTCACGTATGTAAATCTCTGAAAGGAACTAAATTTTTTTACACCGTCTGTAAAATCTAAAATAAAATCATTGTAGAACAGTTCCTTCTGTATTGATAAGTTGTACGTGTTTAAAAAAGCTGCAATGGGTTTTAACTCAATAATGTAGTAAAATGTTACAATAAATAAAATTAAATCAATAAAATCGTTGCAATAAATAAAATTAAGTTAATTATAATAATGAGATATTGTTAAATGCTTTAATTGTATTATAACAGAATTAGGTAATTTTTGTTAAAAGTAAAATGCAGAAGATCAACTGGACCAAGAAAAACACAAATAAAATCTTATTGCGAAAATCGGATGCAAAAGAGAACCCATTCCAGGCTTGAGCTGAAGGGAAAAAAATATTATATCGTGAACGTTATGAATACAATGATTTCATTCTGAGCTTTTCGATAGTATAATACAGAGTAAGAGAGAAAGGAAGGCCGAGGAATCAGTATTTTGAAATTTTTATAAATGATATAAGATTCAGTTAGTACTTATACATAAAAAGGATGGTTACAGAAAACAATTCACGAGTACAGCGACAAGATAAAGCTTAACGAATTTAATGAATGAAGAGTAAAACAATAGTCACTACTTCTAAGTTACGATTACGTACGTTGTCAAGAAAGACTGTTAAAAATGAAAGCGGTTGGTGCAAATAACTCATTTAAATAATTTAAAAGCCCAACTGGCTATAAAAATATGAATATCAAAACTGTGTACACAAAAAATTAAAGCTGACCGAATAATCCCTAAAATAATACTCACCCCTCATTTATAAAGAGCGGACGTTGGTTTAAAAAAGTAAAAAGAGATCACAGTGAAACCCCTCTAGGGTTTTTGGTGGTTAGCACCATCTGGTACTTACTATTACAGGGCAACCATTCACCAAAGTAACGTCCTGGGTTTCCTCCTGTGCAGGTTGCATGTAAATGGGTGGGGTCAGTTTCAACACAGATGTGAACACCCTTCACAGATCATCGAGATACATATATACATGAAGTGGACACATGCTAGTTCACCTTTCGTAAAAAAGCCATAACGCATTCATATTTATCATTTTTGTTGGGTCTATGAAGTCAAAAACAAACAGAAATCAATGTTACGACTGATTCAAGTTCAGGGTACATTGAAATTCAACTAAAAAGCAGATTCCCGTGTCGAACAGATTGCAATTACTTACGCTTGTTAAAACAAACAAAAAATTCCATAATTAAGAAAATATCTTGGTACCTTAAAAATGCGATTCTCAACCTGTGGTCAGTGGGACGTTTTCATGTAGTCTGCAAAATATTGCCCTGTCGGTATAATAATAATAATTAAAAAACCTTACGTATTTGTCTTATTTACCTAAATAACAAAATATTAGTCGCGCTGTTACTGTAGAAACGGTTTTTCCACCGTTCTGCCTGCGGCTCTGAATGACGCCACTAACTAGTTCAAAGAATGTCTCAATTCCAAATGTACCGATAAATTTGAATAGCTTTTGCCTACTCTTCAGATTCCAACTATTTCAAAGAATAACTCAATTCCAAATGTACCGATAAATTTAAATAGCTTTTGCCTACTCTTCAGATTCAAACTATTTCAAAGAATGACTCAATTCCAAATGAATTACAAATAAATTTGAATAGCTTTTGCCTACTCTTCAGATTCCAACTACTTCAAAGAATGACTCAATTCCAAATGTACCCATAAATTTGAATAGCTTTTGCCTACTCTTGAGATCCAAAGGAATAATTTACGTAATAATCTCAATTGGACTTTTAAGATTCGTTGTATGTGTTATCACATATTCACCGTGGGAATAGACATTGAGACCCAAACATACTTCAAAGGAATAACGGATTATCTCCTTCATGTGGATTGATGCCTCTTAATGAGTTATTTTTTTAAATATTACAGTGACTATTTTTTCCAAATTATATTTTGGAGGAAGTGCAACAACAATATTTTATTTTACTTATTTTACTTTTATTATGCCCATAACAAGCAGGTGGAGTGTTAAATTTATTTGCACTCGTTCTGTTAGTTCCAGGGCTAACAAAAATAGTTTTGTTTCTTATCAAATGGTCAGCCAATTATATGACTGAAGCATTTAAGAACAGAAGAGGTAGAGGTGAAAAAGACACTATACTATTTTTCACGGCTGATAAGCTCTGAACGTAAGCATTGCCCCCTACCCACTTCATAGCTAGCCAATGACTTGCCAGCAACGTTGCCAACACTTGCTCTCGTAGCTCTGTTATATATTTCGTCAGCCATTTTTTTTTTTTTTTGGTCTTTCAATAACAATAATTATAACCTATGAACATACAATCAGCTCATTATATTACAAATGTAAACGCGCTCTGATGTGTTAAGTACGAGATGCAAGTCACGAGTGAACGATTGCGGTTCTTATAAGCATGCACGCGTAATGTTTGTCAGGCTGAAACATTCGTATAATCTGACAACGCTGGCAAACGTTCTGATAGGTCTAAACGCGTAGAACAGCAGAACTCATCAACCGTGAAAATCATTATAGTCACAGTTATCTCGAAAGCAATGAATTTCATCATTATACAGCCAGACTCTGTGGTGAATGAAGTGAAGGTGTAATTTTCAGGGTGGGAAGAAAATGCTTTTCGGAGGGCCAGGCATGCTGATAAGCATACTTTTTCACTCAGTGAGGAAGGCAAGGTAAACCACCTCACTCTTCGTTTTACTTAGTAAAGCCTCGAGAGGTCAAACTAGCTATTTGGCTGATTACTTAAACTACATACTTTTATAAACTTATACTTACTACATACTTATATTTTACTTTAACTTATATAAACAGGTCAATGTAACTATAATATTAACCTTATTTAATTAGTAAGCAATGCAATAGACCTAGGCCCATACAGGCATCTACTAGTAGTGATCCTAGGTATGAAAAGGTTGAGAATCACTGCTTTAAAACAAACTGTCCACTAATAAAATATTAAGAAATTATCAAAAACTAATAACGAAAATTATCGTACGAGGACTGTTTTTTTGAGGACAATTTTGCAAAATTAAACTAAAAAATCTGGTGTGAAACATTCGCACAACTTTCTCTTGCCAATGCAAATAATTAACAATAATCCTAACATTATTAATAAAACAATAGAAATAAACAAAAAACTAACCTCAATAAACATAACCTAATTTTCATCATGAATTAAAGACGCAAAATGAAAATCAACCTCAGTTTGGCTTAAAAATACCGAAAATCACTCTTTTAACGCTAAACTAGACTCTGTAGAGAAAAACGCTTTAAATAAAAGTTGTAGATCTTTTAACCCCCCTATAAATTTTATTATACTCTACATTTTTGTCGTAAAATGCATACTAAGGCTGAATTCTTAAAAAAATCGATTTTTCACTTTTTTCGTGAGAAAAAACAGCAAACCGCTAATTACCGCTGAACTAAGGCGTTATACATAAAAAAGTTTGAAATAAAAGTTATAGGATTTTTAATTTTCTACAACTTTTATTATATAAATCTTTGCGCTAAAATGCACATTAAAGCAGAAATTAAAAAAAAAAAACATTTTTTTTACGTGTAAAAGCCTCACCAAGAATTTCAGCAGATATGACACCTACCCTATCTTGTAAAGCATAACAAATTTAGTAGATGAGGCGATTTTTAAAAAAAAATGTAGGACCAGTTTTTGAGAAATTTGCAAAAAAGTGGAAAATAACACGAATAAACTACTACTTCCCGTTGACCGATTTTGATGAAAATGTTCGTGTCGGGTCCGGTAGTGGTGTCTAACTTAAGTTTCAAGTTCGTACGAGGTTCCGTTCATGAGATATTCTACACACACACACACACACACACACACACACACAGACCAATCGCTAAAAACATGTTTTTTGGGTTCAGGGGGGTCTGAAAACGTGTAGATCCGGTGAAAACTCGATTTCGAAAAATCGACATGAAAATAATAGTTTACTTTCCTTCCTATATATTCATATAGGCAAGAAAAAGTAAAAACTGAGATAAATCTTTTATGTCAATTGAAATTTAGTTTTTTGTAGACTGTGTTTATATACATATAGTATTCAAAGTACAAATACAGAGATCACTGAACTTATCAAAGCTAACAGTAACATTTCAATTACTCGTTTAACTTAATTTTTAAAGACTAGATTGGTGAATTGCACAAGATAATACAAATCGTTATTCGTTCATAATAAAAAGTCTATAAAAGAACAATTTAAATGTTATGTACTTTTTTAAAGTTAAAATAAAACAGCTACAGTATTTCTAATTGAATAAAACTTTTATACAAAAAACACAATCTAAACAGACAAGTTTATTTAAATTTTGTATCTTGTTTAACGAACAAAGTATGTAAAATACATATTTATCTTGTTACAGATGAAAGAATGAAAACCAGAAATAGTGAATAAAAAGAAACCTAAGCTAGATAAGCTTATACTGTAATACATTTCTTATTACATATTCTGACAGAATAAATTGAAGAAAAAAATGTTGAAGAAATTAAACCGAATAAAAAATTAATTGTATCTACTTAACTAAGTTGACAAGAATTAACCAATGTAGGCCCTATACTCTTTAAAATTTAAATTGGTCATTCCAAGGTTGTTGCACAAATTCTTCATTCTAGTCATTCATTCATAGTTTATTTCTTTTTATCCGTACTTTCTCATAACTGTTCAACAGTATGTAGTGAGAATGAACTAAGGTCCTTTTCGGGATCTAGGTAAAATAAATAATTAACTGACTATAAATTATAATTAATAATGTTACTTAAACCTACAAATTAATTACAATTAAAGATATTTATAATAAATAATAAACTAATTACGTATAATAAATTATGACATTAAATAAATATAATTAATAACAGATAATTTTTGCACTAAAGTCAACTGAATCCTACTTATGAGTACAACCAATTATACAAACACAGTTACGATTCGGAACTTTTCACAAAACGTAAACTGCTACCTGATACACAATTTACTCGCTGAGACAAATCAAAACTGAACTCGTAACCAAACCGGCCGAGCTTAAATACCAAAGCTAATGGAAATTACGAGAACAAGATTTTTCGACATAATAAAAATACTAAGTCTTTCTGTAGTTTTTTGGAAGAACGAGTAGACACATTGAAAAAAAAGAGATTACGAGACCATTACAAAAGAGCTAATTGTCTAAACAGATACACCGACCCTCACAGGTAGCCGTTACAACAATAGGCCTATACTATACCTAACCATTTGAACACAATATTTCTAACCATTTCTTGGAACTAACTCGATTTATCAACTATTATTATTTAGATTCGGAATAATGCATACCTACAAATAGTAAGTTGTGTATGTAGAAAATAAGTAACTTAATTATATATTATACATGGAAATAAAAATAAATTTGATAAATTATTACACTGAATAAAATACAGCAGATAAGTATAGGTATCAGACGAACTAATGTCCCATAGCCGAGCGAGTGAGAGGGAGATATGTGGCATAACTACGCATGTGCTCAAAGGTCTTTACCGTTATAATCCAAATCTGAAAACATACTACAGTCGTTATCTTGCTTGTTAGTTTACTGCATGCATAAACGCTTGCTCACAACAATAAGTAAAATTATACGACAATTTTATTGGAACGGCGCGTATGGCTTGTGCGAAAGAGAGAGTTATGCATTCTCTCACTCCCACGGCTAGGGGACATTAGTTCATCTGAATACTGTACATACATAAATACACATATTGTGACAATATCTAAGGGGAAAATGTTGTTCCAGAACTCTCTAACAGGACTGACTTTTTTAAAGACTTACTGTAAATGATAATATTAATAAATCGGATTACTTCCAAAAAAATGGGTAAAAAATATAGTGTATAAATGGTTAGTAAAGGCCTATTGTTGTGACGGCTACCTGAGAAGGGTCGGTGTATCTATTTACATAACTAGGTCTTTTGTAATGGTGCTGTATTGTGATTCAACTATGTGTATACCATTTGTTAAGATTCATCCAAAACCCGGAAGAAAAACTTTGTATTTTTATTATTACATCAAAAATCTTTGCTCATCTCGTAATTTCCATAATTTAGGTATACAAGCGCGGCAGGTTTGGTCTTCAGTTGTTTCAGCGAGTAAATTGTGTAGTTTAAGGCAATTGTGTACCAGGTAGCACAGTTTACGTTTGTGAAAAGCTCTGAATCGTCACTGTGTATCGAATAATTGAATAAATTGTATCGAATAATTAATTTATAAGTACTCGTAAGTAGGATTTAGTTAAATTAAGTCCAAAATAATCTTGTTACTAGTTAAATTTATTTAAATGTCATTGATTCATTCTTTATTGTAATTATTTTATTCTAAATAGCAATTTCATTGTAGTAATGTTAATTTACTAGCTTTAATAATTAATTAGCTTTATTAATTTATTAGATTTAAGTAAGACTATCGATTTTAGTGTGTAATAAATACTACTTGTGATTCTGAACGATAGTTTGTTAATTATTTTTTTACCCAAAACCCGGAAAGGACCTTAGCATTAAGTGTCATAATATATTAGGCCAATATTAACGATGACAAATTAAGACATGTTTCATTTACTTTCAAGAAAGAAACATGTCCGCAGATCCGAATAAATAACAGACCAGTTCCTCAATTAGATGACGTAAAATAATTGAAAACCCACTTAGATCAACGCTTTACCTGGTACAAACATATTTGGAACACACGCAAAAGGCCTAGGGTTGAAGATGAGAGATTTCTGTTGGATGATGACCAAACGCTCACAGCTGTCATTAGGAAGCAAGCTCGTGCGAGCCATATTGAATCCTTTGTGGGCTTAACATATGATATATATGCAGCATAAGGACTAACGTGTCAACGCCGTGAAAGAAATTATGCACTAATTATTGAAATATTTCACAGACAAAATTAACATGTGTTCTGTTTTGTACTCGGTCAATACCAGGAGAACGGAACTTTGTAAAATATTAGTTTATATAATTTTTCTAGTAATCAATATTTTTTTAAGATCGATTATAAATAATATTTCACTTGCTGTGTTTAAATTTTTCATATGGTTTACAAAATGTACTATAGTTCTTTTATTACTACTTTATTCACTGTTTACGTGTCACATATTTCAAGTTGGAATTCGTTCATGTTTGGAAGTAACTCAACATGTAAGGTAATAAAATAATTAATTTTTATATTACAGTTCATAAATACTCAGATTATTAAAATTTTTCTTTATAAAATATTCATTTAATGCGTATACTAATAACATAATCTTAATTCACAATTGCCTTAAAAGTATATGAGGTTTCTAATTACATAAGGTTATATATATTAAAAGATCGAAGTCAACAAGGATATTTAGAAAATGATAATTTTTTACATCGTATAATATATAGGTAGTACATTTTAAAATAAGATTAGCCAATTTTATTCACAGTGACAATAGTTCAGGACATGATTTACAGTTCAATTAAATATATTAACCGCATCATTAAGAGATGAAATGAAATGATTCTAAGAGTAGTTACTTTATGTGTGTGTGTATGCACGTATGTACGTATGTAAGTAGTACCTACTGAAAGGAATTGTAATAAACTGCATTTGATGCAATAAAAAAACTACGATTGTAATCTCAATGTAGTTAGATGTAACAAGTAGTTTTACAACTAAAGTACTAATTATAGTATAATACAGTATAAGTAGGCGGATTTATTTTATTAAATACAATTGAATAAACGCCAAAAGACATAACTTCTAGAATAGTTATTTAACTATAAACCTTTTTTTAAATATCAACCAAAGTTTATTTGCAATCAGTTCAAACAATCAACTATAACAAAATGTAAGAAAATTAACAACGGATAAATACTTTAGCTAAAATATTTTGAAGATAAAATCCAGTAATTTTATCCTTTTACAAAAATAAACCAACTACGTACGACAAAAACATACAGACAGAGAAAAAACTGATAACTTTTTTTTTGGTTTTTTTAAACTAATTTGTGAACGTTGCAATCTGTTCAATTCAGAACAATAAGCAACCCCATGACCCAATGAGATAAGGATGATGTGTATGACGTGTAAATGATGTGTAGTCTTGTACGGACCAGGCCGACTATTCCTGGTAGAGTATGGTTAATTCAATTCCAACCATCAAAGTACACCGGTAACCACTGTTTAGTATGCAAATCCGTGTAAAAGTTAACTATAACCTTTACTAGGATTTGAACCAGGAACCTTCGTCTCCGAAAATCAGCAGTTGAACAACTGACTCGCGGCGACGACTTCACCTCAAGACCAACCCGGTGGGTCGATAACTTTTAATATTAAAATTATTTTTATTTTCACTTAAGTTCCATAACTTATTTGTTAACTCCTCCTACTGTGTTATACAAAGATAATTATCTAATATACAATTTTTCAGGAACGGCCATATCCGTGACCCAGTAGTTAGAGCGCTTGATTAATGCACACTGCAAAGCGGAAGGTCCGAATCCGATTCCCGGCTAGGGTCTGGAATTACTTCTAGTTAAAACCGATTGATTCCGTACCAAAAACCACAGTGGTCGCTAATAATTAAAGAAGTTGATAAGACTTTAAAAATAAACTAATAAAAAAGAGAATTAACTCAAAATTATTAAAAAAAGAAACCATAATTTTATAACAAGAGAAACAAAATAATTGAAATTTCATTACGCAAAAAGTTTCTTTAATACAAAATATGTTGTTGTTTAGAAGCCGAAAGGCTGGTTTGAACCTTGAGAGGTTTTACGAAGTAAAACGAGGAGTGAGGTGGTTTACAAATGCCTTCCTCACTGAGCGGAAAAATACGCTTATTAGCATGCCAGGTCCTCTGAAAAGCACATATTTTTCATATTGCAAATGACACCTTCACTTCATTCACCACAGGGTCTGGTTGTACAATTAAATTCATTACTTTCAGAGGAGATAATTCTGATTAGTGTCTTTTACATCTCCGTCTCTTCTGCTCTTAAATGATTCAGTCATTCAATTAGCTGACCATGTGATAAGAAACAGAACTATTTATTCTACCTGTCTGTTATGGACAGAATAAAAAATATATGAAAGTTAACAGGGGCCTTCAGACCAGCCCATTTAGCCAACCGTTATTACGTCGCTGGTTGGGCGACAGACTTTGGTGCTAGTGGACCGCTACACATAAAGAAATGTATGCCCAATTCACGTTAAAAATACACCAAAAACATCGATAAATTTGGTTAGTTGTCAATATTATAAATCCCGATAATAAATAACAGCTAAAAAAATAAAAGGAAAACAACGAATGTATGCTTAACCATACTAAATTATTTTTAATAGTTAATATTTTACTAACAATAACTTTTGTACATCTACTCAATTATTTTTAAAATAGTTAGGGTCTATTTAGTATTTTTCCTTATGTTATAGTTAGTTAAATTTTCCAAGCATTCTGACATAAACAAAAATACATAAATTGTTCGAGAACGAATGCATCCCACGGTAAATACACACAGATAATCATTATGTCTAAAGGATAATTAAACGCGTTAAAAAATAAATAAAACTGTACAGTCTTTAATTTATTATACAGTATTCTTGTCTGTTTTTTTTAAATAATACAAAAGAAAAAACCGTAGACAACTAATAAATGTCACAGTTGTTACATTTCAATAGAACAGTTAGAAATATTGTGCATAAAAAAGTATTTCTTTAAGTATAGGTTAATTATATCATAATTTTATACAGAAATTACCCTTTTCCAAGAAAATAATGATAAATAACTCTACACTTGTCAGTAAACTTCGCAATTAATTCCCGTACAAAATATTCTAGCTTAAAGAGCATATATTAAAACAAAACCAATTTTTATTCATTCATTTAACTCATTTCCTTAAGTTATCCCTGAATGTGTTTTAAAATTATTAAATGGCACAGTGTATTCGATCATTAACTAGGTTAAATCATAACTTCCTAATGCAGAAGTACTTAAGTTTCCAATGCAGGCCTATAAAAAAAAACAGGATTGTTAGTTTCAACAAATAGGTTATATTTGTATCCATATGAAATAAAACTCATGTTTCACCATAGCTTGAAATTAAGTTTTATTTGTTTTGCGCAATTTTAATTGAAACGGAAAATGTTAAATGGCAGAAAAATATTGTAAGTATGTTTCCTTTTCATAAAATTATTAAATAGATCACTATCAAAATGATAGGTACACAGAAATAAAAAAATACAGACTGTTTAAGTAAAATTATTAATTACATAGTTTTGATAACATAAATTTATAAATACAAATTATTTATGGTGCATGTAGTGGTACAACTGGGTTGTACAAATGGAATGTTTATTAATTAAATTTTATAAGAAATTGTTTTAACCAAATTAAAATTACATTGATATTAATTTAATTTATTATTTTGTTAAATGTTTTGGTTCATGATTTATGATTTCAATGTTCATTTATTCTTTTTAAATAACCATTGTTTTAAGTTGCTGAATAGTGAAGAAGTAGAACTATATACGATGACTTATGATCCAGAGCTCGAAGAGCAAACACGATTTAAGGTTATATCGGCCAAAGGCCCATGTATTAATTAACTCTACATATCAAGTTACTCAAATGGAGTTCAAACATTTATAATCATATTTAAGTTTGGATACAATTAACCAAGCAAAGTTAGACTTATTGATTTCTTTCTATACTAGTAACCATAAAATTGCGAGCCTAGATGTAGTTAGGTAGTAATGCAGTGTTGCCGAATTTGGCAGGGTGGGAACGAACTTTTATCTTTTTATCTTATTACCAGAAAAATTAGAAATTTAATCTTGTTCTTGCTTCAGGATTGTCAGCATTATTTGAAAACACTTATAAACATTACTGTTTATTTATTTCTTTACTTTGTTTTAAAGGTCATTCTCTCGATAAGAACGGTCGCTGTTTGGAGTCGATTTACCGGGTTGTTTGTCAAAATCACTAAATTCATTCATATTATTTTCAACTAAAATTACACTTAATACACTGAAAAATAACAAATAAAATTTTTAAAAAATGTATCGAGTATTAAACAATTAAACGCTAGGCCTATAAAATTAACAAATTTTTAAAACGAAAATGACTTTTAAAAAAACAGCCCACAAACGTTACGAAAAGCGTATGTCACGGTTGCATGGAACTGACTGACTGAAGCAATTCCAGTGCCACGAGCAGGGCGGGTGAAATTGGCAACACTGTAAGGCAGGATGGGTGGAGGTACACGACTACTTGATTTACTAGGAAGCTCGCAATTTCGTGGTTAGTAGTACAACTAGTTGATTTATTTTTTTATTATAAGACTTTTCAGATATTCAGTTAAATAGTAACTCATTAATCACCTATAGCTTAATGAACTAGAGACTGCAAGTGAAGGCGTAGCATAGTGACCTAGAACCCACCACAGATCCAATTGACTTTCGTTAATCGTATCCTGCGTTGTCACGTTGTGGTCCGGCTGAGGATGACAGCCTAATAAAAAGTCAGCTGGAGTTCAGTGGAACAGAGTGTGGCTTAGCGAAGGGGGAACCGAACAACCGACCTTGGCTGTTATTGGCTAGATCTCATCTGCAGTCTTTAGTTCGTTGGCGTATAAGGTGGAGACGTTACATGCAGTGAATAATTCTATACAATAGAGCACGTCCTGACTACTATCTGTAATTGTAGAAACTGAGTTTCATCAAACAGTTTCAAATTTATAGATATTTATTAGATAATAACTAATTTTATAAATAACTTTCAGAAAGAAAAATAAAGCTAACACTAAAATCTGAAAAGAAATTTATAGATAACAACAACTGACATTTGTGTATTCATTAACAAGAACATATGTATTAAAAATAAACGTATGATTTCCCAATACAATTATGTATATGCATAATAATGAAAGGTATTATACATACAACCCTGACTGAAAAGGTGACCCGGTGTTAAGAAAAATGATTTTAATGAGGCCTTAGTTCAGATAACAATGATACGTAATTTCAAACTTCGAGTGCAGCATTATACGGGAGTGAAACGTGGGTGATAGGGGCTATACAAAAAAAGAGGATAGAAGCTTTTCAAATGTGGTGTATATGAAAATGTTAAAGATTAGGTGAGCGGACACAATAAGTAATTTAAAGGTTCTTAAACGAGTGGATGAAAAAAGAAGTATATGGAAATATCTTACCAGAAGAAGGAATAGGCTAGTGGGGCATACCTTAAGACAAACAGGTATTGCTCAATCAATAATGGAAGGAAATATTTCGGGAGTGAATTGTAGGGGGAGGCAAAGGTTATAATTTAGAATATTTAAGGCACATTACAAAAGATGTAGGGTGTTACAAGTACGTAAATATGAAACGACTTGCCCAAGATAGAACAGCTTGAAGATCTTCATCAAACCAGTTGACATAAGTAGTAGTAGAGTTTTATTTTCACAACGTTATCGTTAACAGCGTGCCCATAACCCATGTTCAAAGAGAATCATGGTACAGTGTACAAATTTACACATGGCTACGAAAATAACTTCATGATGAATTCATATTTATTCAGAATATTTATTTAAAGTTAAATTTAAACAAATGTATTGAGAAAATAGTTTTAACAGCTGAATTAGTGTGAAAATTTTAACAATAAATAATAGATTAACAAACGATGACTTAGTTTAAACTGAAACGCATAACTAAACACACTATTGTAAACGGTAAAAATATACAGAGAAGAAATATGTGTAATTTATTACACTATTTAAGACTTCTACAAAGAAATTTTTAAATTTTCTTGACAGTAACATCTGTTGTAGACTAATACCGTATTAACTAAATGTGTGCATCTGTTGAAAAGGGCATGACACGTGGATTGTGGGAAGAAAAGTAAAAACGGAACACCAAACAGAAAGAGAAAAGAGAAATATAAATACTTACATAGATAGCATTTTTATAATATAGGTTAATGACCGCCAACGAAACTGTTAAATATATTTTAAAATTTAAGGTAGTGACTAAATAAAACATAACTTAAAAAAAGAAAATAAATGTCTCCAAAATAAAAAAACACATATTTGACACAATATTCTCATTTATAACCAAAGCGTTTATTTTTACTTTCTCTTGCCTATATGAATATATAGGAAGGAAAGTATTGTTTTATGTCGATTTTTCGAAATCGAGTTTTCACCGGATATACACGTTCTCAAATTTCCTGAACCAAAAATTTTTTTTTAGCGATTGGTCTGTGTGTGTGTGTGTGTGTGTGTGTGTGTGTGTGTGTGTCAGTGTGAACAAAATATGTCAAGAACGGAACATAGTACGATGTTGAAACTTGGAACTTAAGTTAGGTAACACTAGAGAACCGGACATGAACATTTTCATCAAAATCGGTCAACCGGAAGTAGTAGTTTATTCGTGTCATTTTTCACTTTTTTGTGATTTTCTCAAAAAAAGACTCCTACGATGTTTTTAAAAATCAACTCATTTACTAAATTTTTTATTTTCTATAAGATAGGGTAGGAGCCATGTCTGCTGAAATTCTTGGAGAGGGTGTGCTCTCGTAGAAAAAATGTTTTTTTTTTAAGATTGCAGCCTTAATAATATGCATTTTAGGGCAAAAAAGTATAGCCTACAATAAAAGTTGTAGACAATTAAAAAATCTACAACTTTATTTCAAACATTTCTTTGTATAACGCTTAGTTTAGCAGCAATTTGTGATTTTCTCTTTTTTCATGAAAATCCGTAAAGAAATGGATTTTTAAGCATTTTTTTACATTTTACGACAAAAATGTAAACAATAAAATTTATAGAAAATTAAAAGATCTACACCTTTTACTTTACACTTTTCTTCTACAGAACCTAGTTTAGCGTCAAAGAAAGATTTTCCGTATTATTAATCCAAACTAAAAGGTTGATTTTCATTTTGCATCATTGACTCATGATTAAAATAACGTTATGTTTCTTGAGGTTAGTTTTTTGTTTATTTCTAATATATTATTACTACTGTTAGGTTATATTGTTCATTATTTGCATTGGCAAGAGAAAGTTGTGTGAGTGTTTCACACCAGATTTTTTACAATCTTTTCTGAAATAAATCTGACATTAAACAAAGAACTGATAAAATTTTAAAATAATTTTTCATTAAAAGGTTATGATGATTGCGCGTCTAGACTTGACTACAATAACGGAAGATGAGCCAAGTACAAAACGAAAAATAATAATAATAATAACAATAAAAAAAACCTATTGTACCCATCCGACCAGACAACAGTCCTATAATGAATCATGTAATTACTATGTTTCAAGATATTATCTCATAACCTATAATTATGTTGTAGGAATACTTTACAGAATAATTATTTACTGTTACTTTATGTATTGTTTTGTCATATGGTAATTGTTTTTAAGGTAGTAGTAAAGTATTTTCATAGGAGGGAAACCGATTTTAGCCTCTGGAAAGAACATGATTAAGCATATATAAATATTAATCAAATTTTTCTGATTCTCATTATAGTTTATTAAAATTGAACCTATAAGAACAACAATAAATAAATAAATAAATAAATGTAATAACTTTTTTGTATTTATTAAATAAATTATTTCATAACTTTAAAAGCAATACAGAAAATTCTACTAATAATTTAAAAATTTAAATATATAGAAGTGGGAACAAATATTACATACTAAAACCCCCATGTAGTTAAAATTAAAATAAAACAATAAAGGATTAGTTTTTTTAATTATTTGACAAAATTTACTATCAGTTATGTTTCACCTTTAACATCAGATAATATGTTTGAATCCACCGGGTTGGTCTGGAGGTACAGTCGTCGCCGTGAGTCAGCTGTTTAACAGCTGATTTTGGAGATAAAGGTTCCTGGTTCAAATCCTAGTAAAGGTAGTTACGTAGGTAAAGGTAGGTAGGTAGGTACGGATTTAAATAACAGACAGTGGTTGCCGGTGTACTTTGAAGGTTGAGCAATGAACCATACTCTCTCAGGAATGGTCGACCTGGGTCTGTACAAAACTGCACGTCATTTACACGTTATACACATCATCCTCATCTCATTGGGTCATGGGGTTGCTTATTGTTCTGAATTGCAACGTACACATATTAGGAATTAAAAACAAAAAATGTTTCACCTTTAGTAAATAGTTATGATACAATATAATAACACTGACATGAGTAGGGAAGTGTTCAGCAACTCTTCTCTACAAATTAAACACAAAAACAGTATTGATCTCAGTAGTTATGAAAATGAAAGAAAACAAAATTATTTACAGAAACAAAACAAAAACTAACAAAATAATAAATTAATAATTAAATAACAACTCAATAAATAAAATTAAGAATATTTTAATTTTAATGGTAACTAAAAAATGTATACTTACAATAATTGAAAAATTACGCCTTATGATGACATAGTTAATACATTGTATTTGTTTGTACAACATTGCATACAACTTACCTCTAAAGGTGTAGACTAAAACAAATTAATCTCTTTCAACTAAATCTAAAACATGGACTCTCTGCAACCTCCTAATAGTATTCAAATTGTTTAACAAGTTTATAGCCAATGAGAGCATTAGTTATCCGAAAAATTCGAACATCAAAAGTTATGTACAAAAATTAGTTTAATTAAGATAAATAATGCTGACGTGATTTGGCTGGAGAGAAAAAACAGTCAAAATATGTTTTTTAAGTTTATTTTTTTGAAGTCGCATTAATAGTTTAGTCATTAGCGACTACGATGGGTTATGGAACGGAGGATTTGGCTCGTAATTATTTCCAGACACTAGTCGGAAATCAAACACGAGACCTTTCGCTTTGTAGGCTCACGCTAATCACTTCGCCACGGAGATGGCAACAGCAAAATTTGGTTCAAAGTAATATTCAAGATTAATTTTCATAAAACGAAGAATTCTATGAATTCAAAGAAATAGTTCTTTTCTCAAAAACTGTTTGTTGTGACCTGACTTTAAAATGTGTAGGCTACATTTTGTCATTAATTTGTTTTCGTTTAATCATCAACTGAGCAGTTACTGCCCGCTAACTACAAATTATTTGGAACAATTAAACAAAAATGACTAAATATTTAGTTAGAATAAACATAAAAATCAATTTAACCCATTAAAACTATAGATTTGTGTACAGATTACAAAACCAATCACTGAAAACATATTTTTTCTTACAACCGCCTATAATATTTCTTTTTTGTTTTTATGCCCAGTTGTTAAGCAAATTAAGAGTAATTCAAACTCTGAAGTATGACAGATGAAAATAAGAGATAAAAATATGCCAAATCTCACAGTGAATTTAACTCGGGACCCCTGGCATAGAAGCCAGTTGCACTGACCACTACACCAACCGATCAGCCATTTTTATATCATGAAAACCTGAAATGGATTTCTGATTAAAAATCTCAAAATAGAATTTTGACCGAAAACGCATATTCTATACATTTAAAAGAAAATAAATTTTGATGTACCTACAAAACCTATAGCGCTTGGTGATCATAGTATATCTCCAATAACAGACCACAATTTATTAATTTTTACAAAATAATTCGAATTAATATTTTTATCAGAACTAAATCGAAAATGTTTGTAATTAAAATAGAAAAGATCTATAAAATATTCCTGACTGATTTTCAATTGGGTTTTAAATAATAATATACTGATTATTATCGCTATTAACTTTAGTAGAACAATAAATCAGACGAAACTCCAACGGTCCTAACATAGGTAATTAAAGTGGAGAAAGAGAAAGTAATATTTAATTAAGAACATTTTACAAAATGGGAAAATAAAAAAGTTGTCTACATTAGTTACTTGGAAGATATCGTTCAAACATTACATATATAACGGTCAAACTTTTAAAAATAAAAATTAAAGGGATGAAATTACATAATAACCATTATCATAATTTATTACACAAAACCCTTTTAATTTATTTTTTGTCAAAAAAATAATGTT
Source organism: Catonia carolina (assembly GCA_035578175.1). Lineage (NCBI taxonomy): Eukaryota > Metazoa > Arthropoda > Insecta > Hemiptera > Achilidae > Catonia > Catonia carolina. Next base: position 424,553 of record JAQMRL010000022.1, on the reverse strand, counting down.
TTAAAATAATTCATTTTTATATTATAACAGTTGTTTAAATATGCCTCATCGAATATTCTAGTAATGTTAATTGTTAAATAGTAGTAAATATTCCTGATATAATTTATTTCTAAATCGTGGACTGGCTTTTAGATAATTTCAGGTCAGTATTCTTTCACTGTAGGGTTTTCCTTTCTTCCGTCCTTCTTAAATTTCTTCTGTTTTTCGTAGAAGCTCTTAAATTTGGTAATCTACTCTGTACTTAGTTCAATATGATATGCTACTTATTTTATTCCGATTTATACAATTTCTTCTTAAACTCGTTAAGCTGCGCCTAATACCTGACATCTACAATACACTAACTTAGGGTGTCAAGTGTCCTAAAAAAAAGCTAAAATTTACACAAAATTTTCATCTTCCGTGTGGTTTGCTCTAATTTCTGTTCAGAAACATTAGTGAACTTCTTTTTCGTCTTGTATGATGTCCTTGTAGAATTTGGTAACCATAACAACCATTTGAACCTACTTGGAAGCCTGTCTACAAAGCGAACTCTAATCTAGACCATACCAGTCACGTACAGTTTTCAGCCACGACGTTTTTCTTCGATCTAGACCACATTTACCAATTAAATATTTCGCCTTGCATGATATTCTGCAACAATCTCAATTTATGATCTCTCATCACGTAGGTTGTTTTTTTTTTGTTATCAGCCGAACCTCATTTGAACCTCTAGAGGCTTTACTAAGTAAAACGAGGAGTGAGTTGGTTTACCATGCATTCCGCACTAACTGGAATGTATGCTTATCAGCATGCCCGGTTCTCTGAAAAGGATCTACTTTCCAACCTGCAAATGACACCTTTCACTTCATTCATTATAGGGTCTGGCTGTATAATGAAATTTATTACTCTCTGAGGAGATAACTGTGACTAGTGTCTTTTACACCTCTCTACCTCTTCTGTTCTTAAATGCCTCAGTCATATAATTGGCTGACCATGTGACAAGATACAGAACTATTATTTGTAGCCCTGGAACTAACAGATCAAGTGTAAATAATTTAACATTCCACTTGCCTTTTATGGGTATATCACGTAGGTATCAAAAATATTCTAATTTTCTCTTCTTAATTGTGGCTATACGTAATTTTAGTGCTCTAATCCAAATGTAGGAAAACTTCGGATTTCAGACTTTTCCATTCACGAAACTTTCAGTATCCTTCTCTATGACCGTATCTTGAACGCTTTAAGTCGTCCAAGACTATAAATGGTCAAAAATATGAAATTTAGTAAGTTGCTATTATGTTAATGCTACTTGTAAATTGTTACACAAACTGAAGACAGATAATTTCCTCTAGACTCATTTATTGGTTTCATGAACTAATAAATAGCAAAACTTTACGTACAACAGATGGTTCACTTAAATAATGCGGGTTGTATATTTATAATACTGTTTGAAACTATTTATAACAGAGCTGTAATTTCAGTTTAAACATTCATTATTATAAATTGTTTTAATACAAAACAATAACTAGAATAACTTAACATAAAATATACAACAATATCGGTAAAAAAAACAGCGATTGGAGAGACCTTTCGTCTGTGCATTTTCAAAAGATGGGGTGACATTATAAACAGCTACCGAAATAATTTATGTAGTAAATAAGTACCTATAGTAGAGGTGTAAAAAGATACTAGCCGAGTTTTCTCCTCTGAGAGAAATGAATTTCATTATACAGCCAGTGAAGTGGTATTTGGAAGGTGTGGAAGGTATGGTAGGTTATGTGGAAGGTGTCATTTGCAGGGTGGAAGGTAGATGCTTTTCAAGGGGCCTAGCATGCTCATAAGTATACTTTTAAACTCAGGGAGGAAAGCAATGGTTAACCTCGTCACCCCTCGTTTTTTTAGTAAAGTCTCTAGTGGTTCAAACCAGCCTTTCGGCTGATGACCTAAACAAAATAAGAGATGACAACAACAAAATAGAGTAAAGTAGACGTACGGTACACGAAATTCTTTGTTCTAACCAGAATAATTACCACAAAAAAATTATTAAACTTCAACGAAACCGTTTACAAAATGTACAGTACGATATGTTATTTTATTGGATTAAAACTTCATTAATTCACGAAAACAAATATTTTGAGTAACTTAAATTTTACAACATTCACTAATTATTATCCGTTTGTTTACAGTTAAGTAATCAACAAAAAAAAATCATCTGTTAAAAATTCAGAATTGATTTGCTGTTTATCAATTATACTCATGATCAAACATTTATGACATAAAATGGTTTTGCCCATTGTTAAGAATGAAAATGACAAAAATGAGATGACTATTTTCCCGGTAAATAGAACAAACACTTTTTATGATAATAATTTTTCTTCAAACCCCGAGCTAGTCCAGTCGATTAGCAGCTATAAGGAAGTATTAACGAGAAGTTAAGTTACAAGGGTTGAAGTATATAACTTGATAAAGTCACTAGGTCACAGCTAGCCACTAATAACACTACAGTGAGAGCCATTTCTAGAAACTTTTGTTACACATACTTACATACCCAACTAGTGGGAAATTGTTGGAATTCACTAAGATGCATATATACATTTTATAGACGCATACACCTAGTACACAATGCTCGCGAACCCGTACACAGAAACAAGGTGTTGAAATCATTAATTATAACTGATGTGGTGGAATTGACAAAGTGGTACAATAAGAAATATCTGTAAAAGTTGCTATCGAGTTGGTTTTTTTATAGGTTTGTCAATAAAATACAATTCTTGATAACAAAATAAACAACCTAACCAAAACATAACTTATCGATTAAGGTACCTGTATTGTTCATAGTAATAATAAAAACCTTTATGAAAAATTCCTATGCCCATATCGGGCAGGTAGAGTGTTAAATTAATTGCACTCGATCTGTTGGTTCCCGGGCAACAAAACATATTCTGTTTTTTATCACATAGTCAGCCAATTATATGACTGAACTATTAAAGAACAGAAGAGGTAGAGGTGTAATAGATACTAGTCAGAGCTATCTCTTCTGAGAGTAATGAATTTCATCATTATACAGAAGAAATGAATGAAGTGAAGGTGTCATTTTCAGGGTGGAAAGTAGATGCTTTTCGAAGGACCTGGCATGGTGATAAGCACACACTTTCAACTCAGTGAGGAAGGCAATAGTATACCACCTCACTCCTCGATTTTACCTAGTAAAATCTCTAGAGGTTCAAACCAGCCTTTTGGCTGCTGACCTAAACAACATGAAAAATTCAGTAAAAATATTTAAAAATCACAAAAACTATTTTGAAAATTAGATAAGTAAGGCCTATCGGATTTATAAGGAATTACAGAATAAGTGCAAGGCCTAATTTAGCGGTTTTAAACGAGATAATTCGATACGAATCTATATGCTAATTTAAAACAGCAGAGTGTAAATTATTATAACAATGAATTACAGTAGAAAGGTTCAATTAGGGCTAGGCAATATCATCCCTAAATCCTTAGGGATGAATTCACTGCGCGATTTAAGCTGTGAAGTAGTCCATCTGCCTGCAAAATAGTAAGGGATGAACATCCAGTACGGCATGCATATTTTTTATTTCTTACATTTTCATTAAATGAATGGGGTAGGTCTATTAGATTGAAGTCTAGGGAATACAGAGTGAAAACTAAGGTATAAAGAGTTTAAACACGCCCCGTGTATGTTTTAATTATGCAAAATAAGTGGGAATAATTTCTACGCAACATTTACCTAATTTGCATATTACGCAATACAACTAAAGCCCGCACTAGAACTGTTAAATAATGTAATACAATATTTATAAGTTAACAAAATCTTCAAGTTTTGAGAACATTAGTTAGTATAGACTTTACCGCTCTAGGCGGATAGATTATTTCTACATTACCGTCTTTATTTCCACTGATTCTACGCAATGTAGGAGAAATACAATAATAAAATTAATGGAAAACTTAATAATAAACAACAGAATATCTCGAGGTTACGTTACAACGAGAAGAATGGTACTACGAAAATGTTTAAAATTGTAAAAAATTAATAAAACACCTATTTATAACATAACCAGAAAGATTATTTACACATTTTTTTAAGAACATAATAATTGTCCATGAATTATATACTTCCAGAGAAATACATTTTTGATAACAAAGATTGAAGAAAGGGAACAGAAAATACCTACTGGCGCGTAGGTGACGGTTCCCACGGAGCTAGTTAATAAATGCCAGTGCTCTGAACATATAATGTGAGTTGTATTGTGTATTGCTATACAAAGTACAGCCCTCTAGCAACTAGCAACTAGCATTTCCAAACGTTCACACCGAGCTAGTTAACTAGCGCTAGTCGATCACGTGACCTTTTCACCCCACACCAGCGTTTTAACTACACTAGCTGCTAATTGTTCGTTCCCATTATGCTCTTTTCCTATCTGCCAGTACTAGAGTCCGTGGGAGTAGGCCTTAAAGACAGTAACCTCTCGATTACCCAATAAATAAAAAATATTTGACAAATTTTCTCTACACAAAATTTCTTTAATAAATTAGGTTATATTAGTAGGCTATACTTTTTAACAAACAAAAGAGAAACAATTAACAGTTAGAAATTTCAAAAAAAGTTGAATTAGTTTTCTAAATAACTTTTTTAATAATTTATCGATTAGATTCTTGATAATTAGCGTCTGTAAATTTTAAAATATTAAAACTCCAGTTTCATAATCCACCGTAGTTGCTAATAACGAAGCTGCTGATCCGACATTAAAGGAAAAAAAGGAAAAAGGAAAAAAGGAGTATGCTTCAATTATTAGTTTTTTATTTTATTTTTTTTGTTATTTTTAGTTTTTTTAGTTTTTTTGTCATCAGTCTCTCGACCTTTTTTTGGTTTAACGTCGGACTGTTTTGCAATTACTGCTGATTCAGACGAGCTCTCGACTGGTTTGATACAGTTGCCCAAGTTGTTCTATCTTCGGCAAGTCGTTTCATATCTACATATCTGCAACTCCCTACATTTTTTGTAATTTGCTTTATATATTCTAACCTTTGCCTCCCCCTGCAATTTACTCCCTCAATATTACCCGCCATTATTGACAGACTAATACCTGGATGTCTTAAGATATGCCCCACTAGCCTATCCCTTCTTATGGTGAGATGCTTCCATATATGTACTTCTTTTTTCATCCACTCGTCTAAGAACCTCCAAATTACTTATTTTATCCACTCACCTAATCTTTAACATTTTCCTATTACGCCACACTTCAAAAGCTTCTATCCTCTTCCTTTCTACAGCTACTTTCACCCACGTTTCACTCCCGTATAATGCTATAACTCCACACATTGTGTTTTAAGAAATTTTTCCTAATCTGTACGATTTAAAAAGTAAAATTTCAATTGATAAAAGTGTTTAAGTGTTTAAAAAGTGTTTGATAAGAAATTTGATAAAAGCAAGATTTGTAAAAAGTACAATTTCTAGTACAGAAAATATTAATTAGTTTGTCATAAATAGTTTTATATTTTAGGGTTAATATTTTAGGGTTTTGGTAATTTGTATTAACTTATAAAATGTTTATTGATAAATACAGTACATACTTTATTTGATTACAATTAAATACACGTTTGGTTATTTAATAGATCACTGATAGTTTTTATTACATTTTTCAATACACAGGAGCGTCGATTATCCGAACGTCAGTCATCCGAAACACCATCGATGAAAAAAATACATTTTATTTACTCACGCAAAGGCATTTTCGGCCCAAAAAACTGCAATGCTATGATGCAAAAAAACAACCTGAATTTAGTCCTGCTGAAAAATTGTTACTACGAAGAATGAGAGTTGCTGTTGCTACAAAAAGAAGTTCAGTCTTACTTCAGAATAAAATTCAAGATGGTTTTAAAAATTACTGGATAGTATGTACAAGTGGGGTAAAAAATATTCCACAAAGGTTTTTACCGTAGTTCATTTCGTTAATTTATTCAATTTTGAAATTCTGTATTTTTCCGTTTGTTATTATGATCTTCAGCAATAAATCTACATTTGCAATAAATGCCATAAGTTATTATTTTTTTAAACTAAAGTTTATGTTACCCTTTTCATTAAACTATTAAACATTTAGGTTATATTACATTGTTACGGTACAATGTATCAAATTACAGTATTTAGCGTATTTGATTATCCGAACTATTTGATAATCAGAACCGTTGTGGTCCCAGTTAGTTCGGATAACTGACGCTCCTCTGATCTGCAAATTATCCACGATTATCGCGCTAATTATTACCGCGATAATTGAGAGTTTAATCCATGCAGTTTCTTTAGTTCTAATTCTGTGTTACATAATACATAACCTTAAACTGCCCATAACAGACAGGGGGAGTGTCGAATTATTTACACTCAATCTGTTCGTTGCAGGGCTAAAAGAAATAGTTCTGTTTCTTATCAGATGGTCAGCCAATTAAATGACAAAATAATTTAAGAACAGAAGAGGTAGAAGTGTAAAGGACACTAATCAGAGTTATCTTCTCTGAGAGTAATGAACTTCATTATACAGCCAGACCCGGTGAATGAAGTGAAGGTGTCATTTGCAGAGTGGAAAATATGTGTTTTCAGAGGGCCCGGCATACTGATAAGCGTATTTTTCCATTCAGTGAGGAAGGTATTGGTAAACCACCTCACTCCTCGTTTTACTAAGAAAAACCTCAACAGGTTCAAACCAGCCTTCGGCTGATGACCTAAACAACATAACATTAAACTATTTAACTAGTTTCTGTATTTAGGGTACGATCCAAATTTTTACAACCACCCAAAATAAAAATTTAAAATTCATTGTAGGTACGTACATACTAAAACTGACAATTTATATTCATGATTTAACGGTTAAATAATAAGAGTATTTAACGTAGGGTTTCAATTACCGCGTTTTACGTTGAACCTGAAATACTCTTTTGACGTACATAATTTAGAAAATAATATAATCTTTATCTAACACCAGGTTAGAGTAAATATTTTAGAAATTCCTTCTCGACAGGTTATTTTAATGGGTAGAGGCCAAGGCCTGCTCCGCGTACAGTATCTCGTTTATACGTTGGCAGTTAATAAAGCGTGTTCACTAATAAATCATTTTGACGTCAACAGTATGCGAGTGTTATAATTACAGAATTATTCTAAGAGCGAAGTAGATAGTACAACAGTACCTAATTATAATGGTATATCGCTTTTATAGAACCGTATTTCATATCCGATTATTTCTACAATATTCTGACAATACGTCGTACGATAAGGTTGCAGTTATTCAAGATTTACAAGAGTCTATAGATAAATGGTATGTCTACAAAATATCTGAGAACAGATCATCTAAGTTTTCTTTGTTTCACATGGCACTCCCAACACTTTTCTTAATCATCCATTCCCATAGAACACCGTCCATTTTTGGTGTATTAAACTACAATTAATTAATTTATAGAAACAACAATTAATTAGTTAATTAAATTCGGGGTTGTCAAAAATGTAGTTGTTTCTGTTTTACGTTCAGGAAAGAAACATATCTCACGCATTTAAAAACAAACAATAACCAGATTTCTTTTTTTTAAATCCATTCACTATACAGCCAGACCATTACTGAATGAAGAGATAGTGCAAGTGTAGGAAAATGGTATGTTATTTTTCAGAACCCTTGTACACTAATAAGCAACTAACATAGTAACCCAACGAAAAATGTAATGGTTAATAACTATCATTCCTCTTACACTCAATAAAACCCAAAGGGTTACGATTGAGTCTTTTGATTTCTCTTCGCCACTAGGGTTAGGGGGTATTATTCGCTCACTAAAATATTAGTCATATACTTGTAGTAGTTATAGTTATATATGTATTCTGTGTTGCATTTGTGTACGAAGAAATAGTTAAATTTAAGAGAGGTAGTTAAGGCTAAATTTCGTTTTCATTTTTTTCTCTGAAATAATGTAAAGTAAATTGGTAGAGGCGTTTTTTCATATTTTATAAATGCTATTTCATAACTTTGATGATGTTGTATTATCATTTATTAACATTTTAGTTTTGTTATCACAAGTTTTAATTTTTATTTACATTTGTATTCTGTCTTGGTTTTTTTTGTTTTAATTTTAATTTTAATTATTATACTAACGTGTTTTTAATGTTATTTTATCTTTTTTTGTGTGACTTTTTTTATGTAGGCTAATAAGTGATGTAGTATTGGTATTAACGGTTTTTTCTTTTTCTTTTTTTATCAGTGCTATTATTGTTGTATTGTAGTTTCATTTTGTGGTATATATTTTTGTAATAAAGAGTAATCCTCCTCCAAGCACGGTCTTTGCTCTTTTGGAGGAGTAATAAAGGAAATAAATAAAATTTATAGTTTGGACCAATGAACTGAACAATAACCCATTTTTGAAACTCTTTTTGTTATGTCAGTTATGGAAACACTTATGTTGTTTAGAAGTATATGGAAACATCTTACCAGAAGAAGGGAAAGGCTATTGGGGCATACGTTAAGATATCCAGGTATTGCTCTACAAATAATGGAGGGTAATATTGTGGAAGTGATTTGCAGAGGGAGGCAACGGTTAGAATACTTAAAGCAAATTACAAAAGATGTAGGGTATTTCCAAGTATGTAGATAAGAAACGATTTGCGCAAGATAGAACAGCTTGGAGAACTGCATTAAACCAGTCGAGAGACTGATGACAAAAAAGTTTACATTTGCAGAATATTGAATTGGTACTCATAAAAACACCGTCTAGAAACCTGTTAACTAAAGAAACTTTTGGTATTACTTGTGATAAAACTGTTAAGAAGTATTCAATGAAGTTGTTTTTGTGATAAAAAACGATTGTATTAATTCTGGTGTAAAGAAAATAAAAAATTAGGGGATGTCGGTTTTAAAAGATACTTTTTAATTATCTTTGTACTCTATTTTTCCGATTTAAGATTAACTAATCCATCTTAAATTCATTTACTACAACTAACATTGAAATTAGGAACTCAAAAAGTTAAATAATTTATTTTAAACAGCCAAATACAAAATCGAAACACAACAAAAATTTTGTATTTACATTCATAAACATCCCTGGAACACATCTACTGGTGATATTAGCCTAAATGAGCAATAAAAAAAATCTGAAATTATGTTAGTATAACTTCGAGGTTTACATTATATGTGTACAATACTACAGGCACACAAAATTTTACTTCATTAAAGGAATCCGTTTTAACAAAGCGATGAAATCACTCCTAACAGTTTTTTAATTAGTAACAACATTCTTACAACTTCAATTCTCTAAAACAGATTCCTACATTTATTTACATTAAATTAATGTTACTAAATCAACAATCAAAATCTTTTTAGTAGCTGCTGGGCTAATCACAGAGAATATTAAATTAACGTGACTTAAGTAGTATATAATTTACAGAAGTCAATAGTAGCGTTACGTTGTAAGTTACGTTACGCTGTAAGTTAGAGGTTTATTTATTTAACAACACTAAGTACCTTTTAAGGCACGTAAAGTAAGTCTTAAGGCACTTTACCAGATTTAATCTATCTCCCATGGACAACTTCATCCTCCCTTTACAAGTAGGACTAATGTCATTCTGCATTTTATAATTTATGCAATACAAAAATATTATCTTAACTCGTTTACATACGAGTATTATCTTTTTATCTGTGTGTACATGGGAAATCTCTCACTTACTGACTGATTCATCACTAATTCTCCTACTTGCACAATATCTAGAAAGCTGCAATTGGGAGAGAATATTAGGGGAAATATTAGAATATAGTGAATATAGGAATATTAGAATATAGGGCAAAAAGAAAACTTAAACATAAATGATTTCGAAAATCTACCGTTAAGGGGTTCAAAAAGGTGTTCAATCCTTAAACCGATATTTTCCGTTTACTAAATTCCGGACAAGCTAGATGGCTGAAACTCGGTGGTTATTTAAGTATTTTTTTTTAGGTGTGTTTATAGTAGTTAAAAATTATGCTTAAAAAATACCCCCTTAACTATTACAGAAATGTACCCGTAAGGGGTTGAAAATGGAGTTAAACCCGTAAACTAATATTTTTTATTTATTAAGTTCCGGACAAGCTAGATGACCGAAACTCGGTGGAGATATTACCTATAGTGTATTTAAAAATATATCTTTTTACTATTGGAGAAATGTACCCGCAAAGGGATGAAAACGGTTTTCAACCCTTAAACCAATATGTTTATTAATTAAATTCCAGACGAGGTAGATGGCTGAAATTAGACTAAAAATTAACACAAGGAAAGTACTTTTAAAATAAACGAGTTTAGATATTTAATAAATCCATTCAAATTAAAACCAGCCGGACAATAATTCACAAAAAATATTTTTATCTTCTTTTTTTTAAATTATGATCGCATCGACTACTACGTCATTAGCAACCTCATTACATGATCACAGATATAATTTAGATGCATAGCAAACACAGATACGAAATAAAATGGGAACATAAATGAAACATAAATAAATATAATGTGAAACAAATTACTTTACGTTTACATAGTAACAGTTAACTACTTCTTTTTAAATTTATAAAATTCCAAAAGTTTTATGGTGTATTTTTCTGCTTCTTTCTCTACCAAATTCAATATTATTCTTAAAAAATATCTTAAAGTACAGCTAACTTCAAATAATTGACATATATTTTGTTTAAACACATACGTTACACTAAGGTACACATAAAAGATATAAAGTATAAAGATATAAAAGGTATAAAGTACACATGAATGATTCTAAAAATATTTTAAATTCCATTCATGTTCATTTTATCCACTTAAAATGATAAATAGTTATTTGGATCATACTGGGGAGAAAGATTATTTTAAGATTTAAAGATGTTGTGAATACTTAAATAGAATGATCTAGAACACATGGATTATTTATATTAACTTAATAACTTATAGAATTATAAGTCATAAAATCGATATCATTATGGTAAGGGTGAAAATTAAGTAAATAAGAGGGTGAGATAAAAAATGATAAAAAAACAGGTGAACAGTTGGGCCTATAGTAATCATCTCTTTTTTTATTTTCCACCCCAATAATACTATATCTGGCCTAGCAATTGGTAACATATCGTGACAACAATGTCGTAATAGATTGGGAATATTGTTATTGTTGAATCGAAAGCAAAAAGAGGTGGAGTGTTTGTCCTTTGTTGATGAAGAACGATGACCTGACTGAGAAAGAGCGTCCTTCATTATTTTGATTACCGATGATAGTGACGAACAACAGAAAGCAACATCTGGCATTAATTCTAGGAGGGTTTGTTATATGTACTTCCTATCTGTTCCGTGCAGAACACACTCACTATCTGTACCACCACATACAAACATAGGGTCTTTAGGTCTATACCCAAAATCCACTCTGCAATAGTTATCCTGCCAGGTGCCTCAACAGCCCCGGATAATCCAGAGCCCTACTCTGAATAAGTCATTGATCCATCTGCTTCAACTAACCCATCTATTGTTGAATAACAATTGTCTTAAAGCCCTTATACACTTGTCCATTGATGATCCATAATACTCTTCCGTTTCGCATCGACTGTTGCTATCAATAGAAGAAGAATTATTTGAAATCTAGTAAAATCGTATTAATCTATACTTACATTATAAAGTTAAAGCGTGGTTTTTTGTGCAGGCTAATTTCCAAAACTACTGAACGAATTTTCATGAAATTTTGACACCATATTCGTATTTATATTTAAAGCAACATTTTCTATTACAATTTTCAAAAATTATAACCCTTAGAGCTCTAATGAAAATTTTGATAAATACGCGCCCGTGTGTGTGTATACACGTAAGTACGTATTGCTGTTGAAGTAGATGAAGGGGTTTGATGATGGCGGAGACATACACGGGGGAAATAATCAAAACGTCGTTTTTTGTGTGTGTAGGTAGTATTGTTGAAGACCGTACATACGTATAAAGACTAGCGAAAGATGTACGCGGGGGAGTTTATCAAATCGTTGTGCCCTACACATGTTTCGCGTGAGAAGCCGTGCGGGGCATTCTAGTTTCTTATAAATTCAACTAGTGGACCTGTACTCACTTCGCTTCGTCATTAAAAATGTTGCACCTACAATAAAAGCAGAAGTAAATGATAAGCAGATCTCCAACTCGCCTTCGCGTGGGTGATAGGCTGTAAAAATGTTTTCATTAAGTATCTGTTTCTGCTGAAAACAGTATTTTTCCCAATTGAATTCCATAAGGATTCAATGAAACTCCATAAGGACCAAAATTCATTCAAATTCAAAAAAAATGAATGAATAAATGATTTCATTCATTCACTTAAATTCGTAAGGACCTATGGCTGTAAAGGCTATATAGCAGTCTTTCCACTAAGCCGAAAAACAAACTTCCTGATGTTCTACCTTTTTGAATTTTTTGCCAATTTTATCGTTATTTTACTCAGTTAACGTTCATAACGGAAATTAATTATTTGTCCAGTAATTCTTTTGAATAGGTATTTTATTTATCGTATAACAGACAAGTAGAGCGTCAAATTATTTAGACTCAATCTGTTAATTGGAGGGCTGAAATAAATAGTTGTTTCTTATCACATGGTCAGCTAATTAAATGACTGTATCATTTATAAGCAGAAGAGAAAGAGATGTAAAAGACACTAATCAGCGTTATCTCGTCTGAAAGTAATGAATTTCATTATACAGCCAGACCCTATGGTAAATGAAGTGAAGATGTCATTTGCAGAGTGGAAAATATGTGCTTTTTAGAGGGCCAGGCATGCGGATTAGCGTACTTTTCCACTCAGTGAGGAAGGCAATTGTAAACCACCTCACTCCTCGTTTTACTTGGTAAAACCTCAACAGGTTCAAACCAGCCTTTCAGCTTATGACCTAAACAAACACACTTTATTTATACTTGTTTTAAACTTTGGTTATGGAGATCATTACATTATTGACAACCACTCAATTTTATCGTTGCTTTTTAGCTGTATTTTTGATGTGGATTAGGAATGAATTTGACCAGGGACCCCAGTAGAGTTTGTTTACGAGTGGCTTTCAGCTTAATCCGCTTGTTTTCTTTTCGTGGATGAAATTTATAAATATTTTCAATACATTAAATGAGATAGAGAATAAAAGCTCTAAGGGGAACCGGTGTTACTTAGCAATTAATAACGACTCTCTGTCACATACAGTACAAAAATTTCGACCTAAAATAAATTCCAAAAAATAAAAAATAATTTATATAATTTGCATTAAAAAATGTTTAATTTATTATTGTGATACTAACTTGTCTATAGTTAATATACTATAGTAGTTGTAAATAACATGGTTATACAAAACATTTTGAAAATATAGTTAAATTTCAGTTATACGTATAAAAAAATTAAAAACAGACAATACCTACAACTGGCAAAAAATAGAAAAACGTTAATTTATTCGAAGGGTTAGAGAACTGAATTGATTATATCAAAGCGGTTACTTAATCCGCTTGTTTTCTTTTCGCGGACGAAATCCTTACAATATCTTTAATACATTAAATTAGAGAGAGAGAATAAAAGCTTTATTTAAAGGAACCGTCTGTGGAATACTAATTATGAACAGCGTGAGATTTTAATGGTCATTGATAAACCTACCTTTGCGAATAATTTATAAAAGCCTTTCCAGCGTATGTCCAAATAATCCTTAAATCTCAATACATTATGATATGAATACGGTATCATTGAAATTTAAAAGCATTAAAGAGATTTATATAAAAGTGATCCCATTAAATTAATTCACCAATCATTAAGACCTACACAACATTAAAAATCAATTCATGAGTTTCCTAACTTATCAGAATTACTCTAAGCAACATTTTCAAAAATAAAATTTTGATAAATAACACATATCTTTTCTTTATCAGGAATTTTATATTATTGAAAATCACCCAATTCGTTTAAAGCTTTTCGCTTTCATGACTTGTTTTTTGCGTAAATTTTTACAAGGACATCTAGTATTATTAATTAATATGTGGGTGTCAACTGATCATCATGCAAAGTCGTTCATCTACCGATGATACTACTTCATAGCCTGTTTCAACTTTTTGATAGATTTGTTTTTGAAATCGGTAAGTTAAAAAGGAAATTGCATTTATCTAGTAAAAATAATTGTTTTTAACAAATTAATTTGAATTATATTAAACAAAAATGAAATAGGAAATCTGATCACCTCCGTGGTGCTGTGATTAGCGAACTTGAAAGAGGAAAATCCTGGATTCGATTCCAGGTTAAAAAAAGGGTTTTCCAGGTCTAGTAATCTTAAGTCGTCACCGTTCTATAACACTTATACTAATTCCTAATAAATAAACTTTTAATGCGATTTCGATAAAAATTTGATACTATTAGTTCCTTAGATTTCTACAAAGTATTTTTTTTTTAAATTTAATGCAATTGCTTCCAGTTATTTTCATTGGTTATAAGCATTCAAATTCTAGATTTGAAACTTTCCACGTGAACGTCTATACTTATTGTTAAGGTTGGTATGTTACACTCATGCGGATAACCTTATAAAAAAATGGCAGATATTGTAAAAAAATACTAGGTAAATCAACTACCACATGACTGAAAACAACGTGGAAGTCTTGAAAATGGTAACTGAAAACTATAAAAGGAGAAACCAAAATAATAAATGATACACAGTAATTCTATTAAATTAACAGGAATAGTAGGTGTACTTATAAGTAAAATCTTATTGTATCTTATTATCTTATTACAATAAGATGCACCGATTTCAGCAAATATGTGGAACTATCCACCGCACTTAAAAAAATACCACCAGCAAAAACACGAGGGTGAAATTTTATAAAACAATAGCAGTGCCGACCCTACTCTATGGAAGTGAAACTTGGGTGCTATCAAAGCGAGAGGAGAGTAGATTACAAGCATCTGAAATGAATTTCTTCGACATACGTATGGGTGTAGTAGAGTGATCGTTACAGGAATACAGAGATACGGAAAGAACTCAACATCTTCTCTACAAACAACAAGGTATCCCAGAACAGAATGCAGTGGTTAGAGCATGTAAACAGAATGCGGGAGGATAAGATACCTAAGCAGACACTGGGCTATAGCCGGAGGGCAGGAGAGAACAAGGACGCCTGAGAAAGAGATGGGCAGATTTGAGAGGTTCGGAACAGGCAGAGATGCCTAATCGTTGAAAGGCAGAAGAAGACGACTTATTAGTAAAATTGCGAACAACTTAAAAAAATAATTTTTGGTAAACATTAAAAATTTATAATTTAGGTAGATGGTTCATTTTATTTCAGAAACACTTAAGGATATTTCTGTTCTGAATTTAAGTTAAATATTATTTAAGTATAACTAAACTATAAGGGTCCGTAGCGCAGATTATTAAATGGATCAATTCCTTTAGGCTAAATATCTACAACTGATTCTTCTGATATAATGTTACCGTAATAACAATTCTTCCCAAATAAGGAAACGTTTTAACTTCCCAGAGCACAACCACGCACGGCCTTGATTTTACTGAATATTAAATTAGATTAAGCCTGATTTTAATAGGAAGAGAGAAAAAAATTGATGTTGAAATTTATTGAAATAGTACAGATTGTTGCAATAGACAATTTATCAATTTAAGAACTAACCTTCTTGACCTCCAACAGAGAATCATCCAGTAATATAATAGGATACACGTATACAAATATAAAATTGTTTATTGCGCAGAATCAATGCACATAAACTGATCTCTTTTGTATTTTCTCATCAACAAAAGAATCTTTTCTTTTTCTAACGTTAAAAAACAAGTAGATAAAAATAAATATTTAAATAGAATTACCCTTCTCATCACCCTCCCCCATATATCTCACTAAATTAAATTCGGAAGTACACAAGACACACTTACGTAAGAGTGAACAAAATTTTATTTCTGAAAAACTTTCAACGAAACTTGAACACTTCTAAGAAAATCAACTTAGTATAAAAATTATTACGTTTACACGACGTTCTTACCATCTTCTACGTACTGGTTTAAATAAATTTTCCACAATACCTACAGGCGATTCTTTTTATATTGTAAAAAAAATGTATGACTAACGAGATTGCAAAGCTTGTAAAAAAATCAAAACACGTACAGTGTATCTTTTTTCTATTATAACAGAAAAATCTACAATATGTGTGCCATAAAACATTAAATAGATAATATAGAAGAGTAAATAATAATTTGTGTATGTATCTTGAATGAAGGATTGGCCCATCGATTTACCTTCTCTTGATCTTGTGTCAGTTAATAAAATTTTGCTTTTTGTTCCTCAGAAAAGATCTGTTAGAAGTTCTCGTCGTAGTCTTCTCAGTGTTTGTTTTGTTTAATATTTCGTGTTACTGTTAGTTTGTTTAAATCTGCGTGTAAAATTTTGTTTGAGATATGGCATGAGATAGTGTAAGACGCGTCCTGAGAATTTTAGATAAGTATCTTTGAATTATGTCTATATTAGAATTACTGGTTGTTCCCCAAAGCTGAATTGCCAGGTGTATCTTAAATTGAAAAAAGTCTCCCTTCTTTATTTCTATAATCACATCAAACAACGGCTGCAATCATCCTATTGATTAAAATCGTGCAGTTGGACTCCTGGAAAAGAAGTTGTCTGATCTCAAGATTGGACCACATGAAGAATGAAGCATTCTGAGATAAGGTAGGGAAGACAGAAAATTGAGGACAGAAAAGTGGGAAGACGAAATAAGAAAAAACACTGTTGTAGTATTAACACCTACATTGGATAGATAAAAAATGTGGTGTGAAACACTCACACAACTTTCTCTTGCCAATGCAAATAATTAACAATAAACCTAACATTAGTAATAAAACATTAGAAATAAACAAAAAACTAACCTCAATAAATATAACCTTATTTTAATCATGAGTGAAAGACCAAAATGACAATCGACCTCAGTTTGGCTTAAAAATACGGAAAATCACTCTTTCACGCTGAACTAGGCTCTGTAGAGAAAAATGCTCTAAATAAAAGTTGTATATCGTTTAATTTACTATAAATTTTATTATATACACTTTTGTCGTAAAATGCATACTAAGGCTGAAATCTTTAAAAAAATCGATTTTTCACACGTTTTCGTGAGAAAAAAAACATAAATTGCTAATTACCGCTAAACTAAGCGTTATACCAAAAAACGTTTGAAATAAAAGTTGTAGGATTTTAAATTTTCTACAACTTTTATTATGTAAATTTTTGCGCTAAAATGCATATTAAAGCCGTAATCTTAAAAAAACAACATTTTTACGTGAAAACACCCTCACCAAGAATTTCAGCCAACATCGCGCCTACCCTATCTTGTAGAGAATAAAAAATTTAGTAAACCAGGCGATTTTTTAAAAAATCGTAGGACCAGTTTTTGAGAAAATCGCAAAAAAGTGAAAAATGACACGAATAAACTACTACTTCCAGTTGACCGATTTTGATGAAAATCTTCGTGTCGGGTCCGGTAGTGGTATGTAACTTAAGTTTTAAGTTTCAAGTTTGTACAATGTTCCATTCTTGAAATATTCTGTTCACACACACACACACACACACACCCACAGACCAATCGCTAATAACATGTTTTTTTGGCACTTTTGGATACTTTCCTCCCTATATATTCATATAGGCAAGAGAAAGTAAAAAGGTGCCCCTGTAAACTATGGACGAATGGAGCAATGACCAATAGAGAGTGATCGAATGGATAAAGATTCTTGGTGCTTTGAAGCGAAAAATGGGAATAATAGTTGTACAAAAACATCAAATAAACTGATGTTTCTTGATATCTCAAATCCACATATTTAATAGATTCACGCAATCAGACAAATCAGAATTTAAAAAAGTAATTCAAATGAATATAGGTCAACAATGTTATAACTATTAAAAGAAAAGTTTACATTTAAGTAAGATTTCCAACAGATACTTTGTTCCCCTCTATTCACAAAAAGCTAATCAACAAGATTAAATCAGGTTAGTCGTTTTTGTAAACAAATATTATACTATCTTTCATCAACATTTTCTAAAATATTAGCCTGTATTTAGCCGACAGTCTACGGAAATACAGATGTAAACAATGTTAGGCTTGTTACGTTTTTGTAGATGTAGTGTGTATTTAAGGATTAACATCGTTACAGTTTTTGTTAAGGTCTGCTGGTAATGATATTTCGCAGCTTCTTTTTTATTTTAGAACATAAATATTGTGTAAAACCAACTGTGTCAAGTTTATTTGTTAAACCGAGATGAGCCAGTTACTTTTTGGTAACTCTTGTATATATACACATATCACTTAATCTACACCTAAAAAAAATTTGAATTATGTACTGGTAATGTTTTTTTTGCCCAAAACGGGCAGGTGGAGTGTTATTTTAATTGCACTCTATCTGTTTGGTCCACGGCTAAAAAAAATAGTTCTGGTTCTTATCACATAGTCAGCCACTTATATGACAGAACTATTTAAGAACAGAGAGGTAGAGGTGTAAAAAAGAGGTGTCAGAGTTATCTCCTCTGAGAGTAATGAATTTCACTATGCAGCCAGACCCTGTGGTGAATGAAGTGAAGGTGTCATTTGCAGGGTGGAAAGTGAGTGCTTTTCGGAGGGCCTGGCATGCTGATAGGCATACTCTTTCAACTCAGTGAGGAAGGCAATGGTAAACCATCTTACTCCTCGTTTTTACTTAGTAAAACCTCTAGGTTCAAACCAGCCTTTCGGCTGTTGACCTAAACACAATGTTTTTTTACTATTTCTTTTAAGTCATGTTATCTTTTCGGTTATTAGCGACCATATTAATGAATAATTCTTTTACAACTTTTATTCAATAGAAGTCAATACTTAATAAAAGTAAGGATAACGTAGAATAACATAGTAGTTATTCTACGAAGAATTAGAACTTACTATAGAAATATACTTTTAGAAATAATGAAGATATAATTTCATAGAGAAATCTTTAAAAATGGTGTTTAGACCTCAATACTCCTAATCGGTTTTTTTAAACTGATAATACATCAAACTATGTGCGTGAAGATTTTCAAATCTGATGTTCTAAAAATAATTATTGTGAAGTAATATAGGCCTAATAATCTAAAAAATATTATTATTAATAATATTGTAGTATTGTACCGAAAATATTCATACCGTGATTTTCTTTAAAATAAAAGGAAATATTAGGTCGCCTCCTTAGCGAAGTGGTGGCGCGCTAGCCTACAACACGGAGGTCCTGGGTTCGATTTCCAGCAAAGGGTCTGGAAATTTTCACAAGTTGAAGCCCACTGGTTCATTACCCAATGTAGTCACCAATAACCGAGCTTTTATGCGACTTTAAAAAAACTAAAAAAAACCGGATGAAGATCATTTTTTCCAATAATTTAGTTCATCAAGTTGTACTTACGTATTACATTTAATAAAATAGATTTACTTACAATATTCCATATATAATCTATAGTTAAAGTACAAAAATTTTAATGTTCAAAGCCGTAAACAACAAACCTCCGATATATTCATCTGAGGAGATTTGCGTTATTTCCCAATGATACATGTAAGGAACTTTATGAAAAAACTTTAATTAAGGGCATAAAAATAGGTTATATTTACAGAGACCATTGCTACAACACAAGAAATATACGCCTAATACTTCCACAATTGATAAAAAAAGCTCTTTACCATTGTCAACACGGTATTAGTACCAAAAATTTATAATTTATTTCCTTTACATACGACGAACTTAAACAATATGCAGTTCAGAATTAGCGTACAAGAATGGATAACAAATGAACGTATTGCGAAGCTATTATAGTGTTCAGAAAAAATATACAAATTCAGGGTTGTAAAATTAATAAAAAAGTTAAGTATTATTTGTTTATTATTAAACCGTGTTTAATAGGTGATTTTAGGAGACGAAGGTTCCGAGGTTCAAATTCTAGTAAAGGTACTTTTATAAGGATTAGTACAGATTAGTAAGGATTATTAGTCAAAGTACACGACAGGTGTACTTTGACAGTTAGAGTTTAATTAAACATACTCTCTCAGGAATGGTCGGGCTGACCCTGTACAAGACAACACCTCACTTACACGTCGTACATATCATACTCATCTCTTTAGGTCATGGGGTTACTTATTGTTCTTTGATTGAACAGACTGCAACGTACACAGATTAGGAACAAGAAAAAATTAAACCTTAAAACTAAATATATTTCTAATAGCCGTAAGCAGTTCCATGAAACCCGTTCTTCCAAATCGGGAGGATTCTGGTGATTGGGTTGAATTACATATTTACTAACAGTTTGATGTTGGAATATCATTGGCATGAAAAAATTACAAATGAAATAATTTTTCAAAAGTTGTGGCAGAAAGAAAATTTGTGATGAAAAGGCAAAAACAAGGAGAAAACACGAGCAAAAAACATACACACATGAAAATATTGGAATATACAATTGAAGCCTAAAATATTAATAAAAGTCATATTATTACGAGCGAAAATATGTTTTATCTACACAATAAATTACTTCTTAACATTTCACATAAAAAACTGTATGAAATAAGCCGAACATTAACAAAATTGTGCACAATAATATCGCGAATCCTTTTAATATTAATAAGAAATTATAAATAATTGACTAAATCAACGTGAATATTGTTGTTTAAAAGGAAATTTAAAATCGTTTTAAATCTTGAAAGAATATAGTTTATCATCTAGAAAACCATTACAGAAAAACAAGTAGTATATTTAACTCAACTGTTAAGTAAAAATGCTTTCGGGATTTCATAGTAAACTACCCAGAGTTTACCTGTCACAGAATACATACTTCTTATCTTTTGCCTGCAGGTTTCAAATAACCGTGCTTTCTAAGGATGGTTACCTGTCAGTTTTAACTGTTGAAAGTAGATTACAAAATATATGCTACAAGTAGAACAAAGTAACTGGGGTAAAATAATTTAGAAATATTCTACTGACGCATTTATAAGTGTACGTCACATAAAACAAATTTACCTAACTTTCTACAAAATATAATTCTATTAGCGAACATGTTAATAATTAATTTAAAATGCATCGCTTTAACTGTTATTAAATTAAGCATAAAAAAGGCAATCTACAAATTTATATTCTTCCACAGCGTACTCAAAGAGAATAACAAAGAACAATTCCAATTTATTGAACAAAATGTTTTAAAAATTAATAAAAATACACTTTATTGAACTGTATTCAGTTTAATCAGAGACCATCAAAGAGATGTTCAATAATTTACAAAATGTCCATTAGTAAACAAAAATATTATGCAGTACCTAGGTATCAACATTAAAAAATGTGAAGTTAGTGAAAAATTAGGTGTATCTGGAAAAAATAAATATACTACTTATTTTACCGTAAATTCAACACAATGTTTTCCGAAGTTTAAATTTATAAATTTTAGAGCAAACCGATATTTTCAGTAAGTACTATAAACAATCCCAAAATGTATAAATATTTACAGCCATTACAGTATAAAAAGAAAATTAAAAAATCAAACTGAAAATTTCACATGTTTTTATTACTCAGGTTAAATTTAACTGCTTATTCGTCCAGATGACTTTCATATGAATAAAAACTTTTTTTAACAGTGGTAAAGAGGGTTAACTGATAATATTATACTTTTTTCAAAAATGAACAACATACTTAATCACATATTTAATTCTGAGTGACCGCATAATGAGATCAACCAAATTTATTTTACTGCAAGCTTGTTTATGGAAACCATGACAAATCGAAGTAAATTTAACAAATAAGGCGGTCAAAGAAAACTAAGATTAAGGGGGGAGTTTGATTTGGAAAAATTAAAAACAATAAATTTTCAGATTTTCACACTCGTATACACTTGGAAATATACTTACGCTTTCCAAAAATGTAAATAAAATTACAGAATTTTTGACGGTCTAGTTAACTTTTAAAAAATATTATTTTATCAAAGCATTTAAGTAAATATTTTCTTTAATTTGACAGTTAATCACAAAAATACGATAAATGTTTGTATGCGAGCGGGTGCCTTATAAAGACCGGGAAGGCTGGTCTAAAAGAAGAAGAGAAATTTTAGAGCAAGATCCTCCGCAAGACAATGGGTCCGAAGAAGATAGTAGGCAGAAAATATACGTTACGAGGACGAGAACTGTACAAGGAAAATGAACGATTAATGGAAACTATTAGAAAAAGAAGACTAAAATTTTACGAATACCTGTACAGAATGAATGGATAACAAAACAAATTTTTAAGACACTAAACAATAGACATGAGGTGTTGGAAAAATCGTTCAAAGTCGGAAAGGATATTCAGAAAACCGGAATAAACCGAGAAAACATAATGAATCGAACCAAATTCTGATAACTAATTGTTGACCTTAACAGCTTTCATGAAGAGCAAAAACAGCTCCGGGTGAACACCGAGTGGACAAAAGAAGAAGAAAAGCGTACGAATACTGAGAACGTGGGTTGCAAAGAGTTTTCAGAAACGTCTTAAAATCACCTCACGTAATCTAAAATTGGCCCTATACGAAAAAATACAATAACTAGTTATTTTAGACAACAGGAAAAAAATTCACTTTACTGAAATTTTTTAATATCATACTCTTCAAATGACATTAAAACATAATAGACTATACTACAATTTCTGAAACTCTTTATAATCTACAATATTCTTGCAGTAAATTTTAAGGGGATATACATGACGAATATAAATCTTACTGAAATGCAAAATTACCATTCAAAGATTTACAAAATTCCAAAGAATGAGTCATTAAATAGTACACAGTACCTTATTTAGCCAATTGAAAAATTTAGCTGATTAATATAAGTCCATATCCTCATTCGTGTAGAAATAATGCGAATAAATCAGTACTTACCTGCAACAAAAGGAAAACAAAAATTAAAAATCTTTAAATACATACATCATTCAATATATTTTCACAATAATTTTAACAAGTGGTTTAATAAGTTATAAAATCCTCAACAAGTCAATATTGTTAACAAAATTTCATAAATTTTCATGTTTTCATCGACTGCAACAACGTAAAAATAATCTTAGAAGAAAATACTTTATCGGACTCTTACTCTTATAACAATGATTTTAACTGGCTATTATATTATCGCACTCATTTTTGACTAGCACTTCAGAAACGGTCAACAATAATACGAACATGAAAACGACGCACAACAGAAACACGTCAATATAGGCCTATAGATAGGAAATTATAATTTTATCTTTCCCAACATTAATACGAACCACAAGATATGTCTATAATAAAAAGTAATTAAAAATACAATATTATGTTTTATTCATACTGAAATCCTATGATTTGATAATAAAAAAATATTAAATTTACCATAAATTTTATGCTTCTGTCTTTTAGAGAGTAGTAAAATTATATTAATGGGGTCAATAGTTTTAACATATAAAAATTTTATTTGTATATTTTTCATTTTTTGTAAAATTTAATTTCTTTTTTTTTATTTTACATCCGACTGTTTTGCAAGAATTAGCTAATACAGAAAGGGTGATACATGAGTAAAATGTGCGATTTAAACATTTCAAACCCAACCGGGAATCAAACCCGGGATCTCTGGCCTTTCATTCCCGCTCAAGTCTTGATTTTTCAATTATTTAGTTTCATCTATCACCCTTCATCGTCTACATTAGCAATTATGTGCAAAATAGTTGAACGTAAAACAAAAAGATCTTTACAATGAAAAACATAAACATAAAATTTTCATAAAAATAAACTATTGATTCCATTGACACAGTTGTTACTCAGAAAAAGAAACACACAATTTATGATCCTTAATTTACTATTAATTTCATGATTAAATCATAACAGTTCAGTTACCAAATCAGGAATTCAGGAATTTGTTAAACAATTAAGTAATGAGCACTCATTAATTTACAGTTTCGAGTAATAATTAAAGTAAATATACAAAAATATATATTATAAGGAAAGTCTGTTAATTTAAATCTCATTAAACCGAAATTTTAAAAATAAAATCTGATTTCTGCAAAATAAGAGTAATATTGAGGAAAATAAAACCAGCTATTAAAATGTAAAAATAAAATTATTTAAGAAAAGTAAGTTTCTGTCATTAACTTGGACTTTTACAAACAAAACAAAAAAAGTGTATTACATTTTTACTACACATTTGTAAAGAGGATTTTTTATAAAACTTTTTTAATTTTCCGAAAAATAAACGAAGATTTTTTTGTTATTTTGGAGAAGACATTAGGTACGGGTAAAAACCGAATATTACAAAAATAACTCTGACAAAAATGTACGACACTATAAACAATATTCGTTTGCTAAAAAATCTACGAAATTTTAAAAAAATTTGTTTAAATTCAAATGAACTACTTTGATTATTAGCGTTCATTACGGGTTACGGTACAGAATCGGCGGGTTTTAAAGCAGATAAATTCCACGCTCTTCGGGGAATCAAACCCAGGACATGTTGCATTGCACTGTAGCCCAGACTACCGTTCAATGGAAGAGCAACAGAAATGAACAAGAATTTATACTTCGTAAGTACACTATTGAGAACTACCCTTATTTGCTGTCCAACATGGGCAGTATGGGCAGAGGGCATGTAACTTATTGTTTACCTTTAGTGTACACTTGTCATCAACGAAGAGAAACCGCAAACAAAATCTGTTAATGAACCAACCCTACCAAAAAGTTATTTAATCCATGAATTCTGTATGAACATAATTACTACACAAAGAAAAGCGACAGCCATAACTTCAATTTCAGTTAACAAAATAAATCGAGATGTTTTTCTTTGCACCGATATTCAATATATTTTTGAATAAACTATGTATACAAATATTTGATAAAAAAATGCGATATTCAAAGAAACAGGTTCAACAGTAAAAAAGTTTGATGAAAATATGAAATATTACCTTAAAGGCTAGAGTACGACTAAGTATAAATAAGCAGTAAAGAAGCGATAAGTTAGAACGATTTCTGGCATAGAAAAGATTTATTTAAAAAGAAAATCGCCTCAGGCAGTTTAATAAAAGAAAACAGATATTTATACAACTTATCTAAATTGACGATTCACGTAAAGAATTTTTACCAATAAAATATTGTATCGATACGTTTAGTGTATTGAAAAAGTTTGGAAATATTATTTACAGCAAACAGAGACCAAAAGATTTTAAAACTGATAGTGTTTTATTCAGCCCGTAACAGACAGGTGGAGTATTGAATTATTTGCACTCAATCTGTTAGGTTACAGGGCTACAAAAATACTTCTGTTTCATATCACATGGTCAGCCAATTAAATGACTGAATCATTTAAGAACAGAAGAAGTAGAGGTGTAAAAGATATTAGTCAGAGTTATCTCCTCTGAGAGTAATGAATTTCACTATACAACCGTATGTTGTGAACGAAGCGAAGGTGTCATCTTCAGGGTGGAAAATATGTGATTTTCAGAGGGCTTGGCATGCTGATAAGCATACTTTTCCACTCAGTGAGGAAGGACATGGTACACCACCTAACTCCTCATTTTTACATGATAAAACCTCTAGAGGTTCAAACCAGCCTTTCTATAACCTAAACAACAAGTGTTCTATTATTATAAGTAAATCATAGTTTTTAATTTAATTTAGAATATTAAAAAGCGTCAAGATTATCAATGTAAACAAAATAAACATTTTGTCACTAATTTTGAAATTTTCTCTTCATTTTGAAGGTTTGAATCCGTTTCTCGTGATAATGGATTTGTAACAATACAATAATAATTTTTAGTTTCTGTTTACGGAAGATATCCCATTTTGTAAAATTGATTAAACTAAATTCAATGAACTAGCACGTACCAAATTTTATGAATACAGAAAAAAATTGCGTACTGTATTTTAGCACTACCTACCCTTTCTTTGTATTTCATAGTTGTTTTTCCCCCAATAGAAACATACAAGCTTATTTTTCATTTGGAAAAAAATTTAAAACAAACATTTTTCAGAAATAAATTCCGATATTTTAACTAGAAATATTTTTACAATTCCTCGTAAATACATAGAAAATATGGAGAGTACACATTTTATCGTTGTGAAGGAAAATCAGAAAGGCAGATCGGCAGAAAAGGGAGAAAACTACAGCTTTAAAATGCGTGTTGCAGCCTAAATTTAAATGAGGCATTCAAATGCCACTCCACGTAATGTTACTGCAGGAATACATTACTCAGCATCAATAACCACCGACCGACCCTCCGAAAGCTGAATTTGTACAAAAACGAGTTTACACTCTTCTAACTCATATACGTAAGCCTACATCTGTCAATATTTACAAGTATGATAGGAAAAAGCAGAAAACATTCAGTACATAAAAAAGTGACAAATGGTAAAACGTGAAAAATCCTAAAATGACGGTGTAAAATCACTGCATAAAGGATTACTAGTGAATAACATTATTACTTGAAAAACATAAATTGGTGGTTAGAAAAAAAGCCAATAACAAAATCTGGTATGATGTGACTCATACGAATTTCTCTTGATAATGTAAAATGAAAAATCTGGTGTGAGACACTCACACAACTTTCTCTTGACAATGCAAATAATTAATAATATAACCTAACATAAGTAATAAAACATTAGAAATAAACAAAATAACTGATCCCAATTAACATAACCTAATTTTAATCATGAGTGAAAGACGCAAAATGAAAATCAACTTCAGTTTAGCTTAAAAATACGGAAAATCACTCTTTCTCGCTAAACTAGACTTCGTAGAGAAAATGCTCTAAATAAAAGTTGTAGATCTTTTAATTTTCGTATAAATTTGATTATACTTTTTGTCGTAAAATGCATATTACGGCTGAAATCTTTAAAAAAAATAAATTTTTTACAAGATTTTTTGAGAAAAAAACAGAAAATCGCTAATTACCACTAATAAACTAAGCGTTATACAAAAAAAATGTTTAAATAAAAGTTGTAGAATTTTAAATTCTCTACAACTTTTATTACATACATTTTTCGTTAAAATGCATATTAAAGTCGCAATCTTAAAAAAAAATTTTTTATGAAAAATAGCCTCACCAAGAATTTCAGCAGACATGGCGCCTACTCTATCTTGTAGAGAATAAACATTTAGTAAACCAGGCGATTTTTAAAAAAAAATCATAGGACCCGTTTTTGAGAAAATCGCAAAAAAGTGAAAAATTACACGAATAAACTACTTCCGGCTGACTGATTTTGATGAAAATGTTCGTGTCGGGTCCAGTAGTGGTGTCTACCTTAAGTTTCAAGTTCGTACGATGTTCCTTCCGTTCTTGAGATATTCTGTTCACGCACATACACAAACACACACACCAATCGCTAAAAACATGTTTTTTGGGGTTCAGGGGATCTGTAAACGTGTAGATCCGGTGAAAAGTCGATTTCGAACAACATGAAAACAATACTTTCCTTCCTATATATTCATATAGGCAAGAGAAAGTAAAAATGAGAATGACGTTTCTGAAGGTAACGATCTGAAGCTGATAGTATTATTTTTGGTTAGGAACACAAATAATCTATACTAGACGCATTAAACTTTAACTGCAACACTTTAGAATATAAGTAAAATGTTTCTATTCATACAAGAAAGAGGAATGAAAAGATGACGAGTATAATTTATTCTTCTCTATTGAAGTAGGGCTTCCCGATTTTTTAAAACGAATCAATTTTTCTATCTTTTCATCTAAAAGAAAGTTTGTGTTCATTAATCATTAAAGATATCTTATTCAAAGAAAAAAAGACGATCATACTATCTGAACACACCTGTATATCGTAATCAATATTATGTCGTTCACTTGATTTTCCTACATTATATTTGAATCGGTCATTTCCGAAAACCCACGAGTCAAAAAAACTAACTTGTGGAAAAATTTAAAAACTTGTAATTCATTATGTTTCAATTAGAAAAATATTAAAAAATATAAATTGTTCAGAAGGCTGTCCCCTTTAGTATAAAATATACTTTTGTTTTTTTTAAAGACAAGCCACTTGTTAAAAAAAACTGAAAATTTAGAATAAGGTGTTCCTGAAATAAATTAGTGTAAAATGTTAACTTACGTTGTTTTCTGTAAAATACGTTGTTAGACCAGAAGAAAATTGTGTTGTACAATAGTATTCGTTTATTTATTTCAGTAGTTTACATTAAGTTATGGATTAAAATAGCTTTCTAATAAAAATTTAAATTCTTAACTTTCAGAAAGAAAAAAGTTGATCTTCAGGACTATTCACGTTCTTCATCGTTGTCATAAACAGTAGTTTATCTCCCTTAAAAAGATTTTTGCATAGAATCTTTGTATGGCCTCTTCCACTTGAAAGTAGAGCTTAAGCTTCAAAATAACATCCACTTTCATTTTTTAATTAGAAGGTGACCCACCGGGTTGGTCTAGACGTAAAGTCGTCGCCACGAGTCAGCTGTTTAACAGCTGATTTTCGGAGACGAAGGTTCCTGGTTCAAATCCTAGTAAAGGTAATAGTTACTTTTACACGGATTTGAATACTAGACAGTGGTTACCAGTGTACTTTGATGGTTAGGGTTCAAGTAACCATACTCTCTCAGAAATAGTCGGCTTGGGTATGTACAAGACTAGAAATCATTTATACGTCATACACATCATCTTCATCTCATTGGGTTGCTTATTGTTCTGAATTGAACAGATTGCAACGTACACACATTAGGAATATAAAAAATAAAATTAGAAGGAAACACTTTACATCTGTAAGGATAACCCTTTTCTTAGTATTAAATATTACTTAAGGAAAGCCAAACTTATGTGATTTTTGTAGGGATGATGTGTTTACATTCAGTTAGTCCTAAAATGTAGTAAAGAAATATTGTAGAATTTTGTCTTATGGGCTTTCTCAAATTACTGATTTATTTATGTATTCTATGTACTTAATGAAATCTGCAAACTATTAGCAATTTTTCACTATTTAATCTTTTTGTAAGTTAAAAGAAAACAAATAAAATAAAAAGAACAAAATGAAACTAAAAATGGATGATCCGAAGACAAACTACCCTTCCCCTAAGCAAACCGTACTACTGTCGGTACAAAGATAAAAAGTGTCAATGACAGCGGTTGAATAGGAAAGGGAAATAAGGAAGGGAAGTAAACTTAAACCGGAAGCGTAACCTTATACGACGCGTGGCACTTCATCACGAATTTCGACGGAAATGCTCACTCGGTGACAACATACCGATATACATACATAAAATTCGAGTGATATTTGCAGATAAAGGATTACAATATTCATGTTGGCGTAAGGTTACCGCGACCAGTGATTTATTGTACAGAAAGGGGTGAGCCAAAGTTCAGACGGCAGACAAGACTGGCGGTGTGTAATACACTGTAAAGCAAAATAACTACCAACTACCCCCCACCGGAATAACAGCATAGCACTGCATTATCCTGCTGCAACGGCTCTACACAATACTCTTTTATTTGTCAATTTCCCAAGTTTGATGCCAAAATTAGTTCAATTTTGAACTAACGCAGCATCGCGTTAATAGTACTACAATAAAATAGAATAAATTTAGAAAATATGAAATAAAATTTCTACTCTATACTATATACACTTATACACAACTGTTTCTACACCACTTTTAATAAAGCAGACAATTTAAAATATGCTGTCATCAAATTCTCTTTAACAAGGGAAACAAACAAACTTTTTATAATTATTATTGTTGTTGTTTAGGTCAACAGCCGAAAGGCTGGTTTGAACCTCTAGAGGTTTTACTAAGTAAAATGAGGAGTGAGGTGGTTTACAATTGCCTTCCTCACTGAGTGGAAAAGTACGCTTATCAGCATGCCGGGCCCTCTGAAAAGCACATATTTTCCACTCTGTAAATGACACCTACACTTCATTCACCACAGGGTCCGGCTGTACAATGAAATTCATTACTTTCAGAGGAGATAACTCTGATTAGTGTCCTTTACACCTCTACCTCTTCTGTTCTTAAATGATTCAGTTATTTAATTGGCTGACCATGTGATAAGAAACAGAACTATTTATTTTAGCCCTGCAACGAACAGATTGAGTGTAAATAATTTGACACTGCACCTGTCCGTTATGGGCAGTATTATTATTATTATTATTATTATTATTATTATTACTACCTATATTTAGTTCACAATAATATATTTTTTCAAAATTCCTATAAAAAAACTTTCATTGCAATTAAAAAAAGAAAAATTCTGAAATATTCTTTAAGATTTTGGTCAGCTGACACTACAACTTCATTTTTTCCCTTGCTTTTGTCAGCAAAATACTGTTTTAAAATTTGTGTTTGAAGTTAAGTCAAATTTTACAGTGTATTTCTGTTGATATTTTTGTTTTGAAAATGGTATGATTTTTAATTTATTTAAATCTGAAATGGAGACGATATTGCAAGAAGACGAAAAAATTGTAAGTAATTACTTTACTCTCTTATTTATGTATTCATATATATTTGTGTTATGTTCAACGAACTTTTTATTATATTTATTTATATTATATTATTAGTTATTATTATATTTATTAAGTAATTTATATAATACGAACTTTCAATATAATTTTGGGTAGAAAGAAGTTATGGTGATTGTTAGTATTTTTGATACAAAACAAAACTAATATGTTTTATCCGAGCTAGTTTGATTTATCTTTTTATTTTAGGTATTTATTATTCTTGTTACAATATTATAATACTCCGAAGATGTACAAATCGAACTTTCAGGTCATGTAAATAAGATGAAGAAACTGCTACTGAGATAAGGAATCAAAAGGTTAATCCGCTGAGGAGAAGGAGAATAGACAAAACGCTTTTCCTCACTTTTTGTACAAATAACTTTTTTTAAGTTTATTTAAAGTAGCACCAACAGCTCGGTCATTAACGACTACTGTGGGTTTTGTTACTGTAACGGTGAGTTTTAACGTGTTAAAATTTCCAGACCTTAGCTGGGAGTCAAACCCGGGACCTTCCGCTTTTTAGGCTGGTGCGTTAGTCACTACGCCACGGAAGCGATCACTTTTAAATTTTGTTTTTCATTTCTAAAGGCTTTTCTCCAAATTTTAATTTAATCAAAATCAGCTGCTTTGTAAAAATTTACATTTTTAAACGCAAGCCTACTAATGATCATGTTTTATTTTTTTGAAAGATTTTCTCAAAACCATGAACTTTTTGCTTCGATTTATTAGTACAATAAAAAGTAGAAGTATTTGCTCTAAGTAGATGCTCATGAGCATGAACATGAAGTGTACATATTGAAGGATTTGCTTAAAGAAACTGGAGCAAAAATATTTACTCTGATTTGCTATTGTACAATCTTAGAAGCAATACGGAAAACACCTTTTCATAAAGACCAGAAATACCTTCTGCTTACACAATTGTAAATAATAATTTACAGCATTGTAAATTCCAAACATTATTCAGAAACAATATGAAAACGCATCTAACTGTCGGGAATATAGATAATAATTTGAAAGCAGTTTTGGTTTCACCAAAATTCATTAATTAATAAAATAGAGGTCGCTTTAGAAGCAGAACTTTATCAGCTTGAATGTTAGGTCCATGAAAGTTTGATGCTAACGAGTCAGAGAACTTGACAAATCGAAAATGGTACCATTCGTAGAAAGTTTCCAAATATTACATCAAAGTAAATGACATAATATTTGAAAGTTACTAAATATTAGTTTTGTTTTACTGTCGGACGTAAAAATAAGTAAATAAAAATTTCTATAGTGAAATAATAATAAACATATAATAATGTTTAAATGAATATACATCACCAGAATAGAATAATTTGTATCGTAAATTTTACAATTATTTCGAAATTATTTGAAATACGAAATTGCAACTGTAACATTTTAACATTAGTAGTCACAATAATTTGTCTTATCACATATGTGAGCAAGTCGCCCAGCAGGATCCTCTCGAGTGGATTCATAAAGTCTACTCCCATTGCCTTTTCACTCTTCTTCATTTTTTTCATGTAGGGCCTACCATTTCGATGTTAAGTTCTCTATGTAATGTTTTGTATAGGAATGTCTGTAAACGTTTCGTGCAAGATTTTCTAGCTGATCTGTAGATCACTGAACTATAGTTCCAAACAGGACGAAGAAGATAATTGTAATAATGTAATTTTTGAATATTTAGAAGAGCTTTGAGGTGAAAAAGACTATACAGATATTTTAGTCGCGTATTAAGATTGTCTTTTAAGGCGGGTATGTGGGTTACATATCAAGTTTTTGTGGTGTTTATGGGATTGGTGTATTGTTTAGATACACCAAACAAGTTTGGCCGGCCCGCGGTGTAGTGGTCAGCGCAACTGGTTTCTATCCCGGGGTCCCGGGTTAGATTCCCGGTCTAGCATTTTTTCATCTGTATTTCACCTCATATCCTTACCTACGCACAATCCAAGGCTTAAGTAGGCATCGATGCTAAATAATAATAATAAAGAGGTAATCTCCACGTAACAGACAGGTAGAGTGTCAAATTATTTACACTCAATCGGTTCGTTGCAGGGCTAAAATAAATAGTTCTGTTTCTTATCACATGGTCAGCCAATTAAATTACTGAATTATTTAAAATCAGAAGAGGTAGAGGTGTGAAAGATACTAATCAGAATTATCTCCTCTGAAAGTAATGAATTTCGTTATACAGCCAGACCCTATGGTATACGAAGTTAAGGTGTCATTTGTAGAGTGGACAATATGTGCTTTTCAGAGGACCTGGCATGCTGAAAAGCGTACCTTTCCACTCAGTGAGGAAAGCAATTGTAAACCACCTCACTCCACGTTTTACTTAATAAAACCTCTACAGGTTTAAACCAGCCTTTCGGCTGATGACCTAAACAACACAGAGGTAGTGATAAAGAAGGTGTAGTGGTCAGCGTATCTGCCTTCTGTGCCGGGGTCCCGGGTTCGATTCCCAGACATGTCTGGTATTTTTTTTATTTGAATATCATCTCATATCCTTACCAACGCAGAAACTTAGGGTTAAGTAGGCATCATCACTCAATAATAATAACAAACCAGTGAAAATATTCGATATTTTCTTTCCATTAAAAAGAATAAACACCTACAGATAATCAAGAATATGCTATGTAAAGCCATTACAAAATAATTAATTAATATTTTTATCCAGAAAAATAAATCAAAATTTAAAAACTAATAAAGAAATTTTACAAACAAAAACACATAAGGAGATTTCATAACGATGATTTAAATAAAGCAATTTCAAATTAGATAAAAGACACCCCCGAAAAGAAATGTAAGCTTACGTGGACTTCCCTATCTTTAAATATTGTATTTTTTATCAACTCCCCCAACGTCCCCTATACAGAGGAACGTGTAACAACAGCACAAGCATACGTAATAGGGGTAATTTGTATTCCGAGGAGCAGTAAGAACCAGAACTAGTAATACCAATACTAATAGTAAAAGTAATATAATAATACAACCAATGCAGTCTATATAGATCCTTCACTATATATAGTACATACATAACAATCCTGGTCTAAGCTAAAGTAGTATATGAGTTGAGTGAGCTTTGGCAGATGCGCCCCTGACTAGCCCCAACAACCAACCATCTAGTCTAGCCACAGCTGCAATCGTCACAATTGAAACGTTCATTATTATTTAACATTTCCAACATCTAAACAACTTATCACATATTATTGACCACTCCTCTTTAACAATATGGGTTTAACAACATTTTATTATACAATATAAATTCCTCCTCCAAAAATAAACAATTTAATAAATTGAAAATTAGAAAGTGTTCACTTTATAACTGAATATAATAAGATGAAGTATTCTTGTAAGTTTCAAAATTCATGTATTTTTACATTGATAAATATTTAATTCAATCGTATTGTTTAGTTTGAATCTATAAAAACTGTACTTAATTCTTGTTTAATCCACTGGGTTGGTTTAGTGGTAAAGTCGTCATTCGAGTCAGCTGATTCTCGGATACGAAGGTTCTGTGGTTCAAATCCCAGTAAAGGTACTTTTGTACGGATCTGAATACTAGATAGTGGTTACTTTGATGGTTTCGTTCGATTAACCATACTCTCTCAGGAATGAACAGGAATGAAATCCTCATACATCATTTCATTGGTTTCCTCACAGAGTGGAAAGATATGTAGATCAGCATCCCAGGCCCTCCAAAAAGCACCTACTTTCCACCCTGTAAATGACACCTTCAACTTCATTTACCACAGGGCCTGGCTGTATAATGAAATTCATTACTCTCTGAGGAGATAACTATGACTAGTATCTTTTACACCTCTACCCTTCTGTTCTTAATTGCTGCAGTCATATAAATATCTGGCCATTTGAAAAGAAACAGAATTATTTTTTTGTAGTTCTGGAACTAGCAGATAGTGCAAATAATTTAACACTCCACCTGCCTATTTATGGGCAAGGGGTTACTTACTGTTCTTAAATTTAACAAACTGTAACGTACACAAAATAATTATTGTTGAACGTTCAATTGTTTAGTTTCTTCTTCTTATGTATAAGTATGCTTAATTAATTTTCTTTGTTTTTTGTGTTTAATCTTTGAAATATCCACTGGGATTTGGCCTTTAAAAGATTTTTATTAAGCGTTATGTTTTTATACCTTGTTCAAAACCAATCAATTATTGTTATTAATTAATATAATTCTTTTTGTATTTACAAACATTATTTATGTCTACCAACTGTATGTTCAGATTTAAGAATCCTGTACTTAATGTTGGTTATATAAATTTTTCGGAAATTTTTTTTAGATTTGTACAATTTTCACCCGTTTGATATTTTAAAATTTAATTAAAGATCCTTGTCGGCTACAATTCGTACAGTTTCAAGATAAAAAAATTCAAAAGAAGTTTCAAAAGGTATTAATAAGTGGAACATCTTATTTCAAGTCATCTACAAATTATAATCTACCAACTCAAATAATTTATATAATTCATTTCAACGATAATTTAGCTTAACAAAAATAAATGAGCATGTACTTACTTAACACTATACCAGAAAAATTAAAATGTTTTTATTTAAAAAAATGTTTTACAAAATTGTCTAAATCATTTACTAAAAGCAGATTTTTAATTCATAGGCCTATAATAATTACAGTAATTAAAACCGAAAAAAGAAAAATAACACAAGGTGCATGTAACGGTAAATGAAAATATAAAATTATTAACCATAACTTAATTCAAATTTACTAATATTTCCATGTGGGGCACAGGTTGCACCTTATGGGCTATCGAATATCTCTGCGGTCTTCCCGTCCTAGTCGTATAAAGCGACCACACAGGGACCTCACAGTAACGTTCTTTACGATACGGATTGTAGTGCTATCTCAAGCACTTATACGATATACACAATAAATAATGCTATACCGCTACACAACACATAAGAACATAATGCACTTAACTTATAAGTTCATAAATTTATCAACAATACAACGGTAAACTAATGAAGTACAATATCTTCACAATATAAATTCCTAAGTAAGCAACTTGGATACAGAACTCATTGTTGCAGTGACACGGCGAAGTCTAAATGAATAATTAATACCTAAGACAGCTTCCGTGGGAGAGTAGTTAAAGCTAGATAGTGATGCACACTGAAAAGCGCAAGGTCCCGGGTTCGACTCCCGACTACGGTCTGGAAATTATTACACGCAAAAATCCAACCACCGATTCCGTACTGTAACCAAAAGTAGTATCTAATAACCAGAGCAGTTGACGTAGGTAACTTAAAAAAAACCTAAAAAATAACAATATAAAACGAATTTGAAGAAATATAATCAAATCGACATAAAATTATTTTTATGACTGTATTGAATAGATCAATACTTGGGAACCACAATACATGAGAACAACGTCCAAGCGCACGAAATACGATCACGGATAGAATTGGTTATGGGCTGATTTTACGAAAATGAACCTAATTGCAAACAAGAATTTAAATTGGAAAATTCAAACAAGACTTCTGAGATGCTAATTCTTCATAATTATCTTGTAAGGAAAGGAGGCATCAAAGCTCAGAAAACTAAATACAACAAAATCCGTCTTTTGACTGTTGAGGACCGCTGTATTTTGATAATAGCATGGACAGAGAAGAAACAAAGGAAGAAGTTCTGCGTCTCATAAATAAACAATGAAAACTTGTTAAGATTATAAAAACAAAAAAACTGTAATATCTCGGTCATGCTATGCGAGAAGAACGATACAGCATGCTCCAATTGATTGTTCAGGGTAAAATATTGGGTAAACGAAATCCGTTAAGACTTATGGCTGATGAACTTAAGAGAATGGTACAGTTTCTTCATT
This sequence comes from Catonia carolina, assembly GCA_035578175.1. NCBI lineage: Eukaryota > Metazoa > Arthropoda > Insecta > Hemiptera > Achilidae > Catonia > Catonia carolina. The sequence continues at coordinate 388,236 of JAQMRL010000022.1, read as the reverse complement.
GTAGATCCAGTCATAATAGCGGTGGCTAAGGTCGAAAGGGCTACAATGATAGCCAGCCTCTATTAGAAGAAGAACCTCCACCAATTAATTATTGAATGAACGAATGTATTTGAACAATTGTATACGTACTAGCATCTCTTCTACTTTTAAACAAAGATAGAAGCAATTCATCACAAAAAAATGTAATTAGTAATATAAAACATAAGTATTCCAGGAAAAACATAAAGGTTTGTAATTTTAAATATAATGATCGTCCACTAAAAATATCAATAATTTGAAAACTAAAAATTATTTAACAACCCAAATTTGAAGAGGGGTTAAAACCGATCACCAATAACATATTTCAATCTACTATATGAACATGACTAAATGTACTAATTTGCTTAAAAAATTGAAATAAGAAGGTAATTTTTTGTAACACCAATTGAAAGGGTAACAAAAACAATTGTTTTGTGAACGCCGTGGTCAATGTTTTTAAATCAGCGATTCCAATGATGCAGAATATATTTGCTCAACAGAATATAAATGGAAAAAGCTATAAAAATATGTTCGTTAGATATGTAATTTTTTATTTCAACAATCATAGAAGATGTAATAAAAAAGGATACATAAAAATCTGGGTGATTGGAAGTCAGGAAGTGGTTTCGTTTCAGTTCAATTCACTTAAAACAATCCTTGACCAGTCAGTCACAACTTGGTCGGTCATTTTGTCTCAATATGGAATCCCAAATCGCACGCAATCTTATCTCAAGGATTTTTAAACACGCGAACTATTCATTACTTGTACAACAACACTACTATAGAATGTCTAAAGACAAATATAATAAATCAAAATTTATTACATTCAATTTGCAAAATGAAATTTGCAATCTATCAAAAATTAAGTTAACAGCTTATAAAAGATTCTTTTGAATTGTACATACAAGTAAATTTAAGCAAATCTTAAAATGTACAATGGCCTTCTCCGTAGCGTAGAGGTAAACATGCTAGCCTCCACGCGGAGGTCCCGGGTTCGATTCCCGGCAAGGGTCTGGAAATTTTCACAAGTTGCTAATAACCAAGTAGTAGTAGTAGTAGTAGTAGTAGTAACTGATGCGATTTTAATATAAAAATAAATTTACTTAATTAATACGGATAAAAATAGTGATTTCATTAATTACTTGAATTCTTTCAATTTCCAAAAAGAAATCGTATTTTCCTTTTATTTTTTACATCAATGTCCTTTTCAAAGGAACTCAAGCGTTTATCTCGCTTGTCCCTTGTTCTTTTTCTTCAATCCCATCAACTGACCATTTTATTCACTTACAGTAACCAAATTTCATTCACTGAATTCCTGTGAAGTAAAATTTTATTACAGCGTACGAGTTTTACCGTTGATCGTAAAACCAGTTATGTAGATAGGAATAATCTAATCTTTTTACTGGCACAGTACAAATGGTTATACGAGAAAAATCTTAAGCGTTTCATAATATAACACTGACTCTCATGTGCTAATAATTATTTTAGAAAACTTATAAAAGAAACTGCAGTACTGATTTTTGATAATTAGTAGCAGAGTCGAAAAATCTCTTAAAAAAAGATTAATAAGGTCGTAACCCAAAAATGAAAATACACTGCAACAAAAATAATAAGTCAAATCAACAGAATTGGTTACTGCATGAAATAAATACATACGTTAATTCGCCCTTCGTCCTTTTTGTATTTCTTTACGTGTTTTACTTATGGTATTCATTATCTAGATTTATCTAGGGTTGCATCATTTTTTAATCAACATCTGGTTAATTCTATCGATATTTAAAAACAAGCTGACTCTTTAGTCAATTATTGAATTTTTCTATAACGTGAGGTAAATGTGATAAGGAATGTTAACTATAATCCATTTGAAATCAACGTGCGGGTGAAGGTCATGCCACTTCCTCACCTCGCCTACCCCACCAGTCGTCTGAATGATGCAGCGCGGAGTATGTGTGTGCACTTGTGTCTACACCTACATCAGGTTCACATTATTTCACTTCGTGAAGTAGCGTACGCTTAAAACATCTGACGAGACCAACACATAAATGTGTTATTTAAATCAACTTAAACTTAAACTCATTCGAGAAGTTTAATAACAAACAAAAGGAAAACTGCAATGGAAAAAATCTAAATCCAGTTTTTCTTTTGTTTGTAATTAAAAAAACTTCTTAAATGAGTTTAATTTTCATAGACGTTATTTATATCATTTTTTAGAATAAAATTCTCTACAATTATCATTAAAATGTTTCGTGTTTTTGTTCGCAATTTAACAGTGTTATTTTACGCTAAACTTAAAAAGTATATTTTCTAAGCCCACTCTTTAATGTGTTCACATAGTTTTCTTAAAAACTAAAAGTGATACAGTTCTGGGACTCATTTTTTTAAGTTTCCCAGGTTAAATAAAAACCATAAGAAATCACTAAAAAGTTTTGTAAATTTACCTTCTCAATATTTCAGTATTGCTTTATTTCACTCTTTGCCCAGGAATCAAGGCAAAATCTTTCGCCAGGCATAACTCACCAACGAAGCGTTTCCGGACGTATATTTAGACAAACATTTTGTTACATGTAGGCTAATAATAATAGTTTATACGTAGTGTAATTTGTATTATATTATTGTTATAATTGTTATTAATACTGTTTTATGGTTATTATAGATATATATGTACGCACTATTACAACGTAATAGTTTATACAACGTAATATGGAATAATAGAAAAGTCACTGAAATAGAAACACAGTCATTATACTATGCGTCAGCAATGACTCTGTGATATTTTATGACTTTATGAAGCTTACATGTATTGTTTTAAAAACAAACATGTTACAGCACGTTTGTCACCACACACAGGCCTATTTATTTAATTTTTGATACTCTTATAATTGTGTCTTATGAAATGATTGTGTGTAACATGTTACAAATTTTTCAGTGTCTTTATTTATTGGTTTAAATTTAACTTTGAGTTTAAATCAGTGATTTCGTTTCACTTTTTATCGATAAAACAACTGCGACTGTGTGTGAAATTAATTCTTTGCGAACGGCGCTCAAGATTACATAAAAGGTTAAGTGACAGTTTATTTCTCAGTCGTATACAAATTTGTAACAATCCAGTTTCTGTATGCATGCTTTAAAACATAAAAGATAAATAATCATTTTTTTCGTTTAGGTAAAAATATTGGCGATGTTTTTGTTAAGGTGCAGTTTGTATAAAGAAATATTAGAATAGAACTGTTCCAACGATCCGAAAAGTTAAGCACAAAAATTAGGAAAATATATTGTGTAAAATAAAAAGGTTTCACATATCATAGTAGGCTTAAATGTCGTATGTGTATCAGAGTAACTATTAAATTTCTTCTCGTTAATAGAGTGGATTTAGATTTTTTCCATTGCAGTTTTCCTTTTGTTTGTTATTAAACTTCTCCAATGAGTTAAAGTTTAAGTTGATTTAAATAACACATTTATGTGTTGGTCTCGACAGATGTTTTAAGCGTACGCTACTTCACGAAGTGAAATAATGTGAACCTGATGTAGGTGTAGACACAAGTGCACACACATACTCCGCGCTGCATCATTCAGACGACTGGTGGGGTAGGCGAGGTGAGGAAGTGGCATGACCTTCACCCGCACGTTGATTTCAAATGGATTATAGTTTAGTACTTGACGTTCGACGAGTAAGCAGTTCTCCAATTTACACACATCGAGTACTATTCTTTGGTTTTGTACGTAAAAGTTTATTAATTATTTAATTGTGAATGACAATCTTTTATTTTTAATTAAGGTTAGTTTAAGTTTTAAATTGAATAACATTTCTTAATCAATTTAGTTTAAGTAGTTAAACTGTACATTACCAGTAGTTACAATTTTAAAAAGAAGTTTATTGATTATTTTTTAATAACCAGAACTCGAAAGAATCAGCATTAAACGTTACAATACGAAGATGAACTCGGCAAATAAAAAAATCGAATAAGTTTTCTTTATACTACTAAACAGAATTAATTCATAATGTATTTTAAATCAAAAATGACATTTTTTAACCTAAATAACAAATTTGAATGAGTTAAACGTATCAATCTATTTAAAATATTTTATAAAATATTAATTAAATCATTATTTTAACAATGTAGGATCAAATAAAACCAACCACTTAAGCCAAACTAAGATATAACCATCCTTCTATTCGCGTAAGGACAGTAGTTTTTTATGTATCTAATTAAAAACTAAATAAAAAGATAACATACACAAATTAAACAAAGAAAATAGGATTATATGCAAGTTAACTGCCGTATTTTATCAATTACAGAACATATTCAGCTGCGGATGTGCAGTGGCCCTCATGTCATGCTCCATTGATTTCAAGGTTATATTTTTACTGTACAGTAAAAAGTAGTATGATACAGTGGTTTTTTATTATTCAGGTAATAAATTATTTGAAATTAAATCGTTAATACGGATAAACAGGGTTACTTTACCTTGTTAAGAACAGTTTCTACAACGATAATAACGTTAAAATAACACTTTACTATGACGGATAACATTGAAAAAAAAATTTTCATCCAAAAAAATTCTACATTCTTATAACCATAGCTCTGTAGAGAAAAGTGCTTAAATAAACGTTATAGATCGTTTAATTTCCTATAAATTTGATAACATGCACTTTTGTCGTTAAATGCATACTAAGTCCAAAATCTTTTAAAAAATCCATTTTTTACAGATTTTCATGAAAAAAACCAGAAAATCATTAATTACTGCTAAACTAAGCATTGTACAAACAAATGTTTGAAATAGAAGTTGTAAATTTTTAAATTGTCTAAAACTTTTATTATATACTTTTGCCCTAAAATGCATATCGCAATCTCAGGACACCCATTTTTCTACGAGAGAACAGCCTCCCCAAGAATTTCAGCAGACATGGCACTTACCCTATCTTGTAAATCATAAAAATGTAGTAGGCCTAAATGAGGCGATTTTTAAAAAAAATCGTAAAATTTGTGAAAATCGTAGACGTTTGTAAGAAAATCACAAAAAACGAAAAAATGACACGAATTAACTACTACTTCCGGTTGACCGATTTTGATGAAAATGTTCGTGTTAGGTCCTCTTGTGGTGCCTAACTTAAGTTCCAAGTTTCAACTTCGTACAATGTTCCGTTCTTGAGATATTTTGTTCACACACACAGTAATTGCTAAAAACAAGTTTTTTGGGTTCAGGGGTCCAAAAACGTGTATATACGGTGAAAACTCGATTTTGAAAAATCGACATGAAAATAATACTTTCCTTCCAATATATCCATGTAGGTATTTAAAGTACAACACATAATATTATACTACAGAATAACCTAATTTATTCAAAATATGAAAATGATGGTCTTAAATATGTGTCTAATATAAGCTAAAAACCTAAAGAGATTACCGAGAGCCGTAGTTAAACATAGAACTTCTTGAGCTGCACCCCATAAAAGCAAACAGTGAACAGTGCCTAAAAGTTATCGTCAGTTATCTTAAGACTCTTTTATGACCAAGAATATCTAAACTTTCACTGGAACTTATCAAACAATTCCTTTATCTTATGTCTAAACGATTCTCAAGCGAGTACTAAGAAGGGGAAAGATACATCTTAAGCCCAGTCGATATAGGGTTCCTATGATGGTTGAAAATTTTTGTTACGTCTAACATAAAATAAAATTTATGTTGCACAAAACACTCAAAAGGAAAACAAAATTTTATTAGAATAACATATTGTTACACCGCACAAAACCCGAGGAACATATTTTACTGTCCTAGAAAATGTGCATCCGTATTTTATACTGAAACTTAAAACTACTACTTAAAATATAAAGTAATCCGGATCAGTTTACCAGAAGACAAAGTTACTTGAAATTAAATCTAAGGTTTCAATATTATTCGATTTACTTTAATATTAATTATGAACAGAAATGTTGTTCTTTTCATTAATTTCAAATCAATTAATATTTATTTTGATTACCCAAATCTTAAAGTTCAAGACGGTTTTTTATTCTTCCATTGCAAAAATCCTTAAAAATTTTTTCGTGATTTAACTATCGGTACACAGAACTGTTGTATAAAAAATCTGTACCGTAAAAAATTCCTGTTAAGATAATTTAAGGCCTTCAGACCGGCTTAATCAGTACGTTGGTAAAAAGTCGATTTAATTGTTAAGTAATGTCAATTGGGCAACCGGTATACGGCTGAGTCAAACATGAACAAACACCGCTAATTCAAATTTATGGCAAGAAGAAAAATTCGGCAACAAGCAACCATCTGAATTGAGTAGTTGTTTGATAAAAGAGTTTCCGATTACACAAACTTCTACAAAAATTCAAAGATATTCACTATACACGTTGGTGTAACGATAAACGCCACTCCATTCTTTACCAGGGGTTCGATTCTTGATGAAGTTTGGCAATTTTTCATCTACCATCTTTTACAACTGCATTAACCTTTATTACATGAGAACTAGGTAGAGACGAAACCATTCTGGAGAAAATGAGCAGATACCAGGACTCGATGGTAAAATCATGTCACAAAAATTACAAGTGAAAGGTTTAAGATTCAAGCATTACAATAATGGCCCATTGGAAGAAGAAGCTAGGGAGACCAAGGAAACGATGGGTTTGAGACTGGAACAGCCGTAGCGTCTAATCCGTAAGCGGTAGAAAAAGAAGATTAACCTTAATGTGTACAACAGTCAGACGTAAAAAACAACAAAAAGTTGAAACTCAGAAATTTTATAAATATTTCCGTTATGTATAATCCCCTCTTTTGAACAAAACCCTTTAAGTGGAATTCTCAATTATTTTAAGTGGATACTTATAAATTACTATGTAAGCGCACCCCTTCATTTAAGGACACATAAAAACATTTTATTAGAAATGTTGAACACACATACAACACTATTACAAATAATTCTAATAAATTACAGTATTTTGTGTATCCTAGTATCAAAGAAAAATATTACAGTATTTGCTCAGGATATTTAGGTATAATAAAAAAATCGTAATGAGAATTATAAGTAGAATCAGAATTAGTGCCATCAAGTTATTTCTAAATAAGAAAAAATAACATGAATATGAATATAATAATAGATTTTTACTTAGTAATTTAGTCTGATTTTTATTCCAACAAATAATGTAATAATACTCGTAACATGAGGTAATACTGTAAACATTGAAGACTATCTAATAGGTAATTATGTTTACAGAAAAAAATTCTGTGGTTTAGTACTATAATTGAAGATTACAAAAAAAATCATGGAAATCAGATTACAAAAGAGTTGTAATAATTTCAAGGAGACGCTAATTTTTAACATTTTTTCAAACATACTAAACAGATAGTATAAAAAACATTACAAAACAGTAACGAGTACAGTTTTTCGAGTAGTCAAGCAACACAAAACTTTTTAAGAACATGGGGAGCAATAAATCGTTTAACATCTCAAACTTTGTACCTTTAAATTGTTAAAAACTTTTATTCACCAAATCCTAAAATCAAATCCAAAGTTTATCTTAAGGAAATACCATTGTTAGAATTTGTTGTTACTGTATTTGAATTGAAACTTCTTGTTTTTATTCTTCCTTTAACGTGCAGTTTATAAGGAGATGAAAGAAACCAACAAAACACAAAATAGAAACTTAACTTTTAATTTAACGAAGTTATGAAATAAGTGAAATATTAAATTTCTACCAGCGCCATTATTATAAATAATCTGTAAAGTATACGTACAAAAAATATTAGTACAAACATAAACCATTACGTTCTTCAATAGAAAAGTCGGTTTGCATACAAAAATTGGACGGAAAACAACAGTAGGTGAAAAGCAGTATTCGTATATTATATAATATGGATAACAAACAAACGGTTGACTAAACAAACTTTTAAGACTTTAAACAGTAGACCTAAGGTGTCGGATATGTGGTTTAAAAAGTCAGAAGGGATGTTTAAAATACTGAAATAAACTGAGGAAACATAACCGATCAAACCAAATTCAGACAACTGATTACCGACTTAAAGGGTTTCCAAGAAGAGCAAAAGCAGAACACTTGATGGACATAAAAAAGCTTCTAGATATGTCTAAAGTCACTTTACTTAGTCTAAAATTGGCTCTGTACGAAGCAATTATACTCCCCGCACTCATTGTTCTTTGTTTTCACTCCTTACGACACGTAAGGAAGTTAAAACTAACGTAGTATCCCCAGCCTAGTACCAAACTGTGTCCTGTCCAAATCCATTTCACCTTTCGCAGCACTTACTTCTCCTTCTACATAATTCGATCAATTTTCTGGTTAAATAGATAATATTTCAACTTCCAAAAGTCATGATGGTTTCCCATTTCCAATGCTTGTTCCAATATACTGGTCCATTATTTTCTCTTTTACTCTCAATTGGTTTAATAATTCATCCCAGGTGGGTGTATACCTTACGACACGATCAGTTAGTGGAAACGCTACTTCATCTGGGCTAGTTATGAGGAAAACTGGACCAACAAATCATCTTCTCACCTACCCATTGTCCCGTTGGCCAGCCGGCCGCATTTTTGGCGTAACGTGCTCGCCTCTCATCATGCGGTTTTGGGTTTGAATCCCATTCAGGCATGGCATATTTTCATACGTTACAAAAAATAATTTTATCCTTCACCGTCTGCATTAGCAGTAATTCCAGAAGAGTTGGACGTTAAACAAAAACAAAACAAAAATCCCGTTGAAATTTTTTCCAAACCTCCGGATTGCTCATCTTATCAGGAGCACCTCTTGTATGTAAAGCGCCGGAGTTAAAGTGAGAGATGCTAATAGAATTCTCCTGATGAATTCTTCAATAGTATGACACTGTAGGTACCTTACAATTCACAACTCTTATTCGCCAAGCCCAAGGCTTCTCCAGGTCTATTCCCAGGATAAAAACACCTTTAATTTTGGGGCTAAATAGCGAAATCCAAAAAATCCCTCGGGGATGTTCAAGAATCCCAATATTTTAAGTTTCATCCCAACCTGAACTTGGTCAATAAAGCACTCGCGCGCATCGTCCTTCTAAAAACCAATTTTTTGGCTTCAGAGCGTCATGAAACGTGAAGATCACTTGAAATCTGAGTCAAAAAAATTTCCCTAAAGATTACAACACAAAAATAAAAACAAAGGAACATCACGGGAAAGAAATGATAGTACAATGAAATCTATACATATTGTCCAAAACTGAATATTGTTAACTTCAGTTACACCAACTTTGAACGGAATAACACACAATATCATAATAAAAATCAAATCGAGATTATAGGAACATGATCTATACAATGTTTCCTTTTGTAGGCGTTCCCTCGTTAAAACTTATCAAACCTGAATATAGTTGAGTTACGACTTGTTATAACTCCTAAATTGGAACTTCCGATTACGTTCACTAATTACCAGAAAATATTAAAGAGGAATTATAGAGTATCTTAACTTGACAATTATATCTCTACCGATGTTATTTACTGTCCAAATGACTACCGAAACTTTCCGTTAAACATTAAATAAACCTTCTGCTGAACTTGAACAAAGTACAATCTCAGTTATCAACAGTGGTATACAGTGATAGAACGGTTCAATGTAGAAATCAAACAGTGAGTAACTTATACTGTAATGTGACTACTGGGTACTGTCAACAGCCAATCCGGTGATAAATACTTATTAGCATAAGTAATTTTTTAGTATATCCAAATAATAATAAACTAAATCCACAAGAGAACAATTTTTCTTTTTCTTTTTCTTCGTTGTCTTTTGTCACTTAAGGGAAACTAAGATACTGAATTTGGTTGAGATCGGATGAACATTACGAACACTAGAGCATTAACAGTTGTTTACATTCCAGCGAACCTCATTTTTGGCAACTCCGATGTAAGATCGGTGGAGATCTTCTTCTTCTTCTTCTTCTTCTTCCAACCAAGGATTAGGCCGCAGCCTTTTTCGAACTCACAAACTATATCATCTATCTCCATCTTCTCCTAGGTCTTCCGACATCCCTTTTACCCTCTGGGGTATACCAGTGTGCCTGCTTAAGTATCCTGTGATCTGACATCCTTGCCATGTGTTGTCTCCAACTTTGGCGATAATCCTTTATTTTTTCGTTCAAGTTGTAAATACCCAATTCTGACCTGATTTGTTTTTCATTCCTTACTCTGTCCAAGCGTGTACATCCCTTCGTTCTTCGAAGATATCTCATCTCTGTTGTCTGGATTCTCCGCTCTTGGGTTTTTGTCGTTGTACACACCTCACTTCTGTACAGAATAACTGGAGCTGCCATAACTAAGTAGAACTTAAGTTTTGTAACCTTTCTCGCTCTATTACCCAAAGTTCTGCTTATAATTCCGCATATCCTCTGGAATTGGGTTAATTTCTGCTCTATATCCGAATCAGAAACGTATCCCACATTACACCCTAAATAACGAAAGTGAGATACTCTCTCCATACAGGTATTATCCACAACTATTTTTGAACGAACAGGATATTTTCCCTTAAAAGCCATTATTTTGGTTTTATCAATGGAAATCTTTAAGCTAAAATCTTTACACAGTTTGTGTAACACATGGACCACCCGTTGAAAATCATCTTGCTGTCTTTTGCACAATCCACACGTCATCCGCAAATAAAAGAACATTCAAATAACTACTGTCATTTAACTTAATACCAGAACTAACGCTGCGATCGGTGGAGATTTTAAGGACATTTTGGAAAATCACTCCATGCCGGTGATCTCAATAGCCTATTTTCTTTATGAATTTACTAGAAATAAATATTTATGACAAATGGACACCAGTCGAGAATCAACAATTTTTAATATTTTGTGTAACTTATTTTCATGAAATTGCTCTTTATAGGTACAAACTACCGTTATTTTAACAAACAGAAAGAATAAAATTTTAACGAGTTTTTACTTCGATGCTTAAAAAAGTAGTTAAAGAAATTAAAACTTTAATGGATGATACAGCATCAACATACACACAAAACCATCGTTAAATATAATACTAAATTACCTTAAAAGGATAATTGTTACATAAACAGTATTATAACTCTAAAAGAAGTTAAATTAACTAGCCCGTATTAAATTAAAGTAAGTTATTTCTGACTGCGTACCAGTTAGTTAAACAAGACAAGGGTGAATCTTAAAGTTACGCATAAAGGAAGAAGCAAAGAAGAAAATGTAGTCAGAAGAGTTCCGATTCGCTGGGGCGTCAAATATATCCTTTCGTGTTAAACTAAACTTCAGTCCATCCATTTGGGTGGTCGGGCGGGTAAAGCCACGACCACTAACCAAACAGACCTTACGCATTGCGTACACACGAGTTGAGATGCGTTATCGATTGTAGTATTCGAGTCGTCTTCAGTTAGTATTACATAAACAAACACGCCTTGACAACACATCCACTAGAACTTGGATCAAATAAGCTGTGGTCAAACACCGTCTCGTAAAATAAGCTCCACTTTCCTCTACTCACTTTTTAGTATATAAAAGATTTATCTTTGATACAACTCAAACCATAATATCACAAACAAATTTTACTAGAACTTAAAAGTTTGTTTTAATACAAACGTTCATACGAAGTATTAAAGACCGGACAGTCAAAATATTTTAACACCTCTCTCACACATAAATATAAAATTATCTAGCACACACCAGACACTACTGAAATAAAAATATTGTAAAATAATGTAGGTCTATCAAACCGAGAATAAGTGGTGTAAGAATGAGTGAGGGCTTCCACATCTATTAATTTGTCTTGCCCGATATACTACATAGTGTAGGAAGTATTGTTTTCATGTCGATTTATCGGAATCGAGTTTTCACCGAAAATACAATAAAACCTCGACTTACGCGAATATAAGTTAGCGCGATTTTGTTGAACGTAGGTCTAATACACTACATTGTGTACAATAGTTACTCTTATTTACGGATGTTTACATTACGAGGTGTGGCTATTTAATAACGAGACTGGCGTTATTAAATAGCCACACCATAAAGAGAACCCATACGAAAAATTTCATCTAAATTAGTCAACCGGAAGCAGTAGTTTATTCGTGGGATTTTTCACTTTTTGCGATTTTCTCGGAATTGGCTCCTACGATTTTTCTTAAAATCGTCTCATTTACTGCATTTTTATGCTCTACAAGATAGGGTGGTAAGCGGCAAGTCTGCTGAAATTCTTAGGAACACGCGCTTTCGTAGTAATTTTTCTTTTTAAATTGCAGCCTTAACAAGCATTTCAGGGCAAAAGGATAACAATCAAACTCCAATAGAGGTTAATTTTAATTTAGTGTCATTCACCCATGATTAGATATAGGTTATGATTTTCATAAATTAAACTGATAAAGATAAAGTCGTGTGAGTGTTTCACATCAGATTTTTATTACTACTACTATTTATTTGCTTCAATAATCGAGCCATTTAACAATTTTTATCAAACAATACACAATTTACTTTAGCGTTTACTTACAAATTTATTTACAACCTACTAATTAATACTTTTTAGTTAATTTATTAACTACAGTAGAACCTCGATAGTTCGTCTCTCTTTAGTTCGTCACCTATAATTCATCGCGGCCGTCAATTTATAATTTTTCCTCATTGTAATAGAGAAGTGTTCATTAACACGGCAAGGAAAAAAAATAATGTTATAATAATGTACATACATACATAATATGTCATAGTATATGATGAAAGTTGATCTTTAAACGTTATGTAAATATGCACAAAGTAGGTACATACACATGTACGTATATATAGTATACTGTACGTACAAAGTACATGGAAACATCAAAACGTCTTTTCTTTCCGTGAATGCTACAAGCTTATGTCAACCAATGGTTGAAGGCGTAATAGAGAGTTTAAAACGACGTTAAAAGTCGATATTTTTGGGTAAATTAATATTTTGTAACATAACTATGCACCTAGAAGAGTTTTAGAAATAGTATACAGTTAACGCGATATTGAATGTTTCAGATGCATGGAATAACATACCACAAACTAATCTTCAAGCAAGCTGGAATAAACTGTGGCCTGCGACGGGGTTTGAAATGTTCAAAGTTGACAACATCGATCTACAAAATGAAAATGTTGCATTACAGGAGATTTGTACCCATATTCCTGGCTTTGAAAACGTGTCGCAGGAAGAAATTATAGAGTGGACTGAAACCGATAACCTATATGTTGGATACGTAATACTGTCGAATGACTAAATCGTTGCTAAAGCTGAGGAAAATGTTAACAAGAATAGTGATGAAGCTGTTCCTGTGGTGACTAATAGTGAAGCAAGAGAAATTTTAACAAAATGCATAGAATGGTACGAAAACCAAAAAGAGGCGGAGGTCAGCAAGCTTATTGTTTTACGCAAAGTCCTTCAGCTTGCAGTAAACAAAGAAACCCAACGAATTCAGAAGAAAATTACTGATTTTTCCAAGAAGTAGCGATCGTGGCGTGTTTTTAAAGTTTATGAAAGTTTTTGTGTATCTATAACGTCTTTTGTTTACAGTATGCAATTTATATAATTTTGTGTAGCCTAATGTTGTGAACAATTACGAAACATTGAAAAAGTACAAGGCGTATTTGCACCTATAAAACAGGTATGTACCCGTAGAGTTATATATTTTCAATATATTATTTGTAAACATTCATAGTTTATTTATTTATATACATACTATGTATATCAAGCTACAATTAAATTTCGCCTTCTGTAATTCGTCTTTTCCTCGGTTCCGTTGCTGACGAACTATCGAGGTTCTACTGTATTTAGAAAGAACCTCTAGTTTATTGGAACATTTTTATCAGTCAACTATTTACGAACATTTTTTTAACAAATACAGACTACCACATCTTTTTCAAGCTTTTGGTTATTTATTAGCATATTTTCTACTTGACACGTACAGATTTCAATTTGTATAGCATATACACCAGTAAAGATTTTATAAAGAAAGTGACAAGATCCTGCAACATCATAATTTTTATGGAAAACTTGAAAATACTTAAATTACTATTTATACTGTAGAAAACTTAAAACAAGTCAGATTCTGATATATAATATTAATACAGTCCGTTCTCACTATAAAGTTCAATCATTGAACAAGAGTTAACTTTACTGTCTGCTGTTAATTAAAATAGTTTATTACAGTTTATTTAAAACAAGACTATCGTGGTCACGTAATAAACAGCACTGCAATATTGAAATGACAAAATGCTTATAATATTATACTTACGCCCTTAGCAATACACGTATTTCTCCACACATAATAAACAAAATCATGCACTCTATTTGTTATACTGTATTATTACATTAGTTAGTCCTAACACTGTTTAGTCTGACCATGTTTTTCATGGCATTCTTCAAACAATGTATAAAAATATGAACACAGGAATGCCAAGTTGACGTGCTTTCAGCATTCACTATAAAACAAAATATATGATGTGAAATACTCACACGACTTTTTCTTAGCAATGTAAATAATTATCAATTTAACCTGTGTTTAATAGTTAGTAAACAATATAGTCTATTTTTACTTTCTCTTGCCTATATGAATATATAGGAAGAAAAGTATTGTTTTCATGACGATTTTTCGAAATCGAGTTTTCACCAGATCTACACGTTTTCAAACCCCCTGAACCCAAAAAACATGTTTTCAGCAATTGGTCTGTGTGTGTGTGTGTGTGTGAACAGAATATCTCAAAAACAGAACATCGTACGAACTTGAAACTTAAGTTACATCCACTACCGGACCAGACACGAACATTTTCATCAAAATCGGTCAATCGGAAGTAGTAGTATATTCGTATCAATTTTCAGTTTTTGCGATTTTCTCAAAAACTGGTCCTACGATTTTTTTAAAAATCGCCTGGTTTACTAAATTTTTTATGCTCTACAAGATAGGGTAAGCGCCATGTTTGTTGAAATTCTTGGTGAGGCTGTTTTTACGTAAAAACATTGTTTTCTTAAGATTACGGCTTAATTATGCATTTTAGCGCAAAAATTTATATAATTAAAGTTGTAGAGAATTTAAAATCCTACAACTTTTATTTCAAACATTTGTTGTAAAACGCTTAGTTCAGCGGTAATTAGCGATTTTCTGTTTTTCTCACGAAAACATGTGAAAACACACACACACAGACCAATCGCTAAAAACGTGTTTTTTGGGTTCAGGGGGTCTGAAAACGCGTAGATCCGGTGAAAACTCGATTTCGAAAATTCGACATGAAAATAATAACCTACTTTCCTTCCTATATATTCATACAGGCAAGAGAAAGTAAAAAGAAGAAAATGAGGCAAAAACACCTCCTACGATTTAAAAAAAATTAGGAGCCGTTTCTGAAAAAATAGCAAATACATGAATAATCACACGAATAAACTTCTACTTCGGTTGACCGATTATTATGAAAATGTTCGGGTCGGATCCCCCTGTAGTAACTAATTTAAATTTCAAGCTTTAATTACGAACGCTATTTTGTTCTTCGAGATGTTTTGTTCACTCACAGACCAATCGCTAAAAACATGTTTTTTTGGGGGTTCAGGGTACCTAAAACCTTGTATTATCAGTGAAAAAAACGTTATGAAAACAATACTTTCGTTAAAAGATCCAGCGTGTATTGTAGACTTCGTAAAATCGTTTGTAAGTAGGATTTATATAAATTAAGTGTAAGATTATCTAATTACTGGTTAAGTTCATTTATACCATTAATTTATTATAACTAGTTTTTTATTATCAATTTAATTGTAGTAATTGTAATTTATAGTGTGTAATAAATACTTGTAATTTTAAACAATAGTTTGTTAATTATTTATTTTACCCAAATCCCGAAACGGACCTTAGTTATTAATGTCACAATATTTATTATATTATTTAGTCCACTTACAGTTGCATTAACTGTTACTTGATTAATGAAGAAACAATTAGTTACGGATCAATATAGGCGAGTGCTAACGTGCTTAGACTTTTTAGAAGTTGGCCAAAAATTGAACCCGGTACAAACATCATTTGCAGTCCGGTGTAGAAGCGTTCAAAAGCCGAAAACCAAGGAGATGGCCAAAATAATAACTTATATTTTTGGTATAATTAATTTTAGTTAATTTATGATCGATAACAAAAGGTACAAGTAATCCAGCCAAAGCGTTCTGAGGAAATAAATAAAATTTCTACAAGCAAAATTATTTTGATTTCAGATAAGATTAATATATCACAGAACGGATTAGAAAAATATACAAACATGTTGAAAGAAATAAAACGAAAACATGTTGTTTTGAAGCTTGTTTTGAGCGTTAAAAGAATCTGAATGCGCCCAGCCTATGGGGTTAAATGTAAGGGTAGATCAGAGAAAGGGGAGGGCTAGATGAAATTCACTATCAGAAAGGCACCTGCCCACCCTATGGTGAAGTGAAGCTCACCCTAAAATAATGGCTCGACACTTTTACTGAAATTAGGTTGACTTGATTAAAATCCTACCTTAGTGATCTAGACAGAAAGTTCTAAAAGTACAAGGGGAAATCCTTGTTGTTAAATGCGCTTTTAGCCAACTAACCGCTGCCCTTTCTTTGTTAACAGTACAAGCAATGCTATAAACTTACTTGTAATAAGAAAAGGCGCTTTTCTTCATTAACGTCCGGTTATTTATTACGATCAATTTATCTTCAAACGAAAGAGATTGGTATTCCGATATACTTTAAGATCACTTTAACAAGGAATTCAATTACATTTGTAATACTAATAAAACTCGTTTGAAAATGGTAATAAAAAATAACCCCCATTTATCACAACTCAATTTACTTATTTTTGTTTTAATTATTTATTATCGTCTTTAAATTCTTCTTACGTATGTATTTATGGTAGTACTGTATAATCTCGATTAGTTTCAACGCATAATAAACATCTATTTTACTGCCTTTAAATTATTGTTGTAAATAGCTTCATCATGTCATATTATATGTAAATAATTATACTTGTTTAATACTAAGTAATACAAGCGTTTAAAATATGGACCTACCGGAGAATACTTCGAATACCGTGGACGGACAGGGTCACAAATATAGAAGTTCTCACAAGAATGGAGAAAGAGCTGGAAATCCCGCAAAGCATAATATGATCAGGAACTGACATACCTTGAACACATCATGAGGGGGCCTAAATACGAGATTCTGCATCTCATAATTCAAGAAAAATCGTTGGTAAACGCTCGGTGGGACGCAGAAGAATATCCTGGTTAAGAAGCCTGAGAGAAGCGTTTAACTGCTGGTCGCATGAGCTTTTCAGAGCTTTTCTTCAGGTGCCTACTCCATTACGGAGGTTGGCTATCAATCATGGTTAGTCGTACTTTGTCTACTGCTGCTCTGAAAAGCTCATGCGACCTTTTCAGAGCAGCAGTAGACAAAGTACGACTAACCATGATGATAGCCAACCTCCGCAATGGAGTAGGCACCTGAAGAAGAATACAAAGTAGGTAATAACAGTAGAAATTTAGGTACTGTTGGTTTTATTTATTGTAATTTGAATCGACCGATATTTTTTTAAGAACACGGAGGTTATTTACTTCACCACTAAGACGGGAGTGACATTTTTACGTATCCGGACATAAGAAGTTAAAATTATTTCAAAATTCAGATTTACTGCAATTTTAAAAACTTCACTACTTTTTCTCGTTTTTATTCTAAGTGTATAAAGGAATATGTTTAAAAAAGTTGTTGTTTTCGTCATCAGCCGAAAGGCTGGTTTAAACCTCTAGACCAGCGGTTACCAAACTGTTTTTTACTACGCCCCCTTCTGGCAAGATAAAAACTTCCCACGCCCCCTTTCACAATTTCAAGTGGTATTGAAAAAAACAAGGAGGTAAACATTGAATAACCGTACATTTATTTTATATTGTTTCTTAAAACATTATTTAGTTGCAATTTAAATTGAGCAAGTAAGAGATAAAATAAATCAGTGAGATGGACGACCTTGCATTTATATACAAAATTCCATACAAACAAAGAAGAAATTAGAGGAAAAGAATGCTTATCGGTATGCCGGACCCTCTGAAAAACAACTATTTTCCACCCTAAAAATGACAATTTCACTTCATTTACCACAGGATCTGACTGTATAATGAAATTAATTACTTTCAGAGGAAATAACTGAACAGTGTATTTTAGAGCTCTACCTCTTCCGTTCTTAAATGCTTCAGTCATATAATTAGCTGACCATGTGAAAAGAAATCGAACTATTTTTTGTAGCCCTGAACTAACAGATCGAGTGTAAATAATTTAACACTCCACCTGCCTGTTATGGGTTAATAAAAATGTTAATGGTTCCAAATACGAGCCCGCGGTCAAGACCAAATCAAGACTCCGATAACTAGGATCAACTTTTTGAAAAAAAAAATAATCTGGAGGAAGAATAATAATTTATTTTTAACAGAACACGAATAACTATTGAGAACAGAATAACACGAATTATAAACAAAAATAATGAAATTAAATTGAATTTAAAAAAATTAAACAAAGAATTTAAATAATATTTGTGAGGATGGCTTATCGGCTAAGGATTCGTAGGATGTGATCAAAAGACTTGACAATCATATTGTTTTCATATAAACAATGCTCCCGTAATCCTTAACAGTAATTAAGTGAAGGGGAATGGGGAGCAAAAGTGGCATTAGCAGGCCATTAAGTAAAAATTATTTTATTAAACAGTTGAGGAATTTAGTATAGACTGCGTACTTGGTTACGTTATGAAAGGTATCTACTCAGCTAAGGTTATGAAAGAGAAAGAAAGGTATCAACTCTTGCAGTTAATTACGTCAAGATTGAGGGTCAAAGATGAGTGGGACGAAGGAAGATGTCATGACTTCTAAATATTCGTCAATGGATTGCGTTAAGTTCTGTGGAAGAGCTTGTACAAACGGCCATGGATGAAAACAGGAAGAAAGAATTTAAGATTAGACACAAATTAACAGAAAAACTTAAGAGACTCGATACGATTCTACATTTCTCAACATTCATGTTTTGCATATTGATATACCAACGCAGATGCTGAAGTATAGTAGATGAAAATGAGTGATAACGTGACAAAACTGACCAGGAATGAGTAAATTTGACGTGGAAAAAAACAGTAGACTGCCACACCAAATGACCGGTCCGATACAATTCTAAATATTTTTTCAGAGAAGTAAAGGTTGAAAAAATCCAATTTAATTACAGTGGAGCGTCAGTTATCCGACTAATTGGAACCAAAGGGGTTCTGATAATTAAACACGCTGAATGTTGTAATTTGATACACTGTACCGTGTCAGTGTTAATATTAATAGATATAACCTAAATGTTTGATAGATTATTAATTTTTTCTGCTAATGCAGACGGTGATAAGGATGAAAGATGAAGATGAGTGATGTAAAAATGCCAGACCTGACCGGGAATCGAACCCGGGAACACATAGCAGCGAACCATTAGCAAAAGTAACCAAGACAAAAGCAATAGACGATGTCCTAAAATTCAAAAGACGAATCCTAAGAATCTGCATAGGAAAGAAAAACAAAGTAGATGGACAATGGAGAATTCTAACAAACGAACACGTCTATGAAGAAAACGAACCCATAACAGATACAATAAGGTTGAAAAGGATTTCTTTTCTTGGACATCTTATCAGAACACCTTAAGACAGAATTTTACACAAGATGATTAGAAAACTCTTTTCAATGGTAACATCAGGAGCATGGATGCGAAATGTCAAAGAGACATGATCGAGCTCGGATTAACTTTCGATGATTTAGAAAAAAAAACAGAAAAATTAAAAATCTTAAGAAATTAGGAAAGTAGATTTGAAACAAAATCAGATGAAAGAACAAACCCAAGCAGGAAGAAACCGGTAGTTTCAGAGGAAGTTCGGCAAGCAAGATCAGCCCGAATGATGCCATTCTGGCAAAACATCAAGCTAAGAATATGAAAAGGAAGAAGCTTTATAAATTTGACTAAAGTGATCCATTTTGGTAATAAAAGACAAAAAAACGTTTTAACCTATTTGTACATACTATACAATAATTTTTAAAATATCTTTAATTTTTCTCTAAACAGACTCCACTGTCTCTAAATTGAACCAGGAAACAAGACTGTATAAATTTTACATTGAATTGTTATGTAAGTATTTTGATAGTAGCTACATAAATATGTATTTTTTCTATCGATGGTAATTCGGATGACTGAAGTTCGGATAATTGACACTCCTGTGTATAATAATGATTAAATAGAAAAATGGTTTTAAATAAATATTTCCATGAAATTTTTTATGCAAGCAATATTAATACGCTATAACAGTAACTGATACAAATATACAGAAAAACTTACCTAATTTTTATTTTCAAATATCAAAAGGATAAAAATGATTCTGGTATAAATAAAAGATATGACATAGAATAAAGTATAAAGTACGGAAACCTAATATCACGTTCTACAGTACTTTTATTATAAAATATTATTCAAATAGAATCCGACATCCGAGAAAGATGATACGTAGCAGTGTACATGTTTCAAAATTCGAAAAATATAAAGATATGACAAATACGGTACTTGTCTGAGCGTGCATAAGAAAGATTGTAGAATCGAAGTGAAGTTGATGACACCAATAAAGGGACCCGCATACCATACTTGGAAGATAACAACGGCAAGTTCGTTGAGGGAGTCAGAAGTATTAGCTTATAGGACCAAAACGTCATATTCCTTCCACTAAAATCTCCTTTCTAATACGTACCTACCGAACTAAGAACGCTTCACACGACTATTACGTACCTCCTTCAAACTTAACCGCTTATTTCATACGCACTCAGAAAGGAAAGACGAGAACAAGGAGAGGGAATAATTTTCAATATTACACAGACTTTGAAAGTTCACGACTTTCTGCTTTTCCCTTTTATGATAGGGCCTCATAAGGTATTCTAAAACACGAAGGCGTAAACATTTTAACACGCTGGCTTAACAACATCCATATAATCCCATTAAAATTCAAAACGACTTTTACTCTCCTTTAAATAAACACAAAAATTTTAATTTTAAACTGTTATTACATCATGAGGTTTATATTCATAAGTTTTCCCTGTATTATTAAATATAAAAACCCACTAAGAGCCGAGATATCTAGGGCTAAACGTCTAAATAGTACGAAAGTTAAAAGTCATTACGCTAAAACACTGTACGGCATACTGTTTAATATTTAATGGGATAAACAAATTATGAAAAAATTAACCGCTATTTACGTTCAATGTAAAAATTGATAACCCCACCTATTTAATTAACTTTTATTATCCAATTACAAATAAATTTCAAACGTAATAGAATTATAGATGCACTTAAAAAAGCAAAGAGAAAATATACTCCGGTTATTTGTATAAATAGTACGAACACAGAAAAAGTACTGGTTAATAAAGACCTATTCCCGCGACGATAGTTGACTATCTCCTACTACTAGTAGGACCTACTAGCGCCTCGTTGGCGGTTCCCACAGAGCTACTAGTACTTTACTAAGTATAACGAGTAGTGAGGTGGTTTACCATTGCCCTCCTCACTGAGCGAAAAAGTATGCTTATCAGCATGCCAGGCCCTCCGAAAAGCATCTATTTTCCACCCTCCAAATGACACCTTCAATCCATTCACCACAGGGTCTGGCTGTATAATGAAATTTATAACTCTCAGAAGAGATAACTCTGATTAGTGTCTTTAACACCTCAACCTCTTCTGTTCTTGAATGCTTCAGTCATATAATTAGCTGACCATGTATTAAGAAACAGAACAAGTTTTTATAGCCCTGGAACTAGAAGATAGTGTGCAAATAATTTAACACTCCACCTGTCAGTTATGGGGCAAGAATGAAAGTGTATAAAAATTATAAGATAGGTTATTTATAAGTAAAGCACTGATTACTATCTGTTACTAAAGAGTGCAATCAGCTTCAAAATTAATACAGCACAACTAACGTGTGCGTCATATACGTAATACTAGGTTGGTTAAACGTTTACGATTACATACAGCTCCACCTTGTCCTTTACCTTCAACTATTGCCGCAATTAAATATACTTAAGTTTTTTGCTTTTTACTTTCTCTTGCCTATATGAATATATAGGAAGGAAAGTATTGTTTTCATGTCGATTTTTCGAAATCGAGTTTTCACCGGATCTATACGTTTTCAGACCCCCTGAACCCAAAAAACATGTTTTTAGCGATTGGTCTGTGTGTGTGTCTGTGTGTGTGTGTGTGTGTGTGTGTCTGTGTGTGAACAGAATATCTCAAGAACAGAACATCGTACGAACTTGAAACTTGAAACTTAAGTTACATACCACTACCGGACGCGACACGAACATTTTCATCAAAATCGGTCAACCGGAAGTAGTAGTTTATTCGTATAATTTTTCAGTTTTTTGCGATTTTCTCAAAAACTGGTCCTACGATTTTTTTTAAAATCGCCTATTTTACTCAATTTTTTATTCTCTACAAGATAGGGTAGGCGCCATGTTTGCTGAAATTCTCGGTGAGGCTGTTTTCACGTAAAAACGTTGTTTTTTTAAGATTACGGCTTTAATATAAATTTTAGCGCAAAAACTTATATAATAAAAGTTGTAGAGAATTTAAAAACCTACAACTTCTGTTTCAAACATTTTTTTGTATAAAGCTTAGTTTAGCGGTAATTTGCGATTTTCTGTTTTTTTTCTCACGAAAACGTGAGAAAAATCGATTTTTTTAACATTTCGGTCTTAGTATGCATTTTACGACAAAAGTGTATATAATTAAATTTATAGAAAATTAAAAGATCTACAACTTTTGTTTAGAGCATTTTTCTCTACAGAGCCTAGTTTAGCGTGAAATAGTGATTTTCCGTATTTTTAAGCCAAACTGAGTTCGATTGTCATTTTGCGTCATTCACTCATGATTAAAATAAGGTTATGTTTTTGAGGTTAGTTTTTGTTTATTTCTAATATTTTATTAATAATGTTAGGTTTATTATTAATCATTTGCATTGGCAAGAGAAAGTTGTGTGAGTGCTTCACACCAGATTTTTTTATTTGTCATCGGGAACTGTCAACTATTGACAACTACCCAATTTGATTGCTCCTTTCTGCTGTACTTTTGACTTGGATTAGACATGAGTTTGAACAGGGACCCCCAGTAGAATTTGTTTACGAATGTCTGTCAGCTGGTCACCATACACAGTCGCTTGCCCAACTGGTGTTACTTAACAAATAACAGCGCCTTTCTACCAGCTGACTGATTGGGATGGCCAGAAGGCCAAGAAAGATGTCAAATTAATTTACGGTTAGTCACATAATAAATAAGATTTAACTATAATAATGAACTAGAAATAAAAAAAAACCATAATACATCAGTAACGTAAAGTATTTATAGATACATACTATCATTTTAACGTGTTCATGTTCTAGTGTAAGTAAGGTAAGTATTTAAGTAGCGCATGAAAAATAAGAACCTACCGGGTTAGTCTAGAGGTAAAGTCCTCGCCAAAATCAGCTGTTTAACAGCTGATTTTCGGAGACGAAAGTTCCTGGTTTTAATCTTAGTAAAAGGTAGTTACTTTTATACGGATCTGAATACTAGACAGTGGTTACCGGTGTACTTTGATGGTTGGGGTTCAATTAACCATACTCTCTCAGGAATGGTCGGCCTGGGTCTGTACAAGACTACACCTCATTTACACGTCATACACATCATCCTCATCTCATTGGGTCATGGGGTTGCTTATTGTTCTAAATTGAACAGATTGCAACGTACACAAATTAGGAATTAAAAAAAAAAAGAAAAATAAGATCCGGTAACACTGTGGTATTAAAACTCTATTGACCTTCAAGCTTACAATGATATGACGGATACTAACAAATCTACGATTGACAATTCTCCTCCCATCAACAAGCTGTGATATGAAATTTTCACGTGGTTGGGGATCCGCAGAGGTCAGACAATTGGACTACCATGACTACAGAGAATGAACTACATAACCAACTCTTCAAATCTAAGGTAAGCAATGCGAATCCAAGTTTAATACAAAACATTGTGTACGAAATTTTTAACTTTGTTTGTTTTAACGAAAAACTAAATCTCACAAAGAGAAACTGGTATTACTTATGGTTCAAACAATAAAGAACAATTCTCAAAATAATTCACATAACTTAGACCTACATTGAATTTTCAAAGAACATCACACAATCACTGAGAGAAATATATGCTACAATATTACAATTCATAAAAAGCAAGAAGAAAGAAATGATTTTTTCAATGACAAAACGTCGTTGGCATAGATTCAAAATAATATAAAATTAAAAACAAAAAAGTTGGAATGTTTTTCTAAATATCATTCTATAATTAGCTCAAACCGTAGGCTATTTCTTCATTAAAAATCACCATAATAGAAATATATAACTACGACTGGGAAATATAAAGACAAAAATAAGAAAATTTAAAAGGTTATAATACTTTATTCATTTAAGTTCATAACGTCTGCGATGTTCTATTGTTAATAAATCAAGAAATTTTAAGAATTTTAACAATTATTTCACGTAGCTGAGTACACAGTACATATTGTATTTAAATATCTAGATTAATCAACGATTTACACAAATAGAAGTTAACACTACAACAATTCCTGGAAAATAAATAATACAGAATCGCTGACATGTTGGAAAATAAATGCAAGATTAGCAATATTATGACAAAGTATATGAACATTCAGTGACAGTATGCGTACGTAGATTATTACATCTGTAAAGATGAGATCATTTTAATTCATAAAAAAGTCTGTCAATCCACATTAATGACAAATGATAACTTTATACCATTAAACATTAACACGATTTATTTAACAATCGAAAAAAAATTTATTCAGAATAAAATCTGTAATCACATATCTGTAGCTTGATGCTAAAAGGGCCTTAGTCCTAAATCCTGCTTTTTCCAGTTGAAGTCTACAACGTTTTGATCACATTTTTGATAAATTTTAATTTATCTGATAAAAAAGATATCAATTTAATTTTTGTAGATCTTTTTAGAGATATCTCACGCCGTATCCATGTAGTTATTCTTTCAAAAAATGGTTGTGACAAAAAATAAAACTAACACTAGTCCTTATCTACACCTAACATGTCTACTTTGATAGTTATTCCCATTTCTCTAGAATAATTGTTAACTAAAAAGGTATTAAAATTGTTTAAATCATGCAGGTTAGTTGTTAGATTTTTAAAAATTCCTACGTGTGTACGTTGCAATCTGTTCAATTTAGAACAATAAGCAATAACCCCATGACCCAATGAGATGAGGATGATATGACGTGTAAATGAGATATAATCTGGTAGACTCACGCCGACAATTCTTGAGAAGTATGGCTAACTGAATCCCAATCATCAAAGAATACCAGTAACTACTGACTAGTATTAAAAAATTGTTAGAACAAAAACACATTCAATTAAAACAATTCATAATCAAATCCTGACCCAAACAATAAAATAAATTTCTCCCTAATGGAGAAATAAAAAATTATAAAGAGGCTTATGGTAACATTGGTCTCATACAAAAGACACATCTATCAAACTAAGACAGACTCATGTAAACTTTGGCCAATCTAATAACAAGAACGACAGTATACACTAGTCGAAACAATAACTTAAACCATCATGACAAATTCCTCCAAAAAAGTCTCTATTTTTTCTAGCATCAAGCTACAGATATAGGCCTACATGAATGTGAAAACCCTCACCAAATGGTGAGTTCACCCAAGTTTCACAAATTCTGTAACTACCAGCTCAACTGGAGAGCAAAAATTCTACACACCTTTTTTAGTCTCTAGGTGTTGGTAATGAAAGCTAAAGTATTTGAATTTTGGTTTGAGATCAAAATTAAAAATTTTTAAAAACAATGCTTTGGAAAAATGGGTTAAGCCTTATGCAATAAATAATATTTGTTTAATAAATTCCCAAGTTCTACTGTTCTGAAAATCAGTATACTTATTTTCTAAGCGGTACCTACAAAAAGTACAGCATTTGAATTTCTACTACGTACTCCCAAATGGTAAAAACCGGGTAACTACCCTAAACCAAAAAGTATTTTTGTCTCTTCTCTAAAAGCTGTAAGTAATCCTGAAAATCGACATTAGCATTTTTAATTCTTCAAGTCATTCTTAAAAAACTAAATATTGGAATAAAACCGGGAAAATCAATAAAATGGTTTAAGTAATGCACTACCCAGAGGCTAGCGATACGCTTTTGTTGATTTTGGACAGGTTTTTACGGTTACATTGGTCTCTCTACGTGAATCCCAATAGATCATGGTATTTGTCGTAGATTAGCGTGTTTTTAAATTTGTTTAACAAAATTAATTATCTTCAGTACTGAAAATACACTAATTCTTGTAAAAATAAAAAAATATTTATTTACCTATTTGAAGACCTAATGTTAGAACACAACCAATACTAACCTTATAACTAAGGCTAACTGAATCAGTACTGGTGAAATAATAATGATAATGCTACTGTATTTCCTTATTTAAAGTACTAAGCGTAATTTTCTTTTCGATGAAACAGTGAAAGTTAGTGTTACTAAGGTTAAAATTAAATAAAACAGTGCGCTAGAATATCACTTCTATTGTAAATACAAGAGGCCACATAGAACAACACAGTAACAAAATTAGAAAATTTACAATTCATATTCACTTTTAACATATTTATTAACTACCAGTATTCACAGAAATATATTTTAGTCTTATTTTAAATACTTCAATGACTACTTTAAAATCGCGCTAAACGAATTATTTTTTTTTTGTTAATGTTTTGTTATTTATAGTTATTTCAATAGTGACAGCTAGAAAGAAGTGTATGCCTACTACGTACTACCGGACAAACATGAGCAGTACAATGCCCAGTATAGGGACATAAAAGAGTAAAATTGTAAATTTCAAATAGTTAAAATACAAAAACCATTTATAACTAAATAAACTATTGTACTAAAACAAGCTAAATATATATACAAGTACCTTTTCATACATAGGGTATAAATATTCAACAAGGATGTTTTTAAACAAAACCAAAAATATTTTTTGTGATTTGTTTGACAAATATATTTTGAACCTTTATCGCCATTATACTACGTGAAAAATCGCATATACTTATGAACAAACTATTTATTTTTTAACATCCTAGTTTAAGTACAATCAGTAACTATCAATCAATAACTATAAGTAAATATTAAGAAATTATTTACAAGACGAATACAAAATGCAAAAATATTGCTTACAAAAGAAAAAAATTACTTACAATTTTTGAAAACATTATATCTAGATAACAGATGAATAACAGTAACCGAAAAATTTAACAAAAATAAAAGAGATGACAATGATAGAGATTCCCATAACGGGCAGGTGGAGTATTAAATTAATTGCACTCGATCTGTTGGTTCCAGGGCTACAAAAAAATAGTTCTGTTTCTTATCACATAGTCAGCCAATTATATGACTGAACTATTTAAGAACAGAATAGGTAGAGGTTTAAAAGACACTAGTCAAGGTTATCTCCTCTGAGAGTAATGAATTTCACTATACAGCCGGACCCTGTGGTGAATGAAGTGAAGGTGTTATTTGTAGGGTGGAAAGTAAATGCTTTTCGGAGGGCCTGGCATGCTGATAAGCTTACTCTTTCAACTCAATGAGGAAAGCATAGTAAATCACCTCACTCATCGTTTTTACTTCGTAAAACCTCTAGAGGTTTAAACCAGCCTTTCGGCTGTTGACCTAAACAACAACAATGATACAGAATAATATGAACTTAGATTAACAAGGTTATTCAGTATACCTGAAAGGAAGGTCAAGTAACTTATTCTTTTTAATCTTGTTAAGTATTCCCGATTATACTTTAAATCAAGCGTCAACAAATTTGGGTGACCTTCTAATTTTACTTGATATCTTGAACTCAGCTGCATAATTTCTTTTTTCACAGTATTGAAACCTAAGTCTTTATGCGGCGCATCATTTGTCACGTACCATGGAGCATTTGTTACAATTCGTAGAAGTTCTAACAGAAATCGTTGGATGATGCCAAGATTCGATTTCGTAGCTAATCTAAAAAGCAGTAACCGATAAGCCCACAGTGGTTCATTATGCCTTTGTGCAATAATTTCTGAAGTACTTTTTTGCACGTTTTTGTGCATAAAACTCTAAAAATGTTACACTTTAGTCTTTACACCACACTACTAACTTATTAAATTGTTTTCGATTCTCAGACAAATTTATTTTAGTACAAAGAAAATTGAGTTGCCACTACTTTAATCTGTTTCGGTCTAAACCGTAAATCATTTTTGATAAACTTTTTTTAAGTTATTGACGGTAAAAAAAAAACACCGACCTGTGGGAAGAAAAAACAATTTAATTATAATATCACGTCAACACATTCTGTCGTGATTTCTATCCTTTTTAATAATGTTGTCACGTTACGTCATGTAACATAATTCATAACACGTCGAGTCGCGCTATCTGATATTATCTATAAAAACATACCGAACACGACAATGACAACATCAGAAAAGACGACGGTGTAATAAATTATATAAAATGTAATAACTTGTAACACCGTACATTATCACTCCATAAGTAAAATAACTGTTACATATTGAGGATTACAGCTAAATTAAAACTTACCAAACGTTTAAACCAAGCAATTTTTTGCAATATATAGGGCCTACATAATACAAATTTTTCATAAGAAAACTACGATTCTGCCAAAAAAAGAGAATTTTCTACAAAACAAATTACCCAACCGATAATTACATTTGTCAAACTATTGAATAAATGATTCTTTAGAAAAGACAAATTTTAAAGCATACGAGTAAACATCTCGTACAGGGATTTAAATGTGTGTTGTTTAGGCCTACAGCCGAAAGGCTGGTTTCAAACTCTAGAGGTTTTACTACGTAAAAAGCGGAGTGAGGTGGTTTATAATTGCCTTCCTCACTGAGCACAAAAGTAGCGTATGCTTATCAGCATGCCAGGGCCTCAGAAAAGCATTTACTTCCACCCTCTTCTGTTCTTAAATAGTTCAGTCATATAATTGGCTGACCACGTAATAAGAAATGGAACTATTTTTTATAGCGCTGGAACTAGCAAATCGAGTGCAAATAATTTAACAATCCACCTGCCAGTTATGGGCGAGGGTTTAAATGTACAAATAAAATTACAATTAAATGTAAATGAAGTAAACAATTGTACATTACGAATAAAATGTTAAATATAATTTCCGGATAGTGTGTTAGTTCCCAAATTTGTTAATTTTTATGAACCTCGAGACTATCTTCTCACTTAACATATTTTTTTTAGCTTCTATATATTATCGAAACTGTACATTATTGACAACCACCTAATTTTGGTCGCTGCTTTTTGTGCTGTATTTTTGACGTGGATTAGGCACGAATTTGAACAGGGATTCCCAATGGAGTTTGTTCACGATTGACTGGTCACCATACAAAGTCGCTTGTCCAACTGGTGTTATTTAATAATTAATAGCGACTCTCTACCTGCTAACTGACTAACTAGGCTGGCCCGAAAATAATTTAATAAGAAATTTAATGATTCACTTTTTAAAAAGTTGAGTTTCATTTTGTGTATTCTGATGATGGATCCACCGAAACATGTCAGTACAAAATAGGATTATAATACATAAAAAACGTAGCAAAACAAAGGATGTAGCAGCTGTAATAGTAAAGTTAAAAATAAAAATATTTTTATAAAAGGATTTATTAGAAAAGCCTACATAAAAGTTAAGTTTTAATCAGCAATTAAGTTTTAATCATCAGCGATTTTTTTGGATTTGCAATATGTGCAATAATGGTGTCCGCTGTCGTATACGCCAATGAAAAGAAGAGTGTGGCTTTTAAAATATGGTTTTATCAACGTATGTAGAGAATCTCTTTACTAATCTTGATAACTTCACTAATGAAAAGGTTCTTTTAGAGAATGGGATGTCTACCTGAGCTATTATTTATGATTAAACAACGCAAGTTGGAGCACCTCAGACATACCATGAGACACGTGAACATGTACAAACTTCTCCAAATTTCTATAAAGAGTAATATTAAAGGCATTCGAAGATGTCGTGGAAGAAAAATATCTTGTTCGGTAATCTGAGAAAATTCTTTGGTAAAAACTCGAAGGATCGATCTCGGATAGTGGTAAACAAAATTTGCAACCCTTACTTCCGGATCAGATAGGGCAGCTGAAGAACAATAACGGTGTAATACTTCCAGATTATAATCGGGAATCAAAACAGAGACGTTCAGCTATGAAGTCTACCAAGCTACCACTATGCCAAAAGGTAGTTTGTTTACAATTTCCAACTAAGACGCACGAGATTGTTATATAAAAATATTTTTAGATTACACCTTAGATTCTAATAACAAATATTTAAAAAAAACTAGTTACAAACTAATAATAGAACAAAAATAACTTTTTATTTTATTCCCATTAGATTAAAAATACAATCATTCTTGTTATTAAAACGGAGATGTGTATTATTAACTACATACTTCATTATGTTATTTGCAGCGAATAAAGATCTTGTTTGAAAATTTAAAAAAAAAACCGGAAAATATTAATAAAGAAGATGAAATTGTGTAATATTCTTTTTACTGCTCCATGAAACCTGTGATTATTAGTTTATGACTCACAAGTAATAAAATAATACGATATATAAGAAGTTTATCCACTACGAAGAAGAATTAATGATCAGAACTTCCTGGGTTCGATTAACTTTGTAATTATTTAAAACTATGCGGCAGACTGAATACTATTACTGTTAGGTCTAAACGTGCCGTCATGTTTAACTAATTATGGTATTAATTTTTATTTTACTGCGCTCTATCGTTAGTATAAAAGACGAAAGTAGTGTATTAAATTTTTTTTCGAAATATTTTTGTGGCCTCCTCAAGTCAAAAAAGTGCTACTACAGTAGTATCCGTTTAATACGCTCACGGCTAAAATTATTTTCTGCTTAAAACGCAGTTTTCGTGAAGGCCCTTGATGAATAAAATAAAATACGTGTATATGTTTCCGCTTATTACACATTCAAACCCGCCTAAAACGAGCTCAAAATTGATGATTTTTAAAAAAAATAAGTAACGGAAATTTCGTTATTAGTTATTTATACATATGTATTAGTGGTGCTATTTGTTTGTATTTTTAAAATTAAATGTGATGTTCAAAAAAAGGTATGTATCTTTACGTTTATGTAGTACCTAAAACCTATATGCAACTGGCTTCTACACCGGGGTCCCGGGTTCGATGCCCGGACAGGTCTGGCTATTTTTAATCACTCATCTTCATGTTCACCCTTCTCTCAACGTCTGCATTAGCAGCAATTGCGAAACTAGTCGTAAAACAAAAAAAATATAAACTATATTATTTATTTATACATACCTATATGTAATTACTGTTATTAATATTTTCTCACATAACGCAGAATGTTAAAACAATAACAATTTTCTGCCTTCAATAATAATTTCTTTAAAAAGCACACTCTTAAGATTAATTTGGCCGCTTTTCAGCTAAGACGATTTTCCGCCTAAGACGTTAATTTGTGTCGGACCCATAAAAATCGTATTTAGATAGATGACGGTCTACACGTGTATGTTATCTTTCTGGAACCAAAACTTCTGGACGAATGGGCTGAATTTGAAAACTAAAATTTCTATTCTGGATAAATCTACAACTGCATGTTGAGAGTAACATGAACAGGGTTATAAATAAATGGGAACGTACTGCATAAAGCAGAACATAAAAAATGAAACATAATACGAAAAAGAGACGAAAACTTGAATATTTCGGACATTTTGTGCGCCTTGAGGAGTACCTTCTACTGCAGTTAATTAATTAGCAGAAGAGAGAGGTGCAGAAAAACGAAGAAAATCGTGGGTAAAAACCCTATGATATGGGTATCATCGCTCTTCAGTGAAACTATTTAGGACAGTAATGTCAAAAATAAGACTGATGTTAACTTTGGGTTGACGCAACCCAACCAAAATAATTTGGCATTACAGCCCCAGAATTACGGTCATCTAACTTCCATGAAATAACAAATATCAATAACCAATATTTTGAAAAATAGCTTTAATAATTTTGATTTAATTTCTCTCTTTTCCTACATTACTACGGTTAATTAAGATATATATTTCGGCCATGTTAATAAACACCTGGAAAAACTAGTCCAGAAATCCTCCACTCTTATTAGAAAAACCATTGTTATTTTTTCAAATTACACCCTCGAGGGTGAATTTTATAGAAAAAATGCAAATAAAACAAATAAAACTAATAATGATAGCCAACAAATTGTTAACTTATAATTATTTTGGTAGATACTTAGTTAAACTGCTATTTATAATTTTACGTGAAAAACTGCTTCAAAAAATTTATTTACAAAATTAAAACTCTAAGGAGTATTTTACGGCAGATATCCAGATAACAAAGTCACAAAAAAAATAATTTCATCATTCACAGTTGCAACCAAACGTCGTCACTAATGACCACAGGTGCGACGTTAAATAAACAAAGGAAAAAAGTCAAAGAGAATTAAAAACCCTACAACTCCTGTATATGTATTTTTTGTTCAACTCTTACTTTAGCGAAAATAGTGCATTTTCTAAAAAAAACCCGAATTAAAATTACTTCTTTATCTTCTTCTTCTTCTTCTTCTTCACTTCAAGGATTAGGCACGTCTGCCCGTTCCGGAAACCATCTTCTTCTCGGACGTCCCACACTTCTTTTTCCCTTGGGTCTGTAGTACCTAGCCAAACGAGGAAACCGCTGATCCCCCATGCGCTCCAAATGAATGCACCAATTACTCCTGTAGGCTCTCATCTTATCTTCCAAGCTGTATATACCTAACTCCTGTCGTATATCCTCACTTCTCAACCTATCCTCTAATGTGCATCCCTTTGTAGCCCTGAGAAATCTCATCTCCGCAGCTCTCAAACTACTCTGTTGTCGCCTAGTAAGCGCCCAGGTCTCACACCCATACAACACCACTGGAACTGCCATTGTCTTATAGAACTTCAGTCTTGTTTCCTTCCTTGTCTTATTCTTTAAAGTTCTGCGGATTGTCCCGCAAATATGCTTAAATTTGTTTACTTTATTCTCCACATCAAAACTACCTATGGGAGAAACCTCGTACCCCAAATAATTAAAGGAAGAAACTTGTTCCAGAATGCTCCCATTCAGCTCTATCTTTGATCTCACTAGGTCTTTCCCAATGAAGGCCATAACTTACTTCTTTATAATATGTTATACGTTGACACATTCTTTATTGAAGAAGATTAGCAATGAAATTAGAGCGATTTCTCGTGATGTACTTTTTATATAAAAAACTCGTTTATATTTTTTAAATGTAAACAATTTATAGTTATTTAACTGTAAAGATCGGTTTAAAACAAATGAATTCATGTCAAATATCTAGATGAAAATTCGATTTTGATAGCTGCAACGAAATGGGTTTAGCCGACCATAATCCGAACACAACCCTTACCTCTCATGTAAACCATACATCATTACACGCATCTGGTTCTGAATAGGCATTCAGATTAATTGTTTCTATACCATGACATAATTTTAACAACAAAATACAATTGTAAGCCGTTTTACAATAGTCAATATTACAAAATTGGTTTTATTTTACATTTTGTCACCACAAATGAAAAATAAAAATTTAAAAGCTTTACCCTACTGTGTTCACGTATGTTTTTACTAATTACTACAAGTAATTCGTAGTAGCCTACTTATAATGTTCTTATTGATAACTACACGCATCAGCTATAACAATTATAACTATGTCTAGATAAATTTAAATTCAATGAATCTAAATTTAAAGATTTTTCAGTAGATTAAAATAAAACAGATTGTCCAAGGTATACAAATAAATTCGAGTAATTTAAGAACAAAAACTATTTTTTACCATCTACAGGAAAATAAAAAAAAAAATCTGGTGTGAAACACTCACACAACTTTCTCTTGCCAATACAAATGATTAATAATAAACCTAACATTATTAATAAAATATTAGAAATAAACAAAAACTAACCTCAAAAACATAACCTTATTTTAATCACGAGTGAATGACGCAAAATGACAATCGAACTCAATTTGGCTTAAAAATACGGAAAATCACGCTTTCACGCTAAACTAGGCTCTGTAGAGAAAAATGCTCTAAACAAAAGTTGTAGATCTTTTAATTTTCTATAAATTTAATTATATACACTTTTGTCGTAAAATGCATACTAAGACCGAAATGTTAAAAAAATCGATTTTTCTCACGTTTTCGTGAGAAAAAAAACAGAAAATTGCAAATTACCGCTAAACTAAGCGTTATACAAAAAAATGTTTGAAATAAAAGTTGTAGGTTTTTAAATTCTCTACAACTTTTATTATATAAGTTTTTGCGCTAAAATTTATATTAAAGCCGTAATCTTAAAAAAACAACGTTTTTACGTGAAAACAGCCTCGCCGAGAATTTCAGCAAACATGGCGCCTACCCTATCTTGTAGAGAATAAAAAATTGAGTAAAATAGGCGATTTTAAAAAAAATCGTAGGACCAGTTTTTGAGAAAATCGCAAAAAACTGAAAAATTATACGAATAAACTACTACTTCCGGTTGACCGATTTTGATGAAAATGTTCGTGTCGCGTCCGGTAGTGGTATGTAACTTAAGTTTCAAGTTTCAAGTTCGTACGATGTTCCGTTCTTGAGATATTCTGTTCACACACAGACACACACACACACACACACACACACACACACACACACACACACACACACAGACACACACACACACACACACACAGACAAATCGCTAAAAACATGTTTTTTGGGTTCAGGGGGTCTGAAAACGTATAGATCCGGTGAAAACTCGATTTCGAAAAATCGACATGAAAACAATACTTTCCTTCCTATATATTCATATAGGCAAGAGAAAGTAATAAAAAAGTAACCTACACATTTTCTAAGAATACATCAATAATATTTACATTGTAACTTAGGTCATCAGTCGAAAGGCTGGTTTGAACCTGTAGAGGTTTTACTACGTAAATCGAGAAGTGAGGTGGTTTACCATGTCTTTTACACTGAGTGGAAAAGTACGCTTATTAGCAAGCCGGGCCCTCTGAAAAGCACATATTTTCCACTCTACAAATGACATCTTCACTTCATTAACGTTTTAGCGTAGTTTTTATTAACTTTTGTTTTTAAAATTATCACGTTAGTTTTTGTCTGTTAGCTATCCAACTTGGTGAATAATAATAATATTCCCAGACTATCTTTCCTTTCTTTTGTTCAAGCTTGCAATCAGTTTTCTTTAGAATACTATTATGAATAGGATGACTGATGTTGGAAGAAAAATTTATTTTAAGAACCCCGATTAAGATAGGGTAACAAACAGACTGAATAAATTTCCACTCGTGATATTTTGTACTCCTCGGAAAATTCTGAGATTTGAAAGCAATGAACATGCATTGAGATAAAAATAATAATTAAATTAAGAACCGTATTTATAGCTTCAGCTATACAGAATTTGTATTTGATTACTACTACTAGAAAACAGTAGGGATGCGTTTGTTAAGATAGGCAGATTTTTTAAAAGCCATAATTTGGATCTTGAAATTAAAATGAGACTCCTTCGGTGTTATATCTTTTCAATATTGTTCTAAGGAGTTGAGTCGTGGACGCTAACAGCAACGACACAAAAGACATTAAAAGATTTCGAGATGTGATTGTATAGAAGAATCCTGAATTCCTGAGAAACTGGTCCAACCATTTACTTCGCATGCCAGCACACAGACTTCCTCTACGAGCATGGAAATATAAATCTCGAGGGAGCGAGGCTTGGGAAGACCTAAAAGAGATGGACGCCGGAACAAGCCATTGAGCCTAATCCTTGACAGATTATGATGATGATGATGATGATGAATCCTGAGAATCTCTTGGGTGGATCATATAACAAACGGAGAGGTCATGGAGCGGATGGGGAAGAAAATGGAGGTTGTGAGTAGAGTGAAAAGAAGGACGCTTGAATACCTGAGTCAAGTGATGAGAAACGGAAATAAGTACCGGATTCTTCAGGTTAAATTCCGGGGGAGACATGGACCGGGTAAAAGCCGGATTTCCCGGCTCAAGAATCTTAGAGTGTGGTTCTCCACCAAAGCAACTCCAGAGTAGGTGTCACTAAGATTGTAATAGTCAGAATGATCGCCAACGTTTGGATCGAATAGGCACCATAAGAAGAAGAAACAATAAATTTAGTCTTGAGTCATCGACCACCCAACAGAAAAAAGATACATAAATGATAAAATTTTATATATGACCAATAGTACGAGTAACTATCATCATAGTCGTAGCAAAAGAACGGACTTGTAAAACTAAATAACGGGCGAAAACAGCAAAATTTAATTAAGTTATGTGCGTAGTAAAATGTTCCTTTGTGCAATAAATTATACGGGCAGTTAAAAATAAAATACAAAGGAAAGATCCTACATTCACAACAGTATATTCAAATTCGTACTTTACATTCACAAAACGTTGTAATCGTCCTCTCACGACAGCTATAAACATCTAATTCCATTAAACAACATCAAAAAAGTATAGGAAAACGAATTGTATTTTAATGAACCTTATTTAGATGCATTAAATGCATTTTTCAAATATTTAATTTATGCGGTAATTAAAAAATCGTTAAGGAATTTAATAAACAAAGTCAGTGTAGAAATTAACTATCCAGATGTTGCATCCACCCTCACAACGAAATTTAATTCTAGGTTAACTTCCGGTATATCGAAGAATCAACCCCCCATCGAAATTCTGATATAAGGTTTAACACGCCGACCATAAGCAACCCCTTTCTTTATTACATAACTGACATCAACTCTAAGCAAACCCCTGGCCGTTACTATACACTAAATGAGTCTCCGTTAATACATTTTTTACGAGCACTAGCAGGACTGATGCCTTAACTTTTCCGGTTTCCTCTAAGGGACCACGTACGCCCTATACCATTGGGGAAGACGAAGAAGTAAAGATATCAATTTCAAGAGGGTTCCTTCATTTGTTGTTGGGCTTCTTACTCATTCTTTCTCACTTCCCCTCGTAAGGAGTTGAATATCTCGAGGGATAAACAATTTTACTTTACTTTATGAATCTTCATGTTTCGGAAAAATAAAATAGATATACTGAAGATAGCAAAGGCGTGTAGAAAATACCAACTTTATTCTTCATTAACTCTGAATGAACAAAAAAAGAAAAGATAAAACTTTCCAACTTTTCTAACATGAATATTAAGAATCACCAGTAAACTTCAAACAATTCTCAAGCCAAAAATACATAGACTTCGATGTAATGACTATAAAATAATAGTGCGTTAAGAATGTACCAAGATATATTCAACAGTATTTACAATGTATACAGTACAAACAGAATTTGAAATTTTAAAAAAAAACTATACATTTATTTGATTCGAGTAAATTTGATTTTGCCCATGACAGACAGGTGGAGTGTTAAACTATTTGCACTCGATCTGCTAGTTCCAGGGCTACAAAAAATAGTTCTGTTTCTTATAACGTGGTCAGCCCATATATGACTGAACTATTTAAAAACAGAAAAGGTAGAAGTATAAAAGACACTACTCAGTTATCTCCTCTGAAAGTAATGAATTTCATTATACACGCAGACCCTTGGGTGAATAAAGTGAAGGTGTCATTTGCAGGGTGCAAAATAGATGCTTTCAGAGGGCCTGGCATCCTGATAAGCATAGGCTACTTTTGTGCTCAGTGAGGAAGGCACTTGTAAACCACTTCATTGCGCGTTTTACTTAGAAAGGCTGGTTTACAAACCAGCCTTTCGGCTCTTGTCCTAAACAACAACACATTTGATTTACTCGTTCACATTAAATAAGATTAGGAAAACAATAATAAGAGCATTATACAAACTTCGGAATTTACAAAAAGACCTGAATTATAATAAGTAGCTACCATACACACTTTTTCTTCTAAATTAGATTGAAAAATATATAACTTTGCAAAACTACAAGTTGAATAATAACTGACTGCTTTAGTCAAAAAACAAATGTTTTTTGTTCAAATTTGTATTTTAACTTACACAAACCGTTATATTTAATAGTATAAATTTTTTCGACTTTTTTGTATATAAACTACTTTTTCTTTAATTACAACATTATCTTAGTGAGATAGCTTATACATTTTTTATTTGATTAAACATTATGTATTCCCAGTAAGAGGCAGGCGAGTGTTAAATAATTATTTGCACTCAACCTGCTAGTTCCAGGGCTACAAAAAAAGTTATATTTTTATCACATGGTCAGGCAATTAAATGACTGAATCATTTAAGAACAGAAGAGTTAGAACTGTAAAAGGCACTATTCAAAATTATCTCCTCTGAGAGTAACAAATTTCATTACACAGCCAGACCCTGTGGTGAATGAAATGAAGATGTCATTTGCAGAGTGGAAAGTACATGCTTTTCAGAAAGCCTAGAATGCTGATAAGCATACTTTTCCACTCAAAGACGAAAGCAAGGTAAACCACCTCACTCCTCGTTTTACTTAGCAGCCTCTGGAGGTTCAAACCAGCCTTTAGGCTGATGACCTAAAACACCACAAACATTAGCCTACCGTATAAAAGTATTCCCATCAGGGGGCAATTTTATTTTTTACAGGTGGTGCCAAATTGTTAATAATTTTGTTTATTATTCGTGTAAAAGATTTATTTTTATTTTTGGCAAATAGATAAATCAACTCTTTAGTTTCAAATTATAATTAAATAATAAAATAATTAATTATAAAAACGCAAAGGACGAGAGAGGTAAAAGGCAATATTGCTACTTGAGAAATACCATAAACAAAAGGTGTAAGAAAGCGAAGGAAGAGTGGATCAGAGCGAAATGTACGGACATTGAAAGTAAAATGGCAGTTGGTAAAGTGGACGCAGCTTACAGAAAAATAAGGGAAAACTTTGGAGAACGAAATATGAAAACTGTTAATTTACAAAGCGCAGGTGGCAAACCATTGTTGAA
The DNA here is from genome assembly GCA_035578175.1 of Catonia carolina. Lineage (NCBI taxonomy): Eukaryota > Metazoa > Arthropoda > Insecta > Hemiptera > Achilidae > Catonia > Catonia carolina. The sequence goes on along the minus strand of JAQMRL010000022.1, from coordinate 349,140 downwards.
TGGCCAAGAGAGAGCTGAAAGATGGAAGGAATACGTAAACCAACTCTACAGGGGAAAAGAATTAGAATATGATGCGATAGAACAAGAAACTGATGTTGAAGAAGATCAAAGAGGGGACCCTATACTACGAGAAGAATTCGATCGGGCACTTAAGGATATGAATATGAATAAGACACCAGGAATAGATAACATACCATCGGAATTATTATTACGATGTGGCGAAGTTGCTCAAAACAAATTATACAAACTTGTGTGCAGAATTTATGAGAGTGGAGAGGTACCATCGGACTTTAAAAAAAATATTATGATTCCAATACCAAAAAAGTCAGGAGCGGAGAAGTGTGAACATTACAGAACTATCAGCCTAACATGCCATGCATCTAAGATACTGACAAGAATTATATACAGGAGAATAGAACACCGAGTAGAAGAAGTATTGGACGATGACCAATTTGGATTTAGAAGGAGAATGGGAACTCGAGATGCAATATTGGCTCTGAGACTGATTATTGAGAAAAGGATACAGAAAAATAAAACTACTTTTATGGCATTTGTAGATTTAGAGAAAGCATTTGACAATCTGGACTGGAGTAAAATGTTTAAAACTTTGAAAAGGCTAGGAATTAAATACAAAGAAAGGAAAGTTATCTACAGTCTGTATAAGAATCAAACGGCTGTTTTGAGAATCGAGGGGTACGAAAAAGAGGCTGCTGTAAGAAAAGGTGTACGACAAGGTTGTTCTTTGTCACCACTACTTTTTAACTTGTATATAGAAGAGGCTATAAATGAAGTGAAGGAGAAATTTGACGCAGGAATAAAAATTCAAGGAGAGACAATAAAAATGCTGAGATTCGCCGATGATATAGTAGTATTAGCCGAGGCAAAGAATGAACTAGAGGATGCCTTAAATGGAATGGATGAGATCTTGAGGAAGGATTACTTCATGAAAATTAATAAGAACAAAACGAAAGTGTTGTGCAGCAGCAAGAGTGGTTTAGAAGAGATGGGAAATTTAAAAGTAGGCAACGAAAACATACAGGAAGTTGGGGAATTCTGCTATCTAGGGAGTAAAATAACAAAGGATGGCAGAAGCACAAGTGATATCAAGAGTAGAATTGCTCAAGCTAGAAAAGCCTTTGAAATGAAAAACAGCTTACTGACTACAAACATTGATTTACAGATTAGGAAAAATTTCTTAAAACATTATGTTTGGAGTGTAGCATTATACGGAAGTGAAACGTGGGTGATAGGGGCTGTAGAACGGAAGAGGATAGAAGCTTTTGAAATGTGGTGTTATAGGAAAATGTTGAAGATTAGGTGGGTGGACAAAATAAGTAATTTAGAGGTTCTTAGGCGAGTGGATGAAAAAAGAAGTATATGGAAGCATCTTACCAAAAGAAGGGGTAGGCTAGTGGGGCATATCCTAAGACATCCAGGTATTGGGCTATCAATAATGGAGGGTAATATTGAGGGAGTAAATTGTAGAGGGAGGCAAAGATTAGAATATATAAAGCAAATTACGAAAGATGTAGGGTGTTACAGGTATGTGGATATGAAACGAATTGCGCAAGATAGAACAGCTTGGAGAACTGCATCAAACCAGTCGAGAGACTGATGACAAAAAAAAAAGTTTCAAATTCGTGACACATACAAAAATTATGCACCAGTAAATTCTATTTTCAGCCATTACGCCTTTAAGATGTTATTTGAGGCATAATTTATATATGAAATATAAAACCAAAATTACAATTTATTAAATTTGTTTAAACAACGTTAAATGTAAATTTGTTAAGTAATCACTCATTTTTACAAGTTACACAAAATTAACAGGAAAAGCAATACAAGAACTTAAGAGATTCACATTGTATCATAAATAAAGATAATGCTCGTCTACTGTCAGTTTTACTATAAAATATATTATCAGTAGATTACTGATGCGAATAAACGCGAAAAACCAGAACGGAAACTGTCAAACAAATCTGATAATGGTTGTAGAAACACATCGGATTCAAGCTGACTCCTTGGTGAGAAAGGGAATTTATATTTAATATCAGGTTGCCACAAGAGAATGAATTTAAAAATACAAAACGAAAAAGCCATTAATTTCGGACAATTTTGTAATTAAGTAATTATCGTACAACCTATAATAATGACGACATGTGAATTAACAGACATTTTATGACATGTAGATCGAGACCAATAATTCGAAAAAATATATTCATGAATTATGTTACAACATTTTGTTTATTTATCTGGTTATTTTATGTTTAATTTTTAATACCGTGTAAAACAATTTAAAATATTTTCTATACTTTTTCCTAAACCCTCCAACGAGACGCTCTAACATCTACGAAAACAGAATTTTAAATTTTAACTGCCTCCAAGGGTCTATTATAATGAAATATTCAAGAGGAAAACACCGTCAGAACAAATTCAATTTTTAGTTTAAGCTTAACGCTGTTTACAAACGGAAATTCTAAAACGTAGACAGTTATTACAGTCCATTCTGAAGTCCTAATAGAAAAACATGTTTATAGGAATTATGTATTTAGGCCTAACGGATTTCTTGTAATTCGCAGGGACTCTTACGTTTGTCTAACGGTGAAATCTACTTGTTAATGAATATATTAATAATAATAATATTTTGGTCAAATTGTGTTATATATCTCCATAAAAATATTTACAAAAAGTTTCTAGAGTATAACTAATCACATGAAAAAATGTGTTTCTAAGATATATAAAGTTCAATATGAAAATGTTCGACGTTTTACTACTGACGATTATGGTACAAAAGAAGATAAATATCGATTCACGCCAGATTTCAAAAAACATTCAATCCGAATCAAATATTCATCAATTTACATAACCGTAAGGGTTAAACAAAGGGGTACTCAAGGATGAACATGTAATATAATACCAAACTCTAGTCTCAGAAAGGTTGCGCTGAAATTGGGTTTGTAAGCATAGCTGGGCGAATAAAAAATACAGTACTATTATAGTATCAGAATATACAAGTTGAGTGGTATGTAACTGCATCTATCTCTTTTGGAAGGTACAGAAATTATATCTATTGCTTTAGAGCAGTTACCCACTTTTCAATGACTTGTTTACTTTGTCCTATATCATAGAGAATACGCAAGCAGATTTTTAAATTGAAGCTCTTCGTAAAAGTATAAAAATATGTGTATTTATTTTATTTTGATTAACTGATAATGCCTACCTAGATAAGCCTTGGATTCTGCGTACGTAGATGTGATATAAAGATGAACCCGACCTGATCGGGAATTGATCCCGGAATCCCTGGCAGAGAAGCCAGTTGCGCAGACCACCTTTATAAGCAGGTCGGCCAATGGTATTGCTTTAAGCCGGGCGCAAAATGAGACGAAAATCCGTAAGGTGACTCAGGATGACTCACCATGAGTTTCAGCAAACCACAAAACTGGTCGGAATCGCGCATGTTAGAGCGCAGGGTGACGTGACGCAGTGTCTGCTAGTAGCTTCGATGGCTAGTAGTGACCCTGCGTAACGCAGTTTCCTGCGAAGGTTCGTAGTGATTTTATCGAATTTATCAAGGCCGGGCGTACTCCCAAAGTTTTCTACTTAAAACCTAACCTAAATCACCCGCGTCTTATTCCTTAGGAATCCATGGTCGAAATATAAATGCTTTAATTTTCCTGTTCAACTCCCAAGGAACACATTTTTCAAATTTAAAAAATCTCAACGTTATTGGGAAGTTTAACAATTAGATAAGTGCATCAGTGAGGGCTTTGGTATTTATGAATAATCGTCACGTACGCTCTTTAATGTGTCATCAATCTAATAATGAAATACGTCGTTAATCTGTTTTACCAAATAGTTCCATTATCTTCTTACCAATTTACCATTTACCAATAGTTCCTCATCTCCAAATTCTAGGCTAAGTAAGTTAACTCCACGCAGGGCATACTTTAACTACACATTTTACGATTTGTTTTATATTGTTGTGATCTTTTCTCAAGTAACGCTGCAGTTTTTTTTTACACATCCACAATATCTTACCGACTAAACAATTATCCTTAAAAACCAGCCTAAATAGTGTAATAGCAAATACATCTGTAAAAATTAAATTACATCTCAATTATAACACATATAAAATTACACAAAGTTGATAATCTTTAACATTTATGTGGGATCTTCAATAAAGAATACACATTATGACGCCGAAAAGCAAATGATAACAATTTGTGTTCCATTCGAAATAAACGTGCTCGTGATGCTCCATTCAGTAGTGCTGCTTCGTCATCTGTCAGAATTGTGTAGTTAATAACACAGACTTTAGTTAATAGTAACACCCACACAATACAGAATACAAGTAGTAATCTCGTGGGATTGTATCTGACGACTGTTTGGTTGATGTACAGTATTCAGAGTTTAAGTGTTTCCGGTGGAGCACAGGTTAATGAGTTAAAATGACGTAATAAACGACAGTCCCAGCTTCATCAACCCGACTGGCATTATTACTATTATTGTTATTAAAATACCATCTGGTTAAAAATTATATTCGAGACATGCTATCATTAATTATTCCTCGTCGTCCTTGCGATGCATCCGATAACCCGCAAAGTTCAAAACAAACCGGTCAATAGAATAACGCTTCGCTTGTTATTGTCTAGAAAAATACCGTTTTTATCGGAGATGAAAATACTTTGTGGTTGTTTTGTGTAACTTAAACTGAAAACCACAACACCTGCTATATTTTGCTACATTTTCACACCTCATAAACATTTTCTTGTATTTTCTCAAATTACAAACTCTTTCACAAATATTTTGTCAATGCATAATATCTGAACTGTATTTATTTGATTCATTGACAAGTATAAATATAATAACGATATGTTTTGCGATAAACTACAATTAAGATACTTTTAAACTAAACTACATCAGTTAAAAATTTAATGATTCTTTGTTGCTTAAACATACAAAAACTTATGTGTATTTAAAATAATTAAATCAAATAATTATATTTTTTTTAACCCAAAATATGAAGTACTGTACTTTGCAATCTGTTCAATTTAAGAACAATAAGCTACCCCATAACATAATGAGATAAAGATGATAGGTATGATTCAGCCCGACCATTCCTGAGATGTATGGTTAATTAAACCAAACCCATCATAATACAATGGTAACCGCTGTCTAGAATTCAAATCCTAGCAAAAGTAACTATAGGGTGATTCAAAAAGAGCGCCGGTTTTGATATATCAAATTAAGAGATTTATTTTATTGAAAAACTGAAAATAAATACATCCAATTTCATGTATGAAAAATGATGTCATGCATGTGTCCTCCTCTACTGCGCTGGCACGCATCAACTCTGTCCATAAAATTGGATATTACTGCACGACAAGTTTTGACTTCCATTTGCCCGATAACCCGTCGAATTTCCTCCTTCAAGTCATTGATGTTTCGGGGTTTATTGGCATACACCAATGACTTCAGATGACCCCATGTCAGATGAAAGTCACAAGGCGTCAAGTCACACGACCTTGGTGGCCATTGATGGTCGGAATTACGAGAAATGATGCGATCCTGGAACCGTTCACGGAGCAACAACATTGTTTCTCGTGCAGAAACTGAATTTTATACGGGTGATATTGGAGATCGTACCGAAGAATTCTCCGTACAGAAGAACATCGTAAACCCAATTGTTGAGAACGGCGACGTATTGATTTTGCTGGGCTAACAGCCACACTGTCACGAACCAACGCAACGTTCTGCTCAGTTCGGCCAGAACGACGACGTCCAGAACTTTTAAGGTCGACTGTTGAACCCGTCTCAAAAAACTTTTTCATGAGCCTGCGAACTGTTGATTCATTCGGTGCTTCATTACGTCCTAGAGTACCGCGAAGTCGCCTGACAGTAGCCGCATAACTCTCTCCACTCTGGTAAAATGTTTTGACGATTAACACTCGTTGTGCAATAGTAAACTTCTCCATAGTTAGACACAGACTGCGAGAGTACTACACTGCGAACAAGAGAAACTACAACTGAATCGTCAATCGGAATGTTCTCCGAAATAGAAATGAGGTCTAACAATGTTGCCAACCGATAAACAAAAATTTACCAGCCGTTTAAAAACCGGCGCTCTTTTTGAATCACCCGTTACTTTCACTAGGATTTGAACCACAGAAAGTAAAGTTACTTTACCACTACACTAACTCGGTAGTTATTTCAAATAGAAAAGGAATATTGTAAATAAAAAATCCTATTTTAATTATATCAAGAATTACAGAATATACAATAATTTACGTTGACATATTAAAGAAATCTTTTTCAGAAAGTTAACACACACACACACACACACACACACACACACACACACGCACGCACACACATACGCACGCACGCACGCACGCACGCACACACACACACACACACACACTATAGGTAGCGTTTCTTAAACTGTTATGGTTATGGTAATAATTGAAGAAGTTCATCTACCAGGTGTACTCTTGATTTACTTTTTACCAAAGTACTGGTAAAATTCACAAGTAGAAAAAAACAACCTATACAAATAAACATAATTTTTTTTAAAAATTGAACTTAAATTTAGCATAAGCAAGTTATGTTCTGCTTACACTTTTTACAATGTGAATGGTGTGCTTGCTTATTACATATACTTTGATGTTTGGGATTAATTTGTTAAAATAGAAGTAACATTTACAGGTTTAGATCAAGGACATATCGTCGACATAAGAAAATAAAATTTAAAAAACCTTCAGCATTGTAAAATATCTCGTTGCGTACTTCTCTCGTATTCGCGTACTCCTAATGAGTATTTGTACCTCATACTGAGATCCTGTTCACTAGAGTATTCAGTGATTTGTTATTAAAGATTTTACGAGTACTGGATTTTTTTCAACTCTTTAGTCGAACAATTAAAACAGTACAAACATGCGTGACTTAAAAATTCATATACGCCAATTTTATACATTCCCAAAATTCTTCCGAACTGTTCCAGTATCTTAACTACACCATAAATAAATCACAGCTGATTTTACATTTTTATCTGTACAGATCGGTTTTCAAATAGGCCTCCAAGGAAAATGAATCGACAAAATATCAATTTATCATGCTATATCTGACAGTATTAGTCATTTAGAAATAAAACTGTGGATCGCCTTCCAAGAATAAAAAAATTGTACAAACTTTAAAACGTGAATTTTTTAATCAAAATTTTAAACACGTGTTTTGGTTGTTACGTTACTTGCCCAATAAAGTTTATACGTGAGAAAGTCAAAGATTATCCAACAAGAAATCTCCGTGTATTTCGTAATTAATTTGTAAAATGGTGTGAACTCAATACTATTATATTTTAAATGTTGTAAAAATAATAACAAGACGTTCTTCAGTACAAATTTTTCTCTATTTTAATTCTGAATTACGTACTTCAATATAATTAATTTTCTAGTAAATCCTGATTGACAACGTCGTAAGCTACTTAAACGAAATTAATAAACTAAAAGATATAAAATTAAATAACACACTTATCTTTGAACGAAATTTACTAAACAATTAAAAACTTGTGCTTCTAAAATCTAAAAATAATTATTCAGGTTAACTCATAAAATCAAAGTCAATCATTTTAACAAACGCACTAGTAAAGACACAATATAAAAATAAACATAAAAAACAAAAAGGATAACCTTCAAAACCGGCGTATTTATTAATTAGTCATTATAGTTATTCATTTGAAAATTTTAACTAGAAGGTCGAATCGCCTAACAGAATTTTTAACACAATAACAAGATAGGACTGCATTATAAAGAAAATAAAGAACAGACTGTAGTTCTTAAGAATTTTAATGTACAAAGAAGAACCACTTGATTCGCTTATTAACAAAGATGTCAATACATAATTCACCAAGCGAGGCTCTATTCAGAATAAATTGCCTTTCAAAATTATTTTGTTTCAAGACAGAAATTCTAAGAAGTTAAAGGTGGATTTGATAATTAGGTGAAATAAAAACAGACAGCGCAACTAGGTTCTTTGTCAAAAGTCTCAACTTCGATTCCCAGCCAGGTCTGGCATATTTTCATGTATCTTCAATATCTGCTATAACCTTAATTTGCATAACAGTCGGACGTAAAAGAACGCCATTCCTAGTTCAATACAAATTTTTTAATGGAAGAAATTGTGGAGATATTCTGAATAAATGGTTACAAGGAAGTGAGGTTCAAGAATTTAACAGGCTTATGAAATACACATGAGAATTTTGCTTCTCATAATTAGGCAAATTTACAAATTTAAGTAATTTTTCTTTTTTTAGTTTTTAGCTTTCACGAACTCATACGATCACTTCAGTCCAATTTCTGGGCCAGTCCATTCTGTAATCAGTATTCTTCTTCTTTCAGATCCGTGTAAGTAGTTTTATTCTTCCTCCTTTCCTTTTCGCCCACATCTTTTTGAGGCGTTCCGACCTTTGCCGCCTGTCCTCGTCCTAATACACCCTGTTGGATTCCTTTCTTGTTTTAGGCACAAATGTTATCATGTTAGTTTCAATTAGCTGGTCTTATTTTCCAGATTTTGTAATCAGATTCTCCTTTGAAAAATCTCCACTTTTCCATGACTGTTGAACTTCCTTCATCCATTTCGGTTTTGTTGTTCTTTCCCAGTAAAAGTTAATTATTTGGTTAGCAGGTTTGATGTATTCTGCTCTAAGTAGGTGCCACAAGAAATGAAATGATTTTTTTCCTAACGAACTTTTTTATTTTATATCTATATTAAAAATTTCTTATATACTAGCTTAAAATCAAAAAAAAAATTTTTTTCTTATATTTGCTTGTATACTTAGCTCTACTACGGAACACAAATAAACCCATTTAACTTTTTTTTAAATCTTCAAGTCTAAAACAGAGTCAGAGGAACACAAGTTAACAAAGACAGATTTAAACAAAAAGCTTTTTTGGACAATTTAGGAAAATCACAAATTAATTCCATAAATATCGAACTTGTGTACCAAATTTCTCCTAAAAATAATCCTTTAAGATTTCTTCGTAAATCTTCGAATAGGCCTATAGATTTCATACACAAATTTCAATTGGGGTATTCAATAAGTTAATTTCCTTTTTGTGGCTGAAATTTAAAAAAAGGTACGTTATAAATACGTAAAACTTAAACCAACAGTTCAGTAAAGTATCACTGAATTAATAACTCAATTTTAAATAACTGAAATAGTAAAAAAACATTCGTTTCCCAAAATCAGCAATAAGCACCTTGTTAAAGAAAATATTACCGGCGAAAATTAAGAAAAATGTTAAAAAATTTATCTCTTCCTCCGCATTTTTAACAGATTACTTAATGAAACATTAATTATTTGGAACTTATACATATATAAATTATTTTACTAAAAAACAAATTTGTCAATACAGAGCATTAAAAAATGTACGAATAAATATGTTTTCAAGTAAAAGAATTTATAAATTATAAATGTGTTAAGTTTCAAATATTAAATTTTTGATTCAGTAATCGGTTTATAATGCGAAAAAGATACATTTTTCAACATTTTATTAATATATTTTCTTTAACAAGGGTTAACAGCTGATTTCGGAGACGAAGGTTCCGTGGTTCAAATCCTAGTCTCTTAATATGGATTTGAATACCAGACAGTGATTACCGGTGTACTTCGATGGTTGGAGTTTAATTAAAAATACTCTCTCAGAAATGGTCGGCCTGAGCCTGTACACGACTACACCTCATTTACACGTCATACATATCATTCTCATCTCATTAGGTTAAGGGGTTGCTTATTGTTCTTAAATTGAACAGATTGCAACGTACACATTAGGAAATAAAAAAAAAACGAGGTCAAATTTTTAAACACTACATATCAGCTTCTCAAAGAAGGAAAATTCACTGAATATTATACAATTAGTTCTCAATGTTGTTTTCTCCATACGGTGGTCAATTTCCAAATCTCTTCAATTTACTAAGTAACACTAAATATTATTAAAACACTAAACAGACGGCTACTTAGATGTTTCTGCGTAATAGTAAAGATATGATATAACCATGCAACCACACATCAAAATAAAGTTAATTTAATGAACATGTTGCACTACTAATACAAATTCTTTATTAGTCAGTTTTATAGCTAGTAAAAGAAAACAAGGAAGTAGAACAGAAACTGAAGTGGTATGTTTTTAGTCTCTTTAGGCAAGGTAATGACTAGGGCATGTGGCCGACCCCACCAAAACCAAAAATAGACTGAAGGCATGCATACTCTTTTAGACACCCTCCTTCCGATAAAGTGTTCAAGTTACCCCAATTTATTTACCAAAACTAAGTAACACACACCTTTGTGGTATATTTATATTCAAACTGTTAAAATTTTTAAGGTGTTTTGATTTTTTTAAACCACACACTTATATAAATTACTTAATACAACCATCCAAATTTCTGGATCACTAAAAATAACGATAATATTCTGGGATGATCCCAGAAGGATGTACTTCAATAATAAAAATGGTTCATTAATAAAATAAATTTAATTTAATTAAGTAATTATTTATTACATTATTATTGGCTATTCATACTTAAAGAGATATACAAAAAAATTAGGTTTTTTTAACGTAATTCGATCTTAGCCCTCACTGATATTCAACTGGATTCTGGTCAGCCTTTTCTTAAAATGAATCCGGGTTTGATTCCCGGTCAGGGGTGGTATTTTATCATCCCTCATCTTCATATATCATCCTTCTCACCGTCTGCATTAGCAGCAATTGCAAAACAGTCAGACGTAAAACAAACAAAAAAAAACTAAATAAATAAAACGAATCTCGCCAAGTGCACATTTACTACCACCTACTGTTTCCGAATTCCCGATTAACTCAGAAGTAGAAAATTAACAGTTTTTCTAAGATATACTGAATAGATGTGGTACTTGAATCATTTAGTGGCATCCATGAATAATACTAAGTGGTGCAGTTTGAGAAAGTTTTCTTTGTTTCGGATGAATTAAATTATACCGTATTGAAAAACCGAAAATCTTCCACTGTTCACCGACCCATACAGCGTCCGGTGTTTATATAAATTTTTAGACGTAAACAATGCTGCAGTACCTCAAAACTGCAGGTTATATATATTTACACTGCAGGTTGTATTTATTTAAAGATACACTGTAATCTGTTCGGAGATTTCATTTTTAGTTTTAATCCGTTTACCTTATTTTTTTTTTGCGTCGTGGTAGGAAACTTTAGTGCACGTTACATTTTTACTTTCTCTTGCCTATATGAATATATAGGAAGGAAAGTATTGTTTTCATGTCGATTTTTCGAAATCGAGTTTTCACCGGATCTATACGTTTTCAGACCCCCTGAACCCAAAAAACATGTTTTTAGCGATTGGTCTGTGTGTGTGTCTGTGTGTGTGTGTGTGTGTGAACAGAATATCTCAAGAACGGAACATCGTACGAACTTGAAACTTGAAACTTAAGTTACATACCACTACCGGACGCGACACGAACATTTTCATCAAAATCGGTCAACCGGAAGTAGTAGTTTATTCGTATAATTTTTCAGTTTTTTGCGATTTTCTCAAAAACTGGTCCTACGATTTTTTTTTAAATCGCCTATTTTACTCAATTTTTTATTCTCTACAAGATAGGGTAGGCGCCATGTTTGCTGAAATTCTCGGTGAGGCTGTTTTCACGTAAAAATGTTGTTTTTTTAAGATTACGGCTTTAATATAAATTTTAGCGCAAAAACTTATATAAAAAAAGTTGTAGAGAATTTAAAAACCTACAACTTCTGTTTCAAACATTTTTTTGTATAACGCTTAGTTTAGCGGTAATTTGCGATTTTCTGTTTTTTTTCTCACTAAAACGTGAGAAAAATCGATTTTTTTAACATTTCGGTCGTAGTATGCATTTTACGACAAAAGTGTATATAATAAAAGTTATAGAAAATTAAAAGATCTACAACTTTTGTTTAGAGCATTTTTCTCTACAGAGCCTAGTTTAGCGTGAAAGCGTGATTTTCCGTATTTTTAAGCCAAACTGAGTTCGATTGTCATTTTGCGTCATTCACTCATGATTAAAATAAGGTTATGTTTTTGAGGTTAGTTTTTGTTTATTTCTAATATTTTATTAATAATGTTAGGTTTATTATTAATCATTTGCATTGGCAAGAGAAAGTTGTGTGAGTGTTTCACACCAGATTTTTTTTTTTTTTTTGGTTTAACGTCCGACTGTTCTGCAATTACTGCTAATGCAGACGGTGAAGGATGAAATGATTTTTTTTGTAACGTATGAAAAGATGCCGTGCCTGAATGGGATTCGAACCCAAGACCGCATGATGAGAGGCGAGCACGTTACCAACTGCGCCAATGCGGCCGGCTACACGTTACATGAGTGATTGTAGTTTAGTTTTATTATTTTGTCGGATTTGTTTTTCTATTTGATAGTTTTCCTCCAAAATGAACCCAGCCATCGAATTACTGACAAACGATTTTTCCATGATTATTATATAAGTTAATGCCTTATTTATAAATTAATTGTAACAACTACAATGTGTAACCAATCGCTGTTATTTTTAACCCCAATTTTATTGTAAACCCCTCAGAGGATAGCAAAAAGACGGCGCATCACACACGCACTATTGCTAGTTTTAATTTATATGAAATGCGTTCTCTAAAAAATTATGACCATGAAAATATTCAACCCACCGGATTGGTCTACAAGTAAAGTTGTCAACAACTGATTTTTCGGAGACGAGGTTCCTTATTCAAATCCTAGTAAAGATATTTACTTTAAAGGTTGGGGTTCAATTAACCATACCCTCTTAGGAATGGTCGGCTTGGGTCTGTACAAGACTACACCTCATCCTCATCTTATTGGGTCATAGGGTTACTAATTGTTCTTAAATTGAACAGATTGCAACGTATACAAATTAGGGATAAAAATTTAAAAAATAATTAAAATGTTCACAGCACTGTCTATTTAGCGGTTACCTAACTTAACATTAACTGCTGTTAATCTGTTGTACTGTTATATAAAACAGACGATTAATTATTGGCAATAACATAGAACATTATATAACAATTAGTGTAAAATAATAATATACATTAATACCACAGACAAAAAAAATCGTAGCTACAAAACATTTTTCTCCTTGAAAAAGCTGAAGCGGTTCTACACAATTATCAATTACATAAATCTACAAAAAAACACATTACTCGTACAGAATACAAAATGAGTGGTAATGTATTTTGTAAAGTACGTGCTTATTCATTTATTACCAATGTCTCATTCAGAAAACTTCAGTAGGAAGGAATACCAAACCGAAGAAGAAACTACCAAAATACCATAATAAAAAATTCCATTAATTAAATACAAATTTAATTTAATTTCTGGAAAAGTGCGTCTACCAAGCTCAGATATTTATATTTTGACACTAGACCCATATTAACAAAAATAAGTAGGCTGCAGAAGGTTGATTTTATTAAATTTTCTGGTAGTTTTTCCGTTAGTAAACATTCCAAATATACAGGGTTTTTGAGAATTATGAAAGGTTGATTCGGAATGGTCGTTAATGAAAAAAAAAACGGTATCCCCTGTAAAATAAAGTTCAGAACATTAAAACGACTAATATAAATACAAACATAAACGAAAACGACATGTTTCTCACGAATTTACACAATTTAATTTTTAAATACGATTTCGAATATTGTAAAAATATTCTCACTTTTTGAAAAAGTAATTTTTGAAAAAAACTTGTAAAAAGTAACTTTTTGAAAAAAATATTCTCTTATTGTAAAAAAATACTCACGATAAAAATATATGAAACTATTTAATGCTTAACTGAAAATAATTATAAGCAGGAATTTGTCAAAGATACGTATTTTGTCGTCCAGGGCACAAAAACAACCTCCTAAAAGAGATAGATAGACCTGTAGAAGAGGAAGATGTTAAAAGTTAAGAGGATTTTGCTTTCTAGGCCTATTACAGTATGTACTTTTATGTGTTGTCACACATTCCACAGAGCCACCCTAATTTGAAAATAGTTCCTTGTACCACGCCATACCACAAACTGAAGACAAAGTAGGCTAGATGCTTTAGTTTAGCCTAGTGTAAGTAAAGAGAAAAGGGTGAATAAAAGCACCCGATTCTCTTTCGTTGCACTCGTCTTAGTGATAAATATTCATTTAAAGACGCTAAGTAAATGTCAGCCAAAGGGTGGAAATGTTGTTGAAATTTATGATGTAACAAACGCTAACTAAATTATTGCACTTTTAACGAGGGAGGGAAGATGTTAAAATTAAGTTTTATAAAAGGCGAAAGGTTTAACCGAACGAATTTAAAACTTGTTTGTAAAGTAATGAAGTATAGTAGTGGTACTTTAAAAAAGATTTTTAAAAGATGATATTGATGTAACACGATCATACAACGGTTTTTGTAGAAGTTTAGGTAATTTTTTATCTCTACTTGGTAAAAAAACCCGTTCAATTTTTTCTCTATTAAATTTCTCTATTTCAGTTTTAAAAACTTATAAGAGTGTGAAGACAAATATGTACTTAAACATGTTCAAGAAGCTGTCACAATACCAATTCCATCAATCAATGCTTGGGGAATCGTATCGTAGTTACTTAAGTAAGCCTATTTAGTTCAAACATCAAATAAATAATTAAACATTTTAAGAAAAGATTGGTCTGTATCTATCTTAGTTATTAAAAATCAAGCATAAGAAGAAACAGTGATTGTTAGAAGGTGATATAAACAACAGTTCTCCAAAACAAGATGGCAGCTAAAACGAGAAGAAAACCCATTAAAACGAAACTTTAAAGTTACATTATAAATTTTTCATCAAATTATAATGTTAATAATAGAGATACAGAAATACAGGATCAAGAAAACATTTTTCAATAAGTCTTCATGATTTCGTACATTTAATGGTTAATTTAACAACATAATTTAACTTTATTTTATTACATAAATATTCAGTTTATTATTTAATTTCCTACAGTAAGAAAAACGTGACAAATAATAACTTAGTTAATTACAAATGAAATTATGAACTTATATACATTTTTAAATGTACAATTTAAACAATAGGAATAGTACATAAAAGTTAAGAAGCATCGTGATCGAGAAACGAACCTATATAAAATTTTCCCAGCGCAATAAATTTTTGTTTATTTTATAGTAATAATTATTACAATATAAACCATAATAAAAAATATATTCTTTGAGGAGGAGTCTAGATCAGTCAGTATTTTGAGTACAATTGATCAAACAAGTGAAATGTTAGTATAAATACGAAACGCAGCTGGGAACTGAATCTGAGGCAAGGGAAATGGAGAAAATGTTTAAAAAAAGTCAATAGAAGTTTAAATAACTTATATTACAAGATTAGACTCACGTTCAGAAAAATTAATCCTCTAATTTTACTACCAAGTCAAAAAAGACTAAGTACCGATTTTGGCAAGAAATCAACCAAATAAAGAGATACATAGAAAAATCCAAACATATAAGATGAAATAAGAAAGAGAAAAATAAGTTTACGGACATTTGGTAAGGATGAACCTTAACTATAAACAAATATTTGAGAAACCTGAAAGAATACAAAAATAAACTAAGATGGTTCAAATAAACAGAAAACCTAATGACATTAAACATACATAAATATGTAATAGAAGATTGAAATAAATTTAAAAAAAAACAAAGAAAACATAATAGTCTTCCAGAGGAAAAATTCAGAAAAAAACAAACCAAAGTGGAGCGATGAAAAAAGGAAGCATTTTTAGAATTAATAAAGAACTAACGGAAAAAATTCAAGCTCCAAAATAAGAACTCTAGCAAAATTTAAAGGAGTAACAGATGCATATTTATCGTAGTCCTAAGCTGACTTCGAGTAAAAGAGTAACGATTTCTGAATTCCGGATACATAGATTAACAAAATACCCCCTAAAAGTTTTTGGTTTTAATCTGTTTGTTCATCCGAGATTATTTCTGATCTTAAACATAAATTTAACTTCAACTAGTTTTAAACTCTTAAGTTTTATAAAAGATCGAACAATCTGAACTTGAATATAGTAGGCCTATGTACATAAAATATTATACTGGAACAAATCTCTCTTAGATCAGTGAAGAATATTTATTTGATACACTAAAGTTGTACTTACAGAACAAAAGTTTCAAACGAATAACTACAGATATGATTTTCTAAAGAATAATTTGATAAGCTCCACTTACCTGCAACAAAAAATAAAACAAAACATTAATTTAATGATAAAAAATAATAAAAATAAATAAGATAAAAAATGTAAACGAAAACTCTTAAACAGTCAACAGTCTCTATAAAGTTACAATGTAGTAGTAACTTGAGTATATGGTGTTTTTATTGGTTTTAGTGAACATATAAGTCCAGCGTCTATGCGATTTTATCTTCGTAGTCTTATTTCGACCAGATTCTACAAGTTCTGTTGCCAAAGTTGTGAGTTGTAGCCATGTTTTTCATTGGTTAATTCTCATAAAAAAAACCAGAGGAATATAAGCCAAGTTGTAAAGCCATTCTTAAGTTAAGTGTAATAGCGTATCGAAATGTAGATTCAGATAATGGTAATATATTATTAATACAGTCTCCAAGTTTATGAATATGTAAATTAGGTTTGTAAGCCAAAACTAACAACTAACATTTTTAATGAACCGAAAAACAATTGTACGCTTTTTAAAAGTCCAAATTAAGAAGTAAATTTTGTTGATAATTAAATGAAGTTATAAGTCTTGAATAAATATATTATATAAAGTGTAAAATATACAAGCAGTACATTTAAATATAAGTTCATATAACGCTCGTTCTTAAACAAAAAAAATCATATAACGCTCGTGATCAGTTCGAGATTGTTGCTGGTATACACAAAATTGCTGGAACACTAATTGAAAATAAAAGAGGAAAATTCAGATTATTCAATATAATCCCGAGAATGAGTTAGCAAAATGTCTTTCCTAGCAGTTACCTACGTACAAGAAAGGAACAACGACCAAGAATAAATTAGTACGTACTAACAAGTCGTTTACTAATTTCTTCTGTTTCTTGTTACCACTTTGGATAGTCTAGTTATTTTTCTGTGATATTCTTAATTTCCTAACACAATAATAAAAAATACAGAAAACAGCTTTTCCTTGTGAAAAAGTTCTATAAGTCAAAATTACCGTATTTTTATAAACAGAAGAATGTTTCTTGGTTTTATAATAAAGAATAAGTAAGTGGCTAATTGTGTCGTCAAAAGTGAATAATATTCATTTTTGTAATATTTGAGGGATATAAAAAAATGTTTCTTCACACTAATGATCAGATTTTCTGCCCAAATTACATGGTTCTCGTTTTAGCAGTTGATCAAATATTTCAATAAATCACTCAACGAAACGTTTCACATTTTTACGTGTAGATGTGTAGGTAAATTATTAGTGAAGCGCCCGCGCTGAGCATGGGGTACCAGAGTAACATAGCATAAATAGAATACCGTAATCTATTAATTTATAAACAAAAAATTCTTACTGCTAGCCTCAACGATGTTATTAAATAAAATGTGTTAATTCGTTTACATAGTTCCCGGTTTAACTCCACACATTAATTTTTCTAAATATTCCTGTTGTTGTTTAGGTCCTCAGCCGCAAAGCTGGTTTGAACATCTAGAGACTTTACTAAGTAAAAGGTGAGGTGGTTTACCATACCTTCCTCACTAAGTGGAAAAGTAGCCTATGCTTATCAGCATTCCAGTCGCTCCGAAAAGCATCTATTTTATACCCCAAAAATTACACCTTCACATCATTCACCACAGGGTCTGGCTGTATAATGAAATTCGTTACTCTCAGAGGAGATAACGCTGACTAATGTCTTTTACACCTCTACCTCTTCTGTTCTTAAATGCTTCAGTCATTTCATATGATAAGAAACAGAACTATTTTTTAAAGCCCTGGAACTAGCATATCAAGAGCAAATAATTTAACAATCAACCTGCCTATTATGGGCAGAAATATCCCTGTAAGAATATAATTCCCAAATTCTAGAATTACAAATATTTCGGAAGTTGGAACCCTTAGGGGAGAAATGTTTCATTTGCTCCTTAAGGGACAAAAGTTAAAAATTAGTGATAAATGAGTGAGTTGGTAAGGACTTTTGCTTTATATGTAGACTTACTAGCAGTACTGGCTTCACCAGGGTATAACTTTGTTTTAATTCAACAATTTTTTAATTACAGTTATAAAAAAATCAAAAAATTTTGATTTCTCTGATTTAGAAAGATCTCATATATTTATATATTTGAACACCTCCATCGAGTTTCTATCTCGTCCGGAACTTAATAATAAAAAAATATTTGTCTAAGGATTGAACACCGTTTTCAACATCTTACAGGTACATTTTTGTAATCGTTCAGGAGTAATTTTTGCAGTTGAACTATTAGTAAAATCTTCACCGAGTTTCAGCCATCTAGCTAGTCCAGAACTTAGTGAACGGAAAACATCGGTTTAAGGTATAACAACCCTTTTCAACCTTTTAACGATGGAATATTGAAATCGTTTATGTTTAACTTTTCTATTTACCCTAAAGGGAATATTCTCTCCCAATTTCAGCTTTCTACCTAATACGCAAGTAGGAAAATCAGTGACGAGTGAGTCAGTTGGAGAGGTCTTTTCCATTTCTATACACAGATTACATAATTAATTTAAATAATATTCACCACTTAATTAGGTTTTATCTTCTAACATATTTGTAAAAGAATCATATCTTAATTTTTTAAACAACCGGTTGTTTTAATATAGTAAAATGGTACTAAAATCTGAGATCTAATGATCAAAAACAATTTGAGATAAACGGGAGTACTTCATTTAATTTACACGATAAAATTAAACAGAACGTTCTTGTAACATTTTAAAAAAGTTCAAAGTTTATTGTGCGTGAGCTTGCATGTTGTCTTACATGGAACGTTACGAAACAAATAAATATAGTAGGTAACATGATAAGATTTATAAAGTGGCTATGTACAAGTAACAAGTTAATAATATAATGAATGCTCATGTTATTTAGCAGCAACTAAACTGTATACGTACCACAAATTATGTACTGTTGAAAAGCGAACTACTAGTCACGCATATACTGTAATGAACAAGTACAGTTGCAATGGAACTGCACAAAGAAACTGATTACAAAGTGTTTCTGAACGGTAGTTATAGTTCAGTAAAACTGATTTCTAATCATCATTTAAAAGCATCATTCTTTGAGTTTATCACGCAGAAGGGTAATATTGTATACAATAGTGTTGAACAAACTATTCTACTCGGTACAGAAGTGAAAAAGTTGAACTATTAACTATTGAAAGGATAATTCATTAAAGATAATATACAGAAGGCCTCTGCACAGAGATAACAACAACAATAATTCTATAACTGAATACCTTTACAAACTTATAATGTATTTTTTTGCAATTTAATATTTTTTTGAGAGATAACGTTTAAAGAACTTGTACATGTCTCATTGAAAAAATATTCTTTTTTTCTTTTTTCTCTTTAATTCTTTATTTACAACTGTAAAACGTTACAACAAGCAAATGTGATGATTATGATAATAATGTAAATGACATGATAGGCATGAGAGGGGTAGGGCCCCCATTGGTGCCTCCCCAAGAATGAAATTTGTATATCAAATTAGCAGGTCTCTACTCCAGCGTCTTTTAAGGCGTCTAGGGGGATTATCAGGTAAATGGACGGAGGAAAGTGAACGCACCAGGGGGTTCTCATGTTCGTGTGACTTGAACTGAAAAACTATAAATGAAAAACAAAACGTTTAAAAATGTTTACAATTAGTTTTTTCTTTGTTTATTTATCAACTACAGTGGTCATTAGCGACGACGCTGGGTTGTAACTGTGAAGGATGAAATGATTTTTTGTAAAGTATGAAAATATGCCGTGCCTGAATGGGATTCGAACCCAAGCACGTCATGTTCTCATTCGTTACAAAAAATCATTTCATCCTTCACAGTTACAACCAACGTCATCGTTAATGACCACTTTAGTTGATGCGACGTTAAATTAAAAAAACAACTAATAATAAAATTGTGAACATTTTTAAACGTTTTGTTTTCATTCATATCTTTTCAGTTCATATTTACAATTAGTTTTATTGTATGGTCGCTTCAACATTTTTAGTTTAGCGACCGTACATAACAAAAACAAGTAACATAACGTAGAATAAAAATAAAGTACGATAGTTTTACCATTAATAAAACTATATAATAATATATTAAATTTTTTTACATAAATTGTCTATTTAATATTCAAATTGACTTAAAATATTTTTACAAAATATAAATTTTGGTGCTTTTGTGTAATGAGTCACTACGCAATCTTTATAAATGTCTGGTAAGTTAAGTTGTACCCGCACAGTCAGTGGCGGATTTAACATCAAGTATGGGTAGGGGTCAATACCGAGGGGTATGGAATACCCCCCAGAAGAGCGGAGGGTCCACCTCCAGGAAAAAATTAAAATACACATCTTACAAACACGTTTTTGCGCTTTTCTGAGCCCAAAATTTTCATAATGTTACAATAGACAAAATGGAACAATTTTACACATTTAAGAAATTCAATTATGGGTAAAAGATTACCGACTACTGCAAATTTAAAATTTAAAAGAATTTTTATCATTATGCTTTATACAACAAAGAAAATATGAAAATAATTTATTGGTAACGGTTTACAGTAATATAAACACTTACGTACATACATAAAACTATTTGTTACGTTAGGGGCTAAATAAATAAGTTATTGAAATATGACAGAAAAATTGTTTTTTGATTAGCTGAGTAATGAAGTTATAATTTATCCAATCCGAATTGGCGCGCGTAGCGATAGGGCTGTGATCATACATTTATTTGTTTCTCGCCTACATGTACAAGATAACTCAAAACAGCGTGACAGAAAATGAGTGAATTGTTTATTTATTTTTTCGATTAAAAAGATAAAATATTTAAAGTCTGTGATCTTAAGGAAAACTCTGTATAGATTCTGAAGTCACAAGATTGACTTTTGCTTGTGGATGGGCTGTGAGGAAGGGAAGTGAAAATTTGAAGTGCTGCCAACCTTAACAGTGAGACACTATTCGTACATTTCACTACCGTGCAGTTTTTACATACATTTTGTTAGCTGTGGTTTATTCCGAGAAAATGTTTTCTTCATAAACCTTTTTTTTGTTTAAGGTCTGGCTGTTCTGCAATTACTGCTAATGCAGACGGTACAGGATGAAATGATTTTTTGTAACGTATAAGAATATGCCGTGCCTGAATGGGATTCGAACCCAAGACCGCATGATGAGAAGCGAGCACGTTACCAACTACGCCAATGCGGCCGGTGTAAACCTTATAAGAAATAAATGTGACCTGTAATATTGCCTATAGCTTAATTTTATTATATGCCTAGAAATGTTTAATTTACTGTAATTACCAGCTACCGTATTCCATTGGAACAAAATTTTGTACGAATGAATCGCCTTCTTTACTATCGCTGTCACCGGCGTCTTCGCTATCAGTCTCACTAGTTACCCTAATCTACCTAACCGTTTCCTTTTTTTACCAGGTGTCAACAAAACTGTTGATTAAGAATTAACTTCTTCACTGTCTTTAACTTCCTTCTTTATATTTCGAATTGTGGAAAGAGAAGCATGACAGTACTTAGCCGCTCGCTCACGGCTTTTGTTAAGAGGCTTGGATAGGCATTTTTGTTTAGCTTCAACTTCACATTTTATTACAATGTATATTATATTTCGTTCAGCATTGTGAATAGTTCGACCACGTTTTCGAGAAACCAACATTTCTGTTTACGGTAACAAACAGTTATATTCGTACAGTTAACCTACAAAAGGTTCCGCGATATACTGTACAATATGCTCTGGGTATAGTATAAATTGTTATGTTTGTCGTACTGAAATTAAAGCAGTCGCGCATGCTGACTGATGCTTTTCCCCCTTTACCCCTCGTTGCAAACAAGGGAAAACTCGTGACTCAAGGGACTATACTTTAGAGCTATTCGAGTTGATGCGCCAATTTAGTTTGGACATACAATACTACGGTACTCTGCAGAAAATTCGTTAGGTCTGAAAAAAATTTGAAAATGAATAAAACGTCCTACATATTTTTACATGCATTAGTGACTACTTATTATACACAATAAATTAACGAACCCATTTAAAACATAATAACTTCTGTTTTGTTTTTCTACTCAAGTAAATTATTTCGTTTATTCCAAATGACTTCTTTTACATAAACCCACGTACACTGGACGAAAGCCTACACGGTACAAAACTACTGATTACAATACTTAAGAACAAACGAGCTGTACCAAGCGTCTTGTGTATGTTAATAATTCTTTAAAGAAACATAATTAAATAATGCAATAATTCAAATTAGATCTAAGTTTCTAGATAACCAATTCATACCAACTGATAACGATCAACACTATTTTATTCTGTATTACACAATAAGTGGAATTTTAATTCCAGTAATAATCTTAACGTAACGAATGCATTTAAAACTAACTTACCATATAAGGTTACAATAGTTTTGAAATCAAATGGATTAAAATTACTACCTTGTAGGTGTACCATTAAATAATAAAATACGTTTGAAATAAATTGGCAGATATTTCTTTCAATTTTTTGTTGTCCTATTAACAATAACCGTTTCCTGATGTTCTGAAATTTGGTTATAACAAAATCGGTTGTAACGAAAATCTGGTAACAACGTGTAAAAATAGAAAATTTGGTTGGTTTTATATATATGAGGTGTGGCTATTAAATAACGAGACTGACGTTGTAAAAAATTTTATTTTTATTTTATACATAATAATTTATTGTCACCTTCAATATACTCTCCATCTCTATCCCTAACAACGCTCCATGCGAATTTTCCATTGTTGGAAACAGTGCTGGAAGTCATCTTCTATCAGCTCCTTAAGGACACGTGCTGCTTTCTCTTTTACAGCTTCCACAGACTCGAATCTTGTCCCTTTTAATGCAGATTTCACCTTAGGGAACAGGTAGAAGTCACATGGTGCAAGATCTGGTGAATAAGGTGGATGTTCTAACATTGAGATGTTGTACTTGGCTAGGAACCTCTTAATAAATAACGCGGAACGAGCTGGCCCATTGTCTTGGTGGAGAACCCATGATTTGTCCTTCCACATTTCGGGGCGTTTTTTCCTTACTCTTTGACGTAGTTTTGAAAGTACCTCAAGGTAGTGATATTGATTAATTGACTGACTTTCAGGAACCCAGTGAAGGTACACAATCCCATGGATATAAAAAAAAACAATCATCATTGCTTTAAATTTTGACTTGCTCATTCGAGCGTTTTTGGCTCTCGGTGAAGATCGGCTCTTCCAGTGCATGGATTGGCGTTTCGTTTCCGGATCATAAGAAAAAACCACGTTTCATCACATATTATAGTTTTCAAACAATCTGTGTCATTTTCAATCGCGTACAAAATGTCAGTACAAACATTTTTGCGAGCTTCATTTCAAACATTTTTGAGCGCCACGTGTCCTGAAGGAGCTGACAGAAGATGACTTCCAGGACTATTTCCAACAATGGAAAATTCGCAAGAGCGTTGTAGGGATAGAGAAGGAGTGTATATTGAAGGTGACAATAAGTGGTTACGTATGTATAAAATAAAAATAAAATTTTTTACCACGTCAGTCTCGTTATTTAATAGCCACACCTCGTATTTAATTAAATTAGTCCTATATCATATGTGAAGTTTTATGTTTAATTTCAGGAATAACCTCATCATGGATTTTCGGTAAGTACTGTGCATACTTAGAAGAATTTTTACGCATCAACATCATCAGTCATTAACGACTAATTTGTGTTTTCGGGAAAACTTTGGGCTACTTGAGCTATCGGTAAATTGTAGAATTATTCTGACTGCCTCAGCACAGATCTAAGGGGAATCGAACCCGCGACATTTGTAATGCCTAGAAAAGCTGAAGACTAAACATCGCTAACCGTTCGGTCGCGGAGGTGGTGTAAAAGATTTTTACTCATGATTCTTTACTTCAATTAATATTTAGATCCGGTAACTCCCTGGGCACGTAAGATAATAGAGTAGGCCTACTCTATAAGAAGTATAGAGTTATACAAAGATATTGCGACGTATAGGTTTATTCGGTTGTAACGAACAAATAATGCCCGTCTCTAGAATTTCGTTATAAACGAATTTTACTGTATAACTAATAGGTAATTCAAAAGATAAAATCTTGAGCTAAAGGTAGATAAATAAATTATTACGCAGCCAATTATTTTTACCATTACTATAGTTAGTGAGCAACTTCAAAAACAGGTTTTTTTAAAAATAACTGATTGTACATATAATAATTAAATAAAAATAATGTTTATTGAGTATTAAAATTTAATTGAATTAATTAAATATAACTAATACACAAATAAATAATGTAAATTAATGCAACGAGGAATGAATGAATAAAAGTGAAATGTTAAAGTATATATTACAATAAATAACTACCATTAAAAATTGTGTCAAGAGGGCAAACATAAATTTCACTTAACAGCTTGTCTGTTACATCGGTAATAAATTATTAACATAATAAATACATCATACCTTTTCGTCGCATTTAACCTATAATAATAAAAATAAGAATCATTTAGTAAAGGGTTACATCATTTAGTTTTCTACGAGTACTTGATTAAGTAACGATTTGATAAAAATCGATAAAATAACAAATGCAAGAGCAATCTTGTAGGATTATAATAATAATAATTGCTTTTGATATTAACAAAGAAAACTAATACAGATAGAACACTTAATTGTACAGTATGGTAATATTTCATATCTACTGTTAAGGATAGAAAGAGAAGAAAAATTAGATGGACAAGGCTTCGGGAAGGTGGATAGGAAAATTATAGGAGGAGAGGAGAATTGTTTGTTCTTTAACGTCCGACTATTGTGCACATTTAAGTTAATCCAGATGGTAACGGATGAAAAATTAAGCTAAGTGATGGAAAAATACCTGATTGGAATACTAACCCCGGATTATCGTCACAGAAGTCGGTTACGTTGACTATTACACTAACAGGCTGTCTCGGCCAAAGGAGGAGGAAAAGGAGAAGGAACAGGTGCAGAGAGGCGGGGAGTGGAATAGATCCACTTTAAACTAGGTTTACTAAGATTTTGATTGTTTCCGAAACAATATGATATTATTTTAAAACCTAAAAAAATTGAAAGACGTGGCTTGCTCTGCTTGTATTATTTCCCCCTCTCCTACTACTGTGCATCGATACTATTCCCCTACTGCCGGTCCAGTTGTTAATCAAGGCTGAAGCTAGATCAGCAATCACAAAGAGGCAGTTAGAGGGAGAATATTTGCCCCGTCTTCAGTGTTCGCATGCGCATTGACATTTTTTACTATGTTTTTCTATTATAGTGATTCAAAGGATTAAGCCAATTATTATTATAAATGTAAATGCACCATGCGTTTCGATTAATAAATAACTGCAATGTAGTACTGCTAAGAAGATAATGGAGTTTGCTGCAAAGTTTATTTATAAAGATACTTATAATATAATTAATATTAACTTAACAACGAGAAAAAATTTATACAGTTTTTTAAAACCACATAAAAGCTAACTAAATATATACATAAATAGCCCTGCCATACGTATTACAGAAATAATTACTAACAAAACAGATAAAATACAATTTCTTATTTATTATTAGAAGTATAATTAAATTAATATAAATTAAATTCCAGGTTGTAAATTCCAGGTATGTAACACAGCAATGATCATTGTACCGCACAGTAAAGTAACAGTAGCAAAAATGTAATTACTGGATTACAGCTTCTTCTGTGCCTGTTGCTTGTGATGTAGTTAAATAGTAGTGTGCGACAGCAACAATAATGAAGTGCCTTTGTCGAAATATCCTACCATACACTATCACTGTGAAAACAAAAGTTACTGTTCTCCCTTATTCTTCATGAGTTTGAATTCTTGCCACCGTATTAAATTACTGTGAAATGTTCATAATCTCTGTATTATATTATAAATAACCCAACCAGTTGATCCAGCGGTAAGATCATCACCGCAAGTTAGCTATTAAACAGCTGATTTTTGGAGAAGGTTCCGTGATTCAAATAATAGTAAAGGTAGTAACTTTCATATAAATTTTAATAATGGACGTTGGTAACCGGTGTACTTTGTTGGTACGGATTGAATTAACTATACTCACTCAGGAATGATCGACCTGAGCCTGTACAACCTAATTTCGACGTCATACATATCATTCTCATCTCACTGGGTCATGGGGTTGATTACTGTTCTTAATTTAACACATTGCAATGTACACACAGGGAATAAATAAATTAATTAAACAAATAATGTTGCGTTGTTTAAGTCATCAACCGAAAGGCTAGTTTGAACCACTATAGAGGCTTTAATAAGTAAAAGGAGAAGTGAGGTGGTTTACAATGCCTTCCTCACCGAGTGGAAAAATATGCTTATTAGCATGCTAGGCCCTCCGAAAAGCACCTACATTCCACCCTGCAAATGACACCATCACTTCATTCGCCACAGGATCTGGCTGTATAATGAAATTAATTACTCTGAGGATATAACTCTGACTAGTGTCTTTTGCACCTTTACCTTTTTAGTTCTTAAATGCATCAGTCATCACTTCATCATTGGTTGACCATGTGATAAGAAACAGAACTATTTTTTATAACCCTGGAACTAGCAGATCGTGTGAAAATAATTTAACACTCCACCTGCCTGTTATGAACAAAAATATAACATAAATAAATACTTCTCGTAATAAAATAAATTTTCACACTTCCTAATCAACTTGAGACCTGGAATTTGGCGGACTGATTCCTTAGGAGTAAACAGATTAAAAATTCCATAAATTTGTTTCATATTTTCCCGCCTAAATCTTAGTTAAGCGGCAATTTACGACATTAAAAAAAATCATTTTAAAATTTACAGCCTTGAAGTAATTTTACTATAAAACGTGTAAAACCAAACGTAAAGGAAATAAAAATCAATTCAATTTTGGTTTTTTGATTTTTCTACAATATTAAATATTTGTGAATGCGAAACGAAAATGGGGTTACTACAAAGATGAAAGATCACTTAGTCATCACTAATTCTTTAACCTCATAGTCACCTAGTACGCTGAAATTTAGCAAATTCGTTTCTTAGGATTATTAAGTTTGAACAGGAAAACTAAAGCATTTGTTTTTCGATTACTTGTGCTAAAGTGGTAACAAGGAGGTTACTCACCACAGGGATATTCAAGTAGTAAAATAGGATGTGCTCGTACGCAAATCCAATTTAAATTTGACTGGACGCCCGAATCAATGTTCATTTTTTTCATTTTAAACGGTAGACGTAATACACTGCAAAGAAACCATTTAATTTATACGAAATACGTAAAGTAGCACACTGTTTTATTATCATTTTTATTACTAATTTTACTGCTTATTGGTTTCTTACGTATGTTTGTTCAACTAAATAATTTTATTTGGAGGTGGTGTTCAACGAAATTCCACTTAACATGGAACAGTAAAACAAACCAATTTTTAAATCGTTTTTTATACTCGCGTGCACTTGTCCTTTTCTGGCGCTCAAGATACCACTACATGTACTTAAATACAGAAGAATATTCTCAAGGAGTAACTTAAACAGTAGAACGATGCATTTGGTGTACGGCCATGACGTAGAATATAAGATAGGTCAACATCTATTATAAATTCCGGAAGACTAATCTCTTAAAAACTACCGAAAACATAATTACAAAGAAATTTATTGTAACATAGTATACAAATATATTTATAATACAAAAACCGTCGTCATGAAAAGATAAGTTGTCTCATTGCCGGTGGCAATTTTTAAATAGGCTTACCTTGTCATATGACTAAAACCATCAGTGATTTCTCTATCTACTCTTCAAGAAGAATCGAATGACACCAGGTGTTTATTAGCTGATTTTCGGAGACAAAGGTTCCTGGTTCAAATCCTAGTAAAGGCAGTCAGTACCTTTTATACGGATTTGAATACTAGACCGTGGTTACCGGTGTGCTTTGATGGCTGGGGTTAAATTAACCATAAACTCTCGGGAATGGTCGGCCGAAGTCAGTACAATACTACACGTCATACACTTCATCCAAATCTCATTAAGTCATGAGGTTGCTTACTATTCTTAAACTTAACAGATAGCAACGTACACAGATTAGGGATTAAAAATTAAACACGACATCTAAACCAAACACAAAAGTTTCACAACAATTTATTTCTTCATAGAGGTCTTTAGAAGTTATTTACATTTAGGTAATTCCATCTTGCTTCAATTTTAAATTTGAAATCATTTACATACAATACAATACAAAAACAAATTACAAACTTAACTTTTAAGTACGCGGACATGTTGGTTCAGAAAAACAGGTACTGTGACTGCCAAAATACCAGAGACAAGGTAAGAAATATACTAAAAAAGATGCAGGAACAAGCATCTTTCGTAGTATTGAAATGGTCTAGGAATTAGCCGCTAGGGAATTCCTCTGCTCAGTAATTCAAATGACAATCATAAAACTAAAATTTCATAAATTCTCGTGGTTGTGTTTAAACAAAATTCTTTAAACATATTATAAACTAACTTACCTTAAATTATGTACAATATCCCTTAAAACAAAGTGAAATATTATAATTTTATTGTTACGATGTACATAAAAATGTACGTTACGTTATCTACGTTAGGTTAGGGTACCCAAATCTAAGTTCACCGATATAAGTGTGAACATTTTGCTAAAATTTCAAAAAAGTTTACTTTCACCGGTCCATATATGACACGTTACTTAAAGGTTTACATGAAAATTACATAACGCAAGATCAGTATTTGTAAAAAAAAATCAATTTGAATTTCTCTTACATACTTAAATCAAGTAGCATAAACATAGTTACTTAAAAATAAACAAAACTGAAATAATTACTGACAGAAATTCTCACTACGTTATGTACGTACTAAAAAGAAAATAAGATTCAACGGAGTTGAAAGACATAACACGGATTTATTTCTATTCTTTTTGCAACTTTCATAATGTGCAAGGTTTCATAAGTTTGAATACATCGCAGCAGTAAAAGGTTTATTTTATTTCCTTTATGTTATAAAAAACATAACAAGCAAATGTAAACAGCATAAGTAATAATAAAGTCGAAATTGGTTTCATTTATTTTACAATTCGCAATATAATTTAAAAGCCAATATACTGTAATTACTTAAGTTAGTACAAGTCTTATTAAAGTTAACAGTTATGACAATAGGATGGAAACATCCGCCGCAGTTTACCAATTATATAAATGTTAAACGGTATAAGTAGTAAAGTTCTTAAGACCACCCGTAAGTAAAATATTTTAGAAAGAAAAGAATTTCCAAAAGGTTTTCAAAGTTAATAAAATCGTAGCAACAAAGAATTTTCTAGATTGTTTTAATCCTATACACAAACATTTTTTAAATCAAAAACATAGATTTAAATTAGGAAACTGTAATGGTTTTTCATTAGAACAACTTTTCGGTAATGTAGAAACTGGTAAATCGAATTACCTCAACTACAGGTTTGTTACACTCTAAATTAAAACACTGAAGAACATATGACATATGATAGTCCTGTTGTTTAGGTCATCAGCCGAAAGGTGGTTTGAACCTCTAGAGGCTTTACTAAGTGAAGAGTGAGGTGGTTTACCATTGCCGTCCTCACTAAGTGGAAAAGTATGCTTATCACCGTGCCGGGCCAAGTATCTATTTTTCATTCTGCAAATGACACCTTCACTTCATTCACCAAGGGGCTTGGCTGTATAGTGGAATTCATTACTCTCAGAGGAGATAGCTCTGAATATAGGCCTAATGTGTTTCTTTTAAGCTGAGACCTACTGCAAACAACATTTTACGAAGTAAGGTTGGATCTGTTGTGTCTACGCTACGTGTAACCGGATGGCTGGCGCTCATCACCCGCTTTCATTTCTATATACCATTCGTTGCCCATAACGGGCAGGTGGAGGGTTAAATTAATTGCACTCGATCTGTTGGTTTCGGGGCTACAAATAATAGTTCTGTTTCTTATCACATAGTCAGCCATGTATATGGCTGAACTATTTAAGAACAGAAGAGGTAGGAGGTGTAAAAGACACTGGTCAGCGTGATCTACTCTGAGAGTAATGAATTTCACTATACAGCCAGAACCTGTGGTGAATGAAGTGAAAATGTCATTTGCAGGGCGGAAAGTGGGTCCTTTTCGGAGGGCCTGACATGCTGATAAGCATATTCTTTTAACTCTGTGAGGAAGGCAATAGTAAACCACTTCACTCCTCATTTTTACTTAGTACAACCTCTAGAGGTTCAAACCAGCCTTTTGGCTGTAGACCTGAACAACAACATACAATTCGTAACCAGTATATCATTTGTAACCTGAATCCTATTGAGTTAGTGTGAGTTCAGGTAAAGGATTACGTGGCTACAAAATAATAATATCTCACGCGGAAAAGCAGGAGAAACGCACTGGGATTTATAGTCTTTTAGCAAAGTTCGGGTAGAAAAACTTGTAAATTTGGAACATGATTCACAAGTAATGACAACGAGGATGACGTGTTGTCTTATGAAGTTTTATCGACTGTAGAAGCAGTACAATAAGTTAACCTATTACAGTACTTTGTTTACAATTAACAACCTCAAGCCTAATTACAAATAAATGTTTATAATAATAAGATTGTAATTACAATAAGAATGTAAATTAATTATTACAAAAAAAATTAACAACTTTAAATTTCCTGTATAACGAACGTAAACTTTTTTGGATGGATCGCATTACGTAATATTTTTCTTTCTAACTGTTTTCACCAAGTCTCAAGCTTAGCTGACATAGAGTATAGGGTCTTTTACACCTCTACCTCTTCTGTTTTTCAATGTTTCAGTCATATAATTGCCTGACCTTGTGATAAGGAATAGAACTATTTCTTGTAGCCCTGGAACTAGCAGATCGAGTGTAAATAATTTAACACTCCACCTACTTGTTATGGGCAAACAGTACACACATAAGGGTTACAGTGAAGTACCTCGGGATGATGCTTAATATAAAACTATACTAAAAAAGAAATGTCAAGATGAATAAAAACCATAAACAAGTTAAAATACAAGAAAACGAAAAGGGATTTAAAAAATAGTAACTTACATTAAATACCTATTCCCACGATGCTACGCTAGTTAACTAGCTGCTAGTGTCAGCAGCTTATAAGTAACTGTCAACGTTTCCAAACGTTCACACCGAGCTAGTTTACTAGCGCTAGTAATCACGTGACCTTTTCTCCCCTACTAGCGCTAGTCTAGCATATTTCCAAAAGTTCACACCAAGCTAGTTTACTAGCGCTAGTCAATCACGTGACCTTTTATCCCCTACTAGCGCTAGTCTAACAATATTTCCAAAAGTTCACACCAAGCTAGTTTACTAGCGCTAGTCAATCACGTGACCTTTCCTCTCCTACTAGCGCTAGTAAAATCAAACATGTTCAGAGTCACTAGCGTTTCAACTGAACTAGCTGATAGTTGTTCGTTCCCATTACGCTATTTTCTAGCTGCTAGTCTAATAGCATCGTGGGAATAGACCTTCATAACCCAGTGTCCATGGTATTGGTGATTTTAGCCATATCAATATCTGGCTCCACTAACCTGGGCTTTTAAGGGAAAAATTTGTACTATGATGCATTTAATACAATTTAACATCACAATGTTATTGTAAAACGAAAATACACACGGAATTACAATAATTGATAAGTTAACACATTAAAGCTCGTTCGGTATTTTATTACAACCGTCATCAACTCCAGTATATTTTATTCTTCCATTTTTCCACTCCTTAGTACGTATAAATTTCAGTAGTAAGATTACATAAGAAAATCAACGTCACTGATATAAGATAGATTTATAAAGCAAAAGGTTATATAATCGACGTAATAACACAAGTTTATCAATTTTGAAACGAACTTTAAATACGCCCGTACTACTGTAAATCAATTAACAATTTACGACCGACATAAAACAGCATGAAAGGATATAATGAAATCAATTTAATTTGTTCCATAGGTTATTTCCTGACTGCATTCACCGGTTCAAAAAACGGTTACATGTTTGAATCAAAGAAAGGAATTAATGTTAATTTTCGAACCACGTTGAATCTGTTGAGTTAAAACTACGAACGTAATTTTCTTTTAAAAAATTTGAACACGTTAAACCAATATTTTTACTAAGCAAACATTCAACATATTTACCCTATACTATTTAACACACAAGAACCTACCAATGGCAGTGAATAACAAAATACTACATAAATTAAACAAATGTGAGTAAGGTAAAATATTAAACCTAATACTTTGGTAAACTGCAATTAAGTTCAGATAGAATTTTTTTTAAATATTTTAGGAGTTCCGGATAGACATTAATAATACATTCCGTTTCAAAATAACGATTAAAGTTATCAGTTCCAGAATGAGTCCACCATTGATTTATTTCATTAAATGTCTATTGACAGAAATAAAATGATTGCATTCCAGTAAGTCTTTGCAAATTGTTGTTATTTATGTCATCAGCTGAAAGGATGATTTGAACCTCTAGCTAGAGGCTTTACTAGGTAAAGTGAGGTGGTTTACAAATGCTTTCCTCACTGAGTGAAAAAGTGTGCTTATCACCATGCCAGACCCTCTGAAAAACATTTACTTTTCATCTCACAAATGACACCTTCACTTCATTCACCACAGGGTCTGGCTGTATAATGATGAAATTCATTACTCTCGAAGGAGATAGCTCTGATTTGAACCTCTAGAGACTTTACTAGGTAAAGTGAGGTGGTTTACAAATGCCTTACTAACTGAGTGGAAAAGTATGCTTATCACCATTCCAGGCCCTCTCAAAAGTATCAACTTTTCATCCTGCAAATGACGCCTTCACTTTATTCTCCTCAAGATCTGGCTGTATAATGAAATTTATTACTCTAACAGGAGATAACTCTTGACTAGTCTTTTGCACCTCTACCACTTTTGTTCTTAAATGCTTCAGTCATAAAAATTGGCCATACGATAAGAAACATAACTATTTTTTTGTAGCCCTGGAACTAGAAGATCGAGTGGAAAAAAATTAACAATCCACCTGCCTGTTATGGGTAGTTTTACATAATTATCGACTAATAAAATATTATATTTAGAATTTTGATGCAGTATATGAATGATAGTACTCATGAAAATTTTTGATACTTCAGTTTCTTTTAATATTCATATGTTTTAAATTTGGATATAATATAATGGATAATGAGACACTGAAGTTATCTTGTTAATACTAAAATTTTATTTCAACATTACTATTCTAAAGAAGGTACTGTTTCGCAAACATAAACCAATATTCACCAATAACTATTGTTAGTCTGACAGTATTTGGCGTAAAATCATGTCACATTGTTACACGTAAATATCAAGAATAATGTTCCATTACCTTTCACTATTATAGTTATACACTATTTTTAAAATGCTCTCTTTTAAATGCTATCAACGTAGCCGTGATTTCTTCCTTGAAAGGAGCAGTCAGCATTAGTAAGTGCATATGTGTGAGAAAGGAAGACCAGAGTATGTACAGGACAGCAAGGACAAGAACAGAATAGAAGATTGCAGAAGCAGAGTGCAGGTTGGTGGCCAGCAGAGCAGGCTAGATAGAGAGAAGCCAGAGGCAGTTTTTCACGTTGAACAACAGAACAGAAGAGAAGATACAGGTCTGAAGAGAAGAGTATTGGAGCGAGAGGGGCAAGATAGATTCCATTACGAGGCTTTATAAGGTTCGGCGCGTTCAACCGGTTATTATCTGCTCTTTTCTCACACACAAGGACACTACCAGCTCTCTTCCAAGAACTAACCTCTTTTGTTTACGATTGAAGGGACATTGCCCACATAAGTCAGTAAAGACAAGATGTCCAAAGGTAGGCCTAAGTTCAAATAGACAGTAACTTGACTACTGGTACATAAAACAATTTAAATCGACAGTTCTGGCACGGAAGTGGTTTCGTTCTCACAAAAATAAACAGTAAGACGCAACTTAGAGGGTTAAAGAAGTCCAACTTTTCATGTAGGCCTATGCAAGACAAAAAAAATAATCTGGTTTGAAACACTCACACGACTTTATCTTGCCAATGTAAATAATAAATAATAAGACTTAACATTAGTAAACAACGTAATATCAAAAATAGCCACCTACGTGACGTGTGGACAGCACGCTAGCCTACTAAGCGGAGGTTCCGGGTTCGATTCCCGGCTAGGGTCTGAAAATTATTATGTGCCAGAACCCATCATTACAGTTTCTTAACCCACCGTAGTCGCTAATGATGAATCAAGCTGTAGATGCAACTTTAAATAAACAAAAAAAAACTGAAAAACAATCTAATTTTAATCATGAGTGAATGATGCAAAATGAAAACCAATCTTATTTCGTCTTAATAATAAGGAAAATCACTCTGCCGCTAAACTAATTTCTGAAGAGAAAAATGCTCAAAATAAAAGTTACAAGTTAATTTCCTATAAATTTCATTGTATAAACTTTTGTTGTAAAATTTTATATTTTGATGAAAAAAAACAGAAAATTACTAATTACCGTTAAACTAAGCGTTATACAAAAAAACAATAAATTAAAAGTTGTAGCTTTTTAAATGTTCTACAACTTTGATTATACACTTTTCCCGGAAAATACATATAAAGGCCGCAATCTTACGTTCAGAGCTCATCAACTTTGAAAAATAGTAAAGCACAGTTAACTCCTCCGATAGTAATGAATTTCATCACTATACAGCCAGACCCTGTGGTGAATGAAGTGAAGGTGTCATTTGCAGGGCTGAATGTAGATGGTTTTCAGAGGGCCTGGGATGTGGATAAGCATACTTTTCCACTCAGTGAGGAAGGTAAAAGGTAAACCATCTCACTCCTTGTTTTACTTAGTAAAGGTTCTATGGGTTCAAACCAGCCTTTCGGGTGATAACCTACACAACAATACATTTGTGCACATAGTACATCTTTTGCGATGGTACTCTCTAGTTAGTTAAAAATGTTTAGTGGATTTTCTCGACCAAAAATCTTTTACCATTTTGGCGCTCTTATTTAATGAATGGAATATATTTCTACACATGCCATAAAACTGGCACTGACTAATAAAAGTAATTTTCTACGAAAATTACAAACCGTTGTATGATTCTAGAGCGTAAACTTATTTACAATTTCAGCGATCAGAAAATACATAAATTTTCTTTCCTTAATATTACAGTAGCGTACAGAAGGCAAGACAATTCGAAACCTAAGATAGACAATTGGATTATTTTTCCAATTATAATTATAACAATTATTATAATTACAATAATAATACAACAAATATAATAATTACAATTATAATAGACAGCTCAATTACAATTATCTTTACAATGGGTTAGCTATGAATTATCAATATTATTTGAAGCAGGTAATAAATTCCCAGTAAAGCAAACATTGACACAGCCCTCTAGAGTTCACTGCCGTGCTGTATGAATACTAATATAACTAAATTACATCTACATGCACGGTGATTTCTTGATTTAATAAAGATCCTTAATGGAGAAGTAAACCACATGTTACATCGGTGTGGTAAAATTTATTAAAATATCTTACACATTATGGTATTTTCATCGAGGTTTATATCTACACGATTTTATTCATCAATTTGGGCAACATATAAAAAACCGCTAATAAATAATATGTTAAACCCTTAAACCAATCAATAAATTAACAAAGAAACCTCATGAAAGTCAAAGATCAAAGTACTGTCTATTATAAAAAAATATTTCTATAATAGAAATTATAAACCCCAAGGACAGAATTCCTTTGAATTTCGCCCCTAAGAATTTCATTTATAGGTTATTTCTTTGTTAAAGAAAGGGAGTGTAATCCAGTTCGTATTTAAAAATTGTTTCCCACACCAATCCTGATAATGCACAGGTAAGGTCGCTACTTGATTTCTATTTCCTTATTACAAAGCCTTTTTCCAAATACTGATTTGTATAAAATCCATTGGCGGTAGAATTAAGCGCACTACTCGACCAGTAAAAAATACACATAAGTTGGAAATCTGCATTTACAGTAGCACTACCTTAAAGTTACTATAAAATTGCATTAAAGTACATGTAAATGGATTCAATAGTAATACAATTTAATCTCTTCTCGTTTAATACAGGTGGTTTTCAACAGCTGATTTTCGGAGACGAAGGTTCCTGGTTCAAATCCTAGTAAAGGTAGTTACTTTTATACGGATTTGAATACTAGGCAGTGGTTACCGGTGTACTTTGATGGTTGGGGTTTAATTAGCCATACTCTCTCAGGAATGGTCAGCCTGGGTCTGTACAAGACTACACCTCATTTACACGTCATACACATCATCCTCATCTCATTGGGTCATGGGGTTGCTTATTGTTCTGAATTGAACAGATTGCAACGTACACAAATTAGGAATAAAAAAAAAAAAAAAAAAAAAATACAGGTGGTACTTGATTTGCTGTGTTAAAGTCTGGTCAGACACCGACGTTAATTCTGAACTTCAAAAAAAGGAGTGAGTGATCTTATGTACTTCATTAGGACTTACAATAAGACCTTTATCATAATAATAAACATGTTATTGAATAAAGACGGAAATATTAACAATAATCCTTTGTTCATTGTTAATAAATTTACCTCAAATTTTGAGGAATTGCCATGCACTTAGAATCATTTTATCCTGTTTGACTCAATTTACTGTTTCTCTCAACTTTAATCATTTAATATTTTAAATAACTCTCAAGTTTTTGAGTATATTTTTAACTGTTTTTTTTTTTTAGTTTGTAAAGTCGCATCCACAGCTTGGTCATTAACGACTACTGTCGGTTTTGGTAATAAAACGTGTTTAAATTTCCAGACCCAAACGGGAATCGAATCCGGAACGTTTCGCTTTGTAGGCTAGCGCGCTAGTCACTACGCCACGAAGGCGGTCTTTCTAACTTTCTACCAATAAATAAAAGATTTTAAATCTTCTGATAGTATAGTAAATTTTGGGAACTTCAGTATAAACCAATGAATAAAAATATCAAGGGTTTTCAGCAAAACTATATAGCCTCGTTTCTGAGAATAGGATACCATTACTCTTGTCAAACAATTCAATCAGACGTAAATACGTTGTATCAAAAATAACAAGATTTTTTAGTATTATTTTAAAACAAATAAGATAAAGGCTGCCTTCATAGCGTAGCGATTAACGCGCTAGCCAAAGTGTTACCAGGCCAAAGTGTTACAAAGTGGTACCAGGTTCAATCCCCGACTAGAGTCTACAAATTACTACGATTTTAAACCCACCGTCCCAGTTCCATAACCCACAACATTCACTAATGACGAAACTGGAGATGCAACTTTAAATAAAAATAAACAATAAATTAAGAGATATAACATTTTTATACCCAATAATTTTTCAATCGTGCTTAATTTAACAGCTAACATTCTCAAGATTCACCCAAATTAGTTCATATAATTTAGTAACAAAGGTTTACGTAGCGACTATAAAAAATTAATATCTTGCATTATAATTTTATTTTCGTTTAAAATTTAAGATTCTGTAGTGAATATACCAACAAATATTGAGAAAACTTAATGCACCGAACCAAATTCAGACAACTAAATTACGGGCTTTTAAGGACTTCCAAGAAGAGTAAAAACAGAACACCGGGGTGGAGAGAAGAAAGGAGAAAACCCTAAACTGAGCGAATGCTGAGAATGTGGGGGTAAAAAAAGAACTTTCAGAATGGTCTTAAGTCCCCTCACGTGAGCTAAAATTGGCCGTATACGAGAGAGAAAAAATACCAACAAATTCAGTCATCAATTCAACAAAATGTAGATTTGTTTGGTTAACGAGAAAGTTATTAAGACATAACAAGCACGGTCAAGGATATGTAATAATAATACATAAATAACACTTATGAAGTGATATGAAGGTCTGTGAACTTAACAATAACTTTATACATTAAGAATAAAGAGCGGCAAGTAACTTAAGACAGAAATTATCCATCCTTAATTCACAACAAGGTTTACTAATCTAACTCTTCACCACTTGTTTCTATTTGATCTTCACAGTCACTGTTGTCTACAAGAACAACCTAAGCATGAGTAAACGTAAGCGTATACAAAACGAGTACTACACCAAAGAACATGTTAGTATGACATTAGCAACTTCTCTTATTACAAAAGCCATAAAATGAATAATAAATCATTACACAAGAACCATTTGCATCCCAATAACAAACAGTATTTAATTTTAATGACTATTAATTACGTTAGAAAAAAAGGATGAATAAATAATATTTAGACCTAATAGGTAAACCTAATTATTTATTTAAGTACCACTTAAAATAACTGATTTAATTACTTATAAATACATATATTTTAATATCCATCCATTTTATTAACAAATATATCGAACTTTTTGTAAAAGGGTTTAATAAAGCAATAGCAATGTAGAATACTACACAGTGGTATTGCTATTTCTTAATTTCAAACTCTGACAAGTGCAGCGAATTTAAAATTTACTCGTTAACATATGAAAAACGTGCATTAAGCTAATTGGATTTTAAACGTTTTAAAAGCTCATGTAAAACTACAGTAGACATGAACAATAAAAAAAGGATTGTGTTACATAATGTAGCTTTAAATTTATCAGCCATACTGTATAATTAAAATACAAGAATGTTCTGGTGGCTCAATTGGTAGGCCTAAGGACATACGAAGTGGCTATTAAATAACGAGACTGACTTCTAAAAAGTTTTATTTTTATTTTATACATAATTACTTATTGTCCTTTCAAAATACACTCCTTCTCTATCCCTGCAACGCTCCATGCGAATTTTCCATTGTTGGAAACAGTGCTGCAAGTCATCTTCTGTCAGCTCCTTCAGGACACGTGCCCCGCTTTCTCTTTTACAGCT
Organism: Catonia carolina; assembly: GCA_035578175.1. NCBI lineage: Eukaryota > Metazoa > Arthropoda > Insecta > Hemiptera > Achilidae > Catonia > Catonia carolina. Next base: position 310,061 of record JAQMRL010000022.1, on the reverse strand, counting down.
TCCATAGACTCAAATCTTGCCTCTTTTAATGCAGATTTCACCTTAGGGAACAGGTAGAAGGTAATAACATGTGGTGAAACGTGGTTTTTTTCTTATGATCTATAAACGAAGCGCCAATCCATGCACTGGAAGAGCAGAACTTCAGCGAGAGCCAAAAAAAGCTCGAATGAGCAAATCAAAATTTAAAGCAATGATAATTGTTTTTTTTTTTGATATCCATTGGATTGTGTACCTTCACTGGGTTCCTGAAAGTCAGTCAATTAATCAATATCACTACCTTGAGGTACTTTCTAAACTAAGTCAAAGAGTAAGGAAAAAACGCCCCGAAATGTGGAAGGACAAATCATGGGTTCTCCACCAAGACAATGGGCCAGCTCATTCCACGTTATCTGTCAAGAGGTTCTAGCCAAGTACAGCATCACAGTGTAAGAACATCCACCTTATTCACTAGGTCTTGCACCATGTGACTTCTACTTGTTCCATAAGGTGAAATCTGCATTAATTAAAAGGGACAAGATTTGAGTCTGTAGAAACTGACTTCCAGCACTGTTTCCAACAATGGAAAGTTCGCATGGAGCGTTGGAAGGATAGAGAAGGAGTGTATATTGAAGGTGACAATAAGTGATTACGTATAAAATAAAATAAAATTTTTTTACGTCAGTCTCGTTATTTAATAGCCACGCCTGGTATACACACTGCTATGTTGATGGTTCTGGGTTTGAAAATTGGCAACAGATCGAAGAATACCATTATAATAATTTTCTTTTTAAAACAACTGTTATAAACTTATAACTTTAAACAATAAAAAGTTAATTTCAATAATATTATTCCTTATGGTTTTACCACTGTATAATACATAACAATACAAATTTCACAATACATTCTTTACAATTTACTTATTAACATAAATCTTAATGTAGTTTTTATATTATTTCCGGTCTACACTAGCAATCTCAAATAATGTTAAATACATATAAGTTTTTATGAGTGTTAAATATAATTATGTTTTATTACACAAAATAGAACTAAATAACCAAGCGGTTATGAGGAATTTACATTTAAAAAAATCTGGTGTGAACCACTCACACAACTTTCTCTTGCCAATGCAAATAATGAACAATATAACCTAACATTAGTAATAAAACATTAGAAATAAACAAAAAACTAACCTCAAAAAACACAACCTTACTTTAATCATGACTGAAAGACGGAAAATGAAAATCAACCTCAGTTTGGCTTAAAAATACGGAAAATCACTCTTTCACGCTAAACTAGGCTCTGTGGAGAAAAATTATCTAAATAAAAGTTGTAGATCTTTCAATTTCCTATAAATTTGATTATATCCACTTTTGTCATAAAAATGCATGCTAAGGCTGAAATCTTAAAAAAAATCGATTTTTTTAGACGTTTTCGTGAGAAAAAACAGAAAATCGCTAATTACCACTAAACTAAGCGTTATACAAAAAATGTTTGATATAAAAGTTGTAGAATTTTAAATTCTCTACAACTTTTATTATACATTTTTGCGCTAATATGCATATTAAAGCCGCAATCTGAAAAAAAACAATTTTTCTACGTGAAAACAGCCTCCCCAAGAATTTCATCAGACATGGCGCCTACCCTATCTTGTAGAGCATAAAAAATGTAGTAAATTAAGCGATTTAAAAAAAATCATAGGACCAGTTTTTGAGAAAATCGCAAAAAAGTGAAAAATTACACGAATAAACTACTACTTCCGGTTGACCGATTTTGATGAAAATTCTGATAAATCTAGTTTAGCGCGAAAGAGTGATTTTCCGTATTTTTAAGCTAAACTGAGGTTGCTTTCATTTTGCGTCTCTCACTCATGATTAAAATAAGGTTATGTGTTTGAGGTTAGTGTTTTGTTTATTTCTTATGTTTTATTACTAATGTTAGGTTATATTGGTCATTATTTGCATTGGCAAGAGAAAGTTGTGTGAGTATTGCACACCAGATTTTTATAAATCCAAAATATTTCGCATGTTTTTTGTTGTATAAACCTATTTCGAAAAACACATGCTTAATGAGATAATGTATAATTTAGTAAAAGTTATGTTTTTGAAGAAAAACCCGTAATTTTTCAAATACATCGTCATTGTTTAACAACTATTTCACGGATTAACATAAAAACTGGCAGGTGTGTTCTGTAATATTTATGGCAAACAATGATGCTATAAAATTTAACAGAAAATCATTACTTTTATATTACGACAATTTTTATATTACGACATAACTTTTACTACATTATACATCATCTCATTAACTTTGTTTTCTTAAGTAATTTAAAAAAACAAAAACTTTGTTGTATAAAAATACGTCATTTCCGACAAGGTTAAGTAGCTTAAAAAAATTAGAAATGTTTTCTGAAATGGGTTTACAATCCGCATACTGCTCCTCTCTGCCGGAGGCCATCAAGTTATAGACAGACAGTAATGTGCCTTTATAAATGCCAAAGTCGAGAAGTCAATTTATCTATTTTTCTATGTTGTTCTTCTGCAAGAATTAATGTGTACGAATAAAAATGTAATTTAGAAAATAAAATAATATCGTTGAACTTCGATAAAACAAAATCGAGAATCCTGGGAAAAAATTCTTTATATCGAAGTAACAAGAATTTCCAAGCTAATTTTTATTAATGAATTTTTTTCACGTTGTATGATGAATTAAATACAGTTAATTGTCTTAATAGACACGTCTTAATTAGTAAATTAATTTTTTTATAGATCATGTTTTACGTAATTACGGTTTCAAATACAGATACAGTAGTTTTAGGCCTCTGCGTTAGTAAATGAATTTCTGGGAAATACCGCTATTTCATTTTGTAAAGGCTGACAGGAACAGTACCTGTTGAACATCTCTTTAATCTATTCTGTTGTTATTGGTTATAAAGTAAGAAATTCGGGTTACCCCATTAAGGAATAAATTAAAATAACCTTTCATTCCTGCAAGTAGTTAAGAATACCCTCAGAGAAATCATATTACAGCGTGTCACTTCGTACTTACTGCATAACACTATTTCGTTATATCACTGTACTTATTCGTTAAATCGAGGTAAATTTACATATAGTTTAATTATAATGTCACAGTGCAGTAAAAAATTCGTATAATCAAGGTTTTCATTATATCGAAGTTCGACTGTATATTTTTTCTAGATGATTCAAAATTTTGGTAAGAGTTTTTTACAGTTAATTAATATTCCTAATTTCAATGTGTTATTCAAACGGAAAAGATTAAACGTAAAGTCAAAGAAAAAAATAAATATATAAACGTATGTTGTCGCGTTAACACGACACAAGACGAATAAAATGATGGGAAAGGGAACGGGTAATTATTGTTGCTAAGGCACAAAACGCAAAAAGGAGAAATTGAACAACTGAATTTAGCATGGTAGGCTGTATAAGTCCGTTTTGTGTATAGTATACTAAACTGTAGAACTGTAGTTCTGCAAGACTATAAACAAAAATTGTCGCAAACATCTGTTGGTATTCATTACTCCGACAATACGAATTTTATGAACTTCGATAATTCATGAAATTGAATACAAATTCTGCAACTTTGATAAGTAGGGCTACTAGTAAATTATTAAAAGTGGTAAATGAAAGCCAAAAGAAATTAAATAAAAATTTATCCGTTTCCAAATTAGATGTTATTAACTGTATTTCGTAAGGAAACGTTTGCGAATCATTTTGTTTTATTATAAATTTCAATTTATTAACAATTTTCATTAAACTAACTTTATTTTGAATCTTTGTTACAGAAAAATTAATAACTAGTAAAAAATATTAGAAATTTATTTGGTGTACGCTATTACACACAAATTTTTTAACAATATTTTTTTAATTCAACCAGACAGCACCTTACAATTTGTTCAACTTGTGAACAATGAGTACCAACTCTATTAAGAAATTTCAATGGCCTGATGTCTGCTGATATAGACTACTATTAACGAAAGTGATCATATCGCACTACCAGTGCAGCACTGTATTAACTCAAAAATCAAGTTTGAGAAAAACAAAGAAGAAGTTTCTAAGAGTAAAAATATCAGATGCTTGCAAAAGCCGTTCAATATAGTAACATTTTTATATTGTTACAATGTTGATAGAGATGTTTACTAATACATTATTAATAATTTTTACTACAAACTCATGGTTGTAATTTAGCAAATAAAAAAAACCAAAATATTTTCAGAAATTACACAACTGCTCTGACGGTGCGATATATTAACAAAAGTGATTTCGTACAGACCATTACAAGAATAAGTATAATTAAATTAAACGATGAAAAATTTCATTTAAAAATTAATTTAAGAAACACATTTGAAAGGTTACGCTAAGCCCAAAAAATATAAAATACATTTTGAAAAATTCATTGTGAATGAGAAACCTATAACTATCATAACAATATGAAAAACTTTAAATAATGATAGCAATAAAAATGTTGTTTAGGTAATCAGCCGAAAGGCTGGTTTGGACCTGTAGAGGTTTTACTAAGTAAAGCGAGGAGTGAGGTGGTTTACCGTTGCCTTCCTCACAGAGCGGAAACGTACGCTTATCAGCATGCCGGGCTCTCTGAAAAGCACATATTTTCCACTCTGTAAATAACACTTTCACTTCATTCACCACGGGGTCTGGCTGTATAATAAAATTCATTTCTTTTAGAGGAAATAACTCTGATTAGTAGTGTCTTTAACACCTCTACCTCTTCTGTTCTTAAACTATTCAGTCATTTAATTAGCTGACCATGTGATAAGAAACAGAACTATTTATTTTAGCCCTGCAACGAACAGATTGAGTGTGAATAATTTGACACTCCACCTGTCTGTTATGGGCAAGAAAAATAAAGAGCTGAAAAGATACTTAAAAAAAAATCGTAGTATAACTTATGATCATTGACAAATTAAAACGGAAAAAGTAATTAACACAAATAAATCTGTTATTTATTGCTTGCAACAAAACGATTCGCCTGATAGAAGTAAACATTTATTTCCTCTTGAAATAACAAATATTTTCTATAAGGGCTTTCTTAAAAATTCAAAAGTTTTTGAATGACCCACAAAAAGCGAGGACAAAAGAAAGGTAAAAGCTAGATGTAAGGTGCTAAGAAGTAAAGGAACTAATAGGGAGGGTAAAGAAGAGAGTACGGGTGAATGTGGCTAGGAATCCACCCTACCCTTCTTTCTTCCGGTCCTCGACCTGTTTACCTGTAGTAGTACTATGTGCCGGCGCACCTACACACAACAAATACCACACACGAGATACAGCCAAACCATCCTTAAAGGTAAAAGATACGTGGAATATATAGAATTTCCCACATCTTCGGAATAGAAAGACCTACGTGCAACAGATATTACAAGCTTTTATACTTTTCTTTTTGTACAAGGTTACACTGTAAAACCTCTTCAATAATTTCATTTGAAACTAGTTTCATTTAACGACGAGAAAAAGAACATAACTGAACGAAGACTATGGTATGTTCATACCAGACAGGTTGTCGACATTTTAACGATTTATATAAAAAAAAAAAATTATAACACTGTCATTTATTTTATTTCCGACTTAAGGAGTAATTATTAAATATTTAATCGTTAATGCTGTCGGAACAGCTTATTACATAATCGGCAATATGACAAAAAAATTTTGAGTTTTTTTTAAGTACTTGAGAAATAACGGTAAACCTGCTTTGTTGTTTAGGTCAACAGCCAGAAGGCTGGTTTGAACCTCTAGAGGTTTACTAAGTAAAAACGAGGAGTGAGGTGGTTTACTATTGCCTTCCTCACTGAGTTGAAAGAGTATGCTTATCAGCATGCCAGGCCCTCTGAAAAGCACTTACTTTCTATCCTGCAAATGACACCTTCACTTCATTCACCACAGAAACCTGCTTTAAAAAGTATATATTATGTTGAATCTGAACTTTTTTAACACTTCCAGGACTTTTTCATAGAAGACCAAAAAATTTAGATTCTGATGTGAAATATTTTATCCCGCGTATCTAGTTTTATTTTAGTGATTAACATATCACTTAATCAGCATATAAATAAATACAAAATCACCTTCCAAACATTCCGGCTTGCATAAACAACAAAATACATCCACTATACAGTTTAAAAAACTCAAACACATTCGGCTAGAAAAATAATTTTCAAATAAATCGTAGGAGCCGTGTAATGCAGTTTATCGTTAACCAACGAGCGTTGTCCGGCAAAACTCAGCTGCGTGGGAAACTTTGAAATTTAAATTACCTCTAGAAACTGTCACTACAATAAAGAAAACGAACGTCGCGGTCGAGCGCCAACTTATGAACCGCCCATCTGTCAAAGCGCTGCCCACGGCAGAGTCGACTTTGAAAATTCATAACTTACCTTCGGGGCGGTGGATTCTTTTGAAAATTTCAACACTTATGGAGAAAAGGACGGGAAATTCGGAAAAAATAAGCGGAAAGGATCTGACGGTCAGTTAATTAATTACGATTTTTTTACAAAAATAAAAAATAAATATTTATTGATTTCGTCAGTGAGAACGAAATTGATTTTACTAAAATATTATTGTTTAAATAAAAAATGATTGACTAAATATGAAAAATAAATTTTAAGAATTTAAATTTTGAAAAATAATATTAAGTTATATTTTGTTCAGATAGAAGAAACACCTTACCACTGATAAGATGATGAAATGATTGTTAATGATGTTGATATAATAAAACATTAACAGATTCTTTATAGTTCATCTAGTAGGTTTGGTATTCAAATACCTACAAGTTAACATTTTCAATGTTACAAATTTGTCTTTGTTTATTTAACGTCGCATCAACTACAATGGTCATTAGCGACAACGTTGGGTTGTAACTATACAGATAAAGTGATTTTCTGTAACGTATGAAAATATGCCGTGTCTGAGTGGGATTCGAACCCAAGACCGCATGATGAGAGGCGAGCACGTTACCAACTACGCCAAGCGGCCGGCCTAAACAAAAGTTTTTATCGATGACCTTCTGTATCAAATAAATATTTTTCACAGATAAATAATTAGAATGAAAGATTATTTTTAAATTAACAAACAAACATTAATCTATATAAAAAAAGTTGAGTTAATTAAAAAATTTTTACATGAAATATGAATTATTTATGTTTTATAAAAATACAATTTGGAAAATATATAAACAAATATTCCAACGGTGAATTTTGAAAATCATTCATTTTTAAATAAACATCTAATTTTTTTTGACTGCTGCAGCCGTTTTTGTGAAAAACGCAAAAAAAATTCCACGAATAAACTACTACTTCCGGTTGATCGATTTTGATGGAAATGTTCGTGTCGGGTCCCGTAGTGGTACCTAACTTAAATTTCAAGTTTCAATTTCGTACAATATTCCGTTCTTGATATATTTTGTTAACGCGCGCGCGCACACAGACCAACCGCTAAAAACATGTATTTTTGAGGGTTTTTTTTTGTTTTACGTTTGACTGTTTTGCAATTTCTGCTAATGCAGACGGTGGAGAATACAATATATGAAAATGAGTGATGAAAAAATCCCAGACCTGACCGGGAATCGAACCCGGTTTAGAATTTTTGGGTTCATGGGGTCTGAAAACGTGTACCCTACATCTGTAGAACTCAATTTCGAAAAGTCGATATGAAAACAATACTTTCCTTCCCTACATATTCGTAATATAGCATTTTTACTTTTCTTTCGCAAGCGAAAGTAATAACCGAGAATTATTTACCAGAATCTTTAAGATAAGCAAAGGGGTCAATATTACGGGTTAAAAAATTATACTAGCCTGTAAGTATTCAAGATTGTAAGCATAGCAGGACTACATATAATAGGGCTGGGTCATTCTTTTGAAATTGCAAGGTGCCGACTGATGCACCAGGGGATTGAAGCGGACGTCATCCGCATACATCGAATTTTCAAAGTTACTGAAATGTAGTTATGTAGTTATTGTAGTATCTGTCCACATAATAACACACTATTACAGTCCTGCATCAACAGTAGTCGAGATAATTTATGTTTCTGTGTGTTATTGTGAAATTCGAATTATTGTACATACTGTATTTTATCAAAATATTGATTAGTGAATTTATCTAAACGCTAAATTGTGACATTCTTTAATTTAAAACAATTAACTTGACGGACAAAAACAAATTTTTATAAGGTGTTGCATGTGTTATTATTTATGGTTTTAGTAATTAGGTATTTGTTATATGCACAAGTTATTATTTTTGGTTTAGTATTAAACCAAATGGCCTATTAGTCAAACACCGATAAAAATAAACAATGGTGATGTGTGCAGTAGCCACTTGTAAAAACGATTCCAGGAAAAGAAAAAAACTAATTGTATCACCGATTCCTTAAAGATCTGATCTCTTTGACTTTAGTGTCTCAAAAATGCGTATGTGTGCAGTGATCATTTTTACGATATTGTTTACGACCATGATATGAAAAATAGACTTCTTGGGCGTCCGGAGAATAAAAATTAAAAACGTCATCTGTCCTATGCCGTAAAAACCCATCATCACTACTGATTGTAATTCAGCAACTGTTAGATCCGAACGACTTCTTAAACGAAATATTTTATCCTCAGCTGTAGAGGATTTACATAAATTAAGTCCAAAAAAACTCTAGAGCTGACCAGAATTCTTTGAATGAAATTCCTGTCACTGCCAAGAAAAAGAAAGAAAACAAAAATTTACAAGAAATTCATACTTTTATATAAGTAACGGAAGCAAAAATGATTAAAACAACCTTTTAACTGATGGCATAAAAAAACAACGTGAAATTAAACTGAAAATAAAATACCATATGCGGATTTATTCATTCATTAAAAAGCTGCGATTTAACAGTAAAGATGAATTAAAACTTAAAAAACTTTTATTGAAAAAAATAATACGAAAGGCAATAAATTTAAATTACTAAGATACGCTAATAATACCAAAGTAGTAGTAGGATTTAACCTACATTATTTATTCTGCATAGATAATAGTTATTTTAATAAGAATAAAATAAATGAATAAATAAAATCTATTTTATTAATTAATTTACCTATGAATCAACTTTCTTGGAAGTTATTTTACAAACAGCATTATTATATAAAAAGAAGAAATTACTTTTTTATATTAACTGTATTAGGAAACAAATATTTTACATATATTAAGATATAAGAAAATTAATTCCTTATAACGGGTTTTTCTATGCCAGTAGAGTAGAGTAAACAACTGTACAAAAGTAATAATATAATAAGCGAATTGGGATAAACTTGCCAGCGAGCATTATAACAAAGTTCTTGATTTGAAACTCGTCTTGCTTGGATGTAATCTAAAGAAATTAAGCAAGAGATGGCCTTTTGCCAATTTTACCAGAAAGCAACGAAGCGCAATTTCATCAATCAGTCTCTTGTTATACATCATATGTACTGGATGATCAAAAAATTAATAGTTCTACTCATGATATCGTAGAACGAAATTTTAGCTTTAAAAATTTTTAAATGCCTTTCATTGGTGGCAATTTTTTTAAATGTCATTTTGTTTAGTCCGTCCGTCCATCACACCCAGATGTAAGACACTACAAAAGATACTAACAAACGGTTTTCGGATTTGTAATCTACACAAAAAGTTGCTGGGTCTAAATTGGGTTTGTAGTTTCGGTTTCGACCGGAAGTCAAAAAAATAAAGTCAGAAACTACAAGAGATAACAACAAGACGCGTCGTCTCATGAAAGGGATTTTTCTTTCTATCGGTTGATTGAAGAACGTCTTACTAAAAAAGTTATTTAATTTAAAAAACAGTTTATTTTAATACATTTTCATATTTTTAAGAATAGTTCTGTTTAGGTCACCATCCGAAAGGCTGGTTTGAATCTCTAGAGGTTTTACTAAATAAAACGAACAGTGAGGTGGTTTACACTTGCCTTCCTCACTGAGTTGAAAAGTATACTAATCAGCAAGCAAGACCCTCTAAAAAGCACATATTTTCCACCTTGGAAATGACACCTTCACTTCTTTCACCACAGGGTTTGGCTGTTTAATGAAATTCATTACTTCTAGAGGAGATAACTCTGATTAGAGTATTTTACACCTCTACCTCTTCTATTCTTAAATGCTTCAGTCATTTCTTTAACTGATCTTGTGATAAGAAACAGAACTAATTTATGTAGCCCTGGAACTAGCAGATTAAGTGCAAATAATTTAATACTCCACATTTCTGCTATGGGCAGGTCATGAAATCGTAGAACCAAATTTTTGCAAGAAGGATTTTTAAATACATTTCGTTTATTCTTTTGGTTGATTGAAAAAAACATCTTATCGTAAAATGTAATTAATTTAAGAAACACTTTATTTTAAAACACTGCCGTATAGTATAGCATTTCCATAGAATACAAATGCTCCCTAGCACAGGCAAAATATGCACGATGTCTTAAAGGATATTCTTCAACTATTTTTAAAGTTGTATTTATTTGTTTTGTATTCGACTACTCAGCATTTTAAGGCAAGGGGAGATAGATGAAAATTATTGAAAAAATACCAGACCATACCGGAAATCGCATCCGAAATTTGGGCATAGAAGCCAAATTACGCAAATCACTATACCAAAGGATCGTTTATTATACGGTGTACTCGTAGACATTGCGGAAGTTAAAAATAAGTTCTAAAAATTATTTTAAAGAACATTTATCGCTGCAACAGTACTTTAAAATACTTTACACATTTCTAGTGAACAAGTTATCAGTAAAAAAATTTAACCATGACCATTGATGATGTTCAATGCTCATTCATGCAAAAGGCTGCCGACAAAATGCCTATTTACTTATATTGTTTTTATTTTTTAAAGGACTTTTAGAACTTCAAAGAGATTACATAGTATGTTATGATTTATTGTAATTAGAATGCGTGTAAAAGTTTGGGAGGTTCTCTCCATAGTTAAAGAACAACAAATTACAATATATTTAAAAGTACATTACGTTTTATTTAAAAATATAAATAAGGCAAAATTTAGCTAAATAAACACTAAAACACACTACTTTGCCCATAACAGACAGGTGGAGTGTCAAATTATTTACACTCAATCTGTTAGTTGCAGGGCTAAAATAAATAGTTCTGTTTCTTGTCACATGGTCAGCCAATTAAATGACTGAATCATTTAAGAACAGAAGAGGTAGAGGTGTAAAAGGCACTAATCAGAGTTATCTCCTCTGAAAGTAATGAATTTCATTATACAGCCAGACTCTGTGGTGAATGAAGTGAAGGTGTCATTTGCAGAGTGGAAAATATGTGCTTTTCAGAGGGCCCGGCATGCTGATAAGTGTACTTTTCCATTCAGTGAGGAAGGCAATGGTAAACCACCTCACTCCTCGTTTTACTTAGTAAAACCTCTACAGGTTCAAACCAGCCTTTCGGCTGATGACCTAAACAACACAAACACTAAAAATAAAACCACAAATATAATAAAATTTATTTAAAAAAGCAGAATACTGAGAAACCAAAGTCACTGAAAACAATGCATTAGGTTTTCGATAAATACAATAACCTTCGTTTGTTTGACAAGTGATTTTTGATACGCAGCTAAGCACGTGAACAGTCTGCATCCTGAGACACGGAAAAAGTTATGGCGCCAACTGCCTGGATCAAGTTATAGGATACGTAAGGGCAACATTTTGCTGATAACGGGCAGGTGGAGTGTTTATTATTTGCACTCGATCTGTCGGTTCCAGGGCTACAACAAATAGTTCTGTTTCTTATCACATAGTCAGCCAATTATAAGACCGAACTATTTAAGAATAGAAAAGGTAGAGGTGTAAAAGACACTAGTCAGAGTTATCTCCTCTGAGAGTAATGAATTTCACAATACGGCTTGACCATGTGGTGAATGAAGTGAAGGTGTCATTTTCAGGGTGGAAAATGGATGCTTTTCGGAGGGCCTAGCATGCTGATAAGCTTACTCTTTCAACTCAGTGAGGAAAGCAATAGCAAACCACCTCACTTCTCGCTTTTACTTAGTAAAACCTCTAGGTTTCAGTCTTTCGGCTGTAGACCTAAACAACAACAAGGACAACGCAGCCTTTGATCAATGAGATATTTCAGATAAAACCCAACTATTTCTATTTTCATCCAATATAAAATGCTCTCTTTTATTTATTCAGTCTTGAAAACAAAAATTATGTTTAACAAAAATTTGGATCACCCTGTGGCCCTTCTTATTAATAAACAAACTCAACAATTTATTGATACACCGATTAACAACAGCATATCAAATAGATTCTAAAGAAGATTGTGGTACAAGTATTTTATTATATTACTACTCTTAAATAACTTTAAATTGCAGCCGACAACACCTGTTGTCACACAACATCTTTAGTTTATGCAAAATAATAATTATACAGTAAGATAAAGTTATAGGTGAGATAACAAAATAACCTTTCCGTTTTGTCAATATATTAAATATTTTAAAATAATTTATGTAACTCTTAATTAAATTAAATAACATATGTATTTTTCTCGAAGAACATAATTAAAATGTGTTATGAAGATTATTGCCGAAACAATATTATTATAAAGTAAAACATGCGATAAAAAGTTCATGTTAATTCTTACCATGTTAACCTAAATAAAAATTTCTGTAAGAAAAAGATTGTTCTGCATTATAGAACTAAATTTTGTAAATTTAAACTTGAATAAAACATACGAAGATGGGTTTTTAATGCAACATTTATGACCCGATAATCCTATTATGAAGTACTATAGGTTTCATAATCATAGACACCCGAGTTAGAACCCTTGTGTCTCCAAAACTATGAGTCGGATTTTAACATACTTTACATCAAAATTTAGCTCAATTTGTTCTGCGTTGACCCATAATAATCCTATATTTTTAATGTTGTTTAAAAATTGCCATATCAATTGGCAATAAAAATTGCCATATCAAAAAGTTCATGTTAATTCTTACCATGTTAACCTAAATAAAAATTTCTGTAAGAAAAAGATTGTTCTGCATTATAGAACTAAATTTTGTAAATTTAAACTTGAATAAAACATACGAAGATGGGTTTTTAATGCAACATTTATGACCCGATAATCCTATTATGAAGTACTATAGGTTTCATAATCATAGACACCCGAGTTAGAACCCTTGTGTCTCCAAAACTATGAGTCGGATTTTAACATACTTTACATCAAAATTTAGCTCAATTTGTTCTGCGTTGACCCATAATAATCCTATATTTTTAATGTTGTTTAAAAATTGCCATATCGAGGTTGGAAGACAAAAAGAGCCGGTTTTTTTGGTAGCGCAACAAATTTCATGCGTTTAGAGGCGTGTAACTCGATAATTTTGTTTTATTAACAATATTCTGAATCCTTGCTATTTTGCTAACCGCTCGATCGTTCGGCAAACTACCGTTTTATTCAGCGTAAAAAAACTTAGTACGAATATGTTAATAACATAAAATATTGATTGGCCAATGTTGTGGTAGAATTTTTAAAATTTTGAAAAATAGACTAGTTAATGCGGGGGGTGGGCGCTACTATCCATATTGCCTGAATCTGACTGTCTACCTGAATTGACAATGCAGTCTGTCAATTCAGGTAGACAGTCCGACAGAATGTTACGTATACAAACTGGCGACATAGATAGTAGCGCCCACGCACCGCATTACCCAGTCTATTTCTCAAAATTTTAAAAATTCTACCACAACATTGGCCAATTAATATTTCATGTTATTAACATATTTGTACCGAGTTTTTACGCTGGATAAAACGATAGTTTGCTTGTGCCGAACGATCAAGCGGTTACCGAGATAGCAAGGGTTTAGAATATTGTTAATTAATCGAATTTTAAAAAAAAACGTACGAATTTGAAATTTCGTACACGCTATAAGAATATAATTTTCTATGTTGTGTTAAAATTTCAAACATTTTGGTCAAATAGTTATCGAGTTACACGCCTCTAAACGCATGAAATTTGTTGCGGTAGCAAAAAAACCGGGTCTTTTTGACTTCCAACCTTAATATGGAAATTTTTAAACAACATTAAAAATATAGGACTATTAAGGGTCAACGCAGAATAAAATGAGCTAAATTTTTATTTAAAGTACGTTAAAATCCGATTCATAGTTTTGGAGATGCAAGGGTTCAAACTCGGGTGTCTATGATTATGAAACCAATAGTAGATACAATTCTAAAAACTCTGGTAGTCACTTTGAGTCACGAGTTTACCCTTGTTTGTAACGAGGGGTAAAGGAGGAAAAGCATCAGTGCGCATGCGCGACTGCTTTAATTTCAGTACAAAAAACACAACTTATACTATACCCAGAACATAAACAAGGTGCACCTAAGAAGTTTTCACTTCTGTGTGTGACAGTTCAGATTCTTTTACTGTTCAGAAAGAGTGCAAGATGCGCCTAAAGAAGTTTTCACTTTAAAAAAATATTCAGTTGGGATTTGAGAAAATTACATGCACAAAAATTAAATAATTACCAGGGCATAGTCAAACATAATTTAAACCACTTTCATTGTTTTGATTAAATAAAAAATCGACCTAAAATTACTGTGTCCTAATTAGTATTATGAACATATTAACTAATTAATAAAACATATCAACAAACAATGATATTATTAATACCCACGACTTGAGCGACCATAATCCAACCGTAAATCTAAATGTAATACAGTACAACAAAAATTCAATTGAAGTACTTCATACAACATAATAAACCTATACAAATTTCATTATCAATTCTTTTAAAACACCCAAAATATGGTTCCATTTCATTTGTAAAAAAGACAATCAATAAATCGCAAAAAATGTCAATCAAACACAGTATACTATAATTATACAACAGCTAGACTCCAAAGTTGAAAACAATTTGTAGTTTGCAAAGTAAAAAATAGAATGTAATGAGTTGTGAAAAAAGGCAGTTGGAAACTCCCTTTTAGTTGCCATACCACTATTTCCGACAGCTGCTTTTCCTTTCATCTCTCCCCCCATACCGCTCCCTAGCAGCACCGTGAATAAAAAAAATATGAAACCGACCAATAAGATTAAAATGCTGTGTATGTAAATACAACACATCGAATACAGAGATTACTAAGTGTATTAAAATTCCGATCCTCAATATACAATGTATGTACATTAAAAATATGTAATATACACTCAAAATTATCTACTTATCTACGTGCTACTCAAATAAATTCAAAAGTTCACTAGATGTAACATGAAAATAATATTCCAACACCAAAATGGAAAATTTTACCCCATACAAGAGTTTGAATTATCGAAAATGAAGAGCCGAAAATATTATTTTTCTTCTTTTGATAACAAATATAGTATTTATGCAAGACCCGTATTAATATCATCCTAATGTAATTCAGCTTTCGTGAAAATCAAAAGAGAAAATTTGATACAATTGATTAAAATACTAATCTGGCATTGTGCGCTTATTAATAATAAATCCTCATTGGGATGAATTACACAAACTGGTTTATTGCTTTCCCCAGGTTCACTTAACAACCGCTTTTGAGGAATTACATTATGTAATTAAACCCTTAGGAGCTAAAAATAAAAGAAAAACTAAACTAAAGGAGCTAAAAATAAGTGTTGTATAAAAAGGGTCGATATAAAAAGGGTTACTTTTCAAAAATATCGCTTATAATACTAGAACAAGTTCGAACTTGTAGAACTGTAGCTCTTCAAGACGGTACAAAAGTAATATTTTTTGCTTTAGGGTAGTTAACACTTATTTTTCTCTTACGAGCACTAGGTAATGTAAATTTTTTAGTTTGTCCTGTCAACCTCTAAGGAACACAAATTCCGGATTTCAGCTTTCAAGGTGACTGAGCAGTTATTGGTAAGTGAATATATGAACCAGTAAGGTAATGTACACAGAAGAGTTCAGTAAAGTATTTACATGAAACCGATTATTTTGACATAATTTTACTCAACTGAGCTGTTCAAAATCTTAAAATTACCACTTTAGAAACAACTGCGTCATGTACTAGATTCGATTACATCTTCTTAGATAAATGATTTTAAATAATTTAAATAAAAGAATGTCGACAGGAATATTTTAGCCACAAAATTATTTTCCCGGTTCCTTACAAAAACTATAAAAATAAATAATTCAAAATTTTAGAAGAATAGGCCTACTCTAAAATATACGTAAATAACCCAGTAAATTATTACAGCGTTTTTTTTAAATCTGAACATTTTTCAAAATAAATAAATGGTAAAGTACCAAACTAAATCTAAAGAAAAGAAAAAAATTCATTCAACCATTCATTTTCCCCATTCATTATTGTCTTTTTAACTACACCGACAATAAAGAGGAAAGGTAGTGAATTAAAATATTGTAAACAAAAATAAATGTACTTTGAAAGAATATAAATTCAGCAGATAAATCCAATTTAGAGATAAATGGAGCAGAACGAAATTAAAAAAAAAAAAGAAAACAAAAAACGGATGCAATACAAATTAATTATTCAAAAGAATATGCAAAATAAAATTAAGCGTGCAATTTTATAGCCGTATGAATTAACTTATAATTCAATTAAATACGGATTATTTATTCTTACAAATAATTAATACATTTAAAATAACGGATAAATATTTATTATCGAAATAGTATTTTAAATAAAACAATTTCAGAAGTCGTAAAATACACAACCTACAAAATCAATGACAGAAATTTCAATTTATTTTCTAACTAGAAAATTTCAATTTATTACTACTCTTTAATAAAATAATATAATTCAGAACTAAATAAAGATTGATTGAAATAAGATTTTCAATTATTTTAGAATAATAAGTCATTTCCGAAGAGAACATTATATCGTGATCGAAATTAAAATCACGATAACGTGACTTAAAATGTCTTGTAGTAACAATGGCAATAAGATCTTTGCAATAAAACATAAATATTGGATTAAAACAATAGTTGGTATTCAATATTAAAAATTAAATTGCGAAATATGACCATACCAAAACTTGGACAATACAAAATCCTGTGTTGAACCATCAAAAGGTGTTTCAGTTAATATTGCAGACTGAAGAAATTAAGATGTATTTGTACAAAGCGGATTTTACTTATGTCAACAGAACAAATTCTGCGGTAATAGAGAGAATATCTTTATTAAATGTCACTGGCCATTTCATGCACACTCATTTTCCACGCTTGTTCGTCTTTAATAACAAGCACCGCTGTCTAAAAGAATGAAATTTGAAAAAAATATTAATTTTTTGAAGCAAATTTATTAGCTGTAAAATAACTTCATATTAAATGGTTATAAGACCGTAAAAGTAGTATAGGGTCTTTTCTGTTTTGTGTATGCCACTATCAAATCCGAATTCCCTGAAGGGTTTCACAAGTGTTCATTTCTCCCACTCACTGCCTAAATTATAAACTCAAACTGAGACAGACACACGCACGCGTACATACGTCCTTCCCAGTCCCAGTTTATAGTAAAAAAAATACTATGTTACACGTTCTGTTGTTTTATTTCTTATTAAAAATTTCAAAATTTATAGTAGACTGACTATGCAGACTTTGTAGTAATTAACTATGAAATCGGAGTGGTTGACATTACGCAGGAATGTTGCTAATTAGATTGGCACGCTAGACACTGGAGTGGGAGAATTGTGTAACCCTTCAGAGAATTCGGATTTGATAGTGGCATACAGAAAACGGAAAAGACCCGTAGTATATCCTAGTTAAGAGAAGTGCAAATATTTTGTCCCATAATTTCATAAAAATGTCTTTTTTTGGTGTAGTGATCAGCGTAATTTTCTTCTATGCCAAGGGTCATGGATTTGATTCTCGATAAGATCTGGAATTTTTTATCTATCATTTTTATCTATCACTGTTCAGTGTTTGCATAAGCCCTATTGTGCACACACTCGGACGTAGAACAAAAAAAAAGTAGATAAAAAGCTCTGAAACTTAATCTTTAAAAGTGTATTATCTAAATGTCGCACAGTATATCAGTACACTAAAACAGAAAACTATTGCAAAAACTTCCTCCTTGGAAAAAATTCCGACTGTCATTAGAAAACAAGAAGCAAAATCTACTTTTGAGAAAGCATTATTTGTTGAAATCTATATTATTAAAACATTTGTTTTAATACGAGGCCAGTATACACATATTTAACTAAATTTTTAATTATTACCTCTTTAACAATAAAATTATTATATTATTTTTAACTGTATAATTTAACTACATTTTTAAGGCGAACATCGAGTTATTAAATCGAATATACTAAAAATTCCAAAAAAAGTTCAAGATACTTATCAACTTTAGTATGACACTAAAATTAATTTTTAGTGTTTTTTATTAAACTTAATAAAATTACCAAAATGGTCTAGGAACGTTTCGAAACGTTCACACCGAGCTGGTTCACTAGCTCTAGTCAATCACATGACCTTTTCTCCTCTACTAGCGCTAGTTAAATCAAACACATTCAAAGCCACAAGCGCTTTAACTTAACTAGCTGCTAGTTGTTCGTTCCCACGACGCTAGTACTACAGCTGCTAGTCTACTAGCAGCTAGTAAACTAACGTCGTGGGAATAGGCCTGTAGTATAGCTTGCTTGGTAATAGTTTTATATCTATTCTGTTACAACTGCGAATCATTAATTTCATCTTAACATGTTACGAATAACAACCTATCTTGTATTTAAATACAACATGCACATTCAAACATAATAAAATGTTAAAATAAATGTTCATTTACAATCTGTAATTCAACTTAAGTTATTTCAACGTATATTATGCATAATATTAAAATGAATAGTATAAGTACATACTAGTACATATAAGGGCCGGATGATGGTTGTTTGTACTACACATAAGGTATTAGAACGCGCGCACACGACCGTTACTCAGCAGGTGCTCTGCCATACTTATTAGCTAATACATTTAAAAACAAAAATGAAAAATTATAGAATAATAATTTATCCGGTTGAAAGGATGTTCTTTATAGCGACTATTTGCAATTAGATAACGGTTGGTTTTAATTGTAACGCAATACAACGTCAACATTATTAAAGCATAAATAACAAATAAATTACAATTTTAATTTCTATTAAATCGTATCAACTGATACTACTTGATCCCCATTAATGACTAAAATAGTTACAGGAATTTTTACACTTAATCTGGGAATTTTCCCCACCCTCATTCAGGAACTACCGGTTTTTAATTAAGACTACCATTCTACTGATGACCTATAGCGATGACAAAATTCGAGAATAGTTTTTAACATCATCTTAAAGGATATGATTTTTTTTTTGTCATCAATCTCTCGACTGGTTTAAATTAGTTCTCAAGCTGTTCTATCTTGCGCAAGTTGTTTTCCTTATCCACATACCTGTAACACCCTACATTTTTGTAATTTGCTTTAAATATTCTAACCTTTGCCTCCCCCTACAATTCATTCCCTCTATATTCCCCTCCATTATTGATAGAACAATACCTGGACATCTTAGCATTTTGTCTTAAGGATATGATATGGTTTTATTTATTTTTTATTTAAAAACGCATTAAATATTTGGTCATTAACGACTACGGTGGATTATGTAGCAGTAACTGTGGGACTTCACACGTGAAAATTTCCAGACCCTGGCTGGGAATCGAACCCGGGACCTCTGCGTAATGCGCTAACCACTACGCTACGGAGGCGGCCCCGATATGGTTTTATTTTTTTAAATTTAATCCCTAATGTGCGTATATACGTTCTAATCTGTTTAATTAAAGACAATAACCAACCTCATGACTGAGTGAGATGAGGATGCTATGTAGGATCCGAGTCTACCGAGTCTTGTACAGAGACTCGGGTAGGCCATTTCTGAGAGATTATAGTTAATTGAATCTTAACCAGAAAAGTACACCGGTAACCACTGTCTAGTACCCTATTCAAATCCGTATAAAAATACTGTATCTACCTTTACTAGGATTTGAACCACTGACCATCCCTTTCCGAAAATCAGCTGTTAAACAACTGACTTGCGGAGGTAACCCAACCGCTAAACCAACCCGGTTGAGCGGCAGATATGACAAATGTATTCGTTTATTGATTATACCTATTATTATTAAGTTGGGGGAACAGAATCACCCACCTTTAATAATATTCAAATTCATATGATTTTGGTACTTAAAATGATGTGCTCGGTAATGTCGATCAACTTAACGCGATCTAAAATTACCTTATTACTTGAGATTTCTTCTTCATTTTCAATTGCTCTATCCGGTCCGGATGTTTGTGATCATCATATCTTTGATAGTTTTCTTCTGCTGCTCGAAAGAGTTGCACCGAGGTAACACCAAATAACTTTCTCAGATTAGAGGACCATATTCTTCTTCTACCAGGTCCTAGAAATGCCTTTGACCTTTTCCTGAATAGGGATTTGAAGGAGTCTGTACTTGTTCACGTGTCTTACGATACACCCGAAATACTCCAACTAGCTCAGGCCGAATCCCATTCCCTAAAAGAATTTAGAACTGTATTCAACTCCAGATATTCAAAATATTTTGACACTATAACATTTCAAAAACTTGAATCTTTTTGGTGGCGTCCAGTAGGGTCTGTATTTCAAAGCCATACAGTAATGGAAAGAAGATCCAAGTGACTAATATTCTTTTTCAGTTCCAGGCGGACATCCTTGTAGCAAAAGAACGATTCAAATATGTAAATGACTGTTTGGGTTTTCGATTCGACTTTTGATCTTTTTGGAATATTCCCAGCTATTATTTAATGTAGGTCTACATAAAAGCCAGGAATAAGTTGAAACCTGCTCGATTGCCACATCCTCGATATCCATCATGGTTGGTTAACACAAGATGACTTATAAATAACCATAACCTTGATATTTTTAACATTGATATCCAAGCCAAATTCTTGGTTTCTTGAGAATAACATAATCTAAAATAACAAGGCGATATCAGGAATTGAATGTTCTTTAACAGTATTAGTGGTATTTAAAAACGAGGGCCGTTTCAGTACCACATATTTATTTGTCATTACGAAAGAGTGTGAATCATGTAATTGTATTCACTTTAATTTGACTTAATATAAAAAATTTGACAAAGTTAAAAAAGTACAGTAATGATGTACTGCACACGGGCTTCTTTGAGAACTCAGTCAGTTTGTTGGTAGAAGGTCAATATCTACAAGAATTTAAATAAAACTGTCTGGATGGTAGAACAATCTGACAACCAGCCAAGAACAGTAGAAAGAAATTTAGCGTTTCTCAACCATGTAAATTTTCATACAGAAAAGTTAAAGTAGGTACTCTAAATAAATGAAACCCGCACGCAAGAATTTACGCATTTCAGTATGAAAATTTAATAGTTTATAACTTAAGTAAAAAGATAATTGAAGAAAAATCATATTTACTTCTGAAATTACCACCCACAATAACAATTTCACATCAATCGAAGAATTATTAAAAAGTTTAATAAGGTGACGACAATATTCAGATAAATAAATGAATTACAATAACCTGTACGCAAACTTAGTAATATTTTTTCCTCTTTAATTCTTTATTTACAACTGTAAAATTTTTACAACAAGCAAATGTGATGATTATGATAATAATGTAAATGCTATGATAGGCATGAGAGGGGTAGGGGCCCCATTGGTGCCTCCCCAAGAATGAAATTTGTATATCAAATTAGCAGGTCTCTACTCCAGCGTCTTTTAAGGCGTCTAGAGGGATTATCAGGTAAATGGACGGTGGAAAGTGAACGCACCAGGGGGTTCTCGTGTTCGTGTGACTTGTCGTGAAAGCGTTTGTATAGGTATTCAATAGAATTTTGTACAAGTGGTGTTTTCAAATCTGTATGTAAGGTTTTGTTGCTAACGTAAAGAGGTGCATTTGCTATAAGGCGTAATGTTTTTGACTAGAATGCTTGAATTCGTTGTAAGTTAGAGGTTTTGGTTGAACCGTAAATTTGGGACCCGTAGGTCCACATAGGTTTCAAAAGAGAACAATATATGCGTAATTTTTGTGCCATTGGTAATTTTTATCGTTTGTGAAGTAGGGAATATAGAAGTTTAAGACGGGAATTCAGTAATAAACGTCTCCGTTTGATATGTGTGCTCCAAGTTAGTTGTTTATCAAAAGTCAGACAGAGATCTCGTACTTAACCGTATCTGTTTGTGTGATGAGGTAATATATCATTTAAAAAACCACATCAAAATCGATTTACGCATACATAACAATAATTAAAGGAAGAACATGAAAGGAAGCAGTAGGTGTGAATAAAACTCATTTCAACCCTCCTCCATTTTTCATTAGGGATTAAAAATTAATAAAACACAGTACGAATGTACATCTATTAAAATAATCTTATTAAATTTTTAATCAAAACAATACAATCGAAAGTCTTTTCAAAAGAGAAGATAGACCGGACACAAAGAAAGATAGTCGCAACAAAATTACATTGAGTAATACTAAACAATTGAACAAATTGTAATTAGGAATTGTTTCAATTTATATCGAATTGTCAGATAAAAATCTTATGCAATGAATTGATTGGTTTTTAAAGAAACCAATTTATTCTCAGTGAATAGGTTTTACAGATCTTATAATGTAAAGTTCAGTACTTAAATCAGAATTCAACATATGATCAAAGATTTTAATAATACTCCTACACTTATAGTAGATAATTGTATTGCATTTCACGTACCACCAATAATTAATAGTTATATAAATGAAATCAATTAAACTACTATAACTTGACCAATTACTCGTTTATTATTATTGTTATAAAAAGAACAGCCGCTTTCTTTATTTTCGTTTATTACAGATTGATAAAACATTAGTTTTATTTTTAAAGTGATTCAAAGGAGGAAATGCTAGGTTATTGATAGCATTTGATGACCTTTTCGTTTCAAAATAAAAATTTAAGACCTCATTCCAATACACGCTGATAATTTCTTTTCCGACACAAATAGTTAACTTTTGTAGTACTAATTCTATTTGTAACTTTATTGTCCTAAATGAGGTTAATTTTAGATAGTGAAGGTTTTCAAAATAAAATGTTCAATATATCTGTTTATGATTTCATTGGACCAGATGTAAAAAAAAAGCCAGACACATCTCACGAAATTGAAATAAGAATAACTAAAAAGTACTAAGCTACCTTGAAAAATAGAAAAAGTAATTACACCATCTTACCGAATTTAATGTACGTAATCACAACACACAGGCCCATACGTTCCCATAACAGACAGGCGTAGTGTTAAATTATTTGCACTTAATCTGTTAGTTCCAGGGCTAGAAAAATAGTTCTGTTTCTTATCATACGAAATGACTGAATCATATAAGAACAGAAGAGGTAGAGGTGAAAAAGACACTGGTCAAAGTTATCTACTCTGAAAACAATAAATTTTATTATACAGCCAGTCCCTGTGATAAATGAAGTGAAGGTGTCATTTGTAGGGTGAAAAGTACATGCTTTTTAGCACGTTGACTGCTATGTCAACGAAATATGTGTCATACATGTCTTTAAAAATGGGGTACACGCATAAAAAATGAATCACAGTGCACAGCTCATTTTTAAGTCGTGTGTTGTTATACATGTGGTTTCAAAATCCATGGCTTCAGAGAGTGACACTGTACATTTAGCCTGTTCAAATAGTTCGTATTTTTCAAATAGTAGGATATTGCGTATACAAGTAGTTTTTCCTGTTGTACTGTACTAGAATGTTGCTATTATTTTTAATTTTATTTATTTTGGTCTAGAATAGTCTAGAAAAGGCTAGAATACTTTGCACTTAAACCCAGTTATGTTAATTACTTTTTTTTATTGTGACACAAAAATGGGTCATCGTGGTCGCCTCTCATCAAGCGGTCTTGGGTTCGAATCCCATTCAGGCACGGCATATTTTCATAAGTTAGAAAAATCATTTCATCCTCCACCGTCTGCATTAGCAGTAATTGCAGAACAGTCAGACGTTAAAGCAAAAAAGGGGTTACAACTTTATTAAAAAAAACAATTGTATTTGTTATTAAATAAAATAAGTAAAATAAAAAAAAAATGAATAAAATGTGGAAAAATAAAAAAAGTACGATGGGACCCGCTGTGTCACAAAATTTAGTGTGGCAGTCAACGTGTTAAGAGGACCTGGCATGCTTTTTGATAAGCATACTTTTCCACTCAGTGTGGAAGGCAATGGTAAACCACCTCACTCCTTGTTTTACTTAGTAAAGCCTCTAGAGGTTCAAACCAGTCTTTCGGCTAGTGACCTAAACAGCAAAAACGACGACAATAATCACAACACAAGAAATGAAACATAACGTGACAGCTGTATTGCTAATTACAACAATGAATTGTTAGAATAACCTACTTCAGCAAGGAGAAAATACATCAATAAATTACAATAATCTTTAAAAAGTTTTGTTAATCTATATGTATTAAAATAATACTTGATTGATGAAACATTTTAATTGATCTTTTGTTTTAGAAATACATAAATTTCAAAGTAACTACTAAGGTAATTTATGTATTACTGGGTAAAAATTGTTAGATGAAATACTTTACGGAGTGCATAAGAATGTAAGTGATACGTAAGTATAAAAGACTAGGAAAATAGAATAATTAAAGGAAAAAAATTGGGTAAGTTACATTTAACATATTGTAATAAATTCGACTTAGTTTTTTTTTGGAGTCTCTTACAGTTAAAAAAAATTGTTAGATACTTGGGTAATAAATTTGGCACAACAAACGAGATAAGGCCCCATAACAAACCAAAGCAGACTTAAATTATTATAGTCCAATAACGATCAATTTACTTAACTTTTCTTCAGTAAAACTCATTCCTGATGGAACTGACTACGATCAATACGATTCAATACTATAACACTCGAGAAATCAACAGAGAAACGGACTTACTATTCACGTACACTTTTTAGTAAACATTTCTCTGAGCAGGTACGAGAAAAATTCTCAGTTCCACCACATCTTCCTAATAACTTTGAATTCCAACTTCTCTCATTACGTATCAGAAAACTGTTGTTGTTTAGGTCATTACCCGAAAGGCTGGTTTGAACCTCTAGACTTAACTATGTAAAACGAGGAGTGAGGTCGTTTAGGTTTACCTTCCTCATTGACTGGAAAAGTATGCTTATCAGCATACCAGCCCTTCCTTAAAGGATCTACTTTCCACCCTACAAATGACAGTTTCACTTCATTGACCACAAGGTCTGACTTTATAATGAAATTCATTATTGTCAAGGAAACAATTCTGACTAAAGTGTCTTTTACACCTCTATCTCTTCTATTCTTAAATGCAGTAAAGTACCGATTATCCGAAATAATTAGGGCATGACAATTTCGGATGACCGATTTTTTCGGATAATCAATCACACTCGGGAAAGGCAATAACAAAAAGATAAATATACTTGGTAGTGAAAAATCAATTTTAATAGTGGAAAAACAATGAAATTGTGAATTTATAAAGAATCGTAATAAATATAAATAAAAATACGTTAAAATATTATAAGTTGTTATAAGAAACAAAATCATTTACCTAATGCAGTTCATTGTTTTTAAAGAAATCGCTTATTTTGCGTTGTTTAGCATCGTTCTTTCGCTTTAATGCTGCTAGATCCCTGACTCTTTTGACAGTCAGGAAAGTATAAAAATCAGCTTCAGGCTGCATTTCATACTAAATGAAAGCGGTTTCTTCAAATGCTTGACTGTTTGTTGGTGCAGGAACATCGGAATCACTAATTTGTATGTCTCCGTCGTCGTAATTTTCTGTTGGTACCTGCAGAACTGATTCAATAAGTTCTTCGTCTGTTTTTGTTTGCCATCCGGGATCCGCACACGTATTTTCAATTAACTGATTCATTCGTTTAAGTCACTTTCATTGCACTCGTCAAAACCGGCTATTTGTTGAGCTATGTTAGGAGTGGCTGTTCTTCTTCGTCCTGACCTAAGAACTGTCGCTTTCAGAATCGTAAAGCTTTTTCAAAGACCTTTGTAGCATAACATTTTGAACATTTTCCCATCTTCAGCAATCATGAATGCACATAATTTTAAATTCATCTGTCTTTAAAGTTCAATTACTCCCTCTTCGTTATCGCCTAATAGAAGTTTTCGTAAGAGAATTTTTCTGCAATTTCGTAAAAATACTGATTTCGGATAATAGGGGTTTTACTGCACTTTAGCCATACAATTGGCTGACCATGTGATAAAAACAGAATTATTTTTTGTAGCTGTGGAACTAGTAGATCGAGTGCAAATAATTTATCACTCCACCTGCTTGTCTTGGGCATGATCAGAAAACTACACGCTTGAAATCATACTAATTCACATCAATGCAGTTTTATAACGTCCGCTACAGTTGTTAGACACGTAAAGAGGATAAGCAACGAACCTCTAGCAAGAAAAGCCATTTCTTTCCTTGTTGCTCTATCGATAATAACAATCTATAATTTATTAACAAAGGCTCTTAACATATAACTTGAAGTTCAGTAAATCATTCACTTAGATACTAAAGCTAAGATATTTCAGCTTTCTTTCCGTTCATAATCAGCCTCACCAAGTTGCATCACACGCCAGGTTGAAATCCCAAAAACAGTAACATGAAGTTCAGAAAACTTCAATATATTTTGCAATGTTGCAGCCTTTATAATTTTTGATTTAAACACGAAGTAGGCCTAACATTTACATTATAAACCAAGATAAAATATCGTAAATATAATACCATATTGGCCGCCCTCGTAGCATAGTGGTAGCGCGCGCTTCCCTACAATGCGGAGGTCCCGGTTCGATTCCCAGTTAGGGTCTAGAAATTTTCACAAGTTAAAACCCCCTGTTCCAGTTAAATAATCCACTGTAGTCTCTAATAACCGAGCTGTTGATGCGCCTTTAAATAAACTAAAAATAATAATAATAATAATAATAATAATAATAATAATAATAATATCAAATTATCTATTTATATACGCATTTCTACGTGATTTAAGTAGATAAGTTATTCATTTCCCTCCACACCTCACTAATGAATCTTAAATAGACTTAAACCAACTTTTGAGTTAGAAAGAAATAGCATGCTGGGAGCACTAGTGATATCAACATGTACCTTTGATATAATTATGTCGGACACATGCCAAAGTTTCTCTAAAGATATTTGATGCTCGCAGAATATGTTTACGGCTGCGACCAGGTAGAAAGCTACTTGTGATAGCGCTGCGTTACAATAAACAAAAACCACAACTTCATACACGAGCCTACAATAGTTTGAAACTGTTGTTACATTTTACTGCTCAAACCTTTTTGAAATTAACAATAAGGTATTAAGATTTAGCATGATTGGAACATCTAAATTTTTATAGTCGGCATGGTGTTGTTTGGGTCATCAGCCGAAAGACTGGTTTGAACCTCTAGAGGCTTTACTAAGTAAAACGAGTAGTAAGGTCATTTTACAACTGCCTTCCTTACTGAGTAGAACAGTATGCTTATCAGCATGCCCAGCCCTCTGAAAAGCATCTACTTTACACCCTGCAAATGACACCTTCACATCATTCACCACAGGGTATGGCTGTATAATAAAATTTATCACTATCAGAGGAAATAACTCTGACTAGTGTCTTTTATACCTCTACCTCTTCTGTTCTCAAATTCTTCAGTCATATATTTGGCTGACCATGTGATAAGAAACAGACCTATTTTTTGCAGCCTTGGAACTAGCAGAACGAGTGCAAACAATTAAACACAGTCGGCAAGGTAGGCCTAAGTAAAGAGTTGGCCGGACCGTGGCAGTATCATGAAAATTTTAAACGGAAATTTAGTTGATGACCTATATGGAGAACATGTCATAATCAGTAATGTATTTCTATATTATTTAACTGAACCACAATTAAATAAATATAATTTTAAATACCTTAAAATAATGTAAAAATATAACTTACTTGCTAAGACTAAAATATTGGATTAGCAACATTAAATTGCAACTAGTTGTTAGAAGAAATTGATCTGAAAAGCAGGTTTGATGACATGGTAAATACATAAGATTAGCTGAGTTATCTAAAAATAACTGTCACATGAAATAATCGATTCTAAGAAAGGATTAGTTTTATATTTTGTTAGCTGCTCATGATAAAATTAAATTAAAAAGATAATGGACTGATGTATTCTTAATGACACTATTAATCACGAGTAAATCTCTCAACGAATCTTGAAAGTTTTAAAGATTTTAGAGAAATAGTAATTCCAAGGAGATTCGAATAATAGCTTCCGGGAAGTGTAAGGAACAGTTCCCTAGAGCAAACCCAATAGGATTTAGTTATTGTTTTCGTTTACTATCGAATGAAAATGGGAATTCCAATTCAGCAACATTTAGAAATACGAGATAAAATAAAAGAGGTCACATTGTACTCAAAGGAATTTTTCCTAAGAAGCAACACTTTTGCACGGAACTCAATGGTCTACTTATCTGAGGTAAAAAGATACAATCGAACAGATTTATTGAAATCATAAGACAGTAAATGTAATGAAGTAGGAACACAAAAATAAAGGAATGAAGTTTCTTGAAACAATAAGCCTTACATACGATAACATTAAAAATACCCTCCGCCTTTATTAATTAATCTATTAATTAAAAATAGGCCGCCTCCGTAGCCTAAACGTTAGCTTCCACACGGAGGTCCTTGGTTCTATTCCCAGCCAAGGTCTGAATATTTTCACAAGTCAAAACCTACAGTTACAATCATATAATTCACCGTAGTCGCTAATAACCAAGCAGTTAAAGCGACTTTAAATTTTAAAAAAACCATAAAGTAGAGATTATAATACTTTGGGTTCGGATTAATTTAAACGATAAAAATTACAAATCCATTGAATCGGTAAAGATATATTGTATTTTATAGACCAGTTTTAATTTATAGAATAGGGGAACTGTTTCGGTTAAAAAGAAATTTACAGTTATCTTTAATTACATGAACTTTACTGCCGGATTAAATTTATACACTATGAGATATCGAAATCTTTTTTTTAGGCTAGGGAGTGGGAAGGTTATGCTACCACACGCAACATAACAAGGAGTTTCTATGCATCGACTTAGAATGAATACGGAACAGAAAGAAATGTTCAGTGGAGCTGCAATAATATTAAATGATTCAATTTATAAAATATACATGAACATATTTTAATCTTGTTGTTGTTTAGGTCAACAGCCGAAAGGCTGGTTTGAACCTTTAGAGGTTTTACTAAGTAAAACGAGGAGTGAGGTGGTTTACCATTGCCTTCCTCACTGAGTGGAAAAGTACGCTTATCAGCATGCCGGGCCCTCTGAAAAGCACATATTTTCCACTCTGTAAATGACACCTTCACTTCATTCACCACAGGGTCTGGCTGTACAATGAAATTCATTACTTTCAGAGAAGATAACTCTGATTAGTGTCTTTTACACCTCTACCTCTTCTGTTCTTAAATGATTCAGCCATTTAATTGACTGACCATGTGATAAGAAACAGAACTATTTATTTTAGCCCTGCAACGAACAGATTGAGTGTAAATAATTTTAATCTATGTACACATAATAGTGAAATCCACTCACTGATCGTGAAATCAGCAGAACCACAAGGTTTAAAACCTTATGGATTAGTAGATACAGTACTTTCATTTGAGTCACAGGCGCTGACTGAATGGGTTTTAAAATTTTTTCTTATAAAGGAACAACTTTTTAAAAAACATTTTATTTCAAAAATTTTTTTTTATCTATTTTAGCCTACAAAGCGGAATATTCCGGGTTCTATTCTCGGCTGGGTCTGCAAATTTTAGTAGGTTAATGCTGTGTGACTTTAAATTAACCTAAAAATACATATTAAAGGAAATTAAAAATCTGGTGTGAAACACTCACACAACTTTCTCTTGCCAATGCAAATGATTAATAATAAACCTAACATTATTAATAAAATATTAGAAATAAACAAAAACTAACCTCAAAAACATAACTTTATTTTAATCACGAGTGAATGACGCAAAATGACAATCGAACTCAGTTTGGCTTAAAAATACGGAAAATCACGCTTTCACGCTAAACTAGGCTCTGTAGAGAAAAATGCTCTAAACAAAAGTTGTAGATCTTTTAATTTTCTATAACTTTTATTATATACACTTTTGTCGTAAAATGCATACTAAGACCGAAATGTTAAAAAAATCGATTTTTCTCACGTTTTCGTGAGAAAAAAAACAGAAAATCGCAAATTACCGCTAAACT
Source organism: Catonia carolina (assembly GCA_035578175.1). NCBI lineage: Eukaryota > Metazoa > Arthropoda > Insecta > Hemiptera > Achilidae > Catonia > Catonia carolina. The sequence goes on along the minus strand of JAQMRL010000022.1, from coordinate 279,829 downwards.
AAGCGTTATACAAAAAAGTGTTTGAAACAAAAGTTGTAGGTTTTTGAATTCTCTACAACTTTTATTATATAAGTTTTTGCGCTGAAATTTATATTAAAGCCGTAATCTTAAAAAAACTATGTTTTTACGTGAAAACAGCCTCACCGAGAATTTCAGCAAACATGGCGCCTACCCTATCTTGTAGAGAATAAAAAATTGAGTAAAATAGGCGATTTTAAAAAAAATCGTAGGACCAGTTTTTGAGAAAATCGCAAAAAACTGAAAAATTATACGAATAAACTACTACTTCCGGTTGACCGATTTTGATGAAAATGTTCGTGTCGCGTCCGGTAGTGGTATGTAACTTAAGTTTCAAGTTTCAAGTTCGTACGATGTTCCGTTCTTGAGATATTCTGTTCACACACACACACACAGACACACACACACACACACACACACAGACCAATCGCTAAAAACATGTTTTTTGGGTTCAGGGGGTCTGAAAACGTATAGATCCGGTGAAAACTCGATTTCGAAAAATCGACATGAAAACAATACTTTCCTTCCTATATATTCATATAGGCAAGAGAAAGTAAAAATGATACAACTTGAGTATTTGTTTTTTTTTTAACGTCGCATCAACATCAAGGTCATTAGCGACGACGTTGGGGGTATAACTATGTGTAATGAGGATGAAATGATTTTTAGTAACGTATGAAAATATGCCGTGCCTGAGTGGGATTCGAACCCAGGACCGCATGATGAGAGACGAGCACGTTACCAACTGCGCCAATGCGGCCGGCTTTAATGTTTTCTCATCCGATGATGCTTAGTGCAAAAACCCACTAAGGATTATGGTGTGGCAATTCACATTTTGCAAAAACCGCGTTAAAATCTATCGTTAAAAATAAAAATGTGAAAATTTTCTTAATGATTATACACGAATAAATCAACAAAATGATGTGAAATGTTTTAACATCTATCAATCCGACTCGTGAGGTTTGGTTTTTATAAAATAGTTAGTTTTTAAATAGTAGAGTTTTTCTTTTTCTTCCAAAACAGTTATCAAAATCTGTTTAATAATTGGACCAATATAATATTGCGGTACAACAAACTTAGGCAGTTTGCCGGGAAAACATTTAGTTTCCTTTACTGTAAAAATCTATACAACTAAAACGAAGGAAGATTCTAAATAATTCAAATTTTGTATAATCCGTGAGTAAAACAGAATATTAATGATTTCGAAGCGAATTAAGCCAAAGTTAGTTTAAAATGCCAGCTAACATAAATTTTAAAAATACTAATTCCACTGAAAGTTTAAAATTTAGGTAAATATATATACTTCATTGGTATAAAATAAGGTAAATAAAAAAGTATCACAGGGGCGGCTTTATGTTATTTTGGGTAGGAAAGATTTTGCTTATAATATATTTTTTCAAATTGTTTTACCCAATTCAGAAACTTTACAAAACTCAAATTTTAAATATGGTAAGAAACACACGAAAAATTCCATTACTATCTGTATCAAGTTTACGTAGGCAGATCCCTATTCTCCCTCTAAAGCCGCCATTGTAACACTGTACAATCATTAACCGGTAAGAGCGGATATATAATGGTATTGATTGTGAAAATCCTATCCTAAAGACTACACGTATAAAAAAAAATATATTCAACAATGAATGAACTTAATTACTAGTGAAAATTTAGACAATATCAAATTTCATGATTTTGAAAAGGTTCCTAACAAAAAATACTTGACTAAGTACTTTTTGAAAAAGTACTTTCACAGAACAAGGATAGAAAATTTTCATTTAGTAAGCCGAACAAATGAAAATTTTTAAATCCTATTACTCTTTTCTAAATCTAATTAAATAAATAATTAAAAAATTTAATACCAAAATTAAAATAATATTTGAGTAAAAAAAAGAAGAAATATGATAATAATGAAAATTAAAAATACGGAACACAATAAGAAGAATGAGACACTAAGATTAATGGACTGTACTTAAAAGGGGTAAACTGAAAATAAACAAACAATGGGAAAGGGTGGATTTTACTTTTAGTTGCCCCCCTTCGCAGCCGATATGCCATTTGAGAGGGTTGAATATCATTTTATCTACACAAACACCCTTTCAAACCATTATACTTCAGCGGTTTTGTGAAATGTGTGTAAGGTAAAATTGTATAAGTGTACACGTATTCCGTCACATAATATTAGGGACTTTTTAGAGCTAAATCTGATACAAAAACTGATAAAGGAGTTATCTTTTTTGATGTTAACAGACTACCACATCTTTAAATAGAAAATGTATACTCCATGTATTAGTTTAGTGGCTGAATTTTCTTGCTAGCTTTAGAAAATTTTATTAAATTAACTGGTTTACTGTTTACTTTATGAAGGGAAAAGTGATCGGACAATTAAGACCGAACGGAGAATTATCAGAACTTGCATTAATAAAGACTAAAAAAAGGATGGTGTGTGGAGGATTTTCATAAACGAAAGTGTTTATAGTGCCACAGAACCAATTACCAATCTTATGAAAAAGCGGAGAATTTCTCATTTTTTCCACATCCTGAGAATGCCAGAAACCAGGATACTAAAACAACTTACAACCAGAGTCCTGAATGTGAAATCTGGAGGAAGATATATAACAGGAAGAAGAAGGATAAATAAACCGAAGATAAATAAATTTTTGAACACAAAGGGGTTTCAAATGGACAAAGCAACAAGACTTGTGCAGTTGATGGACATATAGTGGAAAGCGAGATCGGAAAATATGAAGAAGTATTGGCAGAGGAACGAAGTTAATAAGTCAAAGAAGCCAATTCAAATAATTGACTTAAGTGATCCAGTGAGGTCAAACAAGCAAAATAAAAAAAAAACTGGTTTACTCTTTTCTTTGATCTTATCAGTCTATCAAACATTATACACTTCAATTTTCCCAAATATTACTTAAAGAACAAACAATATTGCCGATTTTCAGAATTGCAGCTCATTGGTGATGTACAGACATATTATGTATATACTTACGAGAGATACAACACCCTTGTTTAACTCGTTACGAAGAATTAATCGAAATTTTAAAAAAAATATTGTTCCTGAATATCTATCAATAAACACTTCCAATTCTGCCATATATCACTTAAACAACAATATTAGCGATTTTCTGAATTACAGCTCATTAGTGATTTACGTACATAATTAAGTAATTCTGCCATATATCACTTAAACAACAATATTAGCGATTTTCTGAATTACAGCTCATTAGTGATTTACGTACATAATTAAGTAATTCTGCCATATATCACTTAAACAACAATATTAGCGATTTTCTGAATTACAGCTCATTAGTGATTTACGTACATAATATAGCTTTTTTCTTCGACACACATATGAGTGTAGTAGAGAAGATCGTTACAAGAATACCGAGATAAGGAAAGAACTTAACATCTTCTCTATAAACAACAAGGTATCCCAGAACAGAATGCAGTGGTTAGAGCATGTTAACAGAATGCGGGAGGATAGGATACCTAAGCAGACACTGGGCTATTTTTTTTTTTTTTTTTTTTTTTTTTTGCGCCTTGGAGACTCCAGGAGGAGTATAGGACATGTCGTCAGATATAACACCTGAAATACGTATAAGAAACACACTATGTATCATTACTATCAAGAAAGAAATTCTTGTATGCTATAAAAAGTTTCACCGATCAAGTAATTTTTTAAATTTTTTTTAAAGGAATTCAAATTCTCACAACACTTTAAAGATTGGGGTAATTTATTTAAGAATTTTCTCCCTGCATAAGTAGGTTTTTGTTCAAACAATTTTGTGGAGTGATTAGCCACATAATAATCATTCCTGTTTCTCGTGTTATGATTGTGAACATTGAAATTCTGCATAAAATTATTTTGCCTAACATACATAATCACCTCAAAAATGTAGAGACAGGGAACTGTAAGCAATTTAAGCTCCTTAAATAGTGGCCTGCATGAGGTTAGCTGGTTAGCTCCCACCATACACCTAATAGCTTTCTTTTGAATTTTAAAAACCCTATTCATATTACCCATGCTAGAATTACCCCATACTAAAATACCATAACGGATATGAGACAGAATGAGGCCATGATAAGCTGCCATTAGTAATTTTTTATCATTTAATCTGGCAACTTGTTTTAGTGCAAATAGCCCAGATGATATTTTACTACAAACTTGATTGGTATAGAAGTCCCAAGACAAAGATCTATCTAGAGATACGCCCAGGAACTTCACTGTTTCTACATGCTCTAAACTATTATTATGAATAAATACATAAGCCGGAGGGCAGGAGAGAACGAGGACGCCCGAGAAAGAGATGGGTAGATTTGAGAGGTTCGGAACAGGCAGAGATGCCTAATCCTTGAAAGGCAGAAGAAGAAGAAGAAGAAGAAGAATATAGCTTTATTTATGGGAGTTACAAAACCCCTAAGACAGAATTAGTCGAAATTTGAAAATTTACTGTTCCTAAATATTACTTACAGAACATGCACTGATTTTTTTTAAACTATAGCTCTTTTGAAAGGTGTAGAAATAATTAATTATGAATTACGTAAAGGTAATAACCTTATATACCCTCAGGCGTATAAGATCGAAATCCAAATATTTTAGATTTCAGTTCAACCCTTACGGAACCAATATGGCGAATCTCAGCTCATTAGTTTATTGGGACGTTAAGAGAATTAGATATGAATCAGGAAGAGCACTCACAGATGTTTAGAAACTAACATTAGAAATTAAATTTTTACATAAGTTCATTTTATAATAAGCACTAACGAAAAGATAGTTATTGTATGGGTGTATTGATTACATACCTAGAGCCAATTTCCGATTAAATCTGGCATATTTTCATGTCACTCTTCATCGTCAGCATTAGCATTAATATGCAGAACAGTCAAACAGAAAACAAGAAAAACAATTACATACTACTGTAATAAACTTTTAACAAAATTTCCAAACTTACTACGTGATCGTTATATTTTTGAACCAAAATAAGTAAAATAACCTTGAAAAGATAATAAGGCTATTATGGTTCAAATTGCTTATGCATAGAAATTTGAGTACAATGAAATGACATCTTGTCGTTCCTAACCACCATAGTGAGTGATCAAGCGGAAAGATAACATATTATAAGAAGAACACAAACATCTTGATGATTTCTTATACTCCATTACAAGTCAGGTTTATAATTATAAAATTAATATGGTTTAATTACATAATTGACTAAGTAATTAATAATACAACTTACAAACAACAATATAGTATAAAGATTTTCCATACGCTTACGTTTAGTTGAACCACGGCAACATAAATACACGCTTAATTTTAATAATAATAATTACAGAAGTATTTAACTATTAAATTATACGGCTACTAATTAATTAATTTATTATGATATTTAATTCAATTACTACATCACAACAAACAACTTTAGACATAATAAACAATGTAATTATTTGTCTTAAATCGTTGAATAGTCGAAATTGATTATATTACAACATAAATATGTTAATATACATAAATTTTACGTAGTAGTTTCATTAATATATAATAACAATTTTATATGTAAATTTTTTAATTTAAACGATGAATATTAAATGAGGTAGTTACGGTTTTCCAAATTGCAAATAATTTTTTTTAATGTGTAAACTTCATTTCATAATAATTAAACAAATGTATTAATGAAATAAGTTATCTAATTTACTTTTCGTTAGTGTATTTTATTATGTGACCAGATTTAGTATCTTAACGTACAACTATGAATGTTTACCTAATTATTTTTCGGATTTTTCTTATTTTCACTTGGTTCAAAACTTCATTATTCTTTCCGACATTTTCCTTTCTTTTTCTGCTACTTTTCTTTTCGATTTTTTTTTCTAATTGTTATTGTGTAATTAATTGTTTCAACTGTGCACCCCTCCTGTACGTCTATAATAAAAAATATGTCTTTAGTTAATTTGTTGAGATAGTTTTTCACAAGAAGTAGTCAGTAGGTCAAATAGACTTACCGTGCACCACCAGTTCTTCATATTTAGACTAGTAGAATGATACACATATAGACTCCAATGATACCAAAAATAATACCGATTCCCACAGTAAATCAAATTTGCTAAAACTTTTATTTTATGCATTGTTTGTTTTGATTTAAAAACATTTTTCGGAATTTATTTAAAACAAATTGTAATTTTACCAATTTTAACAGCATGTATGTAAAAATAGCGGTTTTCATATGTAAAATTGTTCTCTATAATGCTTTTTTCACGGTTGATGAGCTCTGCTGTTCCACATGTTTAGACCAATCAGAACATTTGCCAGTGTTGTCAGATTGTACCTGAGAAACATTACATGCGCATGCGTATAAGAGCCGCAATAGTTCACCTTCATCTTGCATCTCGTTCTGAACACATCGATTATAGAGCGCGTTAACATGCAATACTTTAATATAATCAGCTGATTGTATGTTTGTAGGTTATAATTATTATTGAAAGACCAAAAAAATCCCCGAAGAAATATTTAACAGAGCTACAAGAGCAAGTATTTGCAACGTTGCTGGCAAGTCATTGGCTAGCTATAAAGTGGTAGGGGGCAATGCACACGTTCAAAGCTCATCAGTCTTGAAAAATAGTATAGTTAGGTATTTCTCTATATTTAATGAATTTAAAAGACTGTAAGAATATTGTGTGCTTAGTAATGAACAAATAAATGTGCAATAAAGCTCAACCACGATCGTTGTTCGGCATTATAAACGATTTCGTTTTTTGTAGTATTTTATTAATCTCCAGGAGTTGTATGTTATTTTATTTTTAGGAATATTTGCACCTCGGAAAATATTTATAAAAGATTATTAATAAATATTGACAGAATTATTCTGATACTAACAATTTTCTAAATACATAAATTATAGTATACCTGAAGAATGCATATTCAACACTACGTAATAAAGGACCTATTTGGCTTGAATTTTTATTTTTTATACACGAGATTCAGGAATCTTTGCCAAAGGTAACTTCCAGAAATATTTTAGGGAAGGATTCTGGTATGTATTAATTTTCTCGTACCGTTGGCTTTACAAACTGTATTTTAGGACAATTAATTGTTCTTTTTAAAGTAAAAAGACTTGGTACGAAGATATCCTTGTCCTTTTTGTAAAACTTTTTTATTCTTTCAGACTTTCTACTACCCTTTCTTTCTACTACTTTAATTGAATTTAATTTTTGAGTTCTACTACTTTTCTTATCGGTTTTTTTTATTAATTTTTATAGTGTAATTGCTTCAACTGTGCTACCCAACTATGAACCACTTTAACAAATAAATTTAATAAATTGGCCAAATATGAGTACTACAAGAAATTAGCACTCTAAGAAGGAAAATATGTTAAAAAAGGCTAAATTAAGGTTAAGTACCTAATCCTGAACAAAATTCGTCAAGTCTTCATGAGTTACTACAATTTTACAAGATAAGGAGAGCAATCATTATGTATTATTTTGTGGTTACGTAGTTGAAGTAGCTGTATAATATTAACTGAATGAATAGTCTATACGATAATGTAAAAGTCAGATTACGTAATGGAATAATAAATTACTAATTACAGTATTTCCTTTCCTTATAGAACACATTTAACAACGAATCTAGTGTAAGTAATGGGAACAGATAAAATTAAGTTGGCATAAATTGAAAAGATCAACTGTACTGACCTCTCATCAAGTCGCATTCGAGAGTTTAGAAGTTGCAGATAAAAACACTGAATTATTTATGCCGTATTGAATTTCCTTTAAAACAGAATCCATTAATCACCGTCTTAAATGTGGTTGAATATAGTTTTCCGTTGAAATTTTCTTTTTACGGATGATTGATCAAATGGTTCTTTAAAACAAACGATTAGTAAAGTGATTTATTAAATTAGAGTGTATTTCTGACAACATAAAAACTGAGAAAATGTAACATATAAACGGGGTTTTTCTGGGTTTCCTTAATAAATACATTTTACAAGTACCTTAAAGGTTTTCCACATCTTGGCGTTTTTATTTATAAGTAGACTACTCTTTTAATTAATAAAGTTTCCATAAGTCAATGCATGCGCATGAGGTTATGTTCAACAAAATAATTAATGAGACAAATTTGCTGTAGAGAAAAAACTATTTATTCAATGACAATAAAACTTTCACTATTTTTCAACACTGTTTCCAATAACATTTATACACTTGTCCCGCCGTTTTGTGAGTTTTCTAAATACCGCAGTGTAGAAGTCTTTACCTTGTCATTTGAGTCATTCGTGTACCGCTTTATTGTTGTCGAACTTCTTGCCGCGTAAAAAATCTTTGAGCGGGCAAACAAATGAAAATTGGTCAAAATGAAGCTCTGGCTGTACGAGGATGTAGCAACACCTCCTAATCCAATTTCTCAAGCGTTTCTCCCGTTTTCTGAACGCTGTGGGCGGACGCGTTGTCATGCAAGATAATCACACCTTTTGAGAGAGTGCCCGTACATTTTCGTCTTATCACGGGTTTCACGTTCTGCTGGATCATATTAGAATAGTACTTACTGTTATCCGTACGTTGTTCTAAATAAAAAAAATTGGGTACTGCGATTCCTAGAAGACCGTCAAAAATAAATTTACCGGGTGACGCGTCAGTAATGAATTTCTTTTAGTGGGAGAATCTGGATGTTTCCACTCAAGACTTAACCGATTGGATTCGGCTTAAAATATTTTAACACTTTTCAACAAACTGTTTGAACGTTGATGAGTAAATTTCAGTCAATTTTATATCGTGGGATAACAAAAATCTTATCACAGAAAGTTGCTCTTCAGGAGTGCACGTTTTAAATAGAGCTGACATTTTGAATTTAACAAAAGAGGTTATTTTTTATATCAACTATGATAAGAGTTCACAGTGTTCCCAAGATTGCCAACCTGACCCTAAAAAAGCTTCATTGTCATTGAATGAACCGTTTTTTCTCTACATTAATTTTTCTAGTTAATTATTGAACGTTTCTTGCAAAAACAAAGGATGGATTGAAATTTGTAAGTAAACTGGTGGGCATGAATACAATACAAATAAATTATCAAATACCTACATCTTGTTGTTTAGGTCATCAGCCGAAAGGCTGGTTTGAACCTCTAGAGGCTTCACTAAGTAATACGAGGAGTGAGGAGGTTTAACATTGTCTTCCTCACTGAGTGGAAAAGTATCTTATCAGCATGCTAGGCCCTCCGAAAGCATCTAATTTCCACCCTCCAAATGACAACTTCACTTCATTCACCACAAGATCTGGCTATATAATGAAATTCATTATTCTCTCAGAGGAGATAACTCAGACTAGTGTCTTTTGTACCTCTATCTCTTCTATTCTTAAATGTTTCAGTTGTATAATTGGCTAACAATTAGATCAGAAACAGAAATATTATTTGTAGCCCTTGAACTAGCAGATCGAGTGTAAATAATAAAACACTCTACCTGCCTTGGGTAAGATCAGAAAACCATGCGCTTAATTCATTGTTCTCAGTAGAGATAAATCCGACTAGTGTCTTACCTACATCTTATCAATACAGAAATGAAGATATTTTCTTACTTTTTCTTCTTATAGTTTAAAAACCATTAATAAAATCTCGTGAACGTACACGAAATAGTTAATGAAAAACCTCATTAAAAATTCTATTTATTATAACTGGAACGAATCTAATAATAATGAGTGTATGAAACTAAAAACAGGGTAATAACTTAAGATTTTATGGGTTATGTACAGTACCATTTATTGAATAGTTTATCTTAATAACAACCACAGGTAAATGTTTCCTGTCTGTCGGCCTTTTAATTTAATGTTGCTTTTATTCTTCATAGAAACTTTGAAGACATGAATGAGTTACTACAAGAGGTCATTCACCGAAAGGTATTTATAATAATTCAATTCTAAGTTACTACTTACAATAATAAAGCACATACCAGTCCTAACGGCAACAAACCATACCTAGGTTCAATTCATAAATCATAATGCTTTTCTTACTAATACATACACTAAGAACTTAAATCATACAGAAGAGCACACAAGTCAAATTGTAGGAAGTGCTACATAAATAAGTTTTAAAGCCATATAAATTTAAATGAGATTTTTTTTTTAAAGTTACTTGTTTATGAGTTACTTTTACTTGATGGTGGACTTAACAAGTTAGTTATTAATAGTAGTCTTTAACGAAAAGATTTTTTGTTTCGAAATACTTTTGAAGATTTTGAATGAAGATTAGACATTGGTAAGTCTATGACGAGAATATTTTTTTTTACCTTGAGCAACTTACTAGAATATAATTTGAAGATCTTAAAACAAGTAAAATAACAAAACGTAGTTTGTTCATTCGTTTTACTATTTAAATGTTAAATAAATAATATTCCCTGGGTCGATAACCCAAGAGGTTGAAACGTTGCAGAGGAGAACCGTAATGGAATAAGTGGCGCCTGGTTGGCAGGTAGTTTTTAGTTGGCATTGTTTTAGTCAACCTAAAAAAAAGGTTTTTATCTGGAAAAAAGTACTCACTTCTAAAGTAACTTTGTTCTTATTGTTGTTTATGTCATCAGATGAAAGGCTGGTTTGAATCTCTAGAGGCTTTGCTAAGTAAAACGAGGAGTGAGATGGTTAACCATGGTCTTCCTGAGTGGAAAAGTATGCTTATCAGCATGCCAGGCCCTCTGAACAGCACATATTTTCCACCGTGCAAATGTCACTTTCACTTTATTTACAACATGGTCTGGCTGTATAATTAAATTCATTACTTTCAGATGAGACAACTCTGTTTAGAGTCATTCACACCTCTACCTCTTCTGTTCTTAAATGATTCAGTCCAATAACAAATACGAATATAAAAATATCAGTAAGCTTATTGCACTCTACTAAAAGCACGTGCTCCTACACATACGCAAAAGCACTTAGACATTTTGATGTTCACAGACTTTTAAAACTGCCTCTAACAGATAGGAGGAGTGATAAATTATTTACACTCAATCTGTTCGTTGCAGGGCTAAAATAAATAGTTCTATTTTTGATCACATCGTCAGCCAATTAAATGACTGAATCATTTAAGAACAGAAGAGGTAGAGGTGTAAAAGAGACTAGTCAGTTATCTTTTCTGAACTTAATGAATTTCATTATACAGCCAGACCCTGTGGTGAATGAAGTGAAGGTGTCATTTGCAGAGTGGAAAATATGTGCTTTTCAGAGGGCCCGGCATGCTGATAAGCATACTTTTCCACTCAGTGAGGAAGCCAAATGTAAACCACCTCACTACTCGTTTTACTTACTAAAAACAACACGAGACTTTTAAAAACATCAACACTACACAGATTATTTTGGTTCATTTAAGCAGCCTGGTGGTAAATACAAAATTTCTGTCATAATTATTAGTTGGCTGATCACAGGAAATTATAACCTCAAAGAAAAATAAATTTGTTGTTTATTATACGAACAAAACTATATTTCTATATAAACTAATTTCAGTAAGAAAAAGTAACAATCTAATTACAGCTTCGTCATGATAATAGTAACCGTTGAAAAAACTAAAGATCAGTCCAGATTAATGGAGTACGGTTAAACGAGAAATTACTATAATTAATATTTAGTTAGTTTTTCAAATGCCATAATAATAAAAAAGTTATAACAATTAAAGATAATTTGTACAAAGAGGAGAGTTATTAAATAAAAATAACTTAGACTAAAATATAATTGAATTGTATCGATCTAAACACAGTAAAAAAAAACTAAAAACATTAAAAGAACAGAATATAAAAAGGATTTTCGATTATGTCTGGCAGACCGTTAAAAAAACCAGACATAAAAACAGTTCATCGTAAACTTTGTTAAGGGGAAAGAAGTGTATGTAGACACTACTAGTAGGCTGTATGTTGTATGGTAGAAATAACCATATAGGTCTGCCATGGAAGTTTAGGGGTAGATTGGATGCCAACCTACTCGCATACACCCTGCTGTTACCTTCTACCGGTAGTGGTAGCAGATCCTGAAATGAAAATCCCTTCCCAAACCAACCCTCTTCACTATATACGCAAAGCAAACTTGATTTAATAACGAACAAAATATTATTGTAGATGAAACAGTTACCAAAAATTAATTTACTTTATTAACACTGAAGTGAAATGACTAATTAAAAAAAATTACACAGAACATCATAGCAGAATTAAATAAAAAATACGAATTAGATGATTTAAAGAATCCTCTTAAATATCAGTTATGTTTACGTAATGCGACACACATGGGGCCGGGGAAAGTCGGATAACAGGATATTTAATGAATACAAAATTTAATCAAACGAACAAATACGCTCAAATGTTTATAAAACGACTTAAGGAAGCTAATTAAACAATATTGTGTACAGAGAAAAGTAAAAATAAAATTTACATAACACGTGTTACTTATTCCTAATAAATCCTAAATTCTAATAACGAGATTTAACTGTAAACAATGTAATTCAACTACAGGGGGAGTTGAAAGTAGACAAAAATTTATTTTTAATTTTATCAATCCTTTTTTATTTATTTATTTTTTCATTAAAATTAGCTTGCACCAGAATTATAGACTATACGAATGATGTCGATAAGTAAATAAAATAAAATTGTGATAGAAAAAAATCTGGCGTGAAACGTTCACAAGACTTTCTCTTGCCAATGCAAATAATTATTTATTTATTTATTTATTTATTTATTCATTCATTTAATTACATTAAATTGTTTATAACAGGCGAATGTAGCCCAATGAAAGAAACAATATTACATATAAAATAAACAGTAACTTATTACAAACTAAATCACAATTACACAAATATAAATTAATGTACCTTAATCATAAACTTATACAGATAGAAAAAAGTACCTAACTTGATTGGGTAGAGAGAGCGTCAATATGAAAACTTCAGTTTACAAACAAAGAAAGGTTCCGAAGACAAACATATATAAAACATAGGTATAAAAAGAAAACAAAATTATAAAAAATGCATAAAAAGATACTAAATAACCAAAAATACCGGGTAAATAAACTACATTAAACAATTAAATCATTTCTGAAGTCCTAGGGCTTATCAGCCATTAACAACTAGGATGTACATTCAAAATGGCTGCAAATGCGAACATATGTTCTAAACAGGTATACCAACAAGGTAAAAAACGATTTTGGAAATCGAATTTACAAAGCTCGTGAAATTTAAAAATTCCCGTTATTTTTTTTAACCCACCGGGTTGGTCTAGAGGTAAAGTCGTCGCCAAAATCAGCTGTTTAACAGCTAATTTTTGGAGACGAAGATTTCTGGTTCAAATCCTTGTAAAGGAAATTACTTTTATTCGGATTTGAATACTAGACAGTGGTTACCGGTGTACTTTGATGGTTGGGGTTCAATTAACCATACTCTCTCAGGAATGGTCGCCCTGGGTCTGTACAAGACTACACCTAATTTACACGTCATACACATCATCCTCATCTCATTGGGTCATGGGGTTGCTTAATGTTCTAAATTGAACAGATTGCAACGTACACAAATTAGGAATAAAAATATTTTTTTTATCAAACCTCGTACCGTCAAGCGTTTACACTACGAGGCACTGAAAACAAGTGCGTTAAAAATCGATTATGTTACGGAACACGCGATAAATAATGCAAGAATCTTCGCGTTATTTAACGTCATGTGTGGCCGTAGGTTTACTGAAAAAGAAGCCGCGCGTCATTTATCGAAAAAGGTATCGTCAAATAACGTCCGTCTAGCCGTATCCTTAAACGGATTACACAACATATTACATACTTAACGTAAGGCGGGCAAAACAAGATCACCCATAACTGTTCCAAATGTCAGTATTAATTCATTGTATTATTTGTTTCAAAAGATAAAAAGTCCGATGGATAAAGTACATAGTGAGTGTGGTAATTATAGTAGGAATATAAAAAAAACCCGACGCGCAAGTATAAAGCACCCACTCATTCTCATATGATTTACTAATGAATGCTTACCGGATCGAATTTACTCAAGCGTATTATACGTAACTACGTTACGGACAACAGGAGAACTCTGTTCACACATCAGTTAACAAAAAAAATTATTATTAAAAAAGTACAGTATAAAGGAATACTGTAAACTTTTTGACCTGTTATTAAAACACAATAGACTATTCATTGTAACTTACTAGAAATATACACTACCGCATTGAAACCGTTGTTTAGGCCTCTAGTACTCTTTTGAGTGAATCGGATCCAATCAGTGGACACAACTATATACCACAGGGCATGTATATGCCATCGCGCATTTATTTTTTTAACTGACAAACCGTAACGTACTACATACTAATTATTGTCGTTTTGTAACAAACTGAACTTAAAAAGTGTGTCACAATATTTTTCAAAAAAGCTTAGAGAAACAAAAAATGTTAATCAATACAGTACTGCCAGTAATGGCCCTTACGTTCCAAAATAGTGATCAACAACGTCATTATGGAGCAGGTGAATAGCTTCAAATATCTTGGTAGTGACATGTTCTTTCATCAAGAATGTGACACCTCATGAGATAGCTAAATTCAAAATGATTTGTGGCACTATCCACCGTGGTTTGAAGGGTAAAACCAGAAAGGAAACGGAGATAAAACGCTACAAGACGATGGCTATTCCTTTGCAGACTTATGGACGTGAGGTATGGATAAAAACAAAAACGATGACTCGCGCATTCAAGCTGCAGAAATTAGATTTTTACGCAGCGTTCCGGGATATACGCGGCAGGAACACATAAGGAATGAGGTCATTCGGAGGCAACGTAATATCCAACCACTTGCCGATGTGATCACGCAGTATAGGATGACCTGGACGAATCACCTGCTCCGTATGTCTCCAGATCGGCTTCGTCTGCAGGTATGGAAATTGAGGCAGGATGGAAGAAGAGACGTTGGGAGGCCGAGGAAACGATGGACACCGGAACAGACTCTAGAAGTAGTCCATGATGGATGATGATGATACAGTACTGATATCTCATGTAACCGTACAGTACCGATTAAAAACAAATAAAGAAACTGCAATGAGCATAAAATAAAACTTGTACATCTTTTAATTTCCTACAAATTTGATTATATACACTTTTGTCGTAAAATGAATACTAAGGCCGAAATCATAAAAAAATTCATTTTTCTACAGATTTTTATGGAAAAAACAGAAAATCACTAATTACCGAAAATCTAAGCGTTATACAAAGAAATGTTTGAATTTAAAGTTGTAGGATATTAAATTGTCTTCTACTTAGTTTATACACTTTTGCGCTAAAATGCATATTAAGGCCGCAATCTTAAAAAAAAACATTTTTTTCTACGAGGGAACAGCCTCCCCAAGAATTTCAGCAGACATAGCGCCTACCCTATCTTGTAGAACATAAAAAAATTAAGTATTTAAGGCAATTTAAAAAAAATCGCAGGAGCCGTTTTGAGAAAATAGCAAAAAACTGACACGAATAAACTACTACTTCCAGTTGACCGATTATGATGAAAATGTTCGTGTTGGGTCCTCTAAAGGTACCGAACTTTAGTTTTAAGTTTCAACTTCGTACACGTTGTTTCGTTTTTGAGATATTTTGTTCAAACACACACACACACACGTACGCGCGTACACACTCACAGACCAATCGCTAAAACATGTTTTTTTTGGGTTCAGGGGGTCTGAAAACGTGTAGATCCGGTGAAAATTCGATTTCGAAAAATCGACATGAACACAATACTTTCCTTCATATATATTCAGATAGGCAAAGAAAGTAAAAATAATAATAAAAACAAATTACGTCATTACCAACCGGTCACCTCATCTTCAAACAACTTTACTGAAAACAAAGAAAAAAAATGACAACATATCCGTTCGAATTAAGTTTCTATTGCACACAGAAATCATATTTATTACACGGCTAGTTCAAATCGTTTATAATGTTTATGTTTATGTTTTTACATTAGAAACATTTTTCAAGTATATACGTCTACCTAATAATAATAATAATATACATAATAATAGATAATTTACGATCTCTTCAATAAAAGCACTTAAAAAATTATTTTTAGTAATTTGTAAATCTGTAGATTTACACAGGAGCCAATTTAACAGTATTTTAGAGAAATTTTTAATCATTTCCACTCTCTAGATAAAATTTCCGTGAAATTATACATTTAATATCAAATTAAAGTGTAGCCTACATAACATATCAATAAATTTCAACAATTCCAAAAATATAATATACCTACTCTTAATAATATCTACCATACAAAAAGATTCCATATTCGAAAGTACGTTTAGTAGGCAACAGTATGATATATCAATACACGGATTTATTGAATAATATAATGTAATAAAAACGAACTCCCGAGTTATATTATAATAATGTGTCTTGTGTTATACTTTTGCGAGTCAACATTATTACGGTACATTAGTCTTGCCTTGGTTGTATATAAACCTATCTGAATCTCCTTTATGTCACTGAGAATATAAATCTTTCACATACTGTACGGGTACCACCAGTACATAATTTACTTTATACCTTCACTATAGTTATATATTCAGGTTCTGAGCAATCCTGGCTTGTGTTAAATGTTACACTAGATTTCACACAGGCCTACCGCAACTTCCGTAACTTCTCATACATTGCAAAAAGAAAAGAAAAGAATCATGTATGAAGTGTTTTAAAATTATAATAGTATTGTAATAAACCCAGCTATCAAAAAGTAATTTAAGTTCAACCTAGGCCTTCGGGCCAGCCCAGTCGGTCAGCTGGTAGAAAGTCGCTATTATTTGTTAAGTAACATCGGTTGGGCAAGCGACTTTAAATGGTGACCAGTTGACAACCATCCATGAACAAACTCTACTGGGGGTCCCTGTTCAAACTCATGTCTAATCCACGTCCAAAAAAAGCAAAAATCAGCGATTAAATTGGATAGTTGTCAACAATGTACAGTTCCCGATAACAAATAAAAGCTAAAAAGAAAAGAAAAAAAGTTCAACCTAGTGATATAACATTAATAAACACCTAAAAGAGCACATCAATTTGTTTTACCACGCGATTATAACACAGTGGAAGTTACAAGCACTATGAATCTTGTAATTGGTGGAAATTTTTGAAATTGCCATCTAAGTATCATTTTCCTTAGTCAATCGGCCGTCACACCCAGATGTCAGACATTAGGCAAGACAGCAACAAATGTTTTTCGGATTCGTAATCTACATAAAAAGTTAGTGGGTCTAAATTGGGTTGGAAGTTCCGGTTTTGACTGAAAGTGGCCCAATTACTGGAAGTCAATTTTTTGTTTTTTTTTTTTTTTTTTTGTTTAACGTCCGACTGTTCTGCAATTACTGCTAATGCAGACGGTGAATGATGAAATGATTTTTTGTAACGTATGAAAAAATGCCGTGCCTGAATGGGATTCGAACCCAAGACCGCATGATGAGAGGCGAGCACGTTACCAACTTCGCCAATGCGGCCGGCACTGGAAGTCAAAAAATCTGAGTCAGAAACTATCAAAGATAGCAACAAACGGTTTTCGGATTCAATATCTACACAAATATGCCCATAACAGACAGGTGGAGTGTCAAATTGTTTACACTCAATCTGTTCGTTGCAGGGCTAAAATAAATAAGTCTGTTTCACACTAATAAGAATTATCTCCTCTGAAAGTAATGAATTTTATTATACAGCCCGACCCTGTGGTGAATGAAGTGAAGGTGTCATTTGCAGAGTGGAAAATATGTGCTTTTCAGAGGGCCCGGCATGCTGATAAGCGTACTTTTCCACTCAGTGAGGAAGGCAACCTCACTCCTCCTTTTATTTAGTAAAACATCTACAGGTTCAGACCAGCCTTTCGGCTGATGGCCTAAACAACAACAATCTGCACAACAGTTAGTGAGCCTGAATTGGGTTTTAAGTTCCGATATTGACCGAAAGTGGCCCAAAACCGAATGTCAAAGTCAGAAACTAAAAGAGATAGTAACAAACGGTTTTTGGATTCGTAAACGTAATCTACACAAAAAAATAGTGGGTTTGAAGTTCTGGTTTCGACCGGAAGTGGCCCAAAACCGGAAGTCAAGAAATCGAAGTCCGAATTTGGAAACAAAACTAGTGATTCCTCTTAAAAAATAGATAGAGAAATCATAGGGTTTGAAGTTCCGGTTTCGACCGGAAATCAAGAAATCAAAGTCGGAATTTGGAAACAAAAATAGTGTCACTCGATTCCTCTTATAAAGTAGATACAGAAATCACTAATGGTTTTTGCCATTTGTCAAAGGTAAGCCTTTTTAAAAATTGCCACCAGCCATGAGACGGGTTATCTCAGGGATTTTTCAATATTCAATCTGTTGAACAAAATTTGTTATCATAAGACATCAGATGTTGTGGCGCTTTAACTACTCAACACAAACCTGAAGGTAAATCGAAACTTTAAAATTAGTTTGATGAACTGAAGATACAAAATTAGAGTAGTCATTGGGTTGTACCTTAGGTACATTTTTAGGTAGCTTATGATTTAAAAATGTGAACATTAATTTTTACTTTTACTAGGAAAAATAAAATGAAAAAGTTTAAGAACCATGTCAACGCATTCTCATTGTAGCCCTGTAGACATACATATGAATATTTTACATTTCTATAAAGTATACCGGTTAGTTAAATCAAACCTCTACGTTTGATTTAAAAAAAAATCAAGATTTTGTGGAAATCTCTTGAAAAAATAATGAACTACGATTTAGTTCTTAACAAAACCGTCATAAAAAATTCTATTCTTGTAATCGGAAAGCATCTCAGTAAAAAAAACCGAAGAGTAACAATAACTGTGGTAAATCCTATAGTAAATAAACAGGTAAAAGCTCTTTACCACAAATTTTTAACGACTACATCGTATTCTTTAACAAAAATTTCCAACATCAAAGCTTTGTAATGATAGAAAACCAATTGCAAATATACAATTTAATTACTAAGGTAAAAAGTCATAATTTTAAATTTGTGGTAAAATTTTTAATTATAGGTTTAAAAAAATAAGTTTCAACAAAAAACTGTAAAATATTTTCAAATCAGTCTACTGACCGCAAAAGAAACAACAAAATAACCAAAGATAAAAATTGCTTCGTTCGAGTAGCCTACGAAATACAGTCAAGATAACTACAGACACGATACGAATGATGAAATTGTAAAACAAAAAATAAAGAAATAATATTTATTTTCAGGTTTATGAACATAAATTGAAGCGTAAAATTAATTAACGTGCTGCATCAATACGTTTTATAATTGCCCAGAGTGCAGTTTACAGCAAATAGACTCGGCTCGAATATCACAACTCATAGTGCACAGTTCACCGTCATAAATGATTAAGTACTCAAATTAACGGAACGCTGTTTAAATTCACATAAAAATAAGCAAATAATTGTTCCTAATAACAATATTAATCTATCGCAATCATAATAGTCTACATCTATTTAAGAGAAAATGTTATTCTCCCAAAAAAATTGGGGTCTGATAAAATTTCATACTTTATAATCCCCGTAATAAAAAAATCTGGTGTGAAACACTCACACAACTTTCTCTTGCCAATGCAAATAATTAACAATAAACCTAATATTAGTAATAAAACATTAGAATTAAACAAAAAACTAACCTCAAAAAATATAACCTTTCATCATGAGTGAAAGACGCAAAATGAAAATCATCTTCAGTTTGGCTTAAAAATACGGAAAATAACTCTTTCACGCTAAACTAGGCTCTGCAGAGAAAAATGCTGTACATAAAAGTTGTAGATCTTTTAATTTCCTATAAATTTTATTATATACACTTTTGTCGTAAAATGCATACTAAGGCCAAAATTTAAAAAAATCGATTTTTCACACGTTTCCGTGAGAAAAAAACAAAATCGCTAATTACCGCTAAACTAAACGTTATACAAAAATATGTTTGAAATAAAGTTGTAGGATTTATTGTATAAAATTTTGCGCTAAAATACATATTAAAGTCGTAATCTTAAAAAACAATTTTTTTACGTGAAAATGGCCTCACCAAGAATTTCAGCAAACATGGCGCCTACCCTATCTTGTAGAGCATAAAAAATTTAGTAAACCAGGCGTTTTTAAAAAAAAAATGTAGGACTAATCTTTGAGAAAATTGCAAAAAAGTGAAAAATTACACGAATAAACTACTACTTCCAGTTGACCGATTTTGATAAAAATCATTTTTCACACGTTTCCGTGAGAAAAAAACAAAATCGCTAATTACCGCTAAACTAAACGTTATACAAAAATATGTTTGAAATAAAGTTGTAGGATTTATTGTATAAAATTTTGCGCTAAAATACATATTAAAGTCGTAATCTTAAAAAACAATTTTTTTACGTGAAAATGGCCTCACCAAGAATTTCAGCAAACATGGCGCCTACCCTATCTTGTAGAGCATAAAAAATTTAGTAAACCAGGCGTTTTTAAAAAAAAAATGTAGGACTAATCTTTGAGAAAAATTGCAAAAAAGTGAAAAATTACACGAATAAACTACTACTTCCAGTTGACCGATTTTGATAAAAATGTTCGTGTCGGGACCGGTAGTGGTATGTAACTTAAGTTTCAAGTTTCAAGTTCGTACGATGTTCTGTTCTTAAGATATTCTATTCATACACACAGACCAATCGCTAAAAACATGTTTTTTGGGTTCAGGGGGTATGAAAACATGTAGATCCGGTGAAAACTCGACTTTGAAAATCAATATGAAAACAATACTTTCCTTCCTATATTGATATAGGCAAGAGACAGTAAAAATTAAGTATTTATACGTGCGTTTTAATACAGCCGTAACTACCCAACGGATCTCCGATAAGTAGCGCCCGGTTATTACGTTCACTGGGAGATCACCCGTTCATAATTATCATCAAATTAAAAAAAAAATATCCGGTGTGAAACACTCACACGACTTTCTCTTGCCAGTGCAAATAATTAACAATAAACCTAATATTAGTAATAAAACATTAGAATTAAACAAAAAACTAACCTCAAAAAATATAACCTTTCATCATGAGTGAAAGACGCCAAATGAAAATTAGTATCTTCAGTTTGGCTTAAAAATACGGAAAATCACTCTTTCACGCTAAACTAGGCTCTGCAGAGAAAAATGCTCTACATAAAAGTTGTAGATCTTTTAATTTCCTATAAATTTTATTATATACACTTTTGTCGTAAAATGCATTCTAAGGCCGAAATCTTTAAAAAATCGATTTTTCACACGTTTTCGTGAGAAAAAAACAGAAAATCGCAAATTACCGCTAAACTAAGCGTTATACAAAAAAAATGTTTGAAATAAAAGTTGTAGAATTTTACATTCTCTACAACTTTTATTATATAACGTTCTGCGCTAAAATGCATATTAAAGCCGCAATCTTAAAAAGAAAATGTTTTTACGTAAAAACAGCCTCACGCAGAATTTCAGCAAACATGGCGCCTACCCTATCTTGTAGAGCATTAAAAATGTAGTAAACCAGGCGATTTTTAAAAAAATCGTAGGACCAGTTTTTGAGAAAATCGTAAAAAAGTGAAAAATTATACGAATAAACTACTACTTCCGGTTGACCGATTTGGTGAAAATGTTCGTGTCGGGTCCGGTAGTGGTATGTAACTTAAGTTTCAAGTTCGTACCACGATGTTCCGTTCTTGAGATATTTTGTTCACGCACGCACGCACGCACGCGCGCGCGCGCACACACACACACACACACACACACACACACGCACACACAGACCAATCGCTAAAAACATGTTTTTTGGGTTCAGGGGGTCTGAAAACGTATAGATCCGGTGAAAACTCGATTTCGAAAAATCGACATGAAAACAATACTTTCCTTCCTATAATTCATATAGGCAAGAGAAAGTAAAAAACAAATTCCATTCACAAAATTACGTTAAAATTTCTTGGTTTAAATGATCCCAGTGTTAAAATTTTACCATTTATTACGATCAAGTAGAAATAATAATTTTTAAATCTTTTTTTATTCCTAATTTGTGTACGTTGCAATCTGTTCAATTTAGAACAATAAGCAACTCCATAACCCAATGAGATGAGGATAATGTGTATGACGTGTAAATGAGGTGTAGTCTTGTACAGACCCTGGCCGACCATTCCTGAGAGAGTATGGTTAATTAAACCCTAAACCATGAAAGTACACCGGTAACCACTATCTAGCATTCAAATCCGTATAAAAGTAACTACCTTTACTAGGATTTGAACCAGGAACCTTCGTCTCCGAAAATCAGCTGTTAAACAGCTGATTTTGGCGACGGCTTTACCTCTAGACCAACCCGGTGGATTAAAAAAAATAATTTAATTAATTTAATAAATTGTTAAAAAAATAATTTAACAAAACAAAATGATTTTGCCGGCCGCATTGACGCAGTTGGTAACGTGCTCGCCTCTCATCATGCGGTCCTGGGTTCGAATCCCACTCAGGCACGGCATATTTTCATACGTTACAAAAAATCATTTCATCCTCCATCGTACAAAAGTTACACCCCAACGTCGTCGCTAATGGCCGTTGTAGTTGATGCGACGTTAAATAAATTAATTTTAAAAAAATGATTTCAAATGCATACGGTGACTATTTTTTTTGTAGTACAGTAAAATTATTGGTGAAATGGCAGGAAGTTTTTGTTTTTACAATAAAAAAAAAACTAAAAAAAACAAAACAGGAAATTGAAACGTCTTTTAAGATTTAATTAATGAAAATCGATAAGGAATTCTTGGAATATATGGCAACTCACAAGAGTTGACAGTTTGGATGAATATGGAGCGGACTGTGAAGAATTTTTCTTCTTTTGCAGTAACTACTAATTAATTTTTTTCCATGTATTTTCCTACATCGGAATCCTTATCGTCAGTTGTCTGCGACACCAAAGCAATTATATCATTTTCGGCTGGAGTACCTACCACTATACTCTATTTCACGTTCAAAATTCAGTACAGCTCTTATGAGAACCCGTTGTGTTATCAGGTGTACGGAAAACATCAGGCACAACCAATAAAATAACCCTCCTTCTCTGATACCGTCCGAGAGTCACGGGCAAAAATATTTAAGAGTTTCGCTTACCATGCTCTAACAAGCTCATTTTCAATCAAAAAATTCTGAAAAAATTGCTTTCACTTCCTAACGAATTGTATTTTATTACCTTATAAAAGTTATTATTACACTATGATATTTAGATACGATAAGCTCGTCCAAAGTTGGACATTTATATCTCGTCACATTTTTGCACTTCACATCAAATAACTCTTTTTCTTTCAATGACGATAAAAGTGTTTTATTATTTTGTAATAAAATATAGATTAAAATATAACTGTAATTTGATTTACGATAAGTCATATGTTCGAAGGAAACAGGAATAATAAACGAGTTAGTTTCAAAAAATTACTGATGTTTTCGTGTTATGGTTATTCAATAGGAGTTAGTAAATGAAAATGTGTTGTGGCGCGGGGTCGATATTTTTACTTAGCGTAGTAGCGCTAAAACTCCAACATGAAATACATTGCTTATGGACTTCCCGTAGACTACTGCATTCTGAACGTGAAATCAACTATAGTTCCATCAGAAATCAAGTACATTAGGCTCAATTCTTCATAAATAATGCCTCAAAAATATACATGCAACAGATAGGTGGAGTGTCAAATTATTTACACTCAATCTGTTCGTTGCAGAGCTAAAATAAATAAGTCTGTTTTTTATCACATGATCAGCCAATTAAATGACTTTAAAAACAGAAGAGGTAGAGGTGTAAAAGACACTAATCAGAGTTATCTCCTCTGAAAGTAATGAACTTCATTATACAGCCAGACCCTGTGGTGAATGAAGTGAAAGTGTAATTTTCAGAGTGGAAAATATGTGCTTTTCAGAGGGCCCGGCATGCTGATAAGCGTACTTTTCCATTCAGTGAGGAAGGCAAGGTAAACCACCTCACTCCTCGTTTCAGTTAGTAAAAACTCTACAGGTTCAAACCAGCCTTTCGGCCGATGACCTAATCAACAACGAAACTCGAAATTCTCCGAATAAAGAAGGTAATTTAATTTGAATTATGGAGCAATTTTCAATGGAATAAAGTAAATATTCGAATTAGGGAGATCCGACTTTATACACATACTGTATTCTATTACGTAATAGTCTAATCCCTGTAGGACCAACAACCGAATGAATATAAATAAAAGAATATAATTTTGGGAAACGCAAAAATCCTGGATATATACATTTTATAGACAAATTACAATACGTACGTGTCAAATTTATAGAAAAATCATAAGAAGAATGTCACTAAAAAATGCGCAGTACAAAATATTGAAAACGTAGTTACAAAAATTCCACAAGCATAAAAAATTAAAGTTGGAGAAATACGACAAACCAGTAGCTAAAAACCATGAAATTAACAGGGAATTAGAAAAAAGAAACAGGCGACAGGGACATCGACAAATTGCAGAAGTAAGGTAATGGATTTTAATTACAAAACTGACAAAGCGTAAATTAACGAATATGATCTCCCCTCAATCAATTATTCATAAGTACCGAAACATGGGAATAACAGAAATGCTTAAACGTAGATCGGTAAAAGTACAAAAACACTAATAATAAAAAAACTTGATTCGTTAAAAATGTTAAAACTTTTTTTTAACTGTTGGAGAAACACTAATTAATCGTTCAACTGACTGCACTTTGCGAACAATAAAAAATACAATTTTAAAACAACGTAAAAATTATTTGATAATAAATCAATACCTGGAAAACGAAAACGTGTTTATTCCACCAAGCAACAAAAAAAACAGAAATACAATTTTTTTAAACAGGCGCTGTAAGTAGTTACTTGTACCTACTCACATTACACAGAAAATTACAGACATAAACAAAACTATTTCAATTACAAGAATAGATACGGAAGCGTTCTAGTGGAGGATGAAAAAAAAACAATATTTTCTACGGTAAAAAAGGTAAGACTAAAATACTTCATCAATATATTGAAACTGGTATACAAAATTTGGTTACTCAGAAGAAAAACGACTGATGTTTTTATAAAGCCTACACGAATTACCACAACATACTATAGTACGAGTCAATCGGTCGCGGTGCAATCCCTTGGCTACTGTGGAACTGGGATACAGAAATAATGATTTTACCACAAGTTTGGTAGTCAACAAAAATTGCGGCTCGAAAAGAGCGCCCTGTCTTCCGATACTTTTTGCTTAATCAAAACTATCAACGGCAGCCTCCGTAGCGTATTGGTAGCGCGCTTGCCTAACACAATACAATACGGAGGTCTCGGGTTCGATTCCCGGCTAGGGTCTGGAAATTATAACAAGTTACAACTCAAAATTCCATAACCTACAGTAGTAGCTAATGACCAAGCTGTTGGATGCGACTTTAAATAAATAAATAAAAACACACAAACAGTCGTACTAATCATTCAAAAAAAATAGGAGCAGGCCAAGCAAAAAGGGTAAACAACTACTTTTAATTTTCAAAATGGTTTGAGTACAATGCACAGAACTACAGAATGTACAACCGAACCGAGCGAAGAATTTAATCTTTAGCAGTACTGTTTTGTTTTGATGCGTGGGCGATGGAAATATAAAAACGGTTTACCATCCACAAAAATGTACTTGTACGCAGGTTTCACAATATTATTTCACTACGACTGCATTCACAGATAGTGCGTAATTCTACCAATTAAATACTTCGCTTAGGTTATGTAAACCAATACCTAACTCTACAATCACTTTTTTGCTTACCGGTAACTATCAGCCTTACAGATAGGATAAAAAACTGACTATCTATAAAAGCATTAAATATGGTTCCATTTTCGGAACGCTGAACATAAAATTTAGACATGATAAAAGTTTACACCAACTTTTCGAGAGTAGGCTTACAGAAAATGACCTTACTTTTCCCGTGCATCTTGCTTTTAAACGTAGCCTGCCAAAACTTACCGGTTTCAGAAAAACCAACGATAAATATTCGTACAAAACAGTAGTTCTAAGAGGAAACTTCTACTAAAATTAATTTGTAATTAAAGAAAGTAAATAATCTGATGTTAAAATACACTTGAATTTTTTTAAACAGTAAAAAAGAATGCAATACATCGATTTCCCGACTTATTCATTCAGCAAAAAAAGAAAGAGAAAAACCAAACTAACCAAGACTAAATGTTTATCAAGAAAACGTATAAAATGATTCATATTTTAATACTTACGGACTGTAACAGTTTTCGGGTCATACGCTACAACTTTTTCATCGATAATATTAATTCGTATCCGAAGTTTTTTCGTTCGTTCGGTAACATCTTGCAATTGTTTATTTAAATCTTGAAAAATTTCGTCAGCCAAAACAACTACAGATGCCAATTGTCGCAAAGCACTACTTAGAGTAAAATTGGTGACCGCTTCTAACTCTCCATCCTTAATTCGTGGTTTACCTTCTTCATCGTGAAGGATGACCCGACTCACGTGTATTGGTTGTACCACCCGTTGAACAAATGGCATCGTTAAACACTATTCCGACTGAACGGTACTCAACACACTTCATCACACCCCAAAAATACACGCAAACACAAATTAATTTCCAAATTATATTATTTTTTTACATTTTCAAGCCGGCTTTCGAATCCATGATTGAAGAAAACAAACACTACAGACACACACGCTCCTGCACCTTCTACGCACCACGAGCAACGGACAACTGACGGGCAATCATCCCGCGTTTATTACAAACCGGTATACACAATAGCTATGCGCAGGCGCTAGTCGTAACTATACTACATTTCTATAGAGTGCAGCACAATCTCTACCTTCATGCCGGGTTCTGTTTTGTTTGACTAAACTTATGATAAACTAACCAAACGTTCTTTCAGTTAAATTTTATTTTGACTAAATTATTCATTGTCTCGGAATAAATTTTCGTAAATACATTAGTATTTTTATTTTTAAAGTGGCCAAATTATTAGCCTTACTATAATTTCTGAACTCCAATTCCCGACATTTTTTTTACAAGAGCTGTTTTTTTTAGTAAATAACATACAAAATATTTTTTGTTTATTTAATAATTATTTTTTCCACTGAAATACATTGGTTCACTATTAAGTTCTAAGTACTTTTTTTCTAAATTATTATTTTTAGCATAATAATGTTAACTAAAAGCAGGTACAAAAACATCCATTTAGGCTTTTGAACTGGGTCCTGCGATTATAATATTCATACAATCGAATTCTTCTTTTTGCTCTGGAGTTCAATGGATGTGATAATTCTCAGTGATAGTACTTGTCCAAGAAACACCTTATCAGTTTTATTTTTTCGTAAAAATCCACACAAAGATCTTTGAATTAACTTTTAACAGTCTAGTAATGCTACATAAAATGTTATTACCTCTAAATAAAAAATAAAAACAGAACAAAATTTCCTGGTCGCCGGTCCATCCTGGACTAATCCAAAACATATGGTAAGGCTACTTATATTCAACTAAATCATACAATTATGACAAAAATATGGTAATACTAAATTACAATACAAAATAAAGTTAAAGTGAATAATATTTCTCATTTAAGCTTATTTTTTAAAGTGAGCAACATAGTTCAGTTCAAAGTGCTCATATTTCAACGCAACTCTGTTTAATCCCATAATATACGACTACAGAGAGATTGAACTTATTTACCGTAATTAATTTTTCACTAAAAACATAAATATTCTGAATAAGTGAAATAATTTGTGTACATCTATTGTTTTCAAAAATTTTATTAAAAGTTAATTTTTAACAAGTATAGTAACTATGTCACTCTCATGTTGTTACTATTTCGTAAGATTGTTATGTGGTGCACAAACATTGTCTAACCGACACCTGAAGAGAAGAAAGAAAATGGAGCTCTGTTAAGTATCTATGTACTTAACAGCACTTCATTACTTACTCCCTTTTCTTATTACCATCTTTTGTTCTGAAGTAGTGTTACTTACCAGGATAATAGATGAACCAACTTTTGTAAAATTTTAAAAAGAAACCAAAATGTGCTTTTTATTATTAGAGATTTGACTGTTCTCCCCCCCCCCCAATCAACCTCTGCTGACACACCAAAACAAGTCTATGAAAAGTTTTTATACATTATATTATATAATATCGATTTATTACATACACACATCAGATGATGTATCTTTACTTGGAAACAATTAACTGTTATTGATGGAAGTAAAGATTATTATTTGAAAGAAAATGAAGAGAGGGTGGTTCTAGAATTTGCTGGAACGTGGGGCACAAATGCTGTGGAATACCTAGAAATTTTTTTATAAATCTATGTTAAAATACTGCATTTTGAGAACATGAAAATATAATTGTAATTTTAGGCTTGTATAATAATTTTCAACCTTACCTTGAATTGCCAACGCGAGAAGAGGTTTGGCTACCCAGCCACAATATCTACAAATCTCCATCAACTACTATTTCATTCTAAAAGAAACCTTTCAAATTAAAATCAAAGAAACCAACAACAAATATTTTTTTTATAAAACTACATTTTATTTATGCAATGAAAACAATTTTTAACAATTTATCCTGTTCTTTAGCTACTATTCAATTAATTACAATTAATTTATGAATGATATGAGTAATGCACTTGTATACGAGGTATGGCTATTAAATAACGAGACTGACGTTGTAAATAATTTTATTTTTATTTCACACATAATCACTTATTGTCACCTTCAATATACACTCCTTCTATATCCCTATAACGCTCCATGCGAATTTTCCGTTGTTGGAAACAGTGCTGGAAGTCATCTTCTGTCAGTTCCTTCAGGACACATGCCGATTTCTCTTTTACAGCTTCGACGGACTCAAATCTTGTCCCTTTTAATGCAGATTTCACCTTAAGGAACAGATAGAAGTCACATGGTGCAAGATCTGGTAAATAAGGTGGATGTTTTAACACTGAGATGCTGTACTTGGCTAGGAACCTCTTGACAGATAACGCGGAATGAGCTGGCGCATTGTCTTGGTGGAGAACCCATAATTTGTCCTTCCACATTTCGGGGCGTTTTTCCTTACTCTTTGAGGTAGTTTAGAAAGTACCTCAAGGTAGTAATATTGATTAATTGTTTGACTTTCAGGAACCCAGTGCAGGTACACAATCCCATGGATATAAAAAAAAAACAATCATCATTACTTTAAATTTTGACTTGCTCAATCGAGCTTTTTTGGGCTCTCGGTGAAGTTCAGCTCTTCCAGTGCATGGATTGGCGCTTCGTTTCTGGATCATAAGTAAAAAACTACGTTTCATCACATGTTATTATCTTCTACCTGTTCCCTAAGGTGAAATCTGCACTAAAAGGGACAAGATTTGAGTCTGTGGAAGCTGTAAAAGTGAAAGCGGCACATGTCCTGAAGAAGCTGACAGAAGATGACTTCCAGCACTGTTTCCAACAACAATGGAAAATTCGCATGGAGTGTTGTAGAGATAGAGAAGGAGTGCATATTGAAGGTGACAATAAGTGATTATGTACAAAATAAAAATAAAATTTTTTACGTCATCTCGTTATTTAATAGCCACACCTTGTACTGAGTGTATGAAAAAATAACTTTATAAAACACATCAAAATAAATACAGTAATTTAACCAATATCTGAAAACAACTCACCAGGTTGATCTAGAGGTAAGGTTATCGTTGCAAGTCAGCTGGTTAACAGCTGATTTTTGAAGACGAAAATTCCATGGTTCAAATCCTAGTTAATGTAGTTTTACTTTAATAAATATGGATTTGACGGTGGTTACCAGTGTACTTAGATGGTTGAGGTTCAATTAACCATACTTTCTCAGGAATGGTCAGACCGAGTCTGTACAAGACTACACCTCATTTACACTTCATATCATCCTCATCTCATTGGGTCATGGGGTGACTTATTGTTCTTAATCGAACAGATTGGAACGTACACAAATTAGGAATAAAAAAGCACTGTTCTAACCAAACAAATATCCAAGAACAACTTCACCATAGGGACAAGTTCAAGATAATGAGTTAAAATTATGGCTCTTTTATTAATATGACAAATTTTTTATTTTTTTCATTTAAAGTCGCATCAACTGCTTGGTCATTAGCGACGACATTGGATGTGACTGTAACTGTGGGTTTTGATTCGTGAAAATTTCCAGACCCTGGTCAGGAATCGAACCCGGCACTTCCGCGTGGTAGGCTAACGTGCAACCACTATGCTACGGAGGCAGGATGACTGATTTTAATTTCATTACAATATAATGGGAATGAGCATATTATTTTCAAATGATACACCATAAACTTTTCAAACTCTTCATTCTTTTAGTATTTTTGTAATATATTTTGATATTTCCAGTTACCAAGTATAATCTAATACAATTGTGAGCGTGGATATACAGATATATGAGTTATAGTTGGTTTAATTAAATTTGATCGTTTCCTTGCTTGATTGGTGGTACCAAATTCCTTTTTTGATAATATACCAAAATTAGCATCAGTTTTAAATTCATGTGAATTGATAAGTTTCTTTTTCATTTTTCTGTGATATATAATTTCTGCACACAATGTGATTATTGATAACACTAAACCAAATAAAGTTGCAATGAGTATACCACCTGTTAATTAAACAACACAATGATACGGTATCAAAAATTTGTTTATGTCTAACTAACTACAATTAACTAATCTCTAAATCCTTATACAGATTACAAAAACAGTAGTAAAACAATTTAGTCACAGACCCAATAGGACAATTTGTGACAAAACGTTATAAGCTCTACTGCAAAGCCACATTTGCAATCTTAATGAATCACACTGTCTGTTTGGGAACAGTATCAACTGCTACTTCTTGTACTGCTCAGAAACCGAAGGTGTCACTGAAGCAGAGGCTCTTCAACATCTAGTGATGGCAAAATTTGAGGAAAACTTCCAGCAAATATGTTCCTTGAGAATTTTCATAACATCGATAAGGAGCTTGAGAAAAAAACAAGAGCACCTAAGCAGAGCCTACCATCTTTGGGTATTGCAAATATAATAGAATGTTACCAAGCTTTGTTAATGTAATATCATCCTACATATCAAGTAGCCATTTATAGAAAAACACATACTCTTTACTGTTTGTACGAGGGGGTACCCAAAAGAAACCGGAATTATTTTTTAAAACTATTTATTTTTAATTTTTTTACAAAAGAACCTTATCCCCTTCAAAATACTCTCCATTACAACTAATACATTTGTCCCACCGGTGCTTCCACTGTTCAAAACATTTTTTGTACTCCTCTTCAGTGATGGCTGCCAGCTCATCCGTCGTTTTTTTCTTGACATCATCAACGTTGTTAAATCGGAGACCTTTCATGCCCCTTTTCATGCGTGGGAACAAGAAAAAATCACACGGAGCCAGATCGGGTGAGTACGGTGCGTGTGGTAGCAAAACCATGCCGTTTTTCGCCAAAAACTGGGTAACCGAGATTGCCGTGTGTGCAGGCGCGTTGTCGTGGTGGAAAAACCAGTCCCCTGTCTGCCACAAATTAGGTCTTTTACGACGAATGCTGTTTCGTAGTCTTCTTAACACTTCAAGATAAAAAGCTTGATTTACCGTCTGGCCTGGTGGAACGAACTCTGAATGGACAATTCCCCTCACATCAAAAAACCAAATCAGCATTGTTTTGATGTTCGATCTGACTTGACGACTTTTTTTTGGTCGGGGTGATAATGAAGTCTTCCATTGACTGGATTGTTGTTTGGTTTCTGGGTCGTACCCATAGCACCAAGACTCGTCACCCGTAATGATCTTTGACATGAAATCTGGATCAGTTTCAAGCTGTTGTTTCAAATCACTACACGTTTCAATTCGACGTTCCTTTTGAGTGTCTGTCAGAACCCGAGGCACAAACTTGGCAGCGACTCTTTTCATTGTCAAGTCTTCTGTTAAAATGCGTTGGACTGAGCTCAAGATAACCCACTAACCTGTGGTATTTGGTCAATGGTCTGTCGTCGGTCTGTTCGTACAATTTCTTTCACTTTCACAACATTTTCGTCTGTTCGGGAAGTCGACGGTCGTCCAGAACGAGGTTTGTTCTCAATCGACATGTCGCCATTTTTAAAGCACAAAATCCACTCGTACACTTGGGTTTTTCCAATAGCGTCGTCTTTGTAAGCTGTGTTCAACATTACAACTGTTTCGGCGGCGTTTTTACCGAGCAAGAAGCAAAATTTCACAGCCGCACGTTGTTCATTAAAACTTGCCATCATGAAAAACGACACGAGCACAAAACAGCACTAGCGAGAACAATCACTGCACGAGAACAGAACAAGCTAGATCAACGAACAAAATGGCATTGAACTGGCAATGAGTAGCGCTACAAGCAGCCTAGTGGCGGGAATTTGTACTGCACAAGTTCCGCCCACAGCAGAGCTATTCCGGATACTTTTGGGTACCCCCTCGTATCTTTGTCTCTACAAAGTGAAACAAAGGGATGAGTCATTTCCATGCTGACATTATAATATATTAGGTTGCTGCTGTAATCTTAATAACTACTATTCTTATGAAAAAATTGTTTAGTCTGCTGCTCTACTAGTACATTACTTTTATCATTTTGACCAACACACATCTTGAAAAATGATAATTTTGGTTGTAGTAGTAATAGTAGTACAGTGGTACACAGTTAAAAAGGGTAGGAAATCATTCAATGACCCACATTATATTACCTACTACGTTATAAACGAAATCAGGAATTTTCGTACTTACAACAAAACATACTTTGCGCCTATGAGTGGTACAGCAGTCAATAACATCAAATCCAGAAATCCCTAAAACTATATGTTGTGTACAAATTAGAAAATAAGGTAAATTTAGGTGTAATTTTAAAGTATACAGCTAAAGAAAATACTGTACTATATACTCAACTTACCCAACTTTTATGTATTTTTTTCATTACTCATTACAGTACGTATTCAAATAAACAAAAACAACACTTTATTACAGTGATATATGTTGTTTAGGCCAACAGCCAAAAGGTTGGTTTGAACCTCCAGAGGTTTTACCAAGCAAAAAACGAGGAGTGAGGTGGTTTACTATTGCCTTCCTCACTGAGTTGAAAAATTATGCTTATCAGTAAACCAGGCCCTGTTAAAAGCATACTTTCCACCCTGCAAATGACACTTTCACTTCATTCACTTCAGGGTCTGGCTGTATAATGAAATTCATTACTCTCAGAGAAGATAACTCTGACTAGTGTCTTTTACACCTCTACCTCTTCTGTTCTTAAATAGATCAGTCATATAGTTGGCTGACAATGTAATATAACGTAGCCTATTAGAATAGAAAATAATTTGTTTGGAAAGAATGCACAATACAAAATCACACTAATTTTATACTTTTCAGTGATTTTTTTGTTGCTTTATGTGTTACATTTTGTTTGTAAAAGCATAGTTTCAGTCGACGATAACTGGAGAAATCGTTGGGCTGAACATCATTAATCACATCAGCTGGTTTAAAAGCAGCAGATTATCTAACCTCATAAAAGCCTTAATGTAGAACATAAACATTATTTTCAACCCTTTAGGGCTAACTTTTTAAGGGTTTCAATAGCCTAAAACCTGCACCAGCATCATAGTTACAACATTACAAAACTGCATGAAAATTGGTTCAGTTGAAAATTGGTTAGAGAAAATTTTATTGATCTTCTGATCTAGATCTGCTATATCAGATGATCCTGAGTATAGCATCCTATGAGAGTAAATGAGTTTCTTCTCAGCTGTTCCTCTGGAATGGATGAAATAAGTCCTATTCCTACACAACAATCACTTCATGATTCTTAGATCAGTCATTGACTACCCTCTAAACCCTGATAATATTAGGAATACAAAATGACTACTTTCTTACTCTTGTCTAATATTGGTCTAAGTAACATGAATTACGTTTATAAATACAACACCCTTCAAATGTCAACAAAACAGTGAAATTAAGACATTTTGGAAAAAACTGTGAGTAAAACTAAACCAAAATTTTTTAACCACTTTATCTCAGAAATGTTAATGTTTTGTAAGTAGATTGAATAGGAATCAAGTACATTAAGTAAGAAGGTTTCTAGTTTTTGATGTTCGAATGATCTACTGTGAAATAAAGAATGATTCAAAACCGAGAATATTTAGTCCCTATGTCACATCAGAATGCCATATTCCATGGAATTCTGTTAACTTTTATAATGTGATTTTAGAACTTATGTTCTAAAAAAGTAAAATAACATACCCTAAAGGTTGTTTGGAATACAACAGTTGA
Organism: Catonia carolina; assembly: GCA_035578175.1. NCBI lineage: Eukaryota > Metazoa > Arthropoda > Insecta > Hemiptera > Achilidae > Catonia > Catonia carolina. The sequence goes on along the minus strand of JAQMRL010000022.1, from coordinate 245,526 downwards.
AGTGCTGAGGTTGGGTCGCAAAGCGGCAAGAATATAAAGCCCCCTAGTACTCTAATAAAATATGTAAAACTCAACTGTAAAAACCTCATCATATGTAAAAATCAGTAAAACTCACCTAAACTATCAAGAGTAATTCCTTCAGTATCTTCATTACTGTTACAATTATGTCTATTTGAGTAATTCCAATATTTTCCAGCAAGAGTTTCAAAGTACCTATCTATTTGTAATCCCAAGATCCTGCAATTAATACAATAACTTATTAAATATGTGCAGCAGATTTCTTCATAAAAAAAAATAACCAGTTTGAAAAAAACACACCTTCTACTTATTTCTGCACTGAGTTGACTAGACAATTGAACGGCAATTGCATAAGGTTGCTCTCCAAATAATTTCCCAATTTCTAGTAAATTACAATCCTGTGATATTTTGTAACGTACCTCAGCTGCATCATGTATTAATGCGAATTCTCCTTGTTCACTTGCTAAAACCTTAAAAAGTAAATACAAGTTCACATGTATTAAGAATAAAATGGCACAACAGGCAAATAATAAAAACTTAAAATACGTCCATAAAATCCAGATTACAGGAAGTGTTTTCTTTTTATTATTATTGTAGTGGATAAAGGTGTTAACATCACTTAACACCTTTCACTACAATGTCCCACAATCTCATAGACATCTTTTAAGAATAATACCAGATAACTTGGTAATCTGCCCATAACAGATAGGTGGAGTGTCAAATAATTTGCACTCAATCTGTTAGTTGCTGGGCTAAAATAAATAGTTCTGTTTCTTATCACATGGTCAGCCAACTAAATGACTGAATCATTTAAGAACAGAAGAGGTAGGGGTGTAAAAGACACTAATCAGAGTTATCTCCTCTGAAAGTAATGAATTTCATTATACAGCCAGACCCTGTGGTGAATGAAGTGAAGGTGTCATTTACAGAGTGGAAAATACCTTTTCAGAGGGCCCGGCATGCTGATAAGCATAATTTTCCACTCAGTGAGGAAGGCAATTGAAAACCACCTCACTCCTCGTTTTACTTAATAAAACCTCTACAGGTTCAAACCAGCCTTTCGGCTGATGACCTAAACAATAACAACTTGGTAATAATACATTTTTATCTTCAAAGGTGAAAATATTTCTTTATAAAATTCTCCTTATAAATACCGTCATCCATTCCCAGAGATTACAGATTCTTGTCGACGAGATATGTGAAAAATGTATAACTTTTAATTGCATAATATAAATTTTTATGAAGGAATAATAAATATGCAGGTTGACCAAAATGAAAGAAATCAGATAATTCACAAAAAGACGGGGACCTTACAACTATGATTGCATTTTTCTCAAAACTATATTTTAATTGCATATGACTTTATCCACTAAACTCTTCATTTATTAATGGTAAAATTTTTTCTTGATTTTCAGTACGAAAGAATACACGGCTAACAAAGCCTGGACATTAATGATCAAATAAATAATATTTGTTTAGTACAAATTTGAAAAACACACCATATCAGATTTAATTGGTTAATTAAACTACAAAATCATTAGAAAGTCCTTTTTTAGTTTTGAAGAATTTAACTTCACTTGTAATATGATGTATCCCGTGGCTGTTGCTGGATCTGCTATCGGGGGCCGCCCCTGGCGATGAGGATGCTCGCCAACCAAGGTTGGAGGGTACTGAGGAAATAAAATACTCAGGGTGGACAAAAACCAGCAAAGCTACTGCCTTGTAGATGGAATGTGGTGGCATTCAAAGGCTAAGGGAAGAAAACCCTAACAGAAAATTGACTGCTGCCTTGCAGTTGGGTATTGGGTTATCAAAGGCTAGGGAAGAAATCCTGAACAAATCACCTGGTCCTCCAAGTTGGGGGTTGGGCGTGAGGTCAGCAGCCTCACCTTGTAAAAATCGTTTCACGCTTTGAAAACAAGCAATGAGCCTCGGATAGGGACAGGAATTACGGATAATCAAAATGGCATTGAATCAAATAAGAGAAAATGGAAACGGAAATTTTTGGTAAAGGTAGCATCCTGGAATGTGCAGACTTTGATGAGGGCAGGAAGGATGATGGAAGTGTTTAATGAGATGAAAAAATTCAATGTGGATATACTGGCCCTGCAAGAAGTTAGATGGAAAGGATCAGGAAAGATAGACAAAAAAGATTTCAGCCTGTACTATAGTGGAGATACAGAAAAGTCTGGTATGTATGGAACAGCATTCATGGTAACTGCTAAGGTGAGAGGAAGCTTGCTAGGTTTTGAACCCATATCGGATAGAGTGTGCAGAATAAGGATGAAAGGTCAATTCTGGAACACCACAATGATTTCAGCCTATGCTCCAACAGAGGAAGCATCAGAGGAAGACAAAGGAAGATTCTACGATTGCTTAACAAATGTTTGCAGCAAGATCCCAAAGCATGACATGGTAGTAATGCTAGGCGACTTTAATGCAAAAATAGGGAAGGAGGTCTTCTTAGCAAGAGTGGCAGAAAAAAATACCTTACATGAGGAAAGCAATGAGCATGGGAGGATGCTTGCTGAATTGGCAGAGGAGCAGGATCTTGTTATTGCCAGCACACAATTTGAACATAAGAAGATACACCTTGGAACGTGGAAAATGCCAGGAACAAATATAGTGAACCAAATAGATCATGTACTGGTCACAAAACGTCATGCAAGTTCTATAGAAGACGTAAGAGCAGCAAGAGGTCCAAATTGTGACTCAGATCATTTTATGGTGAAAGCAACAATATTGCAGAGGCTATCAATGGCAGAAAGAGGATCTAAGAAAAATAGGCGCAAATGGGACCTAGAGAAATTAGCAAATACAGAAACTATGCAACTCTTCCAAAGTATCATGAATAGAGAACTCAATAAGGCTATGAATGAACTGGAAGGTGATGGTGGTGATGAGAGTGATATTGATAAACTATGGAATGGTACAAGGCAAGCAATAATACATGCAGCACAGGAGTCGGTAGGTGAGAAAAGAAGTGGAAGAAGTATTGAATGGTATGATGAATCGTGTAGAGAAGCGGTGCAAAGGAAGAATGATGCTAGACTTGCAATGATTCAGAGGGAAACGCAACAAAATGTGGAAAAATACAAAGAGAAAAGAAAAATCGCTAATAAAATATTAAGAAAGGCAAAGCGAGAACACATAAAAAGCAAGCTGAAACATTTGGAAGAACTTAACACATTGAATGAAACAAGAAAGTTCTACAAAGCACAAAAAATTGCGAGTTTAGGGTTTCAATCAAAAGTGGGGGCATGTAAGGACAAGAATGGGAGGGTGATAGTAGAGGAAGAATGAATAATGGAGAGATGGGCTGAGTACTTCGAAAATATATGCCCAAGTATAGAAGACTCATAAAAAGTTGAAGAATGTGTGCCAAATTGCCATACTGCTGATCTGGAAGTAATAGAGCCAAGTCTTGAGGAAGTAAAAGAGGCTGTGAGTAAACTGAAAAATGGGAAGGCAGCAGGAGAGGATAATATTACTGCTGAAATGTGGAAATATGGAGGGGAAGCATTGGTAGAGTGCCTACACAGAATAATTGCACTGGTATGGAGGACAGAAAAGATGCCAAGGGAGTGGAAAAAAGGCTTAGTTTGTCCAATATATAAAAAAGGAGATAAATTGCTGTGTAATAATTATCGGGGGATCACTTTGCTGGACATAGCTTATAAAATATTTTCCCGCATTCTGACAGTGAAATTGAGCAAGTTTGGAGAAGACATAATAGATGAGTATCAGTGAGGATTTCGACATGGCAGGGGCACTACAGACCAGATCTTCACCATTAGACAAATCATGGAGAGGTTTTATGAGCACAACATAAACTTGCACATGCTTTTCATAGATTTTAAACAGGCATTTGACAGAGTGAAGAGAGTGGAAGTGCTTGCAGCATTAGACAGGTTTGGTTTCCCAAAAAAATTGATCAATTTAGTGAAACTAACAATGATTGAAACAAAAGGCATGGTTCTAGCTGAAGGCAGAGTAAGTAGAGAGTTCACAGTCTGTGATGGAGTGAGACAGGGTGATGTGCTGTCGGCATTGCTCTTCAATATTGTGCTTCAGAAGGCAATGGAAAGTATTGACAGAAAGGGCAACATTATGAATAGAATGACCCAAGTTATGGCATACGCCGATGATGTTGTCATAATTGCAAGAAGCATGCGGTCACTGGAAGAGATCTTTTTGAAGATCAAGGAGGAAGCAAAGACAGTCGGTTTGGAAATAAATGAGGGAAAAACCAAGTATCTAGAAATGAGCACCAGAGGATTGAGAGGACAAGGAGCAGTAAAAATAGGAGAAAGCATGTTTGAAAAGGTGACGAGCTTCACGTACCTGGGAACTGAGATCAATAGCAGTAACAGAATATCAAATGAAATAAAACGCAGGTTAATGCTGGACAATCGTGCTTATTTTGCAAATAGAAATCTGCTTAAGTCAAAACTCCTTACTAGGAACACAAAAATGAAAATCTACAACACGCTAATAAGGCCAATTGTCACCTATGGTAGTGAAACGTGGACAATTATCCAGGAAGATAACAAAGCCCTGAAAGTGTTTGAAAGAAAAATAGTAAGGAGGATATATGGCCCGGTTTATGAGAATGGTGCGTGGAGAATCCTGAAAAATGCTGAGATAGAGATGATAAAGGCAAGACGAATAAGTTGGTTTGGTCACATCGAAAGAATGCAAAAGGTAATGCTGAAAGAGAAGTTAGAGGCAGTGAGAAGAAGAGGGAGGCCGAGAGCACGATGGCAGCAGGATGTGGAGAGGGATTTGAGATCGATGGGAGTGAGAGGATGGGGACGGACAGCGAGAGATAGAGGAGCTTGGAGGCGAATTGTGGAGGAGGCCAAGGCCCACATCGGGCTGTAGCGCCAGGATAAGTAAGTAAGTAAGTAAGTAATATGATGTATATTTTCAGGGTATTTTTACTTTCTCTTGCCTGTATGAATATATAGGAAGGAAAGTAATGTTTTCAAGTCGATTTTTCGAAATCGAGTTTTCACCAGATCTACACGTTTTCAGACCCCAAAAAACATGTTTTTAGCGATTGTTGTGTGTGTGTGCGCGTGCGTGTGTGTGAAGAGAATACATCAAGAACGGAACATCATACAAACTTAAAACTTAAGTTAGATACCACTAAAGGACCCGACACGAACACTTTCATCAAAATCGGTCAACCGGAAGTAGTAGTTTATTAGTGTCATTTTTCACTCTTTTGCGATTTTCTCAAAAATTGCTCCTATAATTTTTTTAAAAATCGCCTCATTTACTACATTTTTTATGCTCTAAAGATAGCGTAGGTGCCATGTCTGCTGAAATTCTTGGTTACAACCAAAATCAACCTCAGTTTGGCCTAAAAATACAAGATAGGGTAGGGGGCCGTGTCTGTTGAAATTCTTGGTGAGGCTATTTTCTTGTAAAAAAATTGTTTTTTTAAGATTCCGACTTAAATATGCTTTTTAGTGCAAAAATATATATCATGTAAAAGTTGTAGAGAATTTAAAACCTTTAAACTTTTAAAGTTTAATTTAAAACTTTTATTTCAAACATTTTTTTGTATAATGCTTAGTTTAGCGGTAATTAGCGATTTTCTGTTTTTTCTCATGAAAACATGTTAAAATATCAATTTTTAAAGATTTCAGTCTTATTATGCATTTTACGACAAAAAAGTGTAATCAAATTTATAGGAAATTAAAAGATCTGCAACTTTATTTATAGTGTTTTCTCTACAGAACCTAGTTTAGCGTGAAAGAGTGATTTTCCGTATTTTTAGGCCAAACTGAGGTTGATTTTGGTTGTAACCAAGAATTTCAGCAGACATGGCACCTACGCTATCTTTAGAGCATAAAAAATGCAGTAAGTGAGGTGATTTTTAAAAAAATCGTAGGAGCTATTTAAGTGTAAACTAATTTTCACTCATGTGAAAATTAGGTTATGTTTATTGAGGTTAGTTTTTTTGTTTATTTCTAATGTTTAATTACTAATGTTAGATTTATTGTTAATTATTTGCATTGGGAAGAGAAAGTTGTGTGAGTGTTTCACACCAGATTTTTTTATTCTTGAATTACATAACTTATTTATGCTATGGAAAATTGTCAGCAGTCTCTCTCCCCAGATAAAATGGTTATTCTCAAAAACTATTTATCTGAACAATATGATTCACAGTTAAACTGTCGAGTAATGGGAATAAAACTTATGATATTCATGATCAAGTAAACATCATAAGTACGTTCAAAATATTTAACCAAAAATCAGTTTTGGTACAAAAAAACATTTTTTACAATTATACCAAATAATACCTTGTTGAAACCTATAGAAGCGTTAGGAACTGGTCCAGTTTTTTCAATATTTTGTAAAATATGACCATACTGTTCATTGACTGGATAATCCCACACACGATATTCATTTTCAAAATCTGAGTTATTCAATGTATGATCTTTCCACATCCTAATAAACAATAAAATATTTAGTTACATATACATAGAAACTTCTAGTATTACCTTTCTTCTTTATCTTCAAATAACAATCTTTTATTACATAACCAATATAGCTGGATGAAACGAATGTTGTATTAAAACCCATTGGTTTGGTCTAGGGGTAACGTCGTCACCGCTAGTCAGCTGGTTAACAGCTGATTTTTGGAGACGAAGGTTCCTGGTTCAAATCCTAGTAAAGGTAGTTACTTTTAAAAGGATTTGAATACCAGACAGTGGTTACCGGTGTACTTTAATTATTGGGTTTCAATTAAACATGCTCTCTCAGGAATAGTCGGCCTGAGTCTGTACAAGACTACACCTCATTTACACGTCATACATATCATCCTTTTCTCATTGGGTCATGGGGTTGCTTATTGTTCTAAATTGAACAGACTGCAATGTACACATATTAAGAATAAAAAAAGGAAAAAAGTATGAGAGAAAACTCTGTAATGTGTAATGCCTAATAGCAGTTCTGCAGGGACTACTCTTACAATCTTTTTAAAAATTTTAATAACTTGGTTTAATCTCATAGTTAACTGCTTAAATAAAGCCAGATTTGTTAAATGTTCTAGTCTTAGACTTATACTACACTTTGTAAGATCTACTTTTGGAAGATGAATGAATATACAACACACTAATCTGAACTATTTGGAACACTAGTACTGATTCAGATTTGTAATGTTCCAAAAAATGTGCATAATAAAAAAAGATAATCCAAAAACTGATGAGATGTATAACATGGAGCGGCTTATTCCACATTTAGAAGCACCAAAAGCTGTTGAAATAGCACTGTAGTACATAGAGCAGCACAACAATGCTCTGGACACAGAGTCATGTTATACACGTGCCATGTTTAAGAAGTGCTGGCGAAATATTGCGTCATCATTAAAATTTTCAGCATTACGACAGCAGGCAATTAGTGATTTTATGCAGTCAGGTGGTAGTGAAAATGAATAATTTCTTTTAATTAAAAATAAACTAGAAGAAATGTTTTACCAGTAAGCGATTTATATAGTAAGTAGACCTACATCTTGTATTAAAAATTTGGTTATGTTTGTTTTATACTACTATATCAACTAGTATACAGTGTTTAGCAATTTTTTTTAAATTAATTTTTATGTTTAGAAGACTATCAATATTTTTTCATTATAAAATGACAGTTTTTATTTTATAACAGATTTTATATGTAAGAAGCATGTTAAAAATATTTATAAATAACTTTTTTTATTTTATATCACTAGAACATGAATGCTTTCCGCTATGCATATCAGATATGAAGTATATACTTCTGCATAAATACATTTAAAAAAACATAATACATCCTTAATTAAACACTACAGATTTACAGGTAAGTACTCACAATCAGAAACTGCTATTATAAATTCACAAAATTTTAATTAAAAACTAATTAACACTCTAATCACTATATGTTTACAGATTACTCAAAATTGCTTGTAATAATACTGACTGAAGTAACAAATTCAAAGAGCTAACTTATCATTTTTCTTTAAAGCTCTTTCTTTTAATCAGGTGAGGTAAGGGAACTTTCACAACTAAGAAAAACAAATGAAAATTTCTTGGTGTTAAGAATTTTACTTGATTCTGATTTGGTTTAAGGCACTTACTTGAATAGAGTGTCTTCAGCCTTCCTCATGTTCTTAAAATATTTATGACATGCAGAATCAGCTACCACTGTATAATTTATTCGTGACTGGCTTGCAAGTTGATCTAATGACTTGATAGGTGTCTAAAATTAAAAAAAAACAATCTACTGTTTATAAAATAATGAAGTCAAACAAAATCTTTTTTTTTACTTTCTCTTGCCTATATGAATATATAGGAAGGAAAGTATTGTTTTCATGTCGATTTTTCGAAATCGAGTTTTCACCGGATCTATACGTTTTCAGACCCCCTGAACCCAAAAAACATGTTTTTAGCGATTGGTCTGTGTGTGTGTGTGTGTGTGTGTGTCTGTGTGTGAACAGAATATCTCAAGAACGGAACATCGTACGAACTTGAAACTTGAAACTTAAGTTACATACCACTACCGGACCCGACACGAACATTTTCATCAAAATCGGTCAACCGGAAGTAGTAGTTTATTCGTATAATTTTTCAGTTTTTTGCGATTTTCTCAAAAACTGGTCCTACGATTTTTTTTAAAATCGCCTATTTTACTCAATTTTTTATTCTCTACAAGATAGGGTAGGCGCCATGTTTGCTGAAATTCTCGGTGAGGCTGTTTTCACGTAAAAACGTTGTTTTTTTAAAATTACGGCTTTAATATAAATTTTAGCGCAAAAACTTATATAATAAAAGTTGTAGAGAATTTAAAAACCTACAACTTCTGTTTCAAACATTTTTTTGTAAAACGCTTAGTTTAGCGGTAATTTGCGATTTTCTGTTTTTTTTCTGACGTTTTCGTGAGAAAAATCGATTTTTTTAACATTTCGGTCTTAGTATGCATTTTACGACAAAAGTGTATATAATTAAATTTATAGAAAATTAAAAGATCTACAACTTTTGTTTAGAGCATTTTTCTCTACAGAGCCTAGTTTAGCGTGAAAGCGTGATTTTCCGTATTTTTAAGCCAAACTGAGTTCGATTGTCATTTTGCGTCATTCACTCATGATTAAAATAAGGTTATGTTTTTGAGGTTAGTTTTTGTTTATTTATAATATTTTATTAATAATGTTAGGTTTATTATTAATTATTTGCATTGGCAAGAGAAAGTTGTGTGAGTGTTTCACACCAGATTTTTAAGTAAGTATGTCCATACATCCATAACTGGGAGGTGGAGTCATAAATTATTTGCACTCGCTCTGCCAATTCAAAGGTTACAAAAAAAGTTCTGTTTCTTATCACATGGTCAGTCAATTATATAGACTAAAGAAATTAAGAACAGAATAAGCAGAGTTGTAAATACACTAATACGCTTTTCACGGTTGATGAGCTCTGCTACTCCACACATTTAAACCAATCAGAAGGTTTGCCAGTGTTGACAGATTGTACCTGAAAAACATTACATGCGCATACTTATAAGAGCCGTAATAGTTCACTCTCGTCTTGCATCTTGTACTGAACACATCGATTATAGAGCGCGTTAGCAAGCAATACTTTATAATATAATCAGCTGATTGTATGTTTATAGGTTATATTTTTTATTGAAAGACCAACAAAAATGGCTGACAAATTATTTAACAGAGCTACAAGAGCAAGTATTGGCAACGTTGCTGGCAAGTCATTGGCTTGCTATAAAGTGGGTGGGGAGGGGCAATGCGTACGTTCAGAGCTCATCAACCTTGAAAAATAGTAAAATCAGAGTTATCTCTTCTGAAAGTAATGAATTTCATTATACAGCTAGACCCTGTGGTGAATGAAGTGAAGGTGTTGTTTGTAGGGTGGAAAGTAGATACTTTTCAAAGGGGGCAGCATGCTGCTGATAAGCATACTTTTCCACTCAATGAATAAGGCAATAGTAAACCACCTCACTCCTTGTTTTACTTAGTAAAGCTTCTGAGGTTCAAACCAGCCATCGGCTGATGACCTAAATAACAACACACAAGTATGTACAGGGTGCGGCACGGAAACTTGTTGATTTGAAAGGTCAATAAAAAAAAAGTAGTTAAGATATCATGGTAATATAATTTTTATTGTAAATTACATCACTTGAATTTTTTTATTACATAGTTTTAAAGATGACATCGGTCAAATGACGGCTCTCATTGCCAATGGCCTGAGTTACCCGATTTCTGAAGTTCTGTTCAACTCGTTCAACATATTGACGGTATGTTGGCGATGGCTTGGTGTATGTTGTTTTTCAGGTGAGGTAAGGTCCTTGGACGGTAAGTTGATTTCAGATAACCACAAAAAATCACACGGAGCCAAATCGGGGGAGCGGGCTGGCTAAAGAAGGTCGCCTCTCAAAGAGATGAGGCACTCCGCAAAGAGTTGTCTCAAAAGATACATTGAACATCGCGCTGTGTGTGCCGTGCCTCCATCCTGTTGGAACCAGACATCCATTTCTGCCAGGTTAGACAGAAAAAAGGCCTATCAGTTCCGTGTACCGAGCCGCAGTCATCGTGACTGTGCGTTTATTTACCTCAAAGAAATAAGGACCAGTTATGCCCACTCTTGACACTGCACACCATTAGAGAAGTACACTTCAATGGCAAACAGAGGTTGCTCTTTGGTCCAATGCATGGGGGCAACTGACTAGAGTGCTAACAAAACTTCATGACCTTACCTTTCGTATAAAATCCTCCCCACCCTATCCCTACACCATCTCGCCGCTTGGCGTGAAATACAAACCAGCAATTTTTCAAGCCACACTCTGTATATGAATTAGAAAGATAAAGAACAGCTATATAAAAAAAACATTAACATTTATGTTACAAATTCAGATTAAAACACTGACAACATACCTGCATTTTTTCAATAGTTAACAAAGCGGCAAGATTGGCGGTGAATGTTGATAACATCAATACAACAAATAACCAGTAAGCAGCCACTAAAAATCGAGCACTTATTGCTTTTGGTGCTTCACCTCCTCCATGAGGTGTAAATGATGTTAAAACAAACCAGATGCTTTCTTTTAAAGTAAAATATCTGGAAATGAATGATCTACATTAATTAATCCACTTCATGCAAAATACTTTTTTTTTTTTTTTGGTTTAACGTCCGACTGTTCTGCGATTACTGCTAATGCAGACGGTGAAGGATGAAATGATTTTTTGTAACGTATGAAAATATGCCGTGCCTGAATGGGATTCGAACCCAAGACCGCATGATGAGAGGCGAGCACCTTACCAACTACGCCAATGCGGCCGGCAAAATACTGTTTTACATGTTTTTAATATGGAGTTTTCCCCCAGATTTTCTTAACAATAAAATGGGTGCGCCTTACATTTGAGTTCCTAATTTAGTACAGGGATATAAAAGTCACTTTTTTATACTGTATCCAACAGTCACTTGAGACTGTGGGAAAGATAGGTGATTCCAATTTAACATTGGTTGTATAGAGCAATACGCACTCGGCTACTATCTATCCTACAAACGTATGTAGTATTTAATTAATAACATATAAGTTTTAGTTGTAATTCTAATTTAAAGTTAAAATGATAAGTCACTATTATTTAAAGAATAATGTTCAGCCCCAATATTCTATTAAAATACGCAGTACTTAAAATTAAAAAGAAATGAATTACTTTAAAATAAATGTAAATAGTTAGGTACATTTATAGAAAAAAGCATGAAAAAAGAGTGATGAGATATTATAGGCCTATGGTGATGAAATGGATAAATACAGATCATGAAAGAATAAAAAAAAATGTTAAATTTAATTTTATCTTTTCATAATATTTAATGGTTTTACAAACAAAATGCTGTACATTACTCTATAAATAGTTATATTCAATTACAAATGTAATAACAATTCTGTCACATAATTATAAATATTTCAGATAATAACGTAAATATTTTTATCGCAAACATAATTTGTTTCAATATCATAAGTATAATAATTATAGCCTACAATAAGATCAACTTTTATTTTTATAGCATGAGTCAATGTTTTTAACACAATACGTAACAGTGCTCTAGCCATATAAGCAATGGCATCTTCCGATTGTTGGAGAGAGTATAGTAAACATGCCATACTTGTCCTGCAACAAAGTAATGAGTGAGGAAGCACAGTGATGAGATAAAATGTTTCAAATCCAAACAATAACTAGTCTTCATGTAACACGACCTCCAAAACTGTTGTTTTTACAAGTATGTCCACCTGTTAGTTTGTGTATTTTATTCATACTGAAGCAATGAACTGAAGTCTGAAGACTAAGGTTTTATTAACCAACCCTGGAGTGATGATTATTTGAATTAGCATTGTAGGTCCAAAAATAACGGTTTTTTACGCCAGTGAAAAATTTAATTTTCTCAAAAAATGGCTCAAACAGGTTTTATTAAACTTCCCTCATTTCCTAGCTATGCTGGAAAGCATTTCAATCCGGTCATGTAGGTGGTATGGAAGTGCCTGGAGAATCTCTTGTAACTAGTTTGACACAACAGGATTATTTTGGTATGGATCCCTTGATTAGCTTGATTAGGGTCTGTATGACTCTATTATGAATGTAATGAAAAATCTATTTCAATAAACAAATTAGAATATGACATGCAGGCCTACTCTATAAAAGCGCCCAGTTTAAATTACATGCTCCTTCACATAGAAAATGGGCACTAAAAGATTTAAGATTAACTGATTATTAAAAACATCGACAGAACCATTATTTTTCTGGTTCATCCAAAGAAGCAACATTTCTGCCATAATGTTAACTTATCACAGAAATTATAATGTCAAAGAAAATAATAAATATGTTTATTGTTTATTATTCTAGTAAGACTATTTTTGTTTAAACTAATTACAGTATGTAAAAGTAATTTTCTACTTTTATAGCTTCATCATGATAATGGTAAAATCATTAATAAGAATCTAAAGATCAGTCTGGAAGTCCAGATGGATGGATATTTAATACAGTAAAACAGGAAATTACAGAACATGAAAAATAGAAAAATAGTGATCTGAATAGTGTATTACATAACCTAGCTAACATAAAATAAATTAATCATTATTATTATAACAACTACAGGTGCGGATCCAGGGGGTGATCGCCCCCCCCCCTAACTGACCAAATGGTATATGAAAAATGTTGAGGGTTGAACCGGATAAAGCGCGAATCTTTTCAACTTTAATGTGACTAAAGTATTATCAATCAATCTTCGAAAAATAGAGCTCTAAAATGTTATTTTGAACTCAAAAATACAAAAATTTTCCGGGGGAGAATCCCGGACCCTCCTTTGGTTGAGGGGTGTAACCCCCAAACCCCCCGTTCGCCCCGCAAGTCAAAGTCCTGGATCTGCGCCTGAATGGTATGAAACATTGAGTCAACATCTCAAATTAATAAAGTACTCAGTTGGAAACTTGTCAACCAAAACCACAGATTTTTATTTTTAAAGTTGATTGAATTTGTTTAAAAAAAAGGTAAACAAAACAGCCTTTCAAGAAAGAAATCCTGAGATTCAGTACAATGCAGTAATTTTCTCTTATGCCATAAATTAAAACTATAAGAATAGACCTAAAAATAACCTAGAATTTTTACCTAAAATTATTTAAATTAAACATGGATTATAATAGTGTCTGGAAACAAATGGCAATATCTATAAAAATCTATACATTTTAAATTTCAATTAAAACTAAAACCAATGTGTTTTAAAGATATCTAGATATTTCAAACCTTTTTGTCCTACCTTAACGTACACAAATTCATTTTTAATTAAATAATAACGTAACTAAAAATAAATCAAAATATCTTACCTACAAGGATGCTGATAAAGGTGTTTGTTATTCTGAGCACTGTAAGGAGAATGCGTATCCAGCAACCACAATATAACTCCAACAGTTGTTAATGAAGCTAAAATACTTAGCCAAACTTCTAATCGAAGGACAGATACGAATTTGAAAAATGACGTCCGACGAATTGGCTTTCTGATGACTGAAAAATAACTAAACAGTTTTAACAACTAAATTTCAAAAGTAAATGTTTAGATTGAATATTCAAATATCAACAAACAATAATATTGATGAAATAAAGTGACAAAATAGCAAGGGTTGCCACTAGATCAAAAATTAAAATGGAAGGAGCACATAAAGGTAAAATTAACTGAGTAGTGTATCAAACACAGGAAATTAGATTGATTAATGGGATATTATTCAGTAATATCACTCCATAATAAAATAACAATATGTATTAAAAATGTAAAGCCCATTTGGATTTATAGTGCGTAACTATAAGTTACACTGGAGAAAATCAGACAAGAATTTTGTAAGTTAGGTGTGGTGATCAGCACAAAGATCTCAACATCTCTTTTGTGTCTAATGAGATAAGTAGATCTGATTTTAATCACAAAGCTTGTCAACATGGTCATGACAGTACTGCAACAGTTCAATGTTTTGATAATTAAAATGTCCTTAGAAGGCATCAAACCCTTCAAGATAATGTAGTAGTGCAAGATAAATGCGTTAAAAGCAGAACAGTGCAGAGTGCAATAATTAGTGGACCAAGTTAAATCGTAAGATATTGACAGATGAACTACAGCAATTGGGTAACTTATTTAGATATTATGAAAGCAAAATTAATGTTTCGTCTTTCAGACCAATTTTAATTAATATATTAAAAAGACAAGTGATGATACAATTTGATTCAAGCCATGAAAGGTTGGTTGATGACTGATTACCAAACTGAAGTTTAAGAAGAGTTTTGTTAACAAATCATATTCAATTTTTTAAAAACCTTACACTGTTTATATTGTGTTACTTTTATAAAATAAAAAAAAAACACAAAGCTAATTTAATCTTGTTATTTTAAATTAAATAATATATGTTTAGATATTCATTCTGTTGAATCTATTACAAGATTCCATAAGCAATAAAAGACGATGTTTAAATTCCGTCTAAATGGGACAGAAAGTAAGCAAATTTAAATTTTACAGACTTCAAAAATTCCCTATACGTTGTACATTGTATTGGTAATCACCTGTAGATACCTGTTGAAGAATTATTTTACAAAAACATTAAAAATGATAAAATGATATATACTAACCGATTGTAAAACCACCTTGTTCAAAATATGGAGCAACAAAATCAATAACCTGCTCTCGTTCTGAAGTCATTGTTAATGCAGAAATAACCAAATCAGTTTTCTAAAAACAGTTAAAGTTTAGTGAGCACAAATAACCTTAGGTAATTTCCTGAGCACTAATTCCAGTATGCTAATAATAAATAACATTCAAATCGAAAGAGTCAGTTTTTGTAAGTACTTGAGAACCATAATATATGAGAATAATGGTCAAGCACAAAAATATAAATTTATGAAGATGAGGGATCTAGTTGCCAATATAGTTGATACTACACCTAGTAGTTACAAACAAGGAATACAGCAGATGAAATTAAAAATTCAAACCAGACTTGTGAGATGTTACGTCTTCACTTCTCTTCTTAGGATTGGAGGCAAAGATGTTCAGAAACCAAGGTAACTACTGACAAAATCTTTTGAACTTTGGACGTACCGTACATAGAAAGTAACATGAACAAAGAAGTAAAAACCAAAGACTGTGACTGATGAATAAAGAGAAATAACTTATTAATACTCTACAAATAAACTGCAAATCTTTGCCATGTTATGCAAAAATGATACAGCCTGTTGTAACTGATTGTACAGGGGAAAATGTCACGAAAAGAAATCCATGAAGATGACAAGCCTCATGGTTGAAGACCTTAAGATAATGGTACAACTGCTCCTCTATAGATCTAATCAGAGCGGCAGTTTCCAAAGTTAAAAGAGCCAATACGATAGCAAACCTAATTAGTACTGTTTTAGTCTCTAATTATTCTAGATTTAACTCATTTCTGTTTTAATGAATTTCTGTTTAAAAGAGAAACACTCCAAAAAGAAAAAGTTTAGAAAATTAATTGTTTTCAGTATGGTACATAATGGTGCTTTGTAAGATGCTATTTATAACAATACATCAGAATGATAACATTATACATTTTGTTTAGCGCAGCCCCATAACAGGCAGGCAGAGTGTTATATTATTTGCACTCAATCTGCTAGTTCCAGGGGTACAAAAAATAGTTCCATTTCTTATCACATGGTCAGCCAATTATATGACTGAATCATTTGAGAACAGAAGAGGTTATGACAAAAATGGGGAATTGAAAAAAGAGGTTTTGTAAAACACACTATACTGCATTCACCGAGTCTAGAGACAAGCATCAACAAATACATGCGTTGTTCATGTGATATTTTTGTACTGCTGGTTGCCTAACTGATGCTGGCTATTGGATAATGAACGGCGCTTATGTAAAAATAATTCCTTTCTTTCCTTCTAAAAATTTAACAAATTTTCATGGTCTATGAAATCTATGATCTATTTTCATTAAAAATAACTCGCACTGTATATTAAGTTAGGGATAATGCAACAAAGACTGGTGTTAGAGGAATGCATAATGACCTTAGTTATGCATTCAATCAACAGCTATCACGTGATCCATTTGTTTACTGGGTGTCTCCAGACTCAGTGAATAGACTATGTGTATAGACAGAGTTATCTCCTCTGAGAGTAATGAATTTCATTAAACAGTCAGAACCTATGGAGAATGAAGTAAAGATGTCATTAGCAGGGTGGAAAATAGATGCTTTTTATCTGGCTGCTTTTCAGTGAGCAAGGCAATGACCACCTCACTCTTTGTTTTACTTAGTAAAGCCTCTAGATAGGAAATGTTGTTGGACATTTCGTTTAAAATATATAATGGATGAAAACTGAAATCATATGAATTCTATTTTATATAATGAATTTATATAATAAATTTCACTAACCTTCTTTTGAAAACTGCGTCAACTTTTATCTTTATTTACACGTGTTTCGGTGGATCCACCATCATCAGAGTAAATAACTTAATTGAAACTAAAAACTTTTGTATTTATTTAAAATCTAAAGAAGATGATACATCTTCAGTCATTTGAATAAATAAAAAGGGTTTTATACAAATGACTGAAGATGTATCATCTTCTATAGATTTTAAATAATAAAGTTTTTAGTTTCAATTATGTTATTTACTCTGATGATGGTGGATCCACTGAAACACGTGTAAGTAAAGGTAAAAGTGGACGCTGTTTAAAAAGAAGGTTAGTAAAATTTATTATATAAATTCAATATATAAAATAGAATTAATTTCAAACTCCAGGATGCATTATAAAGATTTATTTTTAAAATGATATGATTACTATTTTTATTAATAAAACTTAGTTATACTCACCCCTCCACTAAGATCTCCAATAAGTCCACTCCATGATCCATTCAAAGACCTCCTTCCAAATGATTCAGCAAATATTAATTCATATTCAAAATTCATGTCTTTTGCGAGTCGTTTTATGAGGTCAATACTGTAGCCTTCCCAAACCTCATTACCTTTACTATCAACAACACGTTCACCAGTAACTGGGTCTTCTATTGGATACGCCCATGGAACAGACTGAGACAAGATTTTAGTTATAAATTTAATAAACAACAAAGAGCAGTTGTACCATTGTAAAAGTACAATATTGTACAAACAATGGAAGTTATGGTAATTCCCAATTACTATAACTTCCATTACTCAGTACAAGCCAGTATAAGCGTTTTTGAGAAAATCACAAAAAAGTGAAAAATGTCTTGAACAAACTACTACTTCCGGTTGACCGATTTTGATGAAAATGTTTGTGTCGGGTCTGGTAGTAGTTAGTATCTAACTTAAGTTTCAACTTCATATGATGTTCCGTTCTTGAGATATTCTGTTCACACACACACACACACACACACACACACACAGACCAATCGCTAAAAACATGGTTTTTGGGTTCAGGGGGTCTGAAAACGTGTAGATCTGGTGAAAACTCAATTTCGAAAAATTGACATGAAAACAATGCTTCCTTCATATATATTCATATAGGCTAGAGAAAATAAAAAATGTCAGATCTGACTGGAAATTGAACCCAGGACCCCTGGCATAGAAGTCAGTTGCCCTGACCACTACACCAATAGTCTGGTCACCAAAAAACTTCCCAGTATGGCATTCCCTAGACATGAGCTTACCATAATTTCTGGACTTCATTCCTGGACATTTGTTTGAAAGAGGCTGTTTTTTAGTTAATAACAGACAAAATATTTTTTGTTTATTAAATAATTATTTTTTCCACTGAAATACATTGGTTTACAATTTCTAAGTAGTTATTTTTGTAAATTATTATTTTTAGAAACAGTCTAATGTTAATTAAAAGTAGACTCAAAAACAATAAATTTACTTACAACTAGGTCCTGCGATTACAACATCTGTACTATCAGGTTCTTTTTCTTGCCCTGGAGTTGGACAGGTGTGATATTTCTTAGAAGATAGTACTTTTCCAAGAAACACCTTATCTGTTTTAATTTTTTCGTAAAAGTCTAAACAAGACATCTTTGAATTAACTTTTAATGGTCTAGCATTGCTACATAAATGTTATCAACCTCTTAATCAAAAATCAAAAGAGATCTAAATTTCCCAGCCAACAGATATTTTACACAGATATCCAAAAATCCCAGACACAACGCCTCAATCCCGAACTGTCCAGGCTAATCAAGGACATGTGGTAAATCTCACTACAAGACAATTATGGTGATTGCCACCACTAGTAATTTTCCAGAACAGTCGCATTTTTAAACCATGGATAAAACTAACATTAATTATATTTCCAGATTGTAGAAACTATATAAGTTTACCATAAAATTCAATGAGACATTAAAAAAAAAAGTTCAAGTAATTACCATAGTAGTTCCAATACGAAAGAATCGTTTTATAGGCTTCATATAAATACCAGGTTCTTTAGTGAGACCAACTTCAGTATCCCACGTACCAAGTTTTATTCCAGTGGTAGAATTGATAAAAAATGAAGCTCTAATTTCAGTTATATCAAATTCCAACTGTGGATATATTTCCAAAGTATTTGGCTGGTAGGCTATTCCTTTCTGTCTATTTATCTGTAAAAAAAGAATAATAATTTTTGTAATTAAAAAACATGATTATTTCTGTTAACAAATTTTAAACAAATTTCATCAATGCTGATTAGGCCTAACTTCTGCCACTAACAAAGAATTAATAAAATTTTAATTTATGGTTAATAATTGTGCTATAAATTTTAATAACAGTTAGCTACATGTACCCTGAGAAATCTAGGCTACTTGGCGATACGTAATTTTTAATTTGTAAAATGAAATCATCTTTTATTTTATTTGTTTAGTGTTAGGTCATTTGGGAAGATTTGTTCTTTTATATATCAGTATTACACCATGTACTATATACTATGTACTGTATTGTGCAGTCAGGTATCAGGTATGGTTTGGCATAACAGAAGTAATACCAAAATAAATTTAATATGTACACTTGCACTCAAAAAATACATCGAGGCCCGATGTATCCGATAATGGTTTCTAGTTCAAATTTCCCTCAAACCTTCAGTCGTGCGATGATGCTCATACCGACTAAAACTAACCTTATTTGTGCTTTCTATTATTCAGTTTTTTATACATCAAATATTATTAATTACACTTATTATTAATACTTAGTATTTAATTAACATATATTTAACTCAAAACACTTGCGTAAAAGTGTATTTGGATAAATATTATTAACACACTTTTTATTATTAATTGTTTTTTAATTAACATATTTCATAAACTCGAAACATGTGCTGAAGGAAGTGTTTACAGACGCGTTCGCATATGTCTGTACTTTGTTTTGTTTTAGATACATGCTAGATTTTTTGTAAGAGTTTGTTTGTTCACTGTGATAAAAGTTTTTTTTTGTCAACAGTCTCTCGACTGGTTTGATACAGTTCTCCAAGCTGTTTTATCCTGCACAAGTTACCTTTAAATTACTTATTTCGTCCACCCACCTAATCTTTAACATTTTTCTATAACACCACATTTCAAAAGCTCCTATCCTCTTCTTTTCTACAGCCCGTATCACCCATGTTTCACTCCCATATAATGCTACACTTCAAACATAATGTTTTAAGAAATTTTTCCTAATCTGTAAATCAATGTTTATAGAATTTAAAAAATTGTGTCGTTAAACAACAATTATAACAGACTTCAAAAATAAGGATAATCTCGTGAAAATTTAAACAAAAAATACATGAACTTAGGCCTACTAATTGAATCTGTGAGATAAAATGGAGGCGTCAGGAGTTAATCATTTTAAAAACTACCAAAAGTTATAATAGTTATAGTTTATAGGTATTATAGTTATAAACTATATATGATGTTCGTAACGAGAGATATTTTCATCATCACAGATAAAATTTAACATGAATTAGAGAGGTAGAGAAGGAACAATAAAAGAAGAGCATTAGAGAAACTTTGGGGCATGCGCAGAATGGTATGGTAAAATTAAAATGCCACTCTGAGATGAAAGTGATAAAATGTGATGTAACCAGCACATGGGATGACCAGGGATACGCAGGAAGAATTTTGAGTGGGAGTGTACATATTAAAAATATTTCCGTATTACTTCTATTTTACTACAATGGTACAGTACAACCCATTAAAAATGCACTAACATACACCACATTTAAATAATTTTAAACATTTGATTAAAGGAAAAACAAAATAGTCTTATAAAATGGACAATCAACAAAATGACAAAAAGGTAAGGATTAGATAAAAATTAACTGTTGTTTTCAGAGAAAATTATAGTTTTCTGTCTCCACTTTTGTTTTAATACACTTGTTTGCATAATTTAAAACAATTATCTTTTCTCTTTATATTTAACTAGAGAATATAATTTTATTTTTAAATTTGATCACCCATCTGGCTGGTCTAGAGGTAAAGTCGTCGCCGCGAGTCAGCTGTTTAACGGCTGATTTTTAGAGACAAAGGTTCCTGGTTCAAATCCTAGTAAAGAAAGTTACTTTTATACGGATTTGAATACTAGACAGTGGTTACCAGTGTACTTTGATGGTTGGGGTTCAATTAACCATACTCTCTCAGGAATAGTCGGCCTGGGTCTGTACAAGACTAGACCTCATTTACACGTCATACACATCATCTTCATCTCATTGGGTCATGGGGTTGCTTATTGTTCTAAATTGAACAGATTGCAATGTACACACTTTAGGAATTAAAAAAAAAATTGATCTGGTCTTCACGCAAGCCTAGCCCAGTCAGTCAGTCAGTCAGTAAGTAGAATGTTCTATTAATTTTAAGAAATACTGGTTGGGCATTCAACTTCATATTGTGACCTGCTATGAACATAACCCACTCGGGGTCTCCATCAAATTTAGACCAACTCCAAGCCAAAATACAGCAAAAGTAGTGATCAAATTAGGAAGATGTTTGGAAATAACATATAGTTCCCAATACTAGTAAAAAAAAAAATTGGTTACTTTATTACGGTAATAAAATATACTGAACTAAATAAAAATTACATTTTTTAATGAAATTCAGCTCGTTTCATTACCCTGATAAATTCTGGTAATTTGATAACAGTGCTGCATGAAATGAGTAAGATTATTAAGCGACTACCATACTATTATATAAATGTTATTCTAAAAACTTGAAGGGATGTAATACTGTAATTTCGGCTTTCTTCGTTTTATGTAGCAAGTTAAAAATTAATATAGGATATGAAGAGACAAGAACAAGAAAGTGCATTGTTCTTTAAAATTTTTGTTAGGCATTTAAGAAGGAGTTCAAAAGATGTTGCCTTATTCTTATTCTGACTTCATAGATAATATTAATAAACTTTCTTTAAATTTTTGGTAAATTGAATTATCAGTCATTATAAAATATAGCAACTGCAGTGGAGGCTCTGGGAGAGATGACTTGAAACTGGTGGCTGGATTTAATTGGGGAGGAAGGGTGCAGAACAGGGACTTTTGGAGGGAAACAAATGGGACCTATACCCAACAATGGATGATGTTGAAGAAGCAGATAAAAATTATTTTGGTATATAGAAAAGAGAAGATTTCAGAAGTAACTACTTCCGCCATAAAGTGTTATATCAATTAACTTCTGGAAAAGTCTTCTTCTTCTTCACTTAATGGATTAGGGAATACTGCCTGTTCCAGAAACCACCTTCACCTTAGACGACCAACATCCCTTCGACCATTTGGCCAATCTAGGCAAATGGCTTCCCTTTATACATTCTATATGACTATTCCAGTTGATTCTGTACATTATTCAATAATATCTCAAAAAAGTGAAAACCAAAAAACTTAGTTCTTACAAAATTAGTTGAAATTTAATGGTTGTCTGGCCTAAAAAAGTCTTCTTGATAATGGCAAAATAATTATTTTTTATAAAAACCAACAGTCTTCGTTTTCTAAAAAATATTGGACACCAACAAAATTAAAAGCTTATATATTAAAGTTTCAAAAAGAAAAGACGTCTGAAAATTTGCAAGACTCACTCCTTACAATTAATGATTAGTTAAATGATATTTATGTTAACAGTTAATTTTGCAACATGATTAGAATGATATAGGTACAAAATAACATATGAAGTTGCTTACCATCAATATATTTTGATAAAATCCAGAAGCAAGTTTATTTGGATTTCCAATATTTGCAGCCAAACAATCAGTCTTTAGTGGTTCAATGTAATAGTTTTTCTCTACCATAAATTCAAATATCTCACCTAATTTTAAAGCCAGCAACTCTAGAAAGGATTGTGTGACCTGAAATATAAATAAGCTTGCTATAGCAATATAATAATCAACGATGTTGCCAATTACGATAGAAATGGATTAAGAGAGAGTCTAACTTTAAAATTATATTAGAAAACTAGAATTAATGAAAAAAAAACTAGCCTGAAATGTTGCTTTTTTTGTTAAATCCAGAATAAAAATTACTTATTTCAAAACTGTATTCTCATCTCCTAAAACAAAATTGATGGACACAATGCAGCCACTAATTTCAGAAATCATAATTTTGGTGTACATTGGCCAATTCACATGAAATTAATGAAACACTGAAATAAAGAGTCCATTCTAGAACAGTATGTAGAGTGGTAGTATTCCCTAATCAATTTTGTTGTTGTTAAGGTCATCAGCCGAAAGGCTGGTTTGAACCTGTAGAGGTTTTACTAAGTAAAACGAGGAGTGAGGTGGTTTACCATTGCCTTCCTCACTGAATGGAAAAGTATGCTTATCAGCATGCCGGGCCTTCTGAAAAGCACATAATTTCCACTCTGCAAATGACACCTTTACTTCATTCACCACAGAGTATAGCTGTATAATGAAATTCATTACTTTCAGAGGAGATAACTCTGATTAGTGTCTTTTACACCTCTACCTCTTCTGTTCTTAAATGATTCAGTCATTTAATTGGCTGACCACATGTTAAGAAACCGAACTATTTATTTTAGCCCTGCAACGAACAGATTTCAGAAATCAATTTAAAAAAATATAATAGCAAAAATTTTTATCAAAAGCAAATAAAATAATTTTTAAATGTTTAAAACACAATATTTTCTCATTTACATATATGGGGCCCTACAGTTCATTCCATTTAAGTTTGAGACTCGTGAAAACAAATCATGAGCGTGCATTTGGAAAAATGAGACTGGCATGACAGGCACCAGTAGCGAGTCATGTTGATAACAGTCAATATATTGTTTTATGTCTCCATTTAATAAAGTAATACTTTGAAGCTTTTTGTGAGCAGTTCAGTCCTTTATTCTACCTCGGTCAATGTTCAGTTTTACAGTTAATACAATTACTTGCGTGCCTATCACAGGCAGGTGGAGTGTTAAATCATTTGCTCTGCTAGTTCCAGGGCTACAAAAATAGTTCTGTTTCTTATTACACATCACATGGTCAGCCAATTATATGACTGAAGCATTTAAGAACAGAAGAGGTAGAGGTGCAAGAGACACTAGTCAGAGTTATCTCCTCTGAAAGTAATGAATTTCATAGTACAGATAGACCCTGTGGTGAATGAAGTGAAGGTGTCATTTGCAGGGTGGAAAGTAGTTGCTTTTTAGAGGGTCTGGTATGCTGATAAGTATACTATACTTTCCCACTCAGGAAGGCAGTGAGTGGTAAACCACCTCACTCCTCGTTTTACTTAGTAAAGGTTAAAGAGGTTCAAACCAGCCTTTTCGGCTGATGACCTAAACAACAACCCGACCATTCATCCCAGTAAGCTGTAAATTCTTATCAGTCTATGTTAAGCATTAATAATACAAATTTCAAAACAACAACCTCCTAATATATTTTTATGTTGACCTCGTATCTTTTATCCACAAATCAAAACATTAAATTGATGTATACATCATGAACAATATCTTATCACTTTTGAAATAATTTAAGCAAAAAATTAGTATTCCAGGTCTCTCCAGTGAATTATAGATTATTGGATAAAAACTTTGCTATTTGTATTTATACAGTAAAACCTTGTTTATCTGGATCAAAATTGTAGGTTTTTATAATTAAATGTTCATAAAGATAATAATTTTTAACTATGAGCAAGAAAATAACTATTATATATAAGTACGCTTAACATTCACTTTTTATTTTAATTAAATGTTCTTGCATAGATTGTATAATAAATTATGGTAATAAAATGCTTTTTTGTCGCGTTTAAGAAAGCTTTACTAGAGTGCTACTCCAGCTAAATTATTATTGATAAAGCATTTGTGTGACCGTGCTTCATTCAAACACCACATCTGTTTGAAACAGAAGATATTGAACCAATTCTTTGTTAAGAAATTATGCAAAAAGTTATTTTTGTATATTGTCAATGTCTTTTAAACAACTCTATCTAATGTTGTTACACAACATAGTTTTTTATTGTAATAAACGGTATATCTGCTTATGTTTTTAAATTTATTTTTTACCTAATGTGAGTACGTTGTAATCTATCCAATTCAGAACAATAAGCAACCCCATGACCCAATGAGATGAGGATGATGTCTATGACGTTTAAATGATGTGTAATCTTATACAGACCCAGGCCAATCAGTCCTGAGAGAGTATGGTTAATCGAATCCCAACCATAAAAGTACACCTGTAACCATTGCCTAGTATTCAAATCTGTGTAAAAGTAACTACTTTTACTAGGATTTGAACCAGGAACCTTCATTTCCAAAAATCAGCAGTTAAACAGCTGACTCATGGCGATGACTTTACCTCTAGACCAGTCCAGTGGTCCTGCTTAATTAAGTGCTCGCCTCTCATCATGCCGTTTTGAGTTCGAATCCCATTCAGGCACGGCATATTTTCATACGTTTCAAAAAATCATTTCATCTTTCACAGTCTGCATTAGCAGTAATTGCAGAACAGTTGGACGTTAAACAAAAAAATTTTTTAAAAATGCTTATTTAAGGATTTGTTTTGCTTATTACCCGGATTTTCAATTTTTGATTGCCTTTAGTCCCAGTTAGTCCGTGTAAACGAGGTTGTATTGTAGTAATATTATTAATTAAATGTACTTAAGTATTTTACCTTTAATGATTCTGGGCAGAAACAGTTTTCTTGTAACTGAATAAGCAAGCAGCATAATCTAGTTCTTATTTTATATACTGTTAGAGTTAAGGTGTCGTGTTTACTTTCAAAATCTTTATAATTGAAATCTGTAAAAACTACATTCCATAAATAGTCTCGCTGTAATAAGTTTGATTCCATAGCCTAAAAAGAAAAAACATAAATTGAAATATAAACAATTAAAAATTGTAATTTAATTTTAACTCTTCTTCTTCATGTATGCTTTCAGAATGTTGGTAACCATTACTGCAATTTTAACTTTATTGGCAGCCAGTCTAAAAAGAACACTTGTGTATATACACCATACCATTCCCATAGGTTTCTTAGTCATGATGGTTTTCTTTGACCTGGACCACATTTACCCATTATTTTACCTTGCATAATACTCTGTAATAATATATTAATTATTAATTTAATTTTTAATTATTAGTTTATTTCAACAGTCATATAAAACAAAAACAAATGTATAATTTCTCTAACTGAAATGGAATTTTTTAAATATTACAGAATCACTGTCAACAATCCATAGTTCAGAATTAAGCAAAACTCCAATATTTGGGCTAAAGTATTTAATAATTTTAATGAAACGGGACCGGAGATCATGATGGAGGAAATCAAACAGGCAATACGAAATGCAAAAAACGGAAAAGCTGTAGGTCCAGACGAAATACCTGCGGAATTATTGAAATGCCTGGATGATGAAACTCTACATATACTGCTGGATCTGTTTAATGAAGTCTATCTTCTTCTTCTTCAGGTGCCATCTCCGCTTCGAAGGTTGGCAATCATCAGAGCGATTTTTATCTTTGATGTCACAGCCCTAAACAATTCGTTGTTGCTGCAACCATACCAATCTCTTAGGTTTTTCAGCCAGGATTTTCGCCTTCTTCCCAAGGATCTCTTTCCTTGGATTTTCCCCTGGACAATCACTTGTAAAATTTTATATTTTTCTCCCCTCATGACATGTCCCATATACAATAATTTTATTTTCTTCACTGTTAATAGTACTTCTCTTTCTTTATGCATACGTCTCAACACCTCCACATTCGTCATCTTTTCCACCCATGAAATCCTCAGAATTCGCCGGTACAGCCACATTTCAAATGCATCCAGTCTCCTTTCATCAATCTTCTTCATTGTCCAAGCCTCCATCCCATAGTACAGTACGGATAGGACATAGCATCTTAGGAGACGTGTTTTTAATTTAAGGCTTAAATCTCGGCAGCAGAACAGTTTCTTCATCTTTATAAATGTTTTTCTGGCCTGTTCTATTCTGATGCGAATTTCCTGAGAGCTGTCATTGTTTTCATTAACAGTTGTGCCTAGGTACTTGTAAGCATGGACTCTTTCAATGCATTGGTTCCCTACATATATCCTACCAACGTTCTGATATGCTTTAGCTATTAACATATACTTTGTTTTATTAATGTTAAGTGAAAGACCGTACTCTTCACTAACTGTGGCCACTCTGTTTATTAGCATCTGAAGGTCTTCATGTGTTCCAGCTATAAGAACTGTATCATCAGCATATCTCAAATTATTTATCGTCATGCCATTGATTTGAATGCCTGTGTCCAACTCAGTAAGTGCCTTATTTACTATATCTTCCGAGTATACATTAAATAGGATAGGTGAAAGTATGCACCCCTGTCTAACACCTCTCTGTATTTCTATTTCCTCGGATGTCACGTCTTCTATCCGTATTGCCGCTTTTTGGCCATAGTATAGGTTCGATATTATTCTTATGTCTCGGAGATCTATCCTTCTCTTTATTAATGTTTCAATGAGTTGATCATGCCTAACTTTATCAAAGGCTTTGTTATAGTCTATGAAATGAAGTCTATAAAACCGGACAAATACCACAGGAATGGCTGGTTTCTACCTTTGTAGCAATACCAAAGACAATATATGCCAAAGATTGTTCAGACTATAGGACAATATCACTAATAAGCCATACCCTTAAAATATTTCTGAAGGTAATTCATGGAAGATTATATAGAAAACTAGAAGATGATATGGACGATACTCAATTTGGGTTCCGCAGAGGACTGGGAACAAGAGAGGCATTGTTTGCTTTTAATGTCCTTTCTCAAAGATGCTTAGATATGAACATCGATATATATGCCTGTTTCATTGATTTTGAAAAAGCATTTGACAGGGTCCGACATGAAAAACTAATAGAATTATTGAAAAACAAAAATATAGACAGACGAGATTTGCGAATCATCATCAATCTGTATTGGAATCAAAAGGCCAATATAAAGGTCGAAGAACAAAAGTCCGAGAATATTGATGTAAAGAGAGGAGTAAGACAGGGTTGTGTTTTGTCGCCACTGCTGTTCAACATGTATAGTGAAGCCATATTTCAAGAAGCCATAACAGAACTGAGTGATGGAATCTCTGTGGGTGGAAGGATAGTAAATAACATAAGATTCGCTGATGACACCGTTGTGATGGCAGACACCCTGGAATCGCTGCAAGAGTTGGTGAATAGAATTAACGATCATTGCATTGGATATGGACTTAGAATAAATGAGAAAAAGACTAAATTTATGATTGTCTCGAAAGCAGAACATGGAAATGAAACATTAACAATAGAGCAAACCCAAATAGAAAAAGTAGAGACATACAAATATCTGGGAACCTGGGTTGATGGCAATAATGACCAAAGTAAAGAAATTAAAGTACGAATTGAAACTGCAAGGCAAGCATTCATAAAATTGAAGACAATGCTAACAAACAAAGACCTTCAGTTGCCTCTCAGATTGAGGGCTCTAAGATGTTATGTGTTTTCTATCGTACTATATGGAATGTAAGCTTGGACATTGAAGAAACAACACATAAAGAAGATAGAAGCGTTCGAAATGTGGTGTTACAGGAGAATATTGAAAATTCAGTGGGTCCAAAAGGTTACCAATGTTGAGGTGCTCCGACGTTTAAATAAGGAGTTAGAAGTTATGAAAAGTATAAAAACAGGAAAACTGGAATATTTGGGTCACATAACCAGAGGAGAAAAATATGAGTTGCTGGGAATTATTATGCAGGGAAGGATCCGAGGAAGAAGAGGCGTGGGAAGAAGACGCATCTCCTGGCTGCGGAATCTTAGAGAATGGTTCAACTGTAGTTCATTGCAACTTTTCAGAGCGGCAGCCAGCAAAGTGACCATAGCCATTATGATATCCAACCTCCGATAGGAGATGGAACTTTAAGAAGAAGAAGAAGATTTAATGATTAACAATTTAATTAATTTTTATGTCCACAAGTTTTTCACTTTAATTGCAATGGAACCAGTGAAAGGGGACAAATAAAAACGACCTGCCAGGAAATCAAATGATTTGTTGGGCAAACCACTACCAATTATTTTCATTTAAAATTTTAAGAAATAATTTTCTCAAAGTAGCAATCAGCAAGTTTGTGTGATAAGTACAATTAGAACAGGCAGAGCCAGATGTGCTGTTGACATATTGCTCTTTATCCCGCTACTTTTATGTAAACTCACATCCTTACACTAGCCTACATTACAAGCCATGGATAATTTCACTTTAATCATGTTTTCATTAAAGTAACAATTGTAATCTGTCATTATCATCCCTCTAATAAGTTTCTTTTGGTCGAGCCCAATACAACTCCTCTACATTGCTCTCCTCTACGTTGCTCTCTTGGCACAACATCATTTTCCAATTCATCGATTACTAAACCCATTAATTTACAGTCTGCTCATTGATATTTCTCTCCATCTCCAAGTACAGCATTATTTTAGGCAGTCTACCCACCTTTATCCTACTGACTTGACCAAACATCACAGATTTTCTGTCTATTTGTCAGGCTGTTCATCTCAAATTTTCCCTTATTCCACCACTCCTCATGCTTTGGAAGAAACTACTTTGTGCTTCTTTATCTTAACCCATTTTCTGTCTGATGAGAAAACAACCCCCAAAGTCTACACTTTATGGCGTAGCCATTAATAATATTTTTATTTATGATTTTATTTATTCTAACTATATTGGTGATCTGT
Source organism: Catonia carolina (assembly GCA_035578175.1). Classification (NCBI taxonomy): domain Eukaryota; kingdom Metazoa; phylum Arthropoda; class Insecta; order Hemiptera; family Achilidae; genus Catonia; species Catonia carolina. The sequence continues at coordinate 215,888 of JAQMRL010000022.1, read as the reverse complement.
CATACAAAATTAATAACAATAATGAACTATAAAATATGTATTTCGTACAAATAACTATTTTTGTATTTTATTTACATTTTTTCTTTCACTGTATCTTCATTTTAAACTTTATGTACCTGTAGGCTTACACCAATTTAGTGTGTACAGACATATGTATAGATATCCTATAAACCAATATATGATGTTTTTTAATCCAGTTTAAAAAATATCATACATAATGTTGAATTTTATACTTGTACATAATGTTCTTTTATCATAGAATCTTATCGTAAAATAGAAAGATAAAAATAAAAATTTGTATCCAATTTCAACATAAAAACATTTTATACTTACTTGATTAAGTACCTTATTGACGTGGCGAGTGTTTCCTACAATAACTACAAATGTAGGCATAGGAAGTTTATCTTTAATTGATTGGATTGTTGAAGGGCTTAAATCATCCACTGTTAATACTCTTACACGAGATTTATGTACAATGTAATATACACTTTGCCTCAATTCTGTGGAACAATCAATAAATGAAAAACAATTTAAATAATTATAAATTTAAAAAATAATACATAAATTTTCATCGCACTATACAACATGTGAAAAACATTTATTAGAAGATTTTAGGCATGTGGCATAAGTGGATGAAGATTCAAACAATAAGAAAACCTTGCTTATGACAACACAAGGTATTGTGTGGTTCGAAGCTCCATGTAGTTGCGGGTTGAAAGGTACTGGTGAGGTATAATGAATGAGTGACGCATGCTGAAAGAATGATTGTTGTATTACTCTGATACAAAACATTCGTTTTCAAACTTTCCGTATTTAACATATTTGTTTATATTCATTAAATTTATTTATTTACATATTTCGATATAAATTGGTAAGTTAAATATTATGAATTCGACCAAGTTAATAACCCGATCGGTATTTGTAAAATTAATGTGCCGGATGATAAGAATATTTTTTTAGTCTAGTTAGTACAAGCTACCACTACAAATGCATCAGCTGTGAAACACTACTAACTCATTCATTCTCCCACTACTAAAACAATGGACTGCATTCCTTCCAACTACATGGAGCTGGGACTCGAGCAATACAAGGAGAAGAGGAAGAGATGGATCCAGTAAGATGTGGATTGATGATGTTGAGGTCCTGCGTAATGGGAACTGGGAGGAATCTGCTCAGGACCATGATGGATGGAGAGGAGTAGTTGTGCTGGTAAATGACAACCAGAGTCTACCACAACCAGATAAGTAAGTTGTAGTATTAGAATTACATAGGATTGTAAGGGGTGTTTTCCTAATACACCACAATACATTCGCAAACACATACAATTAAATACTTGTCAAGGATGATGGAGTTCAAAGCAATGAAACACTCGTATATATATTAACTAAATTTATTAATAATCTCAAAATACTAACACTGCATACACACACATCATAACCTTTCGCAAACACGAGGCGCACTTCCCTCCCTTAACGCTGTTACTCCCAAAATAACAACTCCACATACTACCAACATAAAACATTAAATTTACAAAATAATAATTATTTCTAACAGGATAAACAAACTTTATGAGGCAGTTTTTGTTTATCGACTTCTGCTGGAAGTATAAGAAAATGTTTATCTAAAATCATTTCAGATTTATTACAAAAAACCAACAATTCAATTTAAATGTTTTGAAATTCATAATTATCACGGATTGATTTTGTATAATATAGATTATTTTCATGGTGCAGTGGTTTAGAACATTAGATTACGTTGAATTGCAAATCAGAAGGTCTCAATTCAATTCCTAATCCTAGTCAGGGTCTGGAAAATTTTAACATATTATAACCCTCAAATACTTAAGTATTAGTTTATGGCAACCACTGCAGTTTTCTTTTACATCTGACTGTTATGCACATTAAGTCTAATGTAGATGGTGAAGGGTGGTAGATGTAAATGAATGATTAAAAAATGCCAGATCTAACTAGGAACTAAAACCAGTACCTCTGACATAGAAGCCAAAAGGGCTGAACACTAATGGGCTGACCTTCCCATGGACCACTAATGATCAAAAGTTGGTACGACTTTAAATAAACAAAAAACTTTCAATGTATGTTTGCATTTATTTTTCATGGTATAGAATTTGCTTATTCAAAATATTTTTTTTTATTTCCAAATTTGTATTACTACATTAGAAAAGTGGAAGATAATTTATATTTCCATTTAAATACAAAACCTCTTATGAAATTATTACATATTTGTAAATAAGCTAGTCATTGGTGGGAATTTTAAAAATTGTTCTGTTATTTTCCGATGTCCATCCATCACATCCAGATGTCAGAAATTACAAACGAAAGCAATAAATTGTTTTCGAATTTGTAATCTACACAAAAAGTTAGTGGGCCTGGATTGGGTTTGAAGTTCCGGTTTCGACTGATGACGCACAAAACTGGAAGTCAAGAAATCGAAGCAATTTTGAAACAAAAATAGTGTCATTCGATTCCTCTTAAAAAGTAGTTACGAAATCAGTAATGGTTTATGCCATTGGTCAAAGATAAGCCTTTAGAAAAAATTTGCACCAGCCAGGAGACACATCATCTTATGAAAGGGATTTTTTTACATTGTTGTTTATAATGTGCAAGAAAAGTTCAACAAATAAATTTTATAAGTGAAAACATGTAGAAAGAACCAATGACTAAGATGGGCAGTGGTTATCAAACTTATACATCTGCATGGACTCTTCTTCTCAATCTCCCATTTGCACTCAACAGTTTTTGGGAGTTAAATGACAGGAATTGCTGTTCAAAACAGATAATACACAATGGCACACAAACAAAAAAGTTTATGAAATTAAAAAAAAATTAGTGTTGTTCTGACTGAACAGTTTACCAGAGATCTAACTCAAAATCAGTTTCTTTTACATCAAACCAATGACAGAAAGCAAAACCTCTTATGAAATAAGCATTATTCTGCATATTGGATTATTCTGTAATTAAGTAGTGATATATGTTTTGTTACAGAGATAAAATCAATTTGTGTACATTGGTTAAACCAAAGATACATGAAAAAAAAGATACCTATATGATAATTTTTTTTTAAATTATTTATTTTCTATTAAGAAAATGTAATCTTGTTTTTTTTAATTTGTCAAGGTATTACATAAGTACAAAGATCTTCTGAAAATAACAATGAAACATAAAACTATGAATTACCACTTACGTATTCGGTTTTGAAATATGAAAACAGCATCAGATGCATTCCGAAGAGAGAAGAGTGTATCATCAGCAACTTGTATAAAGGGATTTATTGTCACTCCAGCTCTGAGATATGGTACACCAGCTGCCTGTGCCAACTGTTTGGCACGATTCCACCCAGTCCAACTAAAATCCAATATCAGACTAACACCAGATGCAAGTTCACTGCAAGCTAATTTTTCGAAAACAAGTTAAAATACACATCATATAACATTACACATTGTATTGTATTATCATGGTTCATGGCATTGTGATAATCACCGGATTTTTTCTTTTATTTGAAGTATTTTTTAATACAACATTTTAGATTGTACAATAACAACCTGTTAACCTTACGTATTTTTGTTATACCGATTAATGACGGCCCCGATTCACCACTGTTACCTGCTATTATGCACTGATGTAATTATCACGTAGATAAAGTAGCATTAAAATATAAATTATTTAAAAGTAGTCTAAATTAATAAATCATAATAAAAAAGATATGAATAATATGAAAAAACATACAGACATTAGCCCTACCCTAACACACCACAGTTCTGCATAGGGTTAGTTTACTCGTTTTGTTTGTAGACATGTTTTCAGATAGAGTATTACATTCTTCTGTCATATCGACGGCTCTACTAGCAGCATGCAGTAATGAAGTGACGACTGGCTTCCCCACTCCAAAAATGACCGCGTTGCTATGGAAACTGTTAGGCCATCACTGGTCTGACAGTTGGAACTTCAAATGAACCTCCCGTAGTTTTTATCAGGGCCCTTGAATAGGTAACGGCCCTGGTTTTTATACTATAAAAATCTGGTGTGAAACACTCCCACGACTTTCTCTTGTCAATGAAATTAAAACCCACATAATAATGTTAAATCATTAGTAAATAGCGTAAAATGAAAACAACCTAATTTTAATCATAAGTGAACGGCGCAAAATGATCAACCTTTGTTCGACTTAAAAATACGGGAGATCGCTGATTGACGCTGAGCTAGGATCTGTAGAAGAAAATGCTTGAAATAAAACTTGTAGATGTTTTTATTTTCTATAACTTTAATTATTATATACACGTTTGTCGTAAAATGCATATTAAAGCTGCAATATGTAAAAATTCTATTTTTTACCGATTTTGATAAAAAATACTAAAAATCGCTAAACTAACGTTCTAAAAAAAATTTACACACAAGTTGTAGGTTTTTTTAGTGTTCTACAACTTTTATTACATACACTTTTGCCCTAAATTACATATTAGGCCATAATCTTAAAACCATTTCGTCCTATGACAAGAATTTCAGCAGACATGGCTCTTACCCTATCTTGTAGAGAATAAAAATGTAGTAAAGGAGGCGACTATTCAAAATATTGTAGGAGCCGTTTTTGAGACAATCGCAAAAATTGAAAAATCGCACGAATAAACTAATACTACTACTGACTTTGATGAAAAATTTTGTGTTGGGTCCCGCGTGGTATATCTAACTTAAGTTCCAAGTTTTAGATTCATACTTTATTCTGTTATTGAGATATTTTGTTCACACACACCAATCGCTAAAAACATGTTTTTTGGGTTTCAGGGGGTCTGAAAATGTGTTTACCTTACTGGTGAAAACTCCATTTCAAAAATCAACATGAAAATAATACTTTCCTTCCTTACATATTCATATAGGGCAAGAGAAAGTAAAAATACCAACACTAGGAATAAATAACACCTCTTTTTAAAGTGTTAAAAAAATTATTGGTACAAACCATTTTGAAAGGCTGACTGTTCATCTTTTCTTGAAAATGTAACAGCTTTTTCTACTATTTTTATATTGTTACCTAACACGGGTTTCGTGTTGTTAAGACTTCTTGAGAATATTTCTGCTATAACATCCTTTTCTTCTTGTATTACTACTGCAAACACAGAACAAAGATAATGTTAAAAAATCCCAAAATTCTTTGGAAACTGGAAAAAATATTTTATTGGAAAAGAAACCAAATGAAACTACAAAAAAAATAAGCACCAAGCAATCAAAATTAATGGTACATATGTAAAGTACCTCTTATATTATCTTTCTGATAAATAAACTGAATTACCAAAAGAAAATCTATTAAAGGTAGTAACTTTCCCAATAAGTTTTCCTTTGAAAAATCTTAACCAATATTAACACTATTGTTATTAATATAAAATAATCAAATTTCATTACGAACATAATTTAAGGAAAGAAATCTTGTTTCAATAAAAGGAAACACTGATACTTACATATAATTTATGTATTATTTATACTTACATATTTTTATTTTTATTTCTCCCATCACTTTGAGGATGAGGGCTAAAGTAATAAACGCCCTCAATTTCATATTTATTACTGAAATACAATACAAATATAAAATGTAAAGAAATATATATATTTATTTGTAACCTAATTTTATATCTTTGATAATTTATGGTGAGAATAATCATTTTCTTCAGAGTAGGTTTTTAACAGTTGTTACAGTTAAAGCTAAAATTGATCACCAATACTATTGTTCCTAGTCTAGGTACTGTTGTTTTTTTACATTAAACTGTTATGCACATAAAGGTTAATACAGATAGTAAAGTGTGATTGATGAAAATAATACGACACCTGACCAAGAATTCAAACCCAAGACCCCTGGCATAAAAGCCAGTTCTGCTGATCAATACACCTATCGGCCAGCTATAAGTACTGTTGAACATAAATATTTTGTCATTTGACGTAAATACATGTGACTACATTGTTAAACACTTAAAGATAGTAGTTAAACTTACAGACATTAGAGAGAAGTTTACATTTTATTTTCAGAGGAATTTAGGAGACCATTACACATGAAAGTTTTGAAACATAATTTGCTGCCATAGTTCTGAATAAAAAGGAAAAATAAATTCACTAATATGAATTAGAAATTGTCTTCTAATAAGTATGGAACTTGTTTATATCAATAAAAAGTCTAGAGAAATAAACAGACACAAATAGTTTTCACTGAAAACTGAGATATAATATTAGGCTAAGTATTTAGTAATTCTCCTTGCTTAGATCTGGAAGGAGCTCAAATATTCAAAAGTCATGAAGCTCTCAACGTTATTGATATTAATTAATTAGCAAAACTCACTACCCTTTCACCACAAATTTAAAAGATAAACCAAAGTGATTTGGCTTCTATGAGTCCAACTTCAGAGGGAGAAAAACATTATAATTGAAGCTATCACCAACTAAATCTATACCAACAGAAATCTCATGGTGTCTCAAAGTATATTAATTTTATTTTATAAATTAATATTATTGTAGATCAAGACAAATACACACATAAGGGAACTAGAACAAGTTTGTGTGACTCAAATACAGACTGTCACTAAATATTAGATATACTACTAACCTATTATAAGCACAAAACAAATAAAAAAGTAAAAAAAAAAACACTAAAAATCCAATTGAACTTCAACATTAGAATACTAAAATCTTGAAACATCTGGACAGAAAACTTGTACTTTGTAACAATATACATCTTCTCATTTCAACCTAGAATCTGTACAAGATTTGGACTATTGAAATGGTTTGGAAGTTAAATATGATAGCTCTAAAACAAGTAAAACATTTGGATAAAATTAGAAATATTTATAAAGATACTTACAAAACAAATATTTTGAAAAGCTAAAATAATAAAAAAAAAATCAGGATGGTTTAAAGAAAAATACCTAATGACACTAAACATAGATAAAGATGTAATATGAGACAAAAATAAATTCAAAAGAATTGAAGATAAGGGTTTCCAGAGGAAAATATTAAGAAAACTATATAGGACCGAAGTGGAACAATGAAAGAAAGAAAGAAAACGTAAGCTACGTAATAAGAGCTCAAGCAAGAAAATTAAAGGAGTAACACAGGCATGATTATTGTAGTCCTAGGATGACAGACACGAAAGAAGAGAATAGTCTACCATTATTTGTAGAATTCACAAATTTGTTGGTTTTTTCAACATACCAAACACAGTAGAAATAGGAAATAAACATACCGTAATCAGGATCTGATAATACACAATAAATTTTGGTAGCATTGGCTTTACAAAGGTAAGAAAATATCAAGAAGTTGCTACAAAAACTTTTTTCATGAATCCTTGTTACAAGAAGAAAGTAAACAATCTTAAGATTTAAATTGTTTATAAATTCAATACATACATTTTTAAGTAATCTATTAGCTGTCAATATTTGTTGTCGTAAACAAACCATGAGCTACTTGAGGTGAAATGTAGAAAGTAATACTTCTAATATTGTTGTATTTATATCTTTAAATTATCCCTCTATACGAGAACAAAATATCCTCTTCCAGATCCTTCCACCTCAGTAGAACTGATATCATTAACATTATTAAACCTCCACTTAGTATGTTTAAAGTCAATTTAATAATCAATTTCTTTAAAGTAAAATTTTTATATTATAAAGTTTCATATACTACCTATATTGTTTGGATAATATATTATTCATAAATTATTTATATGAGAATAAACGTGAATGACTCCGGCATATAATCAATAAATAATTGATAATAAAATCCTTTGCATGTTACTATAGGACATTATTCATGTAATTATAGTAATTTATTATAATCAATAATAATTATTAGAAACAAAGTAAACAAATTTTATGTGGTGGGATCAGATAATAAAAAAAACACATTTTTTGACAAATTAATTTTCTTTAACATGAAATCATATGTGTTTTGGGAGATGATTATTGACTATTTACAAATAATGAAGGTTCTCTTTGGAAATTAGGGCAACAAAAATAAAGCTCACAAAAGCATACATGACAGGTTTTAATAGTCATTCTATTACAATTCAATATACTGATTTTAACCGACCATCTCAGATTTTAATGAAATTTTGTACGCATGTGCCCTCTGTATGAAATAAGAATAGTACTGATTTCGTTATATTTTGGTACAGATAAACAGATTGTGAACAAAGTTAGAACCAACAAGGGTGTGAGACAGGGTTGTTGTATCCTCCCCCAAACTTTTTAACATTTATTTAGATGATGCCATTCACAGATGATGAAAAGTTTTTAAACCTGGAGTATGGCCGAGTCATGGTGTTGTTCTTAACATTATTAGCATACGCCGATGACATTGCTACATGAAGAATTTGAGGAAAGATTACAAAGAGTAATATTTTTGCTAAACATTTGCGCAGATTATAATTTCACAATATCTTCTCAAAAGACTAAAGTAATGGCGTTTCTAGGAAAATTCCTGATGAGGTCAAAAATAGAAATTAATGGAAACATTTTGGAGCAGGTATCCAGTCCAGGAATTGTGATTTTCTGCTTTTTCTCATCAAAATCTGTAAAAATAAGTGATTATTTTTTAAGATTGTGTCCCTAGTATGCATTTTACGATAAAAGTGTAAATATTCAAAGTTTTAGAACATTTGAAAACCTACAATTTGTTTCAAACATTCTTTTTATACAATGTTTAGTTTAGCCGCAATTAGTAATTTTCTGTTTATTTTTTGTCAAAATCTGTAAAAATAAGTGATTTTCTTTTAAGATTGCGGCCTTAGTATGCATTTTACGACATAAGTGTATATAATCAAAGTTGTAGAACATTTGAAAACCTACAACTTTTGTTACAAACATTTTTGTACAACGCTTAGTTTATCCTCAATTCGTGATTTTGTTTTTTTTTGTCAAAATCGGTAAAAATGTGCAACTTTTTAAGATTGCAGCCTTAGTATGCATTTTACGACATAAATGTATATAATCACAGCTGTAGAACATTTGAAAACCTATAACTTTTGTTTCAAACATTTTATTGTACAACGCTTAGTTTAGCCACAATTCGTGATTTTGTTTTTTTTTGTCAAAATCAGTAAAAATGTGCGATTTTTTTAAGATTGCGGCCTTAGTATGCATTTTACGACATAAGTGTATATAATCAAAGTTGTAGAACATTTAAAAACCTATAACTTTTGTATCAAATATTTTTTTGTACAACACTTAGTTTAGCCGCAATTCGTGATTTTGTTTTTTTTTGTCAAAATCAGTAAAAATGTGCGATTTTTTTTAAGTTTGCGGCCTTAGTATGCGTTTTACGACAAAAAAGTATATAATCAAAGCTATAGGAAATTAAAAAACCTACAACTTTTATTTCAAACATTTTTCTGTACGTAGGCTAGTTTAAAGGCAGTAACCGATTTTCCGTATTTATTATTCTTTTGGCGAGAAACCTTCACAAAAGATGTTTTTGATACCAGGACGGTATGAAGTAGTAAGAGGGAGAAAGAAGCAAACCTCTGCTCTGATTATACAAAATACTAGTCAGACTGTCCAGTGCGACTACGTTGCTTTCATACTATCCTGGTATTGAAAATCACATTTAACTTTAGTTATTCTGTGTTACTGTGCCGCCTACCGGCACAGTAAACTCTGGAACTAGTTTCAATTTTTTTCCCGCTGCTATGAAAGGTATCGCAATCGTGAAAAATTCGATAACCGATTTTCAGTCAACATCGGGTATCGAATTTTACTTTCTCTTGTTTAAGATTGCGGCCTTATAATGCATTTTACGACAAAAGTTTATATAATCAAAGTTACAGGAAATTAAAAATCCTACAACTTCTATTAGACTCATTTTTCTCTACAGAGCCTAATTTAGTAGCAATTACCGATTTTCCGTATTTTTAAGTTCTACAACAGTTGTACTTCATTTTATGTCATTCACTCATGATTAAAATTAACTTATGGTTTTCATTTTACATTGTTTACTCACTATTAAACCATAGGTTCATTGTTCATTGTTTACAGTGGTAGACTTGTTTGAGTGTTTCATACCAGATTTTTACATGTATGATGAAAAAATGTTCAGCAGACTATTTTGATACCTACCTACTTTATGAACCCTCCAGCTACAAAAACTTAATACAGAGTAACTATTTACTGTAAGGAGAAGTTTAATTACCGGTAGTTTTTAGCAGTTTTCTAGATAGTATCCATGAGACTCACCTATTCAGAAAACCTGCAAGGGTGTCCTGTTTGAGCATTTTGTAGACATTTTATACAGAATTTTGATGTCTCCAGGCTAACGAGTCAAGTAGTAAAATGCTGAACACAATAAGTTTTCAAAATACTCAAAAAATATTTAACTTGAGAATCTCAGATTTCTAATTATCAACTTCCAAAGGTAGGATTTAGGGAAAATGAAAGAAAAACAAATTTATATTTCTATATGTATATATTTATATAAAGATATAACATGTGTATTATAAATTTTTATGTACAACTATTAATTTACAAAACATTATTCTCATTTACAAATTTTCTACAAGGATATGATAAATAGTTTATATATGTATAATTTTAATTTTACCACAATTAATTAATTAATTGCTATAGTTAAAGTTTATCATTGCTCATTTGTTGTAACAAATATTTTATTTATAATGTTACTTACATTTAGCTCATTCATTCATTTACAATACAGTTTAATCAAATTAAAAATTATACATGTATTCACAATGTCGTGTATTTTGATTTACAATGTTTCATTTAATTTATTACAGTATTTATTCAAAAATACAATTTGATACTATAATGTTAATATTATATTTAATTAAATAAATTTAGATACATTAATTTTTAAAAATCTGTATTAGATATGTAATAAACTGGAAAATTATCCAGAAATTACAAAATTCTGTACAACCTTTAATGAAAAATAACACAAATGAAGGGAACAAGGGGGAAATCGGCTGTCACAATGTTTAAAACACCAGGGTTTTTTACCATATTGTTCATGAATTGATGTACTATTTTATCAAGTAATCATGTTTTGGAAAAAATAAAATCCCATGGAATAAAAATTCAAAAATATAGGCTGCAGGGGAATAATAGGCTCATTCTAGACAGACTGCATAATTAAAATCAGTTGATTATTTTGTTAATAAATACTGTGATGTTTTTAGATAAAAGAACAGTCTTTTCTTTTCCATAATGAGTTTTCAATTTTTCCCATTCAATTCTTAATCTCTTAAAGTTGTCGCCCTGAGTCAGCTGTCGAACAGCTGATTTTCAGAGACAGATTCCTGGTTTAAATCCTAGTAAAGGTAGTTACTTTTATATGGATTTGAATACAAAACAGTGGTTACCGGTGTACTTTGATGGTTGGGGTTCAATTAACCATACTCTTCGAAGAATGGTCAGCCTGGGTCTGAACAAGACTACACCTCATTTATACATCATACACCCTCATCTCATTGGGTCATGGGTTTCTTACTGTTCTGAATTGAACAGATCGCAACATACACATATTTGGGATGAAAAAATAAATTTTTAATCTCTAGATTTTGTTAACTTAAAACTATCTGCTAAATTAATTAATATAATATTAATCAATGTTTTATTCTCAAGTCTCATTAGTAACATTTTTCATGATCAATAACTTTTATGACGTTTCTTAAAATCATTATTACTTCCACTTTAGCCTGATATACAGGGGAGTAAGAGGCCAAGTCAAAGGACTGAACCTGTTTTCACCTGGTTTTAATTCTAGTATCAAGAGTTTTCATTATTATTATAACATTGTATAGTTTCATTTAATTGAAACACAATCAAAATATTGTCTCAATATCTGTGAGTTGGTGTGTATTAAATAAATAATATTAAGAAAAATATTAAAAATGGAGATGTACACTTGCAAACTTAGAAAATTATTTCCTGAAAAATTCGGTAAATGTGACTGAGCCTGAGTTTCGGTTGAGCCCTTCAAGTAAAAATTGGTAATAAATTACAATAAAAAAAAGTTAAAAGTGTAACAATATTTTTCTTAAGTTTACCCAAGAGTATACTCAACAATATTACAACTTAGACAAATTTTAAGGTCGATTCACAGATAGAATCTCAAAGAGTATTTCAACTGTGACTTAAATCTTGAATAGGCATTGTGCTACATAACATTTGTGGCAGTGTTATGCAGTAAAAATTATCAAAAGAAAGATTGCAGAAGGCAATGAGATTTTGAAAATTTGTATTATACGAAAAATTACATTGTATTATTATGAAAAAAGGCAGTGCCTGATTAAGTTATAACCTAATTTATTTATGCCCATGTTTAACACTAGCTAACAGTTTTCCAGTTTAATTTTTGTACATTTTATTCTTTAACTTCATGATTATACTGCCTTAAAAACAATATTTTAGAAATTTTACCTCTAAATTTACAACCCCCAACTGTTAGCATCCTAGACTACATATTTAGCTTTCTTTTTTATTGTTAATCAGGCACTGGAGAAGGGCACTATTTGAATCTCTTCCAATACAAAAGAAAAATACAGGATAACATTTAAATACCTTACACATTGTAATTCAAACAATATAATGTAAAAAAAACCATAATAATTTCTAAAAGTGTATTCATAAAGTTAAAAATAAAATTAATTTATTGACATAAAATTACGAATAAATTATCTTAACAGATAAACAATTTTTATAAACTATATATATTATTTTCTTTGGTAAAATTATTTAAAAAAATACACACATATAACAAATTATGTAAAATAATAATATCTAAAAAGGAATATTAAAATCAATGATAATTTTTGATTGAAACAAAAGTAATAAAAATCAAAAATCTGTCATGTTCCTCAACTCAAGTGCAATTTTTGTTCTTAAATTAATAAGTATTATAATGTGATATGTAGTGTTTCAGGCTGCAGAAAAGAATACATTAATTTTTCCACTAAACGAACAAAGTGAAACATATGTCATAAGTTCAGAAAAATGGAAGGAGTATTAATAAGACTCAAAAGACAACAGTTAAATTAGATTGATTTGTAAAATTCCTAAATAAGTCCATTACTCAATTTTAATATATGATATCTAATATAATCTTCAACCATCTACAATGAGTTCATAGAATCTTACAAATAATTGAATGAATTTTTTATTAGCTTAATATATTTGACAAAGTAATAAATATTTGATCATGAAACACTTCCGTGTAGTAATATACGTCTTGGTAATTACTTTTTAAGAAGAATGGTACAAGATATAAAATTAAGTCCAGGATCCACAATACTTATTAAAATAACAGGGTTAATTTTAGAAATTGTCCTGCAGCCATGATTATAGGCGTATAAAAGTTGCTAAAAATTGTATTTGAGGAGTAAAAAAATCTTAAATAGATACAAAATAAAGTTCAGTAGAGTCCTCATTATTTGGCCTAACACTGTAGTATTTAATATAATAGTAATACAATCAATTCCTGGTGATCTGAGGTAATATGGTTGGATACAAAAGAAAAAACTCAGTCACTATGGATAAGTGGAAGTATACATTACTAGCGGGTCCCGCGTGGCTTCGCCCACGCAAACAAAGAATCAGCGTTTAAAGTATACTCTCTGTATTTCTTATGGGAGGGTATTTTTGCGAATTCTACCACTTAAAATAAAAATTTTGCAAAATCATTTCTTTGCGACAGCTGAGAAAACTTAAGTTGATCTATAAATCAGGACATCTCTTTTTATATAGATAGCGCCCCGTCGTGGCTTCACCCATGCAATTTTAAGGCTATGATTCTGTATTTTAATTTACGTATAACTTAAGTCACAAAAACTTCATTCAGGCATTTTACATAAAAACAAATACGTCCGTAAAAAACAAAATATCGTTTTGACGGTTCGGTGACGGCGACAAGACTGATGTGCCGGTTTTAGGACGGTGCTGGTGCTCAGTGTAGACAATGTCATTATTTTTTCAAGAAAGAATATTTTTCTGTGACTGATACTTCTCGGAATGACGGAACTGAGACGTGATGTGACGGATGTGTGTGAATCGACCCTTATGGTGAAAAAATGAAAAAAGAAGGATTATAATACCATACTGCCTGAATTTACATAAATAACTGTTGTTTTATTTTAATTTAAGAAAATATCTTAACCGTATGCATTTTACTGAATTGGTTGAGACACATTTTTTAAAAATTAGCGGGTCCCGCGTGGCTTCGCCCACGCAAACGTAAACGAAGAATCAGCTGTTTAAGTATACTCTCGTTATTTCTTATGGGAGGGTATTTTTGCGAATTCTACCATTTAAAATAAAAATTTTGCGAAATCCTTCCTTCGCGACAGCTTAGAAAACTTAAGTTGATCTATAAATCAGGACAACTCTTTTATATAATAGATAGCTCCCCGTCGTGGCTTCGCCCATGCAAACGTAAACGAAGAATCAGCTGTTTAAGTATACTCTCGTTATTTCTTATGGGAGGGTATTTTTGCGAATTCTACCATTTAAAATAAAAATTTTGCGAAATCCTTCCTTAGCGACAGCTTAGAAAACTTAAGTTGATCTACAGATCAGGACAACTCTTTTATATAATAGATAGCTCCCCGTTGTGGCTTCGCCCATGCAATTTTAAGGCTATGATTCTGTATTTTAATTTGCTAATAACTTACGTCACAAATATAATTTTTTTTGAATTACGTATAAAGAACGATTCACACGTCACTGTTCCGAAACGGAACCGGTACAGCCACTCGAAGTCAAAAATGATGACAGTATTCACACATGTACGTCAGTTTTCCTTTCGTCAAACTCCATTCAGACATTTTACATAGAGACAAATACGTCCGTAAAAAACAAAATATCGTCGAGAAAAAAAATATCGTTTTGACGGTTCGGTGACGGCGACAATACTGACGCGCCGGTTTTGGGACGGTGCTGGTGCTCAGTGTAGACAATGTCATTAATTTTTCAAGAAAGAAAATTTTTCTGTGACTGATACTTGTCTTCTCGGAATTACGAAACTGAGACGTGACGTGGACGGATGTGTGTAAATCGACCCTTATGGTAAAAAAATAAAAAAGAGAAGGATTATAATAGCATAATGCCTGAATTTACATAAATAACTGTTGTTTTATTTTAATTTAAGTTAGATTTAAGAAAATAACTTTACCGTATGCATTTTATTGAATTGGTTGAGACACATTTTTTTAAAATTAAATTTTAATTGTTCGTTTGCAAAAATCATTTTTACAATGTCAGTCAAATACATTATGTGACCTAAGCAATGAAATCCGTATCTTGAATAATAAGTAATAATACTATAAAGCATAAAAAACATTTATCTCTTATTATACTAATTACAACAACTCTGGAATTAATTCCGGTCAAAATGTAAATCCAGTGTTAGGTTAAACACTACGTACAGTACAACATCCGGAGTGACAAAAGTAAACCAAAGATTAAAATCGTAGTTTAGTCAATTTAACTTCTGGGAAAATAGCTACAGTTTTGTAATTGATCTGCTATATATTGTACGTACGATAAGAATGTATACACTGGATGCAGCGGAATATGCCTATGGAGGGGGTAAATGTGTGTCGGAGCAAAACCAGTACATAAGCGTAGCGCTTCGCGCTGACCCGCATCCTCGCATCAGTGAGGGGGAATTTTTGCGATTTCTTCCCTTTAAAATCAAAATTGTGCAAAATCCTTTCTTAGTGCGCGCTTACACAACATAAGAAAGCTAACTTCCAAATTTCAAGTCTCTAGCGTCAGTAGTTTCGGCTGTGCGTTGATCTATAAATGAATCACCCTGGACATGGTTGTCCTTTTATATAATGCAGTATGTCTGCCCATAACAGACAGGTGGAATGTCAAATTATTTACACTCAATCTGTTCGTTGCAGGGCTAAAATAAATTGTTCTGTTTTTTATCACATGGTCAACCAATTAAATGACTGAATCATTTAAGAACAGAAGGGGTAGAGGTGCAAAAGACACTTATCAGAGTTATTTTTTCTGAAAGTAATGAATTGCATTGTACAACCAGACCTTGTGGTGAATGAAGTGAAGGTGTCATTTGCAGAGTGGAAAAATATGATTTTCAGAGGGCCCGGCATGCTTATAAGCGTACTTTTCCACTCAGTGAGGAAGGCAATGGTAAACCACCTCACTCCTCGTTTTACTTAGTAAAACCTCTACGTTCAAACCAACCTTTTGGCTGATGACCTAAACAACAACATATTATATGTAACATTGTTTTTTATAAAACTGATTCAAAAATATGAAGTTTACTTGACAGTTCTAAAAGTATGAATGTACTTCCTTAACACTGTTTTGCTTACTTCCTTTTATAGGAGACTTTAGCTAGGATTTTTAAATTGATTAAAGACCAATACAAATTGTAATGGTGTACTAATATTTAGATACTTGGCACAAGAGTCCCATGATTTATTAGTTCCAAGAATTCCGTTCAAGAAAACAAAAAATAATTTATCATTTATTCATGAGTAGTTTTATTTTTTTCTGATAAATTACGAGTATTAGTAATTGTGTTTACATACTGAACAGACTTATTGCTAGTCTCTGAGGGGGTGTGTAAAATAAATTTGTATTACTTTTTGTGGTCTCACTCCACACTTTACTTTCTCAGGATATCACTTTGAGAATATAATCGCTGATTTTCAAAATTACAGCTCTTAGGGAATATACAGAAATAATACTTATTTTACGTTATTTACCATAGTTACAGTTTATTCTACTCCTTAGGAGCATGTGGTCAAAATTCAAATGGTCTACTTTTTCTTAGTATCACTTACTCAAGCTGAATTTTAGAACTGTATCTTTTTGGTGAGATGTAGATTTCTATTTCTTATATTATTTAATATGTATCGCTTTTGAGTACTTAACTCTTCTTACCCCTTAACAGATTGGGTGCTGATCATGTACCTATCACATGGTGGAAGGCCCCTATTTCCATGGCCATTTTCTTCGTCCAGGCTCAGTAGTGTTTTTGGTGTAGTACACTGTACTTTGTTAATAATTTTATAGAACAGTGGATTTACAAGTGATTTTTAACCACAAACAGTCATTTTCTGTAATGTAATTTTTTAAATAAGCGATTATTTTGTTTTTTTAAGAATTTTGATTTTATAAATTGCAAAACTTTTCATAGTACTTTTTTTACAGTTATTTCAAGAGCACATATTTACTGTGAATGTATACTATAAATATTTAAATTGATAATTTTTTTTTCAAATTACTCACTAAGAGTGGAAAGCCACATGCTGTCATAAAGAGGCTCTGTTTGATGTAGGGTGTGCACCATGCGCTAGGTGCGTGATACATTCTGAATGACTTGGTGATCTCTGCTTAAGACCCAATAACTCATTTTAAATAACATAAATAAAAATATTTTACCAAAATAATCTTGCAAGCCACATTGGAGTAGTTGGTAACGTGCTCGCCTCTCATTATGCGGTCATGGGTTCGAATCCCATTTAGGCACGGCATATTTTCATACGTTACAAAAAATCATTTCATTCTCCATTGTGAACAATTACACCCCAACGTTGTCGCTAATGACCGTTGCAATTGATGCGACGTTAAATAAAAAAAAAAAAAATCTTAGCTCAGGGGTTATACCTTGTTTCAGCTGTTCAGTGGTCAATATGTTAAGCCCAAGTGGTCGAATTGAAGATGATTTGGTTTTTCTATTCAACTCTTACCAAGAAATTTGACAAATCTCAGCTTTTTAGATGATTTGGAACTTAAGAGAATTAATGATGAGAGAGTGAGAACTTTTACACTGACACATAAGTTAAAAATGACTAAACCATAATCTAACAAAACCAGCCAAATAATTTGGACTTACTTTACTATATATACTAAATCTAATCTTGGGTAATAATTACCAAAAAACTGTCATAAATTTCAGTTTTCTTAATTATTAAAAATTATTTATATAAAAACAACTGTTGATAAAAAGTAATGATGTTAATATAACCTATAATATATCATAAACTTGAAATGAAGTTAACATTGTTATCAAATAAAAATAAATTAACTAATGACACAATATACAAAATATGTTACCTATTTTAAACAATATTAACCGAGTACAATATCACTTTCTATGTGTATAAATTACTTTTTATTAAATGTACAAAATTATTTTTATCGATTATAAAATACAAAATATACAGATAAAAAATAAGTGTACAACTAAGTGTAAATTAACTATTACGATATAATATAATTAATAATTACGTACTTAGGCCTCTTACTGTTAACTTATAATCATCAGTAAAATAATAAAGTGTATTTAAATGAGGTAATTAATTGTTCTGTAGTTAACAAATAAGGTGATTCTTTTATTTTGGCCACTGCTACTATTTTAAAACATGTCTTCCTTACAATTTTTGAAACATGCCTAAAAATATAATCAATTTAAAAAAAAAAATTTGTAGTTTCAATCTTGTAATTATTTTTTTTTTAAATAGAAACCTGATTTTTCATTTTTGAAACACGAGTTCAATTTAAAATTAATGGCTTTAATCATAAATTTATTAAGTTAAATAACCAATATACCATTTTGATATGGATGAGACGATTGTTTTGGAGTAATAATCTATATTTGATTCTCTAACAATAATGGTGAGATGTTATAAAACCTAGGATACTTAAGTACACAGCACTGAAGTTAATTTTCGCTTTTGGAATGCGAATTATCCAAATAGGCATGATGACTAATTTTCAAAAACTATTCTATAATATTCCTTTATATCTAGTTTAACCATAAAATGTAATATTTCTATAATAACCAGTGGTTTATTTAGAAAAAGTGCGATTTTAATTTCTAAGTTAAATTTTTGCGCCAAAACGGTTGGCTAGTGTCATGGCGTCTGCGTGACGTCACGTTCACATAAACAAAAGAAGTTCTTTTTGCTTGCTAATAGGAGTCTAGGTACTACATCGAATTTAAATATGAATTCTAAAGTTTATAAGTGCTGTGGGGTCCCTCAGTGCGATAGTTCATCACTTAAGAACCCGAATAAATTGTTTGTTCACGTGCCAAACAACAAAAAGATGAGATATAAGTGGTTTAATCTTGCCCGGCGAAATCCAAAAGATGTTGATCTATGCTCTCATATTTACTTCTGTGAAGATCATTTTGATGTAAGTTTTTACTTTATTTCGTATATATTTATGGTGTGTGGCTTTATTTAACTTTTAATACCTACAAACCATTTTTGAAGTTGAGGTTATATTTGTGTCTGAAATAAAAACTTTAATCAAATCAAATGTCTATTGTGGAACACAGGTAGTTATAAAACAGTCTTGATTCACTGTGCCCTGTCATTTATTGGCATACAATAGTTTAACGGCCATAACATCGATTAAAACCAGAAAATACATGCAAAATAAAACTTAATACAAAATTTAATCATTTATTATTCATTTTCTAGTTACCAAATGATATGGACAACTTTATGGAGTATCATATTATGGGTTCCGTGGCGCGAGGGAACCGCTTGTACATAATTACAAACAATAGTTTGATAACATAACCTCTAAACATCTAGTGCTTCTATTGAAAAAACATTGAGATTTTTAAATTGTTGTTTTATCGAATGTTAATTAGTATTATACTTACATTGCCGTTTTAACATTTCGGAATTCTGCCGAACAGAAATCTTTGTTGGATGCTAAGAACTCTCCCAACATTAATAAATCAACTCTAGGTAAATTAGAGCTGTTTGCCTTGGTGAATCCTTTTTCCATAATTTTATTTGTTCACACAACACAAACTAATCAATTATCAACAATAATCAATTGAAATAATCAGGTAAAAACAGTTTAAAAGTGCAGTGGTCGACGAAATTTCCAAAAATTCACAAGATTTTTAAGTGACAGCGTAATAACATGTAATGTTTATATGATCGTGACGTAATCGACTGTGATTGGTGTTCAATTCGGCATGGCGGAATGCTGTATTTTGTAGTTACATTTTATGAAATAATTAAATAATCTCGTGTTAGAAGTTAAAATAAATATATTTTTCAGAATATATTTCTTCTATTTTAGTAAATAAATACATTATTTTAGGGATTCTTGCTTACAGTCATCATGCCTATTATACATCCAAATCAAATAAAAAAAAATCAATATGTTAAGCCCACATTACAAAATATAACATGCAATATAATACAACATAATATAATATGTTAATTATATTATAATATTGTTTCCAAATCCGAATTATATCAGCCATGCAGCTTCTCCTGTCACAATTGATAAGGTTATTATTGCAAGAAGGAAAACAGAATTATTGCGATCATCAGTCATGACATTTTATTAATTGGATAATTTTAAGGGCTATACAAAACACTAAAAAGTGAGTAATAAGTAACATTAAAAAAAATTACTTATTAATAGCCATAATTTTATTATGACAAATAAAAAAAAAATGAACAAAAAGTGTTTTTTTACCCAATAATTCAGAATTCATAATAAAAACAGATCAAGTTTTAGTCTAAACATTCTAATCAAGTTTTAAAAATTCAGAAAAGTTCAATAATCATTTAACTTTCAGAATTATAAGATGTTTATAATAATAATTGTGACCAAAATAAAACAATTACCTAGTAAATATCTGTATGATCTATTGCAATATAAAAAACTGTAGAGAATATAAGAGATAAGAAAAATAGTTGTTTACTTACAAAATAGTATGCGAGTAACTTACCTGATACAATATGAGAGTAGATAGATGCAGTAGTATTGAAAAACAAGTAAAAATAAATAAATTATAAGCACTTAAACAAAATAATAATGTAAATAAATTACAAGACACTAAATAAAATCTCCAATAGCTTCAGTTATCTGTATGAAAAACATTACAAGCTCTCCAAAAAAATCTTATGGTTTAAAAGTACAAATAGTCACGATTAGGCGATTCTTTTTATAATTTGTGCAATATGAAAGGTAAAATTTACTTATGAACAGCTAATTTGAACATGATTCCATGTTACTGAATCAAATAAACTCAATGTCTATTGGTTAAAAGAAATAAAATCTGTTGTTAAGAACAGTGAAATTATTTCCAGTAATGTGGAGATAATATTGTTACAGTTGAAATTTCAAAAACAGGTACCCTATTTAAAGTAATATCAAAAAATATTATTTCTAAAAAAATATTTTAAATACTGAAAATATCATAACTATAAGAACCACATATAACAGTACTTTCGTTTAGACAAAAATATCCTAAAATATATTAAGTACATGTAAAGACAAAATTAGGGAATAAATACATTTTATATTAAATAATTTAGTCAGTAAAAAAAAAAACATCTGAAATTTTTTGCAGACCCTTTCTTGGAGAGTTTGTAACATATCAAGAGATTCAGGTGAATTTTCTCTACCTGGTCGTTTTGAGAAAAGTGATTCAAAATTAAAATTTAAAACCATTAATAATTATTTCAGTTAATGTCCAGTAATTTAACAAATGGAAAAATCTAGTGAACAGTTTAGTACAGGACAGTGAAAATTGTCTTCATATTTTATTTACTAAAACAAACTTACTACAAATAATTATTTGAAGTCAACTTTTTGCTAATACTATCTCAATAATTTTAAACTTTCCTAAAATTCGCTCACATAGATATATTATGGTTAAAGAAAAAAATACAAAAATAATTCAAATGTATTTTTTTAAATACATAAAATTTACAGTAGAAACTGTGATGGAATAGGCTTGTATTAAAAATAACAATATAAAATTACTTATCTTATCTAAAACCGTTTTAAAACTGTCACTAACAACTTAAAATGATCCTCTAGCTACAATAATGATTTTAAATGTTTTCTATCATCACCAAAATCAATTTTTCTTTGGATGTGTAAAAACCAAGGGAAAATTTGCTAAAGAATAAGTAACTAAAAAAAAATTGAGTTATCTATGTTTGATTATAACATGTACAGAAATACTTGTTTGGCAGGTTGTTTCATTAGATCTGAGTTCATGTGTCCTTCAGAGCTGAGAATGAGATTAGTAGCTGAAAATCTTTCACAAATAAAATAATTCTAAACAAACTTCTTTACAAGTATTTCCTGAAAATTTTTATAAGGAGGAAATTTATTTTAGATATAGAAGTAAAATACCAAAAGATTTAGAAAATCAAATTGATACAAAATAATCAATTGAGAGAAAATTATAAATGTGACATTAGTTGTGTTTATAACATAGCCATTTCAGACATTATGTAACAAACACTAATAAACATAAAATTTAAATAAAAGTATTTAAACAATCAATGACAAAGTAATCACAAAATTTTATCACAAATTTAAAAAAATTCATATTGGTATTATAATCCTAACATCACCTAAAAAATATATATATTGCTTTAGGTTCCAACATTTAAAATCTCACCCTAATTAAAATTGATAGATGTAAATAAAATAGTAAATATTTCTTAGTTACAAAAATAAGTAAAAAGAAATAAATATCATAAAGTATTGTATTAATTAAAAAAAAAAAAAAATGAATAGTATTCAGAATAGCTCTAATGATTGAAAAAATATAAAACCCCATACCTAATTTTGTTTTAAATAACAGAAAAATTAAAATCAATTTAAAAGTCTTATAAAATTAGAATAATTTGATGGTGTTGATATGTAATTTTGGTTATAAAAATAATATTTAGATATTTGCAAGCTGATAATTACAATTATATTACAGTCTCAATTCATATCTTTTATCATAAAACATTTCACATTTCATAAAAACTTACAACTAAAAATTATTTGAAAAGAATAAAGTTAAAATTCATTAAATTTATAATAACTGATAAAAGATAATTCAATTCCAAAGTATTCTTTCGTGAAATAAAATGTCCAGATAAATAAATCTGATGGGATTATTCATTCAACTTATTACAGAATATCGGACAAAATATGTTTAATAAACAAAAAAAATCATATTTAATTCATTGTCATGTTTTCTGGACTTACTATACATACTTTATCTCATCAGATTTGTAACACAATTTTAAGAAATAGTTATGGTCCTGGATAAATTATACATAAAAATAGCTGCTTAGAACATAAAACTTGTTACTTATCCTTTAAAAATCACGTGATATTCTCTGGCATAGAAAAGTGTGAAGGACTAATAATTTATATATTCAGATACATTATATTAAAAATTGAAGTTTATTTCAATAACGTGCCTAAAATGACTAATCTCATTAAAATCTTCAATCATTGGTTTTTTATGAAAGATAAACTGAAGTGTATAGCTCTTGGGCAAAATATTAACTGGTTCCTCCTAAAACCTTATGGTTCCATGAGATATGGAATATTTTGACTGATGGAGTTGTGAAATAGGGAATGACCGAGTAGCAGCATCCTTGAGGTTAGCACTGATACTGGTTGTACATATTGAGTATGACTCTATATAATGGAAACATTCTACCATCAGGAAATCCCTAGTATTTATTGAAGGAGGAAGAGAGAGAGAGAGAGAGAGAGAGAGAGAGAGAGAGCGAGCGAGAGAGAGAGAGCATCCAGCAACTAAAATTGGGCCCACCTCCCTAAGGAAATGAAATCTCTGAAGAACATTCATGGTCTAGGTTTAGAGTTGGGCTAGAAGTCAACTTCCCTTCCCTATATTTTCATATAAGGCAAGATAAAATAAAAAATAAGCCTTGGGTTAGGGGAATGGATTACAACTAAATGGAATGACTTGATTAAGGTTACAAGGAATGTACAGACTAAGCTAAAACCAGGAAAGATGAAGGAAATAGTTAATAAGATGTTTATAGAAAAGGGGTTGAGCAACACAGGGTAGATTAGTGATGCATTGAAAGACCTGAGAGTGACAGGAGTAGTGAGATGGGACAAGAGGTAGGAAATGGAGGCTCATTAACGAGAACAAGTTTCACCCAGGGTTGTAGCACCAAGTGGATGGACAGACACTGAAAAGTACAGAACTTTAAATTTACTGAAGGTAAAATTAATTCCCTATTGTAAGATGGTATTAATAATTTTTAAATAAATCAGAATCAATTTTTAACTTAGGTTAACACCATGAAAACTGAAAAAAATAATTTAAAATAATTTCAATTTTTTCAGTTTTTAAGTTCACTGTTTTTACAGTTAGTTTAAGCTGAGGATATAAAAAACTAATGAAGAAAGAACACAGGTAATCTGAGGAATAGTAGAACAAATGAAAGTATCAATTTCTGGTACTGACTATAAAAGTAACACGGCCACGATTTTAATTAGCTACGATTTTATACTTCATTTTCTATTCATATCCAGAATATTTCACATTTTTGGCACAGTCATACCAAAAATACCTAAAACTTAGTAGCCAAGACACAACTTAAATAGTTATTCTCATTTATCTGTTTGATAAGCCCACAAAATCTGGTTAAATTACAATTTTCTTATTGATGTAGCTATCATAAAAAAGTAAAAGCAAACTTTACGTTCCTGCACATAAACATAATGAGTATTTTTAAAAACTTTATTATTCTTATAAAACAACGGTTAAATTTTTAAGTTACCTGTTTATTTTCATAGACCTAAAGAATAAAATATAATTTTTAACAATACAAAAAAACCTGTCTTAAGCTAAACTGCTAACACTTTTAATAAATAAAAAAAAAACATGGAAAATACCCTAAATTAAGGGGCAGGAATGTATTTTGAAATCTCAGTTCCAAGGAATGTCAGATTATTTTAACGCGCTTAATATAGAAAAAAATTGTGATGTACTAAAAAAAGGTTTAATAATGTATGAAAAAGCCCAATAGTCAATTACTAATACTTTATTTATCACTCCTAATATTTTCATGCTGAAATAATTTAATTTGATGTAAAATTTAGAAAATTATGATTACGTAATTAATTAAAATTATGAGGAACGATGTAAATTTATACATGTTTAGTAAAATAACAAACAGTCTTGGGGAATATTAAATAATTTAATTAATATGGCCAATTAGTCTAACAGATAACAGATATACATATTTTTGGTTGGGATTGTAAACCTCATTGAAGTCATTGCAGGCCAGCCAGTGGTGTAGTGGCTAGTGCAACTTGCTTCTATGCTCAGGGACCAGGTTTGGTTCCCGGTCCGGTTTGGCATTTTTTCATCATTCATTTCTATCTATCACCCTTCTCATCATCTGGATTAGCAGAAGATAATTGCAAAACAGTTGGATGTAAAACAAAAAAATAATCATTGTTAAATTACTTAACCTTTCTAAATCAAAGTTTTACTTTGATAATATAAAATACTTATCATTATTTAGGTCCGATTTCCGAAGCTATGTTGTGGATTATGAGTATGACATCTTTTACCATAAGCAAGATACCTAGGCTATCAAACCCCAAACCCTGGAGGACCAAGGATTCATCTGGTAAGGTTAACATACCTTAGCTGAGAGGATCAAGTTTAAAGGTGCTCGATACTCTTTGTTACTCTTCTGTTTCCAGGAAGGATTTGTCGAAGGCATCACAGATAAAATATCATTTATAGATTACTTGGATCTTCTTTTGGTACACACCAACTTGGCATCAATGTTTTCCCCAGGTTACACAACTTGGGATAACATTTAAACAATTTTCTAAATTGTACTGGCTTCAAAACAGAGAGATATTTGAGCAGAGCTGTAACTCCATGCACTGAATATCAAAATCATTGAGTACAGAAGGAGGTGGAGTGATCATGATGTTTATCGGATGTTCCCAGCAAGAATCCTCCTCAAAACACAGAAGTACAGATCTGAAGGAAGTAAGGGTGTGAGTAGGCCTTGGAAGAGATAATCAGAGTTGATTATCTGATCGATGTGGACTAGAAAAGGCATGTTTGCCTATTCAAGGCGGAAGAAGAAAATGATAAAATACTTAATAATTTGGAATTACTTCTATGAATGACAAAAATGATATGTTGCAGTATGTATAATTCTTTTTAGAAAACTTTCAATATGACGAAAAATTAGAGTGACAGTAATAGTAAAAATATCTTACCCAGATTCATACTTTGAAGGCCTTCACAATCTGAAAATCAATGATATATTAAAATACATGAATCTGTTTCTAACAAAATACAAAAATTTGAGCATCTTTGTATGAAAACGACAGTACTTTGTTAATTACGATTTAAGACCAACATTCATTTCTTTGTCACACAATTCAGTTTTGAGAAAGTGTATAATATTCAAAATGCATTATATATCACCTGATAGTAGAGTAATATTACTTCACTAGAAACAATTGGACGCTACAAGTACTGGTCATAAATTAAATGAGACTGATTTAGGGTATAAACAGTAAAGAGAAATCGTTCTGATTGAATCTAAAAATGATTTAAATGGTACACTTCTTTTGATGGTATAACAATAAACTAAATAACGACAATATTTTACTAAATAATTTTAGACATATGTCGACCGAAGTCGATCACTATTACTTTGTATCTCTATAAATCTATTAATAGGAAGTGGGAAATAAGAATATGCTAAACCAGACAGACGAGAACATCAATCTTTTCTCTCGTTAACGAAATAACTTCGAGTTGGACTTTCTATTAGAGTAGATTTACTTGTGCTTCTCCGTTGATGTTTGCTGCGTATGATGTGATTAGTTGATGACATCGAGCTAGAACTGACACCAGAATCACTCGATTTTTCACTTAGTGTTGAACAGTTTCTAGATTGGCCTGGGTTACCAGAATCACAGTTTAATTCTGTCGCTATGTATTTAACTACGCCCACCTGAAATTCAACATTAACACCAGTTAGTAACATGTTTATATCTTAATGAAATACATGTAAAAATAAAATGTATGTAAAAGTAAGAGTAAAACACAACTGTAGCCCAAGAAAAAAATTACAGCAGCATCAAACTGCATTCTCTTTAGCACAGCTAAATATCAGAGGTGACATCAACAATGACCGAGGAAGACATGGGATCACAACTTTGTTTTCCATGCACTTTTGATGCGGTGGAATACTTCCATTGAATGTTATAGAGACTACATTGAAAAATAGTATGAATGAATTTTCCTTAATTGTTACAAAACAAAACTTTTGGTTCATTTAAGGTTTTTACTTGATACACCCTCGTATACATGCAAACATGTCCTCTCCCTTATCTCTTACTGACTCTTTAGATTATTCTAGTTTGTAAATAACTATTAAGTAATCAGTAATTGTATAATTATATCAGGCATAATTATTAAATTTGCCTGATACAGAATGTATCAAGTAGTTCACTGCATACTCAGTACCTGTTCCTAGTATATTATGTTCGTACAAAGAAAATATAGTTTTCCTATGACTCGTTTCATCACTAACTTGAAATATGAGGTATAGGTAGTATACTTCCATAAGAACTCTGCATCGGGTAAATGAACAGGGTAAAAACAAGTTAATAGTTGTCACATGACGAGTTGGGAAGCCATATGGGTTAGGATCGCCCACATCTCCTATTCTACTATCTACTTTTCCCATTCTCTCAACTGAATTATTTATTTACTGTTTAGTGTCAATTAAAAACTAAAAGTAAATACCTATTATTAACCCTTTAAAGGTTCGTGATGGAATATTACATTTCTGTCAAAATATGAACTTATTTTTGCTTTAGAACGTAATATTTCACCATTTACAGCCAGCAATGCGTACCAGTCTTTTGTAGTTCTTTTTTCATCTGTTGGGCTCTAGTAGCACTTTTGTTTAATGTCAATCTTTCTAAATTCAGTGACAGTTCCAAGGCAACTAGTTGTTATTGCAGTCATATAACCTAACTAATGTTTCCATTGTTTGCCACATATTAGTTTCATATTTTGTTTTATTAGTGTTAAAATAATTACAATAATAGTTTTTGAACAGTTAATTTCCTTAAATATACTTTTAAAAAGTCATACATAAAAATAAGTAAATAATGAAATAAAATACGTAAATAATCAAAAATAATTATTCAGTGGTAAAAAATTAAGGAAAATAAAATTACTTTTGGTTTAAAAAATCAACAGTTTAGGGGTTAAACAATTAACTTCCTTAAAATATTTCAGTTAAAAAACTTCAAAAGAAACTGGTTATTAATGGCTGAAATAAAGTACAATAAAATGAGACGTGGACATCTGTTCTTGTCTTATTCGTAGAATTGTAACTGCAATATGAATGCTGCGGATACAGTATCTGCAGCACTTCACGCATTCTCTTACACCATTCATTTTTAGGCTTGTGCGCCAGACCAAACATAAATTTAAGAGCTGTTATGGAAGGGCATGGCCTATTTTATCAGTTAAGTAAAACATTTATTAGTAAACATTAATACAATTCTAAGAATATTTCGTGATGGAATGTGATTAAGAGGGATTGTAGCCAGTATCTAGTAATGGAGATGGCATTGAAATAAAAAAATCACAACTAACTCTAGGGCAACCAATTAATTCATTAGGCTCTTGACCTGAATTTTCTTTCTAACCAGGGATTAACCCAGTCATTTTAAATATATTGTTTTATAAACACTTGGATATTACAAATAACATTAAATTAATCAAATAAAAATAAAATGCAGGACCTTAGTCTGCATTTTGGATTAAGAGACCTTCTCAGTGATGGGTTCCGATGTAGACTTTTCACTAAAAACATTCATTTCGATACTTGTTTTGGCACGGTTATTTGTTGGTGGAATATTTGGCAGGAAACTATCAACCCCTGTATTTGGAGCAGTGAAGTTGACTGTTGTGATTGACGTGGGAGTTGTAACAGTTCTTGATTCTCCACCGAGATTATTTGCAACAGCTCCTTCCTGAAGTCTAGATGATCTACCGTCTTCTTCTGGACTACTTCTACCTTCATCTGGAGCTAGAAAAATGAAATGAAAAAATGAAAATAAACATAATTACGGTTGTGTTGTTTAGGTCATCAGCCGAAAGGCTGGTTTGAACCTGTAGAGGTTTTACTAAGTAAAACAAGGAGTAAAGTGGTTTATCATTGCCTTCCTCACTGAATGGAAAAGTATGCTTATCAGCATGCCAGGCCCACTGAAAAGCACCCACTTTCCACCCTGCAAATGACACCTTCACTTCATTCACCACAGGGTCTGGCTGTATAATGAAATTCATTACTTTCAAAGGAGATAACTCTGATTAGTGTCTTTTACACCTCTACCTCTTCTGTTCTTTAATGATTCAGTCATTTAATTGGCTGGCCATGTGATAAGAAACAGAAATATTTATTTTAGCCCGGCAATGAACAGATTGAGTGTAAATAATTTGAAACTCCACCTGTATGTTATGGGTAAAATTACGGTTATCAACATAATTATATCATAATAATTACTAATACTAACAATTGACTTTTGAGGCTATGCCAAGAATCAGTCTTCATTGCAGCAAGAAATTGTAAATACCATAATAATGTACCAACATTGATTAATAAATGGGATATAATATTGTAAAGTTCCAACAGACTTAAAAACGAAAATATTACATACTAAAACTATGTACTATCATCAGCCTCATTTTTCTTCCTTCACTTGGTGAAAATGTATGTAATCAAACAAAATAATCCACAAATGACAAGGACCAGATTTTGAGTTTTGTCTTCATTAGGCTAGGTTTGACATGCTACCTCTGCCTATACATTTACAACGGCGACATAAAATTTCTCAGCATCGATTAGTAAAGTTAACACAAAAACTTGACGATTGGATTTTGTACAGTGTTTGATATTAATAGTCTTAAAATACTAGACTTGGAATACATTATCCTACAGATGAATTCTTAATAATAAATTAATAATACTACTCTCAATAAATAAAAAAAATATTTGAATTTGGATGTTCAAATAACTTTCTAAGATTTGTTTTATTAAACAACTCACTCTCGATGTATTATAAAATCTCTTTGGCATGTTTGACTCAATAATTGAAAAGTGAGGAAGTTAATATTAAACTACTGGGAGTAAAATTTATTACTAAATAAACAACATAAATAAAAATCGTAGAATATTAAAGTAGACTTTACTAAAAAATTGTGATATTTCTTTTCTTAAGGACCAATCACTACAAAACATTTATTTTCTGAAAACTGCTACTTCTTGCAAAATGAGATAAAATTTGTTGCGCCAAGAAAAATTTGCTGTTTTAGGCTGCACCCTACTCAAGCTATTTAGAAATCTATGCTGCTGATAACAATACAAATGAACCCTTCTAATAATAACTACAAGTTTATAAATTCAATACAAATTCCTTGCATAAATTAGCATTAATTTTTTTATTTAACTCCATAATCAGCTGTTTATAAACCTGTGATAAGCTGTGATAAACCAAGATATCGGCCATACGAACAAAGATAAACTAATCAAATCAGAATAAAATATGTAAGGCTACAAATACTATCATCAGAAGAGATAGGTAACATTATGTGAACAACATTTCAGGAATTCTATCATACCTTTATGAAAGGTTGTACTTAGGAGTTTAATAACCCTGTCTTCCAAAAATAAATGAACATTTAATATCGATAAATATAAATTATCTGAAATTACTGTTTAAAATTTTTCATGTTTTTCTACATTTCACTATTACAATAAAAGATAGATCACACACAAAATCTGTAGTATTCCATAAAAAAAACAAATCACTTACATTCATATTCATTGAGCACTTGGACAGCAGCAAGTATTTTGGCACGGTTTTGTGGCTCAGTTACGCCGAGGTAATCTAAATCTTTCTCTCTAATTTCACAAAATGCTTCTAAATCTTCATAACCATTTAGAACAAATAACGACATATGGTCCTGAAAAAAAATTACATTATTAATAATGAACAATTTACCAAATTTATACCAATAATAATTAAAACCAAATTCTGTATTTTATAATTACCATTTTATAATTTCTATGAAGTTCATTTAATTAGTTTTTCTATGACTATTTGTACAGTGAATTTATGACAATACAAGGAAAAAGATCAAATGTAAATTGGATAACAGAAAAATAATCCACCAAATATTTAACTGATCATTAGTAATATAACTAAAAAAATAGTATATCATGAACATCCTTACTTCGGACATTCTCTTACATCCATGGAAATCCATCTTTAAAATTTTTTTTTAGTTTATTTTAATCTTTTGGGACCTGAGGTATTTTTTTGGGTTGCATATACTGAGACCCCACGGTATAGTATCCTATACTTGAAGGTTACTTTGGTTGAGTCCTGACATATCAATAGTCATATGCATTGATAGAGACCCGTAGGTATAGATAGTATACTATACCTGTATAGTGCAAGGGTTGAGTCCTGTGAAATTTTTCCCACTAGTAGATGGAGTTGGTGCCCATAACAGACAGGTGGAGTGTCAAATTATTTACACTCAATCTGTTAGTTGCAGGGCTAAAATAAACAGTTCTGTTTCTTATCAGATGGTCAGCCAATTAAATGACTGAACCATTTAAGAACAGAAGAGGTAGAGGTGTAAAAGACACTAATCAGAGTTATCTCCTCTGAAAGTAATGAATTTCATTATACAGCCAGACCCTGTGGTGAATGACGTGAAGGTGTCATTTGCAGAGTGGAAAATATGTGCTTTCCAGAGGGCCCGGCATGCTGATAAGTGTACTTTTCCATTCAGTGAGGAAGGCAACGGTAAACCACCTCACTCCTCGTTTTACTTAGTAAAACCTCTACAGGTTCAAACCAGCCTTTCGGCTGATGACCTAAACAACAACAGATGGAGTTGAAGCGTTGTTCGCCAATTTGTTAGGGATAAACAGAATACAAAGAAAACATAATTTGTAGTACAACAAAAATCCAAGTGCACTGCTAAAAAGTCAAATCTAATAGGTAATACGTATGTGAAATGCCAGTGAAATCAAGGTATAGTACACTATACCATTGGTCTCAACCAAAGCAACATAATTTTCCTCATCAGGACTAAAACAGTGCAATGTACCTGGTATAGTGCACTATACCATAGGTCTCAAGCCAGGCACCATGTAAAAAGCTGCTAGATCTCAATCAGTGCCGTCAGGTCTTAGGAGGTTAAATTGGTACAACATCTTGGTTATAAGTGAGTACTTTTGGTTGAGGAATGATGGGTATCAACATGTAATGATTTTCCCGACCCTGGCTGAAAAATGAACTTGGGACCTCCGCTTTGCAGCATAGCACATATATGGGCCGTGGAAGCGGCCGAATAAAAAGTTATTTAGAATAAGGTATGAATCTGACTCTCATAAAACATTTCCTGAAATAAAGCTTAGTGGATTTAACTGTTATTAAAAATGAAAGAACAAATAAATGATACTCTTATAAAAATTATTATTTAATATTTAATTAATAAACTCACCTCCATATGAATTGTACGAAGCATCTGCTCAAGAGTGTGAGGCCGATGCCTGTGTTTATGTCTAGCAGGTTCTGGCATTAGCTCTACATTAATAAATTTAAATTGACCTTCACGATACCTTCCTTCTCTTACTTTAATTCGACCTCGCCAAAGACCACTTGTACTCATTGATAGGACTTCAACGATATCTCCTTTCTGTAAAATGAAGATATTTTAAATAAACACTACATTACTTTATGGATGAGGGAGGACTGCTTGCCTCGTTTAGCTTACAAGTACAAACCCACTGGTCAGAGGAGTGTAGGTTGCTCAAGAAAGCGATGATTTCTGGAACAGGCCGAGCTGCCTAATCCATAAAATGAAGAACTAGAAGAAGAAGAAGACTGTAAAGTTACAATCCTTACTAATCAGCGTAGTTTACAAAGAACAAATCATCCAGAGTCTGTCTACGCTAAGAGTACTCCGACGAAGGCAACCAGCAATACAAGTGAGCATGTGTATTAATTAAAAATACGCACAGCATGATCAAAAACAAAATTCCATACAACACTGATTCACTCTAAGCTTAATATAATAAAAACACGTTCAATTCATTTGTTCGAAAATGTTTTATAAATTGATCATTAGTTTACCATTAATAACTAAAATTTTACTATTGTTATTCTTACATTGTTATTTTTTGTTACATTATTTACTATTATTACATTATTATTTATGATTAGTAGGTTTTTATTATAGACTCAGCTTTATTTTATTTTTGGTCACAAGTAATAAAAGACTAATGCACTTGAATTATAACAGGAGAGTAAACAATTTCAGTGATTCGTTGTTTATCATTTCAGATTGTTTATTTCATATCATTAAAATAATTAATGTCTGTGACTAGTTTAATACAACTGTTTGCACTTGCCCGTGTTTAACTCATTTTTAGTTTCATCAGTTATCTTTTGGAATTGTATCAGTTCGTTTTGATTTTCTTTGTAGACTGAAGTTGAAAAGTTTTGTAAGCTGTGTTTTGTTAACATGCGTGATAGTGAATGTGTTGAGTTTTTGAAACATAAAAGCGGTAACTATTAAAAAGTAGAAAAAAAATTGTTTTGTTAAATGTAATGGTTAAAATAATTAATTAAGGAGTCCTTATGAAACTACAATAATTACAAGTAATCAGAACGGTATAATTGAAAACGCTTAAAGGATAACGTTTATTTTAGCTGGATGTAGATATTTTTATGATAGAACGTAATACAAGATAATATTGTCCAGCGGAGAGGTAGATACGCACCGACTAGTGTAAAACTTTCATTTACCACCTGTAGGCGCTTGCCTCGAGCGGAGTACTCTTACCGTAGATGGACTATATGTACATGTAGGAATATCAGTTTTTAAAAATTTTCCATTGACATAATTAACATATTTATATTACCTTAAACTTAAGAGCATCTTCATCGTATGGACTAGGAGTGTAATCAACAAGTGCTCTAGCTCTAGCAAGTACAGGCCTTCCTCCATCTAATGGTGTTGTACATTCTTCTGAGCTATGATTTGATGATGGAGGAACCAGGGCTTGCATACCTATGCAGAAACCACAAAATGTCAAAATGAAAAACACTGTTCATAAAGAAAATAAAAAATATTACAGTAATACAGGAAAATTAAAACTTACAACAGATTAGAATACTATCATCAAACTTTAAATCCTTTGTTGACAATTTACTTTCTAATGTTAGAGTTTCACAAATTAAACATTTCACTAATTAAACAATTTCATTTTTATTTCAAATGATTTATTTTTATGAAAAAATGAGAACCTGCTTCTCTGACACGCTGGTTTAATACTAGTAAGTACAGTATTTTCCTTAAATCTCTACTATTGTAAGGTTCAATGCATTTCGCATTGAAAGGTGGCACAGACCTTTAAGTACTACTCAGCAATTGAAAGCCCCATGTTCGATTTTTGGCTGGGGTCATTTTAATGCGCTAATAACAAATCGATACCGTTCCATAATTCTTTACAGTTGCTAACAACCCTGCAGTTGAGGCAACTTTAAATAAAATTTAAACAAATACTCCGATTTCTGGGCAACAATGTTTACAGTCTAAATAGTGGCATTAAGATGTATCTAGTGACTGTAGTTGGCTGAGTATGAATTTAAGCTGAATGAATTTTGTGATTCTAAAAAATAAGCATATTTCAGTGGCAGCTATTCAAGTGAAGTAGGTGAAAAGCCTCTTCACCTATTTTCTGGATAGTGTCAAGATTTATTTCTCTCATAAAATAAGTATAATTTCTGTTATAATTATTTTTGTTTTACAACAAATGAAGAAGTATTGTGTAAAAAACACATAAAATTATCGAAGGTATTGAAATTATATGAAGAAGCAGTGTGCATCGTGAAAGTACTTGTAAAATCACAGTAAAAATGTAAATATTATGTTCTTTTTTATACATAAATATAAAACAAACATTAAATTATTAAAATTATTGTATCTGGTTAGAGCACTTTCAAACTAATGTTTTAAATAGCCCTTGCAATGACCAAGTGAAGAGTTAGGCAGGTGGCTGCCACTTCTCTTCCAGTGTGAGCGGGTTGCCATGACAACGGAGAAGTCAGTGGTGAATATGCATCACTAGCTCTCCTCACCCATCTCCTAATAGTGTAGAGATTTTGGCGGGTCAACCAGACTACTGCATCTAGCATGTTCTATGTACGAGTATCTTAGTTATTTTGTGTTTGTGGTGTCACAGAGTTGTTTTGTACTGTGACACACAATATGTAAAATACACACTCGTATAATGATATTGTACTAAAAATTTTGATCTTACATCATACAGTATTTAGTAGCATTGAAGTCTTTTATGAAAAAGCATAATCTACTCTTACATCAGTTCCACTATGTAAATTTTCACGTTGGTGTTACTAACGCACACCAAAGTACTGAAAGCTTGCCAAACTGTACGTATGTAAACTTTTACAGACCAGACTGTGACGCCAGTTTATCTGTTTGCAATAATATAGAAGGCGCAGGCATTCGATGGGAACATACAATAAAATCATAAATCACAATGTGAACTTGCTGTAGGCCTACTGTCATATTTCTGTCCCCTTCTGAATACGAAACATAACATGTCATAGCTAAAAGTATGATACTGTACTATTTTTATGCCGGTCCATTGTTCGTGTTTTGCCTGTTGTGATGTAGTTGCTGCTGCCGTTAGATAGCGTAGTGAGCAAACCTCTCACAGCAGCTAGTTCAATGGCGCGTACCTAACACCAACTACATGGACTCAGCCTAATCGAGAAGGAGAGAAGTTGAGAGGGTGAACAGTCAGTATCGATCCGATCATTCGAGAAGGTCAATATGGAGAAAGATGTAGCACTCAACATTGAGTATTTCTTGCTCCGCACGATCACTGTCCTTCCCTTCCCTACCCTTCACTTCACCAGTGACTGCTCCTCATGTAGGCAGCGGTAAACGGTGCTCGCTGCATCGGTGACTGCTCCTATTTGTTTAGGCAGCGGTACAGACAACCCTCTTTTCGCTTGCCAGCAGTTGCTCCTCTTGAGGCAGCGGCAAAGGCTTCCCCAACCATCTTTTCCCTTTGAACTACGCCACCAGATGCCCTGCTGCTCTGGCCGGACCTATGATTACTTTACTGGTTGGACTACAACAGCCGGTGGTGAGAAGTAACTAACATTTACATATGAGGCGAAAAATGACTTTTAGTACTCCTGCGGCCCATTACTCAAGTCATACTAATAAGAATAATACTTACTGGAACCACTAGGAATGCTTTCAGCTGAACTGTGATGTGGATTTGAGCCACAATGACTGGATGTTTGAGGTACTTTCACAGGCTGATTGTTATCACCTTTTAAACCTCTTACTCTATGAGCTAATGATGTTGTACCACACTGAAACAAAATGAATAAATCATTAAAATGCATCCTGCGGCTACTAATCAGTAAAATATTAGTAAATATTATACCTTGTCCCTAACCTTTATCCTAGTAATGCTGCTGTATACATTTGTTTTTTTTTTAAACATCAGTATTCTGATGATGGTGTATCCACTGAAACTTATACCACTAAAATAAAAAAGAAGAGATTATTACAGACGTATTACAAGGATGAAGACTAGTGACAACAAATGAGTAATATTTATTAACATTAGATTGGAACATAATGAACGGGCATTACATATTAATTATACCATTGAATAGACTATCAGAAATGTATAACTTTGTACTAACCCTCTGGTGTTAACTAAAAATAACCGATTCAATAATATCTACAAAATACCAAACTAATCAATACATTATCATTATAAAACACATTTTTTCTTTTTATTTAGTGTATTAAATGTCGCTTTATCATATTGGTTAGTCATGTAATGAACGAATAGTTTTCATAATCGAATAATTAGGCATTACCCCCGAAACCAAGCAGCAATCACGTGAATGGCGTCACTCAACTTCGCCTAAGCCGAAAAAGTTCAAGCAAATGCAGTCTGCTGGGAAAGTCATGGCAACCGTCTTTTGGGACAGGAAGGGCCTGCTTTTGATCGATTTTTTGCCTCAAGGAACAACAGTAAACTTTGACAGATATTGCGACACATTAAGAAAACTGAGACGCACGATCCAAAACCGCCGGAGAGGAAGATTGTCCAGTGATGTGAGGCTTCTCCATGACAACGCTCAACCTCATGTCTCACATCAAACTCAAGAACTGCTGACAGACTTTGGCTGGACTATTGTGCCCCCCCCCCTACAGCCCGGACCTAGCCCCAAGTGATTATCACTTATTCCCAAAATTAAAGGAACACTTGGGTAGCCCACGCTTCAGTACCAATGATGAAGTCAAGGAAGAGGTTACTCGATTCATCAAAGGATTGGCGGCAGAATTCTACAATATGGGGATAGAAAAATTGGAGCATTGTCTGCAAAAGGGTTTGGACAGAAACGACGATTATGTAAAAAAATAGCGTAAGTTTTAAGCTTTAAATTGATGTATAACACTGAGATAAAAAATATAGCTGTCTATTTTTAAAAATCATGGGAACCTTATTTTACAAATGATCCTCGTATAACTACTTATCAATATGCAGCCTCCTGAAAAGTTCTTACTTTTCCACCCTACACTGAATAAATACTTCGTTCATCGCTTTACTTCATTTCACTGCGGATCAGGCTTATTACTGAGATTAATTAGACCAACCCATTTCTAGAAGAGATAACTTTTATTAGTATCAATAATCAAACCTCAACTTAGTTCACCTATTGGGACGTTTTTACTTGAAAAATACAAAAAAAAAGATCATATGATAATCCAGAGGTAATTTATAAATCTAGCAGTCTTGGTTTGAATAACCATAGTTATTAGATAGCATAAAAATGATAAAGTTATTACCGAAGAATGTAATGTAACTAATTCATCTTGTTCAGCATAATCCGAACTATGCCCTGGAGAAATTGCTGGCTCACCATTCTGAAATGACAAAACAAAATTTATTTTAAAATATTTAATAAGATGTACAAATGGGCGAACCCAGCGAGGGGTAGAGGCAGCTGCCCCCCATGAAACAAAAAAATAAATAATTAACTGGTTATAAAATGTGATTATACAAAACAAAATTAGGTAGGGCGATTGGGAATAATCAGTTGTTTACCACACTGAAATGGTGTAAAAATCGAGAAGTATCAAGAGCAACGGTAACATTTCATTGGAGGGCCCAATAAAATGGCCTTGCCCCCCCTTCCAGTTATTAGTTTTGATTCAGGGCAAACCCATGGATGTACATCTCATTTTAAAAATAAACTATTTGCCTTAATTTAACAATTTTTTGTTTAGTTCATTTAAAGTTGCATCAACAGCTCGGTTATTAATGACTATGATGGGCAGAATGTTTTAACTTGTGAAAATTTTCAGACTCTAATTGGAAATCAAACCTGGGACCTTCACATTTTAGGCTAACTTGCTACCACTATGCTATGGAGGCGGGCCTAATTTAGCAAATTCTTAAATTTCAGTGCTTTCTTAAAATACACATAATTGTTTTTTTTTTCAAAGATTTGCTGAAAGTAACTAAACCAGCTGCAAAATAAGTTACTAAATTAATAACTTTTGTGAGACACAGAAAAAAAATTAAAATCTCGTACGTTTACAATTTTTTAAATTAATAGTCTAGATGACAATGTTAATAGATAATAAAAGAAATTATCTGTTCACAAATTAATTACCATTTTTAAATGATACTTTCACACACTTAGAAATATTTTAAAGCACAAATTCCAACAACAATTTTATGATATGAGAGGTACAATGAATTCTGAATCAAGAAAATATACAATGTTCCACGTTCTTACAAGGAATTCATTATAATTCCATTTGTTTTTTGAATAAATTACTAAAAAAATCTACAAGTTTTACCAGTTGAAGTTTTTGGTCAGACAGTTAAAAATCTTTTAACTAGTACACCTTCTCTTATGAGCAGTAGGAGATTTTAGATTATCTTAGTGACTAGATTTAACAAAGAATATATTATTTTTGTTGACTCCCAAATATTAATTTATAAATTTAGGTTTTTACTGTAACTAAGTTATTATTTTAAAATATGGTTCTTTTTTTGATTTTATGTTCGACTGTTTTGCAATTTATTGCTAACGCAGACAATGAATATAATTGATAAAAAAAATGCCAGACCTAACCTGAACCTGGGACCCCGACTTAAAGCCAGTTGCTAATTAAAAGTAGGTGTACCTGTATGTGTAAGTAGTCATACATAAATGGTATTGCCTAACCTTAAAAACGAAAAAAGTTTTAATATAAAAATGTATATAATTGTTGTCTATGCATTTTTAAATTTTGTATTAAAAATGTTATATCTTTGACAAAGTCTATTCCCAAAAAGGGTCACTAACTAATAACAATTTTTTTATTTATTATAACACACTTCCCAGCCACTTGATTATAATTACTGCTTTTTTTAAATTTTATCAAAGAATAGTTCTGCTTCAAAACAACTAAAAAATAATTCTTAAAGTTTAATGTACTTTTAAAACATAAAAGGATTATAATAAATCAATAAAGTAATATCGTTATTTACTAAAAGATTAGTTGTTTTATGGTACAGCCAATACAGCTTTACTTTAAAACTTAAGTTTTTACTTTTAAGGTAAGATTCAGTAATAAAAGACTTTTCTTTTCTTTTTAAAACTTTAGAATCTATCTTCTGAACTACAAGTAGAGCAGACTAATTAAAACTCCTCAGTACCAAGATGTTAACTAATATTTTAACAAAATAATGTAACAACAATTCTTTAAGTAATAAAACCTTAAAAAGTTTGTCTTAATTTAAATAATGTTATAAAAAGTTTCATTAATATTATTTCTCAGAATGGTGTTATTAAAATAATTTAAAAATTAATTTTATAGGAAAAAATTTGTAGATTTAATAAATAAAATCATTATATGGCTATCATAACAGTAAATTTCTGATATGAGATCTTAAAATAAAACAAGTATTATTATAATATTTAATTTTTCCCAATAAATTTCTAGTAACTTTTGCTGGTTTAATTTAAATTTTGTCAGTAGGTGATATCATTCCCTCCTGGAATAAGACCATTTATAAGACATTTCTCCATTAGTCATTCCAATTATAATACCAAAACAGTTTCTTTTGTTTGTAATGGACTAATTTATCTTCCCTACTCCTTCTTTAAAATTTAAGACTTGTCGCATGTAAAACTGTATTTTATTTTACGTAACAATGAAAACTTTATTTTATATTTTATTAAAACTGAATTTTCTTTCCTTAGTTTACAACTTAAAATTTACAATAACTTAAATTTCAGGAGTGGAAAATTGATCTACCTAACTATGGTTTCTCATCTTCAAAGGTAGTTAAAAATTATGAATATTATTTACCTTCTTTAAATTATTATCTATCTTGTATTCTTTATTATAAATTTTCATTTCAGTCAACTTAAAACTAAGTTAATCAAGCATGAGTTTCTCCTTTAATTTTTAAGTACTAGTTCTAATTTTGGAGCTCAAGTTTTTCTTCCTACTTTTTCTTTGTTAATTCTGAAAATGCTTTCTTTCTTTCAGCACTCCACTTCAGTATGTTGTTATTCTTAACTTTCCTTCTGGTAAACCCTCATGTTCTTTTTATGTTTGGTGTAAGGTTGTTTGAGGAGTTAGTTCCTCTTTCTATCAGTATTTTACAATCTACATTATTATGCAGTCAGAAATCAGGTATGATACAGGTCAGCCCTACAATATGACATCATCCTTCACTTTTCCATTTATTAAAATTTTTGAAAATTATTTTTGAAACAAATATCCAAAAAATAATGTCACATCTGATTTATGTATAGAACGTTATACACACCTTAACAAATTGTAAATAAAAGTGATTGCACCTTTTTGAGGAAATAAATTTTACCTACTTTTTCTTTTAACACATATTCAGTTACTTTTCCACTGATTATTCATATTGTTGTCAACAGAATTCTTATTTCCAAGACTAATTGGTTTTATTTAACAGGTTCTGATATGGCTTTTAACATGATGATTACATGAGAAGTTTAAAGTTTAAATTGTTTATAAAGAAGTTTTAAATTAAATCTTAATTTAACTAATTTCATTAACAGGCATGAAGTGCAGTGAGCTGGAGAATGGATGGGGTGCTAATTTATTATAAATCAGGCAACTCTAAATTTTATTGTTTCAAAAAACAGTTAAATAATTCTGACAGGGAATGATACTACTAAGTTTTTTCACCAAATGAAAAAAACCTTGGACCACGAAAATATATAATTTTTTATATGTTTGACATTGAGGCAAATTTAAACGAAGAGTGCTTTTGAATCTAAAATTAAAATTTTATACATTATTATTTTACAGTCCAATTACAGATCAGTGGTTTCAGTGAGAGATTAAATAATTAAATTAAATTCAAAAAATTTCATACATACAGAATTTTAAGACTACTATAGTACACATAAATATAGGAAATTCATTATTTAATAAAAAGATCATTTGATAAAATTTTAATATAAAATTAATTAATAATCCGAAAGTGTTCCATTAGTTTAATAATATTTTATTAGTAATTAATTACTATGTAAAAATCATAATAGTCTTTATGATGCATTAAATTTTAAATAGTGGTGAAATCATTAACTGATATAACTTTAGACATAATTTATAGAAATAGTTAATAAAATATGTAATTGAAAAACTTACATTATAATTACGCAGCCTATGATATATTTCAGGATCAAGTTGTTCAGATCTACTCGTTTCCATAGACAATGATGATAGCCGAGAACTGAAAAAATTTAAAAAATATACATAATTATACATACATAATACATTTTTTTTATTAAACATTGTTTCTTTGTTTACATGTACTAACTAATAAAATAAACAGCTAAACAAAATTATACATAATACTCCCTCAGAGTTTTACAATATCGAGACATCTTTCATCTCACACGGAGACATCATCACGAAAATTATTTCGTCATTCGGCCAGATTAGTTGCAACGAGTAAATTTAATTTATTGCTGTGGTCTTCGACCTTACGTGTTTTATTTGTGTTTTGTGTGATATGTGTAATATTCACCCTGATGATGCTCCGTGTGAGACGAAAGATGTCTCGATATTTTAATACTCTGAGGAGAGTATTATACAGGGTGTATTTAAACTGCACAGCAATCTCTCGGAAACTAATTCTATAGCTAAAAATAAGAAAAAAGTTTCTAACGAACATGGGTCCAAAAACCATTCTTTAGCGAGTTACAGCTAGCGAAAGATTTCATCCGGATTTCAGTTCCTCCCATGGAACACGTCACTGAAACTCTGGAAACCCAAATTTAGCAGTAATGTTTTGGTTTCTTAAGTTTTTTAGCCTCAGTCTCAAAATCAGTTTCCTCAAAATTATAGCTTCAATATATATTTTAGACCAAATTAAAAATAAAAATAAATAATAAACAATAAAAATTCTACAGCTTTTATATTTAATGTTAGCTTATCAAACACTTTGGGATGAAAATTTTCTCCAAAAAAAGCATTTAAAGCATTCTTTCAAAATCACAACTTTAAGGTGTACTTTAGGCTAAAAATGCATTAAAATAAAAAAAATTCTACAACTTTTGTTTTGAATGTTTTCTCATCCCATTCGTAGATTAGTGGCAACTTATGATACTCTGCAAGATCTGATGTTAAAATCAGTTTTTAAAATTCACTTTACTACCTCAATCTGCCCATAACAGACAGGTGGAGTGTCAAATTATTTACACTCAATCTGTTAGTTGCAGGGCTAAAATAAATAGTTCTGTATCTTATCACATGGTCAGCCAATTAAATGACTGAATCATTTAAGAACAGAAGAGGTAGAGGTGTAAAAGACACTAATCAGAGTTATCTCCTCTGAAAGTAATGAATTTTATTATACAGCCAGACCCTGTGGTGAATGAAGTGAAGGTGTCATTTGCAGAGTGGAAAATATGTGCTTTTCAGAGGGCCCGGCATGCTGATAAGTGTACTTTTCCACTCAGTGAGGAAGGCCTGGTAAACCACCTCACTCCTCGTTTTACTTAGTAAAACCTCTACAGGTTCAAACCAGCCTTTTGGCTGATGACCTAAACAACAACAACAACCTCAATATAAAAAAAATGCATAAAACTAAAAGTAAGGATAATAAGGGTGGTATAATTTCCTTTTAACCA
Organism: Catonia carolina; assembly: GCA_035578175.1. Classification (NCBI taxonomy): domain Eukaryota; kingdom Metazoa; phylum Arthropoda; class Insecta; order Hemiptera; family Achilidae; genus Catonia; species Catonia carolina. The sequence goes on along the minus strand of JAQMRL010000022.1, from coordinate 172,774 downwards.
CTTTCCTATCTGAAGCTTTGTTCAGTAGAAATATATATTTTTCTTTTACAGCTGCACGGGTTTACTAGTTAAATTATTAAAAAATCAAACTGCTTATACCATGTTCCATTATTCTGTTAATTTCTATTCTATTCTAAGATTCTGTTATTCCATGTTGTTATGTTGTATTTTTAATTAATAGTTCAACCTTTCAAAAAAATTGCGGGGCCATTAAACTAAATTTTACAAAGAATTCTAATTCAGAAATTAAAGAAAAAAATGGCTGTAAAATAACCACATCATTCAACAAGAAAAAAATTTGATCATTTTAGCAATTTTTCGTTATTTTGAACAGCTAAGTTATCCTTGGTATGTAAAGGTAAGTAAGGTTAAATAAATGTTTTTGACATTTAGTGTGTTAAGAACAGGTGTTTCATTCTCAAGTAGCAATTAAGTAGAGATTTTTTTTCAGTTATAAGTAAAGTTTCTTACTTACTACTGAATAACTTTCTCAGTTCCAACCACAGAATTAAGTACAAAACATTTTTCACAGAACTTAACGGTTTCAGTAATGAACAATGAATGTCATTTATGCGCATTATATGACAAGTAATGTAGGTACTATATCCTTTTTTATTCTTACTTACTCCTTTAAAAACTTACATTCTTTAATTTTTGCGCACTTAGTAAAAAATAATTTCCTAACAGACTATTCAGGTAGTATATTATACAAAATCTGCAGAAAAATATTTCAATATAAATAGTTATTAATAATAAATATTCCCAAAAATCTGGTGTGAAACACTCACATGACTTTCTCCTGCCCATTTAAATAATGGAAAAACTTATGTTTAATCATTAGTAACCCATCGGGTTGATCTAGAGGTAAAGTAATCGACCTGAGTCAACTGTTTAACAGCTCATTTTCAGAGACGAAGTTTCCTGGTTCAAATCCTAATAAAGGTAGTTACTGGTGTACTTTGATGGTTGGGGTTCAATTAACCATACTCTCCCAGGAATGATCGGCCTGGATCTGTACAAGGCTACACCTTATTTACATATAATACTCATCTCATAGTTTAGCGGTAATTAGCGATTTTCTGGTTTTTTTCTCACCAAAACGTGTAAAAAATCGATTTTTTAAAGATTTCAGCCTTAGCATGCATTTCACGACAAAAGTGTACAGCTACGCCCGTGTAACAACCGGGCTGAATAACCGTTATAAACTAGGGGAAAGAAAAGAGTAGAGGTGTGTTATGATTGCAGTTTCGTGCGTTCCTGAAAACATTGCTCTGCCTCGCTACTAACACATTCCGCCAAAAAAGTATAACAATAACAAAAAGAAAGCATGAATGCAACATATTCGCGCACGTGCGTGTGTCTACTGTGGTGTGCATATTGCTTCTTTTCAATTCTTGGTAATAGATAGAGAGAGAGAGAGCGCGAGGAGGGGACGAAGAGCAGTGTACGGAAGGGTACATCGAGTTGCGATAAATGTTTTTGATCATGGCAGTATACTAAAGCGATGACGTTGCACATCCCGGTTGTTATGTGAGCCTAACTGCATATAATCTAATTGATACGAAATTAAAAGATCTACAACTTTTATTTTGAGCTTTTTCTCTACAGAGCCTAGTTTAGCGTGAAAGAGTGATTTTTCGTATTTTTAAGCCAAAATGAGGTTGATTTTCATTTTGCGTCTTTCACTCATGATGAAAATAAGGTTATGTTTTTTGAGGTTAGTTTTTTTGTTTATTCCTAATGTTTTATTACTAATGTTAGGTTGCCAGCCGCATTGGCGTAGTTGGTAACGTGCTCGCCTCTCATCAAGCGGTCTTGGGTTCGAATCCCATTCAGGCTCGGCATATTTTCATACGTTACAAAACATCATTTCATCCATCACCGTCTGCATTAGCAGTAATTGCAGAACAGTCGGACGTTAAACAAAAAAAAAAAAAAAGTTAGGTTATATTGTTCATTATTTGCATTGGCAAGATAAAGTCGTGTGAGTGTTTCACACCAGATTTTTATATTAATAAAAATTCTAATGAGAAAATATAATACAAAGAAATAACACTGCATTAAAAAAAACAATAAAAGCGCAAAAAATTAATTATACATTGTACCAAGATAAGGGGATTCTCTTTGAAGCTGGGACTACTTAGACACAAAGTGATAATACGAGGGTGTTTAGTACGTAAAATAAGTAGTTAATTTAAATTATAATGAACGTCTATTAAAACCCAACTTGTCACAAAAGAGACAAATTAGAAAAGTTCATAACAATTAAAAATATCAAAAACAACAAAAATAAATTACAGGAATAACATTTACCAAACACTTTGGACGTCAGAAGCTGCGTAATCGCCACTCTCACGATTACGCGAATGTGAATTAATAAGGGGTAAAACATTGGGTGGTTGTGGTAACAGAAGCCCTCTTTGATGGTGAGGTAAAGAAATATCACCAGCGCTACGTAATGATATTACCCCACTTTCTCCGCCTCTCCCTTCCGTTCTTACGTTCAACGTAAAACATACTCTGGTAAAAACAGAAAAACAAAACGAATTAAATGCTGAAAAATAGAATACATTTATAAATTAAGTAGCATCTGCATTACCAAATCATTTACAAGTCTATGTACGCCTTAAATAACAATAATCCATACCCCAGTCACTCTTTCTTGGACCGGGCATTGAACCGAGACCTCTGTTCGAGGCGGCTAGATTCTAAATAACCGTGAATTGTGCGAGAAACTAATACGTAATGTATAAGTATATTTGATATTTGACGTTTTAATATGGCATATTTGACGACGTTCAAACTTGGTGAAGTGCCGAAATGTCGACACTTGCCGAATGTCGAAATGACAGTAAAGACGAGGAATTCATTGCTTATATAATTGAAAGATGTCCCTATTTTGGCCTCGAAAGAATGGAGACATCTGAGAAGATAGGAGTTGCACTGTGGAGCTCACAGAGAGAGAATGGGCAGCGATGCTGTGAGATGAGCTGGGAGCTGGTCACTCAGTTTACAGAGAGGATGATCGAGAGATAGCGGAGGAAGGAGACATCTAGAGACCAGCGTGATCGCCCTATCCCATCATACATGAATCCTGTCTCAATCTCATAAAATAAACACATAAATACATTATTTTCGGAGTTGGTAATGAAAGAGATGAACGAAAGTGAGAGAGTGAGTGTTGGTCGGTGACAGCGAGGGGGCACTAGACTACGATTCCCTTTCACGCCCCGCTGACAGTGTGTAAATTTTAACCCGACATTTCCCTTGCAGTATTATATAAACAGTTCTGAGGGAGGTGGGGGATTTTTGCAGATGTCGAATCAAGTGGCAAGGCGGTGGGTTTTTGGTTGGTAGGAGGTTGCGGTCTCCTTGGGACAGGACGAGGACGCCTCAATTGAGTCCAACACTACTTTCCCATCGTGAGGGAGTGAACATGAGTGTTTCTCGCCGCCTCGGATACAAAAGAACAAAACCATAATAAAATTAGTGGGGGTAATTTAGAATTATTTTCGCACATCTCAGGGGTCAGGAACGCCCGTCAGACCCCTAGACGAAAACGGTTACATGTAGTAAAACAATATATAAACCCATAAAATATAAAACCAATGGGTCTGAGGAGTGTCAGGTTATCAATAATGTCAGTTTATATAAAATAAAATTATTACTAAAATGAACTAGCCTAAAAGGTACTGTATAATTATTTAATTTATAATTGTAATTAGTAAGGAGCAGAATCTGAGGGGCTCATATTACTGAAAACGGCAAAAAACTGTAACATATTCATCAAGTTTCAAATTTTGGTTGTCTGTAAAATAAAAATGGCGATAATCGAACGAAGATAAGATCAAGAATAGAACAAGCTCTCATAGAATTTAGGGAAATGGGGAAATTTTAATGTAGTAGGTACGTCAAAATTTGCTTAAAGTTCGCTTACATTGCTGTTACGTGTTTTAACTCTGTTGTATGGTGTTGAGGCTGAACAAAGATGATATAAATAATGACTTGAGACGTTCGAGATGTGGTCCTAAAGAAAGAAGAATCAAGTGGCCAGGAGGTTGCGGTCAACCTCCTCACATGTGAGCCCCCTTACATTCTGCTCCTTACTGATTACAATTATAAATTAAATAAAAATTAAAGGATGTTGAAAGTTTCTTGGATGGAAAAGTCTCCAACTCCAAGATACTCCATCGTTTGGACAAGAGCTTTGAAATTATGGGCACATTTAAAGAATAGAGACTGGCATACTTCAGACATGATGAAAGATCAAAAATACACTGTTTCATGCAATGAAAAAAATTATCATGCAATGCAAAATAGTGGGTAAACGTGGTCCAGGTCGGAAAAACATCATGGCTAAAGGACCAACACGACTGGTATGTACGGCGTAGATACAAGAGCGCTTTTTAGACAATAAAGTGAAAATTGTTGTATTAAATAATTAATAATTGTTGTATTATAATAGTATAACACATTCACACAAATATATATAAATTTTTATGTCGTGCAACAAAGTGAATAAAATTTTGTAGCCAGGTAATGAATGTTACCGTGAACGAGAAAACAACACATCAATGTGCTACTAACGGCGAATGCTAATATTCATGTTTTGTGTCATGAGAGGGGGAAAATTCGAATTCCTGAGGCAGGTACTGCAGGGAAAATTTAAGGTAGAGGAGATCCTGGATGAAGACGACCATCATGGCTCAAAATCCTGAGACAACGGATTGGTCACACTTGAATGGTCCTCCCCACTGGATAAAATTAAATGCACTATGATGACCGCCAAAGTCCACTGAGAATACGGCACACAAATAATAATAATAAAAATATATTTTTTGAGATGGCCTCCATTCACCCCTTACAGCCATCCCAACCTCCATGAAAGTAACTAACAGGGAAGCGGGGACGACCTACATGAGTTGAAGAATGCAGCAACAGATAAAAATCCTTGAAACACTGCACTTACCTATTGGGACGTAAATCCAGGGGACTTCAAAAGAAAAACACTTAACTAACTACATATGCCTGTAAGCCTATTAGGAAATTAGTGCAGGGATTGTCAATGATATCACACCTACAGCGTGAAAAGATAACTAAGAGAAAGAATAGAACACTAACAACAAGAAAAACAACCGAGCTAACAGCCAAGTAAAAAAAAAAAAATATCAAAAAAGGAGTCCTTTATGACTTAATAACGCTGGTAGGCTACTCAGTTCACCAACCAACTTGTCATATAGATGTCCCAACTGGATCAACCCATTCAACATAATACAATTTTCCTCTTGAATGTTGATATATTCCTGTTGAATATATCAACCCCGCAACCATCAACAATATTCATAATTGAACGCATCTTGCCAGGGGAGATATAATATATATATATAATAATAGTAATAATATGGTTCGGTACTGCTACAAACACTATAAAAATGTACAACTAAATTAGGCTACTCCCAAATTTCAGAATATAGTCACTGTAATTGCTTAAAATTTAAATTATACACATAAATCAACGTAAATGCGTACGTGCGTACACGTATATTTACGCAATTCCGTGTAAGATTTCGACAAATGTTGAAAGAAGCTCAAGACGGTATCTTAGAAGTAATTAAAAAGCAACAAACCGCTTAATTGGTTTCCTACTAATTACCTTGCAAACGGTGCCGTGTATATACAATGTCGAGTTTGCGAGACTTTAATATAGGCACAATAAATTAGTAGTAAAAACACCTTCGTCAACCAGATGTCGTATTTCACATCTTTTATAAAATACAATACAAAAACTAAGAATTTTTATAGACTTATGAAACAGTACATACTTATGAAACATACATACGTAGATAAATTTGATAGTTAATAAATTATTATCTATATTGTATAATTTACAATCCATTTAAAAAACTATGAATTCTAAGGAAACTTATAAATAACTATACTGCAGATTATAAACGAAACAGGTTGTACATGCTGTGGAATTCAGCGGCCATCCTTTCTCGCTTCTTCTGAGGTTTTCTTGAAGCTATTGATTTTTCAATTTAAGTGTATTTTGCATCAACGAGATACGTAATTCTGGTATTCGTCATATATTTTAATTTTTTTTAGGAAACTAATAATTATTCTTTTTAAAGGGAGTAACGAATTCGTCTCATATAATAATGTTTACTGTTCAATAGATTTTAAATAGGTGTTAGGAAGAAAGCAGAAATGACAGAGAGAAAAGTCATCAGAAAAATTAAAATGTAGTGTATAGGTAAGAAGTAATTAATACATAATTGGGAAAGGAAAAATAGAAAAGATAATGGACTATGAGAAAAAAATCTGTTTTATTGATACTACATCTATAGAATGGACCAAAAGATTTACTAAACAGTTATTTAATAGATCCAAAAATGTCAAAAACATAACAGATGATTTACAGAAAATGAAAAAGATATGAAGGAGTTAAGATAGGATAGAGAATAGAAATGAATTTAGAAAAAGTTTAAAGAATTTGAGGGGTTGCAAGAGAACGAGAAGACAATAAGACACGGTCAAAAGAAAGGAAAAATGGACAGTACAGGGAAAAAATGGAAAATTCTTGGAAAGACGAAAAACAGCAATAAAAAACAGAAGGCTTCATGTAGGTGTGTGAAAATTTTTCTTAAGTGTATAAATGTTTGACAGTACTTCAAAAGGATAAAATAATAAGTGACTTTAAAAAACAATAAATTAGGTATATTACAAGTACCTGCTATTATTGGCGGTATCAGCCATAAGGAAGTCTTCAGGATCACTTTCGTAAGGTGGTTCATCATACCAATGTTGTCCTAACCGTTGCATTTCATCATCATACATATAAGTATCATCACCTACGCCACGGCCCAATTGTAAAAGACCCTGTCTTATATCTCTTAAAATCTGTAACAGAATAATAAAAACATTTGTTAAACCCTTCAAAGTACAGCTACAGATGAGTAAACATAAATGTATACAAACTTTTATAATCATTTTCAAAAACCATACCCTTTCGATCATCTCTCATTGCCCCATCGCTTTCTCCCTACCATTACGACCACTCCTAAAACCCATAACAATTCATAAAAAACGTTTCTCGTCAAAGAAAATCAGCTTTCACAGAATCTTGCTATCATCCAACGATTTCAGTCAAACGTTTTACGAATTATAACAAATGCTCCATGGTATGTGACAAATGATGCGTTGAATAAGGACTTACGTGTAAACACCGTGAAAGAAGAAATTACGCAGCTAAGTTCTAAATATCAAGAAAAATGAGCAGATCACCCAAATTCTTTAGCGCTTAATTTACTTGATAATAGCGAAGACGTAACAAGACTAAAAACAATGTTTTTACGAAAAAACAGCCTCACCAAGAATTTCAGCAGACATATCGCCTCGCCTACCCTATCTTGTAAAGTATAAAAAATTTAGTAAACCAAGCAATTTGAAAAAAATCGTAGCACCCGTTTTTGAGAAAATCGCAAAAAGTGAAAAATGAGACAAATAAACTACTACTTCCGGTTGGCCGATTTTGATAAAAATGTTCGTGTCGGGTGCAGTAGTGGTATCTAAGTTTCAAGTTTGAAGTTCGTAGGATGTTCCATTCTTGAGATATTTTGTACACACACACGCACGCACGCACGCACGCACGCGCGCGCGCGCGCGCGCGCGCGCACACACACACACACACACACACAGACCAATCGCTAAAAAATGTTTTTTTGGGTTCAGGGGGTCTGAAAACGTGCAGATCTGGTGAAAACTCGATTTCAAAAAATCGACATGAAAAGATTACTTTCCTTCCTATATATTCATATACGCAAGAGAAAGTAAAAATAACAAAGTTGAAAACCTGGGAACTGATCTTCTATTGAACACATTTAAATCAAATAACAATTTTTCTTGTGGTTTATAGCTGCTCCAACTAGTGATTATAATAGCTTACTAGACTACAAAATGGAATAATTAGTGTTTTATTCTGGGATAGGGTATGGAAAATATTGCACATTTAAAACACACCATTTTGTAACCCACTGAAATTGTCGCTAATGACCAAAATGTTGTTTAGACGTTGAATAAACTAAAATAAGTTTATTTCTAACAATCTCTGTACATAAATGCGAAATCTAAACTAACTGACTTGACTCATTCATTCATTCATTCATTAAGGGGAAACTGTACTTTGTATGCCAATGTTAAATTTGCTATTTTTAGGTACTTTTTTCATAGGATTGGTAAAATATAGATAAATAAAACTTTACACACTTTTAGTTGTCAGATTTCTCTACCTACTCACAATTTTTCAATTTAATCTGTGAGCCCATGAAATTAAAAACAAATTAACGAATAACATAAAATAGTTATAAATTTCTTTATACGTTTTTTGGATATTAGTAATTGTTTGAGAATCTGAGGAAGTCATTAAAATGTCGGTATTTGTGCATATAAGAGATGAATAACTGGTAACAAATTTAGCCAGCTAGGTTTAATGGGTTCCGAAAAAATGTACCTAAATTTTAAAATATAAATTTACGGGAACAGCCAAAAAACAAAAAGGAACAAATCAAAAAGAAAATGTACACAAACAAATAAATTTCCCATCAACAGTTGGTTAGAAAGCTGTACCAACAGCTGAGAATATCAAATACAGTAACGCAGATATTTTAACAAAATTAAAATTCCCTTTGCTTTAAAACGATTGGTATAAAATTACGAAAAATATCGGTCCTTGGTGAAATCATTTTTCTGGATATGCCTGCTAAAAACTTAAATTTTTCATTAAAATAATTTTTTGGCGTAATTTAATGTTTATCTTGTAGATATAAGTCTAAACTATTGAAAAACATAAAAAACCGAAAATTAACATTTTCAGTGAAAACCATCATAAAGTCTCACCTTAACTCATAAGTGAACGGTTTACAAAAACTTTACGGTTACAAAGAACGCCTTCTTTGTCAACTGTAAAACAAATTATATTATTCCTAAACCTTCCAAATGAGTTAAAATTCTGAAAATCGGCATACATTTCTGTTAGTAAGCTGACCGAAAATTACTTTCAACTGTTAAGTAACACCGGTTGGGCGAGCGACAAAGTTATATTAACAAACACCGACGGATGTTACTGCTCGAATTCAAACAAGAAAGAAAAATCCAGTAACAAGCAGCGATGAAATTAAGTTGTTGTTTTAAAGTAAAAATGCATTTACTTAGAGCAGAATAAAGATAAAATCAACAAAAATATTCTTTAAGAAACCAGTTTACAACAATCATGCCGATTTATATAAAAAATTACTCCTGAGAAAAATTACGATATAAATGTACGTACTCAGTTTATCTAGCTGAATACATTTAAATATAATATTAATATTAAATATGCCTAAATATAAATTCAATTAACTTATAGAAAAAGCTAAATAAATTAATACATAATAGAAATAAATTATATAACATAATGTAATTGAATAGAAATCATAATTTCTGTTCATTCACGTAACAAATTATTATCAACTGTTTAATTTCCACCATCAAAGCACCGCTTCAGTAGATTTACATACACAGGATAAATATAGTAACGTTCGTGTCAAATTGAATGAAACATTCTATTAACGTTTTAATTAAAACATAATATTATAATACACTATTGAATTAAGTTTAGAGTAGATTTCTCAGCTTGATATTAAATAAATAAAATATGAAAATAATAAAGGTAGTAACTTAAAAATAATTAATTGGATAAATTTACCTTTTAAACCTCGCTAAAGAATGAGCGAAATCAACAGAAATATTTTATAGAGTTATATTTAAAAAATGTAAAGGAGGAGTGAATTGATATTTGTTTTATTTGACCACTAGTGCGCGTGTGTGCGAAGTAGCCACCGGGTGTGTAATTAAATGTGTGGAGGTTGCATTCACTGATACGGTTACTAATTACATACTCTTAAAAAGCGTACGCTCACGACACACGGAATATGCAATCAATTTATTCTTGCCTATTCATTTTTCATTAATTTATTTGCTTTTTATTACGTTCAGTATTTTAAATTCATGTGGATATTTATTATAGAGTTTACTATCTGATATAATTAGTTCAAAATTATTTTCTATTACTCATTACATACACTGTAATACAGTTGTCAATCCAGATTGCTTATATGCGTCTCAAAAATAGACAAAAAACAATTTTTTTAAGGAAGATCCCAAGAACCAAAAGTTTGGTGAGAAACACTCGCACACTTTCTCTTGCCAATGAAAAAATGACCAATATAACCTAACATTAGTAAAAAAACATTAGAAATACACAAAAATACTAACACATAACCTATTTTTAATCATGAGTGAATGATGCAAAATTAAAATAAACCTCAGTTTGGCTTTAAAATACGGAAAATTACTCTTTCACGCTAAACTAGGCTTTCTAGAGAAAAATTCTCTAAATAAAAGATGTAGAACTTTAAATTTTCTATAAATTTGATTATCTATACTTTTGTCGTAAAATGCATTATTAAGGCTGCAATCTTAAAAAAAACCATTATTTACAAATTTTCGTGGAAAAAACAGAAAATCGCTAATTACTGCTAAACTAGGCGTTATAAAAAAATGTTTGAAGGATTTTAAGTGTTCTACAACTTTTATTATATACATTTTTCCGCTAAAATGCATATTAAAGCCGCAATCTTAAAAAAAATCATTTTTTTACGAGAAAAAACCTCCCCAAGCATTTCAGCAGATATGGCGCCTACCCTATCTTGTAGAGCATACAAGTTTAGTACATGTGGCGATTTTTAAAAGATTCGTAGGAGCCGTTTTTGAGAAAATCGCAAAAAGTGAAAAATGACACGAATAAACTACTCCCGGTCAACCGATTTTGATGAAAATGTTCGTGTCGGGTCCGGTAGTAGTATTTAACTTAAGTTTCAAGTTTTTACGGTGTTCCGTTCTTGAGATATTCTGTTCCCATAAACAAACACACACACCAATCGCTAAAAACATGTTTTTGGGTTCAGGGGGTCTGAAAACGTGTAAGCTTAGATCCGGTGAAAACTCGATTTCGAAAAATCGACATGGAAACAATACTTTCCTTCCTATATATTCATATAGGCAAGAGAAAGTAAAAAGATGACGGTGAATGAGTTCGCATACCACTTAACACCGAACAAAGAGTTGTAAGCCAAATTTGAGAAGATCTTGACCACGATGAAAAATAGAATGACTTTCCGTGGAAACATCAGGGAAATGAAACCAGAATGGATAGTAAACAGGCTTCTGAATTTTCATGAAAGTACAAAAACATAAGTTTCTGGGATGAAAGAAGTTCAGAAATATCTGTACAATAAAAGGTATTTAAGGATCAGAAAAGTGTTCAGAACAAAAACGGCAAAGTTGAAGTATGTGTCTAAGGAGAAACAGAACATAACTACTTATCTTACAAAATCTAATCATACAAAATTTCAACTGAAATTTTACTTACATATTTTTCTTCCAAAAATCGGGGAAATTTCAACTAAAACTTATCTTGCACACATTTGTAAGATTTACTCGCTATGAAAGTCTCTACACTAAGCACGCGTTCTTCCTTGGAAAAAACCATTGCTGACACAATATAACGAAACGACTGCTGTCACCACACTAATGCTTGACTGGAACATTTTAACTGTCTTAGGTAGTTGGCCTTGAGTACACTGTTGCCAACATACCGATTGGGGGACAGAAAATTTACCCATGTATTACTTCTATCTTCTTATAATCAGGGTTGCGTTCTTAATAAAACACCCAGCATATTCACTGAGTATTGAAAGTAGGCAGATCACGTCAACATTTATTTCAGTCAATGAATGTAGCACTGTTCACTTGATCAGCTAAAAGCCAGCATAGAGCTACCAGTTCACATGCAGACTGTATAATGATATCATTCAACCCACAAGGTATGAGCGACTAATACATTGTTTATTCAACATAGCCGCCAGTGAACCAGTACTCTCAAAACAAGAATACGCAAAAGTTAGCCAGAAAATAAGAAAAAGGTAACAAAATCTAAAAAAAAAAAAAACAAGAGACGTAGCAGGTAGTTGTGTAATCGCAGTTCATGGCTGGCTAAAATGGGTCTAATTATTGTACATTATTTTATAATATAATAATTTATTTAACTAAAATTGTCAAGACATATAATACATAAAATATTAATTTTTTCAGTAGAAAATACTCAAAAGAGAAAATCATACTGATAAAAGACCTAACTCACAGAATCATACTGTAGCCTATAGATCATTGATTAGACATTACGAGCTTCCATAAAAATGAAAAGCCGAACAATTACGAAAGGTACAAAGAAGAAAAGTACAACGAAAGAGCGTGATCTACAAAAATTCATCCATGAAAATTTGATTTTATATAGACGTAATCTAAATTGTTACACTGATTTAGAAATATCTAATAAAGGAAGATTACAAAAATTTCAACAGTTGAATGAAATAATATCGTACTCTCCTTATTACATCTTTCATATTGTCTTTCAATTACAATCCTAATGCGCGAATGAAAATTATCTTTTCTTATGAACTGATACATTGGAACGGGTCAGAGAGTATAATTGAAATTTCCTCTCAAATTGATTAATTCTTGTTTGTTTTTGTCGATGATGACGACAGGGTAATAGGGTAAAAGGGTAAATGGGTAGGTCGCTGGAAATGATGAAATGTAAATGGTAGAGGAGTTGATTTAAGTCCTAGTTGGGATTCCGAATGTGTAAGCTTGTTAGAGAAATTTAAGAGGAAACATTGTTCTCGTTCCCGGTTTGTTGGTTTAGTAAAACATATTTATACAAACCTAATATTCTCATTCTTATTATCATTTAATACAAAATGGATATGTAGAATTTCATAAAATTATTTGGTGACCAAATTTTTATCATATCATTTCGAAAGTTTAGGGCTCGCAGATCGAATTCCATGGCTGAACCTCTTAAGAAATATACCAATTCCTCGTCTTACGCTGTCATACTCCTGTATTTGAATATTATATCTTTTCTCATTAGATTAAAAATAATTTGAAAAGAAACACACTATCTGAGGTGTTATCAAAAAAATCTGGTGTGAAACACTCACACAACTTTCTCTTGCCAATGCAAATAATGACCAATATAACCTAACATTAGTAATAAAACATTACAAATAAACAAAAAATTAACCTCAAAAACATAACCTTATTTTAATAATGAGTGAAAGACGCAAAATGAAAATCGACGTCAGTTTGGATTAAAAATACGGAAAATCACTCTTTCACGCTAAACTTGGCTATGTAGAGAAAAATGTTTTTAATAAAAGTTGTAGATCTTTTAATTTCCTATAAATTAGATTATACACTTTTGTCGTAAAATGGCCGAAATCTTAAAAAATCGATTTTTCACACTTTTTGAGAGAAAAAAACAGAAAACCGCTAATTACCGCTGAACTAAGCGTAACACAAAAAATGTTTGAAATAAAAGTTGTAGGTTTTTAAATTTTCTACACTTTTTTATTACATAAATTTTTTCGCTAAAATGCATATTAAAGCCGTAATCTTAGAAAAAACAATTTTTTTACGCAAAAACAGCTTCACCAAGAATTACAGCAAATATGGCGCCACCCTATCTTGTAGAGCATAAAATTTTTTAGTAAACCAGGCGATGTTAAAAGAGTCGTAGGACCCTTTTTGAGAAAATCGCAAAAAAGTGAAAAATTACACGAATAAACTACTACTTCCGGTTCACCGATTTTGATGAAAATGTTCGTATCGGGTCCGGTAGTAATATTATGTAACTTAAGTTTCAAGTTTCAAGTTCGTACGATGTTCCGTTCTTGAGATATTCTGTTCACACACACACATACCAATCGCTAAAAACATGTTTTTTTGGGTTCAGGGGTCTGAAAAACGTGCAGATCCGGTGAAAACTCGATATGAAAAAAAATACTTTCCTTCCTATATGTTCATATAGGCAAGAGAAAGTAAAAAGTTAAAGATGAAATGACTCTGGAGTAAAGATATCATGAGATATCAAAATTAAAACTAAATATAGATGATCGTAAAGTCACGCACCCAAATGACAACAAATTCTTTTCATTAATTTTTAAAATTTATTAACAAAATAATACGTTTTTATATAATAATAGAATAAACTTTTTTTGGAGAACGAATAAGTATTTCATTTATCGTCTGCAGACTGTCGTAAGTTAAAATACGTGGACGGCCATACCTGTCAACATGTGCATGACCGTAAATGGTAAGCTTATGGTCATGCGCACTTCCTGCATCCCGAAAATGTTTAACTAAACGACTACATTGGATTTATTTGGCACATTAGAAGCTGGAAAGAGTTTAAAAAATCTTAAGTCTTCCCGTACAATTTCGATTCGCAGCAACTCACAACAGTAAAGACGCGTTGGTCTTGCTTAAAACACATTGTTGATTGGACGAAACAAACTGCTTGTTGCCACGCCCACTGTTGCATGGACCCTTGATCTAGCAATTCTACCATAAAATATTCCGTAATCATTCCGAACACAAAATCATTCCGTAATTAAAATATATTTTAAAAAATTAGCTAAAATTACTACAAAGAAGAAAAATTTCGGTGTGCGACTTTACGATCACCTTATAAAACCCCTTTTTTAATTACTGCAAAGAGTACCGTCACTTAGCAGCGATCTCGTTACTTCTTAAAATTGTCGATGTTTATAACGATTTTTATAAATTTTTCGAATCATCCAGTAAAATTGTATGTTGTTGTTTAGGTCATCAGCCGAAAGGTTGGTTCGAATCTCAAGAGGCTTTACTAAGTAAAACGAGGAGTGAGAGGTGGTTTACAATTGCCTTCCTCAGTGAAAGGAAAAGTATGCTTATCAACAAGCCGGGTCCTATGAAAAGCATCTACTTTACACCTTGCAATTAATTTAATAAACTTTACAAAATGGGATATATTACGTAACATGAAACTAAAAATTGTTTTACTTTTACAAATCCATTATCACGGGAAACGGATACAAACCTTCAAAATGAAGAAAAAATTTCAAAATTAGTGACAAAATGTTTATTTTGTTTACACTGATAATCTTGATGCTTTTCAATATTCTAAATTAAATTAAAAACTATGATTTACTTATGATAATTGAACCTTTATTGTTTAGGTTATCTAAAGGCTGGTTTTAACCTCTAAGTAAATCGAGGAGTGAGGTGGTTTACCATTGCTTTCTTCACTGAGTTGAAAAGTATGCTTATCACTATGCCAGGCTCTCTGAAAAGCATCTACTTTCCACCCAGCAAATGAGACCTTCACTTCATTCACCACAGGGGCTGGCTGTAGAGCGAAATTCATTACTCTTAAAGGAGATAACCCTGACTAGTGTCTTTTACGCATCTACCTCTTCTGTTCTTAAGTGATTCAGTCATTTAATTGGCTGATCTTGTGATCAAAATAGAACAATTTTTTGTAGCCCTGTAACTAGCAGATCGAGTGCAAATAGTTTAACACTCCACTTGCCTATTATGGCCAAGTAAAATTTTATATAATTCCAAATTAAAAAATAAACAATAAAAATAAAACACCATAAACGGCGCGAGAGGCTCTCAGTATTAATTGACGAAACATTATGACCCTTGATGGTAGTTTTCATTATGTTTTCTGATTTCCGTGAGTTTTTCACATGTTTATACTTGACAAAATAATAAAAATCTAAGTTTTACAGACGGAAATTAAGTAGGGTACGTTCAAAAATAAGGCTAAACAAATTTGTTTTGGCAACAAAAATGTCTACTTTAGATTATAATATATCAAACACACACAGTGAACTCCTTTAGGGTATCAAAAAACATTTAATTTTTAAGAGATCGAATTTTATAAAGATAGAGCCTATAAAGATACAAAAATAACATTGAACAGTCTTAGAAATGTTGTTCTACGTAATAAAATTAAGGTTTCTTTTCTCATAGAGGACCAAATAAGAAAGTCTTTGTAGGTCTAATTTAATTTTCCACCGCATTAAATACCACTCATGAAATGTTAATTACATTAAAAAAACGTTATAAGAAAAACATTGTGGTACAGAAAAGTCCTGATTTAAAATTGCTGGTTTTTTTAACGTTTATGCACGTAATCTATCAGGGGTCGTTTAAGTAAATAATCAAATTATAATTTTTTAATTAAGTCTACTGCTTTAAAATTAGAGTAAATGCAGAAAATTCAAAAAACATCACATTTACTCTCAGGCGACAAACCATGGTGGTGTCCTCACCAGTAAATCTAAACAATACCCTAATTCCACAAAAAACTACAGTCAAATAATAAGACTGACACTAAAAAAAAACCCGTCATGGAATCCATACACCTTAAAAATTAATATCTAAAAGCACAAATAAAACATCTACAGTATTTTTTATCGTAAATTTCCTCTTCCAATTACTTTTTCATTTCATTCGGACCTACGGTTCAGTGATCAACAGCTCAGTTAAAAATCTGACATTGAACGTACTGTGCGGTTCCAAGCTCCATGTATTTGCGAAGTGAAGGGTACGGGTGAGGTACATTGAATGAATGACGCATGCTGGGAGAACGATTGTTGTATTACTCTGATAAAAACATTCGTTTTCAAACTTTCCGTATTTATCTATTTGTTTGTATTTATTACATTTATTTATTTTCATATTTTGATATGAATTGGTAAGTTAAATATTATGAACCCGACCAAGTTAATAACCCGGTAGGTATTCGTTGAATTAATGCGCCGGATGATAAGAATATTTTTTTAGTCTAGTTAGTACACGCTACCACAACAAATGCATCAGCTGTGAAACACTACTAACAGTCATACATTCTCCCACTACTATAACAACGCAATGCATTCCTTCCAACTACACGAAGCTGGGACTCAAGCAATACTTAGACATTCTAGAATAAAACTTAACTATTATCATAAGCTGCCAGACATAACCTACGTCAGTAGAAAACATTACCCAAACACGAAGGTATTGAAACGGTAATCAAATCAATAATGAAACGAAACACATGTTTTAACAGCAAACTACAGTCACATAAAATAATTATGACCCACTCCTCACCTGTCAAACAACCCACCGAGGAGACTGAAAAGGCAATGGAATAGACATTTTGTGAACTGTCTTGAGCGGATGCGGTTGAACTACTTCCTTAGACGAGTGACACGATAATCTGATAACACTGTTGACATTATAACTACAGGATGTATTTAAATATGAAATAATTGTAAGTTTTTATCTCAAATGAAGTAAAAAGAGTCAAATACTAAATTTTTAAAAGCATAATAAAATCGCTTGGTGCTTGACATCAAGCACAGGATTTTCCGTAAATTTCAATTAACTTTACTATATGAATAGATAATAACAATCGGGACCTTTTCCTAAAGTTAATTCATAAAAAAATTAGGCCACACATGAATTTTTTCATGAAGTAAATTATTAAAAAAATCTCAAGAAATGTACAAGGAAAAACCATAGCACTTATTATAGGTATTAAAAAAAAATATTACTGGAAAAATAAATATTTAAGGAAACGTAACGCTATTCTAAATAAATAGTTTATTCTATTCCTAAGAATTACTGGCAATACAATTCCACTGAAATTTTAATTTATAATTGGATGCAATACTAAGAAAACATTAATGCAAGAAAAATCAAATCTCATACACAAAACATATCATGTTATGTAAATACACGTTATTTTAATAGTAAGAGTTGAAAACAGAGTATAAATTAAGTCCAGTTTTTATGAGAAATTTATGTGGAAACACGGATTTTATGACGGGTCAGCCAGTTGGTTGTAGATAAAAGTTAATTTCAAGTCGGAGGTGGAGGAAAACTCATCTCTGAGGGACCATAACGTGATCCCATCATCTGGAAAGGATAAGGAAAAAAACTGCAGATATATTTATAACATTTTCCAGCCTTCCTTCCCCTATTTCGGGCTTTAAGTATCTTCTTCATTACAAACCTTATGCAAATTGTCTTGGCTAAAAAAGTGTGTATACATACAAAGAAGGGGAGAAAAAGGAATGATACTCGAACAACTAACTAAATTAGACAATTTTAAAAATTACTCCACCAAAACCAGCGACAAAAAACTAAAAGAAATGACATTTCCCTAGCTTTCATAAAATATTAATAAAAAAACCGGAACAACGAAATAATGTACAAGTGAATTAAGATAAGAAAGAGAAAAATAAGAAAATCTTTTCTCCTGACACCAAATTGGTCCCGTTTGTGAAGGAAATTATTAACTTATCTCTAATGTAATCTTTAAACACTCAGGGAAAACCAACTGAAGGTAAAGTAGCCTACTTTTAATCGGTATAGTAATTAAAACAGAAATTGATGTACAGTACGCCGAGTACTAATTATATTTATAACTAAATACTTTTCAAAGGTTAAATAAGACATTTTTTTCCTTATTTATTTATTGACTATTTTGGTTGTTTATTTATTGACTAAGGTTGACCATTCCTGAGAGAGTATGGTTAATTGAACCCCAACCATCAAAGTACACCGGTAACCACTATCTAGCATTCAAATCTGTATAACAGTAACTACCTTTACTAGGATTTGAACCAGGAACCCGAAAATCGGCTGTTTAACAGCCGATTTTCGGGGAAATTTCGGTTGAAATGAAATTTTTGCGTGGAGTCAAAGATTGTACCCGGTTAGATAGAATGCGCAACGATGCTATCCGCACCGAGTTGAATCTTTAGTCACTGATGGAAATGTTAAGAATATATAAAAGAAACTAGTTCAACCATTTGCTTCGCATGCCAGCTCACAGATTTCCTCTGCGAGCATGGAAATATAAACCTAGAGGGAAGCGAGGCTTGGGAAAACCTAAAAAGACATGCATGCCAGAACAAGCCATAGAGCCTAATCCTTGACAGATGATTATGATGATGATGAAAACGGATTGCAATTAAACCGAATGACTTGATTACGAGAACATGAAATGGACGGACTATGCTGAAACCAGGAAAGATGGTGACTGATGTGTTGGCAAACTTGAAAGTAAAGGGAGTGATTGTTGGGAGAAGAGGACAAGAGATTGGGGAAAGTAGAGGCTTATAGTTGAGGAGGCCAAGGTTCACCCAGAACTGTAGCGCCGATGGATGAATGGAATAGTTGTCAAAATATTAATGTCTAAAATTTGGTATGATTGGAATTGAACAAACTGAAAACGTAAGATGATTAATCGTAAATAACTACCAAATTGTATTAATGCGTTTTAATCAGTTCTACAAGATTTTGTTAGAATACATACTGGTAAGAATTGAAAAGTTAAGTGATTTTATTAGAACTGTTAATATCAGCGGAATTTCAGAATATTTTCAAGCACCCTGTGTTTGATAAATACGTACTATATTAAAGCACTACTTCATTTGCGACCTGAGAAACTTAGAGAATAAATAAGTAAGTTATAAATAATTACACCGAAACCAAGCGAGTAAGAAAATAAAAAATTTAAATTAAAAAAAATTTAAGGTCATGTAGTCGATTGTATTAAAGGATATAACATCGGAGAATAATGCTGTATATAGTTAGAGAGTTTCCCAGTCATTTATAGTCACAGTTTTGTATATACATATAGTATTAAGTTCTTCGTTGAGTCGCCAAACCCAAATATGACTCCATGTAACTACGCCCTAGAGCGACATTACTCATTAAAAATGGAAAGAGAATTTATCCTGAGACAATGAAACAGCCCCCACCAGACCTACCCTTCTACTCTTCTGGCTACCCCTTATTCACTATTCATGGAACAACCCGTTGATAAAGGCATTCACTCATTCACCCCCTTTTTTAAATTATATTATTACTACAACTGTACTTCTTCTGTGAACAACTTAAAATGTGAATATATTTTATGAATATAAGCTAACTGTAAGTAACTTTTTACAACCATTATGTTCAAAATTTATACCATATTTTTAATTAACTTCATCCCATACCAATTATCATTATCTGATTAACTAACTTATTTTATATAATTTCAAAAACAAATTCCACGGCAAACCAGAACAATACTGTAACACCTAGCCAAAGTACTTTCGGGATCTGGGCATAATAAATAACAACCAGACTTCCTTTCAACTTAACACAATTATTTACTGAAAAAGTTAATCTCTTCATTTTCTTCTTCTGCCTTTCAAGGATTAGGCATCTCTGCCTGTTACGAACCTCTATTTCTTGGACGTCCTCGTTCTTTCTTTCCCTCCGGTTTATAGCCTAGTGTTCGCTTAGGTATCCCATTTTCCCTCATTCTGCTCACAACCCTCAAACCACTGCATTCTGTTCTGAGATACTCTGTCGTTTAAAGAGAAGATGTTGAGTTCTTTCCTTATCTCGGTATTCCTGTAATGATCTTTTCTACTACACCGATTCGTATGTCGAAGAAATTCATTTCAGATGCTTGCAATCTACTCTCCTCTCGCTTTGATAGCTTTGAAGCAAAATAAGAGAAAAAAAAACATCGAGAAGGTAATGAAGAACAAGGAGGAGTAGGAGATTGTTATTGGTTTAACGTTCGGCCTTTTTACACATTATAGCTAATGCAGATGACGAAAAGTGAGATGAAAATGAATGATAAAAAACTGCGAAATATGAGCTGGAATCGAACCAAATCCGGAATCCCTGGCGCAGAAGCTATTTGCGCCACTATACCAAAGGTCCAGCCAGCAAGAGGAGGAGGAGGAGGAGGAATAGTCGTTGAATGAAGGGAATATAGAGAAGGATAAGATGAAGAAGAAAAGGAGGGAGAAAAAAAGGATGATAAGAAAATGAGGCAAGAAGGGAATGAGAAAGGAGGAGATGACTGTTACGTGTAAAATCCACTTCAGGGGTTTTATTTAGTAAAAAATCGATTTTAAAAAAAACCCTAAAATTTTTTTAAATACAATACCACTTATGCTTTCTTTATGAGCCCTGTAAATTTAATAAAATATACAACTTTTTGAAAAATTTGATATTTTGTATATTTCATGAGTCTAAAGGATTATTAATTTTGGGCTACGCGGCTAAATCTAAAAGTCACAGGTTTAAAGTTTTATCCCAATCAGATTAGTAGCTTTGGCTGTAAGACGACTGATGGACAAAAAAAAACTAAACTAATTATCCAAAAAACCCAACGGGTTGGTCTAGTGGTGAAGTCGTTGCCGCGAATCAGCAGTTTAACAGCTGATTTTCGGAGACGAAGGTTCCTAGTTCAAATTCTAGTAAAGCTAGATAATTTTATACGGATTTGAATACTAGACAGTGATTACCGGTGTACTTTGATGGTTGGGATTCAATTAACTATACTCTCTCAGGAACCGTCGGTCTGAGTCTGCACAATAATACACCTCATTTACACGTCGTACACATCATTCTCATCTAATAGCGTATAGAGTTGCTTAATGTTCTTAAATTGAACAGATTGCAACGTACAAATATTAGGAATTACAAAAAAACTTATCTATAAAAATACTTCCGAAGACCAAGAATCTATCTGTTACATCCGGGTATTAATTATTGTTCGACAATAATTTTCTTCACAATATATTAAACAAAGAAACACGAACAAGTAAAATATACTGCAAAAAAGTATGTCTCCAATTAAATATTTCTTGTGTAAATCTCCTTGTTTATTTTTTATTTTTTAACTTCTATGTTACATTTCCTTTTCAAATCGCACGTTCAATGCAAACAGTAGTAAGAATTGCAACTATCTTTCGTTTATTCAGCATTTTCTATATTGTACGTATTTTATCCATCGGATGGTCATTTGTGAAAATATAATGATCTGTACACTAGAAAAAATTCACCGAGTAAAGATCAAAATAACAGCATCGTATAAGTAAATCACAGAATAAAGGTAAGTTGGAAAATTATTTTTATATTTTTAAAAATACAGATATATAGTAACAAAAAAAAAACAAAATATAAAATATATATAAATATATTTTATATAAATATAAAATGCCGGCCGCATTGGCGCAGTTGGTAACGTACTCGCCTCTCATCATGCGGTCCTGGGTTCGAATCCCACTCAGGCACGGCATATTTTCATACGTTACAAAATATAATTTCATCCTCCATCATATAATTGTTACACCCCAACGTCGTCGCTAATGACCGTTGTAGTTGATGCGACGTTAAATAAATGAATTTAAAATATATATATATATATATATATATAACAATTTGTTTACTATATCTTTTCACACTGTTATATTAATTTTTTTTAAAGTTCTAATGGTCTTTATAAAACAATGGTAACGAAACAATTATCTGTTAAACTACATTAAGCGTTAATGTAGAGTTCTAAAAGTTAATACTGTATAAAATAATTACTCAAAAACCTCAAATTCCAAAATGTTTACTAATTTTTACTTTCTCTTACCCAATATGAATACATGAGAAAGAATTTTTTTTCACGTCGATTTTTAAAAATCGATTTTCACCAGAAATACACGTTTCAGGCTCCCTGAACTCAAAATATGTATTTAGTGATTGGTCTGTGTGTGTGTGTGTGTGTGTGTGTGTGTGTGGGTGCGCGCGCGCGCAAGGTGAACAAAATATCTCAAGAACGGAATATCGCATGAAATTTAAACTTGGAACTTTTTTTAGGTACCGGTAGAGAACCCTACAAGAACATTTTCATTAAAATCGAACTACCGGAAGTACCTAGTAGTTTATTCGTGCGATTTTCTCAAAAACGGTTCCTAAGATTTTTTTTAAATCGTCTCATTTACTACATTTTTTATGCTGTACAAGATAGAATAAGCAGCTATCAGCTGAAATTCTTGGGGCCGTGCTCTCGTAAAAAAAACTTTAAGATTGAGGCCTTCACATATGCGTTTCACGGCAAAAGTGTATATGTACAATTAAAGTTGTAGAAAATTAAAACACCTACAACTTTTATTTTAAGCACTTTTTTCTACACAAGTTGATTTTCATTTTGTGTCATTTACTAATTTTTACGTAATTAAAATTAGAATTATATATGATTTAGGGACTGACAAATTTCTATTCCAGCGTCGTTTTAGTCTCCTCATGGATTTACAGGCAAGTGAATAAAATTTAGCGGATTTTCTAATTAAAAAAGTTATATGAAGACCCCATTTCAAAAAATCGATTTAAAAACAATACTTTTTCCTTCTCTATATAGGGCAAGGAGAAAGTAAAATATTAAGTCGATTAAACTACTTCGGTTACTAGCGAATACTACAAGTTACGACCCGGAATAGTTAAGTTTCATCGAGTAATAATTTCAAGATCTGAGATCAAACTCAGGGCCTTCCACTTTACAGTGTAGCTTAGTCCAGCGCTTTAAACACTGGCCTACGGAGGCGGCCATTTAATTTATAATCTAGATTTTGTATGTACATTTTTAAATTTAATTTTCTAGAAGTAGTTAAAACTATAATTAATTCTACTTAAACACATAAATTAATATAGCCGGTCTCGTGGCTCAGTGTGCTAGACTGCAAAGCGAAAGGTTCCGGGTTCTATTCCCGGGCAGGGTTTAGTAATTTAATTGAATTAAAACTCACCGAACTATAATCCACAGTAGTCACTAATGACCAAGTTGTTAAACTTTAAAATTTGAAAACTAAAAAAGTAAATAAGTAAAAATATGATGAAATTTTATTAATGTAACCGAGAGATTTTTAAGCTGGATATTTATTTTATCGAGACCATTTTCAAAAATAATTAATTCAATTTAAAATACTTAATTGCCACGAATTTGCATATTATTAAAAATCAAATGGTTATTTGAAACACTGCAGTTAAGAGAAGAAATCGAATTGACTGTAATGCAGCAGTAACAATTTTAAATATATAAATACAAAATCAAATAAACCTGTCATTCACCCGTACTTTAAGCGGTACAGTAAATATATTTGCACACTCTGAATAAATAAATAAACATATGAACTTAATTTATTTATAACAATTGAATAGTGTTGATATTTTATTAACTAGATATATTTTAACGCTACAATTTTTCTAGGAGCAATAACAAATCAATTAAAACAACAGACTATATTTTATTTGAATTAGTATCAAATTAAAAATCTTTAAATTTTTATTAAACATAAAATTCACAAAGATAAATCAAATCCATTCTTAATAAGATTGTCAAATTAAATACCTTTACAAAAATCGCACTTTATTTTCAATTAATTGTACTCAATCATGAGCGACTCATTGTACATATATATAAAATCTGCCTTGAATTTAAAAAAAGTTTTGGGTTACGGTATTAACTGCAACAGGCCCATAGCAGGCAGGTGGAGTCTTAAATTATTTGAACTCGATCTGCTAATTCCAGGGTTACGAAAAATAGTTCTGTTTCTTTTCATATGGTCATACAATCATATGACTGAGCGATTTAAGAGTAGAAGAGGCAGAGGTATAAAAGACACTAGTCAGAGTTATCTCCTCTGAAAGTAATGAATTTCATTATACAGTCAGATCCTGTGGTGACTGAAGTAAAGGTGTCATTTGTAGGGTGAAAAGTAGGTGCTTTACGGAGGAACGCTTTCAACTCAAGTGTGGAAGACACCTGTAAACCACCTTACTTCTCGTTTTACTTAGTAAAACCTCTAGAGGTTCAAACCAGCCTTTCGGCTGTAGACGTAAACAACAACAACCCAATTCACTGGAAAATACATAGTTCCGTTAAATCGAAACTTGAGATAATTTGAACTGGTTTCTATTTTTTAAGATAATTTGTACATATAAAACATGTTTTAAAATAAAAACTACGATTTTAAAATGTAAAATATATTCTTAATCAGACTAAAAAAATTAAAAAAACATTAACGAAGACTATTGATGTATTTTGTATATAGGATAATATTATCTCCGGATTTCTATTACTATGATTGTACTTGGATTTAATAAAAACATTACGTTTATTGAATTTACACATAACGAAACGTTTTACCACGATTATTAATTTTGTGGTTATAAGGTTTTGTTTCAGTTAACAAATAAAACAAATTTTAAAGTTTATAATTTAATATACGAACTACATGTTGACAATTGAAGAAACGTGTGAAGACACGAATTTGAATCTTGACCACTGCGACAAACTATTATTAAAAATGAGAGGAAAGGACCTAAAATTTAATTAAGTCAACAAATAATTATGTAATTTATAGCGTACTACACCAGGTTGTATAAAAGCGATAATTATTTTATATTCATTTTTTCTACGAAGTATAAAAATCATTCATATTTCACAAATAATATTCATGAAGCATACCTTTGGCGGTTTTATTTAATTAATTCCAAATTCAATGATTATTCTGAGATTATGATATTATGACCGTATCAAATTTAGCATCCATCTTGTGAAGAAATATATTATAAAAAATTAAGTGTACTCGTACAAAGGATAAAAGATGGCCGGTGATGAAATGTGTTTGAAAGGAGTTCTTGGAAGCACGGTCAAACAAGCGATTAACAGAAATTGATAGAAATACAAGAAATACGCCTTTGTTGCGCTTATTACTGATCATTTCTAATTCTATATCGATCATTGGATTGTTCAAACAAACAAACTATAATTGTACAAACTATATGAAACTTAAACTAATAATTAATTATTAATGATTGTACAAACTATATTTCTAGTTCGGATACGAGTTCTAGGTCTTGCAATTAAGTTACATACTATTATAAAACTACAACACAAATATTCTAGAAAAAGTTTAAAGAATATAGTTTATTGTAAGAAATTGTGTATTGAACACGGACAATGGAATGCGATGCATGAAATGTTTTGAACAGGGAATCTCGTAAACTGAACTAGTTGAAACGTTTTTAAATTTTTATTCCTTCTACCACATTCCCGTCAAAAGGAGAAATTAATAAATAGGTCTCGATTGTATGAGAAACTATTAGACAGCAGGTATAAAAAAAGTTACCGCTTTTGTAGTCAGTCAGTTAGTACTTGACTGTGAATGGAATTAGTATAGTCAGGCCGTTTTGAAATAATCTCGTTATGGAACTACTTCTGAATTACGTTAATAGTGCATTCGCGAACGGGTGGTAGCAAGTGGTTGTGGACAGGTAAATCATTGGTTTTATTATTAAGAAAATAAGGTGGGTGCGCCAAAGGTGGCCCATTTCAATTTTCTAGATTTTCTGAGCTAGATGCAAGTACTGACTTGAACAGAGTAGCAGTCTAGCGCCATCACTAGAAACTAACGTCTCTAGGAGGAACGCCGGCCATATTATTGTTGTTTGTGTACTTGAAATTGTTGGTTGGCGTCGTACTGCAATATTCTGGTAAGTAGAATTTCTTTGTTAATTTATATAAGTTATATGTTTATAATAATCCTTGAGTACTGTATACCATTTTAAACTGCTGTTTCTATGGCTTTTATTACATGTTAACAAATTAAAGTTTAATCTAACAGTTAAAACCATTGGAATCATTGGCCACCTTTGTAACAGGGTGTTCCAAAGGTGGCCCGCTAGTAAAAGAAGAATAATTAATTGAAAATTAATAAAATAACTATTGTAAAATGTTTAAGTACAGGTAAGAAATAAGTTCATGGCACCAACAAACGATGATAAAGTTTACAAAATTTATAACGCTTTATAAGTATTTTTTTTACATTTTTAATCCTTAACTATGGCCACCTTTCGTACACATTATATCTTATTATTGTCGAGTTTAGTAAAAGCTTTAAGTTTTATAATTAATTTAACTGAAGTAATCTAATTTTGTATTTTTTATTAGTTTAAGTTTCATAATTAATTATACCCAGATCCCGAACGAACCTAGGCTAAGGTGTTACAACATTATTATTTTTTGTACGTTTCAAGTTATCGATCAGGTAAATTTTTAATTTCATTTTTAAAGAACGTAAATAATTAAAAAAAACTTTTATAGACGATAGTCATCACTTTTATGTAAACGTTTTTGCCCAAGATTTGATTTTGATGACATTCAAATTGATTTTAAAATTTTTTATTTCGTCTACGGCAGCGTATGTACGTAATTTGTAGTGTATTGGTTATTGGTTATGAACCTTGTGTAGTCAGTAATATCTACGAGTAATTAAAGGATAAAAAGTCGCAAACAATCATACGTTATCCGAAGTCTTATATTTGTTTTACGCGTAGGTAAAAATTTCCAAAAAATTATTAATACATTATGCAAAAAAAAAACAATAAGGTTTAACAGTAGCTGTGTACGGGAATTATCAAATGTAACGCAAGCGTAATTTAAGAAACTCTGTAACCTACATTACACAGTAACAAAAACAAACAAGAAATCGAAATTTGTATTGACAGTAAATGTTTAAGGAAAAATGGAATGTAGTACCCTAAAGGCAAAACAAACTACTTCATACTATATCTTTCGTGAATACCATATGTATTTTGGAAACAAAGTTTTATTTAAAAGAAATGATTACATTTATCATAAGTTATGCAGTTTCATATAAAAATCAATTTACGTGAAACTGCAGGATAAAGAGAAAGAATGAGGATTTGATATGAAGAAGAACGCCCGAAGGATCATTTAAGGAATGAATGAAAACCGTAGAGAAGTAGAGGTAGCAAATCGTTGAGGGATACAACGTCGAAAATGTGACTTAACAAGAAAGAAATCTAAGAAGGATATGTTAAACGAGAATAAGGAAATCTCCTGAAGCCGACAAAACGACGTCGACTGCTGAAAAAGAAACATCTAGCACGCGAGACAAGAAAAGAATAAAAATAAGACCGAAGAAAAAGAATAAAAGAACGAAATAAGAGCAAATCTGTTAACGTTCTTACAACCCTATACAACATATCTTATCGTGCACCGATTTTGAATTCCTTAAAACAAACTTCAATCCGATGTACAAAATATCTCGGCTTCAATCATTCCACTGAATCCTTTTTGGTTCTTATACTTTTTTTCTTACCGTTCCTCTAAACCAATCGTCGTATGTGCGCATCCAGATTGTACGATGAAATTTTTATTAAAGATAGTTGAGAACAAAGAGGTTTATAGTTTACATAAGCAAAACTTCAACATTCTTTGTTTCTAGTACACCATAAAATTGTATTAGCATTTATGAATGTATAAAATTGAAAAAGAAATTTCGAATCAAAGCTGATTTTGATTTTAAATCTGTAGAAATGTAAATATCTTATTTATCGACCGAAATGATGAATATGTTAAGAAATACAGACTGAATTTTATTTTTATATTACATTTCAAACTACTCAGTATAAAGAATTACCAGCCAATGTAAATGATACAACAAAACATATGATAATACAACTAATAATAGAAAATTCAATTTCACACCAGTTTTTTAAACGTAATGAAATTATTTATGGAAATCTAAATACCTTCTTATTAACCTATATCAAAAGTAGCTTACATGTAAAAAAACAACTTAGCAATCTCCATACAAAATACAAAAGCCTAGAAACCATAAATACTAAAAAAAACATGTAGAAAAGAAAATTTTGAGGAAAAAATATTTAGTCCAAAATACTAAACGGTGAAAGAAGATTGAGAAGTAGATAAGAACTTTGAGATGTCGGAAACAATTTAGTAAGGAAAGGGTTAAATATTGCAGGCACATAGTGAGAATGAATCCTGAAAGAATCTCTAAGAAAACTTTTGATTATTTTCAAGAAAGACCCAAAACAGTTAATTACTGGATTGACAGTGAAGGACGATGTTCAAGAGACGGAGTAATTCTGAAGATGTAAAAAAGAGATACATTGAGGTAAAAAGTCAAGGAGCCCAGAGGTTTTCATAATAATAAAATTAAACACCCGATAGCTAAATGAAGTGATGAATGCTGTGACGACTCAAAATCATTGACAGCTGGCTTTGTTTATGTTTTGGTCTGAAGTAAATGTAAATAGACCCAGCTGGTGGAAATAAATAATAAATAATAATTTAATTTTAAAAATAGACCCACCGGGTTGGTCTAGAGGTAAAGTCGTCGCCAAAATCAGCTGTTAAACAGCTGATTTTCGGAGACGAAGGTTCCTGGTTCGAATCCTAGTAAAGGTAGTTACTTTTATACGGATTTGAATACTAGACAGTGGTTACCGGTGTACTTTGATGGTTGGGGTTCAATTAACCATACTCTCTCAGGAATGGTCGGCCTGGGTCTGTACAAGACTACACCTCATTTACACGTCATACACATCATCTTCATCTCATTGGGTCATGGGGTTGCTTATTGTTCTAAATTGAACAGATTGCAACGTACACAAATTAGGAATAAAAAAAAAAAAAAAATTTTAAAAATATATAAACAAAATCGGGTTGCTAGGCGGCTAGTAGGTTGTTAAAGAAATTGGTAGGAATATGGAGTGGGGCCTTGAGTTTGAAAGGATGAGGAGGTCATCACATTAATGTTTAATTATGTAAATTATATATTTAGTACATTGGAAATATATAAATGGAACAATATTAGATAGAGATTTATGTGTTATCATATTTATTGTTTGCAAAGAAGAAACGTTGTATAGATAATTTACAAGACACTTTAAAAAATTGTAAAACCATATTGTTAAACTGATTGAATACATGTTTAATATAACATATTTATATGATGATAATATAGTTTATGGAACAAGAATACCGATGAGAATAAAGTAATTATTTATTGATTTTGAAAAATATTATTTGTTTTATTACAATGCAAAATATTACACAGCCAAAAATGAAAAATTTTATAAGCAGAAATATAATAAACCATAGAATATAAAGTTATTTTTCTTGGTCCTCGGTAGACCGGAACGAATAAAAAAAATGTGGAAGCCCTCAATGACTCAGTCTCATCACTCCAACATCCCCATCACCTAGAGAGCAAGAATTTGTTAGGGGTAGAACAGGAAAGCCAAAGAATTTGCATTTCGATTTGCGCTAAAGAGGTAAAAAGAAGGAGACAACCTTCAAATAAAAAATATTATTTTTAAACCTTTCTAAAGGGCTAAGTTACTGGAAAAGACAAATTTAATTTAATTTACCCCTCTATTCCACCGGGTTGGTCTAGAGGTAAAGTCGTCGCCGTGAGTCAACTGTTCAACAGCTAATTTTCGGATTCATTTTTTGGAAAAAACAGAATCCATTGAAATAACAATTCAAAAAAAAAATATAGACTGCAGGGGAACAATAGGGTCAGTCCAGACAGACTGCTTAATTAAAATCAGTTGATTATTTTGTTATTGCTGTGATGTTTTTTGATAAAAAACAGTCTTTTCTTTTCCATAATGAGTTTTCAATTTTTCCCATTCAATTTTTAATCTCTTAAAGTCGTCACCCTGAGTCAGCTGTCTAACAGCTGATTTTCAGAGATGAAGATTCCTGGTTCAAATCCAAGTAAAGGTGGTTACTTTTATACGGATTTAAATACTAGACAGTGGTTACCGGTGTAGTTTGATAGTTGGAGTTTAATTAACCATACTCTCTCAAGAATGGTCGGGCTGGGTCTGTACAAGACTACATATTATAATTTACACATCATATATATCATCCTCATCTCATTGGACCATGGGCTTGCTTATTGTTCTAAATTGAACAGATTGCAATGTACACAAATAAGGAATAACAAAATATTTACCCGTCTGATGCAATCAACAAGCTCATTCACAGCGCGGGCGAAATTTATAGAGTTGGATAAGTA
This sequence comes from Catonia carolina, assembly GCA_035578175.1. NCBI lineage: Eukaryota > Metazoa > Arthropoda > Insecta > Hemiptera > Achilidae > Catonia > Catonia carolina. The sequence continues at coordinate 142,091 of JAQMRL010000022.1, read as the reverse complement.
TTGGTCAGATCACAACTATTTCCGATAGTCAGAAAGATGTCCTCTGGGATCTACCTATCCAATTTAATCAAGTACTGATATGAAATTTTACGTAAATGCTAAATTAGAAACATTCCAAAACTCTAATAATAATACATTTTTATGGTAACTTAGATTACATAAGAGGTATTTTGTTAATAATTTATGATGAGGAATCTAGTTAAGTAAAAATACTTCGAATACTGCAAAAAAATATACATTTAAAAAAAAAAAAAAGAGTACACACCTACTGAAATAAACAAGAAAATTACTCAGGAAAAACCACGTTACGTTTAAAGTTTTTTGTAAACTGTTTAAATTCCACAGAATTCCCGATAATGTAAAAACTGCGCTAGACAATACGAGGTGTGGCTATTAAATAACGACACTGACGTTGTAAAAAAAAATTATTTTAATTTTATACATAATCACTTATTGTCACCTTCAATATACACTCCTTCTCTATTGCTACAACGCTCTATACGAATTTTCCATTGTTGAAAACAATGCTGAAAGTCATCTTCTGTAAGCTCCTTCAGGACACGAGCAGCTCAAAAATGTTTGAAATGACGCTAGCAAAAATGTTTGTACTGACACTTTGTACGCGATTGAAAATGACCAAAATTTTTTGAAAACGATAATAACATGTGATGAAACGTGGTTTTTTACTTATGATCCGGACACGAAGCGCCAATCCATGCACTGGAAGAGCTGAAATTCACCGAGAGCCAAAAAAATCTCAAATGAGCAAGTCAAAATTTAAAGCAATGATGATTGTTTTTTTTTTGATATCCATGGGCTTGTGTACCTTTCACTGGGTTCCTGAAGGTCAAACAATTAATATTACTAATATCTTCAGATACTTTCTAAACTACGTCAAAGAGTAAGGAAAAAACGCCTTGAAATGTGAGAGGACAAATCATGGGTTCTCCACCAAGACAATGCGCCAGCTCATTCCGCGTTATCTGTCAAGAGGTTCTTAGCCAAGTACAGCATCACAATGTTAGAACATCCCCTTATTCACCAGATCTTGCACCATGTGACTTCTACCTGTTCCCTAAGGTGAAATCTGGAATAAAAGGGACAAGATTTGAGTCTGTGGAAGCTGTAAAAGAGAAAGCGACACGTGTCCTGAAGCAGAAGATGACTTTCAGCACTGTTTCCAACAATGGAAAATTCGCATTAAGCGTTGTAGGGATAAAGAAGGAGTGTATAGTGAAGGTGACAATAAGAGATTATGTATAAAATTAAAATTAAATTTTTTACGTCAGTCTCGTTATTTAATAGCCACACCTTGTATTGTAGTAAATACAGTCGAAATATTGTGGCACCACAACCTACGAGAATATACAGTAGACCGTCGATTAATAATATAATAAGATAGCCGACCTTGTTTGAAAGATAAAATAAAGCAGTAATGAAGATATAGTGAAAGAATTCCTCCTTATATAAAGAAAACGTTCTTTGAAACCATAAACTGGTTATATTCTTTAAAAATAACACCTTAAAATAAGTTTTTCTTGGAATCAGAAAGTACTATAAATTTAATCAAAATCGTATTACTTCTTTTTAACAACAACAAAAAAGCTGAATTCCATACAGAAACGATGTAAATATGACGAGAAACATTCTATTATTCTGGTACGAAACAGGAGAAGAAAAAGAAAATGAAATAAAATGCAATGAAGAATGTCAGTCTGAGTAAGATACAGAAATGTGGAACGAGAGATTCAGTTAAGACAGGGAACAGTTAAGACTTGGCTAAGGCGTTATGTAAGAAACATTATTTTCTTTTCTTTTGACAGTTTTCCCAATGGTGTTTCCGTAACACCTAACCAAAGTCAATGTATACAGGAGGAAAGAAATAATGAGCGGACTAGAATTTTCTTTAAAGATGTATACCAACATTTTCCTACGTAACAAAATCTAAGAGAAATAAAGAAAATCTGGTGTGAAACACTCACACAACTTTCTCTTGCCAGTGAAAATAATTAACAATAAACCTAACATTAGTAATAAAACATAAGAAATAAACAAAAAACTAACCTCAATAAACATAACCTAATTTTAATCATGAGTGAAAGACGCAAAATGAAAATCAACCTCAGTTTGGCTTAGAAATACGGAAAATCACTCTTTCTCTCTAAACTAGGGTCTGTAGAGAAAAATTCTATAAATTAAAGTTGTAGATGTTTTAATTTTCTATAAATTTAATTATATACACTTTTGTCGTAAAATGCATACTAAGGCCAAAATGTTAAAAAAATCGATTTTTCTCACGTTTTCGTGAGAAAAAACCAGAAAATCGCAAATTATTGCTAAACTAAGCGTTATACAAAAACATGTTTGAAATAAAAGTTGTAGAATTTTAAATTCGCTACAACTTTTATTATATAAATTTTTGCGCTAAAATGCATATTAAAGCCGTAATCTTAAAAAAACTTTGTTTTTACGTGAAAACAGCCTCACCTAGAATTTCAGCAAACATGACGCCTACCCTACCTTGTAGAGAATAAAAAATTTAGTAAACCAGGTGATTTTAAAAAAAATCGTAGGACCAGTTTTTGAGAAAATCACAAAAAAGTGAAAAATGACTCGAATAAACTACTACTTCCGGTTGACCAATTTTGATGAAAATGTTCGTGTCGGGTCCTGTAGTGGTATGTAACTTAAGTTTTAAGTTTCAAGCTCGTACAACGTTCCGTTCTTGAGATATTTTGTACACACACACACACACACACACACACACACACACAGACCAATCGCTAAAAACATGTTTTTTGGGTTCAGGGGGTCTGAAAACGTATAGATCCGGTGAAAACTCGATTTCGAAAAATCGACATGAAAACAATACTTTCCTTCCTATATATTCATATAGGCAAGAGAAAGTAAAAAACAACTGAAATACCAATAAATTATTTTTACTTATAATACATATTACGTCAAAATAGATTAAATAAATATCAGTTAAGTCTAATTACCATTTTAAGTTTATAGTTTATGCAGAAAATAATTATAGAAGCCATACTATGTTTACGTTTCGTGGAATTTATACGCCGTCATTCATCATTTTATAAAGTAAATTTTAGTACCTCGACAAGTTATGGTATTATTAAACTTGACACCTACAGTTTTCCATTTTGTTTGTTTCTAGAGAAGTTGTAATTTGCAAAAGCATTTTTAAAAATATTATACAAATATATTATTAAAAATAATTAGTTTTTGTTAACGGAATATACACTAATTTAAAATTTTATTTATTTTTCTATTCAAAAAAACCTACATAACACTCTTAGCACTAATATTACCACCAACCCTAAAACATACAACTTTTTCAACATATATGCTAATGAAGTAACATAATAGTAAACAATAAATAGCTAATAGTAAACAAAAAAAATCTGGTGTGAAACACTCACACCATTTCTCTTGCCAATGTAAATAATGAACAATACAACCTAATATTAGTAAAAAAACATTAGAAATAAACAAAAATTAATCTCCAAAAACATAACCTGATTTTCATCATGAGTAAATGCTGCAAAATGAAAACCAACCTCAGTTTGGCAAATACAAAAAATTACATTTTGACGCTAAACTTAGCTCTGTAGAGAAAAATTCTCAAAATAAAAGTTGTAAATTTTTTAATTTACTATAAATTGTATTTTATGCACTTTTGTCATAAAATTTAGGCTAATTTAAGGCTGAAATCTTAAAAAATCCATTTTTTACAGATTTTCATGAAAAGAAACAAAATCGCTAATTACCGCTAAACTAAGCGATATACAAAACAATGTTTTAAATAAAAGTTGTAGATTTTTAAATTGTCTACAACTTTTATTATATACACTTTTGCGCTAAAATGCATATTAAGGCCGCAATCGTGAAAAAAACTATTTTTTTCTGAGAGCACAGCTTCACAAGAATTTCACGAGACATGGCGTGTAGCCTATCTTGTAGAGCATTAAAATTGTAGAAAATAAGGCAATTTAAAAAAAAAATCGTAAAAGCTTTTTTGAGAAAATCGCAAATAGTGAAAAAATGACACGAATAAACTATAATTCCGGTTGACCGATTTTGATGAAAATGTTCGTGTCGGGTCGGGTAGTAGTATCTAACCTAAGTTTCAAGTTCGTACGATGTTCCGTTCTTTAGATATTTTGTCCACACGCGCGCGCGCGCACACACACACACACACAGACCAATCGGTAAAAAAGGTTTTTTGGGTTCGGGGGGTCTGAAAACGTGTAGATCCGGTGAAAACTCGATTTCGACAAATCGACATGAAAACAATACTTTCCTTCTTATATATTCATATAAATATGAAAATCTCAACCTATATTTAGTACATATGGATATAAAATAATATAATTTCAAAAAGATAAAGTGAAAGATAAAGTTTAGATTGATTCAAACAAAATTTCCTTATTTTATATCGTTATACAAAATAAAATTTTCCAGTATTTATCCAGAGAGAAAATTTAAACAGAAAAATCAATCTGAATATTCGAACCAATAACAGAATCAGATACTTTGTAGCAATTTGAAAGTACAGTTCAGTAGTTCGGCGCATGAAGAGAAGAAATGAAGTGAAAACAGAACAGCGTATATAGAAAAGAGCTCGGATAAAATTGAAATAATTACAATAAAATTTTGTAATACAGAATAGAATGTAGTTTATTTGTAGTAGGTATAAAAGAATAATAAAGAATAAAGAGAATTCAATTCCCAATGGATTTAAAGAGAAGGTAGAATGTAGTATATGATAGAAGTACACGTCTTTTTGAATCCAAACCGCTTCTTTTTGCAATCCAGAATAGATTCCATTAAACATCGATTTTACAACCGCTGTGAGGTGAAACTGTGAAAATTTCATTCAAGACGGACAATAAGGAATTGTGATGAGTTAAAAGAAGAGAAAAAGGACAGAGAAATGAAGGAGGATAAAAAAGAATCGAGCGAATAGAGTTTAGAAAGAAGGGAAATAAACAATGAAGCAACCGATCCAAATTGCGGTGGCGTGTGTTGGCAATATGCAATATAAAAATAATAGGTAGCCAACGTATTTTGAAGCGCTTCATCCTTCCGACCCTATTTTTCTTTTTCTACGTATTTCTCTTTAAAGGCTAGATTTTGCTCCCGAGACCAACTTTTCAAGAAGAACAAAATGTATACCGGTGCTTTATGTTAGGATTTGAACGTACGGTATACTCACCAACCTAACTACTGAGCCTTCCTTAATGAAATTACTTTCTGCGTTCTACTCCATTCATTTTCTGCTACTGTTACTATCATTATTACCAGAATTACTACTACACTGTTAGTACTACTACTGTTATTATCATCATCAGGTTATAAGTCTGCTACTAAATGCCACGATTACTTTCTGAACTAAACCACAGGAATTTCTATTTCAAACAAAACAAACTGAAACAAACATTTAACCATTCCAAACTTCAAATCAGAATCAGATTCTACAAAACTAAAACCAACCCGATTATAAAAAGTCATTTCTAAATTAAATTAATTCTGTTTTACTATCTGATGTCAAAATAAAACAATATATTGCTTGAGTCCCATCTCCTTGTAGTTGGAAGGAATGCAGTGCGTTGTTATAGTAGTGGCAGAATAAATGAGAGTTCGTAGTGTTTCACAGCTGATGCATTAATAGTGGTAGCGTGTACTAACTAGACTAAAAAATATTCTTATCCGGCGCATTAATTAACAAAAAAATACCTACCGGGTTATTAACTTGGCCGGATTCATAATATTTAACTTGCTAATTTATATCAAAATATGTAAATAAATAAATGTAATAAACACTAACAAATACGTTAAATACGGAAAGTTTGAAAACGAATCTTTTGCATCAGAGTAATACAACACTCTTTCTCCCAGCATGCGTCACTCATTCATTATACCTCACCCGTACCCTTTACTCCGCAACTACACGGAGCTTGGAACCGCACAACACTTTCTTTTCTATTTTTTTTTAGTTTAACGTACGACTGTTCTGCAATTACTGCTAATGCAGACTGTAAAGGATGAAATGATTTTTTGTAAAGTCTGAAAATATGCGTGCCTGAATGGGATTCGAACCCAAGACCGCATGATGAGAAGCGAGCATGTTACCAACTACGCCAATGCGGTCGACAAAAAAACAATATATGAGACGTGTTAAATACATTTCCTAAACTAAACAATCAGTTTTTTAACGTTCACAAATTTTATTTCTTGAAATCGATAAGAAAAACATTTCTCGCCCTTAATTTATTATCTCAGCAAAAAACTAACTAAAACATCTCTTTAACAATGTACTATTATTCTACTGTGACAATTTTTTAACTAATAGATACACAAATCAGCTGTTTATTAGCAGCTTAGGTTGCGTGGTTCAAATTCTAGTGAAGGTAGTTACTTTTATACGGATTTGAATACTAGACAGTGTTTTCCGGCGTACTTTGATGATTAGGTTTAATACTCAGAGGAATGATCAGCCTGAGTCTGAACAAGACTACACCTCATTTACAAGTCTTTGATATCAACTTCATCTCATTAGGCCATGGGGTTGCTTATTGTTCTTTATTGAACTGATCGCAACGTACACTAATTAGGGATTAAAAAAACCCAGTTTTCTTGTTTAATTAGATAATTATATCAACCTTATTGTGATCCTAATAACTTCTTTTTAAAAAAAACTGCATGGATTGCCAACATTAATTCTAAAGAATTTTTAATTAGATTCATAATGGAAACTCTTTAAGACTGATTGTCTGAAACTAAATAGAGTCAAAAGAGAAAAAAATTGATAATAAACTAAAATTTGATTTCCAAGTGATTTAATTTTCTTTGTTTAGTTTGTTTATTAAAGTCGCATCAACTGTTTGGTCATTAGCGACTATGGTAGGTCGTGGTACGTGAAGGCGAGTTTCACCGCGTAATAACTTTCCAGACACTAACCGGGAATCTTCCGATTTGCTAACCAATTTAACTAACTTCCTACTTTCTAACTACTAACTTTTTTCCAACAACTGACTTTTCTAACTAACTTCCGATCAGCACGCTAACTACTGTGCCACAGTGGCGGTCAAATTATTAGCTTCTTAGATATTTTTAGAAAATACTGAATTTTGATTCAATATTCGTTTTAACGGTTTAAAAATTACTATTATGGAGAAAATTAACAAGTATATTTTGAAATTTTGTATAAATAATATTTTGACCCTCATAACTTAGCCTAGTAAGTCAGCTACTAGAAATTAGTTTAAAACCTTTTTGTAACAATGATCGGGCAGATGACTTATACGGTGACCAGACGACAGTCAGACATGAAGAAACATGACTGAAAGTTGCTGATGAACTGATTTATCTCATTTTTACAACACAAATCTAGGTAAAAGCAAAGCTCACACAGAGCGGCTTCTTTACATACAATCGAAGTCTTATTTAAGAATTGAGGAGCTCAATATACAGCCAGCCGCTCATGTGAATGAAATAAAGGCGTTAATTACAGGGTGAAAAATAAACTTTTCACGAAGGCTGGCATCTGATTAAAAGTCTTTGATTTTTTTACATAATGAGGAAGTCAACGACTTCCTGAAAAATCACCTGACTTCATATGTTACTTAATAAAGCGTAAAGCTGAAAACGATCGTTTTGGCTGGTAATTTAAACAACACTGATATTATTTTTCCAGTTTCATTCATCATCGTATTATCTTGATAATTATCTCTAATTAGCGACTATAATGGGTCATAAATGGAATCTGGAGGTTTTAACGAGTAATAATTTCCAGACGTCTGGAAATCGATCTTCCGTTTTACAGATCAGCGTAGTTTAGCGCTCTCAAATTGGTCCAAAAATATTATTCTGACAATTGAATACTGATCACGAAGAAAAAGGTACAAAAGATCCGAGGAGCGGAGATGAGATTCCTGCGAAGAGTTAAGGGATGCTCGAGATTGGATAGAGTGCGGAATATGGATGTAAGGAAGGAGCTCCAAGTCTACTGCCTGAATGAGAAGATTGAGGGGTATCGCGGGGGATGGAGGGGACACCTGTACAGAATGCCGGACCTCAGAATACCTCTTTAAGTACACCGTTATGCCCCGGTTGGACGGAGAGATGGGAGACGACCTCCGAAACAAGGATATAAGCTGAGAGTTTCAAGTTTGTGAGTTCGGAATAGGGGACGGCCTAAGCCTTGAAGGAAGAAAAAGAAGACAATTGAATACGAAAAATCTAGTGTGAAACATTTACACGACTTCCTCGTGTCGATGGAAATAATAAAAAATATTACCTATGTTTAATAATGAGTAAATAATATAATATAAAAAACAACTTAATTTTAATCATGAGTGAATGACGCAAAATTAAAATCAACCTCTGTAGAACTTAGAAATACGGAGCGTCACTAATTGTCGCTAAACTTGGCTCTGTAAGAAAAAAAAATCTGGTGTGAAACACTCACACAACTTTCTCTTGCCAATGCAAATAATTAATAATAGCCTATAACGTAACATTCGTCATAAAACATTAGAAATAAACAAAAAACTAACCTCAATAAACATAACCTAATTTTAATCATATACAAAAGGCGCAAAATGAAAATCAACCTCAGTTCGGCTTAAAAATACGGAAAATCACTCTTTCACGCTAAACTAGACTCTGTAGGGAAAAATGCTTTAAATAAAAGTTATAGATCTTTTTATTTCCTATAAAATTTATTATATATACTTTTGTCATAAAATGCATTCTAAGGCCGAAATCTTAAAAAAATAGATTTTTCACACGTTTTCGTGAGAAAAAAAATCAGAAAATCGCTAATTACTGCTAAACTAAGCGTTATACAAAAACATGTTTGAAATAAAAGTTGTAGAATTATAAATTTTCTACAACTTTTATTATATAAATTTTTGCTCTAAATAGCATATTAAAGCCGTAATCTTAAAAAAAACTAAGTTTTTACGTGAAAACAGCCTCACCCAGAATTTCAGCAAACATGACGCCTACCCTATCTTGTAGGGAATATAAAAAATTGAATAAACCAGGCGATTTAAAAAAAAATCGTAGGACCAGTTTTTGAGAAAATCGCAAAAAAGTGAAAAATTACACGAATAAACTACTACTTCCGGTTCACCGATTTTGATGAAAATGTTCGTGTCGGGTCCGGTAGTAATAATATGTAACTTAAGTTTCAAGTTTCAAGTTCGTACGATGTTCCGTTCTTGAGATATTCTGTTCACACGCACAAACATACACACACACACACACATACACACACACACACACACACACACACACACACACACACACACACACACACACACACACAAGCACGCACACAGACCAATCGCTAAAAACATGTTTTTTTGGGTTCAGGGGGTCTGAAAACATATAGATCCGGTGAAAACTCGATTTCGAAAAATCCACATGAAAACAATACTTTCCTTCCTATATATTCATATAGGCAAGAGAAAGTAAAAATGGTTCAATTAAAAGTTGTAAATTTTTTATTCCTAAAACTTTGATCACACGCACTTAAAAATCCCAGTTTTTTTAATCTATTTTGAAGAACGAAATACAGAAAATCCCTAATTGACCCTAGACTAAGCGTAGAAGAAAAAAAAATTGAAATAAACGTTGTATTTTTTTGCATTTCCTACAACTGTAATTATGTGCGCTTTTGCCCTAAAATACATATTAAGGCCGGAATCTAAAAAAATGATTTACCACGAAAGCACAGCACCAAGAATTTCAGCACACATTCCTCTAAAACTACCTTAAGAGGATAAAAATTTGTAAAAAGCGATTTTTAAAAAAATCGTGGGAGCCGTTTTACAGTAAAAAAGTGAAAAATTCACGAATAAACTACTACTTCCGGCTGACTGATTTTGATAAAAATGTTCGTATCGGGTTTCCTAGTGGTACCTAACTTTAGTTCTAAGTTTCAACTTTGTTTGATATTCCATTCTTAAGATATTTTGTTGACGCAGACACACACACCAATTGCTAAAAACATGTTTTTTGGGTTCAGGGATCCTAAAAATGTGTATTCAGGTTACAACTCGATTTCGAAAAATCGACATAAAAACAATACTTTCCTTTCCTAAATATTCATACAGGGCAAGAAAAAGTAAAAAATACTCAGAAATGATAAAATACAAATAAAACGTTACGAATACTTGTTAAACAACGGGCTTATACTAAGTAGTTTGCACACTATTGAGATAAACGATACAATATAAAAATTTGTTAAAATAGTCCGTGAAGTAATAAAACGTAATTATTTTTATATCAGAAAACTCATACGGGAAATGTTATTGTGTAAACAACGCCGATAAAAATGTTTGAAGATCGAGATTAGTTTCCATACAAAAAAAAAACAAAAAAGAATACGATCTTCCAAAAAAGAAAATAAATTACTTTACTGCAGGGTATAGAAAAGGATCGGAATGATAACTTCACAACACTGCTAACAGAAACCCTTTCCAAACAACCAAGTCACAAAGTAGTACAACAACGTACTTATACTGAATGAATGCATACAACAGCTAGTTTAATTAGTTATCTCTTACCATCTTCTTTAATAAAAAAACGTCCAATTATATCTCTTACACTATAACATAACTAGATACAACGGAAACCAGAAAAATAAAACTGTTTCGAAACTATTTTTATTTAACCACTTAGTATGAGAATAAAAAGTAATAATATAGATAACAACGAAACTTAACCACTAAAAATACGTTTCCGATTGATTTACCTATCTTTATATGCCGTATTTACTCGAGTACGACGCGCACCTTTTTCTCTAACAATCCAACGCAAAATTCGTAGGTGCGCATCATATGCGGTTTTCTGGTAGATACAACACCGGTATGTGGTTGGATTTTACCATAATCTAAATCCCCAAATACTGTCCGGTGGTCAATTAATTTGTTCATGGCATTTTGAGTAGAAGTAATGTTTGTTTAAACAAATGCAATTTGTTTGGATTTAAGAACAACTACGGCACTTTGTTAAATAACAAGTAGTGGTGAGTCACATCCGGCGTAAGGGTTCACAACAAAAATATCTGTTCAGTTCGTCTGCTTCGGGGATTTTCGTATGTACGATGAACAGACTGTTTACGTACAACTCATACATTTCAGTTTACACCTTAGTCAAGATCAGGTACGTATTTGGTTCAGACAGTTTATTAAATGAAAATGAGTTCTGTAAAGCGTTTGCGTTCATTTACTGCTGGTAAAAAATTAAAAGTTCGTCTTAAAGCAGAAGAATTTGGTAACCATGCAGCAGGCCGTAAGTACGACAACCGGAATCTGTGTAAGAGATTGGAGAAGGAAAAAAAGAAAAGCTTCAAGATTCCAATAAAAACAGAAGAGCATTTAGCAGAGGAAAACGATAATTTCCATTAGTAGAAGAATAGCTATTGTCCTGCATTGAAGACCGACGTCAAGAAGGGTTGGCAATATCAACGGAAATGGCAACTTAAAAGGCGAAAGAAATTATATTCATAATTCAGTAATTAAATATGGTTGAGTAATTGAGTGGTGCTTCTAATATGAGTTTTAATTACCTAGATTTTATTATTTCTTAAAAACTTAATCCCGTTTTTGGAGCGCGCGTCTTACGCGGGGACGCGTCGTACACGAGTAAATACGGTAAATATCGAAAACGTTTTCACGTTTCATAAATATTTCATTATAATACTATCATTTAACTTCTGAATCATCTAGAAACTTTAAATGCAGCACATTTGTCTCTAAGGAAGTAAAAACGGTTTATTATCCAAGAGCAAAATAATACTTTTAAACTTCTTCGAAGAACTTCAATTCGAAAATTTCGCAAACAACTTCTATAAAAGATTCCTAAGAAAGTGAAGCATTTGAATTTCAAACACTTTACCTTTAGGGGGTAACTATAACATGTTTTATTTACTCCAGAGAAACTGCCTAACACATACATGATTCCCCTACCGATTTTGATGAACCAGTTTTGCTTGCGCTACGTCTCTTGAAACTGTACGGACCATTCTTCTTTTATGAACAGACAGTAACTGGAGTAGTTTATCTGGACATAGTAAGTGGCTAATGCCTCAACTAAGAGGAAGACGGTGACAATTATTTTGTTTGTACACAAAATGGAGCTCACTAGCACTTAAAGGTCAGAAATTATCTAAATGAACGCCTTCTCAGACGATGGATTGGCCGAGCTACTGACGAAAAAATATAATGTTTATGCGCTACTCACCACGGAGTCTAGACTTAACGCCTTGTGGTTACTTTTTATGGAATTTTATGAAAGATAAAGCTTTTGTATCACGCCATCCTGTTGATGTGAATGACAAACAACGCATCACAAATTTTGTTGTTACCGTTGATCAGGATATGCTACCACGTTATTGGAATGAATTCGACTACCATGTTGGTGTCTGTCGTATTACAAACGACACATTGAACAATTATAGATAACAAATGTAAAACGAAATCTTCTATATAATAATTACGAAAGTAATCTTTTCAATCGAATGTGCATATCTTATTTATAACCTATCTGTACATTAAGTTTTATATAAAGCTTTGTTTAAAGTTTAACAGTATTAACAATAAAGGCTATATCTAAAAACAAAATATATATAAGAAAATCAGAAAATAAAAATAAAAATAGATGAATGCTTTAAAATTTTAGATAGTAAATTTATACAAACTAAAGACTTACCTCTTCGTGCTCTCTATCAAATTTTTCTTTTTTCTTTAAAGCTTCTTGAACTTTTAACTGGAAAAAAAACAAAATTAAATTGTAGAAAAGAATTTGCATAAAAGAACGATACATAATTTACAATATAAATTATTACATACACATGAAAAATTAAACTTGTTGAATGTAGTCAACTTTTTGTTAAACGGAGGCAACTAATAAAATTTATCATCTCAAAACATAACCCTTTAATCTTATCAAATCACTTATGTATTTGCTACTATTTCTAGCTAGTTATTAGTAAAGTTGATTATATCATTAATAACTGGTAATCAAACTGTGATTGTATCCTAATAAAACTGAACACTTTTTTTACGTATTGATTGCAAAAGTGTATCAGAAAAAGGTAAACTAACAAAAAATATTTTCGCTTTTTTGTTCTCTTATCGGGAACTTTCATTTTCAAATGACCACTTAATTTTATCAGAGCGAATTTCAGCAGGGGCACCCAGCGCTCTCACATGCAGCTATTAATTGATCACCAAACACAGTCGCCCGCTGTATCGTTGTCACTTAACGTAAGATGACTTTCTATCAACTGAATGAGTGAGCTGGCCCAGAAGCCGAATAAAAGTACAGAGAAGATAAGACACAAATTACACAAATATATTAATAAGATTTTATCTTTCCTTCAACACTGTTTTCTAAATAAAAATAAATTTTTCACTTCTATTTTATAGGAATTTTTCAATAATACATTAAAATACTCGCAGCGCAGGAACCTTGCAGTAGGAAGTCAGGTTCCAAAATATGAACAAAATAATGTTCAACTTGAATATAACCGGCTGAAAACGAGGAAAAGGGTTAATATTAAATCAAGACTTTGAGTCTTTAGCATATCATGACAACAACCACACAAACAATTTAAGGTATCCTCTTCAAAATTAATGTTAATGAAAACATTCTAAATAAAAATGTTAAAAATGTATTAAAATTCAGGATTACGTGAACATTTCTTTAAGATATGATTAAAATAAGTACGAAGTTGGAATCAGAATGAAAACAAAATCTTCATTTAGACTAGAATGACAATTGCATTTTACAACAAACAGTAGAGAGAAAAGGTCAATTTACACAACCCCTTGGGGAATCAATCTCGCCGTTTGTCCGTTGACCCTTGACTTGAATTCTCTATTCTACACAAACGATTCAATCTGGTCAAGTGTAAAACGACATTGAAAAACGTTAAGTTTACAAAAAGTAAGTAAATAAATAAAAGAGAATTTAAACTTTATTTAATAATTTCATTCAAGTGAAAAGAAAATTTTATGGTTACATAAACTGATTTATTACGTGAATTAATAAAAAAAACCATAGGCTAATATCGGAAAACCAGGAATATTACTTTTGCAGAGATACACAAAAATACTTGACGATCCACTGAAGTAAATATTTTGAATTTGTCTAATATTTACAATCTACTTCTGTAAGGTACCTCTATTTTAGAATATTTCGATTAATATATTCACCTGTACTCAGAAAATAATAATTTTACAATAATATTTGTATACCTACGATTAAACAATATAACTTAATAAAGATTGAATATAGTATAAAAAACGTGGATAACAGACAATCGTATCGCTAATTTTAAATTTCACATATTTTAGTTAGAGAAACTAAAGTACTGAAACACCTCAGCCTATGTTCGTTCATGATAAGGTTAAAATACAAAACAAACTTCCTTTAAAATTACAATTAGGTAATTATTAAGCTTTGATTACAAACAAATTAAAATTAGATTACCTCAATTAAATTAATTACAAAACTCAACTATAAATAAGGTACTGTCACTTAACAAAGCAATGATATACCTGTCAACAACAACTTGCTACCAACGGTACGTACACGCACTTGTACCGTAATTCAGAACCGGTCCCGTAACGACACTATTTCGAAACGGCCCGACAACATTCCAAATACTAACCGACTACAAAGGCGTTAACTGTTTATATACCTGCAGTCTGACAGCTCCTCAAACAATCAAGACCCTTTTAACACTTTTTCCGCTTTACCAGAACATGGTAGGGGGAATCAAAATAAAAACAAACGTTTGTAGGCCTACTAGTTCCGAGAATTCCTATTCAAAACACTTCATTCAATGCAATGTATTATCGTTGTTAAACATAAACCACTTAACTTAATAAAATTCAAAATTTCTTCCAGAAAACAAATTATTACCTTAACTACAATTTCTAGAATATCTCTGTTATAATGTTATACTGTAGTATAAAGAAATCAAGAGCTTTTGACGTAAAAGCCATGGACATAATTATAATGTTTTATACATGTGAAAAATGGACCGTAATAAACCTACTTTTGTTGTTTAGCAAAATCAGCCGAAAAGCTGGATTGAACCTCTAGAGGCTTTACTAAGTAAAACGAGAAGTGATGGTTTACATTTACCTTCCTCACTGAGTGGAAAAGTATGCTTATCAGCAAGTCAGGTTCTCAGGAAATCACATATTTTTCACCCTGCAAATGACACCTTCACTTCATTCACCACAGGGTCAGGCTGTATCATAAAATTCATTACTCTCAGAGGAGATAACTCTAATGTCTCTTACACTTCTATCTCTTCTGTTCTTAAATGCTTCAGTCATATTGGCTGACCATATGATAAGAAACAGAACTATTTTCCGTAGCTCTGGAACTAGCAGATCGATGCAAATAATTTAACACTCAACCTGCTTGTTATGGGCAACGAACCTGATATAATGTAGCCTAATTATAATGAATGAGAGTTAACAAGATCCTTCTGACTTGAAATTTCCAAACCGCTACAACTTTTTTTTTGGTTTTACGTCTGGCATTTTCATATTAATGCTAATGTAAACGACGAAAAGTGATAAATGAAGATGAGCGATTGAAATATTCCAGACCTGACCGAGAATCGAACCCTTGGCGTACAAGCCCTTACGCTGACCACTACACAAAGCCTGGCCACAGACTTCATAGTTCTTTATTTCTACTGAAAATTAAAAGAAAACTATATAGTTTACTCCAGAACGATTTCAGAGATTTTAATAAAACTATGTCAATTTACAACATTTTATAAAGATTAATAGCACGAGGAAACTTTAAAATTATTCAATAAATTCTCTTTGTGATAATTTTCGAAAACACAAAATTATTAATTTTCAAAATGACTGAGGTTTAAGTAAGTGACATCTTACCATTTAGAATCTATTTGTAGTTTTTTTTAGAATTATTAAATGTGTGTCGTGTTTTAAAAACTCAATTTATTGACTAGAGCTTGCAGTTATTAAGTGTTGGCTCTCTCTAAGAAGATAACTTAGCCAAAACGTATTTTCTGCATAACCAAGTATCATACCCTATACCTTAACGAACTAGAGACTGCACATGAAGGCGGAGCATAATGACCTAGATCACAGCACAGAGCCAATTGACTTTTCGTTAATCGTATCCTGTGTTGTCACGTTGTAGTCCCGCTGTGGATGACAGCTTAACAAAAGGTCAGCTGGAGTTCGGTGGAACAGAGTGTGCTTTACCGAAGAGGCAACCTCACATCCGACCTTGGCTGTTATTGGCTAGTTCTCACCTGCAGTCTTTAGTTCGTTGGGGTATAGTGTCCACATTTTACATAAGAAAATTCATATGTACCTAAAATTTGCCAAGCATCATCTTGTGTAGTTGTTTCGTGACGTCAGTTATTTATCTGATTTGAAAGCTAAATAAATATTTAATTATTCTCAATTTAGTAGAATTAATTTCTAATAAGATTTTACATGTAATGAAAACGCACATTTAATTGTTTTGGTCTAATCCAATTACACTACCATTGAAAACAAGGTTGTTTAAGCTAGTTGACATTTTAATCTTGAGAGTTCAAATACCAAAGAAATCAATAAAATATCCTTTCAGTCACGTCTTGGATGAGAAGTACAGCGTAGGTCTAGATACAAACGTTCTCTAATATATATGAATGTAAATTTTACACAAAATAAAATAATATTTTACTTCACAAATTGTAATAAATTAATTGATTAATTAACAATTTGTATAGCTATTTAAAACCGTATACGTACACCTAAGCAATAAAACTAAATTATTAATTGAATAAGATTACCAGATTCAATTTATTTTATGTAAGACATAAATAAAACAAAAATAGAAAAATCTAATAGATTACTAAGAAAACGTTCTCTGTACGTAGTTTAAACATTAAAAACCAATTACGGAATAATTTGTCAAAAATGAATAAGTAATTTCGTTTTTATATTTTATTACAATGAATTGTAAATTATTTTAACTTTGAAATTGCATTTTATAAAAAATGATCCATTCCTTCAGAAGTAATTTGGGTATTCAGGAATGTTTTGCACGTTTTGCAATCAGCAAAAGTATATAAGAAACATGGTGTAAGAAACTACATGCAGGAATTCCAAGTGTTTTCTTGCAAAACAATATCAGAACTACAGAAAGAAAAGCTTTTTCGATTTTAAATGAGAAGTGAAACTTTCTTTTGTATTTTAAGCGGTTTTAAGTAAGAAAAAAAATGCATGCGTGAAGAAAATTTGGTATTCTAATTTCAATTGGAAGTCAAGTTTTATAATAAAAATACTGTCAGCCAAAAAAATATTTCTCACAAATGATATTCTAAGGATACATCTATACGATGGCAAGAGTTTTGAAAACAAAATCCTCCAATTTGGTTTAATACTTATATATTTGTTTTCCCATAACTTTTACAAAATCATTACGATACATTCTTAATTTACACATTAAAATCTAAATTTACTTATATTCAATTTATGGTTGGAAAATAAATTGATTTACCCCCTAAGATTTCCTATGTCCAAGGGTAATCAATTTAGTACGTATGTGTTTATTTTTCTACTTCTTCGACTACTACGTACTACTGTATTAGTGTGTTAATAATTAAAACCATTTATTTGTAAGTAATTTAAATATCAATGAAACTACTAAGGGTAACTCAAATTTCTCAATAAACTTAATCTTAATAACACTCATTATTCTAAAAACTTAATTATCAAATTAATATTCAATCGTCAGTTAAACAGACCTTCATTTTTTACATGTCACGTCTTCATTCTCTACTTTTCACACCTTCATTCACCTCGTACATCAATTTCACAACGAAAACTACGTCTTTCTCCGTATTTATGAAATGTTGTACATCGTCAGAACCCAAGAAGAAACCTTTTATCGCTTAAAACAAACCAATTACACAGAAGCAAAGCTACTGACTGCTGTCTTCTTCAAAATATAACCAACATTTATAAAAGATTTTGTTATACTATTTGTAAATAATTCTAAACCGTTAAAAAAAACTACTAAGGAGGCTAACAAAATACTACGCTTTAATGTCGTTTAGGTCAACAGCCGAAAGGCTGGTTGAATCTCTAGAGGTTTTACCAAAAAAAAAAAAAAAAAAAAAATGAGAGAGGTGGTTTACTATTGCCCTTCTCAGAGTTGAAAGAGTATGCTTATCAGCATGCCACGCCCTCCGAAAAGCATCTACTTTCTAACCTGCAAATGGCACCTTCATTTCATTCACTACAGGATCTGGCTGTATAATGAAATTCATAACTCACAGAGGAGAAAACCCTGACTATTATCTTTTACACCTCTACCTTTTCTGTTCTTAAATAGTTCAGTCATATATTGGCTGACTATGTGATAAGAAAAAGAACTATTTTTGTAGCCCTGGAACCAGCGGATCGAGTGCAATTAAATTTAACACTCCACCTGCCCGTTATGGGCAAATATATAGTATATTTGGGCATATATAGAAACAAATTCCAAAAATACAAATAAAATATACAAATCTAAAAAATCCACAAATATTAAAAAAAAACATTATG
The DNA here is from genome assembly GCA_035578175.1 of Catonia carolina. Lineage (NCBI taxonomy): Eukaryota > Metazoa > Arthropoda > Insecta > Hemiptera > Achilidae > Catonia > Catonia carolina. Next base: position 123,462 of record JAQMRL010000022.1, on the reverse strand, counting down.
GGACTGGTAAAACGAGTCCACAGGATTTATGGCGTAACCATTATTTCTAACTTCCTACTTCCCTATGGTTACTGATTTTTCACTTCATATGATGTGCTGTATATTTTTAAGGTGTAAGAAGTAACAGATTGAACAGTTTTGGTGTCAAATAGCAGAAATGCGTTTGGTACAATGATGTACAAGTAAAAAATCCTTGTTCCTTGTATTATAATGGTGGGATTTCGTAGGAATAATTTTTATTGCGTATGTGTAAATATACAAAACTTACTCTTTCCTTTTACTTCTGTAGTGTGTTTCTTAAGGTAAGTATAAAATTACAAGCACTTTAAAAAAAATCAAGAAAGAATTTCCGGTTTTGATGAAGCTAATGTTCTGATATTTATCACAATCTGATACAAAACACGTTTGGAAACACTTGTGGCGCTGGGAGGGTTTATATTTACAGTGAAAAGCCTTGTAAAAATTCAGTATTTATGTACACAATAATATACTAATGAAATATAAAAACAGTTATGTTTCAAAAACGTTTTTTATCTTATAGTGCGATAAATAAGGACACCGTAGCTCAGTGGTAGCGTGCTAGCCTACAAAGTAAGCTAGGTTAGGTTAGGGTATGGAAACTATAACAGGTCAAAAAAACCCATTGTAGTCGCTAAAAACAACCTCGCTGTTAATACAATTTTAAATTATAAAAACCCAGTAAATTTCTATTTCAATTTCTTAATTTGAACATCGAAAATTATTAATTTGAAAACCTTTATAAGAACATAAATATAGGTACAAGAAATCTGATATAATTAGTAAATTTTTCAAACACCTTTCGATTTAAGGTAACCTTAAGAACAATAATTAAAAAAAAACCCGATAAATTTAACACAATTGAATCTAAGTTAGAAGATTACAAAAGCAATTGGACGAATTACTCGACTGAAGTAACACACTCACGTTCTCGCTCTGTAATTAAACTAGTCAAGCAGTTAGTTACCGGTGAAATATATAGTTTGAGTCAGACAACGCATCAGTAACGCCTTCCAGACAACGGTACTGACAGACAGATAAACTAAGAAGTTACAAAAGGGCTAGATCACGACCAGTAGAAGTAATACAGTAACAGGGTGAAAAGGAACTGCACCCATGGGATGCAACGGCTGCACAAATTTTATCTTTTTGGCAAAGTAAACCGGCCTTTCGGGTACAATAGTAGCGATCTATACCAGTAAATATATACCGCGTAGGGTCTAAACTTATATAAAATAGTACTAAGAATACGTGAAAATGATTCGCACACAAATATTCCTGATTAAAACTTCACTTTGAAATAAGTAACTGTGATCCATAATAAAATATTGTAATAAAAAAAATATTCAGTTTTTTACAAAAAAAAAAATAAATAAAGAAAGAAAGTTCATAGCCAAGAATTTTTAAAATAATACAAAGATAAATGTATCAGCTTTCCTTCCCAAAACATTTTGATCGTAAATTTCTAGATCATCAAACAGTGAACATGATATATTTTTTCTTTATCCCTTATGTGTGTATATTGCACTCTGTTCAATTCAAAAAACAATAAGCAAACTCATGACCCAATGAGATTAGGATGATATGTATGACGGGTAAATGAGGTGTATCCTTGTACACTCAGGCCGATCATTCCAGAGAGAATATGGTTAATTAAACCCAACCATCAAAGTAGACAAGTAACCTCTAACTATTCAAATCCGTATAAAAGTAACTACCCGAAAAAATTAAAGTAATTACATGAGATTTTATGTATAATTATTCCAAATTTTAAAAAATAAAATAAGTTCTTAAAAAAGGAAATATTAGTCTTATAAGATTTAAATTAAGCATTTCGCTTGAAATGCGCCCGGTAAGAGTTTTCGCAGCCGGCGCAAGCGAACTGCTTATTTAGCGCTAACAACTTTGATCGAATTTCACATTTATCTTTATTCTTTTAATTATTGATCAAAACATGTTTCCAATGCTTTAGTATAACATTGTTTCACTTTAAACGACATTTAGTCTTCATTTCAGTATTAAAAACAAACTGCAAACATTTATTTTCAATAATTTTAATGCCGCGGGACCCGATTTAGTATGTTTTTTTATATCGGATCTCGGAAAATGTCCTCCTCCTCCGATTGACGTTAGGCGGCAGCACCATATACATGTTACATGTTACGGTCCGGCTGCCCTGTCTTATATGCTATAATTTTGCTGTGAGTTGGTATGCTCGGCTAGCTCAGTCGGTAGAGCATTAGACTATTAATCTCAGGGTCGTGGGTTCGAGCCCCACGTTGGGCGGTTAATTTTTTTCTTCATAAAATCAATTTTATACAAACAATTTATTTACAAAAAATGTAAAACTATAATAAATTATTATTATTTTTATTATTATTATTATTATAAATAATAAATTATTTTTTAACGTCATACTTATCATCTCGCGTATTGTTATGATAGAACATAATTATCCTCACAAAATTACAATAAAATTGTAAACTGACCGGTAAGAGTTTTGCAGAAACGGTCGCATCAATAGTCAATTTATTTTTAGAAATTATATAATATATTCAACAAAACGTTATGATATCCTCTCAAAATTACAATAAAATTGTAAACTGACCGGTAAGAGTTTTGCAGAAACTGCGTTGTACTAACAACTCAAAGGTGTAACAAAAGGTTAAGGATATCTGGAGTAGGTAAGAGTTTGAAAATATGGCACAAACATCACAAAAACGTATAAATTAAAAATCTATATATAATTAAGTTTATATATAGATTTTTAATTTATACGTTTTTGTGATGTTTGTGCCATATTTTCAAACTCTTACCTACTCCAGATATCCTTAACCTTTTGTTACACCTTTGAGTTGTTAGTACAACGCAGTTTCTGCAAAACTCTTACCGGTCAGTTTACAATTTTATTGTAATTTTGAGAGGATATCATAATCTTGACTATTAAATAGCTTAAAACACCTGAATCAAAAATATTTATGGAACAATGGGATGATATAATTTCCTCCAACATAATAAAACATCTGTAAAATAAAAATAAATTTTTAAATGCATTTACGATATTTGTTATTTAGAGGAGCGTTATTAAAACATTCACAATTACAAAATTAACTTCTTTATAAAATAAAATCAGAATAAATTTCGACAGGATTGACCGCAATACTCTTTGGCAAATCTTGAGGGAAAGGACTTATCCTTCTCATTTGATAAAAGTAATTAAGAGTCTGTATAAAGGTACGCAAATAGTGGATAAATACAGGTATGAAACGTCGATAAAATACTCGTAGATCAAGGGTTGAGACAAGGGTGCAGTCTGTCACCTACTTTATTTAATATATATATATATATATATATATATATATATATATATATATATATATATATATATTGACTATGTTTTTAAAAAGTGGAAAAGAGTGGTTAGTCCTGGGGTTAGAATAAGTACTGACGATAACCTAAATGCATTCCTATTTGCTTAGAAATGTGGATCATACAGGAAAGTGAAGATGAGCTTCAAAGAGCAGTTTAAGTTTTAAATGATTTATGTAAAAAGTATAATTTACGAGTTTCGGTTGCTACATCAAAGGTTATGGCATTCAGAGGGAAGTATCCCACTCGTTTGAAGATTGTTTTAGACAATTTAGTATTAGATCAAGTGTCTCACTTTAACTATCTGGGCTGCGATGTGAGCTTTGATAGGGACTTGGATGTCGAAAATAAATAAATTTCAAGCTATTTGTGGTACAATTAACAGGATACTGGGTAACAGAGCTAGAACAGAGACAGTAGTGAAGTTCTACAAGGTAATGACAGCCCCAATCCTTCTTTATGGAAGTGAGTCATGGCTTACCACAAAACGCCAAGAAAGTAGGATCCAAGCAGCTGAAATGAGGTTTTGAAGAAGGGTGAAGGGCTACTCGAGGCTGGATTTAATACATAACGAGGAAATTAGATCCGAGTTAGGTGTATTTTGCCTAAATTAAAAAGTGGAGGAGTACCGGAATTAATGGAGGCAACATTTGTAACGGATGCCAGAAGAGAGAATGCCTTTAAAAGTGACAAAATATGTTCCAGTTGGAAGAAGGGAGGTGGGAAGACCTCGAAGAAGATGGCAGTAGTCGAGATGTACGGGTTGAATGTCTCGTGTTTGTGTAGACGTACAGGATGGTTTGTGAGTTTGTGAGGTTTGTGAGGATGTTTATGCCTAATCCTTGACAGTAAGACGAAAAAGAAGAAGAATAAATTTCTACACACGGATTCTTTTAAATTATTTGCATATGTACTGCATGTCTGAACTGCAAAAACCATGTTTTTTATCAATTTGATAAGTTTCAGAGCACATACAAAAGGACGTGTGAGATATTCTCAGATAGTTGTTAATTTAAGGTTGTTATAAATTGCTAGTTTGTCAAAGAAAAACAAACGGTTTAAAAGAAGTTGAAAAGCTTACAAATGAATAATAAAAATATGGAATAATATTCAACGTCACATTACCATAAATGTTTTATAATATTTGAAAATTTTAATTTCATATATGAATCACTACATCGAAGTTCTTCTTTACACGTTATAAGGCATGGCATGTATCTTGTTCCGGTAACAAAAGTTTTTAGGTCATTACGAAGCTGTAATTAAAATAAATTACTTTCAGCGTTGTAGAGGTCTTCCCAAAGTTCTTCTTATTACAGGTCAATATTCTAGAACCTGTTATAGAATTCTATCTCCCTTCATTCTTCGGAGATGCTCAATTGATTTATTGCGATAACTAATTCTATCGTTAACAATTGTCTGCTAATCTCGCCTTAATCCACAATCTCGAATTCTACCCTTCCTCACGCAACCCTAGTTCTGCGTAAAAAACGTATCTACGTAGCTTCTAACATCTGTTTCCTTCCCCCTTTAAGAATTCCCTCGTCAATAAAAAAAGTAACTGTCGTTACATTCTGAAATATCATCAGTAACACTACAAACATGTCCGTGAGCCATGCTCGCCAATATATTTGCATTTTTCCTGAAAAGTATTATCAGCATGAAGCTCCTCCGGAAAAAAAAATACGACAGCCCAAGTAAACAACATTTTTTACCTGGTAGAAAGTCGCTGTTATTTGTTAAGTAATACCGGTTGGGCGACGTTGTATGGTGAGCAGCTGACAGTCGTTCGTGAATAAACTATTGGAGTTCCTGTTCAAGCTCATGCTTCATCAACGTCAAAAATACTGCAAAAAACAGCAATCAAATTGATTGTTTGTCAATAACGTAGGCTACAGTTCCCGATGACAAATAAAAGCTAAAAAAGACCTGGTTAATAACAGTTAATAATTACAATCCTAGATCTTACAGAATCCTACAAAAGACATCACTTTATTGTGCTAGATACGCTCAGATTGTACGGACTGCATATATCCTTGAAAGATGCAAGTTTTTTTAAGCTTTCTCTGACTAAATATTATCGAAGTTAAGAGAAGTTACACGACAAACCTCCGAAATTCTTTTATGCACACCCATTAATTTTAATTTTTTTAAAAATTTATTTATTTAACGCCGCATCAACTGCAACGGTTATTAGCGACGACGTTGGGGTGTAACTGTGGAGGATGAGATGATTTTTTGTAACGTAGAAAATATGCTGAGCCTGAGTGAGATTCGAACCCACGACTGCATGATGAGAGGCGAGCAAGTTACCAACTACGCCAATACGACGGGCGAATTAATTAATTTAATAAAATTAATACCTATTAATTTATTTAATAGAAGTTTTAAAGAAGATTTTTTTGAAATCTACGAACAAACAATTATTTAAAAACTTTCAAGATTATTGTTTTAACCAATTAAAAGGTAATTAAATTACAATATACAATACCAAAATAATAATGAGAGTAAAGTTAAGCTTAGGGTAAGAAACTTTTCATTAATTGAATAAGCATTTTCGTTTCGGTCTCTTAGTTTAGTACTGATCTTGGAAAAACAATTTAAATTATTCAAAGATTCTTTTAGTAAGGTTTCACTAAACAGATACAAGTCTTCAATAAATAATTAAGTAGGTCCGGTTTTATTTCTAACAATAAAATGTATTCTAGTCTAACAGAAAAGCACTAAAATTTCCAACTGGTGGTAACATAATGAACTACAGATGTAACTAATGTAGTTGTACAAATTACGTACCGAAACTAAGATATAACGATAATATTATATTGTGTTTACATTAGCAATTAACCTCCTCGACAACAGCGAAGATACTCACAGACTTAAACGTTTTAAAATACTAGACTTACCACTACGTTTTTGTTAATCATTTAAATATTTTTTTCTTTTCTACTTCAACTACTAATCATCGGCATCTCATAATTAGGCATTGTTATTATGTCTATCATCGTCATCATCTCCAGCTTCAACAACTTTGTGTTTCAAGATGTTGATTCACAGTTCATCAAGTTTAGTTTTGTACATACATATACATACATATTTTTCTTCACAATAATTAGTCTTGTTGAAACACACTACTTAGTGTGGTTTATATTTTAATTCTAAGGACATTACTGAGACTGTCTCGTCTTTGCTTAAAGTTTTTGTATTTATAAACTGATTGTAAAAGAAATACACTGTTACAAAAGAAAAAATATTGTGTTTTATTAGCTAAACGTCCAACAAAAAAAAACCAAATTATATACAAAACCTTGCTCAAGAAAATGACTTAAAGGAAGTGTGGAATGAAAAAATAAAATAAAGTATCGATTTTCGTTAAAAATATAGTTTGAAATGTGCGCTTTAAAATGGCGTTAGAATCATGTTGCGATGTCACCTAGAAAATATTTTATTAATTTTTTTGTGATTGTATGTTTAAGCTGATTTTGCCATCTGTCACGAAATTTTACAAAATTATTTTCCCATTCGATTAATATTTTACTGTGATTTATTATGGCCAACTATTTTTTCACACAGCCGTCTCTCTTTTATTTATTCATAGGTTGGCAGTATAACCTAAAAGTTTATAACCATTATTTTTGTTGTGGTCTGTTTTTGTTTTCACTCGTGTTTTTGTTTCTCAAACTTTAAACGCGAATATCTGAAAACGTCATTTTTAGAACTTTACGTACCTTTTTCTCGCTTCCACACAAAGTACAAGGCTGAAATTTTTATGAAGTATGTTAATCGGCCAGCTCTATTAAATGAACGTGCCGTTTTTAAAAATATTGAAAATTGTGGGAGTAAACAATTTTTCGGTGATTTTTCGATGAAAAAAATGGTCTCTTTTTAAAAAATTGTGAAAATCAAAATGCTTACTAGAATTAAATACTACACTTTATATTATGTAGCAAAGAGTGGCTTTTCATACAAAAAATTGTAGCTCTAGCTGTAATGGTTGCTTAGAAAAAGGTACAAACATTAACATTGCTTAGGATAGGGATCCACACACCCCTTAACCTAATGGTTGACTGCCAGCTCATCTACCCACATTACTCTAGGTATGACCCCCCCCCACCCCCAACACACAAACATATGAAGATAATAGCCAGTATTTCTTTCTTTGCTATAATTTTCCTACCGAATACTTTTTATAAAACAGAAAACCACCGGGTTGGTCTAGTGGTAAAATCGTCGCCGTGAACCAGCTGTTTAAACAGCTAATGGTTGGGGTTCAGTTAATCAAACTTTCTCTGGAATATTCGGCCTGAGTCTGTACAAGACTACACCTCATTTACACGTCATACATATCATCCTCATCTCATTGGGTCAAGGGGTTGCTTATTGTTCTACATTAAACAGATTGCATGTTATTTTAGAGGAAATTATATTATTCTGTTTTAATTTTTCCACTATGTGTGTGTAGCTGATCCATTAATCTGTTTTCTTGTTACTTATCATCCCATAGTACTACAGTTGCATAAATATTTATGATTCAGGTGTCTTAATGCTATTTAGCAGTCAAGATTGTAATATATTCAAATCTTGTAAAATCAATACTTCCTTTTTGAAGAGCTTAGTTTCTTTTTTAATACTTGGAAAAATTATATTAAATTTTACGTAGTAACTTTTTTTCAGGTAGTTACTTTTATACGGATGTAAATACTAATCAGAGGTTACTTGTCTACTTTATTGGTTGAGTTCAATTAACCATATTCTCTCTGAAATGGTCGGCCTGAGCCTGTACAAGACTACACCTCTTTTGCAAGTCATACACATCATCCTCATCTGATTGGGTCATGGGGTTGATTATTGTTTAAATTGAACAGATTGCTATGTACACACATTAGTCAAAAAATAAAAAAACTTAAATTATCACTTTTTCTCACCTTGGTAAGTTAACCACCACCACGTGGCATGACTGAGCCCGCCTGCCACTTTGACCATGACACCAATAAAAGGTAAAAATAACAAAATAATTAAAACTGAAATATAAATTTCCTAATAAACTTACCCTATGAATAGTTTCTTCAAAGTTGGCACCACTGCCAGGTGCTTTCTGTAAGTACCCAAGTCTATCGTAATCCATTGGTGGCAGCACAGTTGGAGGGGGATCAAGTGCTTCAGGCGTACCAACCTAAAAACAAACAACATATTCGATTCATTAAAATAATCTAATATTATTATAATTTCATACATAATTATTTATTTGTAAAAATATCCATAAAAATGCAATAAATTACATAGAAAATTTTAATGGATTCGCAAAACGATACATTTCATCAGCACGGTCACGTTTAAATGACATATTTTCAATGTCAAAACTATTATTCTGAAGAACACTTCAGAAACAGTACAAATAAAAATAGTCTTTACGAAGTAAAAAATAAAAAAAAACTACATTTCTACAGACTTAACGACTCGACTGAATTTAAAATGCAGTACGGTATTTCTTTTATAAGTTGTTTCGTATTCCAACGTAATTAAAAAGAAATTTCGCTAAAAGCTAAATGCACTTAACAAAGCCAGCATTTGAAAATGGTTTTTAAAGACAAATGGCGAGAGGAAAAGTTTGATTGGTCTGTTGCTTTCCTAATACTAGTACTAGTACAGTGGTACCCGAGTTCTCTTCTTTAACTTTTCTTTATGCCCTTTTTTTGTTTAGTTCGTTTACGCTTCCGGCTTACCACAAACTTTACTGCGATGGACGTAGCACCTGCATTTATTCCCTTTTATACGCGAGTTTCTAACAAAAAAAATCTGTTTTTTCGATTTTCTAACTAAAAGTTTTCAGCAACAAAATGTTAATAATAAAAGTCTTAAATGACATGAATCAGCAGAGTTTTTAATCTATCATGACATCATTAAATGTGTTAAATAATTATTGTTCCTGACATGAAATATTACAGATTGTTTAAGGAACATTACAAAAAATACTAAACCCAAAAAAAGTTAAGGTTATCTCTGATAAAAACAGTTCAGAAAATGTTGACAAATTTTATTTTATTTTGAGTTTTAAATAGCACCAACGGCTTGATTCATTAGTCATTAGGCGTATACTGAGTTTTAAGGTGCTAGTTTCAACCCCCAGACCTTTCGCTTCGTAGTACAAACTGGAAAATAATCTAAATTTTATTTCAATGTACTGAACTTCAAAATATTTAACTATTTAATGAACCAAAATAGTTTTTTTGTTTTACGTCTGACTCTTTTGCAATTGCTGCTAATGCAGACGGTGAGAAGAATGATAGATGAAGACGAGTGATGAAAAAATTCCAGACCTAACCTGGAATCGAACCCGGGACCCCGGCGTAGAAGCCAGTTGCGCAAACCACTACGTCAACGGGCCGGCCTAAATAGTACTAATAAAAAACCTTAATTATATTCTGATTTAAAACGCAGAAACTAGTCGAATATAGGCTATTTTAAATGAAGATTCTGTTAGTCTTAAAAATAATTCTTCTGCACGGGTTAAACACTTTTAACATGGTTGTAAAAAGGTTTCGGCATGCTGCAAAAAAATCTGTAAATCTGTAAATAAAAATTGGCAAAAGCCGTAAAAATGATCAGCCAATTATAAGATTGAAGCATTTAAGAACAGAAGAGGTAGAGGTGTAAAAGACACTACTCAGAGTTATCTCCTCTGAAGTAAGGAATTTCATTCTTCACCCAGAGTTGATGAAGTGAATGTGTCATTTGCAGGGTGAAAAGTAGATGATTTTTAGAGGGCCTGGCATGCTGATAAGAATACTTTCCCACTTAGTGAATAAAGCATGGTAAACCATTTCATTCCTCGTTTTACTACGTAAAACCTCTAGAGGTTCAAACCAGTCTTTCGGCTGCTGACCTGAACAACAATTTTAAAATCTCTATTTTGTTAACCTTCGTTTATTTTAAGTAACAGTCTATTTGTTACTTCCTTTTGAAAGTCCTGCAGTTAATTAATGTGCTTATCAAAGCCATAATATCAATTATAAATAAATTTTTCATCTAATTTACTATTTGTTAGTATTGTACAGTCGTGGATAAAATTTAACAAAGTAAACATAATAACACATCGGTATTAATCCGATAATTCTCATAATCGGCTTAGTACCCGAATGTTTGTTGAATGCCAGTAGTTATTTCCTCTAACATGTAATGTGTTATAATAACAACATAATTTGGGATTAATTGAAAATACAATTTTAAAGTATGTAACACTTACAAAGAAACGTCCAACATTCAACATAAATACTATATGACTTCTTCGGAAAGGGTTACAATTTTTAAATATATGTAAATAAAATTATTTCAACTCACCGAGTAAAGAAATTTATCTTACGTGACAATTTTACCAAGTCGTTAATTTAATTTTATATCAGACAACATTAATACAACGTATAAAACAAGTCTACGTAATGAAAATAGTTTAATGTAAAAGAAAAACTGTAAAATATAAATTCATAAAATACATATTAAATAAATGAACTAAAAGGTATGAATTATTGTAATAATTCGAATATGGAATGGCACACAAGGGACATGTCAGAAAATACTTCTTTACCTCATAATTCTCATTTTTTTACATCGACAGCTGATTATTATCACATCTTTTAATATTTAAAATTACTGTATTACCCTATCTGACGAAGATAGTAATTATTTATGAAAAGAAATACGGTAGATTTGTATCTCGATATTATAATATAAACAAAAATACTCTAACACATACAAAATATTTTTAATTTCAAAATGACAAAAATATGAAAAGATTTAAAAATGAATATAACAGATGAAGAAAAAGAAAGAGTAGTAGTCTATTGGTATATAGCAAGAGTAACTCTGAATGCTGGTGCTTTTTTATATAAAATTTTATTATCAAAAAATATCCATCCGTCAGACAGATAGAAAAAGTCAAAGAATCATTCACCAAAAAACCTCACACAACCGTGAATTTACATTTTAATCAACACCTGAAGCGAAAACATCTGAAAAAATATAGGATACTACTATTTTATGTATTAAAGCTTAAATACGGTTTTAAAAAAAAATCTTGAAGCACCTTTGCGCCATTATTAGAATGAGAGAATAATGACTTTTTTTTAGAGAATGGATATAAAAAATTATAAAAATTAAAATTCTCTCAAAAATATTACACATAAATTAATGAGAAAAATAATTTTTTTACAATCTGCATAATCTGTGAATTTATTACATTTAATTGATATAATTTTCAGTAGTAACGTTAAAAAAACTGAAGTGGTGAGGGAGATTGGTGAAGCGAAGAGAAAGCCAAGCCAGACTTGCAGACAAAGCATGAAAAGCTCTTAAAAAAGGTGAACAACCTTGTGAAAGTATAGTTAAGAGGAGGGCCGCGTTTTTAATTTTTGGAACCAAGAACTGTCTAGTGATAAAAAAGGTGCATATCATTAACGTAAAATCTCGCAAGGAATATTCTAGTGCTAAAATATATCTTTTATAAAATTTATAAAACCAAATATTATACAAATATTTCAGCAACCAACAAAATTTGTTTTACTCTTCATTCCTCAGAGGCGTCATTTGCTTTCCATTTAGATTTACATTATATTTTTATTTCACACTTTCTGAAGTGAAAAGATTTCGGTAGAAAAAGTTTTTACAAAAGAAAAATATATTTTTAACATAATAAATTAAAAATAAATATTACAGCATTTAGTTAAGTACCGTATAACGTATAACCGATTTTGATCCTGTCTTCTCACAACGGTTATAATTTCGTGCGGTCAACTAAACAATATTAAACGATACAGCGAAGTAATTGATTTTAATGAGGTTTCTTTCGGAAAACCTAAGACCTTCGCTAAACCTAGCATTATACAAAAAACATGTTATCAAGAGAGCTTTAGCATTTAAATTATCTTTGCACTATTTGATTTTTTCCGTAGATTTAATTTTAAATATGTTAATTTTAAGTAAACCGTTTTTGACGTGGTTTATATACCGTATATAGTTTATTAAGTGTACTTAATAAACTAAATGTGAGATAAAAAATGTAAAATACAAAACACCTGTATTTAGTAGTTATAAATTGGGTTACCATAAGGTGCTAATTTAAAAATAGAACAATTTTTTGAACCAGAGTATTTACTCTAATTAATTTTCCAGAGGTACCAATTTTACAATCTCAATCACACTTAATATTTAGACTACCCAAAAAAAAACACACATTAATACAGAACCGTAGTAGCAGCAGAAAATAAATACAGGAACACGAACTTTGTCGCCCTTAACATTGGAAACCAAAGTAAATTAGTACTACATTAGTTTTCCCACCAAGAAGTGAATATAAGAAAAATTTGGTATCTTTAATTTGTAAATTATAAAAATAACTTTGTATGGTAAAGATTTTTAGTAAAATAATGAAGCAAAAATGGCCTGAAAGTAAATTAAAAAAAAATATATTCTGTATTCAGACACTATACAATACGGTACAATAATCCAAAAGTTTAACTATTTTTTTGAATAAACAAATAAAAAATTTCTACACAGAAAAATTTCTTTAAAGAATACGTCCAAGTGGATAAATCGGCAGTTGAAAAATAATTAGAAAATTAATAAACTAGAGAACAAACTTACGTAACATTGGATAAAAAATAGCCTACGTAAGAATTACATAAAATACACAGAACGAGAGGTAACGTAGAAATTAAAATTTTTAACAAATAATACGGTATAATAAACATAATGCAATTTAAAAAAAAAACTATTTAGCCTACATGAGTAATAAATATGTGAACAACGGAAAATAGAATAAACCACAGAAGTGAAATTTTTATGTTTTATAAAATCCGTACAATAAAAATTATTATTGAATTTTTTAGGCATTAATTTTTCTTTTTGAAATTAGATATCTAGCCTACTCCATATTCTTAGTACGCGACGACGTGGTAAATTTCGTATTACATTTGCTGTATTAGAAGATTGACGTGGTTTGTTAATTTTCTGTTAAATTTTGAATATTTGGTTTTAGCAGCCTCTGTTACAAAAATGATTTTCAAGTCAGAATGCAATGTTAAACGAAATCCTTTATAATAACAAAAGCTAATGCTTTTTAAAACACAAAACTTGAATTGTTAACGAATACACAATACTAACTCATGTAGTGATTTTTTTGTTTTCAATTTTTATTACGGTACTGTACATGGAGCTGCACAATATCCGTAATATTTAAAAGGCGGTGGGGAATTTTACTTTAAGAAGAAGAGGTACCCAGTGGTACACTCTCCGTTCATAACTACGGGTGTTGTCCGTTAATCAGACCAAGAGGTCTCTACTAAATTTTCGCTTTAATTTCACAGTTGCGAAGTTCCTTGTAGCTAGATCACGGGCTAATTGGTTTAGATGGTAATCTAGTCGTGAAATTTACTATAGAAGGACGCGGTTAGTTCCTTTACTGTAGGAATTTTAGAGGGTTTTATTGTTTACGTACAAAGGAGAATTAGAAGCAAGTTTTAAGAATTTTGATTGAAAGCCTGGATCGACTTTTAGTTACTCTCTGCCGCTACTCCAAAGAGCTGAACACCATAAGTCTAGATTGGTCTCAAAAGGGTTTTGTACATCAAAATTTTAGAACGGAATTCAATTTTGATCGAGGGTTAATAAAGCAGAAGAGTAGCTTCTGGTGGCGGTTCTAAACGTTTTGTACAAAGATGATGCTTCCAAGTTATTCGCCTGTCAAGCCACAAGCCGACATTTTATGTAGTGAAATGAAGTAATTTTAACACAAAATGTCTTCATTTTATCATTTTAAAATTCCCGTATTATTAAGTGAACACTATAATTTCAGTGATACAAATCAAGTTCAATAATAATATGTAAAATAGCTTGTAAAGAAATTTATGGGAGAAATATTCGTACATTACAACATGCGTGGTATTTCATCATTAAATACAGGAAATTTACTGTAAATGGAATCAAATTGTAAAAGCAATTTGAAAATGATATTGCTGATAATATCGATTTATTACTACTTTACCACATACAGTATATATAATACCACTACGTATATTTCTCATGTTTAAAATGCGTTAGTATGTTTGTATATATACCATATGTATATATATAACAGATAAACTTCGGAGAAGTAGATTACTAAGTTACTAATTTACCTTATAAAGAGAGGTTTAAAATCGAACGTTCTAAATTTGGGATTATATATTAAATGATCTGAATAATTTGGTGACGTTAATAGTGTAATCTCCATACCGTAATAGTTCAATCAATACTAGGCCTACGTTATCAAAAATTAAAAGAGTTAAATTTTAATATAAGCCATAGTTATATTTACCACGATACTAAATTCGTTTTATCGAATTCTTCGAATTGTTATTTACGTACAATAATTTCACATATGTTTATTTTTCACTGTTATTTAAACAACGTATAAAATACAAAATAAATCTTAATGCATTCTGTGCAGTGTATATTATTCAATCCTATTGTAAAAATCTTTAATTTTTCACTGATCTGTTACAGCTACTTGTTTTTACTTTTATTGCCTATATGAACACATAGGAAGGAAAGTATTGTTTTCATGTTGATTTTTTACCAGATATACACGTTTTCAGACCCTTAACCCCGAAAACATGCTTTATGCGATTGGTCTGAGTGTGTGTGTGTGTGTGTGTGCGCGCGTGAACAAAATATATCAAGAACAGAACATTGTACAAAGTTAAATCTTCAAACTTAAGTTCGGTACTGCTAGAGGACCCAACACGAACATTTTCATCAAAATCGGTCAACCAATAACAGGTCGGTCAACAAACAGGTTGAGTTTTATTTTGCGGCATTCACTTACGATTAAACACAGGTTCACATTGGCAAGAGAATGTCGTATGAGTGTTTCACATCAGATTTTTGTTTGTTGAAATGATTTAAAGACTTCCAGATTATTTGCAATTGATCTCAAAATAGAATAATTATTATGACAAGTTACAATTTTCTATGTAAAATTTATATCTTTTACTGAATGATAACAAAATTTAAATTTTATACTAATTAATAGTACTGAGTAAACAAAGGAATTTAAATAACTTATTAAAATAATAGATCAATGATAATAAAATATACTAGTAATATAGATATAATTACAAATGATTACGTAAAGAAGAAAATCATAAATAAAAGAGAGACTTAAAATAAGATTAAAGTCTGTGACAAACAGTTTAGTTTTCAATCTGTCACAAAACACAAATACGGATCTAAAACTTTCATTAGTACCAACGTATCACAGAAATTAAAATACAATGGAAATGCAAAGTTAAAGACGAGTATCTACTGTAAGTCCTATGTAATTCTAATAAAAACAAAAACGGAACACAATCTAAAATCAAAGGATTAAACCAACTGAGGACATACTAAATCTAAGAGATTTAAAAGGAATACATTAAACTATATTATTTTCTAATGTTTCTCCAACAGACGACTTCGAATGTATCATAGCAACTTTATTCTTTGATAGACCAAAGCAGTTCAATATCATTATGAAATGGTTCTCGTATCAATAATAACTTAAGTAAATGAAGGAAAACATATAAATTTTACCATTTTGCTATAACTTAAGCTGCTTATAAGTAATTGAAATTACAAACAAAAACAAATTAATTATGTATTAGTCATATAACTATATCAGTGCCGAGTTACCGAGCTTCGCTTGGTTGCAGATTATACGATCGATTTCCGAAAAGAACGGTAATACAAATTATTTGATAATAGATAAGCCATTGAAGGAGTTCTGACGTAGTCTTTACATTTAACCCTTTCAGTACCAACGTCCAGAAAACAGGACATCGATATATGTTATACTGTAATAACATCCGGTTTACCGGACGTCCGTAAGTTATGCATAAAATGCCAAAGTCCGGATAACCGAACATTTCCAAAAACCTTTTAAACAAAAATTAATGGAAAAATGTATTTTGAAGCCGCCTCTGTGGCGTAGTGACTTGCGCACTAGCCAATAAAACGAAAGGTCCAGAATTCAATTCCCGGCTAGGATCAGGAAATTTTAACACGTTAAAACCACCGTTAAGGTACCAAAGCCCACAATAGTTGCTAATGACCAAGCTGTCGATGTGACTTTAAATAAACTAAAAAGATATTTTGAATATTTTTAGTGTTAGAACGATTTTTTATAAACTCAAAAAAAAAATTAATTTTTAACAGGAAATTTTATTTTTCTGTAACGTTGAAATTTTGGTCGGCAATGGCAGGCTTACGCCCGCAAGTTTTCGAAATAAGGGCTGGCACTTTTTGTACACCCTTATTCAAATTAAATGCCACTTAAGATGAAACTTTTAATACTGTTTCGGCACTGAAAGGGTTAAAATACCGTGTATTTGTTTACTACATCATCTGTTATTGTTTATTAAACGCCAAGCCAACTGCTGTGAGCACTGGGCTACGCAAGCGCATACTTGATTTCGACCCTGCATACCCCTCCGACCTAACGTTAAATGTACAGTCAGTGTTGTTGAAAATTGACAACACCCATTGTATTTTGCAGGCATGCTGTTCCATTGATGATTACATACGCTGCACTATTGCAGTACATACAAGACTATACTAATGCAAACGCACGTTTAACCCAGCGCTCTCCTTAAAAAACTAAGACTACATCTGTAGCCAGCCAATTGTTCTAATTATAATTTTTAATTTAGCGAATTAACGATTTTCAGCAAATATGAGACCTAACACATCAATTTGTAGACCCTGAAAACCCCTACACACGAATTTTCAGGAAAATCCTTACAGTCGTTTTCGAGAACACTTGGACATAAAAACATATATACGCAAGGTTGTCGTATAATATTATAGAATACGTTAGTATATTAGCAATATCTATACGATATCTACGTATAATATATTATCAATATATTACTAATATCTAAACATTAGTATCTTGTAAACGTGTAGATCCGGTGAAAACTCGATTTCGAAAAATCGACATGAAAACAATACTTTTCTTCCTATATATTCATATAGGCAAGAGAAAGTAAAAATACATTGCAAAATTTAACCTTCTTGTAAATATAAGTGGAGAATAATATATTTTCTACACATCGCTGAGTTTATTATTTGGAATTTAAAAACCATACAGGTGTGTAATGAGAATGAACGAAAAAATTATAATGTCTGTGGTAAAGTGAATCTTTTGATATTTAAAGGAAACGTACTTTCATAAAATGAAAGGAACTGATATTTGAAATAAAATAAATATAGATCTACAAAGAAGGAAAATAAAGTAGAAAGAAATTCCTAATTAAGGAGGAAGACCAACGACTAGGAGGCTGTGTTTAATTAGGCTGTTTGTCTGTTCATTAAAGAGATACTTTAAGGTTCTATAGAGTACACTGTTCGAAATAAAGGTTTATTAAAAAAAAAATCAAGACAAATTTAATTTCAGCGGATGTGGGTAGATCGTAATTAAGAAAGTACGAAAAAGTAAAGGTGATAAACAGTGGCTTTCGCGTAAAACGGCTGGTATGCGGGTGATCTTAAAAACTTGGGAAAATCAATAATTAGGCCTTTAGGTTAAGTGGCAATTTACTGTACTGCGGAGATTTTCAAATGGAATAAAGAATTTATATCTAAGATTAAGATATAATTTATAAAAAATAAAGATATCACAACAACGGGACCGAATTCATTACCCAAAAATTATAAATGAAATCAAATCGTTCCACCCAATTTTTGTCATTCAACAAAAATTAATAAATAAAATATTGAAAGATACGCGAATTATTCCCGAACTCTCCAAAACGGGAACCGATCAGTATTTAAAAATCGGGGATTTTTTTAAAATTATAATTTTTCAATATTAGTTTTTTGTAATTAAACAATAAAGTACATAAGAAAGTCATACGTTCCTTAAAAAAATATACGGCAGATCTACTTTACACAAAATTAATTATTCATTCTAAATATAACAAAAAAGAAAAACGAAAAACTAGTCCATTAGTCCTAAATTCCTAAATATTTCTTCAATTTTGCATTTTTAACATTTAAAGTTCATTGAGGGATTCCATAAAATTTATAATTGTTATTATTTAAAGACTAATACTAATCATGATTATTAGCAGCCACGTTGTATTTTAACTAGACCTGTGAGATTATAATGCAATTAAAATTGTCAGTAACCTAGCCGAAAAATAAACCTGAGACTTTCGCCTGTGAGGTAAAACACGTTACTCATTAAGGCACTGTGCCGAACAGAATATAAAATAATAAAATTGTAAACATTAGGTATTACAAATCGCCGCCGCGAACCAGCTGTTTAACAACTGATTTTCGGAGACGAAGGTACTGTGGTTCAAATCCTAGTAAAAGTAGTTAATAATTTTATACAGATTTTAACACCAGACAGTGGTTAACGGTTTACTCAGATTGTTGGGGTTCAATTAACCATACTCAAAAATGATCGGCCTGAGTCTGTATAAGAGTACACCTCATAAAATCACTCTCATCTCATTGGGCTTGCTCTTAAATTGAACAGATTGCAACGTACCCACATTAGGTATTAAAAAAAACTTACATAATCGTTTTAGTTTGAAATTATATATATATATATATATATATATATATATATATATATATATATATATTCGGCCGAATAACCGCGCGCGGCATGGTTGATGAAATAGTGAAATAGTTGACGTGGGCTGCGACCATATTTGTTATGTTATATGTGTGTTATGTATAGTGTACTTACTATACATGTATAGTATAGTATAAATAGTGTATGTGTATGTATAGTTCCTGAGGGTGTCTCCGAGAGAGACGAAAGATCTCGAATGAATGTAATACTCTGAGGTGAGTGTTATATTTAATTAGTTTTGTTTTGGCTGTTCATTATATATCATATATGTAGTGGTGCAAACAAAGGAAAAATAATTTTTAATAAAATAATATAGCGTATATATATATAATGAACAGCCAAAACAAAACTAATTAAACATAATACTCACCTCAGAGTATTACATATTAGACTCAGAGTATCACATATAATTTTAAGAATACTAAAGTAAAAAAAAACCAATATAATTTTACATTATTAAATATTTATTTCGGTCAACACCAACATAATGAAAGCTTGCTCGCAGGAGCCCATCACACAAACTGAAACACTTAAAGCTATTTTATTACAATCTAGAAACTAAATGATTATTCATCTTAGTCATAACTGTTCCTAATTGTACTGTATCGAGACCAAGGCGAAAACCGCTTTGGTGGTTCGGTTTTTAGCGTAGTAGAATGCTAAGGTGAAAAACCAAAATTCAATCCCTGGATAAATTTCAAAAAGTATCTTAATTAATATGTTAACAGGATATACTAAATACAATTCAGCTTTTAATCACGTAGGTACTATCTACGATTCCAAGCTTTAAAAAAACAGTGTATGATCAGCTAAGAAATGGTAACCTGATTATATTTTCAAAGAAAACATAAAACGGCTAAAGGGTAAACACTTGACGGTCTAATCAGAAGTACTTGGTTCCAGTTACGTAGAGGTAAAGGTGAAGGTAAAGAAAAGGTCAAAATCCTACATTTCTTTCTTCCCAAATCGTTTAAACAAGAGATAGAATGTAGTGAGTACCTCCTTTTAAATACTAACATGTATATCGAATAAATTTTCGTTTTGTTCCCTCAATCAAAACAAGACAGAATGACCAACGAGTGTTGATGATCACATTTTTTATATTAAAGCACTGCAGTGTAGTGAATCGAACTAAAAAAGTTTTTTGGATATTTGAAAAAATAACTTTAATACGGAAAAAGAGCAGTACGGATAAAACTTTTCCTTTAATTCCCATTGATCCCTTTTCCTCCTGATTTGTTACTTCGATTTAAATCGGTACAGAAAGCGTTGTCACAGCCCCCTTGGGAAAGGACCAGGAAGAACACATAAACCGCGCGACCCAGCGATAAATCGTTAACAAGCGCCATACTCTGATGGTGCCGCTGCTGCTACTGCTACTACTACTTTTACTACTGTTTTACTACTAGTTCAATATACCACTATAAACGAACTGTTGCTATTTCTCCTACTTTACTCAACACGTTAGGTCGCTAGTTTCGGATGGAAGAGCTCAAACCCTTTTTGTGTAGCAACCTCTGAATTTCCTAATGCAGTTGTGCTCTCACCTTTAATCGAATCCTTCAAATTCTATGACTGGTTAAACGAAATCGAAACTGGTTTGATTAATTTTTATAAAAAGTATCTGAATACATCCTCTGCAATAAAAAAAAATGAAAATTTTCAATTTATTTCGTTCCAGGTACCCTTAAAATGAAAACAAACGTTTCTACTAGTTTCAATTTCCGAGAATTCCTGTTCAAAATATTTCACTCATCGCATTCTCCTAATAAACAAACCATTGCTGCGACCATTTCTATACTCTGTCCAACAGTCGGAAGATACCATTGCTTATATGGCCGGAGCACTGTTACGTACTGTGTTAAAAATATTCACTCACGCTATGAACATAAAAGTTTATCTCATTGTAGGCTATATTGTACTTATGATATTGAAACAAATTATGTTTACGATTAAAAATGTTTACGTTATCTGAAATATTTATAATTATGTGACAGAATTGTTATTACATTTGTAACTGTATATAACTATTTGTAAGGTAATGTACAGCATTTTTAATTTAAAACATTAAATTTAATTAAAAGATAAAATTAAATTAAACATTTTTTTATTCTTTCATAATCTATATTACTGCCCTTAACAGACAGGTGGAGTGTCAGTTTATTTACACTCAATCTGTTCGTTGCGGGGCTAAAATAAATAGTTCTGTTTCTTATCACATGGTCAGCCAATTAAATGACTGAATCATTTACGAACAGAAGAGGTAGAGGTGCAAAAGACACTTATCAGAGTTGTCTCCTCTGAAAGTAATGAATTTCATTATACAGCCAGACCCTGTGGTGAATGAAGTGAAGGTGTCATTTGCAGAGTGGAAAATCTGTGCTTTTCAAAGGGCCTGGCATGCTGATAAGCGTAATTTTTCACTCAGTGAGGAAGGCAATTGTAAACCACCTCACTCCTTGTTTTACTTAGTAAAACCTCTAGAGGTTCAAACCAGCCTTTTGGCTGATGACCTAAACAATAACAATCTATATTAATCAATTTCATCACCATAGGCCTATAAATTCTATAAATGTTCTACAAATGTAGCTATTTTTATTTATTTTAAAGTATTTAATTTTTTAAATTTTAAATACTGCATCTTTTAATCGAATATTGGGGCCGAACATTATTATTTAAATAATAGTCACTAATTATTTTAACTTTAGTTTAAATTACAATTACAACTAACACTTAAACTTTATAATTAAATACTGCGTATGTTTGCAAGACAGATAGTAGCGGAGAGCGTATTGTTCTATACAACCAATGTTAAATTGGAATCGCCTGTCTTTCCCACAGTCTCAAGTGACTATTGGATGTAGTACAGACTACCACTCTACAATGTTACAATATAATCAACTTTAATAACAAATTATCATAGGATGGGATATGGTATAAATAATATAACAAATTGGATGATCAGCCGATGGCTACCTTCTAGACTTGTAACTCACTTTTAGTGATGCTTGAGTTTCTTAAAAAAAACTCTGAAATTTTAATACAGAAAATAATACACTATTAGAAAATTAATTATTTAAATAACTTATCACAGTGAATATCCGTGAGATAATATTTGTTTCAGATAAATATTGAAGTATTTTAAATTAACAGAGTTCCGTCTTAAACTTGATAGTTAAAATAATTATGAAGTTTTAATTATGGTTTAAACCGTACAGTTATTAAACGAACGCTTAGCGTTATACTCAATGAATGAATCTAATGTTCTTTTCTTATTCCTAAAATAATCAAGAGTCTATAACTATATGTTATTTATAATTCACTAAATACATATTAAAGTATGTATCTATAAACTGTATATTTTATATAATAATAAATAAAGAAAAATCTGGTGTGAAACACTCACACGACTTTCTCTTGGCAATGCAAATAATGAACCATAAACCTAACATTAGTAATAAAACATTAGAAATAAACAAAAAACTAACCTCAAAATACGTAACCTAATTTTAATCATGAGTGAAAGACGCAAAATGAAAATCAACCTTAGTTTGACATAACAGGGAAAATCACTCTTTCACGCTAAAGTAGGCTCTGTACAGAAAAATGCTTTAAATAAAAGTTATAGATCTTTTAATTTCCTATAAATGTAACTATATACACTTTTGTCGTAAAATCCATACTAAGGTTGAAATCTTAAAAAAAAAATTCCAAATTTTCATGAAAAAAAACCGAAAATTACTAATTACCGCTAAACTAAGCGTTAGAAAAAAAATGTTTGAGATAAAAGTTGTAGGATTTTAAATTATCTACAACTTTTATTACATACATTTTTGCGCTAAAATGTATATTAAGGCCGTAATCTAAAAAAAACATTTTTTTTCTACGAGAGCACAGCCTCCCCAAGAATTTTAGCAGACCTGGCACCTACCTTACCTTACCTTGTAGAACATAACAAATGTAACAAATAAGGCGATTTTAAAAACAAATCGTAGGAGCCATTTTTGAGAAATTCGCAGAAAAGTGAAAAATGACACTAATAAACTACTACTTCCGGTTGACCGATTTTGATGAAAATTTTCGTGAGGTTCTCTAGTAGTACCCAACTTAAGTTTTAAGTTTCAACTTCGTACGATGTTCTGTTCTTAAGATATTTAGTTCAACTACACACACACACGCACGCATACACACAGACCAATTGCTAAAAACATGTTTTATGGGTTCAGGGGGTCTGAAAACGTGTAGATCCGGTGAAAACTTGATTTCGAAAAATTGACATGAAAACAATACTTTTCACACTTTTCTTTCTATATATTCATACAGGCAAGAGAAAGTAATAATAAATCTTTAAAATTATTGTTATCAGCTGCGCTGTTACAGACTGAACGTCTGAGGTTTAATTCACAGTTTCGGAGTTCTGGTAAATTTTCACTGTCAGAAAAGCCCACAGTGAATAAAGCGTAACCACTAGTGACAATATCTACGTAGTTAAAAAATAAATAATAATTATTTCAGCAAAGTGTTTTCGAGCAATTACTATTCTGCTCCCCACTAAGTGGTTAGTACACGTTAAAAAACTAACAGCTAACTACTATTTAAGAACTATAGAACAAAAAACATGACAGAAAGCTATTTTTAAAAACTGTGACAATATAACCTTAGGATTCTGCAACTTTATAAAAAACATTGAAATTAATGTTTCCTCAAGCGACAATCTACACTTTAAAGCGTAAAATAAATCAGCAAACTGTCCACTGAACAGTAGAAAATGAAACAATCGTCCGCACTGATATTTGAAAAACAGATTTTGAGTATCACACTTCATTTTTACGTTATTGTTCCATTATTATAAATTTTTGATATTGAATTTTTGATTGATTGAATTTTTGATTTGATTTTTGATTTTTATACGTCCTGAAAATTTCCATGTATAATACGATGCGTTGATAACTTACTTAATAGCGCAAAAAAAAAGAGTTGGGTTTCAATACAAAATATGTATTAGAAAAAGAAAAACCTAAAGTAACATTTATCTTTCACACTAAGTAGATGTAAAAATAGAAAAGTAAAAGAGTCTTAAATCACAAACGATTTTAATTTAGAACTAAATGAATACTAATCTCTTTCATTAACAAATTACTACCGTTTTAACAGTGAATGTTAATTAGAAAAGAAATTCTGTTACTATAGTTTTTCAATTCTAACTTTAAAATTGAAAATTTAACTGCAAGTTGCTACACAAAAAGTAAAGTACTTGGTATTAGATCTATAATTCAAAATCTCAGTTTATGTTGTTTCACAGCTAAGTTTCTTAAGTAAACTTAAATATTTAAATTAGGAAAATCTGAAATATATATTTTTCAATTAATATTTATTAAGAGAGTAGTGTTTTATTTTTAATTGTAAATTTTTAATCTAGAAATTTTTCATATTATTCTGATGTTAACTTTTGGAATTTTAGTGTTATAAGTTATTTCCTGTGCAGTTTTTTTAAAATATCAATCAATTAAGGAATTTGGTAATTCTTTTGCTTATTTAAAATCTGACCCACCGGGTTGTTATAGAGGTAAACTCGTCGCCGCGTTCAGCTGTTTAACAACTGATTGTCGGAGACGAAGGTTCCTGGTTCAAATCCTAGTTAAGGTAGTTACTTTTATACGGATTTGAATACTAGACAGCGGTTACTGGTGTACTTTGATGGTTGGGGTTCAATTAACCATACTCTCTCAGGAATAGTCGGCCTGGGTCTGTACAAGACTACACCTTATTTACACGTCATACACATCATCTTCATCTCATTGGGTCATGGGTTGCTGAGTGTTCTGGATTGAACAGATTGCAGCGTACACACATTAAGAATTAAAAAAAAACAATTAAAATTTAATCGGATCCTACTACCTCTTTTTCTTCAACAAATGTACAAATTACCACAATTACTCTCCCCGACTTAAATTCAGAATTAATGGCGTTATAATGCTGTAGGCTATGTCATTAAGTAGGCCTATATATTTTATTGTTGGTGGTTAATCCAGCTATATATTTTGTTTTAATGTACGATAACTAGAAATTTGTAAAACATTATTTAACATAATCGGTGTAAGTGTAATTGTAAGTGAAACTTTACATTCAATTTTCTCGAAATTTAGTATTTCAGGTTTTCTTCATGATAAAATCCTTATAACTTTCTTTATATAAATGCGCTATCTTGATGATTTTTTTTCCACTGTATTCAGAATTTATTGCTCTTTTATTTGTAGGTTGGCCATGTTGAAACTTATTATAGGAGTTTTTAAAAAATGAAAAAAAATGACGTTATCTGTATTTTTGGGGGAAAATATTTAAAAAAATAATTTTCTCTCCATTGTAAAGTAAAATGTATAAATAGAACCTTAAAAAAGAGCATAATTTTCTGATTATTTTTACATAAAAACCAGGTCTGTACCTCTAAAATTAACTAAGTTATAAGCAAATAACGAAGATATGATTTTCCCCTCCACCCTTATATTTGGGGTTGTAGTGAACAAAAGTAACATTTTTTTATATGAAAAAATGTAATGTTTATTCATTTGCAAAACAAACACATTACTTGTCTAAAGGGAATAAAAAAAACTTTTTTTGAGTAGACTCCTCCCTTAAAAATATAGTTCTACCGAAAGGGTTTAACCATTTTTTACATGGTTGTAAAGAGAGCACTTTCGGTATTCCGCAAAAAAATCCGAAAATAAAAACTGATAAAAACCGTAACAAGATTTTGCGAAGTAAATAACAAAAAAAATTACAAAAATTAAATTACAGTTTTGATGGTGCTACTGTTCTGGCGACGACGTAGTAACAAAGTTCAGTTTGTTTTGAAAGGTCGTTATGGTGACGGGAATTGTTTATTTAGGAATATTTTATTTTATAAATATAACATAGGGAAATAAGACTATAAGTCATCATTAAACTGTTTGTTAAATTAGTAATTTCAAAATTGGTTGTAAGAGAAATTTAGTATAACTTGCAAATTAATTAATAAAAAACTATGGAAAAGGTCAGCTAGTAACTTTTAAACATATTTAGGCAGTGTGACACAGCCGAACGGACAATAAGGATTTTGTCAATGGTGTTTTGTCTACGTAATGACGCTTTGTGTGAATTGTGTCAGAGTGATTTATTGCCTACCGCCACCTCATCGTTTGTTCATTTCTAGAGTAGGGAAGACGAAAAATATATTGCGTGTTAATTTACCCACAATAGTGTTTTTATTTCTATTTTGTTCTTTTATTCTGCTGTTTTCTTTATTTTTCTTGAAATTCTAAGGTAGGGTATACAAAACAGTTGGCTTTTCAGTCGCAGTTCAGTAGAATCCGAGACACGTAAATGAATGCCGGTCGAACCTTTTGGTGAAACGGTATTGAAGCCAGTAGTATACCAACGAGCGTATTGATCAGTTAATGTGTAACGGTAAAATAGTCGAATAATTATTAAAATTGTAAATATGATTCATTCACTAATTGTTTGCTTGTAAACGGCCATATTTTCTGTCTAGTTAATTAGTTTAATTGTACTAATAGTCTAACAGTAATAATATTTATTAAGTCGTCATTAAGTGTAAAAGGAAGTTTGTTTTTCATTTTTAAAAACCAAATCCCTAAAGAACTAGGAATATATGCTACAATATTATTTAACATTAGGAGAATCAATTTATTACTCTGTGAAGAACTTTTTTTGTTAATAAAATGCTTAAATAAATATGTTATAAGTTACTGATTTTAGGTTAACATACATTATGTTTAGAAACTTAGTCATACATGCAAACAAGATAGTACTGTTTTATTTTAGATCTCAATTATAAATTAAAAATAATCTTTATTTTAAAAACAGATAGAATGATATTATAACGAAACTGTATCTTTCTTTTTTCGTTTTATTCTCAAAGGTAAAAAATTGAGTAAAAAGTACTCCTGTACTGTATAGGTATTGGTTGACTCACTTTTGCCCGTTTGAAGTCAATATTAGTCTTTTTATAAAGCTTTAAATGAAGTACGTGATACGCTAGTTGTTCAGTATACGGAAACAGTCCCTTATAACACTGTACTATTACTTTACGTTTTTGCTGTTTCTTTTTTAATTTATTTTCTTCTTCCATTTTTATTTGGGTTATTCTGATCCGGAACAGTTTCATGTTCAAATATTTTCCGGATAGTAATTACGAACTATATTTATTGTAATCTTAGTTTTATTTTCATCAATATTTTGTTTTGAACATACAATATTTTTAATAAAATCCTTTTCATTTTGCTGTGTACTTGGCTCATCTATTTCTCTATCCCTCAGCTACAAGCTGTATTATTTTAATAAAAGAAACATCTCGATATTTTTAAATTCGTTCTTTTTTAGTACAGAAAATATCTTTTATATGTTATCGATGTTGTAAATTCTAATAACAAAAATAACTGACAAAAAATTACTAATAATTTTGATAGATAAATAAAAACTATATGCTTACTAGTTATTTCCTTTTAGTTATATAACAGTATTTTGTTCTATAGAATAAAATTAGTACAAACAATCATTGTTTCAAGTCAAATCTGAGTACTGCAATTCACTGTGCACGGTTTACTTTAACTTGTTTTTCAGCTTATTATGCTTGCAACTTACTATTTATCTTATGATAGTTGAAGCTGGAATTTGCACAAAACAAAGGGATCATACCAAACAAAAACAACTTACAAATTAAAAAAATCTATTATCCGTTTTGAAGTTCAATATAAAACGTTAAAATTTATTCTATTAATTAATTAGTTTTAATGTTTATTTTCGAGTAGGTACTAAGGGCGGGAAATAATATTTTTTAAAAATTACTTTTGTTTTTTGTTAATAATTTTTGTACTACTTTTCTCAGAATTAAATTCTCTACGAATTCTGATACAAAAATTTATGGGTTTATTACCAACTTTCTTAAGTAATTTGCTGTCAAACCTAGAAAAGTGTCATGTTCATCTTTGATTGTTTTGCGGTTTTTACCATTTTTCTCAAAAACCGCAAAGATAACAGTTATGGGACTAGTTTTATTGATTTTTTTTAGGCTAAAAAACACAAGAAACAAGAAACGTGAATAACACGTCAATGATAGTGACGTGTTATTTCACGGGAGGAACTGAAATTCGGACGAAATATTTCTAGCCATAACTCGCTAAAGAATGGTTTTCCGACCCATGGTTATTGGAAACTTTTTTCTTATTTTTAGCTATAGAATCAGTTTCGAGAAACTGCCGTGGAGTTTATATACATCCTGTATAAAAATGATAGGGTGAGAAAACGATATAGCATATAATAACTCTTCCTTATATCTTATACTAAGGTGTTTTCTACATAACGACTCAATAAATTCACTAACTTAACAAGTTTAAGCAAACAAACGCTTAGCTCGGACGTATGATATACGGCAGTTTTTTTACCTAAAAAGAATGAAGGCAGCTCCAGTTATTCTGTATGAGTGTGTCGTGGACAACAAAAAAAACCAACAGCGGAGAACCTAGACGGCAGAGATGAAATTTCTTCGAAGAACTAAGGTGTGTATACGTTTGGACAGAATAAGGAATGAGAAAATCAGCTCGTAACTGGGTATTTACAACTTGAACGAAAAGATAAAGGATTATCGCCAAAGTTGGAGGCAACAAATGGCATTATATCAGATCACAGGAAACCTAGTAGCAGGCACACTAGTATGATCCAGAAGGTAAAAGGGATGTCGGTAGACCTAGAAGAAGATGGAGGTAGATGATATAGTTTGTGAGTTCGGAAAAGGCTGCGGCCTGATCCTTGGTTGGAAGAAGAAAGAAGGATGAAGGCTACTGCGACGTTTTCCGGTATTGCGATTTTCGTAATCTACAGAAAATTATGAAAATTTTTATCTACATACTATCACCCCTCACCCAGCGAGACAAAAACGTCGACTATGGACTATACAACAAGGTCGAAGCTAACCATTACACTAATAAATCAGTTCAGCAGTTTTTATGAAACTTTGGATCACTATTAAATTAAAAGTAAATAAAAAGAATAAGAATGAACAAAAGACAGAGAAAAAGTTTCATTACAACAAATTGTACGATTTCACTATGGCCTTATTCAGAACTTCTCGTTTTTTTAAAATTTCATTTCACAAAAATGTTTTAAATAAACCTTGCAATAAACAATATTGTGACAGATGGGGATAGATTTAGGAATTTGTTAAAATCCAGCACGATTTATTCAAATTTTTAATCGTCGTACATTCAATCCATTCGCCGACATTCATTTACCCAACGCAAACGTTTTTCCATGGTTTTAACATTTTGTTGTTATTTCGTTTTTTATAAATCCTACTTAAAACGATTTTTTTATAAACAGATTTACATTAGTAATATAACATAAGCTAATCGACTGTTATTCTAGTTTTTAGAGCATTTTATTATTCCCTCAGTTAAGCCCATCAAAAATAAAAGAAAAAATACGCATCAATAAAAAAATGTAAAAGAAAAACCTCAAAATTTACTGAAAAAGAAGTTTAAAAAGCTGAATTTCATTAATTTTTTCTATAAAATTTACAAGAAGTAAAACAATTTCGCATTGTTCTTTTTTAGTATTGTGTACTTCGTGGTTATTAGCGACCACGTTGAGCTTAAATTATATTAAATATGGGTTTGTAATACAACAAATATTCCAAAATAAAGCCTGGAATCGAACACGAACCAAACGTGTAGCCGACTAAACACCAAAGCAACCCATTTTCCAGTTTCCGGTAACTTAAATTCGAATATATCATATCGTTCTACATTACTTAGTTAATGCAAAGTACTTGGAATATGGGTCACCCGGTTTCTTCTATTTGCACGTATTGTATTCTGCATTACACAACGTTTATATTTTATTTCAAAATAAAATTTATTCCCTGATAATTTAATTTTATAATAAATTTAATTTAATAAATTAAATTTAATTAAAATTAAAATTAAATTAAAATTTAATTAAAATTAAATTTAAATTAAATTTAATTTAATAAATTTAATTTTATAATAAAATTTTATTCCCTGATAAAATTTTAGCGCACGTGGAAGAAATTATAGGTAACAAGTAATAAGAACTTCATACTTGCTTAATTTCCGGAGCATTTGCAACGAACTCACATCCCTAAAAAAGTCCTACTTTCTTTTTCTTCACGAATTTGAGAAAGAAGCAGATACTCCAAAAATTTATCATGTGAGCAAGATATCTATTATAATGTATAACCTGTCAATTGTCATGTGTGTTCTACTTTTACAGAATGTTTAAATTTCCCTGGTAAACCGGGTCATCGAGAAGGTTGCAGCCATTTTAAAAATTCTGGTGTGAAAAACACTCACATAACTTTCTCTTGCCAATGCAAAAATGAACAATATAACCTAATATTAGTAATAAACATTAATAAGAAAAACTAACCTCAAAAAACATAATCTTATTTTAATCATGAGTGAATGATGCACAATGAAAATCAACATCAGTTTGGCTTAATAATACAGAAAATCACTCCTTCACGCTAAACTAGGCTCTGTAGATAAAAATGCAGGAAATAAAAGTTGTAGATCTTTTAATTCTCTCTAATTTTGATTATATACACTCTTACCGTAAAATTCATACTAAAGCTGAAATATTATTTATCTATTGAAAATGACCGTCAATACCTTATTAAAATATTTACGAACTTACAAAAGCTGGTCAATGCAGAAAAGATCATGATCAATCTGGAAAATTTTATAAAATTTCAGGAAGTAACGCGGTAGTATTTGATTTAACTATTTAAGACAAGCTGAAACCAATGGATCAAGTTTGAATAGAAAAGTGTGGTCATCGAACAAAAGAAAGTTTCAGATAGATATATTTTTTATCAGGGATTTGTATCTATCTCCATAGATTATTATCAACATGGAGACAAAACCTTTATGAGCTGTCTGATAAACAAAACACAATTAGAAGCTGTGGTAGACATTCAAGTACGTATGTTTTAACTATCATGTTTATCCGTAACACCACGAAGTAGGTACCAGTATACTTATAGTTGGAAGCTGACTTGTTTGCTAATGCGGGGTGAAGTGCAAGGGGGCCTGGTACTACAGTAGTCATTCGAAATGGTTTCTGACTAATATTTTTAGAACAGCACATACTAATGGTATTATTACTACTACTAGGTTGTAGGAGGAGCGGAATCGTACAAACAATCCTCTCCACCCGAAATCCTTACGCTAGCAAACAAGTGAGCTCCCATCTATATGTTCATAACCCTCAGGTGGGTACAAGGAGATCCGGGATGACATTGAAACATACATCACCACTAAAGGAATCCAGAATATTCGTTAAAATAATTTAAAATATGAAAATAAAACTTCTTGATCTTGGAATAATATTATCATCATGGTTATTTAGAGATTTCCGCTTTCTAGTGTTAATTATAGTTTGTCAAAAGGTTTTAATAACACGAACTCCGTGGTAAATGTGGTTCATGGAAATTTAACACCTTCCCTGATGGCAACCGATTCACAAACAGTTTCACATATGGTTCAGATTTATAATTAACATTAAATTATCAACTATTTTGCCAATTTTGGAAGCTCAGGTCACAAAAGAAAAGTTTAATTTTCGTTACTCTAAGGTTCCGATTAAAAATAAAACGATTTCACACAACTATCAAATGGTTAAAAAAGTTTAAATCTGTTTTTGTATAAAATTTCATAAGTTATGAAATTATTTTTTGTTACACTAAATAGATTAATATAAAAGTAAGATATAAATTTTAATAAACACCTAAAGAACAAGCGAGTCTCAAATTTCTCAATTCAGAAATAAATACTTAATTTTCGACGAAACATGTACTCATTAAAATACCACTAGAAACGCTTTACTTTCCGGTAATTGATAGTAGAAATAGATCCTTATAAAGTAGTATACACAGAAGCATCAATTATCCGGGTGTAACATTACAATATATGGGACATGAAATTCATCCTGCTTAACAAAACAAGTATGCAATCATTTAACGTATGAGCCAAACTAGATTAAACCAGATCATTTGATGTACTCCTTTTAACAATAATTTTTTTGTAATTTTGTTTTAAAGTTTCATTCCATTTCTAGTAGTAATAATATTTACGTGATTATGATGCAAATAAATATCATAATTTTTTTATGGGAAGAAACAAAGTACAAAAATAAGAGAGGTGAATTTTCCTATGCACCTTTTAAGGTAAATTGGAAATTATACTAATAATATACCAAAGTTATAGCAAAGGAAAGCTTATTTTGTTCACAAACTGTAACGGTTCAACTGTTCGTATTTATTTGAAAATTTATTTTATTTTTCCAATAAAATAAATATTAATTTTAACTTCCTTTGGAATCAAATTAATTGTAATAATTATAATATTAACCTTAGGCCTTACAATAAAAATAAACTTTTAGAGTTCCAGACATAAAACGGATTCGTTAAGTTTTCAACTTAAATTTAACAGTTTTAACAATCAAAAATATTTACATTAGGCCTATTTTTTTTTCTTTCGAATCACTTAATTTGAAGGGTACGATTTGTCAATCAACCTTTTGACCATTCTTTCATCTTTCCAGAATCCTCTTTCTTTCTTCGAACCATTTCTTGGTGTTTGTTGGTTTTCCTCCTGAAACGTTAGGTTTTGTTATTAAACTCCTAAACTTTTCTTTATTACAGATGATGATCTGGTTTAATTTTGTAAACTCCCAGTTCTTTTATTATTTCTTGGTGCTACGGGATTTTGGCTTTGCGCTTATTATTTAAAATATTAAAAATTTGTTTGGTTAACCTGAATTCGTCCATTCCGTAAATATGGTCATAAAATTGTAATCTTCTTTTTCCGATTGTGTGTGATGTGTCATATATAATTAGGCCTAATTATATGTTTAAAATACAAAACTATTAATATACAAACTCAAACACATAAATTAACTCTGAATACAAAAAAATTAAATAGGTCTAATAAAAAATAATTTATATAAATTTTCAAATTAATAGCAACCGTTACAAATGTTTACCGTTATAAAATTCTGAAATTTTAATCTAAATATTTTACAATTCAAACCCTCGAGTTATATAAAATTACATAAATTAATGTATATTTATTTGAATTCTAAAGAACAAATTTTTTATGGTCTAAGTTTTACCGAATAACCTAAATCCAAATTAGTTTCAAAAATCAATTTTCTTTCGTACTTTAACCATATCGATTACATCTTTTCACTGCTATTATTTTCTGTCATGAGTGTATAAATCTTTACAATCGAAAAATTTTCATTTGAACGGATCTTAATACAAAAATGTAAGGAAAGTAGAATATCGAAACTAGTGAACGGTTGTAGTGAATACAAAAACGACTAGGTTAAGTTATTAATAGCAATAGCTTTGTGTTTTAAGAAAATAAAAATAGTAAGAAAGAGAATGCACTTAGGTAATAGAAGATAGAAAGATAGATTGTCTTATACACCTAGACAACTTAATTTACTATACCAAAAAAGGAGATAAAACGTTTTTAAGATACAGACCGGCTACCTGTGTTTGTAACATACCTATAAATTTTATTCCGTTTGTTTTTACCACTTTACTATTCATGATAAAATTGCAATCTTTCTGCAAAATATAAATCATTCCTTAACTGAATATCTCTCTATTTTATGTCTTAAATCTTTATTAATGCACGTACGAATCTATGAATGTATTTTCCATAGATATCTTGTAAAAAAGAACCAGATGATTCGTTAAAGAAAAATTGAACTTCTCAATATTTCCTATAATTATAAAATACCCCTTCTTGCGGCTTACGTCAGCCGAAAGGCTGGTTTGAATCTAGAGGCTTTACTTAGTAAAACGAAAAGTGAGGTGGTTTACAATTGCCTTCCTCACTGAATGGAAAAGTATGCGTATCAGCAAGCCAGGCCCTTTGAAAAGCATCTACTTTCCACCCTGAAAATGACACCTTCACTTCATTCACTAGAGGTCTACCTGTATAATAAACTTCATTAATCTCAGAGAAGATAACTATGACTAGTGACTTTTGCACCTCTACCTCTTCTGTTCTTAAAAGCTTCAGTCATACGATAAGAAACAGAACTATTTTTTTTTGAGGCCCTGGAACTAACTTCCCTTAACACACAAAATATCTTTTATCTATTACAAAAATTAATTTAAAAAAATACTGTGTGAACGACACTGGTACCGTAAGAAATCCAAGTGGTAACATTATGTCAGTACCGTGCACAAGTAATTAAGAAAAATATAATTATATGAATTAATTTAGAGAGTATGTGTATACAGTAGTATAATGTAGTAATTTTCATATATCATAACGTTTTAAATTTATAACTTTAATCATATTGTCGCTCTAATAAATATTATATAGGGCGTTTCAAAAGGACAAACTCTTTTCTAGATGACATGGGTGTAGAGCAAATATATTAAATTAATGAAGTACTCGTATTTATTATAATTTTATACAACAATATTCAAATTACAATGAAACGAACATTAATTAATAACGTTATAATAGATGCTGAGAAACCCTGTGACCCGAATGCAGGTTTTTGCATGTTCCGTAACATATTTATAAACAATTTTTGTAATACTTGCTTATTGATATTAAAAATCTAACGTCCAAAGTTCACCTTTAATTCGTCAATTGTATGATTGTATGAGGATCGTTTATTAAAACGATACCTTTTGAATTACTCCACAAGAGAAAGTCTGCTGGTGTAAAATCTGGGGATTTTGGAAGCCACAACGCTTTCGATATCAAACGACGGCCAAAAAATTTCGTAACATGTCCACCGTGTTATCGGCAGTAGGCCTATAACAAATAGCGTTATCCTGCTGAAACCAACACTCTCGTTCGTGTAAATTAACAATGCGTGTAAATCTAATACTAGGATAACTTCCTGAGCGATTTACTAGGAGAATGAGTCGAACTTTCTTTTACATCCAACAGAACTTCCACTGTTATCACTGGTGGTCGACCGATGCTTTTGCAATTTTGTACACTCCTGATCACACGAAATCTACTTAAAAAACGCAAGTTTCTCGACTTATTCAGAACACTGAATCGGGAAATGTTAACTGAAATTCTTTTACTCCTTCATAAGATTCAGTATAAGTGAAATAATCTCAAGAGTAAACGCATGTTCGTCTCTGTAAAACAACACTAATGACACAACAGACGAATAGATAATGGAATAGCACTGGGGCACAATAACGATATTTCAATTGTTACAAGTCGTTAACCTTGAATACAGTGTTGTCAACTGATGTGTAAGGAGCCATGATATTTACCTAAGCGTTATTTCCACCTTCTTAATGTTACGGTTGTGTCCTCTTTCAAACCCCCGTTCTTTATGTTCTTCCTCTCACTCTTTTGAAGATTTTTTCCACTCAAGTCTAACCGGAAGTCTTTTCGTACTGATCAGATTCAAACAAAAAAATATATAAACCTATCTGTCTCACGCCGGTCTAACATAAAAAGTACTAACGTAATTGTAACAAAGCATACAGGATACATAAATTTTTCTTAAATAATTTATTTATATCGTTAAAATTGATAATTGTGTTGAAGTAACATGATATAGCATAAAAGGGTAAAGCTCCCATTGGTGCCCTGCCAATTTACAACACATTCAGGCATTCCAGTCAAAATATCACGCCTTATAATACAAACATCTCTTTACGTTAGTAACAAAACCTCACAAAAAAATTCCAGAATTTTTTTGTGGAATTCTGGAATTTTTTTTTAACAATACAAATATTTTTTTTTAAATAAAATGAATAGTTTACCTTTAAACATATTATAATATTTTGTAACTAAATCTCCTTCAGACCGTGAATACCGAGAATACTTACAAAGGATAACCAAGCAGTACAAGTTAGTGGAATACATTCCAACATTCAAGCATGGATCAATCTCACCTTTAGAAAATGTGAATAGACCCAGTTAATTAATTTATATACGTTTGTATTTTGTTTCTTGCAAAATTGCTGTATAGAGTGATAGATTATTAAAAAGGAATGCAAGTAAACACAACTTTTCGTCATTGTGCTCTACATAACAGACATTTTGTGACAAAACTCCACTGATTCTACTCTCATCTCAAATTTATACTCTTTCCAAATTGTAGCTTTACACAGCCAGCAATATAAAAGAATTTTTGTTGTAATTTACATTAGTTATTCATCAATTCTAAATATGACAAATAAATTATGCCTACTTATACATGGCTTATAAATGTATATATGAAGATATTTCATATATTAAGGCACTTGATGATTTGTTTTCGAAGTTATTAAAATGCACGACCGGATGTGAAAATGCATTACTGAATGTAAATAGATTTTGGAAAAGGCTGAAATAGAGCTAGACGCTTCAACAGCTCTACTACAATACAATCGTTTTGACTTTAATGTCAGTGTCAGAAACAGAGTAGCATAGAGTGAAGTCCGTTCAACACAATACAGCTTTAAGCAACTGAAATCTACTTACGTTGAATTCTACGAAGCAGTAGTTATATTAAAACAGTACAGTACTTTATTTCAATAACTTATGGTATATAACAATAAATCTATTTTATCTGCACGTTAACATCGTTCAATTTAAAGAACAAATGTATCAGGGTATTATTTTACCACTCTTAGTACATAAAGACATGTGTAACTGAAGCAGAAACTTTAGCGTAATTGAAGTTAAAAGAGTAAAAATCGTAAAATTGAAGATTACTACAAGAGAAACTTGTTAATTAAAAAGTAATGGGGGTGAGCAACATAAAACCGAACCCAGAACGTAACCACTACCCTACAATGTTTTCACGCGCGAGTAGTGGTAGTTCTGAAAACTGTCAATATCCAAGTTTACCTCAATATTTTCGAAAAATTTTATGCGCAATTAACAAATAACGAGAAAGATTACAGCTTCTTTCAACAAGACGGAGCAACATGTCACTCAAACGTTTCACTGAATCAGGCTCATGCTGCTTTCACGAATGAACGAATTGTCACCAGTGGACGGTGGCCTACACGATCCCTAGAGTTGTCTACTTGCGATTTTTTTCTTTGGGGCTACTTAAAGGAGAACGTTTATGCATCTAATCCCTACAATATTAATGAACTGAAGTTAATGATTCAACGAGAAATCAATGCAGTTGACAAGAACGTTAACGTCAGACGTTAACTAGATAGTGGTGGTTAGACCCATCTGGTTATTCTAGAGATAAAGTGGTCGCCTCGAGTCACTGTTTAATAGCTGATTTTCGGGGACGAAGGTTCCCGATTTAAATCCTAGTAAAGGTAAATACTTTTATGGATCTGAATACTAGACAGTGGTTACCGGTGTACTTTGAAGGTTGGGGTTCAATTAACAATACTCTCTCAGAAATGAACTTTCAATGCACAACAATTTCAACAGCCAGCATTTTTGTTTACTGACAAATTGGATTGAAAATTAGTAATTTTATTAGCCTAGGTTGCTTAAGAGAACGCACGAATTGATCGGTTTCGGACCGTTAAAAAGTCGCATCTGATAATGCTTATAAAATTGTTATATTCGAACAAGCTGCCTACATAAACACTGATTACAGACCTAAAACTCTATAAAATCACAGCTATCGGGATCGTAATTTTTCTGCCTATACTTTCGCTACGACAATTAAGCGAATGCTGTCGCCGAATTATTTTTTATTTATCTCATCTGTACGAATCAGGTGTTAAAGGTTATAGTTTTACACTGCCTGTGTAGAAGATATAAATACTGCTTATAAATTTCCGGTTAACTAACAGATCCTAAATCAACGAAAAATATACTTGACAAGACGTTACTTGACAAATCATTTTTGACCTACGCTATTATTGTGTTTAACAGAAACAAAAATATATGTATCAAAATATAACTGGTATTCAACAAACGATCTATTAGGGTTGCGTGAGTAAGTCGGGCCAAGTTGAGTGTGATGCGCATGTGACCTCAACGGCTCAGGTAATAATTGCCCAATCAGAGTCTCGTATTTTCGGCCAATAAGAAAGCCCAGTTTTAACCAATCAGATGGCTTCTTTTGCGTCATTTTGATTGGTTAATATTGTCCAATCAGAGAGTTTATATTACTGTACTACGTCACACCGATGTCAACCAATGACAAAGTGTCTTGAGCGTTACGTCATTCGTCAGGATATGCTGCTTTCTGATTGGTCCGTACTGATTCTGGGCGTCACGTCGAGTGTGATTGTAATAGAAACTCCACACCCAATGTCAACTTCTAGTTAACGGTAGGGCAGAACATATGAAGGTACCTTTTAATGAGATTTATAGTTTCTGGGTATATATCACTTACGAAATATGTAGTACCCCATTGTAGAGATCTTTCGAGTTCTTAAAGAAATTGAAAATTGGTTTCTTTTGCTGCTAAATGTTAACACGGTTTTTTAAAAAATCACGAGTGTTCATTCGATACCGACACAAAGAAAAATAACCAAAAGAAAGTTATCTATTTTTCCTAGTTGTTCGATTTTTGTAACCTATATTTTGGCCAGTAATGTATCATATTTTTAACGGAATGACTTTATACAACTGTAAATAAATATTACGATACGTAGGAGGCAACTGAAAAATCTAATTCAAAATATCTTGAGACGAAACAAAGTCAATATCCTACCGAGTAAGAAAATATACCTCATTAATCCGTTTTATAACAAGTAAACTATTTTGCTCTACCAACGAGCATTAGTCGAAAAATAATAATTAACGGTCTGACAAAATATTGATATAATGGCCGATGTAATTTCGAAAAAGGTTTTCTGGCTTTACGCTTATTTCATTAGTTCCTGTATTTTAAGATGGATGAAATTTATTGTGGCCATAATGAAAATGTAGAGTGTTAAACATTTTTTGCACGTAATTTGCTAGTTCCTGACTGTAAATATGTATTCATTTTTATCACAGGGTCAGCCAGTTATATGACTAAAGCACGTAAGAACAGAAGAGGTAGAGGTATAAATGACACTAGTCAGAGTTATCTCATCTGATATTCATGAATTTCATTTTACAATCAAACCTTGTTGATAATGAAATACAGGTGTCATTCGGAGAGTCGAAAGTACATGATTTTCCGAAGGACTGGCATTCTTATAAGTATAATTATAAACGCTGTGAGAAGACCATGTAAACCAACTCAACTCATCTCACTCAGAAAAGATTTTAGAGGTTCAAACCACCTTGTCCGCTGCTTACTTAAAAAACAACTTTCATTGCACAACAATTTCAACAGCCAGCATTTTTGTTTACTGACAAATTGGATTGAAAATTAGTAATTTTATTAGCCTAGGTTGCTTAAGAGAACGCACGAATTGATCGGTTTCGGACCGTTAAAAAGTCGCATCTGATAATGCTTATAAAATTGTTATATTCGAACAAGCTGCCTACATAAACACTGATTACAGACCTAAAACTCTATAAAATCACAGCTATCGGTATCGTAATTTTTCTGCCTATACTTTCGCTACGACAATTAAGCGAATGCTGTCGCCGAATTATTTTTTATTTATCTCATCTGTACGAATCAGGTGTTAAAGGTTATAGTTTTACACTGCCTGTGTAGAAGATATAAATACTGCTTATAAATTTCCGGTTAACTAACAGATCCTAAATCAACGAAAAATATACTTGACAAGACGTTACTTGACAAATCATTTTTGACCTACGCTATTATTGTGTTTAACAGAAACAAAAATATATGTATCAAAATATAACTGGTATTCAACAAACGATCTATTAGGGTTGCGTGAGTAAGTCGGGCCAAGTTGAGTGTGATGCGCATGTGACCTCAACGGCTCAGGTAATAATTGCCCAATCAGAGTCTCGTATTTTCGGCCAATAAGAAAGCCCAGTTTTAACCAATCAGATGGCTTCTTTTGCGTCATTTTGATTGGTTAATATTGTCCAATCAGAGAGTTTATATTACTGTACTACGTCACACCGATGTCAACCAATGATAAAGTGTCTTGAGCGTTACGTCATTCGTCAGGATATGCTGCTTTCTGATTGGTCCGTACTGATTCTGGGCGTCACGTCGAGTGTGATTGTAATAGAAACTCCACACCCAATGTCAACTTCTAGTTAACGGTAGGGCAGAACATATGAAGGTACCTTTTAATGAGATTTATAGTTTCTGGGTATATATCACTTACGAAATATGTAGTACCCCATTGTAGAGATCTTTCGAGTTCTTAAAGAAATTGAAAATTGGTTTCTTTTGCTGCTAAATGTTAACACGGTTTTTTAAAAAATCACGAGTGTTCATTCGATACCGACACAAAGAAAAATAAACAAAAGAAAGTTATCTATTTTTCCTAGTTGTTCGATTTTTGTAACCTAAATTTTGGCCAGTAATGTATCATATTTTTAACGGAATGACTTTATACAACTGTAAATAAATATTACGATACGTAGGAGGCAACTGAAAAATCTAATTCAAAATATCTTGAGACGAAACAAAGTCAATATCCTACCGAGTAAGAAAATATACCTCATTAATCCGTTTTATAACAAGTAAACTATTTTGCTCTACCAACGAGCATTAGTCGAAAAATAATAATTAACGGTCTGACAAAATATTGATATAATGGCCGATGTAATTTCGAAAAAGGTTTTCTGGCTTTACTCTTATTTCATTAGTTCCTGTATTTTAAGATGGATGAAATTTATTGTGGCCATAATGAAAATGTAGAGTGTTAAACATTTTTTGCACGTAATTTGCTAGTTCCTGACTGTAAATATGTATTCATTTTTATCACAGGGTCAGCCAGTTATATGACTAAAGCACGTAAGAACAGAAGAGGTAGAGGTATAAATGACACTAGTCAGAGTTATCTCATCTGAGATTCATGAATTTCATTTTACAATCAAACCTTGTTGATAATGAAATACAGGTGTCATTCGGAGAGTCGAAAGTACATGATTTTCCGAAGGACTGGCATTCTTATAAGTATAATTATAAACGCTGTGAGAAGACCATGTAAACCAACTCAACTCATCTCACTCAGAAAAGATTTTAGAGGTTCAAACCACCTTGTCCGCTGCTTACTTAAAAAAACAACTTTCATTGCACAACAATTTCAACAGCCAGCATTTTTGTTTACTGACAAATTGGATTGAAAATTAGTAATTTTATTAGCCTAGGTTGCTTAAGAGAACGCACGAATTGATCGGTTTCGGAACGTTAAAAAGTCGCATCTGATAATGCTTATAAAATTGTTATATTCGAACAAGCTGCCTACATAAACACTGATTACAGACCTAAAACTCTATAAAATCACAGCTATCGGGATCGTAATTTTTCTGCCTATACTTTCGCTGCGACAATTATGCGAATGCTGTCGCCGAATTATTTTTTATTTATCTCATCTGTACGAATCAGGTGTTAAAGGTTATAGTTTTACACTGCCTGTGTAGAAGATATAAATACTGCTTATAAATTTCCGGTTAACTAACAGATCCTA
Organism: Catonia carolina; assembly: GCA_035578175.1. Lineage (NCBI taxonomy): Eukaryota > Metazoa > Arthropoda > Insecta > Hemiptera > Achilidae > Catonia > Catonia carolina. Next base: position 81,880 of record JAQMRL010000022.1, on the reverse strand, counting down.
AATCAACGAAAAATATACTTGACAAGACGTTACTTGACAAATCATTTTTGACCTACGCTATTATTGTGTTTAACAGAAACAAAAATATATGTATCAAAATATAACTGGTATTCAACAAACGATCTATTAGGGTTGCGTGAGTAAGTCGGGCCAAGTTGAGTGTGATGCGCATGTGACGTCAACCGCTCAGGTAATAATTGCCCAATCAGAGTCTCGTATTTTCGGCCAATAAGAAAGCCCAGTTTTAACCAATCAGATGGCTTCTTTTGCGTCATTTTGATTGGTTAATATTGTCCAATCAGAGAGTTTATATTACTGTACTACGTCACACCGATGTCAACCAATGACAAAGTGTCTTGAGCGTTACGTCATTCGTCAGGATATGCTGCTTTCTGATTGGTCCGTACTGATTCTGGGCGTCACGTCGAGTGTGATTGTAATAGAAACTCCACACCCAATGTCAACTTCTAGTTAACGGTAGGGCAGAACATATGAAGGTACCTTTTAATGAGATTTATAGTTTCTGGGTATATATCACTTACGAAATATGTAGTACCCCATTGTAGATATCTTTCGAGTTCTTAAAGAAATTGAAAATTGGTTTCTTTTGCTGCTAAATGTTAACACGGTTTTTTAAAAAATCACGAGTGTTCATTCGATACCGACACAAAGAAAAATAAACAAAAGAAAGTTATCTATTTTTCCTAGTTGTTCGATTTTTGTAACCTAAATTTTGGCCAGTAATGTATCATATTTTTAACGGAATGACTTTATACAACTGTAAATAAATATTACGATACGTAGGAGGCAACTGAAAAATCTAATTCAAAATATCTTGAGACGAAACAAAGTCAATATCCTACCGAGTAAGAAAATATACCTCAATACCTCATTAATCCGTTTTATAACAAGTAAACTATTTTGCTCTACCAACGAGCATTAGTCGAAAAATAATAATTAACGGTCTGACAAAATATTGATATAATGGCCGATGTAATTTCGAAAAAGGTTTTCTGGCTTTACTCTTATTTCATTAGTTCCTGTATTTTAAGATGGATGAAATTTATTGTGGCCATAATGAAAATGTAGAGTGTTAAACATTTTTTGCACGTAATTTGCTAGTTCCTGACTGTAAATATGTATTCATTTTTATCACAGGGTCAGCCAGTTATATGACTAAAGCACGTAAGAACAGAAGAGGTAGAGGTATAAATGACACTAGTCAGAGTTATCTCATCTGAGATTCATGAATTTCATTTTACAATCAAACCTTGTTGATAATGAAATACAGGTGTCATTCGGAGAGTCGAAAGTACATGATTTTCCGAAGGACTGGCATTCTTATAAGTATAATTATAAACGCTGTGAGAAGACCATGTAAACCAACTCAACTCATCTCACTCAGAAAAGATTTTAGAGGTTCAAACCACCTTGTCCGCTGCTTACTTAAAAAACAACTTTCATTGCACAACAATTTCAACAGCCAGCATTTTTGTTTACTGACAAATTGGATTGAAAATTAGTAATTTTATTAGCCTAGGTTGCTTAAGAGAACGCACGAATTGATCGGTTTCGGAACGTTAAAAAGTCGCATCTGATAATGCTTATAAAATTGTTATATTCGAACAAGCTGCCTACATAAACACTGATTACAGACCTAAAACTCTATAAAATCACAGCTATCGGGATCGTAATTTTTCTGCCTATACTTTCGCTGCGACAATTATGCGAATGCTGTCGCCGAATTATTTTTTATTTATCTCATCTGTACGAATCAGGTGTTAAAGGTTATAGTTTTACACTGCCTGTGTAGAAGATATAAATACTGCTTATAAATTTCCGGTTAACTAACAGATCCTAAATCAACGAAAAATATACTTGACAAGACGTTACTTGACAAATCATTTTTGACCTACGCTATTATTGTGTTTAACAGAAACAAAAATATATGTATCAAAATATAACTGGTATTCAACAAACGATCTATTAGGGTTGCGTGAGTAAGTCGGGCCAAGTTGAGTGTGATGCGCATGTGACGTCAACCGCTCAGGTAATAATTGCCCAATCAGAGTCTCGTATTTTCGGCCAATAAGAAAGCCCAGTTTTAACCAATCAGATGGCTTCTTTTGCGTCATTTTGATTGGTTAATATTGTCCAATCAGAGAGTTTATATTACTGTACTACGTCACACCGATGTCAACCAATGACAAAGTGTCTTGAGCGTTACGTCATTCGTCAGGATATGCTGCTTTCTGATTGGTCCGTACTGATTCTGGGCGTCACGTCGAGTGTGATTGTAATAGAAACTCCACACCCAATGTCAACTTCTAGTTAACGGTAGGGCAGAACATATGAAGGTACCTTTTAATGAGATTTATAGTTTCTGGGTATATATCACTTACGAAATATGTAGTACCCCATTGTAGATATCTTTCGAGTTCTTAAAGAAATTGAAAATTGGTTTCTTTTGCTGCTAAATGTTAACACGGTTTTTTAAAAAATCACGAGTGTTCATTCGATACCGACACAAAGAAAAATAAACAAAAGAAAGTTATCTATTTTTCCTAGTTGTTCGATTTTTGTAACCTAAATTTTGGCCAGTAATGTATCATATTTTTAACGGAATGACTTTATACAACTGTAAATAAATATTACGATACGTAGGAGGCAACTGAAAAATCTAATTCAAAATATCTTGAGACGAAACAAAGTCAATATCCTACCGAGTAAGAAAATATACCTCAATACCTCATTAATCCGTTTTATAACAAGTAAACTATTTTGCTCTACCAACGAGCATTAGTCGAAAAATAATAATTAACGGTCTGACAAAATATTGATATAATGGCCGATGTAATTTCGAAAAAGGTTTTCTGGCTTTACTCTTATTTCATTAGTTCCTGTATTTTAAGATGGATGAAATTTATTGTGGCCATAATGAAAATGTAGAGTGTTAAACATTTTTTGCACGTAATTTGCTAGTTCCTGACTGTAAATATGTATTCATTTTTATCACAGGGTCAGCCAGTTATATGACTAAAGCACGTAAGAACAGAAGAGGTAGAGGTATAAATGACACTAGTCAGAGTTATCTCATCTGAGATTCATGAATTTCATTTTACAATCAAACCTTGTTGATAATGAAATACAGGTGTCATTCGGAGAGTCGAAAGTACATGATTTTCCGAAGGACTGGCATTCTTATAAGTATAATTATAAACGCTGTGAGAAGACCATGTAAACCAACTCAACTCATCTCACTCAGAAAAGATTTTAGAGGTTCAAACCACCTTGTCCGCTGCTTACTTAAAAAACAACTTTCATTGCACAACAATTTCAACAGCCAGCATTTTTGTTTACTGACAAATTGGATTGAAAATTAGTAATTTTATTAGCCTAGGTTGCTTAAGAGAACGCACGAATTGATCGGTTTCGGAACGTTAAAAAGTCGCATCTGATAATGCTTATAAAATTGTTATATTCGAACAAGCTGCCTACATAAACACTGATTACAGACCTAAAACTCTATAAAATCACAGCTATCGGGATCGTAATTTTTCTGCCTATACTTTCGCTGCGACAATTATGCGAATGCTGTCGCCGAATTATTTTTTATTTATCTCATCTGTACGAATCAGGTGTTAAAGGTTATAGTTTTACACTGCCTGTGTAGAAGATATAAATACTGCTTATAAATTTCCGGTTAACTAACAGATCCTAAATCAACGAAAAATATACTTGACAAGACGTTACTTGACAAATCATTTTTGACCTACGCTATTATTGTGTTTAACAGAAACAAAAATATATGTATCAAAATATAACTGGTATTCAACAAACGATCTATTAGGGTTGCGTGAGTAAGTCGGGCCAAGTTGAGTGTGATGCGCATGTGACGTCAACGGCTCAGGTAATAATTGCCCAATCAGAGTCTCGTATTTTCGGCCAATAAGAAAGCCCAGTTTTAACCAATCAGATGGCTTCTTTTGCGTCATTTTGATTGGTTAATATTGTCCAATCAGAGAGTTTATATTACTGTACTACGTCACACCGATGTCAACCAATGACAAAGTGTCTTGAGCGTTACGTCATTCGTCAGGATATGCTGCTTTCTGATTGGTCCGTACTGATTCTGGGCGTCACGTCGAGTGTGATTGTAATAGAAACTCCACACCCAATGTCAACTTCTAGTTAACGGTAGGGCAGAACATATGAAGGTACCTTTTAATGAGATTTATAGTTTCTGGGGGAGTTGTAAATTGACTGTTGGATCGAGCGGACGTGCCTCTTATCGCTGCGTTGTGGTATTGTAAGACAAACAATTAAACGTACTTGTTTATTCGTGGTTATTAATGTATAAAGTGACCCAGTAATCTATGATTGTTTTTTCTTTTTTTTCGGTTGTGTATGGACCATAATAATTAAAATAAAATTTAATAAATTGTATTAATGAAGAAAAATATTCGGAACTATTATTCGCCCGTAAACTCGAGTACGCCGAAGCGAAATCGATCGTAAAGTTCGCCAGAACTTCTAGGTCAGGTCGCGAAAAAAAGATCGGGAGTGGAATCTGTTAGTATGGAAGAAGGAGCATTAAATACATCATTTGAAAGGTTGGAGGAAAGGTTGTGTGTAAAGTTAGACGAAAGATTAGCTAAACTAGTTACGAAGGAAGATTTGTTGCATCTTACGGGCATGGTGAGCGAATTAGGGAACGAAAATAAAAAATTAAAAAGTGAGATTAGTAATTTGAGGGAAGACAATAAAAAACTGTTAAATAGGGTAATAGACCTGGAGGACAGAGGGCGAAGAAATAACCTAATATTTAAAGGTTTAGATTATGTGTTAGGTCAAACAGATTATGGGACAGTGGTAAAAAACTTTTGTGTTAACTACCTAGGTTGTCGTGCTGATATGTGGGTAAATCGAGCGCATCCTTTGGGGAAGGCAAGGACAGGGGCGCCGCTTATTGCGCACTTCCCGGATGATGCAGATGTTCAGTGGATATTGAAAAATTCCAGCAAGTTGAAAGGAACTAGCATGTACATTCACAAGGATTTTTCGCAAGAAACCAGAAGAGCCAGGGCAAAGTTGTTTCTCATAAAGAAGGAGGTGTCGCGTTTGCGGCCGAATCTGCGGGTGATTGTTGTGCAGGACCGATTAGTAATCAATGGAGCGTCATTTAAGTGGGAGGAAGAGACCGGATTAAGATGGGGCAACCAGGAAGGAAATACAAAATTTAAAGAGATCGTCGGGAAGGATGCTGATATGCTGCTGGAAAATGTCGAGGACAAAATCAATAAACAAGGGAACGTGGGTGAAGAGGTGAATGAGTGATACGGGGCCGTCAGCGGTAATGTTAGTAAGGTTAGGGATGTAAGTGTGCTAGTATACAATGTGGCTGGTATTAGAGGTAAGTGTTACAATGATTTTTTTCATTTTTTACAGAAGTATGACTGTTTTATTATACTAGAAACGTTTATTGAGGAGGGAGGGCATAAGGATTTCGAAGCATTTCTAAGTGATTATGAATTAAAATGGGAATTTGCGGTCAGAGAGAGTAGATATGGGAGGGCAAAAAAAGGCAAATTGTTAGGATATAAAAAATCAATGTATAAAAATTTTTATTTCTGTAATGTTGATGGGAGAGAAATAATAAAAGCATTTATAAACAAACAATTGTACTGTATTGTGCCGGTGTATCTGAGTGGAGGAACAGAAGGGGAATGGACTTCGGATTATGAGGCTTTATGGGACTGGATATTAAACTATAACGATAGTAGGAATTTAGTAGTTGTTGGTGATTGGAATGGTAGAATCGGAAATTTGCAAATTATTCCGGAAGAAGTGAGTCTAGACAATAAATTTGTGGGGTACAATCGCAAATCTAAAGATATTTTTATTAACAGTAAAGGTAGGAAGATAATGGATCTTTGCGAAACTTTTAATTTATTAATTTTAAATGGCAGAATTCGCGGAGATTTAGAGGGGGAATTAACATACATTAGCCAGAGAGGGGCCTCAGTGATCGACCTTGTATGCGTTTCTATAGACGGAATACGGGTCGTAAGTAATGTTAGAGTATTATCAGAATTTTTTTCGGATCATATGCCTGTTGTTGTGAGATTGACGAATGAGTGTGGAAGTGTGAATGATGATGAGGTGTTGCCGCTTTTGCCCAAATTAAAGTATAATGTATCTGAGGAGTGTAATATTGTTGGTCGATTAGCAACTGAAAGCAAACTCATAAGGGGGCTTCCGGAAGATAGCAATGAAGCTATTACTTTGTTAAATGAGTTGATTTATAAAGTTACTGAGACCCGGTTCCGGCAAGGTGAACATAGTAGTAAGGTAAGACGACAACCCTGGTTTGACAAGGAATGTGAAAAAGCCCGAACTAGGGTATTTGGTTTTTTAAATTTATTTAGAAAAGAAAACAATGAGCAAGTAAAGGAGGATTATTTAATAAATTTGAAGGACTATAAACTGTTGTGCAAACTGAAACGAGTAGAATATTTAATAGGCGTGAGAGAAAAGTTGACAGCGGTTAGGGATTCTAAGGAATTTTGGGATTTGGTAAGATACGTTAAGGGCAGACAGTTCGCGCAGAGTGTGAATATTAGCGCTGATAAGCTAGTAGCATATTTTTTAGGGTTATATACGCCGGTTAGGAGTAGCAGTCCAACGATGTATGCAATGCCGTTTGTAGAGGATGACGTACTAGATAAGGTTATAGAGTTGAAAGAAATTGATCTAGTGTTGAGAAAATTACGGGATAATAAAGCTCCAGGCGAGGACAGAATTCCTGCCGAGTTCTATAAGAGGGCGCCTTTGGAATACAAGGAACTAATGGTGAAGTTTTTTAATAATATTATGTACTATAGGTTAGTGCCTTCGTCGTTCACTCGGTCAATAATATTTCCATTACAAAAAAAAGGGGGAAACGTACATGAAGAATTAAATCTCAGAGGTATCTCATTTATGGACTCGGTCGCTAAAATTTTTGTGGGTATTTTGATGAATAGGATGGTGGAATGGGAACAGAAGTTAGGAATACTTAAAGAAAATCAAGCGGGATTTCGAAAAGGGTACTCAACAGTGGATAATGTTTTTGTTTTGTATAATATAGTGAGGTATAATTTAATGGTTAGGAAAAAGAAAACGTACGGATTTTTCGTAGATTTCAAGGCGGCCTTTGATAGTGTGGACAGGGATGCACTTTTTTTCAAATTGTCGGAGTTGGGTGTATCGCATAAATTTATTAATGTTTTAAAAGGCCTTTATTCAAACACGGAGTCGGCAGTGTGGTGCAAGGGTGGCCTAACCCGGAGATTTGAAGTCGTAAGTGGGGTAAAGCAGGGGTGTCCACTATCACCACTGCTTTTTTCTTTATTTATAAACGACCTATGTGATTGGATTGGGGGCGGGTTGGAGATTAGAGGTTTTAAGATCAATGCGTTATTATATGCGGACGATGTAGTAATATTGGCAGACGATAATATAGTTTTACAGAGGATGATAGACAGGTTATGGTCTTTTTGTTGTAGATGGAATTTAGTTTTAAATATGGAAAAATCTAAAATAATTGTTTTCAGGAAGGGAGGAAGACTGGGCAAAAAAGAAAAATGGAAATATGGGGGAGAATTAATTGAAATAGTTAACGAATATAAATATCTTGGGGTTATTTTTACTAGTTCGCTCTCAATGGGAGCACATTTTAAAAACAAAATTCCGATTGCGAAATATGGCATTAACAGTTTATGGAGAAATCTGATTATTAATGATGAAGTACCTAACTCCACGAAATGGCAGGTTTACAATGCGACGACAAGGGCTACTCTATGCTATGCCGCGCAGGTATGGGGATTCCAGGAGCGGGACGAACTGGAAAATTTCAATAGGTTTTTTGTCAAACGTTTGTATGGATTGCCTAGAAATACGCCAAATTACATAGTATATTTGGAGAGTGGTGTCGATGTAATGTGGTTGCATACGTTGCGTATTCACCTTAAGTATATTTTGAAGGTATTAGGCTTACCGGAAAACAGGCTACCGGGTAAAGTGGCACGTCTGGTAATTGAAAATAAGTGTATGTGGTATAAGGAATGGCTAAATCTATGTAGGGCTCATACTGTCGAGTGGAGGGATTCGTTGAACGAGACGGAATCGTGGAAAGTATCTGGTGAGCAATTAATAGGGAAGATTAGAGATGAGATACACGCGAAATGGTGGGAAAGAGCCAATAAAGCCCAATTTCATTCTGTATATGCTACGTTAAGAATGGACGAGAGGGCAAGAGGGTACCTTGCGGAAGATTTCAAAAGAAATTTTGTTAGTATTATTTTTAGAGTTAGGGGATCCTTACTGCCGCTGAACTTTGGACCGGGTAGAGAAGAGGCTAGTTTCAGATGCTCGATGTGTAATACCGGAGAAAAGGAAGATATTTATCATTTTATAGGGCGATGTCCGATTCTAGCCGACATACGACGTAGATGGTTTGGAAGGCGGCTATTGGAAGTTGGTTTGGTGACTGAGTTCATGAATGGGAGGGATTGGAAGAAATTGGTGGGTTATGTACGAGCAGCGTTAAAATACAGGGATTTTTTGGTTAGGGAATTTAATTGGTAGGGGTATTTAAAAGTATGCGTGAGTGCTCAAAAGCCCGAAGGTACCTGTCAGTGTATGTGTGTGTGGGTGTGGGTCTGTGTCTTTACGCGTGTGTTTTATGACCGTGTGTGTGTTTTTGTGTCGGAATGAGAAATAAAAAAAATTGTTTTTTTTTTGCAGCCATATTTATATTTTTTAAAGTAGTTTTTTATTTTCATTTTTTAGAAGCAGCCACATTGTGTACTTTTTATAGAAGATTTTTTAATTTTATATTTTAAAGAAAAGAAAGAAAAAAAGATTAATTTTTAATAATTTGTTATAGCAGAGTTTGGTACGTTTAATGCATGAAAGATATTTGCGGTTTATTTTGTAGTTGGTGAATAAAATTATAATTGAAATTAAATTTTTATTAAAAATTGTAAATTGTAATTATTTAGGTAAAATGCTATCAGTTAATCCCTTTATTTATTTACTTTGTTTATCTACCTGTACATTTTAGTCAAATAGAAGTAGACGTTCAACTCAGCTGACGGCCTCGGCCAAGCTTAATGATTTAGAAAGCTAACAATAAGATAATTGGAACAGTTTAATTTTAAGTGTATAAATTTGTAATGAATTATCTTACTCATATTTGAAAAATTTAAACTGTTGTCTTTGTACATAAAGTTCATATTATTATTATTATTATTATTATTATAGTTTCTGGGTATATATCACTTACGAAATATGTAGTACCCCATTGTAGAGATCTTTCGAGTTCTTAAAGAAATTGAAAATTGGTTTCTTTTGCTGCTAAATGTTAACACGGTTTTTTAAAAAATCACGAGTGTTCATTCGATACCGACACAAAGAAAAATAAACAAAAGAAAGTTATCTATTTTTCCTAGTTGTTCGATTTTTGTAACCTAAATTTTGGCCAGTAATGTATCATATTTTTAACGGAATGACTTTATACAACTGTAAATAAATATTACGATACGTAGGAGGCAACTGAAAAATCTAATTCAAAATATCTCGAGACGAAACAAAGTCAATATCCTACCGAGTAAGAAAATATACCTCATTAATCCGTTTTATAACAAGTAAACTATTTTGCTCTACCAACGAGCATTAGTCGAAAAATAATAATTAACGGTCTGACAAAATATTGATATAATGGCCGATGTAATTTCGAAAAAGGTTTTCTGGCTTTACTCTTATTTCATTAGTTCCTGTATTTTAAGATGGATGAAATTTATTGTGGCCATAATGTAAATGTAGAGTGTTAAACATTTTTTGCACGTAATTTGCTAGTTCCTGACTGTAAATATGTATTCATTTTTATCACAGGGTCAGCCAGTTATATGACTAAAGCACGTAAGAACAGAAGAGGTAGAGGTATAAATGACACTAGTCAGAGTTATCTCATCTGAGATTCATGAATTTCATTTTACAATCAAACCTTGTTGATAATGAAATACAGGTGTCATTCGGAGAGTCGAAAGTACATGATTTTCCGAAGGACTGGCATTCTTATAAGTATAATTATAAACGCTGTGAGAAGACCATGTAAACCAACTCAACTCATCTCACTCAGAAAAGATTTTAGAGGTTCAAACCACCTTGTCCGCTGCTTACTTAAAAAACAACTTTCATTGCACAACAATTTCAACAGCCAGCATTTTTGTTTACTGACAAATTGGATTGAAAATTAGTAATTTTATTAGCCTAGGTTGCTTAAGAGAACGCACGAATTGATCGGTTTCGGACCGTTAAAAAGTCGCATCTGATAATGCTTATAAAATTGTTATATTCGAAAAAGCTGCCTACATAAACACTGATTACAGACCTAAAACTCTATAAAATCACAGCTATCGGGATCGTAATTTTTCTGCCTATACTTTCGCTACGACAATTAAGCGAATGCTGTCGCCGAATTATTTTTTATTTATCTCATCTGTACGAATCAGGTGTTAAAGGTAATAGTTTTACACTGCCTGTGTAGAAGATATAAATACTGCTTATAAATTTCCGGTTAACTAACAGATCCTAAATCAACGAAAAATATACTTGACAAGACGTTACTTGACAAATCATTTTTGACCTACGCTATTATTGTGTTTAACAGAAACAAAAATATATGTATCAAAATATAACTGGTATTCAACAAACGATCTATTAGGGTTGCGTGAGTAAGTCGGGCCAAGTTGAGTGTGATGCGCATGTGACGTCAACGGCTCAGGTAATAATTGCCCAATGAGAGTCTCGTATTTTCGGCCAATAAAAAAGCCCAGTTTTAACCAATCAGATGGCTTCTTTTGCGTCATTTTGATTGGTTAATATTGTCCAATCAGAGAGTTTATGTTACTGTACTACGTCACACCGATGTCAACCAATGACAAGGTGTCTTGAGCGTTACGTCATTCGTCAGGATATGCTGCTTTCTGATTGGTCCGTACTGATTCTGGGCGTCACGTCGAGTGTGATTGCAATAGAAACTCCACACCCAATGTCAACTTCTAGTTAACGGTAGGGCAGAACAATGGAAGGTACCTTTTAATGAGATTTATAGTTTCTGGGTATATATCACTTACGAAATATGTAGTACCCCATTGTAGAGATCTTTCGAGTTCTTAAAGAAATTGAAAATTGGTTTCTTTTGCTGCTAAATGTTAACACGGTTTTTTAAAAAATCACGAGTGTTCATTCGATACCGACACAAAGAAAAATAAACAAAAGAGAGTTATCTATTTTTCCTAGTTGTTCGATTTTTGTAACCTAATTTTTGGCCAGTAATGTTCATATTTTTAAGGGAATGACTTTATACAACTGTAAATAAATATTACGATACGTAGAAGGCAACTGAAAAATCTAATTCAAAATATCTTGAGACGAAACAAAGTCAATATCCTACCGAGTAAGAAAATATACCTCATTAATCTGTTTTATAACAAGAAAACTATTTTGCTCTACCAACGAGCATTAGTCGAAAAATAATAATTAACGGTCTGACAAAATATTGATATAATGGCCGATGTAATTTCGAAAAAGGTTTTCTGCTTTACTTTTATTTCATTAGTTCCTGTATTTTAAGATGGATGAAATTTATTGTGGCCATAATGAAAATGTAGAGTGTTAAACATTTTTTGCACGTAATTTGCTAGTTCCTGACTGTAAATATGTATTCATTTTTATCACAGGGTCAGCCAGTTATATGACTAAAGCACGTAAGAACAGAAGAGGTAGAGGTATAAATGACACTAGTCAGAGTTATCTCATCTGAGATTCATGAATTTCATTTTACAATCAAACCTTGTTGATAATGAAATAAAGGTGTCATTCGGAGAGTCGAAAGTACATGATTTTCCGAAGGACTGGCATTCTTATAAGTATAATTATAAACGCTGTGAGAAGACCATGTAAACCAACTCAACTCATCTCACTCAGAAAAGATTTTAGAGGTTCAAACCACCTTGTCCGCTGCTTACCTAAAAAACAACTTTCATTGCACAACAATTTAAACAGCCAGCATTGAACGTGCAATGAAACGGCCTGAGTCTGTACACGACTATACGTCATTTTACACGTTATACACATCATCCTCATCTCATTGGGTCATGGGGTTGCTTATTGTTCTAAAGTGAAGAGATTGCAACGTATACACATTAGGGATTAAAAACAAAACAAAAATTCATGCAATTTCATTACAACGTAACCTATTGACTCTGCGTGGTTGTGTTATGGGTTTGGTTTTACGTTGCTCACCCGGTATGATATAGTACATTTTCCCTAAATCATCATGAAACTGTCACAGTCATCTTACTTCTTCTTTTTCTTCTTATCCCACTTCTACGAATTTACGGGTAATAAAATCCTCTTATGGTCGCTACATTTTCCCTCGATCTGCTGTTCTTTATCTCCAAGTTAGACCATCTTTACTGCGGTATACCCCCTCTCTGTCTCTTAATAAATCAATTAGGTACCATTGTTCTATTCTCGTGTTCGATCTGTTGTCTTTGAGTCTGACAAATCTCCATTTTAATGTAACTCGTTGCCTTAAATCCATTATTCCCGTTTCTGATCGCACCCACACGCTGTTTTTTTAGTATGTGAGACGTCTAACATTTGTCTCTCGATTATTCGTCGGGTTTTTGCTACCTTGAACATAATTGTCCTTAATGGCCGAGCGTTTGTAATTCGACCTTTTCAGCCTAAGGGGTGAAAAAATGTGCCTACCCTGAAGCAATGCTAACTACTTCTACAATTTTCTGAAAAGGTAGAGTTCTCTAAAAATCAGAATATTTACACTCAAACATATCATGTAGGAAAAGAAAAGCGTTCGAATTTTGACCAATTGCTACTAAAGTGTACCCCAAAAAATCGGTAACGCTGAAAATTGGCATAAGTATAATTAAAATGATACCCGGAAAAATTTAAATGCGGAGTGAAACCGGGAAAAACAATAAATCGGTCAATTTAATGAACCCTTCGGAAGCTAACATTAAGATAATGGGCAACATTTTTAGTGTTACTTTTATTCTAGTGATCCTATCAAAGAACTAAATCTACTTGGTTAATATTTTTCAGTATCCGAATTCAAGTCAAGAAACAATCGAAGAGCTTCGATGTAAACGTGGTCTCGAAGACAAGCGTCACTTCTCATTATACTTTTTCCAATATTGATTTATTTATAAACACGAAGTGTATCACAATTTATGGGCATACCATGGAGCATTTACAATTCTCCTGAGTATTTCGGAATGTTTCGATGGCTTGTTGTAAGTTGCTTGTTTTGGCGAAGCCACCAATATTCATGCCACTGGTTTCTTTACGCATAATCTTAAATTATCTTAACATGTCGTATAAGGTAAAACGTACAAACTAAGAATTATTACAAGATTACTACTCGTGAATTGAAATATATATTTTTTTACTGTAATACCAAACTGTGGGTACAAGAAATGGTAATAATAAAAAATCATTTTCGGTGATCGAAAAGAAGCTTGCCTTGAGAAATTACTTCATTTATTAATATTAGAAATGAAAACCATTAATTTTTTCTTGGATACCTCAAAAATTTATTTTAAAACGGTTTGAAAAATTCATTTTCCCCGTTTATTATGTTTACTGAAGTATTTGATTAGAGTTAAATAAGACGTCATTATGCGCATAAATTATGTTGAACGCAATTTTGATAGGAGTAAGTAAATTTAGGGGATTTATATATTATAAGAAGAAGTAATTTTCAATCTCGGTGGCAGAGTGGAATTACTCGAAGTGAAGTAAAAGGAGTGGTTGCCTGGTTTAGTAGATCTTAAGAAGTTAATAGTACTTCAATGCACACGGATGTAGTGGTCCTGCTCGCCTCCCTTTTTCCAACTAAACTCTTCAACCTCCCACTCCTCCCTTTCCTCCTGGCATCATCTTTTTATTCTCTCTCTTTTCCCTGAAGATATTGGAATTTCAAGAGAGGGGAAAAATTGAATTCAGCTGGTCGCCGGACCTGATAATACAACTCGACCCACAAGACGAACGAACCACTTTTTCTAACACATTTATCCAAAATATAATAAATGAATAAGGTCCACTTGGGAAAATGAGATAAAGCCTAAGAAATAGTTTCAAGACCTCCATAATCACATATTTCAACAACATTCATGAAACCCTACAAGTTTAGAAAAGTTAATATACATTTTTAAATACAAAATAATTGATTTATTTCTCCTCTATTGTTTTGTTATGTATTTAGTGACTGCGTTGTGTTAGACCCAAGGTTACAGTCTCGATTCCCGGTTAGTCTGGCATTCTATCGTCACTCACTTTCACGTACCACTCTTAATTATCTGGATTAGCATGTGCAAAACAGCCGGACGTAAAACGAAACACAAAATTAATAAACTGCGCAATAAAAAAAACAAATCATATTTGTACAATGTTCAAATATATGAAACTATATAGTTTATAAATTAACAACGATTGAATGGTGGACAAAATATATTCGGAATAATATTTTCAAAAATGGTATATTGAGTTTCTGTAAGAAAGTAGTCACTAAGGAGAAAAATAAACATAATTACGGCGTTCTAAAAAGCTAAAATTATTGAATTATGTTAACTCTGAAAAACGTTTACATCTACCTTAAATAATTCGCAAGACGCCTAAAATGACGCTTGAATAGAGACCTGATAATTTAATGAAATCAATTTTATTCAAAATTTAGAAGATTTTTAATCAAAATCCTAGGGAAGCACCAATGGGGGATCTACCCCTGTCATGCCAAAATATTATTTTAACACAATCATCATAATCATCATCATCATCACACGCAAGACGCCTAAAATGACGCTGGAATAAAAACTTGATAAGTTAATGAAATAAATTTTATTCAAAATTCAGAAGATTTTTAATCATAATTTTAAGGGACGCACCAATGGGGGCCCAACACCTGTCATGCCAATATATTATTTTAACACAATCATCATCACATTAACTAACTGAATAATTTTCTCAGTCGTACATAAAGCAATAAAGAAACAAGAACTGAAAATTTTTAACACGCTTTAAAACTGGCAATGACTATTTCTGAATTTACTAAAACTCAACACATAATTTATTATAAATTTTATTTTAGAAACGAATATACCCATTATGTAGTCAACTCTTTATTCAGACCGAGTCCATCAACAAATATTCTCAGGAAAGAACAACAACAACAAGTACTCAGGAAAGAAAATACCAACATAACTAGTAATAATATTAGGCTATAGTAAAAATCCCTTTCATGAGATGATGATGCATCTCATGGCCAACCGCCATGAGATTTTACTTTCTTTTGCCTATATGGATACATAGGAAGGAAAGTATTGTTTTCATGTCGATTTTTCACCTGATGTACACGTTTTCAGACCCCCTGAACTCAAAAAACATGTTTTTTTAGCGGTTGGTATGTATGTGTGTGTGTGTGTGTGTGTGTGTGTGTGCGCGCGCGTGTGTGTAAATGTGTGCCATCAATCTATACTATTATAATAAAGAAGAAACGTCTGTTTGTTTGTTTGTATGAGGTAATCTCAGAAACTACTGAACTGATTTTAAAAAACCTTTAATTGTTGCATAGCTTAGAGCTTCCTAATCAATATAGGCTGTTTTGCAACTTTAAGTAACTTTAATTAAGTGCAACTTAAACTGTGACGATGTCGCATGTTTTAGTTTATCGGGTGCATAGCACTTTTATTTTATTAAGTCCTCTGGATGGTGTATTTTTGGGGCTAGAAGCACAATTCAACTTTTGTATTGCACATCAAAACATGAAGAATAACATTCAATTCCGGAACATTAAAAATTCGGAAATAATCAAAATTTTTATTTTTGTACTGTATTTCATAGATATATTTGTTTTCATTCGACAGGTAGTGAATGAGTCATAAGTTATATTTCCAATTACTCTGCGTACCGCACCCACGTATTATTGTCTCTTTATCTCAGCCATATATTAACTGTCTCTTTTTTTTCCATCGGTATTCTTCTATGCATTTTATTCAATTCTGTTAAATCGCAAGGATAAACATTTAAAACGGTGGGAATCGATTTGAGACAAGAGTGCTTCCTTCACTCATGAACAACTTTATGTCGGACTTTCTAGAGCTGGAAGAGCAGAAAAACAATTTATTTTGCTGCCACAGGGCAACAAAACCACAAATATTCTATATAGAGAGGTTTTAAAATAATTTAATGAGGCCTACATTACCTGCAGTGAAGCAAAGCGATAAATATGACAAAAGTAAATAACAATGTAATGTAAATATGACAAAACTAAGAAGCAATAATATTACATTATCATGTTTTCGTAGGTAAATATTTGAAGATTATCCAACAGCAGTTTGTTGACAAGCTGCACACAAAATCAATTAATTACATTTGATTTGCGGCTGGCATATTACATACATACTCGCACGCGAATCAAACAGAAGCCTTGTACACACAATATCTACATAATTACAAAGTTAAGCGACCTTGGGTTAATGCAATTTCAGATGCGGGTAAAGTGCAACAAATTAACCTATGAATGAAGGTTTATATAATGGGTATAGAAATACGGTTTACATAAGATGAATATGATAATATTCACATTAATCAAAATTTCATAAAGTTTTTTGTGAACTGAAAGAAAATAATATAAAATTTTATCTTATTACAAATAGAAAATCACAGAAGTTTCATATTACTGAAAAAAACTTCCAACAGAAAGTAACCGCGAAATGAAACAAAGCTAATTAAAAGTTCATGGAAGGTGTCAGCAATGTAATACGTGACAATGCAATGAAATAAGAATGGGAAAGAATAATACTCTAGTTGTTCATTTTTTTCATATTTAACATGATACGCAATTTCACCGAGGCTAAGATGTGTGAAAAATATTTATGTACAAAGTAGAATTATTAAGAAACATAACAAAGTTCAAATCCATTATACTAAGGATATGCATCTAAAACATTTTATTGGAAAAATATAACAAAAATTTCAATGTATTTTCTACGAGTTTTCTTGTTTAGGTCATCAGCCGAAAGGCTAGTTTGAATTTCTAGAGGTTTTACTAAGTAAAACTAGGAGTGAGGTGGTTTACAATTGCCTTCTTCACTGAGTTGAAAAGTATGCTTATCAGCATGCCAGGCCCTCTGGAAAGCACATATTTTCCACTCTGCAAATGACACCTTCACTTCATTTACCACAGGGTCTGTCTGTATAATGATAAAATGCATTACTCTCAGAGGAGATAACTCTGATTAATATCTTTTATACCTTACCTCTTCTTTTCTTAAATGATTCAGCCATTTAACAGGCTGACCATGTGATAAGAAACAGAACTATTATTTGTAGCCCTGGAACTAACAGATTGAGTTCAAATAATTGAACACTTTACCTGTTATAGGCAGAGCATATACGTTAAATATTTTATTATCCGATCAGCGAATACTGTGTACAGAATATTTCAGAGAAGCTAACCTATTTTGTTAATATAAACTTTCACATTGTTCAGAAGAGAAATATAAATTGCCCCCTATAAATTCCATGATTACGCAATACTCGTAATATTGAATCAGAATGATGAATAGACCAATTTTCATGCAGATTTTAATAAAAAATAACAAATTTCCGTTAACTACGTGTCTAGTATTGGACGAAAACTGTTAAAATACAGAAATCACAGCACTTTAATTTTCTTTACGTTTGTTTTTATATATTTTTACGTTACACGCACTTCAAGACGGTAATTTTTAGAAAAACTTATTTTAATAGGGTATTTTCTTCAATAAATCGTAAATTTCCCCGCAGAAGCTTTCAAGCTTTAAATGGGAAAAACCATTTTACTAAATGTTACGTGTATATTTGGCAAGCACAACTACAGCTTAGAGCAGTAATTTCGAAAAAAAGATTTTTTCTTAAGTTTTTCCACTTATTTCTTTAAAAGAGTACCTCAGAAAATTTAAAGAAAACATCGATTTCCCGATATAAATCATATAAAGATCAAATCGCGCTTTACAATCGTACCCAAATCACGTTTCCATAATAAAAAGAAATATTTTTCTAGTTTACTAACTTTACAAGTCTTAACAATCCAACATAGTTACGTAATGATAACGCTAAAAAATATATTTATACAAACTCTTATTTTTTAATTATTCATTAAAGTATCGGTGAAATGCATGTTTTATTAATAAATTAAGTAATCCAATGATGGAAACTTAATAGTCCAACTGTGTAAATTGGCCGCCACCAATGTGTGTGTAGCTGTTTACTAGAATACGCTCTATGCATTACTTTTGAAGACCATAACTACTGATTTATAATTGTCCTAAATAAAGTTCTTGACCCATGTATTTAAAATAATTTTATTACATATTTTACTTTTCAAAATGTTCAATTCTTCAAAAAATTTAAATTTATTTAGTAGTAGTAAAATATTTTCTTAACTTTTACTAAATTTAAATACACATATTTATGTGAATAATATTTAAAATCAACGAATAATCTTAAACTGATTTCTAAGGTACTGTGAATAATATATTTATAATCTCAAAAACCTAAATATTCATTTAATTTCAAATTCTAAGCTAATTCAAAAAAGTATTACGATGTTATTATGTTAATTCTTTTTTTTAAATCATTCTCAAAACACGAAGTTAATTCATTTTTTTTAAATCATTCTCAAAACACGTATTTTTAAATTTTCAAATAACTAAATTAAAATTGATTCTGCACCAACAATGTGAGAAATCTTTCGTCTGTGTCGTACCAACGAACGGAATAGTAGATTAAAATCTAATAACAAAATAAAATAATATTTGGATAAGCTGTGTTCCCCAATTTTTTTGTATTATTCATTTAGTAACATTAAAGTTCGTTCTAAAAATGGACGACTTCAATAAATTCAGACTCATTATTGCAGAAAAAAATACAACAATGTATCTATTTAGAATTTAATGTGGACGTTCGGTATGTAATAAATGAATTACAAACGTTGTCAAATTTCAGCAGAAATCCCCAATAAAAAAAAATCATGTAAATATTTTACATTGATAGCAACATTCTCCTGCTTATGTATTATATAATTTTAAATAAAAAAAAGTTTAAAATTATAAAATCTAAGTAAAATAAGATTAAGAATATATTTGTATAAAACTAATTAGAAGCCATTTAACCAAATGTTACCTTTAAAAAAGTTTTATAACGTAAAAAGTTTCAAACAAAACCCAAGTTTATTATCTTTGTTTTTTTTGTAAATGAAGATTTTACTTAAAACTAAGTAAGAAAAGTTTTCTGGACTTATTAATTAAGATGAATGCATAAATGAATGAATAGTAACACTGGAATTACTGTAAAAAAATTAAAACTTTTAAAAAAATTTCTTTCATAAAAAGTTTTTCGAATCAGATACAATTGTTCAATATAATAATCCTTGTCTTTCTACAAAAAAAATAATAAAGAAGAAAAACAAACTAATAAAAAGTAACAAAAGAGCGAAAGCTATTAATGGTGTACCATTTTAATGAAAATAGTATACAACAAAGAATATGTAGCACAAAAATATGGTTAAACTTAATTAAACAAAATCTAATTTTTATACGATACAACTTTAGAAAAAAGTTACATTATTATAATTATTATTTATATTATAAACAGCAAAAACGAATGAAAAATGTAGCAAAATTTTTATTCAACTAAAAATATATACATTTTTATTAACTTCTACTGAAGTTTTTCTTTGTTTAGTCAAGATCTTTCTACTTTGATTAGGTTTGATAGTCAGAATTATCACAAGCAAAGCTATTTTACTAATTAAGCTCCATCCAAGAAATCATGCATTTTTTCTAAATACAGTAAGATGTCTATAAAAAATGTTTCACTGTTCAACATAAGATAAGAGGGAAATAAATTGATTACGTTAATGCGGATAAATTAAATACATAAATGACAGGGAAAATCGGTATCAATTTTGTCTCCAAGCGGTTTCCAGTCAAAATTAGTTAATTTTGTGCGTTTCATTCAAAACCTTCCCAGTAAACTATACACAGTATTTGAAATTTCTAAAAATCGTTACAAATTTCATGAGAGCTGTATAACTAGCTGAAAAATTCAGTTAAAGAAGACTTATAACGTAATTAGCTTTGTTATCTTTGTATTAATAAGAGCTAATTAAGAAAAAAATTTTAGGAAATCAAATGCACTTCAACAGCTACAATGAGAGCTACATTAAAGACTTCCAACAGCTACAATTAGAGACATTTTTAAAATTAAATGACATTTTCAGAAAGGTTTTAAACAATGATATTTCGTGTGAAATTACACAGTTTAGAAAAATCTGAACATCTTCAACTGTCCATTCGAAAATTTAAGGTTTTACAAACGTAAAGAAGTAGAAATTTAAAATGTTTCTGCCAAGCCCGTTATTCGAATCCTTACCGTAAGAAACGCGACCGAAAAAATTCAAACCGCTAAATATTTAGCGGTGAGGTGAAAAGCGAAAAAGGGACCTCTTGTCGGAAGAAAAATTAGCTGTTAGGATCGATACATCGATATCTGGGTTTTTTGTAGATTAATACAGTTTTCTTTGTCTGGTTGTATTTTCAATGTAATTATTCCTGTAGGAATCACTAAGGAATAAAAGGAATATCTATTCAAAAAGAAGAGGATATTTGGTAAAAATTAATGCCGAGATCTTCCAATGGGTACCCAGAGCCCGAATCAGACCTACCAGACTAAGTTATACAACCACTACATAAAAGTGAAGGTACTCTGTTTAAAGAACTTTCAGCAATGTCAAACATCAACATTTTTAAAAACAATCAATATAATTTATATTCGTAATTTTTTCTTAAAAATATGTAAAATTTAGAGAAGGCGATATAAAAGTTTAAAGTGCATTTAACACCAATTTTTTTTATCAAAAACTTTTAAGCTGCCGTAACTTACACAATTTTTGATAGAAAAGTCTGAATTTTGCATCAAACTGGTCAGAATTCAATACAAAATTTTAAAAGAATAATAACTCAAAACATAAAATTTCGACAAGAGGTCCCATTTCGGATTCCGGCACACCGGCGGTATTCCGGCACACTCGGTGAGCCGATATTATATCGGCTCATAATAGTATTATAAAAACATATTATGTTCAGAGGTAGATTCCACCGGTTTGGTAACTTTAATCTCATAAAGTAGACTATGTCATAAATTAGCTAAGCAAAGTAATACTAATAATAATAATATTTATTTATTCCACTTTATACAAATACAAAATTATATCTTATCTACTAGGAATAAATAACCACCAACTCATGTAAACGGTGGTTATATAGAAACAAAAACAAAATACTTAAGAACAAGTTTACAAATGAGTTACAAATCAATGTCGTCATCCACTACAAATGACAATTCAAATTGTAGCGGCAGCTACAGTGCATGTTAACTATACTATTTTTAACAATAATATTAACCAAGCCTTAACCAAGTCTTGGTTAATAAAAGGGAACGGTTCCCTTCCACGCCCCGCTAACAGTATGTAAATTTTTTTTTTTTTTGATATTTCCCTTGTAGTATTATATAAACAGTTCCGAGAAAGTTGGAGGGTCGTTTACTGATGTCGGATCAAGTGGCCAGGTGGCGGGTTTTTGGTTGGTAAGGCGGTTTCGGCCTCCTTGGGGCTGGACGAGAACGCCTCAATTTTGAGTCCAACACTACTTCCCCCATCGTGAGGGAGTGAACATGAGTTTTTCTCGCCGCCTCGGATAAAAAAAGCCGTCAGTCTTACAGTTTGAGGCACAGACAAAAAGAAAATGATTGAAAGTACAATGGTCTAGACAACATCTTAAAATGAAAGCTACCTTTACTGAAAGAATGATAACACTTGAAATTTCACTTGTTCATTAAAAATAAAGAATATAGATAAAAGATGTACACATAAATGTACATGAAGAATATAAACGATAAAAAATAATTCTTCACATATGTAAGCTGAGAGAACAAACTGAAAAAAGATGGATTCCAAAAAATGAAAGAACTTTTCGGAATATAATGAAGTCTTTCTGATTTGAAAACAACTGCGATTAGTACTCCAGTACAACAATTAGAACGCCGCCGTCTGTAAAACAACGTCAAGCTCACATTAGGAATGTAATGGGTAATTAAGTTAGTTTAAAAAACGAGCATGCATGCGACGTGGGAAAATATATTGTGTAAAGTAAAGGATCAATAATAGTAAATATAGAATCGCCTTCAATAAATAAGATACAAACTAAAGAAAATAAACTAGGTTAACATTCCTTATTTAAATTAACGAGTTTTGTTGAAGTACTACAGTTAAATTGAAAAATACTGGTAAAGTGAACCATAAAACATCAGTAAGAACATACAGCGAGCCCGTAAAAGAGATACTTTAATTCATAGCATGTTCAAGAAATTATTACAACTGCATAAGTAAAATTTCATGCTCGCGTTGTAGCATAGTTTAGAAAAATAACATTATCCTTTCTAACATCTGAAATACCTACAGTATATCATACACTAAACATCCGACAATATCTCATATTTTATGGTATACTAAATACTGGAAGTTATATCACAAATTTATGAATACATGAATGAACGTTTTATTTAAATATAAATATTGTAAAATTGTGATCGCGCATGTTTTCAAACTATTTATTTATTTATTAAATAAAAAAAAGCGAATAATAAATAAATGTGCAACAATAATTTAGGATTTATGCAATAGTTAAAACGGTTCTTTTTAAGTATTGGTTTATTTATTCATAATAACTAACAGAAAAAGTAGGGCAGATGTAAATTTGAAAACTTTTAAAAGAATACTACAAATCAAATGTCCATATTTAAAAGAATAGTTTATGTTTCAATTTTCTAGTAAATAGTTCAAAATTATCTTTAGTTCAGAATAAATTTTACGGGTATTACTGCTAATAAAGTAAGAAGAACTGAAAATGTATTTCACAGAAATTCACGATATGTACATTAATATAATCAATAAAGATAGCTAAATTCAGTGACCTAAAGAAAGAATTATTAATGTCCAAGATTCATACAAGAAACATCAATTTAGTTCTTCTTGTTTATTTTCAAAAACAGTAATCTATTAGTGCGTTACTAATTACAAACTACATGTTAGTTACCTTATACTAATTAAACTTTTTTTTTTTTTGTTTAACGTCCGACTGTTCTGCAATTACTGCTAATGCAGACGGTGAATGATGAAATGATTTTTTGTAACGAATGAAAAAATGCCGTGCCTGAATGGGATTCGAACCCAAGACCGCATGATGAGAGGCGAGCACGTTACCAACTTCGCCAATGCGGCCGGCTACTAATTAAACTACTGAGATATTTATTAAAATAGTGTGCTATAGTAAAAGTATACACGAAAGCAAAACAAAAAAAAAACACAAATATATGAAAATAAGCAATACAAAAGAATTTATTTACAAATAGTAAAATAACTAAGCCGACTGCATTGGCGTAGTTGGTAACGTGCTCGTCTCTCATCATGCGGTCGTGGGTTCGAATCCCTCTCTGGTACGGCATATTTTCATACGTTACAAAAAAAATCATTTCATCCTCACACAGTTACACCCCAACGTCGTCACTAATGGCCGTTGCAGTTGATGCGACGTTAAATAAAAAAAAAACTAATTATCGGACCGGTAGACGAATTCACAAAATTATTGGATCCTGTTGGAACCATTGTTACTACAGCTTTACTCCTTATTTCTATTAGCGACATGGTTACTGCTTTATATACTTTATGATGTCCGGTATATTTTTAAATTGAAAGGGGAGCAGAATGAGCAGCTTGGGTGCTAAGTTTATGCCTTTGATATAAAATTTACGGCCATGTGTAAAAGTAAAAGATTCTTGTTTCTTGTAGTCTATTATAAAATAGGCTTTTAGCTAATATTATTATAAAATGGACTCCGAAGAGTGACTCCATTAGAATCTCCACACAAATCATCAACTATTTTCTAAACAGAAAATCTCAGCCCCACTGGATCAAAGAAATTGAACAGGCTATGACCGAAACCCAAATCCCACTTGGGGATCTGAAAAGAAAATCCGGAAATTACCACAAACTGAGCAACACAAGACTTAAACAGAAGAGACCGACCAAACGACAGAAAATCGAGGATTCCGACAAAAAACGCCAGAAGAGATCAGAAAAATTGAAGGAATACTGGAGAAGAATCAAGTAAAGAAACATCAGGAAAGTACTCCAACACAACTAAAATTAAAATAAGATGTTTCTTCTTTAATGAACTTACGTAGTCCTATATGGCTTTAAAAAAAACGCGGGCTCTTATAGTACTAAAGTTCATATTTTTTAACATTTTAGAAAAGATAAGGAAAAATTTGCTAATACTACAAAATGCAGCATAGAATAATTATTTAAATTACGAATTGTCTGGATTTTCACACAAAATTATTATGCACTTTAAACTACAATAGTTATCTAGATAGTTCAGTTAACCTTTTATATAAAAAAAAGATGTAAAAAAATAATTTCAATACGCTGGAAACATTTTAATAATCCGTCCAATCCAGCCTTATCTTTACATGAAAAAGTATTATAATATATTAGAAAGAAATCATTAGACTGATGTTAAATAAACTTTGTGATAGTACTGGCGTGATTAACATCCAGCGGAACCGCCTTCTATTCCAGGGGTCCCGAGTTCCATTTCCGGTAAGTCCTGGAATTTTTTCATCTATAAATCACGTCATATAATTCCCTACGCACAAGTGCGTATGACATCAGAGCTCAGGCATCATCTTCCAATAAAAATCACAAACGATATTTTTCTTATTTTTAAGAAAACTTGACTACCATAATAACCCTCTGTTTAGTCATTTAAAACAATTATTGTTGTGATATTTAACAAGAAAATATCATCTAGATACAAACTTTTTTAAATAAGTTACAGTGAAACATCTTTCATTACAATCAATACTAACTTCCAGTTTTTTTTTTTAATAAAACTGCTGGAAACCAAATTAACTTATAGTACTGTAAAAAAATCAAAGTTAAATTAGAAAGCAATAAAATGAACATAAACATTCTGAAGGCCAATTGATGAATTTTACTTCTGAAATAAAACATAAAAACAAATTATAACAAACTGGCAGGCAAATACAAACTGAGAAAGATTTCAATTAAGCTAAAGCAAAAGCAATCATTTCCATTTACTGCTTTAGATCTGACACTAATCGAAAATAAATATTAGAATCAGAAGTTATTATTTAAAAAGAAAAAAGAAACCGGGGTAAACTGGAACAGAGCGAGAAATTTCACATCGTTTATTCCTCCTTTTCAGGCAGCCATCAAAGCTGCCTCCTTTTCTTTCGCATCGAAGCATTTTCTTTTCACTCATTTTCTTAAAGAAAACTTTTACATTTTCTTCCGTCTGAAGGATATATTGCATTTATTACGGCGATTATAAATTTATTCTTTCGATTAAAGTTTACAAATAAAATTATCACAACTTTTCTGATACATTTTACAGTAAAAAAAATAAACAAATATATAAAAAATTCCTAACTAGAATGTAAAGAAAATATTAAATACAGACAATCTTAGTTATTTCTTTTATAGATTCAACAAAACTTCTTAACTCTTATGAATATTTATTATTTCTTAGAGAATTAAAAAAAACAGAGTCTTAGTAGAATTCATTAATATGTTCCCATAAAACGCTTAAATGTAACAGCTTGTTCAATACTCTGAAATATTTCTACGAGATTTACTTAGCCATACTTTTGAATATCAGAATAAGGATTTGTACGGAAAATGTAAAGAAAAAATCTAAAAGAAGAAATACTAGAAATAAATAGATAAATTCATGAACAAAGAAGTTGAAAATATTTATAAATAAAAATTATACTTTAAAACAAATTTTTAATAAGTTAATGACATCGTTAATAAATAATTAAGAAGAAAGCAAAAAATAATAATATAAATATTTAAATACGTATGCTGAATGTTAAATGAACGACTTACCCTGGACGAAGGATGTCGCGGTGAATTTGACTTATCCTTCCGATGAGTTTTTAGATGCCTCAGAAACCTAGAAAAACTTGTTCTCTTCTTCCCTGCTCGTTCTGTAAAATATAAAAAAATACAATGAATTCCGTACATAATTAGCAATCATTTAATTTACTTAACTAATAAAACCTCTTTAAAAAAATATGTAAAGAACTATCTCTTGGTTCCAAATCGGAAAATCTGTAATAGGTAGCTAAAACACTGAATTTATTTTCTAGAATAAGCGAAAAATTTCTGGGTAGATTTACATTATTATATAAGAAAAAAACTGTAAAAACAAAACCTTTTTAAACCTTAATATTTGTGTAGTTTTATTCTGTTTATTAAGAACAATAAGCATCTCCATGACCCAATGAGATGAGGATGATATAACTTGTAAATGAGGAGTAACCTTGTACAAACTCAGGCCGACCATTCTATACAGAGTACGGTTAATTGAACCTCCAACCATCAAAGTACAGGATGTTTTCTAAGACCAAGACTGTTTACACATTTTATCCTTCTAATCAAGAAAAATAAATAAACAATTCACTTTTTTTGTCCCGTTGTTAGTGAGTTACTTGAACATGTAAGCGAGGGACGAAGAGAGGTACAATATAATTATAACTCTATAGCCACACGCGCAAACTCAGATTGGACAAACTATACACCAGTAATCACTATCTAGTATTCAAATC
Source organism: Catonia carolina (assembly GCA_035578175.1). NCBI lineage: Eukaryota > Metazoa > Arthropoda > Insecta > Hemiptera > Achilidae > Catonia > Catonia carolina. Next base: position 55,018 of record JAQMRL010000022.1, on the reverse strand, counting down.
TGTATAAAAATAACTACCTTTACAAAAATTTGAAGCACCAAACCTTCGTCTCCGTACATCAACTCTCAAACAGCTGACTCGCGGTGACGACTTTACCATTAGACCATTAGCTACGTCCACACTCATGTGATGTGGCAAACGATGTAGCATGCGACATCGCATGCCATTTCACCTGTCCGCACTCGTTTGACGAGCTTTATCTAAAAAAAACCATAACGAATATTTTTGAACACTACACTAAATTAAAGCCTGTTCTTTCCTGCGTTGATTGGTTTGACTTAGATTATTTTATTATGAAACTAGTCGGAGATGTAGCAATTTACGCATAAAGAGTACTCGGATTTTAGCCGGTTTTCGGTTAATGTGGTTTTTAAACGTTCGTTACTACGTCCAGGCTTTTCATAAAAGAACGGCGTTGAAGATCAGAATTTTCTCTATATGAACATTTTAAAATAGAAGTCTGATGTTCCATTTTAAAATTCCGGCCATTTTTTAAAAAAAAGAGTATTTTGGCTTCACGTAAAGATAGGGAAATGATTTTTGGACTGAATTATGCATTTTTACAGCAGTATTGTGCCCTGTATCGTATTTTGCATTTGTAATTAGAAATAGATATGTTGTGTTAATAGAAAATTCTATTAGTCTCTAAACTTCTTGAGAGGAAACTGAGCTCTATAGCAGTATCCGCTCCGAGTATAGTCGTTTAGAAATACTAACTTCTGTGTTTTTCCTACTGCAACTCATTCCGTAACTCATTTTGAATTATTTAACGATGTTTTTATTAAAAAAATAAACGCTTTGCTTGACATAAGACTGTTGTGAAAATGCATGGTTCAGTCCAAAAATCTTTTCTCTAACTTTACATGGAGCCAAAAAAGCACTTTTTTAAAAAATGGCCGGCATATTAAAACGGAACATGAGATTACACTTTTAAAATATTCATATAATAGAAAAAAAACTCTGATCTTCAAAGTACTTAAACGCCGATTTTTACGAAAAGCCTGAACGGAGTAACAGACGTTTAAAACCACATTAACGAAAATTGGCTAAAAACTGAGTACTTTATTGCGTAAACTGGAGTTATCTCCGATTAATTTCTAAATAAAACAACCTAACTCAAACCAATCAATGCAGGAAAGAACATGCTTTAATTTAGTGAAACTTCAAAAAGATTCGTTACGTTTTTTTTAGATAAAGCTCTTCAAACGAGTGCGGACAGGTGAAATGGCATGCCTCTAAGCGCATGCGATATCGCATGGTGAATCACAAGTTGAAAAAGAAAGCGCACGAGTGTGGCCATACCTAATCAGGTGGATTACAAACTACATGACATTACGCATATGAAGACGTTCAAAAACATATGTTATAACAAACATATAACATATCTTTCTAGAGTTTTACCCCGTTCTAGTGTATCAACCTACTGTTTACTTCAGTATTACCTTAGTGTTTTTAGGGTTTAGCCTAGTAACCACTATTTCCTACAAATTTAGGAAAACTCAACACTAAAATCCTGAATAATTTAACACATGTAAAATAAAATTAAGAAACATTCGAAAATAATCAACAACCTTGATTACCATTCTTGAAGAAAGATTAAGAATCAGTTTAAGAAACACTTGTCCAAATGGGTTTTAAAACAAACTAATGGAAACTAATTATAATATCTATAATATTTTAGAGCGGAAAGATGTCACAAGGACGGGCACATTTAATACAATTCAAACGATTTATAATATAATCCCATTAAACAAACAAACTACATGTAAAACTATAAATAAAATACAAAAATAAATATGACCGCCTCCGTAAGACAATGGTTATCGTACAACGCTGCAAAGAGCAAAATCTCAGATTCGACTCCCAGCTAGGGATAGGAAAACAATTGTACGTTCAAACTCAAAAACTGTACCTTAACCCAAAGCAGTCGCCAATGACCTAACTCTTGATGCTACTTAAAAGAAACTAAAAATCGATAAAAGAAAACTAAATATTTTTCAAACAATTGAAGTAGTATTCGAACAGGGACGCGCGGTATTGTTAATATTTGACTGTCATTTGACTGGCTGGGCTAACTTGTAGACTCTCATAATGTTGTACTTCAGTGCTTATCAGTCATCATGTTGTACCCACTGGGGTTAAAAACTCTCTAAATTCAATAAGTAAACGTATAAATAATTACACTGTCACAATAATTCATAAAATGGACAATGATGAATCCGAAATTTAAAATGTTATGAAATATATGTTACTGTGATCTGTTAAAATAATTAAATAGACTATACCACGAACGGGGAAAACAAGGTACATTATTTTAGGATCAGATTACTAAAATAATCATTATATCCAATATCAGTATACTCATAGACTATAAAACTAATTGTGATACCGACCGTACTTTGAGATTCGGATTACATAAAGAATAATGGTCGTATACAGTTAATAGAATAAATTTTACGTTATTTTAATTAATTAATTAATATGAATGAGATAAAAGCTTTAACAAATAAATCACAATGGCAGATAAATTTACATGTTTGAATAGCGAAGGTAAAAACAAAATATATTACATTCATTTTTAAACCAATAACTACTCATTTACAGATCAGCGCCAGTTTTACTCCTTAGCCACCTAGGCCGCGGATCAGAGGGGCTTACGTTACACTGCAGTTAGAAAAAAAAAACAGTCGCGATACTGACCGACAGAAGTGATTACTTCTTTAAACTGAAATTACAGTTGCGGGGAGTGAAATATTTGACAGCATATTCATACTTATAAACACATTAACATTTACTTTTTGCATTTAAAAAAATAATAACTCTATGAGCCCTAATGAAAATTTTCATAAATATGTATGTATGTGTGTGCGTATACATGAGAGTAGGTGTTGCTGTTGAAGTAGATGAAGGGGTTCGATGACGAGAGACATAAGCGGGGAAATTATCAAAATGTCGTGTGTGTGTGTGTGTGTGTACTTATTGTTGAACGTACTAAAAACTTCTCAGATACTTTATATTAAGTATAAAAATTCTCGGAGTTAATTATTTCTTAATTACAACTAACGTATAATTAGAAAAATTTTGCCGCTCCTCTGAATCAGAAACTAAATAAATACCAAATTGTGTGGAAAATACAATAGGTACTTAGAAATGTGGACAAATCTGATATGTTTGGCTCCGCCATTTTGGATTGGAATACCGAAGAGGGGCTCACATTACACCATATTTCTCATAAACAGACCTTTAAAATATTGTATCACTCAATACGGGCTACTATTTAACCTTTTATAAGGCAGTACTACGGAGGAAAATATATGTGTTGTAAAATTAAGTTTTGCTTTACAGGAACTTGAATAATGTATTTCTAATGCTAGAATAGTAAGATTTCTTTTTTTATGTTAAGCCCTGGTAAGTATACTTACCAAGGAACGTTTATTGAAATGGGAAACACGTAATGTTTAGTGGTAAGAATGCTTATTGGAACAACTTGTAGTCGCCCTACTACACAACAAAAAAATCTGGTGTGAAACACTCACACAACTTTCTCTTGCCAATGCAAATAATTAACAATAAACCTAACATTATTAATAAAATATTAGAAATAAACAAAAAACTAACCTCAAAAACATAACCTTATTTTAATCATGAGTGAATGATGCAAAATGAAAATCAACCTCAGTTTGGCTTAGAAATACGGAAAATCACTCTTTCTCTCTAAACTAGACTCTGTAGAGAAAAATGCTTTAAATAAAAGTTGTAGATCTTTTAATTTTCTATAAATTAAATTATATACACTTTTGTCGTAAAATGCATACTAAGGCCGAAATCTTAAAAAAATCAATTTTTCACACATTTTCGTGAGAAAAAAACAGAAAATCGCAAATTACCGCTAAACTAAGCGTTATACAAAAAATTGTTTGAAATAAAAGTTGTAGAATTTTCAATTCTCTACAACTTTTATTCTATAAAGTTTTGCGCTAAAATGCATATTAAAGCTGTAATCTTAAAAAAACAACGTTTTTACGTGAAAACAGCCTCACCCAGAATTTCAGCAAACATGACGCCTACCCTATCTTGTAGAGAATAAAAAATTGAGGAAACCAGGCGATTTTAAAAAAAATCGTAGGACCAGTTTTTGAGAAAATCGCAAAAAAGTGAAAAATTACACGAATAAACTACCACTTCCGGTTGACCGATTTTGATGAAAATGTTCGTGTCGAGTCCGGTAGTGGTACGTAACTTAAGTTTCAAGTTTCAAGTTCGTACGATGTTCCGTTCTTGAGATATTCTGTTCACACACACACACACACACAGACCAATCGCTAAAAACATGTTTTTTGGGTTCAGGGGGTCAAAACGTATAGATCCGGTGAAAACTCGATTTCCTATATATTCATATAGGCAAGAGAAAGTAAAAAAATGTGTAGAATAACTTTTTTTTTTTTTTAATTGAGCGATGATGCCTACATAAGCCTTAGGCTTGTGCGTAGGTAATGATACGTGGTGATTTACAGATGAAAAAATGCCAGACCTGACCGGGAATCGAATCCGGGAACTTCTAACTTTATATTAGCACGTTTCCTTAAAAAACTAGAATTTTCTAAGCACTGTACGAAAGTAACAACAAAACAAAGCGGTAGCATACGCTTGTATGAATCCTTACCATATTCGTGCACTCACAAAGAAAATGGTCGCTGCGTGTTAATTTCAAAATGTGGATAGCCTACTTACCAAAAAACATCTATAACACCATAAAATACCCATACGGTTCAACTGTATAGCTTACTCTTAAACAAATTCTACCTTATTGCCAGTAGTAATTACACTTAACAAAGACCTATAAAGGGTTAAAATGTTTGGTTGCAACCCCCCTACCATCCTGCACCAAACAGGGACAATGTGATTGAACTTCCAAAAGGTAGAGCAATTGGTTAGAAAAAGTTCCTGATAGTTTAGATGTACTACCCGTAAAAGGGTTAAAATTATAAATGGGTAACGAAACTTTTGCATCACTCTATTTAGAATTGACTACAGTAACTGTTATAAAAACCTTGTTGTTTAGGTCATCAGCCAAAAGGCTGGTTTGAACCTGTAGAGGTTTTACTAAGTAAAACGAGGAGTGAGGTGGTTTACAATTGCCTTCCTCACTGAGTGGAAAAGTACGCTTATCAGCATGCCGGGCCCTCTGAAAAGCACATATTTTCCACTCTGCAAATGACACCTTCACTTCATTCACCACAGGATCTGGCTGTATAATGAAATTCATTACTTTCAGAGAAGATAACTCTGATTAGTGTCTTTTACACCTCTACCTCTTCTGCTCTTAAATGATTCAGTCATTCAATTGGCTGACCATGTGATAAGAAACAGACCTATTTATTTTAGCCCTGCAACAAACAGATTGAGTGTAAATAATTTGACACTCCACCTGTCTGTTATGGGCAGAAAAAAAACCTTATGAACTATTAAACCTTGGGAGGTGAATTTTTAGAAACGGTTTAGTCCGTGGAGTATGAAGCCAGAAAGTAATAAAGGTAAAGCGTACCTTAAAATTAACACATCATTTTTATGGTTCCTTGGTGATCAAGTCACACTAAGAATGGTAAAACAATTTAATTGTTATATTCTGTAGTTCTGCTAAATTCATCCATGATCGGCCTACCAAAACCCTTGTTACGTTGAACCTATAATAACGAGCGTTAATCTAGAACTAGATTACGTTAAATCTAGTAACCAATGTTATATTCAATCAACAATTATTCACGAATTTCACGTTCAATTAACTAACTTCAATACAAACTTGGGAAAACTAAGTCTTCATTATAAACGAGAAATAAATTTTCAAAAGACATAATTTTCCAGACCTGTATATGAAGAACTATTTGAAAAGAATAATAAACAAAAGAAATTCATTTGTGCAGCAGAGATTTAAGGATTACAACTTTTCTATTTAGTTTACTTTAGAATTTGTCTTCACTGAAATTTAAATACTAACCAATTTTCTTGCATTGTCTTCTAAGAAAATTCGTTCGCAAACAAAACAACAAAATCATACGACGATATAATAAAACTTATCGCATTAATTGCAAAGAACACGTACTACAGTGAATTAGAGTGCTTCCATAATTAATTTCAATTTAGAAAGAATGTAACTACAGTACGTTATGAAATTCCATTTAAACTAAAAGTGGAGAACTGTATAATAAAATTTTATTTTTAGAACGTATAACTATAGATAACGTTGACAACAGGAAGCTGTTAAGCCAAATAAGAAACTAAGTACTAAAAGTAAGTTGAGAAGTAATGAACTAAACTTAAACTCCATTGTACCTAGACTGTCTGACCTCTTTATAAATTACATGTAATTATTATTTATTTCAAACAATGGCAAACCCTCGACGTTTCGTTGAATCGTGAGCAATATATACAATAATATTTAATAAGTTATGCTGTTTAAAGTTTTCGCGAACTGAAATACTGCATGTTTAAAAAAGGGTATGGAAAAATATGTACAAACGAACTTTTGAAAGAGGTGAACAATTTAAATTAAGTTTTTTACAAGTGACGTTGAAGAAAAAGTGTACTTAATGTTAGCATTTTTAAGTAAGGTAAGTTCTGTTACCAAAATAACTTAAGGTTAACTTTTTGCCACCTTTTTTAAGACCAGTGAGAAAATAGAACTTCAATTTTCTTACTTTTTAAATTGGAATTTTAGTTCCTTTTATACGGGAATTTATTGATTGGAATTCAACCACGTTCTTAAAAAAAATCACAGAAATATTTTTTGAAAATAATGCTTATATTACAATTTCCCTACGTAAGAAATTTGATTTAACATATTGCAAAAACCCTCACGATTTAGTAAAGGATTGTCGCTGAGAACTCTGACATAAAAATTAAAGTAAAATATCAAAGAACGAACAAATACTAAATGGACTTTTCAAAAGTAAAAAATAAAGAACATTTCTAGGTGTCAAAGAAACAAGACCTTGGTACTACTAAAAAGCGCACATTTCAAAATGTATATGAGTGATAAAATCGGAAAATAGATATTTTTCTATGTTTTCAACATAAAACACACAAAATAAGACAACCCATAACATAAAATATAATATAAATATAATGTTTTAACACAAGTTAATAGCTCAGGCAAAATGATGTTCTATTGTTTAATAGGCTGTCATTTAATGAACGTACATCAGTGTCAGCCGTTTTTTAGGTTAACAGCCGAAAGGCTAGTTTGGACCTTTATAGGTATTAATGAGCAAAACGAGGGGTGAGGTGGTTTACTATTGCCTTCCTCACTGAGTTGAAAGAGTATGCTTATCACCATGCCAGGCCCTTCGAAAAGCATCCATTTTCCACCCTGCAAATGACACATTCACTTCATTCACACACAGTGTCTGGCAGTATAATGATGAAATTCATTACTCTCAGAGGAGATAACTCTGACTAGTGTCTATTACACCTCTACCTCTTCTGTTCCTAAATAGTTCAGTCATATAATTGGCTGACCACATGATAAGAAACACAACTATTTTTATAGCCCTGAAACTAGCAGATCGAGTGCAAATAATTTAACACTCCGCCTGTCTTTTATAGGGCGAAATTGTATGTCAGCCGATTCTCCGTAAATACCAAAGAAAATGAGCAAAAGAGAATAAGAAAATCCTGTCTTACTTTATCTAATTTATTAAACTTAAGTAAACTGTACTAAATCATTTATCCAATATTACAAGAGAAATTTTTTTTAACAAGTGTGTGTAATTATATTTCAATCAGTTTTCAAATGTAAATATAAATTTTAAGGCAACACGATAAAAATTTTCTGAACGAAAAAGACAACATTTAATAGTGCGTTTCAAAAACTTCGAGAAGGTAAGTCCAATATTTCAACATCTTTCACTCTGTGAATATCTTTTTGTTGTCGAGGAGATTGATTGTGAAAGTATTACGATGTTCTAACTTTTTTTGAAATTTTACACTCCATCGTTTAATTCTACTTCTACAAAAGGTAGGTTTAAATCATTGTTTAATATTTTATTGGTTACGTACTATAAATATGGTAGAATCATTGACAGTCACTCAAGAGGCTCAATAATTTAGAATTAAGTAAATCTCAATAAACCATTAAGAAAAAATTAAAAATAGATTATTTATTATGAAATGTAGATAGGAATTATAACACTTACCATTAGGAGGAAATTCGTAAAAGTAAGCCGATCTTGGACTTAAACAACTGAAACAAACACAATAAATAAAATTTAGAAATCATTGTAATTCATAGGGTATACATTATTTTCATTTCGCAAAGATTGCAGAAAAATTATGAAATTTGTTTTTAATTTATTTATTTAACGTCGCATCAACTGCAAGGTCATTAGCGACGACGTTGGGGTGCAACTGTATGAGGATGAAATGATTTTTTGTAACGTATGAAAATATGCCATGCCTGAGTGGGATTCGAACCCACCACATGATGAGAGGCGAGAATGTTACTAACTACGCCAATGCGGCCGGCAGCTATATATTTGAAATAAATATTTTTAACTTATACTATCAAATCAAAATATTCATAATTAGAAAAAACTAAAAGGAATCGTAGCTAATGTTATAACTACATGATAAAATTCATAACGTTAAAAAAGACAAACGAAACGACTTTTTGGAATAGTTCGTTAGTTTAAAAAATACAAATGTTTTTGAAATTACCAGCCCCATTTTATTTCGGCTATATGACTACTATGATGAAAGAAACCATGCTGTAGGGCCATGTATGGTCAAAATTACAGAGATATGTTCTGAATAAAATATTAAAAAAAAAACCATCGCATCATGTACAAAATAGCCACAACGTATATGGGCACCACTGAAAAATGAACAGATATTTTTTATAAGCCATACAATTAAATACTGTGGAACCCTTTCATCAAGTTGTATTCATGGATTACTAGTAGGGAGGAATTCATAAAGTATTTGAAATACATATACGCATCAGAAAACACTGTCAAAGAAACAAAATATGATGGGATTCATGTAAACATAAAAATGGGGTGTAACATCACCAAAAATTCAAATTGTTTTGATTTTTTTTAATATACGAAACGATTTTTAGAGCTTATATCACCTTATATATTACTAGAATATAGACCTTTAATTTATACTAAAAAAATATTTTCTTTGAAGTTTTTATTACAATCTTGAATTATTTAATATAACCAAAATTATGAACAAATCCCAAGTAACGATAGTAGTAATTAAATTACTGATTTTCTCGGAAAACACTCCACATTTCTCCGATTTATTACAAACCTGTAACACCCTAAATATTTTGGAATTTGCTTTATATATTCTAATTTTTGCCTCCCCCTATAATTACTCCCTCAATATTACCCTCCATTACTGATAGCACATTACCTGGATTTCTTAAGATATGCCCCACTAGCCTATCCCTTCTTTTGGTAAGATGCTTCCAAATACTTCTTTTTTCATCCACTCGCCAAAGAACCTCTAAATTACTTATTTCACTCACCTAATCTTTTAACATTTTCTATAACACCACATTTCAATAGCTTCTATCCTCTTCTTTTCTACAGCCCCTATCATGCACGTTTCACTCCCGTATAATGCTACACTCCACAAAATGTTTCCTAATCTGTAAATCAATTTTTGTAGTCAGTAAGCTGGTATTTCAACAGACATTACTATCAGACTTAATATCACGCTATTTTGAATGGACTATAGCTGACTGTACAAAATACTAGTGTTAGTATAGTACCATCGGAAGTGACTGTACACGATTGGCTGCAGTTGAGGGGGAGCGGAACCGATGCAGTCAGGTTTCTGCCACCGGCCACAATTCAAATGACCTGCCGAGTGCCGGGGTACAGTTCAGTGACTACGTGTACAGTTTTGTGTTGAATTTTGTCTTGATTATACACAGTTGGCCAACGCCATACGGACAGTACGTGCGTAATATTAAATTTGACTACTCTTGGATTATTTTAAGTTATTATACATATTTTTTAAGGATAATCCAAACAGGTCCCTATCACAATTAGTACGGATTAGCAGGTTGTAGTGTATATCATATATTTTACATCACAGCTAACACATTGGGACATAAACAAATATCTTTGACTCAATAAAAGTTCTCGTTATCCCAATTAGCAAATATGAAAACCTTGAATGACGCGTTCACTCATTTACTTATTTCTTATCTCTGACTTCCCGATCACGCAGACAGGTAAAATTGACACATTTGTTCCTTAGGTGTTGCGGAAAAAAACTAAAGTATTTGTATTCTGACTAATTGCATTCAACGGGTAAAAAGAGGGAAAGTATCCTAAAGAAATAATGTAATGTCTATACCTTCCTGACGAACAACAGTTCTAAAAATCGGCGAACGTATTCACTGAGAGACACATAGGAAAGTAAAACTTGTTAAAATAATGATTAACAAACTTTCTAGTGTCCGATTAAAACACTCGCGTTATTTGAACATCAATACTGCAAATAGTAATTCAAAATGGAGGAAACATTAACAAATAAAATGTTAATAGCATAATAAATAATTGTACCAATCAAGTCAATAGCATTAGTATTTATCAATAATTCAAGAGTTTATTTTCAAAGTATAACACAAAAGAACTATCATATTTCTGTAGTTTGCACATATGCATTGTCAATAACAAAGTAAATGCTCCGTAACAACCACTTTTGAAACTCTTGAGTTTCGTAACTCTCTTTTTTACACTTTTGTCGTATTGAGAAGCAAAAATGAGATATTAATTTTGGTTTTTTTTAAATTATTTTTTAAATATTGTTAACAATAGTGTAGTCATTAGCGATTTTCATTGGTTCTGGAACGGTGGGTATTAATGTATGTAATATTTCGAGACTCTAGCCGGGAATCGATCCTGCGACGTACCGCTAATACTCCAGCAAAATGCCAGTACTTCACAAAAGCGGTAATAAACGGAGGTTTAAAAGTAATTTTAAGAATTTTATCGCATTATAATTTTCATCTATTTTTATCGTTGAATTATGAAATCCACTTTTTTTAAAAAGATGGTAGACCCCCTAAGATACATAGAAAAATATTTAAAACGAAACCTTTATAGTTTTTGGACTTAACTTTAAATATATTTTTTAAATTGTACGAATAAACTATTAAATATAAACGACACAACAAAAAACAGATTACTAACTTTCTGGCTTCCACAAAAATCTAAATCAGAAGTAAGGCAGGAAGATCAAAGAAAAGTTTACATTGAATAAAAGCTTCTAGAAACATCAAAGATTTATTTATGTGGTCTATAATTATATTAAAGGAAAGAAAAAACATCTGGAGTGAAACACTCACAGGCTTTCTCTGGCCAATGTAAATAACAAAAATTATATCCTACGTTTAATCATTAGTATAAACAATGTAAAATCAAAACCATAACCTAATTTTAATCACGAACGAATAACGAAAAATGAAAATTAACCTTTAGAAAAAAAATGCTGAAAATAAAGTTGTAGATTTTTAATTTTCTATAACTTTGATAGTATACACTTTCATCGTAAAATGCATAAGAAGGCCGCAATCTTAAAAAAATCCCAGTTTTTTACCGATTTTAATGAGCAAAATTCAGAAAATCACTAGTTGACGCTGAACTAAGCGTTGTAGAAAAAAATTTTTGATTAAAAATTGTAAGGTTTTTTGATTATCTACGCTTTTGCCTTTAGATGGATATTAAGGCCGCAATCTAAAAAAAAAACATTTTTCAACACGAGAGCAGTCTCATACGAATTTCAGCCGACATGGCGCTTACTCTACCCTGTAGAACATAAAAAATTTAGTAAGTGAGGTGATTTAAATAAATAGTACGAGCCATTTTTGAAACAATGTAAATAAGTGAAAAATTTCACGAATAAACTATTACTTCCGGTTGACCGACTGAAATGAAAATGTTCATGCCAAGTCCCCAAGTGGTACCTAGCTTAAGTTCCGAATTTCAACTTTGTACGATATTCCTTTTTGAGATGTTTTTTCACACACGCGCGCACACACACACACAAATCGCTAGACAAATTTTTTTGTTCAGTAGGCCTGAAAACGTGTATTTCCGATGAAAAATCTACATGAAAACGATACTTTCCTTCCCTATATAAATTCATACAAGTAGTAGGATAATATGATTTGTCTAGCTCGGAAATGGGTTCTAGGTTGTTGTAGAGATTCCTAAATATACCCCTAGCGATTGAGAAAATGTGGTTGTTGATGGTGGTGGTGGTGGTGTGGTACTGGGTTGGGTTATGGTAGTGGGTTGTTTAGAGATTACTAAAGTGTATCCTAGTTGTTGTTGTTGTTGTTGTTGTTGTTGTTGTTTACAAATTTCTTTGGCTCGGAAAGGGATGTAGATTGTTTTAGAAATTGGGTAATTGTACCTTAGTGGTTGTGCGATGTGGTTATGTGTAGTGCGTTTGGGTTGGATAGCGTTTTTTTTTTTTGTGTTGTTTTAGAGTTTGGTAAATGGGTATTGTAGGTGTTTAACTTTAGTAATTTGGGTTTTTTTTTTTTTTTTTTTTTAGAGATGAGTAAAATATATATATTTTATATATTAGGATGTCTAATGTATCATTGTCTTGTGTGTGTTTTTTTTTAATATAATATTGGATAAATAAATTAAAAAAAAATATATATATATATTAATTATGCCGATGAATGAGGAGAGTAGTAGTAATGTTAACGTTGTTAGTGACGAACCCATTTCCTCTCACTACTCGGTACAGTTTGTTGATGGTGTTCGAGGTATTGATAATGCTGGTGATGATTCCTCACAGACAGTTATGCTTAAGCTCTTAGAGATGCTCTACAGTCTGAATTGGCCTAAGCCTCCTCAACCTCCTCCTGCAATAGATATCGGTGCGAATATAGAGTCTTTCATCAAAGAGGTGATAGCCAGGAGAGAGTTAAAATCGTTGGGCAGTGTTGGTGGTATTTGTAAAAATGAACAACAACAACAACAACAACAACAAAATAAACCTGTTAATGTCAACTTCAATTTCAACGACTTGGTACGGCTCGTGGAGGCTGGGGATAAAAAATGAATGACGCTTTGGTTGTCTTTTCGGTGATCACCTTTTATGCTACTGTATTTTTTGTGTTAATTAAAAAATACATAATATCGTATATTGAAGAGCAATTTAAAAATATAAAATAGATTAATGAACATCTTTATTGCCCTCCTAGTTGCTGCCGTCACGATTATCGTGATTGTAGGCGCATCCGTTTGGATTTTATTGAAGTTTGTAAACATTTCTATGGGTTCTATGGCTTCTATGGGTCGTTCTTGAAACTGCACGTACTACTGTTATTATATCTTATAAAGGTAGTAGTTGTTTGCTGCTCTAAATCTTGTTTGGTGACAATGTGATACTTTCTCTCGTACACGGGCAGGAAGTAGAATCGCCAGTAGAAACTTTGCAAGTCCAGTTTGAGTGGCCGGTAGATTTGTAAAAAGGGATCGAACAGAATATCGTCAAGTCTGGGCTTTGTGTTATATAGCTCCGTTACGCTCCTTGTCGCCGGAACCAAGATTGGCTTTCCGCTTCTATTCGTCCTATGTATCGGCTCGGTAAAGAAGTATTTTCTCTTCCTCAATATCAGGTTCGGGGCTATCGACAACAGAAATTGTTCTGATTTTGTTTCTTCTTCTTCTTCATCATCATCATCGACGAGTACCTTGACGACTGTTGATGGTGGTGGTGGGGGTGGAGGTGACGAAGATGATGAAGGTAATGGATGTTTGTGTAACAGCGCTTTACTATTCACCTCGTACAGGTACCACGCATCGTAGTCGTCGTTGTTGTTGCTGTTGTCGTCGTTATCGTTGTCTGTGGTTTTTGTTACTGTTCCTTTGTTCACGTTCACAAAATTGATCGATTGCAAGACTTGGGAGCCGTTCATGCATGTTACTAGGATGTTATTGTTATTACGGCTTTGGGAAAATGCGATTCGGATGATGTTGTCGATGGCACAACAGTCTGCCACGTGAGTGCAGTTCTCATATATCATTTTTTCTTTGCCTTGAAATCGGCCATTGTTGAACAGTACCTGGCCAGGTACCGCCTTATCTCGGCCAAATAGATTCGCCAATGTAGGTGGTTGTTTCCAGCCAAATGTATCGATTCGATTAATTTATACGCGTACACCAGGTTGTGGTCGGTCAAAAGCTGGGGGTGGTGGTAGACAAACCTTATCAGTTCCGACAACGATCGGTTCAGGTTATCAAGATACATCTCCACTTGCTTCTCATGGGTTCGGTATGTTTCGATGTTCTGTGTCATCAGCGACAGAATGTTCATTTTTAATTTAAAAATAAAAAAGATGTTAAGCCGTATAGCTGTGGTGGTGGTGGTAGCGTTGATTGTAGTTTTCTTCGTCCTGAGGAAACACATACATCAAGAGAAAAGGTTAGCATTGTTGCTACCAGATCAGAAGTTGAAGGAGGAGGAGGCGTTGTTTGAGGCCGTTACTGCAAGGCCGAAGAATATATGTAACCAGGAGTTTGGCAAGCTTGTCAATGGAATATGTCAGTGCTTGTATCCGGATCTCATGACAAACAACTTTGTTGATGGCGATTGCACCCATCCTTCTAATCCAAATTTCAAAAGTATAGAATTGGTAACGAATGGTGGCGGTCATCTGTATAAGGATAATATTCGATACACAGGCGTTTGTAGAAATCGGATGAAGCATTTTGAAGCTGGAAAATGTATCATGTCGAGGATCAGAGACGGTCTGTGTGTACACGGTCAGTTGGTGGAGGGAAAGTGTGAATGCAATAAAGGATACGAGCTGTTCAAAGATTACAACGAGTGTGTCAAGAAACCACAATCATGGAACGCCCGTAATCCGAGTCAGTATATTGAGGGTTGTAATCTTACTATGGGTTTCGTTCCGGTGCTTTGGAAGGACTATAAACTATGTACCAAACTCTTGAACGTTAGTACGATTTTCCAGCCCATAATGGTGGACGGGAAAACGACCTATTATATGTACGACAAACGACAAACTGATAAATTCTACGGTTTGGAAAATCTTCCCAAAAATAGGTTTTCTGTGGAAGTTAATGTCGATGACACACCTCTACCTAATTACAAACCAATCGAAAATAAAACCAGAGAGTCACTGCTTTTGCGTCATGTAATCGAGTCGCAGATTATCGACTATCAGAATGAATATAACGAATCGTTCGATACGAGCGATTTGTTCGAGAAAATAACAAAAGATGGTGATAAAGGATGGACCCAGAGATTGAACGATATCAACCTGTTTTCAAATCGCTACTTTCAATTTCGGCGTCAGTATCTTGGCCAAAGGAAGTATTTGCTGTTGTATAATAAGACGACAAGTGAGGGAGAGGTTACAGACGATCCAAATATATTGAAACAGTTAAAATCAGACTGAGAACTAATGTCAAAAAAAAACACAACCAGCAATATAAATTATATGAAAATATTATACCAAGTTCCGTGATTGTTACCAAAAACTCTAGCCTGAAGCAGACACAAAACTCAAAAGGAGTGATTAATTAAATTTATATTACTGAGAGTCTGAGCAAAACTTAGACTATTAATAAAAATAATATTTTATTACCTTATACGGGAATTGAGATCCAGCAGATATCTAATATTATTTTTCTCTAAAAATGTGGGGGGGTGATAATATAAAAAGTTAGTGTCTGACGTAAGAAAAAAGATAAACAAACCACCGGAATAAATAAGAAAAATAATTATTAACGAGTATGTAAGTGATGAAATCGGATGTTTGCCTCTTCCAACAAAGAAACCTGAGACACATACTTATTACACATTACTATAGACACATTACTTATTGGTGAAACACGAACTACAACATACATAATTATAAAAAATGATTGATAGTTTTTGTTCGCATTGTAGGAGACGAACCCAATCGAAACATTGTGTTGTCGTCGGCGTAAAAAAGGTTACCGCCATGTGCTTGGTGTGTAACGGAACCAAACAATTTTATGTCAGTAGTGAAAGAGATATCCAGCTGATCGACGACAGTAACAAAATGGATACAAATTAATATATTATCATTTTTAAAATGTATAAACACAGCGAAGACCAAAAAATAATTAAGTAAAAATAAATTTAATAATCGATAGAAATAAAAGCCTCTAACATCGACCAACGTTTTTTGGTTTTATTATTTTTATTTATTTTAATATAGTGATTTACTTTCTCCAACTGCGATACAACGAGTGAAAGATTCCTACAAAAATCCTAAAAATAAAATATTTCAAGTAGAGGATTATCTAATATAAAAAAGTAAAACCCGATCTACTACATTGAAGACACCATCAGCTATATTATCAGTTAGATTACTAACTATAGTTTTTTTTATTCAGCCGCTCGGTGGTATACAAATGATGTCAAACTTTTTAGATGAAAAACGTGAAAACTGTTTACTTTTCAGCTTTTGATAGTAGGTATTCGAAATAGATTTTTTTTTGTTGTTTAATAACATTTTATTTATTGTTTATAATAATATTTATAGATTTTATTAATTTATTTACCGCCGATCTGACAAATTAAATGAACAACAAAGAACGAGCCCAAAATGAGGGAACGAATACTGAAAAAAGTTTAGGAGATTTCAGTCGGACCAAAGTTTACTTATTTTGCTGTCACAGTTAATTTTCTGGTTGGTCTTAATTGGCGGAAATCGAAATAAGAAACAAATATGTATAAATAATACAATATAAAATAAAAATACCTGAATTTGCCGCCCGAGAATGACCGAAATAAATTGCATTATTCGAAAAACATAAAAAGGGAAAGATCGCACATACATGGTGGAGAATCATGATATATAGACTACTTTTTTGTCTCTGGCAGTAGAAACAACTTTAAATAAGCAGCTCGGTGGCGAAATTCGGTGATTTTTTTTATCTATATATTATTATTCACTAACGAGACGTGTCAAAGAATACTAAAAAAAGTAATATTAACATAAATATATTAACCAATATTAACATAAATATTTTTTTGTCCAACACCGATTGCTGAGCTTCATGTATCTGGAATTGCTAAGGACTTTTAATTTTAATTAATAAAAAGTAAAAAAAATTTGAAAAAAAACGGAATGATACACGACAATAATTGAATATCTGAATTTCCTTAATTAACAAGTACTGAATTTGCTACGCTGTACTAAATTTGCTTTGCCGTTACTTGTCTAACAGCTTTCTGGATACCTGACTGCTCAGTATAATTTTTCAATAAATAATTTGGAACAATAACGAAAGTATTAAAAGAAAATACTAGAACATTAAGATTTATATTTTAAAGTAAGCATATAAAATTTAAAGAAATTAGTTAAAAACTTTACAACAATGCATCGATGCCCTGGCTGCTTGACTGGTTATCTGACTGACTGCTTCTTTGCGTACCTGACTGCCTGACCAGTTACCTGATATCTGACTGTCTTTTTGTCGACTATCGACTAGTTATCTGACTGCCTAGAACATTCAGATTCATTTTAAAGTAAACATATAAAATTTAAAGAAATCAGTTAAAAACACTATATAAAACCGAGTACAACAATACATCGATGACCTGATTGCTTGACTGGTGATCTGACTGCCTGACTGCCTTCTGCTAGACAATCGACTGGTTATCTGACTGCTTCTCTAAATAACGGTCTGTTTAGTATAATTTTCAGAAAATAATTTGGACAATTACAAAAGAATTAAAAAAAAAATTATGGAAACAACTGAGATTATTTTTATTCTTTTAACTTTGATGATGATTAGGTCGTCAGCCAAAAGGCTGGTTTGAACCTGTAAAATTGCTAAGGTCCGTTTCGGGATCTAGGTTATTAAAAAATTAATACACTAAAGTTTACAATTACAAATATTTACTACACTAAAAGATTACAAAATAAATAATTAAATTTATTATAATTAAGTAATACAATAAATGGTTTAATAGGTAATTCACTTAAAATAGATAATAAACAATAAATAACTCACAATCACTTCAAAAGATTACACAAACATATAAAACACAGAAACTGAATTCACAAAAACTACACATTAACTTTACACAATATCATACACTCACAAAGGCGGTATAACAATACCTCGAAATCGTTAACCTGAAATAACGTCCCGATAATCGCTCGACAAAGATCACACGAACACTATTGACTGGACCGCGCTCGGGGGTCTCTTTATATAGCCTACTTATTTACAAAGATTGTTCGAGAAGAGGATAGAACAACATGCAAAAATAAAGTACAAAAATAAATAACCTTTTATTAATGAATGCTAGAAAAATCCGTTGTAAATAAGTCAACAATAGATCTTTTGTAAATAGAAAACGTAAACAACCTGCCCCCTCATAATAGCTGTACACGATACCCGACCTTTTACGATAGTTATTACAACTTTTATGAATAGACATACCTTTATAGTTATTATTGTGAAACTGTAATCTATTGTTGCTATTGTGCATTGTTATTTTTATTATTCCTTTACTATTTTTATGAATGAAATTCTGGAACCTTCGCGAATCTTCTGGTCGATCCTGTCACAATACTATAATACCGGGTGCAACAATGCATCGATGCCCTGACTGCATTACTGGTTATCTGCTAGACTATCGACTGGTTATCTGACAGCCCTGTTGTTTATCTGACCGCTTCACTGGATACCTGACTGCTTAGTATAAATATAAATTAATAATTTCGCCAATTACTAAAGAATTAAAAGAAAATAATAGAAAATTAAGATTTATTTCAATTGTGGTGGGAATTATTTTTATTCTTTTAAAATAAGCAGATAAATAATAAAGAAATTCGTTAAAAATACTATAAAACCGAGTACAATAATTACATGCCCTGACCGCTTGCCTGGTTATCTGACTGCCTATCTGCTAGACTATCGACTGATTATCTGACAGCCCCGTTGTTTATCTGACCGCTTCACTGGATACCTGACTGCTTAGTATAAATATAAATTAATAATTTCGCCAATTACTAAAGAATTAAAAGAAAATAATAGAAAATTAAGATTTATTTCAATTGTGGTGGGAATTATTTTTATTCTTTTAAAATAAGCAGATAAATAATAAAGAAATTCGTTAAAAATACTATAAAACCGAGTACAACAATTACATGCCCTGACCGCTTGCCTGGTTATCTGACTGCCTATCTGCTAGACTATCGACTGATTATCTGACAGCCCCGTTGTTTATCTGACCGCTTCACTGGATACCTGACTGCTTAGTATAAATTTAAATTAATAATTTCGCCAATTACTAAAGAATTAAAAGAAAATAAAGATGTATTTCAATTATGGAAACAACTGGGACATTTATTTTTATTCTTTTAAAATAAGCACATAAATATTTAAAAGTTTATGAAGGGACAAATTTATTAATAAGAGAACATGAAGAATTTATATAAAAAAAATAACCTAGGCTATTAACAATTTAAAAATTAAAATAAAACAACAGTTATGTCACTGAAATCAACATACGTCTATTCATTTTAACATAACAATATATATTATATTTTAAATAATCAAGAACGAATGTAGGACCTACTACTTTCTTTGATTTTCAGTCCCACACTGAAATATTTTTTTATAATTCTACTCCTTTACTCTAGTTGCTTAACAACGAGACTTTTGTTTGGATAAAATTTTATTAATGTTAAATAATTTTGAATATTTAATATCAACCAGCTGGCTCTATTTATTTTCATACTTTAATAGACCAAAACATAAACACATCCAACTGTCAAGTCATTTTTGTATCATTACAGTCTATGGTCTTTTTTTATGCCAATGGAGTTTATCCCTCTTTTCAGATTAAGACTGACTGAGGCTAAATTTCGGTCAAAAAAATTCCTTAAATTCTTTTTTTAATTATGTGTCTGTCTAAGAATCGATAGAGGGGCGATTTTTCCTAGTAAAGAACTCAGGTAGATTTGTTTCAAGATATTCTCATTCGTAAGCTTTTATTTGCAATCTCAGATAAAATTTTTTGTACAAAATTCTAGCCGATTAGTTAAAGTTAATTGTTTTTCCAAATTTTTCTCATTTTTGTTAATTTCCAATGTTTTATTCAAAATTTCTTTTTTTAGTATTTTTCCCTAGATTTAAATTCGTATAATAATATAAATAAATAAAAGTTTAGTTGTATTTTTTTTAGAATATTCAGATTTTTTTATTATTAAATTCTTTCGAAACCGCGTAGCTATCGATTTTTAGACGGAAACTTAAAGAGAAAAATTTTATTTGGTATAAAAATATGTTTTGTTCATATATAATTACTATTAAGTTTAATTTGGAATTTTTTTAACGATAAATTATAAGTATCTATAACACACTAATTCTTTTTTTGATTTTTTAAAATATTTATGTCTCTTGCACTCAGGAAAGAGAACTTAACGTTTTTTTTGTTATTTTGTAAAGATGAATTGCTTGTTTACAAAAGTTCTGTTTATTTTTGTTTGACATATTTCTTTAATATGTTTTGGAATAAAGTAGTTCGTTTTAAATTCATTTTTCAGTGTCAGATTGTAATTTTTTTCTATCTATTGAACCGGCACGGAATTTCTCTAAATCTCACCCTCGCAGTATTTAAAGCGAGACTTACTATCATTTGAGCTATGTTAGTTGTTTTCACTGGGGTTGTCACAACCCCTGGGTCCAATTTCAGGTTCCGGTTGGATTCAAAACGTGGATGGTGGACGCCTCCATTTTTTTTAAGTTCCGGCGTCTTCGTGGGGTGAGCCGTTTTTCCCTTTTATTCGTTTTTGAGTGGGCCACTTTTGGAATTCTCCCGGTGGGGAATTACAATAGTGTTTCGCCCGCTCCGAAGTCTGGTGAAGGGGAAGATTCGGTTTTCGCCGCGGGGCGTTGTAACTACAAAAAATGTTATTTTCTTTTAAGTAAAATTTGGTAGTGTCGTTTCGACACACACGCTACAGCTTACAAAGATTGGTGCAATTCGCCGTGCTTTGTGTTAAAACATTTTAACACTACAAGACTCTCTCTTTTCACTACATAACACTACAAGATTGGTTTAGACACCTTGTGTCCACAACGGCTTACATTACTAAAGAATTAAAAGAAAATAATAGAAGATTAAGATTTATTTCAATTATGGAACCAACTGGGACAAAATTTTTTATTCTTTTTTAATAAGCACATAATATATAAAGAAATTAATTAAAAATACTATAAAACCGAGTACAACAATTACCTGCCCTGACTGTATTACTGGTTATCTGACTGCCTGCTGCCTATCTGCTAGACTATCGACTGATTATCTGACTGCCCCGTTGTTTATCTGACTGTTTCACTGGATGCCTGACTGCTTAGTATAAATTTAAATAAATAATTTCGCCAATTACTTAAGAGTTAAAAGAAAATAATAGAAGATTAAGATTTATTTCAATTATGGAACCAACTGGGACAAAATTTTTTATTCTTTTTTAATAAGCACATAATATATAAAGAAATTAGTTAAAAATACTATAAAACCGAGTACAACAATTACCTGCCCTGACTGTATTACTGGTTATCTGACTGCCTGCTGCCTATCTGCTAGACTATCGACTGATTATCTGACTGCCCCGTTGTTTATCTGACTGTTTCACTGGATGCCCGACTGCTTAATATAAATTTAAATAAATAATTTCGCCAATTACTTAAGAGTTAAAAGAAAATAATAGAAGATTAAGATTTATTTCAATTATGGATCCAACTGGGACAAAATTTTTTATTCTTTTTTAATAAGCACATAATATATAAAGAAATTAGTTAAAAATACTATAAAACCGAGTACAACAATTACCTGCCCTGACTGTATTACTGGTTATCTGACTGCCTGCTGCCTATCTGCTAGACTATCGACTGATTATCTGACTGCCCCGTTGTTTATCTGACTGTTTCACTGGATGCCTGACTGCTTAGTATAAATTTAAATAAATAATTTCGCCAATTACTTAAGAGTTAAAAGAAAATAATAGAAGATTAAGATTTATTTCAATTATGGAACCAACTGGGA
Source organism: Catonia carolina (assembly GCA_035578175.1). NCBI lineage: Eukaryota > Metazoa > Arthropoda > Insecta > Hemiptera > Achilidae > Catonia > Catonia carolina. The sequence continues at coordinate 32,917 of JAQMRL010000022.1, read as the reverse complement.
CAAAATTTTTTATTCTTTTTTAATAAGCACATAATATATAAAGAAATTAGTTAAAAATACTATAAAACCGAGTACAACAATTACCTGCCCTGACTGTATTACTGGTTATCTGACTGCCTGCTGCCTATCTGCTAGACTATCGACTGATTATCTGACTGCCCCGTTGTTTATCTGACTGTTTCACTGGATGCCCGACTGCTTAATATAAATTTAAATAAATAATTTCGCCAATTACTTAAGAGTTAAAAGAAAATAATAGAAGATTAAGATTTATTTCAATTATGGATCCAACTGGGACAAAATTTTTTATTCTTTTTTAATAAGCACATAATATATAAAGAAATTAGTTAAAAATACTATAAAACCGAGTACAACAATTACCTGCCCTGACTGTATTACTGGTTATCTGACTGCCTGCTGCCTATCTGCTAGACTATCGACTGATTATCTGACTGCCCCGTTGTTTATCTGACTGTTTCACTGGATGCCCGACTGCTTAGTATAAATTTAAATAAATAATTTCGCCAATTACTTAAGAGTTAAAAGAAAATAATAGAAGATTAAGATTTATTTCAATTACGGAACCAACTGGGACAAAATTTTTTATTCTTTTTTAATAAGCACATAATATATAAAGAAATTAGTTAAAAATACTATAAACCCGAGTACAAAAATACATCAGTTGCCTGACCGCTTGACTAGTTATCTGACTGTCTGAGTGACTATCTGTCAGACTATCGACTGGTTATCTGACTGCTTCTTCGGCCGCCGATATTCCAAGTGAAAGGACATAGAAAATATTAACTGATTTTGTATTGACACCCGATTGGATAATCACTTTTTTCCTCTATCAAACTTAGTAATCTGGTGATCTGACTGCCTTACTGCCTAACTGCATACCTGACTGCCTGACCGGTTATCTGATAACCTGACTGCTTTTCTGTCGATTATCGACTGGGTATCTGACTGCCTCGTTGCTTATCTGACTGTTTTTTGGATAACTGTCTGCTTAGTATAATTTTCAAAATATAATTTCGATCAATTACAAAAGAATCAAAAGAAAATGAAGATTTATTTTTATTATGGAATCAATTGGGGGAATTTTTATTCCTTTAAAGTAAGCAGATAAAATATAAAGATATTAATTAAAAATACTATAAAACTGTGTAGAATAATACATCGATTCCCCGACTGTTTGACTGGTTATCTGTTCTGCTGACTGCTACCTGACTGCTTAGTATAAATTTAAATAAATAATTTGGACCAATTACAAATGAATTAAAAGAAAATACTAGAAATTAAGATTTATCTTAATTACGGAACCAAATGAGAAAATTTCTTAATTTTTAAAACAAGCAGATAAAATTTAAAGAAATAAGTTAAAAATACTAAAAAACCGAGTACAAAAATAATGCATCGGTGGCCTGACCGCTTGACTAGTTATCTGACTGTCTGAGTGACTATCTGTCAGACTATCGACTGGTTATCTGACTGCTTCTTCGGACGCCGATATGCCAAGTGAAAGGACATAGAAAAGATTAACTGATTTTGCATTGACACCCGAATGGATAAATCACTTTTTTCCTCTATCAAACTTAGTAATTATTATTATTATTATTAATCCCTCTCTCTTGTTAAGCTTTTTGGTGGTATTATAAATAACAAACAAGAGTAAAACAATTCAAAAAATATATAAAAACAAAATAATAATTTTGGCACCCGTACACTTTTTGGTATTTCTGAAACTTTTCAAAACAATTTTAGGTGTAAAGACAGTTGTTACAAAATTTTGAAATTTCTACGCTATATCGCTGTTGAAGACAAAATCTGAAGCCTACTAATTTTTACTTTTAATGTTTTAATTTATGAATTTATTGTTTTTACTGTTATTAGTATTTATAACTCCTATTGTGGTCGTTAATAACCATTAGAAGTTGATGCGACCTTTATAAATAAAAATAAATAAATAAAATAATAATTAAAATACTACAACAGTTTACCGTAAAAAAATAAAAAAACATAATAAATGAAAAAACCCGATTCGTATGGCGTATTGGAAAACCAATGTTTTTTTCGCTATAATTAATTATTAGTTTAACCGATTTCATCTATTTCCGAAATTAAGATATATAGTTTATAAAATAAATAAAATTAATAATAAAATTCTTGAGTTTAGTGTCTGGGGATCGCCGACAACATTATATTAATTGGATGACCATCGGCAAATAAAAAGAAGAAAACCACGCTTCGCATTGTGATTTATCAATATCAGTCGAAATTCATAATATATTTTGTTTAGCCGCTCGGTATCATTTGATTTTAAAGTAATAAAAAACGGATTGTTGTATCCGAGAAACCTTAAAAATAGATTTCAATAAAAATAATCCACAAAATTGAAATTTATCCAATGAACACGAAAGAATATAGCCGGTATAATTAAAATTTGGTTTTTTAAAAAAAGTTAAAAAATATTATTCAACGAACAACATAGATAATCGCTTACACTTTTTAATAGCAAAACATATTTAGTAGAAAAACTTATAACAAGATCATAGTGTGAATGAAATTATGCATAGTTAAATCTTAAGAAAATTCAAGTCCAAATATTATTCGTAGAATTTAAGTGTGAGTACGAGAACTATTCATGTAAGTAGACGAATATATTAAAAGAAATTTAAAAACATTAGTAATCTGTGTATGAAAGTGGGTGAATTTTGTTGTATTTTATTAACCTGAGAATTTTCATTAAAAAATCCAATCATTATTATTGACTATAATTAGAAACAAAATTGAAGGGAAGTGATTAGAGAATTAAGACCGAACGGAAACCATCTCAAACCAGCATTGATAAAAATTTAGAAAAGTATGAGCATGGAAAGTTTATATCACAGAACCAATTATGTCTTATAGTAAAGCGGAGAGTTTGTCATTTTCTTCCACAATACAACCCGCTAACAAGATAATATGTCGTCGACAAATTCCCAAGCTCTCTTGCTGGTTGTGAATACTCGCCTGATATTTTGGCATTCGAAGGGGCAAATCGCATGGTTTATTATATAGTTGATGTTGAGATATTTTACGGTGATTTTTCTCATTTCCCTAAATCCTACGACACCATATAACCACACATCATTCACATCAACCAATGAAAGACGTCCCAAAAATCCAACTTCCGCAAAATCGAGGAATTCGTAACCGTGGTTCAACAATAAATTTATCGCCGCGCACCACGATTTGAGTTTTAGAGCTTCCGGCTCGTACATGATTTGTAAAATGAATAAAATTATGACAATATGTAACTTAGGTTATATTATATCTCTATGATCGATTAACCATAGCTTATCGCTATCACTTATATATTTTTTGAGTTTTGATCTTAAGTATTTAAACTTAATATATTTATAATTTTTTTTTTCAACTGTTAATCTACATAATTATATTTACATAATACATTAAATACAGCCATTTAAGTAGGTGTTAATAACGCCATAATATCTTTATTATATGACCATAAACTTGTCTATTTTCTTTTCAAATTCTTCCAAAATATTTTCTTCACTTTGGTCGGCGTTCAATTTTAAAACCGGAATGTTGTTGAATGTTGACCCACCGAAGCAGCTTTCATGAAGATCGTGTATTTCGGTCAGATATTCAATTTCGATATCCGATTCTTCTTTTCGGCCGCGTCTCTTAATCCTTTCTAGGGCAACCGCCGGACTCGCCTTTAGGTAAATGATCAGGTCATATTTTATGTTTAAAATTTTCAAGATATACTCATACCATTCTACCAAAAGATTGTACTCGATGGTGGAAAATATTCCGCGTTGATAAAGATTTTTAATGAATATGTTCTTTGCACTGAGCAAGGAGCGTTCCATTATTTTTATCTCGCTAGTATGTGCTAATTTGTGATTTTCCAACATTGTTTTTAACACGAGAAGCTGGAAAGAAAATGCCCATTTTTCGGGGTTCGCGTACAATAGGTCCAGGTAGTTTACATTGTAATAATTTTTCCACACATCAACCGGTTCTTGGACTATGATAATGTCAGGGGCGAAGAGTTTTTCCAGATTCGCGAGGAGGATACTCTTTCCACTACCAATTTGTCCTTCGACGACGATCGTAAAGGTATCCATCTTCTATTTCAACTGATGTATGTAAACCAAAGTCAGCTTTTTATAATATTCCCGGTATATAGTGGAATCTATGGAATATCACCCTGGCGGGTGTCGGTATAGAGCAGTAAATCTTTATGGCAATGGGAAGTAAAAAATCCGTATCTTCTTCATCATCATCGCCTTCCCACACCATACAGATCGTGAAGTTAGTCGGCATCACCGCCAGTGCGTGTGCATATAACCACAATAGTTTCTCTATGGTGGTATCGTCATCTTCCAAACAGACACACCAAACCATTCGTTCTTTGTCAGGTTCCTCTAAATAGTTGCATTTTTCACACTCTGCCGCAATGTTATCATCTTCATCATAAGCGGAGTTCCATTGTTGTCTCTGAATGCACATGGTTTAAACGAAATCAACAAGAACGACTATATTTATTCATGGAAATATTTTGGTGCTGATAAAAAATAATTATGAAAAATACAGAAAAATTACTAAAGCGCGCGGGTGCTTCGTTGGCACCTTGCCTCGTCAGCGCCGCTGTTCCGGTCGTATCCGGCTTGATCGAGCGATGGTTACCAATCTTGAAGGATTGGAAGAATTTTCACATACCCAGTTACAACTACTGCGGTCCCGGTACGGATGTCGAGAGGCGCTTGGCCATGGGAATCCGCGGCATAAATAAACTCGACGAGGCTTGCAAAGAGCACGACATTGTTTATAGCATGTATAACGACCCCGTGAATCGTACCAATGCCGATAAGGTGTTGATAGATGAGGCTTGGAAAAGAGTCAAGGCTCCGGACGCCGGTGCAGATGAAAAGGCGGTCGCTTGGCTGGTGATGAACACGATGAAATTAAAGGTGAAACTCAGTGGACGGATACAGAAGATGAATAAGAAGAAGACGAAGCGGCTGGAGAATAAGAAACGTAAGACATAAATAATTAATATCTCAACTGGTGTCGGTAGAGCCGAATCCGCGGTCGGATCGCTCGGTCTCGCCCAATTCGGCAACCTGCCGCAGACTCGGCGCCTGATATTTCATGAAAACGATCTGGGCGATCCGATCCCCTCGACAGACCACATGGTCTTCGTCCGTGTGGTTGTAGAGTAAAACGATCAACTCACCGCGGTAATCCGCGTCGATGACACCGGCCCCACACTCCAAGCCGTGTTTCAACGACAAACCGCTTCTGGAAAATATCTTCCCGTACATATTGGCGGGCATCTCGATCGCTACACCTGTCCGGATTCCTGTCCGCCCTCTTGCCCGTATAACCGTGTCCGTCACCGCGTATAAATCGTAGCCGGCCGCCAACTCTGTGCCTCGATTTGGCCACTTACCGGCTTGGTTTATAAGTTTGATATTGACTCGGTTGTTCGTCGTCATACTTTGTTGCGTTCAGAAAGACAGTGATTATATATATATATATATCAAATGTCGGCCACAAGTAATAATAAGAAAACCATCTTTTGATCTTTTTTAACATTTTTCTATCTACGAATTCTGGAATTTTTAACTCGAGTTCGTTTTACAAGACTGGTAAAATTCTTTTATAATACGAGTATAATATGAATAAATAATTTAAACATCTTTTCGACAAAAACAAACATATATTTTTATACAAAGTTGGTATAAAAACAAATTTTATGAAAATATAACCTGAGAAGTTCGTTATACAGTCAACACACAAATAATAACAATAACATATTCCCGTAACGATGTTACGGAAATATTTATTTGTTTGCGAATTGAAATAGATTGGATATATTTTATATTAAACCTCTCTCCTCATGTCACTCTCATCTCTTATTTCTATCTGTGGAAAAACTATCGTCATCATCATCGTCGTCTCGTTTTCTCTTTCCCTCGTGTTTTGAGTCTGTAGAAACTGTTATACTGGTCACCTTTTCACCTTCTTCTTCTTCTTCTTTTTCGTCGGCATTGTGAGAGCCGTCCGATGATTTCTGACCGATTTCTCCTTCTTTTCCCTCTTTCACCGTCTCACCCATAAAAGTTTGGTTCATTATATCGCACATCTGGATAGTTTCTTTTATGTTCTTGACGCCCTTGTCTTTGAGCATCTGGAATATCGGTAATAGTGTGTAGATATCTTCCGAATCGGTCAGCCGTAATAACTCGCGGCAAGTTTCTAAAAACTCGCCCAGCGTGCGGCCGGACAGAACCTCGACCAACGATTCTTTCTCATCTAACAAGTTTGTCAGTTTCTGTACAGCAAACGTCGATTTAATTGATTCGACGACTCGCTCGATTTCTCTGAAATCTTTCGAATCGAAAATATCGTATAAAACTTCTTTAAACGAATCCGAAAAGCGATCGAGCAGTGTCTCTAAGTCGGTCGCATTACTGCCTTTGAGGTATTGCTGTATACCGATAACTCGTTTCTCAAAATCGTTAAAATTATCGACTTGGAAACCGTCGAACAATTCTGTGAGTTGTGTACAGAATTTATTCGGATCGACATCTTTTAGGGTTGTTTTGATCTTGGTGATAAGCTCGTCGTATCTCAAATAGTCTTGCATTTTCCGTTGCAACTCTGACATCTCACCGTTCTTCGCCGTCAATTGGTCTTGCAATTTTCTCAACTCTTTTTCGGATTCGTTTTTATCCTTTTCCTCGTTTTCCCGATAACTTGCTTCGGCCTCTCGTAGTTGGTGTTTTAAATCGGCTACGTATTCTGTGAGTTTAGTCGTTTCGCTCGTCACAACCACGTATCTGTTGGTATATTCCTCTAACTGCTCCAACAGATTCTCGTTGGTCGACTTGGCTTCGTTAAACTTTTCAGTCAAACCTAGTATAATCGTCTCGGCCTGTTGTTTTTGTTTCATCAACCTCTCAATTTCTCCGTTCAGTAGTGTTATCTGTTGCTGTTGTTTGTCGATCGTTTCTTCTCTGGTAACAGATTGTTTCTTGACAGATTCGTACCGCATTTTCTGCCTCTCCAACTGATCTTTCAGTTCAATTACGTTATCGACGTGTCGAGTGTTATTCTTTTCTAGGGTAGTGTTTTTCGACCTCAGAGCGGTTACTTCTCGTTCGTATTGTTCCAGTCGTGTTTTTTGTTTTAGAAAATCCTCCTCGGACACCGAATAAGATCTTTCCAATTCCATAGACTGGATGTCTTTTTCCATGGTCATACTGAGACGTTTTTCGGCATTATCAACTTGTTCCACACGTCTACATAGTTCATCTTGGAGTCGTTTTTCGTTGGCTCGAGACTCGATCAACTCTTCTTCAGACTGTTCGTACTTACTACGCCATACAGTGACATTCTCACTCAAGTCACTGATTTCGTTTTCATTATCTTCTATTTGTTTCGTTTTTGTTGTCAGTGTTTGTTTCGCGGTTTCCAGTTCTTCTTTACAAAATCGAACTTGTTTGATCAGTTCCTCATTCTCGGTGCGCAGCTGCTGACGCAAGTCGTTAATCTGATCAGTCTGTAGCCGATTCTGCTCCGTAAATGTTGCGATAAGATTTTTTAATCTATCGATTTCTTGGTCTTTTGCGAGAAGATACTGGTTCGCTTCGGCGTACAGTCGGGTATGTTCTTTCAGGTTTTCGGCGCAGGTTACAAGTTGCCGCTCAAGCTCTTGGGTGTCTTTCTCACAATCTACGTTTTTCTGTTTGTAGTTCGCGTCACATTCTTTTAAAATATATTTTATTATCGTCAGTAGTTCCTCTTCCCGGGAATTTCTGTTCATGAGAGGATAACGTTTAAAAAGATCCAAATAGTAATCTATATTGCGCGACAGGTAATCGATCTTTTCCGTGGCTGATTTACATGCTCGGATGTCCCGCATGTAATCACCATATGAGATTATAGTGCGGGAGCGGTCGGTCAAACGTCCTCCGTCTATTAATAATGCAAAAATTGCGTCGCTCATGGACGGAAAGAAAGTAACAACGTATCCGTAGTCAGTTTTTTGGTGTGACGTTAATATGTCGAGCAATGTTTTGAGAAACGCCGTTATACTATACGCCACTTTCTCGTACTGACCGCTTTCCACGTGTTCCACGATGTCCGTGTAATAAAACTCTACCATTTTTTAATAATATCTACGACATTTGCATTGTTTCGTCGATTGAGCTCACATTGAGTTTCGGAGACACGATCCCCACATTCTGAAGCGGTAAATCATCATTATAATCCCTTCCGTCAGAATCGGTTCGTTTTCGTTTCTTCTGTAACGGCAAAACTACGCCCACGTCTCTAATAGAGCCGAGGCTTTTTGATCTCTGTCTTATAACGGTCGTCGACCTTTGCTCGATTTCAATCTTTTGTTGTAGTTCTTGATTCACAATTTTCAGCCGTTGTACCGAGTCCTTTTCGAGCTGCAGTTTCTTTTTCAACAACGTCATTTCTTTGTCAAGCCGCTCGTGTTTGTTTTCCATTTTAAGTTTGTCATCTCTTTCTGACTGTAGCTCCTGTTTCAGCGACGCTATTTCACTATACAACAGTCCATTCTTTTTTTCCATTTCGTGGTTGGCGCTTTTCAGTTCGTTCTCGACCAGCTGTCTGTCCTGTAATTCTTTTTCATTTTTGAACAACATAGACAAGGCCGTTGTATCGAATCCTTTTTCAGCGTCGAGTTGTTGTAAAGTTTTAAATACGCGTTCGGGCGTAACGTTGTCTTTGAAAACTGTTTGAACGGCCATCCACGGCACTAAGAACTCACTATCGACGCTACGTATTGCCGACAGGATGTTTTGGTTGCGTTTTTCTATGAGGTGGTCAAAGAAGGAGGTTTTTCTTATTTCAGTGAAAAAACTACCGTCCAACGTTAATTTTCCCCTCAATGATCTATCGATACGGCCGATATCTTCTTGAAACACCTTGCGCCAATTGTCACCCAACAACCACCTTATTATTATGAATATATTTTTCAGTTCCGCTGCAAAATCGACACAACTATTATACTCCAAAATGTAGTTCAGTATAGCAAGTTTCTCGTCAAAACCGACCGATGAATTCTGTAGAGGCTCTACGGCGTTCTTATATAATGTTAGCAGCTTTTGCAAAGATTCAAGTATAACAGTAACGTCATCGTTATCAGCCCGGAATAGTTTTACTTCGTTCGTTAACGCGGCCATTGTCTGTAGATTTTCCGGATTTTGAAAAATATCATACCATTTTGAACCGAGTGCGTTTTCAAGCACGTCCCACACAAAGTTTAATTCCGTTAGAAAAACGTTCTTCGCATCTATTTCTCCGACGGCTGATATCAGACTTACCCATTTCATTTTGAAGCTCAAACCGGTATTTCTCAAAACCTCCAAAATTTTCGCAAAAAATTCAAACGAGTCGTACGAGAATCTACTCCAGTCGTCGTACATAAATTCATCCGCTCGCTGTTTCGCATACTCAACAATCTTAGACTCAGTTGCCGTTTCACTAAGTGAAAAATGTTCTATCTCCATGGGGACGGTTGGATTCTTTCCATTGTCACCACCTCCTCCACCGAAGTTATTAAAATCATTAGCCGTAGTAGGTTTGCAGAACACCAACAGTTTTTTTATTATATTGATCAAATCCTTTTCACCGGAATGTTGAACGATCAACGGACACTCTTGAAAATGTCTTTCGATGTCGTCACATTTCTCGTATATTAATTTTGGAAAGGCGGGATCTGTTGAACAATTGCGTATAAGATTGAAATAATCGTATAGGGTCAGTTTTTTCTTGTTGGACAACAGATAGAATATCTCATCACAGATCGATGTGAATTTTTTCCGATTATATTTGGGATTCAGTTTCTTGTAGACATCGTTCAAAAACTTTGAAAACATGTACATGGCCTTCTCGTTGTTGCCCTGCGACACCAAGTATAACACCGACGTTTCGTTCATTTTTAATAGTAAGGGGGTGCTCGTTATGCGCCGATTTCATCCCGTATAAACGTAAACAATTTTTTCAGTTCGCTTCGCGCCGAATCGTATTTGCCGGCCGATACCTTTCTCAATATGCGGTAAAGGTGTAAAAGCGGTTTGTTTTGATGAAGGGCGAGATTGCCAGTAATCCGGTTGAAAAACTCCACGGTTCTATCCATGTATATGTTGAACGCGGCTATGTCGATCATGTTGCCACACTCTAACGGCAAAAGGGTTGAAAGTATGGCGTCGATTTTCGGTTGTATAATTACCACGTTGAAGATAAAATGCAAATAAGGTTTCAACTGTCTGTATAACGCGTATACAATTTTCCAATTAAAAAAAATATTTTCGTCCTCGGCACACAACATTTCATCGTGTAGATTTTTTGCGAATGATTCGAATTCTATTGCGATTGCCTCGTTTTCTAATTTTGACTTATAATCATCATCTTCGTCATCAGCATCGTCATCATCATAGGAGTCTGACATATTCGACCCGAAAATATTCGCCATGGAATGTGTGTTGTTGAATTGATTTAACTGTGAAGAAATATTGAAAATATTATCGGTATATATATACACCCGATCATCGATACATACATCACAAAAATGGATATATTCTACAACAATGTGTCGAACATATTAGTACAATTCAGTGTGAAACCCATACCCAATAATAATTGTATTGAATCTTTCGAAACAAACGGTTACAATTTTGGATTTTACATCTCACAAAATATCCCACAAGATAATGAATGTTACACGTACACGGGAAAGGCGTTAGTTGTGGAAAAAGAGAAGTTGAAAAAATTACCACCGCCACCGACGAACACCATCCATCGCTATTTCAAGCGTAAAACATCTAAAAATGAAGAAAAATTAATCTCATTTTTGGCTAAGCATTACAGTATATCATTAGAACGAAAGAATCACGTTGTCCGATGTCCGTTTCACGCCGACCGCAATCCAAGTCTAAGTATAAATTTAACAAAGGGTGTGTTTTACTGTTTTGCGTGTAGAGAATGTGGAAAAGTTTCCAAACTCTGGGATAGAATTTTATCGGATGAAAAAACTACAAATAAAATTTCAGACTACTAGGGAAAGGATAGCCGTAAAAGAGTAAAGCGATAAAAAGTATAAGGTATACTCTTCTATTCTAAAAACAGATAATAACATATTCAATCTCATAATATTTTATGAAATAATAAAGGAGAAATATTGAAGGATTTTTGTGTATATAAAACAAAGTTCCAAGATTTTAAGATCCGGATATAGTCTTTTGAGTGGAGTAAGCGTGTGTATAAATACACAACGAATGGTATATTCGTTTACACAATCGTTGTGCACAATGAAGTGACTAGTGGCCGTTATGAACAGCAATAGTGTCCGGTTATGATGGTGAGTATTATTTGTTAGACAAACTAAACACTGTTTAGTTCATCACCATGGAGCGTATACATCATTGTAACAACCTACAACTTGAGTCTTGGTGTGTGATAATTAACACACTGTTTAAACACGGTCCGTCATCCTACTACGATCTCGATATGTTGATACAGCTTTCACGAAATCCTTTGTTTGAGACGACCAAATTTGAACTCTGCTATATCGAAATAAACGGTAACGAATATTTCACCATACGATGTATCAATATCTCCCAAATTTTACACAGGGTGATTGACCTCCTGTTCAACGGCCGGGAAGACATAAAAATCACACTGTTCATAGAGTGGGACGCCGCGTTTCAGTATTTTTTACGGCTGTCGACAGAAAATAATAAAAAATTAGCTCAAAAAAAAACTTAAAAAACTTAAAAAATTAGCTTCGTCATTCTCCTTCACTCACTCGGTCTCCACTTGAATGTTCTATATGCCTGTGGAACCTGAACCATTATACTTTGTCATAGTGTTTTGATTTCAGAATATATGTTTTAACAATATTTGAATTTATTTTTATTTTATCTCCTCAATACCTATATCTATAAGTTTTGCTAAATCTGTAAAGCTTTATCGATAGTAAAATATTGTAAATGTGTGACATGTGGGTGAGTACCGACCCGACGAGATGGGAATGTGTTTCGATTCGCCTCTAAATGTGCGACTACTCTTTGCCAACCATCTTATGGATATGTAAGGTTATTAAACTGCAAGAAATGAAAAGCCAAACTCTCAGTGATTTACAGTAGATCAATTTGAACTATGAGGTAGTAAACACTACAGTTTGCTACTTGTGGTATGATACAATGGGAAAGTTGTGGCCTTTTATACATAAAAATTCCCTATTCTAATACATTGAAAACACTGATTCTATACTTTAATACAATTTTCCACATGCGTGACAAATAGTTACATCATCTCAAATAAAATAATAGCGAGAGTTGTAATAAACAAATTTAATCATCTCAAAAAAATAAAAAGCAAGAGTTATAAAAAACAGATTTTATCATTCTAATTAAAAATTGTCGCGTATAAACAAAAAACAAATGACATCAATGCGAATAAACTAAAATATAAAGTATTCCAAAATAAAATTTCTAAAATTACTAAATTTCGGATCTTGAAGGTATATAAAACTGAAAACCTGACGTAACGCTTTATACAAAACGTTTGGATTCCGACGGTACTTATAAGTATAACCTCGGAAATCAGGTTAGATAGTGTAGAGGTGAACAATCTCGAGTTCTGTCAAGGCTATCGCTATGGGAGTAAGTTTACCTCGTAGATCTCAATCACCCGATCACGTGGACACTAAAATCATGAAAAACGGTCAAACGGTTGTAGAGTAAATCGACTTTGGAACTTTGTCAGTTTTTTAATTTTTTAAGATTGAGGTCGTATAAGTATTCTCATTTTTACACTAATATTATACTTAAAAATAATTAAATGAGTAAATTAAAATTTTAACTCATTTCATTGAAAACAAAAAAAACACCTTCATTTTTAGCCCACGCTTAATTGTAAGTAGTTCGTGTAACAAATTGATTTTTAAACACACTTCTGTTATTAAAAACGAAATTTCTCTTTCACGCTTCCACACAATTGTAGCAGTTATTTAATTTAATACAATGAATACAAATCCCGATAGCAAAGGTTATTCGAAGCAAAACCACCAGGTATTTTATTTTCACCAAACATCGACACTTGAAAAATGTGGTGAGATTTGTCTAATTTCGGCCGGTTTGTAGAAATAATAATATCCCGAAATTCAGCGACAGGCCTGCGTACAGAAATATAGTTTTTAGATTATGCGAAACCTGTAGAGTATCTAAGGCGCAATATGTTAACAAAACTGCAAACGATGCGTAGTTCAGTATTTTCGTAATATATTTCTTTCTTATATATTCCTGCAGGGGCGGACAAGGAGTCGCAGTCTCTTTTATTTTAAGTTGCATTTTTTATATGTTGGGAAAATCATCACCCGTGCCGCCAATGCAGAAAAGTGAACTCACTCAGGTGTTTATACAATTCTGTGTCGCCGTTCTCGCCATGAAACGGCGCGATTTCAAACGTCTTGTCGTAGTCGGCTTCGTGTGTGTTTTTATTGGCGCAATCATCCACAAAAACATAACGAAGAAGGTTGTTCATAGTTATGTATTTACTTAGCGAGCGTTCTACGTATTGTCTGCACTTGTATTGCCCAAACAATTGATGACTGACTTCACAATTTTGTCTTGTATATATTTCAATGAAATAGTGATGCCAGTTGAGGGAATTAATCACGTTATACACGTATGACTTATCGCCTGCACTCCACAAGACAGTGTAGACGTTTGCGTTTTTCCACAACGAATTCAAAACGTGTTGAGCATACGGACGGACGTAGATTTCTCTGTCTTTGACAAACACCAGAGTCTCGTCCAGATCGAAAACAAATACGTACTTGTACATTTTTATTTTTACAATCTATCTGTAATTAAAAAATATACGATGGAATTCAACAACCAACAACAACAACCGCCACCGTTTATGAACACACTTAACGAAAGAAGCGATAATCCCGCTTTGAATTCTATAGATTTATTCAACACACTCGACTGGACTCGCCCATTGCCGCCGCCGCCACCGCCAATGATAAGAGATGTTGAAACGACGAATGAAGAAGAAGTGCCGGCGGCAAATAATCCTCCTCAAAATAATTTCAGTGGCAGTCTCCAAAACTCTAATAATTTTCTGCGTCCGATTTCCAAAAATAAAAATCTATCCGCGGAATCGCTCAAACGAGACATAATAAAATATTTGTTTGCGAAAAACAATTCTAGCTTTTTAAATTCATGTTTCGCGACGGTTGACGAGATAGACACACTGGACGACACGACGGTGAATCACAAGTTTCAAATCGGTCTTCTGCTCGATTCGACCCTGTCCAGAAACAGTTCTGAGAAAAATCTCGCTTCCCACATCTATACGTTTTTCGACGTTATACTAAACGAGATACGAAGCGTCAGTTCCCCGGAAATTCAGCCGTATATCGACATATTTATCGAAAACTCGAGAAAAGAACGTGTGGACGTACTTAACGACTCCGGGCTTCACGTGGTGTCAAACCTTTTGAATTCAAACGATCTGTCAGCAATGCTGAAAACCTTAAAAATAACTGAACCGCCGTCAACAAAAGCGCTAAGGAGCGCCGTACAAAATATAATGCTTCTTCTCGGATTGGTGGCGTCGAAGAAGGTGGTCATACCGTACGTTATGAACTCGTTGGGCATTGTGCGGCCCGAGGTGGAGGTTGGCGCAACTGATTCTGAAGAAGTCGAGACGATGTATCCGGCTAAACGACCTAAAAAATAAAAAATGATACTGCAACCAAAAAGAACGACAAACAAAGTCGGTAGATGATAGTGACACCCACGAGAAAGAATATCGGGGCTAGAAATATGGCTAATCTCGCTGCAGATCTGATAAACCAATTGTATGCGCCTCTGAGTGTTTGAGTTTCCGCTTGAATAACATCGGTCCACTTTGCTTTGTAACAGACGTAGCGGTCGCCGTCGCCGCCGCCATTTTTGGTTTCCGCCAACCGACAGTCTTTGTCAGACTTGCAATCGCACAGTTTTATTGCGCCTGACGAACAGAACGAGTTTTCAATCGCCAAACTCTTATGGCCGCAGGTCTCACTTTTCAGTTTACACATTTTCTGGCCATCGTTGGTAATCTTGTAACAACCGGACAAATTCGTTGCGGTCTCATTTAGAAATGTTCCGAGTGTTGCCAGCGCTACACCTGACACAGTAACAATAACGACCAGTTTACCAATTTTAAACGCCTTGCCACCGTCTTTACCGCCGAATTTCGCCAAAAAATTTTCAGCCGTTTTCTTTAACTTAGAATTGGATTTGATCAATTCGTCTATCTCTTTTCCACTATACTCCAGAGCGGACGACTCTAGTCCGTGTTTAACGAGAAACTCGACCCGTTCAGGGACGGATATGATCTTTTCGGTCGCCGAATGTTCGATTTCCATCAACATTGACTCTGGGATTTTCGGTAGTAGTAGATTGGTCGTCGCCTTTTCTAATAGTTTTGGGTGAATATGTTCTAGGTCGTGGATTGCGACGTCTTTGAAATGTACAAACTGGTCCTTTCCGATTATATTTTCACCGTTTTGGAAGATGATTGCCCGCTCTTCGCTTCCCACGGCTTTGAACAACGCCTCAAGCCAATTGAATACTTTACTCATTTTTAATTATTATTTTCCCTCGTGCCTCTTCGTTGACCGAATTGCTGTATACCAGTCGCTCGTGCACATCGCTTACAAGGGTGTTTTCGTCGTAACTGAGAATCGGGACACTCACTCCACTATCGTAGCTAGGGGCTTCCATTTTTTCTGTCAAACAATGTATAGACCTA
The DNA here is from genome assembly GCA_035578175.1 of Catonia carolina. Taxonomy (NCBI): domain Eukaryota; kingdom Metazoa; phylum Arthropoda; class Insecta; order Hemiptera; family Achilidae; genus Catonia; species Catonia carolina. The sequence goes on along the minus strand of JAQMRL010000022.1, from coordinate 17,056 downwards.
TCATCATTGAAATAAGTCTGCAGTTCTTTGTGTTGACACACACAAGTGTTGGTTTTAAAATCATAATGTCCAACTTCTCTAGACATTGTCATGTTGTTTTTGCAATAATCTTTGACGCATGTACTGATACCATCGAGTTGAATAAAAACCAACTGGTTTCCGTGTTCGTCGTTACCACAATTTATATCCAATATCTCCTTGCTCCTGAGATCACGTGAAACCTTCTTTTCACTATCGCTGTCAAAGGTGTGTGGATAATAACCGGCTATATTTTTACCAGTGGTGGGAGAACGATAGCCGGGATATTTCGATATACAATGCCATTTCTCCAACCTGTGGTAAAATACGAGGTTGGCATAATCTTCTTTACATATATCATCCGGCGCCTCATAACAATATCGCCCATCGGGTAAACCGAAATAACGATCATTTTTCAGTTCCATCAACCACCCGTTGCACATGGCTTTACAATCGCATTTGTAGCAACGTCTGGGGGTGTGTTTACAGTTTATTTGATATTCGTCGTTCTGATATCTGTACAGTTTATCCGAACGGAACTCTCGCGGATTTGTTTCGTCTTTTGACATATTCACCACCAGCAAATAGCAAGTTATAAAATAAATAACCGCGGTTATTATAGCTACCTTAAACAGATGAGTGATCATTTTTTAAACTAATCCGATAAGACGGTGAAGTTGGTCCCGATAGACGTGACAAAAGATGCAGAATAATTTAGAGGATTTTTTTGAATAACGGGTTTGTAGTTTTTCAGGGTACCAGAAAAATTAATATTGGCTGCTGCCTCCGTTACTGCTTTGGCCATTTTAAAATTCTGAGGAATTATATCGCAGTGGCGACTGTCCGGAAATTTTAGATTTTTCAAATTCATTTTCGTCCCTTTCAGTATGATCGGATCACTTTCGCAAATATCTTTGGTCGCTACAACACCCAAAGGTGTCATAACACAGTTTGGCATATACCTGGAGACGACTTCCCCACCATCTGTTATTGTGCTGGGATAACTGTTTCCGATAAATTTCTTCCAGAATTGTCTCGCCTCTGTGTCATACCACGTGTCCAACTCATAGTTGTTATCGTAATCCAATGTTATATGTTTTATCGACTGGTGTTCGCGTCGGACCGATTTGAACAGTTCGCTTTCGAACGCCTGTATGATGTTGTGATTTAGAGGAGTGGTAGCATCGGAACAGGTGTTGTTCGAGACGACGTCAGCGATTAAAAAGGCGTTGTCGGGAACACGATCGGGGGCGATCGCATAACCACCGGTAGGTTTGTTTATCGCCCATTCACCTATGTCACCAACGTTCGGTATCATTACGGAAATCGTGCTGTTTTCTTTGACGCAAATAGTTTCTCGAGTTGCCGGTGGGTATTGTAACAGCCTGTTTGGCGGGGTCGATAACAGAGCGAGCGTGGACAATGAATGCACGTACATCAGATTCATACCGAACAGGAGATAATCTTGAACTGTTAGCGATTTATTCAGGGGTGTGACACAATGGAACGCCACCAATCTGTTATACATGGCGGGATTCAGGTATACGTATTTCGTGTTATGCGCTCTTTTACTCACATGCCCACCCGGTTTTACACTTTTCATATGTACATAATGGGCTTTTAGTTCTTCCGATTGTTTTAGAACGCCGGACACCAGATAGTTTATGGGTCGGACGCGAATATATTCTTCCGTGTCGGAACCGCCTGGGGAAATCGGTATGTCCGAGCGCCGTCTCTTTTCCCCCGTATCTGACAAAGTGCGTCTCATTGTAGGGCGATCAACGGTGGCTGCCCCTTCTGTAATATATATTCTAAAATCGTCGCCGTCAATGTTGTCCAGTGCACGACCCGAACCAATAGTGTCGTTACCTTCCAAGGCCAAAAGCGACCAAATCAGTTCACCGCGGGGTATGACGAGACATCCTTTACGGAATACCACGTTTGTCGGACATTCCGCCGCGGTTCCGACCAACTCGTTCTTTAGTACATCTTGTGGCCTGGATGCTGTCAGGTATGGGATCAAAATATCAACATCCGCGACACATGACGAAGGATAAAAGAAATCTTTTAATTTTTTCTTGCGCGAGACTAGACCGAACGTAGAGAATAGGTCCGACACACAAATTCCAGATACGGCTTCGGAAAGCCTGTTTCCATATTTCTCGTAATTGGGACGTTCCGCTTCGAAAAAAGAATTTTCCATTATTTTCTCGGTATAATCCTCATAGTGTGGTATGACGCATTTTTCCACTGATGTGTTATACAAAGTAGTCATCATTTTTTTTATCGAATTTGTTGCTGATATTTATTTATAATTACAATAAAACAATTATGTATTTATTTACTATTTTCAAGAACATTTTTGTATTTTACTGATCATATTATTATTATTATTAATAATAATGTTTCCGAGCAAAGGAGAGCCAACAATCACAGTCATAGCTTTTTGTGATTAATCGGACAATATCGATATATTCGTTCCTAGACTGGTCACAAATGACGGGCTGTAGTTTAACGGATTCTTTTGGATTTTTGGATCACTGAGTCTAACCATTCCCGCTCTCTCACCTTCGACTAGCTGCTCCTGCTCGGGAAGCGGTCTGGGAACAATGTCACACTTCCAGCCGGTTTTGGGGAGCATCCAGATGTTTTTCAAATCCATTTTATGCCCTTTGAATATCAACGGATCGCCTTCACAGATATTCCTTGTCGCCACCACGCCAAGCGGTGTAAGAACGCAGTTGGCAGAATTTTCACATATCACCTCGTCGCCGTTGGACAGTATGTTTGGGTAGCTGTTGATTATTATCTTTTTCCAATATTGTTGCGCTTCTATGTCGTACCATATGTCTAACCCGTTGTGTTGGAACGGTGTACCTTTCAAAATATTATATTCCTCTCTGATCTGGCCCATATATTCTGTTTCCATCGCGTGCAAGATATTGTGGTTTAAATCGTTGTTTGTGCTGCAAACGTTATGGTTTTTCACGTCGGCCATCACAACAACATTGTTGCAGATTTTTTGTTCAGCCATTGTCAAGCCATTGTTGCCGCCGTCTAAAGACCAATTGTCCAATCCTTCAACCTTTGGGATTGACACACACATTGTATCAGTTATCGGAGGACAGATGCTTTCACGCGTGCCCGGTGGATATTGAAGCAATCTCTTCGGCGGCGTGCTGATCAATGACAAAGCGGAGAACGACTGTACGTACAAGAGATTCATTGCGAACAGCATATAATCCTGATCTATAATACTTGTCTCCTGCGGTGTCACACACCTAAACGCTTTTATTCTGTTATATAGAGTCGGATTAAGATATACATAGCGCGAATTTTCGTTCGCAACAATGCTAGCCGTATTCGCATCGTTCGGTATTTTCATGTGGTTGTAGTGAGTTTTACTCTCTTCTTCTTTTTTCTCCATACTGGGAAGTATAGAGGCTGGATTGTCAGCGGTCGGAGCGGCGGCCTCTTTAATAAATATTTTGAACACGTCGTCTTCTCTTTCCCCTTGGGCGATCTTGGCCGATTCGATGGCCAACAACGACCAGACTATCTCACCTCTCGGAATTATGAGACATCCTTTCTTGAATACTAAATTCGAGGGACATTTTTGAATTAGGGGTTCTTTTTCAAGCAATTTATATGCCGGGGAGGCGATCAGAAAACTTACCAAAGCGTCTTTGCCCGTAAAACACGACAACGAATTGAAAAGATTCTTTATGTATTTTTCTTGCGAAAGCAATCCGTAGTATACGAACTGATCCGGTCGACAAAGGCCGGATATGGCCCCGGATAGTGAATCTCCATATTTGTCGTAGTTGCCGCGCTCCTCTTCAAAGATTTTATTTTCGGGAAGCTTCACGCCTTCGACGTAGTTATTGTAATGAGGAATCACGCAACTCTTAACAGATGTGGTATACAAACCGGTTGTCATTTTTTTTAATAAAAAAATGAAACGATCGAAGAGTAGTACGAAAAAAAATTACAGCGTCTGTACATGTATCGCCACCGATCCCAATTGTCCAAAACACAAAACGATGATTCGGTATGAAAGAAAGCCGGGATCAAAGAAACCTAACGCTCAATTTATTAGCAAAAGAAAAGTCGTAAGACGCCGTCGCCGCTCTCGATCCCGATCTCCTGCTACGAAAAGGCGCTCACGGTCACCCGCTACTCGACCTAGATCCAGGTCTCGCTCTCGTTCTAGAACCCGTAAAAATGTAGTGAAAGTGAAAAAACAATAGTGATTAATGATAATAAAAAATGTGCATATATTGTAATAGTGATGAAGTTAGGTTCGAGAACTTCTCCGACAACCACCCGTGTATGTATATTCCGTTCGTCATCGATCTGTTTCTGCGGCTCACACTCTCACCGGTGTTATTTACGGACGAATTGGCAGAGCGAAACCGACGGGACCTGATGCCGCAGGTGATACTGAACATTACGAAAACGTTTATCGATCTATGTCTCGACATCAATGTGACGCTTAACGCAGATACTCTTGCCGAGGGGTTGCGGGCGGCTAAAGATTTCGAGGATTCCAAAAAAACTGATATCAATGAAATTAAGAGATTTTTCGATATCGAAACCTACATGATGTCACCTACATCGTATCGCGATGCTATGAAAAAGATAATAGATGTCCAGAACGTTTCGGATTTGATACCGTGTAAAGAATATATCGCCCTGGAACGAGTCCCGGCCGGCCAGAATCTTTGGGGGCCCGCATACTGGAAAGTCGTCCACATGACCGCTCTGAAACTGGACAACGCGACATCACCGTCAATCGACTATGTAGATTCTATGGCGTCTCTTTTTGCGGTATTCGACATGCTACTACCCTGTAGCGTATGTGCCTATCATTATAAGCTTCCGGAAGATGAAGATGATGGTTTTAATTATTCCGTTTACAGATCAACAACCCTTTCTCGTCCGTTTCCCATCACGATTCCAACGACTTTTCTCCTGAACTTTCATAGAAAAACCACATTTGAAATGACGTCGTTGCTTCACAAATCTTGTAAACCACTCGGTTACAGAGACAAAGAAAATTATATTGATGAGTATAAAAAATTTTTAAATACTACTGACAAGTTGAAAAAAAACAGAGGAAGAAAAACAACTACAAAAACCGTAGACCGATCGATCGCAGTTTGATTCGATATTATTATAGATTTAGTCCCGCCCAGAAATGACCGATAGCGAGTGTATTTATTCCATCAAAACAAACAATTCGTCGCGGACAGATATTGGTTAGCGGAGACCGGAGTTCCCGTTTGAAATGTTTAAAATCTGGAACGTTTTCTTCTTTGGTGTTGTCTCGATGTAATAATTTCCACTCCAGTCAAAATCAATAAATTTTATTCAATAAAATTTATTTCTGCGAAAAGATATACAAAACAAATAAATAACATTACTTTTCATTTTTTTTAAATTGCAAATTTAATTGTTCGAAAAAACACCTGCATAGAAGGCCTATTCGCAAGTATGAATAGATTATGTGTTTTTTTGTATTTCATATTGTAGTAAGGTACTTATATTTAGTTTGCAGTTATATCATAAGGGATATTTGTAACTTATACATACAAAACAAATTAACAGTTACTGAAAACAATAAGGAACATGTGAGAACTGAGTTTGTGATTCATAAAACACTTAATAAAAAAATAAAAACCCAAATCAATCATATTCAAAAAATAAATAAATAAATGAAAATTTTATAACAATAAATAAATAAAGCCTATATCTGACCTTTAAGCCTATCTATTCAGATAGGAACACATCTTTGCATTCGTCTTTGAATTTCCTTGATCGCCAGGCGTTCTTAGCAGATCGACACCGTTTACAGTTGACAAATTGAAATACGTCCCGTAGTCTTTCATACGCTTATACAAGTCGTCGACCCAATTTTATACACAAATTTTCATTTTAAAAGATATATAGTTATATATTTTAGTTTCTCTAAGTGTTTTATGTGTAATTACAATTATCCTTTCCGTTTCGTTCTTAAAAAATAGTTTAAATTATTTTATTTCTTTACAACTAAATTTCGTATATAATAATTTTGTCATATTTCAATCCAGTTTTTAGAGTGGAGAGTTTTTCTATAAATTCTGAATCTCTCGCAACAGAAAAATATAAGTAAATATGACCGTATACACTGATTCTAATGTTATTCGTAGCTTCACACAGCGGGATATCACTAAATTCAACGGGTTATCAGTGGTAGCAAGTGTTTGTGGTATGCATTGAACAATATAATAAATAAAAATAAAAATGCACTACACACTTATAGGATGTACGATAATCTCTGTAATTTTGGCAATTATTGAAACCGTTTCATTATGGGTGCAGCGCCGTTTGAATGCTACTGTGATGGTATAAAAAATGGAGAACTGCTACGGCATTTTAGTGATTGCAGCTTCGTTTCTCGTATTGATGGTGATAAAGATAATGGAAATATATCTTATGTATACTTATTACAACTACATGAAGTCAAAGACTCGCAATCTGTAGTACTGAATTATAAAAATGATTATAGACTGTAAACGTGTCTGGGTTCTGGCGGGTCTCACGGTTGTCGCAGTTATCATATACTGTATCGGCGTTTATGGACGCGGTATCCAAATTCTTCTTGCAATGATAACTGTTTATAAACAAACAATGGGAAGTAAAGCATTTGAAATGTTTAGAGATTAAAAAGAACTTATAAAAAAATGGATGAAAATATGAAGATTATTATGGCTGTTGTAATTACAGCAGTTTTATGCGGTGGAGCGTGGTGGTGGTACAAGAAAACTTACTGCGCCTGAGTCATAGAGTCAGTCTATTAAAAAATGGAAGAAAATATGAAAATAGGAATATCGGTTGCGATAACTGTTGTAATTATAGGTATCGCCTTTCTTGTGTGGAAGTATTACCTAGAAAAGTGTAAAGCAAAAACAACAACATAAAACGCAACTCGAAATTGAAAAGCTCTAGTCGATTGTCAACGCAGTTATTATTAATATTTTAAAAAAATAGAATGGAAGAAGGAACGAAAATTATTTTCGCAGTGCTCATAACAGTTGTATTATTCTTACTCTTAGGAGTCGCTTGGTATATGTTCGGATATTGTAAAAAATCAACAACAGACAATAAAAAATCAACAACAGACAATAAATCATCTACAACAGACGATAAAAAATCTACGACAGACAATAAATCCACAACAGACGATAAAAAATCTACGACAGACAATAAATCATCTACAACAGACAGTAATTTCTTCTAAACATCCTACCAAATAACAAAACAGTAAAACTGGTGGAAATATATAATTAATAAAAAAAATCGCATAATAAAAAGAAAAAAAATATATATATAGCTAATGATGACAACAATAGAACAAACAACACAAAATAATTGATACTAATACGTTACAATTTTAATCGACCCATTCTCTACATCATTTCACCGTTTGGTGTGTGATTGTATATTGTGTTCGTCATTTGGTTCGGTTTCATATACAATACTGTTGTAGAACAGTCGGATATTAAAGAAAAATAAAAAAAATCATATACAATAAAGATAGAAAACGTACTAGTTTTTCTAGTGTATCGACAACACCACAGCCGCCGTCTTGCAGGTAGACGTTCATTTTGCGCAGTTTGTGGACGATAGTGAAATCAGTTAAATCGCTATATAAGAAAGGTTCCCCAGTCACATACAGTTTGAAATCGTTCTGTACGAGTAGGAGCGTTTGTTTATAACGCCGGTCGCGGTTTTCCTAAAAATGAGTTCTAAACGCCGACAGGAGTGGAAATATGTCGTCAAAATACAATATCCATCGGTTATGTTGTCTTTTGTCAGTCCAAACATTGTGTGTCCGTACGGTCGTTCGCATGGAATTTATATTTTGTTCTCTGATCCTGATGCGATTATACATGTCTCCAAAAATATCGGTCTTAAGGATATATTTTTCCAACAGACCGACGTAGTTGAAAATTTTTTTCACATATTCAATTCTATCAATCGGAATTCCATATTCTGTTATATGGTCATAAAATTCAAAAGAATTCTTTTTCTGCCTACGATTTGTTTGGACGCTTGTCGAATGAACGAATGCATATTTTATCTCTCCAACCGACCCAAAAAAAAACAATAGGTAGACTGTATCGATAGACACACACGACGTTGAAAGACGATATATTGGCGTATTCATATTATGGTATGTATTTCGCTGAAATGGAGCAATCCTTATCTGTCGTGTTGGTCTAGATATTTTTTTAGTAACGTTGTTATAAGTTTTCGAGAGTATGTGACGAAACGTTGTTGAATTGCTTTTTCATCATAACGATCTTCAACGATTTTGAATAAATCCCAAAGAAAACAATCCGAAAATTTTCGAAACGTACCTGTTTCATTTTTTTCTGGAGAACTTTCAGTTATTTGGTTTTTTTAATACGTGATCGTGAATGTAGGGCGCGTAGAATAATTGTTTGGTTCGCCGTCAATATACACGAAACCTCTTTTCAACCATTTCGTCACAAAGAACGTTGACATTATAATAAAAATAGGAATGAGTAATACATCTTATTTTTACTACTGTAGTTTTTGCGGCCTGTATTTTCACGGCCTAAACCGACTTAATACGTGTCCGATGTGCGGTACGCAAAACAACTATACGAGAATTTTTAACACGTCCGATTCCAAAACCAGTCTGGTAGTAGGAAATAAAATATCCTGTGTTGTTGATCGAGGTGATTCCGTAGTTTTCTACACCATCAGCACCACCACCGATCAGATCAATCCGATGGTTGTTGAATGCTGATCGAGAATGAATTGGTTCCCTGTAAGGCGGGCATATTGAAAAAATTTCTCGTTCGTGAATATACGAGATGGTCTACACCAATTTTTGTTTTTTTCATCTTCCTATGCACGTCTTCGTAGACAAATGATTTGAGTATTTCGTTATTTTCGGGCTTGGCATTCCGCGATATTGGATTGAATTCAGCCTCGTGGACCGTCATTAGAGTGACAAGAAGCAAAGTGAGATTATACGAGCCGAAAATCTCTAAACGTTCCAACAGATTTGACATGTTTATCACTCCACACATACCTCCCATAACGCGATTGAAGTTGAATATATCTGTACACCATTCAATAATACTGTTTGGCTTCTCTCGCTGCCAATATATCAGCCAATCCAGTTTTAGTGTTTGTGTTCTTTTATACGGCAGAATAACAGGTTGCTGTTCGTCGTCGAATTTCACCAGTGTCAAAGCCTTAGGGCGTTTTAGGTCGAGAAAGTCCTGTATATCCATGAAAATATTCATATCCCTGTCAGTCTCTTTCGTGAGAATGCTGTTATATTTATAATTTAGACTGGCTTGTGTTGCATTGCGTTGGATTTGCTTGAATATGCTGATTCCGACATTAGAACCTTCACTGATACAATTCATATAAGGAATCAAATTTTCCATCTCACACTCGATCATTTTCTCGAAATCTTTAGCACCGAATACACGCTTGCCATAATCATACAACGTTTGAAGGGTCATGTTGTCCGATGTAATTAACAACCTCAATAGTGTCTCCAATAAGCCTGCGTAGATATACGTGGTCCGAATGTTCCCGTTGGCGTCGTAGAATGTGTGTTTGAGGCAGCGATAGAGTCCAACCAGTATATATATTCAGACACCAAAAAGGGGTGCGGGCGAGGTGTTTTTTTTTTGTTTTTCAAATTATATCCTGTATTTTTCAATTGTATATCACTGGCCGCATGTGGTGATGTTTCTATACGATGTCTAATACAAAAATTCGACAAAATAGTGCCGAATAAGTACGTAATATATGCATCATCAGACAACACGTAACCTCCTTCCAGTTCACGTAATATATTTTTATCGTTGAAATTTACGATACGGTTATATGTAAAAATGATATACTGATTTGGTATTATCGGCGGAAATACAAGCAGGTCGTATCGCAGAATGTTTTGTAAATTATCAGCGTACAAATGAATCTCCTGCGTTGAGTCCCATTGGAAAGAATGCATTCTTTCGAAGTTCAAAAGATATTGGCTCTATAAACGTCCAACCCGAGCCTTTAAAATCAGATTCGTCCTTTTCTGTGATTAGTTTGTTAAAATTTCTGTCGAGAAAATCGTCTGAATCGCTCCCGCTGAAATATGTCTTATTTTTGGTCTTAAACCTTCTGGCTTCAAATTCACCGTTTTTGAAAAATCTACAGTCGAGTACCATATTGATTTTGAAACAGGGATATGCTCCGGTTAGTTTGTCTTTGACAAAAGGTTTTATCCATTCCAAGTAGGATGTCAAATTTATAATTTTCAATGGATTATAAATGATGAACGTCTCCAACCGATTCTTTGCCACCGATTCGACCAATATCATCCCTGACAAAACCGTATCCAATTTGTGGTCGTTATTGAAATGATAATCGCGCTCATTCTGGTGGTAAAACAGGCCACATACTTCACACAGTATCATTTTATATTGTCACAATTCTTACAGACAACACTCACCGCTGTCAACTCATCCAGACTTCTTACACCTCCTCTCGATTCCACAACCGAGAGGCTTGAATTACACCTACTACAAGTAAACCGCTGCTCAACTCTCTTTTAATCAGTGTTCTTTGTACGATGTATTTTTCAAAATTTTTAATAACCTCAGTAGCGTTTATGCGATCAACTCCGTCAATATCTCTATTCTTTTCAATATCATTCTTTATGATTACCACCTTATGCGTTTCATATACAGCGGGACTCGTTGTTTGTACAAGCCCATCCATTTCCGGGTACAGATATATGATTGCTTTTGGGTATTTCAACAGAAGCAACAGTGCAAGAGAAGCTGTCACTTGTTGAGCGTCACTGATCAGAAGATGACTGACGTCGGGTTGACGCCTGGATTTCGCCAGAATGAATTTCTGTAGATATTGGTCGTCAAATCTAATTGTGGTATTTCGTAAATCGTACGATATCGCCAATTCGGTTTCGTCTAGATATTCGGAAATATTTTTGCGTTCCTCAGGCGGCGACTTTGTGAACACAGTAATAATTCTGTCGCTGCGTGGTGATAAACCCTCTTCTTGTGCTCCATCACCGTCCATGTTTGTATTGAAAGTATTGGTTCAATATTTTAACTTTAAATTTTTATAGACTTTACAAAGCCGGCTGAAATCAGAACTGGTCGAAGGATGGTTTTCGCTGAGATATTCTTGCGCGCAATAATACGATATAATCTCCATCACAGAAAAAGTTTTTAATTGTATCAGTTTTACAACTTGGTCGTTGTCTATACCGGTGACGCGTAACCGAGATTTGATCGGTAACTTGGTCCAGCATTTGTAAAGCGATTTCGATTTCACATCGCGGACGTTATTCTCCTCAAGAAACCTCTTTATGGCCTCTATCTGGTTCTTGGTGGCGCTGATTATTGGACATTCGTAATCACAACCACAGAAAAACAGAATGAAAAATATCAATATATCGTAGTTTGGTATTATTTCGTTTAGACGTTTTGTTGTCAAATAGTGTATACCTTTCTCAGGGATATCCAGTAAAACCGTTAAGTTTTCAAATTCACGTAGTCGCACTAAGGAAATAAATATATCCGAATCATTGTTCAATATAACCACGCGTGAACCCTTGTCAAGCTTTGTACATCTCTTTACAATTTTAATATCCGACTCACCGGGTTCCTGGCAGTATGAAAGTTCCGTTAGACAAACCATAGAAGTATACTCGTCGGACGACTGGAGAAGTTGGAATATGTGACCGCCGAATGATTTGATAAAATCGGCTCTTTCGTTGCGGCTCAGAACGCCAAAACCAACCTTCTCCGAGCAATCTCTTTTCATTTGAGTATAATGCTTGTGATTCGAGATCGCGGGTCCATCAAAACAAATATAAGCGCAGCGGATTGGTGTTTCGTTTGTGAGTAAGTATATTACTTTCATGAAAGATATCAGATGGTCTAAAAACAGCTGTGTAATAAGGTCTTCGTTTTGTAAGATATCGACGAAACCATAAGCGACTTTATAGAGCAACATATGACCATCAATGATAACCCACTCCAATTGGGGTATATCGTTAAATGGGGTATTTGATGGATCATTCATGGGACGAATAACCGTGTTAAAGCAGTAACGCAGCGAGTTTCGTATTCCCATATCTAGAAGTTTAAATAATAACTGGACGCTTAGCAGCATATTCCCGGAATTTATAGCATATTGACAAAAAATGAAAACTAATTTCCTCGGTCTCTCTTACGACTCGCCGCTCGCCGCCGAATCTCCTATAACAGCGTTCATAATGATATTTGTGTATCTGATACTCGGGTATCTGGGGTCGAGGCTGACCGAATATCTGGACGGAGTCCTTAAGACGACTCCAACCAAATCATCCATGGAAAAGCAGTCACCATCACCTCCACAAAGTGAGACGAAACCCGATAAGTATGTAAAAAAAAATGACTTCAATATGTTATCAGCATATCGAAGCCGTTAAGAAACACGAATGTATCAAAAATCTTATTTCATCGATTAAAGGGGACGATAGGCAGAGAAAGTTTTTTGAAAAAACCTGTTTGGATTACCTGAATTTCGATTTCTTTATAAATTTTATTCTGATACTATTTGTCAAATACGGAAATCGAGACCAGGAATGGATACAATCCATCTACGAACTTACAAACGATTTCGATTACAGCATGTTATCCGACCATATATCAATCGAAAAATACAACATAGAACGGATCGTAAAAGCGATCAGAAACTTGTATACGACACATAATGATACACGATAAAGAGGAAATGACCGGTATTTCGTCACTAGAAGTAAACGAAATGTTCTCATACCTCTTCACCGTATACAACTCGATATTTGAAATCGAGCAGTAATAAAAATAAAGATGATGATGATGGAGGACGAGAAGAATCGCAATGAGGTGAAAATGATGAGTGGGGTGGAATTACTATACAGCAGTAAATTTAACAGGAATCATACAGTTATAGACAGATTATCTTTATTCAACAAAAATATTGCAATGTTAAGTCATGAAGAGATTAAAAAATACAAATATTATTTTTACTTTTTCGATAACGATAAACTATTCGAAATAAGATACTGGTAAAATTAAAAGTACAAGAATTTAGGCAGCTTCGTCAGCCCAGGTGATATTTTCAACATACGAAGAGAGTGGCGTTTTAAAGTGTGACTCCACAATATGGCACCATATTCTGATGCAGTCAGCGTTCTCCTGTTCGTTTTCCGTTAACACCACACCGACCAATTTAATAGTGATGAATCCATCCAATTGGGTGGTAACCAGATTGTAAATGTTCTTACTGGGCTCAACACTTAGCGACTGTGGGCTGCTCAACGGCTTGCAAAGCTTGTATCTTCCATTTTCCTTTTCCATTTTCAGCGCTTCGTAGTCATCAGAGCCGTGGACAAAATTCTTCAACAGACACACTCGGGCGGAACTTTTGGAAGACGGTTTAGTAAACTCCAGCTGTAACATATTAGCCGCATCCGCACACTGTTTATGAGCCATACAGCATGATATGTTGGCGAACCGCAACTTGACCTCGCAATTTTCCCGAAAAGAGTCGATACCGGTCGCTTCTTTCAGTGCGACGGTAATGTGGTCGCGCAGTGCGTTTTCTACGTCCTCGCTGGCTATCTTACCGTATCCTTTTAAATACATCTTCTTTTCATTGTTTGAATCTTTTTCGAAAAACGAAACACCTTCCACGCACAGCCCCTGATATGTGTGGACTGAAGGATTCTGTAGCGTATAGAGCGTACCCTTACGCATCTTGAACGGCTCGGTGTTGAAACGGAATTTACCGGCTCTGATGACGTCTGCCAGAATGGGTTGATACTCGTCGACGTGGATCATGTTCAAAAAAATGGAGGATGGTTCTTTGTCGAAAGAAGAACAATTAAATTGTGTCGGGGTCTGTCGTAGGGTCGCTTTATATAGTAAACTACTGTTGTTGGGTAAAACTAATTATTTGCAAGCGACCACCGTGGAACGAATCCGTTTACGGAAAGATTCCAGAGAGGTTTCTCGAAAATCATCCAACCGATTTCAAATTGAAATCGCCCAAAGAGTTTTGCGAGTCGATCTCTGCCTGTTGTTTTCAATTGGGCGAACACATCTGCAAAAACAATTCGGGTACACAATCGTGTAGTTCTACATATCTAAACGCTCCGATATATCGATGCCAGAACAATTGTTTCAAGGAAAACAAACCGCTCGACACGTTCTGGGACGAAGCGAAAGGTAAGTGTTACCTGACAAATACAGCGCTAAAATATTTCTGCTTACATCCGACAGATACGGTAGAAAAGATGGCACCGCCTCTGATGTGGGATTCGGTGAAAAATTCATGTTCGTTTTCTAAACAGTATTGTGAGTTTTATGGGGAAACGATGCAGGCGTCAGGAACCGGTTGTGGAAACCAAAGTGTGGTTAATTTTTTTGAAAACTACCTATTTGGTAAAACGATCACACGTTCGGTAGCACATCCTCTGATCGCGTTTCGCGACAAAATCTTTTATGATTGCAAACCTTTCAAGAGTAATAGGATTACGAGAACCACAGCCGAATCATCCAAATCAGAGAATCTCAATTCAACATCGGAAAATATAACTGATTACACAAAACATATTCTATACCCACTAGCACCGGATGCGTTTGTTCTGGCTGCCAAGAAGAGTCTACATACGGCCGTATCGGCGAGCGAGTCATTGTCCGCTGTTGCGATGAATTCGGTATATCTTTCAGAGTCGTTGAACATTGTCACCAGAGGACTGCTGAGACCGGCCCTCAATTTGATCACAGCCGTGAGTAATCCTCTTTCAACCGGATTGTTAATTGCGTCAGTGATCGGCACAATTTTGGACGTTGTCGATCCATACGGTATGAAATACGAAATCGGTGCGGCCGAATTACACAAAAACTGCGAGAAACTTAAACAATTGTACGACCAGATCTATCCAATAAAAACCGGAGAGATTTTCTCAGAACTGACGCCAGAATTATATGCCATATACCAGACGGATCATTTGCCCGAAGACCTTTATGTGTACAGTTCGAAAGTTATGACGCCGCTAATAGAGGCCTATCTGGAAGGGAAGAACAATAAACAAGAGGAGGTGATCGATCACGTCAGTCGGGCGTTTGAAGACGTAACCAATACCTACGAAAGATTCACGCGCGAAAATCACCCACTCAGACCGAATGCCATTTGGTGGAGTCTGTTTGGCACCTGTTTTCTGTTGCCAGTGTTTCTGTTGTATTTCGAAAACGCTATTGTGCCATTTGTCATCGTTCTCTTCGTGGTTTTCGCTTTGCTGATGCACATTAGGTGGTCATGGGATTGGAAATAAAAAAAAATGGTCAATTCTTCGCAACGGAACGTGTACAACGACTGGCAGAAATTTTGTGCGGCCAACAAACTCGACCGGGATACGGCTAGAAGGTTATACATGCAGAAAAGAGAAGAGATAAAATCAACGTCACGTTCCGACTGGGGTAAAATTCTTGAAGGAATTCATAGCGGCGACAATGAGTTAGTAGAAGAAGAAAGAGGCGAATCGAAGAAACGAGGCGGTGACGATTTGTCGGAAACTCCAGAGTCGATTTTGACTTTGATGCGGGAGATCAAATCACTGTTGTTGTATCTCTCCAGCGAGCCGGTCAGACACGTAAGAAGCTTTATAAAACTGGAAGATGACGGCAACCAGGCGGTGAACGATAAGTGGAGAAAATCCATGACGGTCATCATGTCTGAAATGAAATCCGGTAATGCGATTTCGTTGAGGAAAATTTTCGACCTGCTAAGAGAAACGCTGATAGATATCGATTTGAAATCAATGAGCGTGAAATTCATAGACATAGACGACTCGTCAAACATGCACCTCCGCGTGTTGTTCAAAAAGAAACGGGAGGAATTTTTTAACGAATTCATTATACCGGCTATCGTCGCAGAAAAACATTCGTCCGCGGCCGTTATATATATGCTGTATAATTCTAAGGAATTGTTTTACCTGATCGGTTCGGCATACGCCGTGGAGAATTCAAACAACAGTGTACTTACCGCCACCTCATCTGATATTTTGGAGAAGGAGTTTTACATCACTAGGATAGTATATTTTGTCCTTCACCGCGATGATACACTTAAAATGTGCACTCAAATTCGGAAATTCGTTTATGACCCACAACAACCATGAATATTTCGATATGTTACAGGTGATTATACCAGCCGCTTTATACGTTCACTTTTTACAGCCGTATACACTACCTTTATATAACGATGATAAACATAACGATATAACACAATGACATTCGTACAAGGCACAAGATTTGAACTAGCCACGATTCTGGGTGTTCTCGGCATATATATTCTCCAACAACACGAATACAACATAGATTACGAAACAGCACTCAATATTGCGTTATTGCAAATCAGAAAGAAAAAAATTTCCTTGAAGATTACGATAAGAAGAGATGACGGAACGGAAATCAACGCTTCGCTTCTGTGGTTCGACTTTATCTAGTTAATGTTCCCATTCTCTTTGGTTTTTTGACAAGTGTTAAAAAATGGTCGACAACTTCCTCACGTATTTAATATTCGCCGTTCTAATACTCGTTTCAATTTTTATACAGTGGCGCAAGTATAAACACCTCATATTCCGAAGAAAAGGCGAATGTTTCGCTTTTGAGCAACTACAACAGACTCTACAACGACCAGGAATATCTGCTCGTTTCACCGTTTTTGAAAAACTGCTTTAAGGGAAACGTCTCGTGTGCATCCGATTATCACTGTAAACAGAATTGCGCAAACAAATCCATGCAATGGGTCTGTCGATCCAAGACATGCGTTCCGAAATCTATATCCAAAAACCTGGCGAAATGCGGATCGGGAGGGCACCTACAAACGCTTTACGACAAAGAAAAAACTTCGTTTCAGTCAGTCTGCGTCTGCAACAGACGCACTCTGATATGTG